>OY728121.1:1777683075-1780183075 GCA_963277665.1 Viscum album | reverse complement strand
TCCTAGACTATGTAACACACAACATCAAATTTTTATTCTATGAAATCTATTTATTAATATTTTTAGAATTCTGATGTTTAATTCTGTTGTATGGTATTACCACTTCAAATGTCTGTTTATTATTTCCATTGTGTTATAATCTTCCAATGAATTCATAGTCTCACCATGATCATCACCTAGTCCCTCGATAGTATTCTTTACCCTCTGCAATATGGGATGATTTTATTGAGGCAGTGTGTCTAAACTGTATTAGAGCACTATTAGGTGGCGTATGGACCTGTGACATTACATTATACCCTCCCTCTAGGATCATTAAACATAACTAATGTCTCTATAAATGAATCAAATTGTTCCAATTAAACATCATCACACTAATGAACATATAAATGTTAAATTTTATACTAAAGAATCTATGGTATTTTAATGAAATAATCCATATATCCAAATATTATATATAGTTTAATCCTATTGATATCTTTAAAGTCCCCCCATGAATCTATAATAGTCATTCAAACCATGGATCTAATATAAAATTCATTCCAACTATCTAATTTCCTAATTTGGATGAAATTTAATTTACATCATGGAAAACATAAAAAACTAAACTCATTGAATTCTATATTTGGTGTACAACACCCCATTCTGTTAAATTTAAATAAAAATTCTATTAAATTTAAATAATAATATTTTAATTGTTGATAAAAAAATATCCAATAATGTAACCTGAATCCTCCACACATATCCACATTCTAGGATACATCCTCATATGAATATCCTAAATAGTTTCTATTGAATTATATATATGGTATATTAAATGTTCATTATATTATATTCCTATTTTATTATTATAACATTAATCACTCTAAAACATGTGTAATAAACATGATCTCCAATGAATCTATAATGTATAAAAAAAATGTGTCTAATTTTATTAATATATATATGAATCCTCGATTATGAAAAATTAAGAAACATTGATTAACTTATTAATAAATACTAATACAATTTTATTCCCCTTCCATAACATTAAAAAACAATTAATAAAAGTTATTGTGATTTTATTACACCACCAAATTGATATATGTATTGATTAATATAAACATGGTGTAATTGGATTCGATGATTAATTTCTTTAATAATAAATACATCTCAATTCAAAATCATCAATATAATTATTTATTCTATGACACTAGTTGTTCCATTATTTTAAAAAACATTTATTATCAATAATATTATCAACAACACCCCATGGTGTATGATATTTGATCATCACACCTTCCAAAAATCCAATGAAAGGTGCCATCTCCCTTGGAAATAGATGAAATAATAAAAACTGTGCAGTTAGTCAATATTCATATCTCAACTTCAAAATTTTAAACTCTAAATCAAAAATTATTTCCTCTATTACATAGTTTACGAACAGATATAAACGTGAGAAATGAAAATGAGAATCATGTTCATTTTCATTAATTATATCAAGATTCACTACAAAAAATTTATTCAACAGTTTCCCCTATAACTTTTTTCATGATGGACATCCATCTAGGACTTACAACTAAACTAATTGGTGGATTCATTCCATTAATTAATGGTATATATAATCTAAAAGAGAAAAATTTCATTATTATTAACCCACATTATTTAAAAACATGTATATCCATCTAAGAATAAAATATATCCAAATATTATATATTCACTGATGTAAAACCACAAAATTTCATATCAATTTATTATCTTTAAATTTAATAGCACGCACTACATGCAACATCGAGTTTGAGAGCACCATGACATACCAAACTAGAATTTAAAAACCTATTTTTAATATTATTAATTGTATTGTGATTTCTATATACTCTATATAATTTTATATTACTTATTATGTATTTCTATTACATATTATAAGAACAAATTCAATTATTCAGATAAAAACTATATTTCAAAAAATCAATTTTATAATATTTTAATGGAGAACCCTTTTTAAATACAATATTTATAAAATCCTTCTATACAATCGGGGAATCAATATTTAATTTGATGGATATTTTTGTATTTTTCTAATAATATTCATATTTTTATGATTAATGGGAAATAATGTATTTTAATTCAAAACTGTATTTAAATCTAATTTATTTATAAGGATAAATTATTTTTTAAATTGGATTAAAAGTATTAATAGATTATATTTTTATGATTTAATCCAATTGTTTTCATTGGAATTAATTTCACTTTGAAATTATACATAATCAAGTTTCAATCTTTTGATAGTTATTGTTTCTTAAAAACACACTATATATTTTGACAATGAGAATTAATTTTGAATTAATTAATCCGAGTTCTATATTTTGAATATGGTAAAATATGAATCATTTTTGAATTTGGAATATCAAATATATCTTTGGCTGATTTTGTTTCTCTGAAAAACCTCAATTTTTTATTAATAGTGAAACCACTAAGTAGTTGTTAAAAATCATACTTTTTCATTTAAATGAAATATTACTGCTTCTGTGAAATAAAAAATAAAAAATGAATTATAAATGATTATTATTAGTAAGTATAATGTGATTTAATAAGATTAAAATAATTATTTGTGAATAGTAACTGTTATCTTTTATTTACCACCGTTAAAGGTAAATATGGTAATTCAATGTAAAAACGCTTATTATAAAAAAAAATTACATTTTCGCATGTCCTAAACATATTTGATGTGTAATGGCCATCCACATGCATCCTTGGTTAGATTTTGGTATCCCATGGAGCCAGTTATGAATGATAATGGAACTTTATTTTAATAATCATAAAGTAATGTCAAAAATGAAATAAACATTTATTTTTTATGAAATCAATTTTTACATGCAGATATATAAGTGATAATTTCAACTATAAATATTCATTATAAATAAAAAATGTTTTTCTACATTATGGTATTTTTTATAATTTTTAGACATCAAATGCATTAAATAATTTATGACAAAATAATGATGTAGTATTTACCTCGTTAATAAATGATTGAAATAAATTTGAATATAAATATTAAAAAAATAAAAAAAAACATTTCCAATTTATTTGGGATGATATTATTTCGACCATGATTCATCTTATCTTTGACATTAATTAGTTTTTTACCTTTATAAACCGAATATCACTATATAATAAAATAATTTTTTCACACTTTCTTAAAGAGCACCTTCTCCCCCTAATAAAAGTACACCAATTCTAACCCATTCCACACAACACTAAAGCCCTTTTGCTTGTCCAAACCATGCCCAAATAAGATCTCAAGATCCCTATATTAAACCTATAAGGCATAACTTAGGCATAAGTCACTTCAATAATTACTTTTGGTTCAATCCAATGCAAGTTACTCAAATTAAAGGTAATGGTTTCTCTTAAATTGTTTTGTTTCATTTTGTATTATTTTACTTCTCCAACCCCCAACCTTTTTTTATTCTTTTATTTAATAACAAAAAAAGTATAATAAATATACTAGTATGTTTTTATGAGATTTATGATAACTAAACTTACACATATCCTTATCTAATGGGTGGGGATCATACTATTTATGTTGGTGGAAAACTAACGCCTCACGAAATGATGATTGATCGATTATCTGTTACATCCATTAATGGTTACCATTAAGATATAATTGTATTTATTTATAGTATATATTATGTTTAAGTTTTTTTTATTCTGTATTTTCCATTTCTATCAAACCATTTTTTAATCCATTAACGGTAAAACATGATAATTTCATTTAAGGAAATGCGGGCTACCGCCACCTCAAAGTGATATGACATGTTAATGACTTCTGTGGGCTGTTTAATGTGTGGATATAATGATATTATATATGATATTATATTTTAATCATAATATAACTATGTATCATTATTTTTTAATTCCCTTAATGTACAAAATAGATGTGAAAGTAGTGTTTATGCGTACGTAGGACATATCATCTCAAGGAATGGTGTTTTTCATTTATTATCACTAAATGTTATGTAATGAAATAAATACATATATATATTGGAGATATAATATAAATATTATATCTAAATCATTTATATCATTCTGTAGATAATTTACTTTTGAACACATGGAAATATTGTAATTATAACAAATTCATTTTTTACTCAACTTCCGAACATCGATAAAATATCCAATTTGAACTCCAATAATTTTCTAATAGTTATATCATGGGAATAAGTTATATAAAAGGATAAATAATCTTTTAAAAATTTATTATTAATTTATAAATTATATTATTTTTATTATTCAGTATTATCAAGGAACGTACAAGACAAGTTAGACTTAAGTTAAGGTCTTTCTTATCTCACTTTTAATTCTATGAGATTTCCATTGTTCGCCACTTATTTTTTGCATGAGTGGTATTGTGAACTTCAATTTGATATATATTATCATAATTATTATTATATTAATGGTATTATGTGATTAATTTGGTGGTTATTAACTTTTTTTCATATGAATTTATTGATTACAATGATGTAAGGATTTTTCATCTCACTTTATATTTATGTGAGATTCATGCTATATTGTCCACTATTTACTTTTGTGTGGTCTTGGTACGGACCATGATTGTATTCAATGTGTAATATAAATTAATTTATTGGTATTTAAATTATAATTTTATGATCATTATTTCATGGGGTGTATGTTTTTAAAGTTACTAAATCAGTAAGGGAATTTCTAAGTTCACTTTCCAATCATTCGTATTTACACATACTACTATGATTATATTACTCCAAGATTATGTGGGGAAACACTATTAATTATTTATGTAGTAATTTCCAATATAATTTTAGTGAATATAATCTTGATACACATAATAACTCTATTGATATTTTCTCATGTCTTTGATATGAACTTGATAAAAGTAATCATAACTCAATTGTCATTCGTTGAGTTAATCATCCTAGTCATTTGTGTTGTTTTTACATGAATATGTGTGAATTTACTCTGATGGTTTTACACCTAATATACAATAATATTCAGTGTAGTTATATATTTCACACATAAATATGTCATTGATTTATACTTAAACTAAGGATACAATTTTCCAAAGGGACTTTATCTCAATTTTCATTCCATTGAGACTTCATTGTTGTTATGCAACAATTCAATTTTATATGGTGTATATACTATTCTTTGACGTACTATACCATGAAATACATAATTCCCATGAAATTATAATGTTTTTATTATCTCAATTACTTGTATTTAATCATTTATCATTCAGTTCGGAACTCAATCTAAAATATCATTTCAAATGTTTTAACGATTTATTCGGCTAAATATTTCTCATTAATGTCCTTATTTTAAAAATGGTTGTAAGGATTTATTTATATGGAAAATAACTTTTTCATATTTAATGTTTTTATATATTCATTTTTTATAGGACACTTTGATTAAAAAATATATTTTAAATGGCTTCTTGATAAATAGTGATACATTTAAATGTTTTTAAGAAAAAGGATGGTATTTCTCTCAAATCGTTTTGATGATTATTTTCATCTCTGTAAATATAATTAATTTTTCTTGATTCAGGTTAATTTTTTATAATAAAATATTACATATTGTATTTATTGACTAATTTTTAACTATAGATGTGCTATTTTAATAACATTCATGGTTTGTGGTTAAATGTTTGACATTTCAAATGTCAATTTTAGTACGAATTTCCAGATTATGATTCAATATTTTCATATGATGAATGAATTAGTCATAATAAGTTAGATATGGATCACACTATAGCTCCTTCATTCATCGGTAAGTCTCATGAGACAAGTATATGTGGAATTGGCTGTGTCCTTTCTTAATCTTTGATATATGGTTTTGGCGGAGTCCTTAATCATTTTTAGACGTCTTGGCCGAGTACATGACAAAATGTTTCAAAATTTCTAGCAATATTCATTCAATCGTTTTGAAATTATCTATTGATATTTCATGTGGTAATTAATCTAGTTAGAATACCCATGACAATGTATTATTATGGAATTTTTTACTCAGCTAATATTCCTTCCAAAAAGTTCTCATGTTTATTATTCATTAAGGATTGTTTTTTCAATTATTCATCATGACTACTGTTTATAATATCATTTGATGTATTTATTTCTCTTACTGAGCTTCTAAGATCACCTCTTTCTCATGTTTTATTTTCCCAAGATATGAAGATGATAATTATGAGTGACATGCAAGAATAATCCTGGATGTTTGGATGTTTAAAATAGAAATAATTAGTGTTTTTTTCATTTAATTTTATAATGTTGAACATAATTATGCATATTGTTTGCAAGACTACTAAACTAATTGTTCCTTCGGGACATTATTCCTTGTAAGCATGCCAATGGATTAAAATAATGCATCGGCTCTAAGATTCTAGGTTTGGGGTGCTACATTTGGTATCAGAGGAAGGTTAATACAAGCATTGGAAACTAGATTTAGATATACTATTATTATAGAACATTACCCTAAGATAGACTTTGAGGAATAGAATAGAATAACTTCCTGAAATTTTGATAAGGTAGATATTTTGTGTATTTTCCAGGAAATACATCCCTATCTGGATACGAGTTGGTAGTGGTGGCTCTGGAACTGATGTACCCATTAGTGAAAAATTTGACATGGAGTTTCAGGCTTGTCCTAGGTTATCTTGGTACACAACAATGGGATTTGCTGAACTTTTTGTTACGACACTCCCAGGAGATATGAATAGGATAATTCACATCTTCTTAATAAACCGATTTTAAGGATTTTAATATAAGATGAGAATAAACAACCTCAGTTAATACTATAGTGTTTTATATTAATCATATAGTGTATGGATATTCTCTAAATGATTTTATGACTCGCACTATGCATTACTGTGTTAGTCAATGGATGGATTCCACAGAGGCCATAGTAACATTAATGATGATGTACAAGGCGGTAACATTTGTTGAAAAGTGTTATGAAATTTTATTTTGATTGGTGTAAAAGATATCATTTTCAGAATGAATCAATTTTCAAAAAATATGATCAGAAACATATATATTAACAAAATTTCAGACTCAACAATGAAGAGAAAAGTGGTGAATGATAAGATATCCAGCGTTGAAGACCATGGAGAAAAGAAAGCTCATTTTCCATCGTGCAGGAAATGTGGAAGGAGACACCTATGATGGTGTCTTAATGGAACAATGAAATTATTTATGTGTAGGAAATATGGATTTAATGTAATGAATTGATGAGGAAAAATAAACAGTACTATAAATGAAAATAAAATTGGTCCCAATAATCCATTTACAATAATTTCCTGTAAATTTAGGTGACCTATCCATTAACTCAGTAAATTCAAAAATCTCTTGGATATCCTCTTGGTCATGAATGATTCTATGTGGAAATAAATGGTTGGAGACATGTTAAAAAAAAGTACTAGTGGTCTTTGTTTATGGGATTACTTTGGATGAACTTTCTCTTGTATATGTAACCCGGCAGTTTGTCATGTGAAAATGTTATTTGAGGAAAAATTATCTTTACTCTTATGGTAATAGTTATAGAATAACATGTGGATTTATATGATCATTGTGTTTGAGGAAATTTCAAGTTATTAAACAATGGGATGAAAATGTGATGTATGAGATAACATTTGTAATGAAATTAAGTTATAGTTACTATGATGAATCTATCTATTTCTGGGGAATATTATAAAATTATACAGATTTTGAAAAAGGGAAACACACAAATCATGTGACAAGCACTCACGTCAGACAAATATGTGGGAATCTAACCCACAACCTTAGTGTGATTTGGATTTATCACCTACCACTGGACAATGTGATGTCCTATGTTAGTGTGAATAATTATTTTTCGTTAAATTATTTTACTCATAAATAATAATTTTTTTTGGGATATTATGTCTTATAAAATGGATATCCTTGGTATAAGAAAATGATTTTTTGATATACTAAACAATGTTATTTTGGAAGATGTATGCTCTATTGGGAATATTATAATCCTGTAGAAATTAGAATACTATAGCATTTCATTGGAAGAGTAATGGTGTTTTAACCTTGTTATTTTTGGGTATTTATATAAATTTGTATTATTAATGTAAATGATTAAGCTATCATAGAGAATATGTAATAAGGTTAATTACATTTATGTTTTTGACTTTAAGAGTAGTCGATGTTTTTTGGTGATAGAATTTAACATGGAATACTATGTAAGAAAATTATTCTGAGTTTTTGGTTTCAATTATATTTTGTATTATATTGAATGATTTTATAAAAAATTGTTTATTGAATGGTATTTATTGAACTTTGGGTATTGTTTGTTTAATTTTGGAAATTAAGATTACTATTTAATTCTCTAAATTATTATCCTTTTATGATTATCAGTTCATTTACTTACGATTTTCCTTTTGGTTAATCTCTAAAGAAAAGGGAAATATATAGTTCATCCATTTTTGATTATGTGATTCCCTTTATGTTGATTCTAGCACTTCATGTGTGACCATGTCATATTTATAACTCATCATTTGGAGTGAATGATGTGTTTCTGGTAAGAAGTAGTTGAATGATGAAACTCTACAAGTAATGTATATTTTTGTTTTCTTATTTTACAAATAAATTAATTATTAAACATTAGATAAGAGATATTAAACCCAAAAATGTGTTATCATAATGCATTCTGTTTTATTGAACCAATGATATTTTAAATCATTATAGATTGATGGCTTGGGTCCCCACAATTATACACTTTTTTGATTGATGAACTCAATCAGTCCCTATAAATATTTACATTTTTCCTCCAATTATGTGTGTCTAAATTTTCACCAATGTTCTCCAAATAAAGATCATAATTTGGTGGTGAATTTTTTATCTCCCTTTCCCTCTTATTTAGACTAAATTTTATTAACCCAATTTCCAATGAGGGTTTTCCACAATAGTATTTATCTATTTTTAACATTTTATTTTAGATTAACAATTTGAAATTGTGAGGATAAAATTTATTGATGGTGGGTAGAATTTAACACCCCAAAATTTCATAGTAATTTATTTTCTTTAAATTCAATGTCTTGCGCTACATGCAACACTGAGTTCGAGCGCACCATGTCTTACCAAACTAGCTGTTCAAAAATAGTTATGAATAGTATTAATGGGATTTTTAATTTTATATACTTTATATAATTTTAAATTATGTATTATGTGTTTCTTAGACATATTATAAGAAAAAATTAATTTTTTCAGATAAAAAATGTATTCTTCAAAAAAAAACACAATTTTAAATCATTATAATTTCTTACACATTTTAAATATAATATTTGACCCTTTCTAATATTTAATATGACGAAATAAAATTATATTTTTGAATCGGGACATCAAAATTTACTTTGGATGAAATTTCGGTATATTTCTAACAATATTCATTCTTTATGAATATTGAGAAATACTATATTTTAATTCAATACTACCTTTTAATCTAATTTATTTATAATGTTAGATTATATTATCATGTTTTTGAAGTGTAATTAGATTATATTTTTACACTTTAATCTAATCTTGGTTAGTAGAATTAATTTCACATTGTAATTATACATAAATTATTGTCAATCATTTGATAGTTATTGTTTCTTAAAAACACACTATTTGTTTGAAGAAAGGAAATAAAGTTTATCTATAATTAATCCAACATCTATGTTTTGAATTTTGTAAAATAGATATCATTTTTTAATTTAGAAAATCAAATAATTCTTCAGATTAATTTTTGGAATTTTTCTGAAAATATTTATTTTTTGATAAATAATGAAACCAATAAGTAGTAGTTAAAAATATTACATTTTCATTTAAATGATATCTGATCGGTTATGTGAATTGAATTATGAAAATCCAAGATACATGGTTGTTATTTGTGAGTAAATTTTGTTTCAATATGATGAAAAAAAAATTATGTGAATAGTGACTTTGACTTTTATCTACCACGATTAAAGGTAAATATTGTAATTCAAGATAAAAAGAATAATATAATAAAACAAAATCACTTTAAAACTTGTCCTAAACATATTGAATGAGTCACGGACGACCATTGGCATCCTTGAGACAATTTTGGGACCCCAGTGAGCAAGTTATGAAGGACAATGACACTTTATTTTAATTCACATAATGTAAATGAAAAAATGACATTAACAAATATATTTTAGTAAATAAAAATTTACATGTGGTTATATAATTAATCATTTCATGTATAAATATTAATTAGAAGTATAAGAAGATTTCCAACATTATGGTATTTTTTTATAATTTTCAGACATCAAATAAATAAAATTATATATGACACATTAATGATGTAGTATTGACCTAATTAATAAATGATTTAAATAAATAAGATAGTTAATATTAAAACAATATCCAAAACCTATTAAATTATTATTGGATTATTTTATTTCGATAATGAGTCATATTTTCTTCTACTTTATTCAGTTTTGGACCTTTAGAAACTAAATATCAGTACAAAATAAAATAATATTTTCATACTTTCCTAAAGAGCCCCTCCTCCCCATTATAAAAGGACACTACTTCTAACCCATTTCACACAACTGTCAAAAACAGTTTCTCATCCAACCCCTACCCTAATAAGATCTAATAATCATTATATTACACCAATATTCCTTACTTTATGAAGAAGTCACTTCATGATTTATTTTTGGTTCAATGTAATGAAAGTTACCCAAATAAAAGTTAACAATTTCTCTATTTTTTTTTGATTTTTTTTGTTTTATTTTACATCACCAACCCACCCACCTCTATTTATTCATTTATTTTATAACAACAGAAGTATATTCATTATAATAGGATTTTTTTGATATGAATTCAAACTACACTTACACAAACCTTAATCTAATGGGTTAGAAACATACTGTTTCTATGGATGAAAACTAACACATCACGAAACGATGATTGTTCGATTATATCCTGAAGCCTATAATGGTGGAAATTACAATGGAAATTTATTTATATAAGATATATATTATGTTTATTTTATTGTTGTGCTTCTATATTTTCCAATTATATCATACCTTTAATGTTTCCATTATGAGTAAAACGCGATAATTTCATTTGATAACTGTGGGATACCGCCCCCTCTAATTGTTATGGCTCGTTAATGGATTTTATGGGGAATATAAAGTATAGAGTTTAGGATATAATATATTATATTTTACTGGAATTAAAATATACATATGTATCATTATGTTTTAATTCCATTAAAATGAAAAATAGACATGAAAGTAGAGTTCATGTGTACGTATGGCTTACCGTCTCTTTGTACGGTGCATTTCATTTCTTATCTCCATGTGTTATGTAATATTATAAATACATATATATACAGGATTTATAATATATATATGATATCTAAATAATATTTATCATTCTAGAGATAATGAAATTTTGAACACATGAAATAATTTTAATTATAACAAGTTCATTTTTACTCAAGTTCCGAACATCGATAAAATATCCAATATGAACTCAAATAATTATCAAATTGTTATAGGAAGGTAATTGTAATGTCCAGGTTCCAGAAGCCACCCAGAGGTGCCCCGTTCCTAGTTCACCACATGACCTCAAGCACGTTTTCAAAAACACTAGACGCTGATGTCTAGCAGCGAGGGCCCTGGTAAGTTATTGGGGAAACTATTCCCTCCTTTTGTAAGGTACACAAAGAAAAGAAATTAGCAGTAAATAGAAGAAGAAGTAAACAATACACAAAAACTAAAACCAAATTGTGGATGAAATTAATATATAGTAATTATGATAATGATGCAACAGGTACAAGTATCTAAGGAATGTATCAAACACAACTACATATTGAAATACAAGTAAAAACAATGTACTAAAATTACAGCAACTCCTGCAGCATCGCAATCCTAAGCTTGGTCCCTTGCTCTCTACCTCCAACCAATCAAGTATTGGAAGTCGAAGGGTGCTTGCCCTTATCTATACCTGCAACAACAATGTCTGCTTTAGCCTAAAATCATGGGCCAAACAAGGTGTGAGATACAATCCTAGTAGGAAATCACCCAAATATTTGTGCCTAACACTCAATGAATACAAGGAATGAATAAGTGCAGGAAGCAGTAAACAGAAAAAAAGCACACATCAGCTACAATCCACAGTTCTAGCATATAATGTACACAAGTAAACAACCATCAACAAGTAAAAAATAGGTAATCCTTTGGGTAGCCTTCACAACCTAACCCCTATGGTTCAACATACAAGTACTAGGAACCCCCTAGGAGGCACTCACAGTCTCACCCGTCTGGTTCAACTAAGAGTAGAATTTCTGATAAGTCAATCACCGTAAATCCCCCATATTGTCTCGTATCATACTAAAGGCTCTCTGGGAAACCACTCAATGTATCATTTCCAATATGGCCCACGTCGAGGAACTACAGTCTCTCTGAGGAAGCACTCATCGTCAATTCACACTCTAGTCTCGCATCGTATTAAAAGATGCTATGGAGAAGCTCTTACATCCATTCTCCATATGGTCTACTACACTAGGTTCTCACAGTCCTGTGTGAAATAAATATTCTATGAGTGCAAATCTAATCCCATTTAAACCTCAAGAACTACTTGGATATCATTCTATGGCACAACAACATAACAGTATAACAGCCCCATTATCCTACAACTAGGCATGGAAAGTGAAAAAATCACAATAAGAAAAACATGAAATATAAATCACAAGAACAATGTATAAATTATCCAAATTCAGAAACAATGATCTGTAATCAAGAAATCAAGAAAGCAGTCAAACAACAGGGGAAAAATTGGAAACCCACAATTCCCCGTTCAAGGGAATTGGTGGAATTTTCACAATATATTCATAGACATCATACAGAAAGGCACAAACCACCTACCTCAGTGCTTGGAGAATGATATTCGTGAACCACGATGATTGATTCCCCATATAACGTTGAATATATGAGAAAATGAAAAAAATGATTAACCCACGGTAACTCAGAAACAAGTAGGAAACATAGAACAAGGATAAATCAGAAGAGAGAACTCACTGTTGGAATTCCAACACAATCAATAATGATCAATTCAGAGAATAGACAGAGGAATGAATGATCGTTGAAGATCCATGGATTCCTAGCGCTCTCGGACGAAGTAGCTGGAGAAGAAGATCTTTTCGTCGATTATGCGCGACCCCGGTCCGTTTAATTAAAAAAGAATATAAATGGATTTTACTTTTAGAGTGGAGGAAATGTACATGGTTTTTCCGTACTCCGCTTTAAGCGGCCTCCACGTCACCCCTACACCCCATTTGTGTGGCCCGGGAATGGACAATACATGGATTCGAGCCAAAAAAGAGTACACGACATGTACTTAGAATTTAATTGGCGTGTTCATAAAAAATTTCCATAAACTCTATTTTTCTCAAACTCCTGAAAAAGTAAATATATACTTCAAACGAAGATTTGGGTTCTTACAAACCTCCCCCCTTAAAGAAATTTGTCCCTAAAATTCCCTAACGAGGTGTGGAAGAAGAAACCCCGAACAACTCTGGAAACTGCGATCTTACATTAGACTCACATTCCTAGGTCTCGTCCTATACTCATACGTGTTTCCATAGCACCCGTACTAGAGGAACAAACCACCCATGGGGAACCGTCGTACTACGATCGATCATCCGGATAGGATGCTCTTCAAACGATACATCCACTTCAAGCTCAACTTCCTCGGGCTGAAAGACATGATATGGGTCCAAAAAGTAACATCGGAGCTTAGAGACATGGAAGACGTCGTGAATGGCTCGGTACCACTGAGGTATCTACTACCGATAGGCAACCAGTCCATCTCTTTCCAATTCATCAAACGGCTCGACGTATCACGGTGAAAGCTTACCCGGTGTCCGATTCCTTTTGTGTCCCAACCTCGGTGTGACACGCTGGAAAACCTGATCCCAGACCTCGAACTCCAGAGGTCGTCTCTGCTGATTAGAATAAGACATCTGTCGGGACTATGTTGTATCCATCCACTTACGAATCATTTCTATCTACTATGAGGTCTCCTGAACCAGACGGGGTCCCAAAAAAGCTACCTCTCCTGCCTCCATCCAACATAATGATGATCGGCATGGCCTACCGTACAAAGCCTCGTAAGGTGCCATCTGAATAGTCGCCTGAAAACTGTTTTTGTAGGCGAACTCCACCAGAGGGATATTCTTCTCCCAAGATCTTCCAATGTCGAGAATGCAAGCTCGGAGAATATCCTCAAGCACCTAGATTGTACTCTTGGATTGGCCATATGTCTGGGGATGGTATTATGTACTAAAGAGTACCTGTGTAACCAAAGCCTTCTGAATCTCCTTCTAGAACCACGAAGTAAATCATGAATCTCTCTCTGAAATAATGGAGTTTGGAACTCCATGCAGACGTACAATCTTTCAGATGTACAACTGTCCCAAATAATCAACACTGAAGGACTCCTTGATCAGCAAGATGTGAGAAACCTTCGTAAGCCTGTCGACGACAACCCAAATAGTGTTGTTCCCTTGAGGTGACCTCGATTAAACTTTCATGAAATTCATCATGACGTCGTTCAACTTCCACTCTTTAATGGGTAACTACTGTAAAAGGCATGCTGGTCGTTGATGTTCTACATTCACCTACTGACAAGTAGAACATCTCATGATGAAACCAGCAACATCTCTCTTCAAACCTGGCCCCCAATTCTGGCGATAACGATCCTAATACATCATGGTGATGCCATGATGAACTGACCAAACAGAGTAATGAAAATCCCGCATCAACTCCTCGCATATATTTGCTGGCACCCATACGCATCCCTAGAAGTGCAAGATCTCATCCTCGCCCACCGTCCATACTAGAAGAGGGTCCTCTATAAACATGATCTCCCATAGGACTAAGGCTTCTGAGTCAGATAGTTGCATCATTTAAACCCGATCAAGAAGCCTAGAGGTAACCACTTCAGAAGATAGGTATATATGTCCCTATCATTCATGAACCTGAAGATGCATCTCAGAGAACATAACCATCAGCTTCCACTCACCTCTAGCCTCTTGAACTGCAGGAATAAGTGTTCTCCTGCTCAATGTATCTTCCACTGCATTGCCCTTTCCCAGCGTATAGGCGAGATCAATGTCGAAAGACTGAAGATACTCGACCCACCTGCACTGCCTCATATTTAGATCTCGCCGAGGGAAGATATACTTGAGACTCTTATTTTCTGTGAAAATCAAAAACTGATCTCTCAGAAGGTAAGGTCTCCAACAGTGCAAGGCATGAACAATAGCTGCCAACTCCAGATATTTTGTCGGGTAGTTCCTCTCATGTGGCTTCAACTGCGGAGACCCATACGCAAAGAATACATCTCCCTGCATAAGCACAACTCCTAGACTAACACCTAAGGTGTCACAGTAAATAGTGTATCTCTTGCCTAGCTCTAGAAAGACTAGTATCGGTGCTGAAGTCAACCTATCCTTCAGCTCCTGAACGGCTGACTCCCAAGAATTTGGCCATATGGACTTCTCTCACTTCTTGGTCAGACCTGTCAACAGTGTTTCTAGGCGTGTGATGTCCTGAATGAAGCGTCTGTAGTATCTAGGTAGCTGTAGGAAATTCCACACCTCATAAACAATCTTCATATACTCCCAGGAAACTACAGCTCTCACTTTATCTGGGTCCACAGTTACTCCTACCACTAAGATGACGTGACCCAATATGTGAATCTGATCCATCCAAAAGTTGCACATCGAGAGTTTAGAAAAAATTCGATGCTCTCTCAGTGTACTCAAAACGATCTCCATATGGGTAGCATGGTCATGTCGAGTGTGAGAGTACACCAAGATATCATCCAAGAAGACCACGACGAGGGAATCCATGTAAGTATGGAATACTCGGTTCATCAGCGCCCTGAAAATTGCTGGTGCATTCGTGAGACCGAACGACATAACTATATACTCATAGAGACCATACATGCTCTTGAAGGCTGTCAGGGGAATATCTAATGGTCTAACGTGAAACTGATGACAACCAGACCTCAAATAGATCATCGAGAACACCCAAACTCCTTGAAGCTGATCGAAGAGATCATCAATCCTTGGGATGAGATATCAATTCATGAATTTCAACTAGTTCATCTTTTGATAAACCACATAGAGACTAAGGGTATTGTCTTGTTATTTGCAAATAGGACAGGCAAACCCCAATGAGAAGTATTAGGTCTTATTAAACCATTTTCCTGCAACTCATCCAACTGCTTCTTTAGCTCCTGTAACTTAGGTGTAGCCATCCTATAAGGAGGAATGGACAACGGTGCCACTCCTGGCTCAAGCTCAATAGAGAATTCCACCTCACACTTTGGAGGAAAACCTGAAAAGTCTTCTATAAATACATCCCAGAAACAGTCCACCACTAGAGGAAAGTCCAAATGTGAATCCCCCTAATCATCCAGATAAATACTAGCAATCTGGGTCGTCACCCTTCCCAGCCCATGATGCTCGAGTCCTACTCGGCTCGCCCGGACATCCCATTCACCTCTATGAAGAAAAAACTCAACCTATGGTGAGATAAAACTCACCCTGTGATGATAACAATCGATGACTATATGAAAGGGAACCAACCATTCCATCCTGAGAATGGAATCATATCCTGTCATCTCTAGGACATAGAGATCCTATAAGAAACGAAACCCTGCAACCTCGATATGGCACTCTCCACACTAACATACACTAGATTTCCTTGTCCCCAAAATTGTGTCTAGTGTCAATGAGTCTGTAGAAGAAAAGATATAGAGCCCAAGGATCTCTAGTATAGAAATAGAGATAAATATATACATAGCACCAGTATCGAAAAACGATGAAAATAAAACAGATTCTCCTAAAATCATACCTCAAATGATGGAAGGTCCGGGATCATGCTCCTAATAGGTCTGATCCACCGCAAAAGTATAGCATGTCCCATTGCCCTATGACCCTCCCTGACCACTCGGAGCTGATCCTCCTTGTTGGCGCTGAAATACTGGTGGCTGACCTCCATGGCCTCGACCTCCAACATGGCCCGAACGGCCGGAATAACTCCAGTTCCCCGACGGGTGAGAAACTGGTGGTGCTGCTCTTGAACGAGGATTCATAGAAGAAATAACTTCACAAGATTCTTGTGTGAAAACCTGGAATAAATGCTGAGGTGACCCATCATGCCGCAAGATCGGAACTCAACGGTGTTTCTCTGGCACTACAGCCTTTTGTGCCATGACCAGCCACACTAGTATCATATCACCTGGTTGCCTGACGATGCATCTCATTTCCTCAGATCACCGCACTTAGAATCCCTACGGTGCTTCTTGCTATCATCTGGAGGATAAATAGCTCTATAAGCAGAACCGCTTTAGCTTTCATCTCCAGAGCCTCTCAGATTGTGTTCTGTAATCAGTGATAGGTGGCCGACGGAAGTGATGAATGTCAACTGGAAGAGATTCAACTACAAGCGGATCTCCCGCCTAAGACCATCCTCAAACATCCTCGCTAAGATCATCACATCCCCGCCCCGGAGGGGTGTGAAATGATGCAGCTCGGTGAAACGAGAGGATTACTCCATAACAGAATGAGTACCCTGCTCTAAGCTCATGAAATCCTGGGCTCAGTCGTCCCTCAGGGACTCCGGGTAGATGTATTCATAAAAGATGCATTGAAACTCATCCCAAGCCACAACCTACTGATGTGGCACCCGTGAGATCACATCCCAACCCCCTAGTAGCAGATTCTCATAGAATATATGTATCGAGCATGACCCGCCTCTCTGGAGGCATCTCCAAATGCTAATAGATGGACAACATGGTTTCCATCCATGACTCTATAGCCTGACATCCTCCTTCCCACAAGAAAGTGAGAGGATGGTGCTGCTAGAAAACCCGCATCAAGTCTTCCATTTTCATGGAAGGAGGCGGTGCTCTCTGAAAGGTCTGCATCATCCTCATAAAACCTCCATGAACTGTGCATCAACACCTGCAACTAGTATGACCACCGGTTCCAGGGATGGCTTGACTGGAGGATCGACAGGAAATCCCATATCACCCATATCATGCGTCTGACAACTACCTGAAAACTGACGTACAACCAGAGGAAATATCAGAGGCATAGCTCAGAAAGATCAAAGCATACCATAGATTAGGAAAACAAGGACAGAGAACCAAGGTGTAAAAAAAGAAAACAGTAGAAGGAAACACACATGATTTATAAAACAAGAATACACGGCGTGTATAAATTATACGCAGTGTGTACTTAACTGTGTTTCCCTGCCCATGTCTCCTTGCATGACTAACTCACACGGTCTTCTTAAACTGAGACTACACAGCGTGTGTCTGGTGGAAACTATGTGTAGTATACAAGGTTTCATAGACCTGTGTTGCTAGCTACACGACCGACCACACGACTGAGACTACACAGAGTGTTCCGAACAAACACATCTTGTACTTGAATATTTTTCTCGACCCGTGTTGTTGAAGGCACGACCAAGTACACGTCTGACCCTTACACAACTTTTTTCGAGCATATATGGCGTTTAAAGAAGAAGATAACACCGACTTGTGTTGCTCATGACACGGTCGGGGACTTGGAACAAGACTACAGTGCGTGTTTCTATCCATCATGGAGTGTTCTACTCGACCTTCCCTAAACTGTGTTGTTAGTTACACAGCCGGGTACATGCTCACTACTTCATGATGTGTACTCATTTATTTCAATGCGGCACAGGGTCGTTGACTGGTCAACACATGGTTTGAGAGTAATGTGTACATGGGGAGGAACTACACGGCCTGTAGTATGGGCTACATGCCGTGTACTCATTTATTTCACACGGCAAGGACATAGCTTCAACACGGCACATGGTTGTTGACTGGTCAACACACAGTTTGAGGGTAACGTGTACGCGGGGGGAAACTACAGGACGTGTAGTATGGGATACACGGTTTGTAGTCATTTATTTCACATGGTAAGGCTGAGGCTTCAACATGGGACATGACCATTGACTGGTCATCACATGGTTTTAGGGTAACGTGTACATGGGGAAGAATTACACAACGTGTCGTTTGAGCTACATGGCGTGTACTCATTTATTTCACACGGCATGGACATGCCTTCAACACAGGGTATACCCGACAGGGTGGTACATGGCGTGTACTCACACTACACGGCGTGTAGTTAGAAAATTCTGAAAAGTGTGGGAAAAGTCGATTTTAGCCTCCAGAAAACTTCATGACCTTCTTTTCGACAAAGGAATCGGACAGAGAGGTTCGGGCCATTACATGATATATATGGTATAAATAAGTATTTTTTTAATTTTTTCTATGTATGGATAATTGGTTTGTCAAAATATTCCGAAATCAATTTAAATGTTTTTTAATCTTATTTTTGAACTGTTGAAATGACAGTTCCAGTGAGTTGCATGTCACAATATAACATTAGAAATATTCTCAAGATAAATGGGATGTATTGTATAGAAATCCACAACATAATGAGATATATAAATGTAAAATAAATATTTACATGATAAATAATAACAAATCAATTCACATGAATTTTATAAAATAAAATTATGACATAAGGTAGAAAAATTTTGTTTCAATGATCAAATTATTCAATCAAATCTTGAGTTCTCATTTAAATATGAATGCTTCTTTTAAGTCATCAAATTATCAGTTTTATTTATTAAATATCATCAATATTTATATATATAACATATTATAACAGTATTATAAATATACACATTTCATTTACATAGTTCAATTAAAGAAATATTTCTATTATTGGAAATTAATTTATAGTTAAATAATAAAAACAGGTTTTTAGAAAAGAAATGTTGCTATTATAAAAGATAAAAATTAATAATATAAATACATTCTGAAATGATAATTATTATAAATTACTACTAATCTATTTGAAACATCCTTCTTCCATTATGTCACAAAAACTTTAAAATAACTCAATTAATAATGTGGATAATTTCATTTATTATCAAATTTATAAGAGATAGTTGGATGAATGTTGTACTTTTAAAAAATGAAAATGAAATATAAATTCCTATAATGATTATGAAGATAAATCATGTTATGATCCCCCATGTTACATGTAATATTAATTTCCTCTAGATAGTAGTTCCATATTTTATCTATTGTTTAATGGTGGTTGAGGCTTCCTCTATTTTAACCAGTGCTTGATTTTCCTCCCAAATTGTACATCTTTCTCTCTACTATAGAGGACTCCATAAATGTAGTGAGAAAGATAAACCCACATTCACTATGTTGTATTTCATTCATGGTAGGTAAAATATTTGGAATGGAACACAATCATATTTAATTCCAACATATATAACGTTATTTAAACTATCATGTGGTTTCTCCAATTGTGATGCATTTAAAAAAATCGAAGGGATATTTAATAATTAAATATTATGTAATAAATTAAAAATATTCCCATCTGATGTATGAAATTTTATTCTATTTTTCATTAGAAAAATACACATGGATGTCTTCTTTTTCACCCTCTAGTTAATATAGAAGATTCTAGGGGGCTCCAGGTGTTCCCCAATTGTTGAAATTTATTTTTCCTCTTCATTATAAATTTGAAAATAATAATCATCCAATTCTAAAATTAAAACATAAATGGGAGTTTTTGTGTTTTTATATTAAATAAAATAATTTGATATTGAGATATAAAATTGATCATCTCCCTGAGTTGGATCAAATTGTATGTCTTCTTTGTTGGAAAGCGCCTCTTAAAGTGTATTATTGTAGGATGGAGAAAATTAGTTGGTTTCATCCTGATGTTCATAAAATGATACAATTTGGGAGGATTAATAATATTCCATTTCTAAATACACGTTTAGAATTGATTGATCTTCTACTGTGTAATGGATGGGGAGATCATGTATTACATCATACTCATTACAAAATTCAACAACTTCTTTTTGATCTCTAACATGTAGATCTAAAGTAATATCTTTCTCATCAAAAATCTAGTCCATCTAATCATGGTAGTCTATAATATAATACCTAAAATGTTTATTTGGTAGATATTCATCAACACTAGCATCAAATATAGGATGAATTTTGGGGGATTGGGTAAAACTAGTAGAACTTCATTCTTGTCCTCAAATCATTATATGTCAGTTCAGAATTCATCGGACATGCACATCAAATCAGCAGGTGATATCTATTTTTATATGACTCTTTATTTCAATTATACCATTATCATAAGTCCATCGTTCCTTCAATGTGTGGAATCTTATATATAATTATTTTCTTCTTCATACACCCATGAGTAGTTATTACACTTATTGATGGAATGATCGCTTGAAAAAATCATGGGAGTATATTTTTTAGTATATTTTTAATTGAAAAAAAGATAAAATCTATATAAAATTAAAAAATGGAAAAGGTAAATTAAACAACTTATTATCTCCTTTGAAAGATTTACAATTTTGATTCATGTTTATCAAAGGTTGTGGAAAAAGAAATTTCTATGATTTCCTAGTGGAACACAGTGTCTTACCAGGGTCTTCCCACATGATTAGCTTTTATAATTGTTCACATACATAATAGAAATCACCTAAAGTAAATTTTTTTATGTTATTATTTAATAATTGAAATAAATTT
This sequence comes from Viscum album, assembly GCA_963277665.1. Classification (NCBI taxonomy): domain Eukaryota; kingdom Viridiplantae; phylum Streptophyta; class Magnoliopsida; order Santalales; family Viscaceae; genus Viscum; species Viscum album. The sequence continues at coordinate 1,780,161,404 of OY728121.1, read as the reverse complement.
ATTGAAAATGAATGACATGATTAAACAAACATGGAATGAAAAAAATGAGATTTATAAAGAAATATCATGGAGTATATGGTTTAGTTTCATGGATTCATCATGCAATTTTATTTTTAAGATTATTTTTGATAATTAATTTCTAATATATCTAGTATGAGTTACTATTATGTTATTTATTGGTGTGAAATATATAATTCATTTATCATTTTTAATTTCACATACATCGAGAATAATTGTTTGTGGAACACCTCAATTGAGAGTGTGACATATCCTATGAACTGGGTCCTTTGTATTCAATTTCATCCATTGAATGACTCAACTCTATAATAAGGAGAGATAATATCTTGTATAAGGGAGGTAAAATAGTTAATATAAGTTTAAAAAATATTTGATATTAGTGTCATAGTGTATGACCACCACACCTATAGACATGACTATTTGTCATCACAATTTTACAAAATAATAATAATTTTTGTAAATAATATAAGAAATTTCTGCATACCTCCTCTATGTAAAACCACTATTTTACACCTCATTTATTAGGTTAAGTGTTCATGGTTTAATGAGAAAGAAATAGAAGATTTTTCCTAGGGTTGTAAGATAAAGAGAGATGGAAGAATATGTACATACATGAAATAAAAATAAAAATATGTGATATAGGGGAAAATAAAACAAAAATAAATGAAAATAAATAAATCATAAATGATTCATATTGTCCTCATAATCCTCTCCAATAGTGGTCTACTATAATGGAAAGTATTTTAATAAATTCGGATGGAGGACATATCCACATTTTATATAACAAAGGTATTATTAGAATGATTCCTCCTTTTAAAAAAAATAAATGAATTAATCACACATTTTATCCTTCATGAAATTTTTTCATAAATATATTCTCTTTATAGCATATATATTGTAGTTTATTTGGTTTTTTGTGGAGATTTATATGTATGTATTACTCCAATTTTTTAATTTTCCAAGGAAGACTGTCCAGATTTCAAAATTTCAGATTATCATTGCTGAATAACAATAATGATAGGGGATTCATGAATATAATTATTTATCAAATATTTTGAAAAATATCATTCAGATCGAAACTCATAATTTAAGAGTATTGGGGATGAGTAATAATTATATATTCTCATGACACCAAGAACAGTAAATTTTTTGAATGTTCATAAATCCCCAATTTTGAGATAGTTTTGAGAATTTATATGCTGGTTTATCATTCGGTCTGCTAGAATAAAATGAATAACAATATGTATATAATATTAAAAATAATGAATTGAATTATTTAGAATATTATATAAAATTTTATGGCTGAAAAACCCAAATAATTTAATACTGTGAAAAATCCAAAATGGGACATTATTTCACGACCCCCTCCCACCAAAGATTCCCCTCCTGAGCTGGAAATAGTTAAAGGGAGATAATGACCCCCAAGTCCCGCCTTGATTAGGCCCCAGGGTGGCGACTAACACCAGGGGTATGAGTTTTCACAAATATGGGAGGCATTTCCATTTTTTAATATTTATGATTAGGAGAAAGGACAAGTCAACCGCCAAAAAGGAAAAGAAAAATTGTATAGAAATAATCCCAAACCAATCCAAAATGTATGTATAAATAGTTCTGAAACATGGTACACGTACAAGAAATCTAAAAAGTACAATACCAAAAGAAACAAGAGTACAACTCCTGCAACAACTCCAACTGTCCCGACTAGTAGGGTCCCGCACGGCCCTGCTAGTCATCCTGGAAACCTGAAAGTAAACGTTGGGTGAGAATACAAGTATACTCAGTAGGGAAACCTAATGATCTCGTGCACAAGTGGGGAGACATCCCAATGTCCCGTGAGAACAATATAAAAAACCTGGCAAGGAATTATATCCACCCAACCTCAACAGACACACCCACCAAAAACACAATCACAATAGGTAGTAGTAAATAAGAACATGATTATTGGGTACCGCGCACAATTTTCCCCCACTAGTTAGATTCTCTTCCTAGCGGCGAACGTCTTGACGCTACCACACTCTTCCCTCCCGCACACACCTGGGCCTCAAAACCACGAATCCCACCCTCACGCACCTGGGCCTCACAACAATGTATCCCTCCTGCACACACCTAGTCCTCAAAACCACGTATCTTTCCCGTACAAACATGGGCCTCACAACCACGTATCCCGCCCGCACAGACATAGGCCTCATAACCAAGTATTTGTCCTGCACACACAAGGGCCTCATCCCGAAGGTTCTTAGGATATAGTAAAACCTTCCTGAATAGTCTTGGGCTAAACCACCCCAATCGAAACCTACTCGAAGAGTCTTGGGTGTAAGGTTTCCTCAATCCGTTACAACCTTGGGAAGAAGGAGCAGGAAGGAGCTAGTAAATAAGGGGAAAACACCCTCTCCCATGAAATGAGAGTGTTCAACACTTAGTTCTCAACATTGGTGGGGTGCGATAAAACACAAAGATACAGATACATATATATATACACCACACACTCATCCCAACCTATGGATTCTAATCAGAAAACTGAGCATGTGCCCAGACACTACTACTACGAAGCATGCATACAACAAACAAACCCAACCCCATATTGGTTTTCATGTTTCAACAGAATCAGGATATTAATTCCTTAAATACTGGGAAACTATCCACAACCAACCATATCAATCATTCGTAATGCATATCCATGTCATCCACAAATCATGTTAAAAAACAAGAGCAACACAAACAAGTCCCTTCTCATTAACTAACCAACCCCATTGATTATTATTTCTGTTCCATTACCAAGCCCCACCATTCATTAACTCTTCCACATCTTATTTATTATTCACAACCTATAGTTCGTTCACATTCATGCCCATCATTGCAGCCCCACTGCCATCCAGAATAACCACAATCACACCGAAACCCATACATCATTATCCCTTTAATACCATTTATCGCAGCCCTGCTGCCCACACGATCCACAACAACCCACAAAACACCCCCATCACATGTCACGCATCCATGACAACACCCACATGTTCATTATTCCATTTTGTTCAACCGGGGTGATCACATAAGGGTTCCAGATTTTAAATCATCCAACTTTACATGATTAACCAAATTCCAAATTCAACAATGTTCCATTCAAAAAAATGGTCTAGAAAGATAGGAAAACATTTAATTGCACACGCAAAGGACCCCAACGACCGTGATTTTCATTAGGCATGAGCCTATTCAATTCGCAACACAATTTCACAAGATATAAAGATAAACATAACAACATCCCCACCCCCATTCTTTAAGGAGTTATTATCTTTGATTAAAGGTTCAACTAGTTCTCATGAAAACAAGAGGATACCTGCCCCGAATGATACACAATTTAGAGAGATGAATGTAAGATCCCTACCTCAACAGGTTCTGATCGCAACTCTCCCCTAGATCAGTCATTAGAAGGCGTCCGTCGGCGTTCGTTAATTCTGGAAAAACCTGGAAAAACCTCCTCAGGTGGAAGCTGGGAAGGAAATTACAAAATCAAATAAACAAATCCTAGTTTAGAAGTACCGCCTCGTCTTTTTAATCCTGTGGCCGTAGACTGATCGTAAATCGGAGATCAGACAATGATTTTATAGAACAAAAAGAGCCTTCGAGTCTCTTGGGAGAGCCCTGCTCAGAGGAATGGGGAGGAGAGGGGTGAGTTGAAAATGAGGAGGGGACCCCTCCTTTTATAGATGTGAAAAACAAAATTACATGGTGTTTACTTTATGGTACACAATATGTACTCGGACATTTCACATTTTCACCACGCGACTTCCAAATCGGCCTTCAACGCGGTACACCACTGTTGACTGTTCAGCACACGGTATGAGTGTAACGCGTACGCGGGGAGGGACTACACGGTGTGTATTATTGGCTACATGACATTTACTCATTTATTTCACACGGCAAGGACACAACTCTAACATGGCACACATCCATTGACTGGTCAACACACTTTTGTGGGTAACTCGTACGTAGGTAGGGACTACACGGTGTGTAGTATTGGGGTACATGGTGTGTACCCATTTATTTCACACGGCAAGGACACATACTTCAACATGGGGTATACCCGGTGAGGGGGTACATGGCGTGTACTCACACTACATGGTGTGTAGTTTCAAAATTCTAAAAAGTGTGGGAAAAGTACATTTTACCCCCCCCCCCCCCGAACACTTCATGAACCTCTTTTTGGACAAAGGAATGGGCCGGAGAGGTCCGATCCTTTACATCAGATACCTCTTAAAACATTCTCATCACCGAGAATTCAAAAGCCGACCCAGAGGAACCCAACAAGATACCTCATAGGCACCTGGTTATAATAGGAAACCATCCAACAACCGTAATCATATGTGTTAGGAATTCCTTCTCCTATGTCAAGATATTATCCACATTTGGCGGCACTGATTCGCCTGCACGTGTTTAATCACATCCTCATTAATGCGTCTCAATTAAGAATTGGGTTTTCCCACTTTCACACATTAGGATTTTTTTTAAACATGAACTACCCCAACAACACACAACCAACACACTTCCCAAACATGTGGTTTGGGGAAATTCTTTCTCCTATGTCGAGATATTATCCACTTTAGGCGGCACTGACTCACCCGCATGGGTTCAATCGCATCTGCATTAAGGCGTCTCGATTAAGGATCAGGTTTTCCCATTTTTCCCACACATCCGGACATGTTACACACTTATAGAGTACATGGAAACAAAAGGTATCATAACCGAAAAGCCAATCATTCCATTTATCAATGGTTGAAATTATAACATCAAAAAAAGCTCATTAGAACAAAGAAAACACAAGTCAAAACATCTCTGGGTAATGAGCGTGAATCTGGGCCTCCCGCTCCCAAGTTCTCTCCTCGAGGCCGCCATGCCTCCATGACACACGAACCAAGGGAATGATTCGTCTATAGAGCACCTTCTCTTTACGATCCTCATTTCTGACTGGTCGTTCCTCGAAGTTCCCATCATCTCCCATATCTAACTCTCCCTAGTAGATAACGTGAGTGTCTTCTTGTATGTATCGACGTAGCTGGGAGATGTAGAAGACATCATGAACCTTCTCCAACTTAGGTGGCAGGGCTAGATGATATGCCACCTCACCGACTCTCCTCAGCACCTCAAAAGGTCTGATGAACCTAGGTGAGAGCTTTCTCCCTTTCCCAAACCTCATCTACCCCTATTGAGGGGAAACCTTTAAGAACACATGGTCTCCCACCTCAAACTCCAAAGGACTCCTCCAACCATCAACATAAGACTTTTGTCGGTCATGTTCCACTTTCATCCTCTCACATACAAGCGGGAAATTCTCTGTGGTTCTATGAACTACCTCTATCCCAAGAGCACTTGTCTCACCAACCTCTGCCCATAAAATGGTTGAATGACTTGGTCTTCCATACAAAGCCTCAAATGACACATTTCTAATTGTATATTGGAAGCTGTTGTTGTAGGAAAACTCTACTAAAGTCAATTTTCGTAGCCATGACCATCTGAAATCCAGAACACATGCTCACAGCAATTCATCCAACGTCCTGATAGTCCACTCTGTCTTCCCATCGGTCTGAGGGTGGAAAGTAGTGCTAAGGCATTGCTGGGTTCCAAAACCATGTTGTAACCCCCTCCAGACATGTGAGGTAAAACGAGTATCCTGGTCTGAGAAGATAGTCTTCAGAAATCCATGAAAACGCACCACCTCATATACGTACCTCTATGCTAAGGTACTCACCGTTCCCGACTCCTTAATTTCTAATAAGTGAGAAAATTTCATAAAAAAATCCACCACTACCCAAATAGAAACATAACCACCCTGAACCATGGATAGTCCTGTGAAGAAGTCCATTGAGATGTCTTCCCACTTCCACTCGGGGAAATCTAAAGGATGTGACAAACCACTGGGAACACAATGTTTATACTTCACTTGCTGACACACTAGGCATTTAGCCACAATCTATGCCACTTCCCGTTTCACCCCGGGCCACCAAAACTGTTCCCTCATGCCTTGGTACATTTTTAAAACTCCTGGATATACTACCAAGGCTGAGCTATAGAACTCACGGAGAAATCCCTCACGCATCGCCTCCGGAACAAACAACCTTCCATGAAAAAGAATCTGATGTCGATTTTCTTCTGACCATCCTTCTAGAGCGTTCCCCTGATCGATACGATCCCACATCACTTCTGCCTTGGAGTCCCCCCACTGAGACTCTTCCACCTTCTGTAACAAGTAGGACTGCACCGTTATCTGAAACAAATATCCTCTAACACCTTCTACCCTAGAATCCAAGTGAAAGGATGCCAATTCTCCCATTATTATCTAGGCAATAGTGAATTACCAAACCACTTCCTTATGTGACTTCCTTCTCAGGGCATCATCCACAACGTTGCCCTTACCTTAAGTGTATGAGATCTCGAAGTCATAGCCTTGGAAAAACTCTACCCATCTCCACTATCGTAAGTTCATGTCACGCTGAGAGAAGATATAACGCAGGCTATTGTGATATGATAAGACCACAAAGCACTCCCCAAAGAGGAAATTTCACCACAAATTCAGTGCGAATACTAATTCTGAAAGCTCCAGGTCATGGGTGGCATAGTTACCCTCATGGGTGCACAACTACCTAGCCTTATAACAGATCACACCCTTCTCCTGCATCAGTAAGCACCCCAAACCAATTCCAGAAGCATCACAAAACACCTCATACAAAAACCCTTCCTTAGGAAACCTCAGTAATGGAGAACTGACCATCTTCTACTTCAGTTAGTCGAAATATTTCTTGCACTGATCGCTCCATAGGAAGACTTGTCTCTTCCTAGTCAAAGCTGTCAATGGAGTAGAAACTTGAGAGAAGTATGAAACGATCCTCCGATATAACCTGCTAACCCCAAGAAACTATGAACTTTTTCCATGATCTTGGGTGCTGCCTAAGAAACAACTTCCTCCACCTTCGACAGGTCCACTGACAGTCCATGCTGAGACACTACATGCCCAAGGAAATGTTCTTCTTGGGTCAATAACTTACACTTCGATAATTTCCCATAGAGATGGTTGTGTTGAAGGACTTCTAATACTGCCTTGAGATGATCAACGTGCTCCTCCTCTTATCTTGAGAAGATCAAGATGTCATCGGTAAACACAACAACGAACCAGTCCAGAAACTCTTAGAAGACAATGATCATAAGTCCCATGAACACAGCTGGAGCATTTATAACTCCAAACGGCATCACTACAAACTCGAAGTGCTCATACCTGCACCTGAAAGCCGTATTCGAGAAGTCATTGTAATTTACCCTTAGCTGATGATATCCTAATCGTAGTTCGATCTTAGAAAACCAACCTTCACCCCTCAGTTGGTTGAAGAGATCATCTATCCTTTGAAGGGGGTAACGGTTCTTGACCGTTACCTTATTAAACCTTTGGTAGTCTATGCATAACCTGAGACCACCATCTTCGTTCTTCACTAACAAAATTGGAGCACCCCCTGGAGACAAGCTGGGTCAATCAAAACCCTTCTCCATCAGGTCGTCAATATGAATCCGCAACTCCCGTAACTCTGAAGGAGCTATCCAATAAGGATCCATTGAAATCAGACGATCACTTGGATGTAAGTCTATCCTGAACTAAAAATCACGTCGAGGGGGCGGGGGGGAGGGTAGAGTCACAACCTACTTGGGAAAAACAACTAGGAACTCCCCAACAACATCTGTCACATCCATCATCTCTACATCAGCTGGAACCACTAATAACCCCCCTAATAATGAAAGGAGAGGCTCCACACGTCGGATTCCCACCTAATAGCTCCACTCACAAACATAATCTACACGTTGCCCATCCACGTCGGAGAACACGACTCTTCTCCAGAAGCATTCGATAAATGAACTAACATAAAACAACTAGTCGATGCCTATGATGACATCGTATGGCTGCATCTGTAACAGAAGAAGGTCCCCACTTGATCGATGTGGTCCCATCCTCAGCCCACATCCCCGGCAATCACAAGATACGCTGGTTTGGCCTACAAATGGTGTAATCATCACCAGTGGTATGGAAATTCTCTCTACATATAGTCCCAAAGCATGGGATGGACCAGGTGAAACAAAGGATTGCGATGCTCCTGAATCGAACAAAGCATAAATGAGAGTTCTAAACAAGAAAATTGTACCTCAAACCACCCATGGTCCCCCTGGAGATGAAAACTCTACTACGTGCAAGTGTACACGCCCAACTCCTCTTCCTCTCTAATGTTGTCCACCTCCCCGACCACACCCTAGTCGATGTCCCTGAGGAGAACCCTGAGGTCGGCCTCCTCCTGCAATGTCTGCCCTCCGGGGGAGCATGGTCCTACAACTGCTGGAAGGGCCTCGCCGGCAACTAGTGATGCTGAGGTGGGCACTGAACCTACCCACCTCCACTGTACCGAGCTCAGGTCAGGAACCGACTCTAAACGTGCCCGAAACCTCTACAAGAAAAAACACATCGGTATTGGGCTCGTGAAAAGGGGAAGAGGACACGAAGATCTAAACTGGATCTTCTGGGGCCTGCTACTCACTGGCCTGAACGTGGAAGGTCCCGTCATAGGAGACCTGCTGCTGACTGCCTTCCCCTTCAATGAACCTGGCTGGATCCCCTCAAGTGGTGCACCTCCAAGGGAGTGCATCCTCTCTACAACCTCTACGTTCTTCTATACTGCCATGTATGTTAGATGGGAGAAGGGGGTAAAAACATACTGGAGCAAAGGACGAAGTGCCTCCTCCAAACTTCTCGCCAGAGACTCCTCATCCAGAAAGAGATCTGAAGCAAAGCGTAGGAGATCTTCGAACTTGATCCCAAACTCTCTTACTAACATACTCCCCTGCTGATGGGAGAGTAACTCATAACTCTTCTCTGCCTTGATCATGGACGAAAGGAATTTCTCTCAGAATTTGTTCTCAAAGTCAGTCGATGGAACCTCTGTCTCTATCCTCTCTCCGTGGTAGAGCATCCACCACTGTCGCGCTGCACCTCCTAGATGACTGACTTCTAGGGGAACCTAGTAGTACCTTGGAGAACAGAACAAGGTAAAAGAGATCCCTAGCATCTATAGCCACCCATCTGTCTCCGTATCTAATGTACTACCCTTGTAGTTCTTGAGGGTTTTCCGCTTAAAAAAACATAGAGTCTTCTACAACTGGATATCTTCCTCTTCTTGGTCAATCCTCAACTAATCGACCACCTGAATCTGCTGGGCCTCGGCTATCTGAGTCACATGTGGACGACGTCCAGGTGCCATAGCTGTATGATAAACAAGTATTGCCTAATCCCAAGTAGAAAAGATTTTCTCATGGTTTCATTTTATCATTTCATTCAATTTCATTCCCAGAACTCCCAAATCAAGTAAAACACAATCATGATGATGCATGTACCATCCCTAGTGTCTCTAACCTGCAATCAATATAGTCTCATTTGGTCGTTTGGAAGGTTCTGTGTCCTTGCATCGGATCACGAGGGGCTGTAAAATCCCGTGTCCTAGCCGGTCATCCCAGGCCTATGTCACGCACCAAGATTATCCAACAATGTTTCCGTACCATCCCATGAAATCCTCACTGTGCCAAACTCCATACTCCTTCATATCTCTCAGACATCACCTCAAATACCATTCTTTCATGACACACTCCCATAAAAGATTCCTCTCATGAGATGGAAATTGTGAAAGGGAGATAATGACCCTCTCTTCCCACCTCCAGTAGGCCCCGGGGTGGATACTAGCACCAAGTGTATGAGATTTCACAAATATAGGAGGCATTACCATTTTTTAATATTTAAGATCGGGAGATAGGACAAGTCAACCACCAAAATGGAAATGAACAAGTGTATAGAAATAAACCCAAACAAATCCCACATGCATGTATAAATAGCACTGAAACAAGGTACAAATACAAGAATGCTCAAAAGTACAATACCAAAAGAAACTAGAGTACAACAACCACAACAACTCCAACTGTCCTGATGAGTCGGGTCCTGCATGGTCCTGGTAGTCCTCCTGGATACCTGAAAGTAAAAATAGGGTGATCATACAAGGATACTCAGCAGGGAAACCTAAAGAACTCGTACACAAGTGGGGAGACAACCTAATGTACCGTGATGACAACAAAAGAAACCTTGCAAGGAATTCTATCAACCCAAACTCACCAACCACACTCACCAAAAACACAATCACAACAGGTAGTAGTATATAAGAACAAGAGTATTGGGTACCCTGCACCATTTCCCCCCTAGTTAGTTGCTCTTCCTAACGGAGAATTTCTTGACGCTACCACACTCTTCCCGCCCGCACACCTGAGCCTCACAACCACGTATCCTGCCCGCACACACCTGGGCCTCACAACCACGTATCCCACCCACACATACCTGGGTCTCATAACCATGTATCCCTCCCGCAAACACCTGGGGCTCAGAACCACGCATCCCTCCCGCACACACCTGGGCCTCACAACCACGTATCCCGCCCACACACACATGGGCCTCATCCCGTTGGTTCTTTGGAAATAGTAAAACCTGCCCGAAGTGTCTTGGGATAAATCACCCCAATCGAAACCTACCCGATGATTCTTGGGTGTAAGGTCGCCTCAAGCCATCATATACTACGGAAGGAGGAGTAGGAAGGAGCTATTATCTATGGGGAAAACACCCTCTCCCACGAAATGGGTGTGTTCAGAACTAATTGCTCAACATGGGTGGGGTGGAATAAAACACAAAGATACAGATATATATATATATATACCAAAAAATAATCCCAACCTATGGATTCTAATTAGATAACTGATCAAGTGCTTCGGCACTACAACTACAATGCACGCACAAAACAAACAACCCCAACCACATTTAGGTTTTCATGTTTCAACAGAATTAGCTTATTAGTTCATTATCTGCTGGGAAACTATCCACAACCAACCATATCAATCATTCGTAAAGCATATCCCTGTAATCCAAAAATCATGTTAGGAAAACACAAGAAACAAAAACAATTCCCTTATTATTAACCAACCAACCCCATTAATTATTATTTCTGTCCCATTACCAAGCCCCACCATTCATTAACTCTTCCACATCTTATATATTATTCACAACCCATTGTCCGTTCACATTCAAGACCATCACCGCATCCCCGCTTCCATCCACCATAACCACAATCACACCAAAACCCTTATATCATAATCCCCTTAATTACATTTATGACAACACCGCTGCCCACCCGATCCACAACAACCCACAAACCACCCCCATCACATGCCACGTATCCAAGCCAACACCCACAAGTTCATTATTCGATTTTGTTCAATCGGGGGGATCACACAGGTGTTCCAGATTTTAAATCAGCCAACTATACGTGATTAACCAAATTCCACATTCAACAATGTTCCATTCACAAAAACAGTCTATAAAGATAGGGAAACATTTAATTGTGCTAGCAAAGGCCCCCAACGACCGTGATTTTCAGTAGGCAGGATCCTATTAAATTCACAACATAATATCATAGGATATAAATAAAAACATAACAACTTCTTTGTCCCCGTTCATTAACCATTTATTATCATTGTTTAATGTTTCAACTAGTTCTCATGAAAAGAAGAGGATACCCGCCCCGCATGGTGCACAATTTAGAGAGACGAATGTAAGATCCCTACCTCAATAGGTTTTGATCACAACGCTCCCCCGGATCAATCTTTAGAATACATATTTCGGCATTCTTCGCTTTTGAGAAAATCTGGAAAAACCTCCTCGGGTGGAAGCTGGGAAGGTAAGACTAAACGGAAAGCAACAGATCCCAGTTCAGAAGTTCTGCCTCGTCGGTACGTTCCCGTGGCCACTGAAGGATCATGAATCGGAGCACGGATGAAGATTTTATGGATGAAAAAGAGCATTTGAGACTCTTGGGAGAGCTCTGCTCAGAGGAATAGGGAGGAGAGGGGTGAGTTGAAAAGGATGAGGGGAACCCTCCTTTTATATGAGTGAAAAAAAATTACACGGCATGTACTTTATGGTACATGGTGTGTACTCGGCCATTTCACACGGTCACCACGTGGCTTCCAATATGGTCTTCAATGCGGTACGTAGACGTTGACTGGTCAACACATGGTTTGAGGGTAACACGTACGCAGGGAGGGACTACACGACTTTTCGTATTGGCTACACAGCATGTACTCATTTATTTCACACGGCATGGACAAGACTCCAACATGTCACACAACCGTTGATTGGTCAACACATGGTTTGAGGGGAACACATACGCTGGAAGCGACTACACAGCGTGTAGTATTGGGGTACACGACATGTTGCCATTTATTTCACATGTCATGGACACGACCTTCAATACGGGGTATACCCGGAGAGGGGGTACACGATGTGTAATCAAACTACACGGAGTGTAGTTTCAAAATTCGGAAAAGTGTGGGAAAAGTCTATTTTACCCTCCAGAACACTTCATGTCCCAACCTTTTGACAAAGGAATGGTCTGGAGAGGTCTGGGCCATTACACATTATAATTAATATGCTCAAAATACCACTAAACTCATAAAATATTGACACTCATATTAAAATAATTCAATAGTTGTATTTAAATCATTGAAATTAAATTAAATTTTACTGAAAATATTTTTTCTATCATTTTTAGAAAAGTTATTTAATGAAGAGGGATTTAATGTAAGTGGATTATTGAGAACAACACAATTTCTTTGTGTTATCACTACTTCATGAAATCTTATGATTGGATATTTTTCTAATGAAATTAATATATCATTAAAATATAAATATATTTTATTTTTAGGATTATGATTATATTCAAATACATTTTTATGTCATGTACACTTATATTTCAAAAATATTTTCTTTCTAAACACATCCTTGATTCATATTGGGTTATTTCATCATCACAAAAAAATGATGATGATTTTTTAAAATTTTTTGATGCTTATTAATTTGGAAAACCCAATTACTATTAATGAATTTATTCATTATGAAATCCATAAAAAATACATTACATTACATTGTAAAATCTATTTCAATGATTATTATAGGATCTATGTCACATTGATGATTAGTTTAATATTAAGATGTGATAGGTTTGGTAATAATTATATATCCCTACAATATATTTTGTTATGTGACATATAAAATGATATTAATTGTATTATACATGATCAAGATTTTATATTTTTTCAAATTGATTAAGTTATTATTTTTGAACATAAGATATCTTTTTCAAAAAATATTATATTATTTTCCTACTATTACATGATGAATCATGTTATGAATCATTACATTCAAATAAACTCTCAAATTTCATTATGACTCACATGATGATGATCGAATGCCTGTGAAAGAATTATGGTGGTTATTATAACATAGGTACTATTGATTTAGGTTTCTTATTCCTTCTATGTTATCCTCACCTTAATATGATTTTATCTCCACATTTAATTGATGTATATACATTTCTAATAACAAGTACATTGTATAATTTTTTCTCTTAAATATTATAAAAGAAGAGTAATTTTATTCATTTTTATGAATTATTATGTATTTGTAATGAATGATCCAAATTTTACAAACATACAAAAACTATTGACCTTTAATATTATGAAAATTGTGTTATTTATATTTTAGATGTTGATATAGTCATGTATAAATAATTACGGTCTCTATATTTGGTGCCATATAATTATTTTATTTAATTTCTGAATTTGGTTTTGGAAATGTTATTGAAAATAATAAGTATATTTCTTTGTATATGAAAATCATCTAAGAATAAAAAATTTCAAAAAAGGGTAAACACATAAAATTATAATGATTTGTAATTGGTTATAATAATATCATTTGAATAAATTATATATTCATTATTGGTTGGATTAGGATATTTTGAAACCATTTCTATTTCATATAGTTGTGGGATTATGGAGAAACCCAGCCAATAAACCATTTGAAACGTAATACAACGATTGTTCGAACTATATCCTCAATACCATGGGAGGTGGAGTTTAAAACGTTATTGGAATTTTTACCCCATTGACTCAAGATATTGAAATTACCTAATGACATGGACTATCTCCTATCACCCAAGATATATAAACATTATGTTGAGTCCTTTTGTAGAAAAGAACATATATGATTAATGGATATTCAAATCCATGTGTCAAAGAATTGTATTATAACTCAATGGAGAATATAAATTTTATCATAAAATATTTTGAATAGAATAATTTGGATTTGGATATATATCATTTTGATATATATACTTCACAACAGTGGCAAATGATAATGAACACAATGGTAGAGGAAACAAATGAAGAGATGCAGTGGGATGACTCTAAAGAAGTATTTTTTTAAATAGTATTAAAAAAATATTTGAAAAATGATTTCGATATAAATCAAATAGATATATAAAAATAAAGGTGATTTTTTATACCATATTGGGAAAACACCATAAGGAATTCTAGATAATCCATGGAATTTTATATAAATAGTGATATAAAAATGGATAAATATTTTAGGAATAATAAATAATTACCCATTCAATTCCAATATGAACTCACCCAGGATCCTATTCTTCTTAATTTAAAAAAATAGATCACATCCTCATTATTCCCTCCACTCTATAGATTCACCCCAATATTCCCTAAAGAACCCAAAATTCTCCTCCATAGATTTTCGAATCACACTCTAAAAGTTAGGGATTTATCACTGCCAATTAAAATTTAAGAACCGATTTTCTATTATGCCTATTATTTTTGATTTTTACTTTTGGAATAAGTTCATTCATATCCCAATTTATATTATTTTGATTAATAAATTATAAGATACCCTTTTTTATCTAATAAAGCTATCCCATGAACCTTTATTTACCCCAAAAAAAGAAACAAAAATTTAGTAAGGATTTGATTCATCTCCATATTATTCAAGTATTCTATTTATCTTTTGTATATTATATTAATATCAAAATTTTGGTTAATGTACTTACATAACCCCATTTATTTTCTTTTTATATGTAAAAAGTTAGGGTCCCTTTTCAGCCTCAGTAATACATTCCATTAATATTCAAGAACCACCGTTGTGTTTCTAAAATTTCATCACTATTAATGATTCTAAACAACTGTGTAGTGAATATCTGAACAAATTGTATATCATGGGATTACACCTTCATGAAGTTATAAATCTTCATAATGTACATAAATATATGTAATACAAACTATATTATTGTGAAATAAATTATTATGATGAATAAATCTATTTGTTAATATTTATATCGAACATATAAGATTGAGAATGAGATGAAAAAAGGATTCTACTCAGTATTATATAGAATTGTAATGCATTTGGTAAGGAATTAGTATAATGAGAAATCATGAATGGTATTAATGAGTTATGCTAATCCATCATGAGAAATTTTTAATCATTTTTTCTTGGAATGTTTCCTTCACCAATTTTTATGATATATTATTTTATATATTTTCCACATTTCTGATGTTATTTCTATGTTATCATGCTATTTCGTGGCACATTTTTCATGTTCAAATTATAACCCACAATAATACACATTTATATAAATATTATGATTTTTTTTAAATTTAATAAATTTATAAAATGATTATGTAATAAATCAGGAATTAATTATTTAAATATTGGATGGTTTTTATATATTCTATCACAGGAAAAAATGAGTAATTATTAGTATTAGTATTAAAAAACTTGAAATATTTATAAACATAGAACTAATTATAATTATTATCTATAAATTTTTGTAAAGTATATATTATGTGTTTTAGCCAAAAATTACATCCCTTTCCATATAATACAATCAGATGCGTGTCTATTACATATTTTCAAAGTGTTAAATCCCAAAAACAAAAAAATGAACAAGACTCGACCTAGAAATGGTTCAAAAAAACATGAATTTCTGTCAACGTGGATTGAAATTAATTGGATATATTATTTGGTAAAATTAGATAAATATTATGAAACATTATTAGGGATCCAAAATTTCCATAAGAATATACATTAGTAAATATATAATTGATATCATAGATTGAATCCATGAAAATTAAATATTAATTAAAATAAATTCATTTATAAGTTATCCATATAATGTTTTTGTAGTTCTGTTTATGTGATTAGTAGTATAAAAATATTGAACCCTATTATTTCCTTAATTATTCTCAATAGCTTGAAAAATGAAGAAACATGTCCAAATTTAAATATCAAGGGTGAAATATTTTTAGGGTTTCAAGAATGAAATAGCATGTGTCTTCAAATTAAAATGTTATTTTTGATTCCATATTTGATTTGTAGGACCAATCCAAAAAAACAATTTTTATTTAAATATTAATATTTTAACTATTCCAGTAAAATTATTAGGTTTATTTATATAATATAAATAATGATATAATAATATATTATTTAAGTTCTTAAATACATAGAAAATTATAAATTTCATTAGGGTAATGTCATTATGTTCAACAATAATTATTTTTTCAAAATTGATATATTGTTTATTTTTCTAAATATTATCATTATATTCAAGAAGAGTTATATAATTTATTATATAAAATAAACTCCATTTTTGGATAGCATCTTATATTATCTACATAGGGTGATAATTTGGGAATTTGTTTAGAAAATATAGAATTTTAAGTGAATATTGAGAAATAATGTATATATTTAAAATTGACACTTATTTTGATAAATAAAATAAAATAATTTTTTTATATTTGATAGTATCTTATTTATTATTATTTTTTGTTTTCAATTATTTAAATTGAAATCAAAATTATACCTGATTTTTATATAAGTTTAATTTTATTGTTAAAAATAGATTAATTTTCAAATTGGTTAAAAATTAATATTTTTTATATATTATTATAAATTAAAATTAAATATAATGATAAATGATATAAATTAAATATTTATATCACATTTATATCTGTTTGAATCAAAACTATTACCCAAGTCATAAAAAATCAGTTAATTTAGGGAAAAATTTAATTTTACAAAGACTAGAAAAAATGTGACCCTAATAGTATTAAAATTTATATTTCCATTTTATTGAAATGATTATTATATTTACTCATTGTTTTGATAATTTATAAATTATTATGTAATAATTTTGATTAGAATATATACATTGATTCAATAAATCATAAATAATATATTTAATTATTTTAAAAATTAAATTAAGACATAAAAATTATGAATTAATGTATGTTTCAAAATATAAAATGTTCATAAAATTTAATTATTCAATTATTTTTATGAAATGAAAAATATTCTAAATATTTTATGAAGTGTAGTCTAATTTCAATATGGATTTGAAAACTCTTATTGTAAAAAAACCCTACATTTCACAATAAATTTCAATAAAATTTTTAATTTGAATTATCTAATATTTTGATAGTTTTTGGTTAGAATAATTTATATTCACAGGCTCATAAAGTTGAAATTATAGAATGATTGTATTTTAAAATTTTTACTATAAGTTCAAATTTCAAGTAAAAAGTAAATACAGTTTAAATATAAATTGATTAATATGAAATAATAATATGTTACTATATATAATTATATATTATATCCACAAAAAAATTATTGTTTACAACTTGATATAATTTTTTTTATTTGATTATTTTTATAAATCCATTATTAATTATAAAACAAATAATATATTTTATGTTTTTAAAATACATTCTCTAATGAAATGTATCACATCAACATCATCAGGAAAAATATTTTAATAATTCCTGTTCTTATAAATAATTGAAAAAACTAACTTTTTATTTAACCATTAGTAAAAAACTATGATAATGTTTATTATTTATATTAATTTTTATGTAGTGTCCAAAACCATTGATTGAGAATGGAATAATAATTCAAAACTAATTTCCTATATATACCGAAACCAAATCCCATATATCATCACTCAAAATATGTGGATCATTCTCTTAATATAACATACTCTATAGATACCTTCCATAAAGGATTAATTTCCCTTAATTTTCTACTTATGCATTTGTAATATCTCTCTTAGTGTAAGGGGTTTCCCTCTTCTAATTTCAATTCATGAATCAACATTAAGTTATTGGGGTGAATTTGTTTTTTTAATGTTAGTATATATATTAAAATATCCCCCTTACTATCATATTTACTTCTAAATTATAATATAAACGTTTCACTCTCATTAATATACACTCTGATACATTACGTACACCTATTACCATGATGCAATATAGTAATGTATCATACCATTATCTTATTTTTTCAGGAATAATATTTATCTTATTTATTTTATCATAATTTCAAAATGTGTGGATATGTTCTCCCATATAACATTTATTTTTCATATTATGTCAAAATTTTGAGATATTATGTTCGCTATCATCAGTCTTTCCCATGAACATCAATATTCCCTATTATGCATAAAATATTTGAACCCGATTTGTTGTTCAAAAAATTGTATTGTTAATATATGAACACATTTGATCAATATAGAGTTCACATTTATACATAAATATTTATTTATTAGGGATTTTCTAGATATTATTATACAATCCATGATCATGTAATAAAATACAATGTTGAATAAATCCATATTCTATTATCTATTTGTGACCCTTAAGCATGATAATGAAATGAATGCGATGAGTGATCTGAGAAATAAATATCACTATAGTGAATTGGTTAATGATTAATCCAAATTATATTCCATGAAATGGATTAGGTAGTGATTTTAATCCATCATGGGACTTTTCTGTCTTGATTTCATGGATTTAATCATTATCCTATGTTTATACTACAATATTTTAAGTAGTTTCATCCTTTCCCATGTTGTCTTTTTGTTATCATGATATATTATTCCTAATTTTTCATTTTTTTATTCTCTCCTCTTTATATCTATTTTATATTTTTATTTTATGACATATATTATAGTATTCATGTTAATCTATGTGTATTTTTTTATAATTCTAAATTTTTCACACAATCCTTATCTATATCTACATGTGATCCCGTCCAATTTTATGTATGAAGGAATAATATGAGAATGTAATTGAATTATTCAATAATGATGAGGTATTAACTAATTGAACTAGGTATGTAATGTTTTCTAATTCTTAATGATATTGTAATTCAGGGTAATTTAGATTGTATTATGTGAACTCTAATGTTATAAATCATTAATTATAATATTAATAAAATGAGGGGATGTCAATGTTCTTATCAATGGAAATGTGTGTAAATTTTGGGTATTAGGATTAGAATCCTATAGTGATAGCCATTGGGATAAAAATAGGAATAAAACCTAATCAATTTTTTTAATTATAGAGTAAGAATTTTATTCATGAAAATACTTCCCAATCAAGATAATAAAATTTTAGGAGGCTCTATAATAGAAAAAAACAGTTTCGTAAACGTAAATAACCTTGTTGATCTAACCTCAGCATGAAACTAGTGCATGAAAATAGGTCTTAATGCACAAATGGTATAAAAATACTTGGGGATATGCTTTTTTAAATTCCAATGCATATTATGAATAATAATTATTGAAAATAATTTCACATAATAGATTATTATAGGAAATTGATCACGAATAAAATTGATTAAACCATATAAATAAATATGTTAAATAAATAAATTTCATTGATAATATTTAATTTTAATGTCTTTAGATTCTCTTTTATGTGTTTAATATTTTAAAAATACTCATCCCCATTTTCCCTTTATTATAGGCAATGAATGGTTATTGGAAAAAATGAGTTCATGACAACATTACATGATCTCAATTTATTAAATAAAATAAGAATTCTATTTTCTGAGTTTATAAAAGTGAGTACAATTTTCAATAGTGTATGCGATATTGAACAATAAACAAAAAATTATTATATTAATATGAATATTATAACCATTTCATTAAACTTTTAGATATGAGTAAGATAAATACATTATGAATCCTCTAAAAACATAAAATACATTTTTAGAATATAATAATATTTTTTAGGATAAGACTAAAATCCACATCATACAGGGATTTAATATAATAATATACACTTATTTAATTTTAAATATATTACAACCACTACACTATGATAGAAACAATTGGAAATATCATTAGATGGTTGTTGGTTTTTATTAAATTTTTATACATATGTCAAAACATTTGTTTATGAAATAATAGTGAATTATACCCTCATTGAACATATAATCCCACTCATGATCCCATTTGACATCACTAAAAATCATTGGACCACATTGTTACACTAAAAAATCCTCTATAAAGTTCTACCAAGGTTCCCTTAGAATCTCAAAAAGATCATCCCAATATTTTTATATCCTTTTATCATTTTAATGGATTTATCTCTTCTCATTCCTAATAAATAACCTCTCTTATGTTATTAATCTTGATTGAATTTTTTTTCATGTTTGGATATTTTTTTACATACCTAATTTTCATAACATTTTATGTCTAAATAATGATAGATTAATTTACCTCTCACTAATCCTTCTCCTGAAACATTATGTATAAACATTATCTATTAGAAAATTAGTATGAGAAATTCTCCTTGTATTTTTTTATGTCTATTCCATATCATAACTATTTTAAATATAGTTTTTCATTTTGGGATATTTTATTATATCCCCCCTTACATACACTTCTATTTATAAATTACGAGATACCCATCCCACTCTTATAAAGACCTCTAATGAAAAATCATATGCAACTGTTAGGTTGCTAAAATTTCAAAATTATTTTACATGAATATCAATTGTGTATTGAATACTTGAATGAATTTTTTGAACATGGATTTTCGTGTATATAAAAATATATTGTTGATTGGTGACATAAAAATATTTATTACACAATTCATGATGGTGTAATAAAATAGAATAATGAAGACAACAATGTTGTAGTATCAATATTACATAGTTGAGAATATGAATAAAATTACAATGATAGTTGCACCAAAAATTATATAGTTCTCTAATTCATTGTAATTTTTTTAGTTTCACGAGACATGAAAAATAGTATTATTGAGTGAAACAAATCCATCACAATATTATTAACCAAATAATTTCTTAGTAGTTTACATTGAATAGTTTTTATGATAAATTATTTGATGTTGCATCCACATTTCCATGTTTTTGTTATGTTATCTTGATATATCAGCACTCATTATTAATTTTTATGATTACCACCTATTTTTTCCCACATTTATATGAATATTTATTAACATGTAATTCATTCTTTATTTTATTCTTTCTTTATTTAATTACATTGTTTTAAAACTCACCTTTTTTGATGTTTTTCCAAAGGTTATCCCATGGAAGTTTACGAAAGAAAGAATATTATGTTCTTGATATGGATTTTTAAACAAAAATAGCATTAACTCTTTTATGTTGTTATGTAATGTAGATTATTCGAAAATATAATATAATTACCAATAATACAGGTTTTTTTAATTTTTACTCAAGTGTAACCAATAATGAATTATAAATGCAATAAATAGAATGGTTGTCAGAGTTGGTATCAATAGAAAATTTTAGTTATTTTTTTGTATTAGAATTATTAATCTATAGGGAAATAAGTTTTGTTAAATATATGTATAATATGACATTACTAAAAGTAGATAATTTATATTATTTTTTTCAATAAAATACATCCTTATCTGGGTACTATATATTTATGTGGATCTGGAAGATATGTACCTAGGATTAAAATAGAAAACATAGTCTAATGATTCACTAGATCTGGAACTAGGGCACAAAAATATCTTTTCTGCACAACATGTTTGAATTTAAAGGGGGAAATGACTTGGTAATTTTACAACATCCTTGTTAAAATTTCATCAGGTAAAAAATTGAAAAAATTGTATATGATAGGATATATTAAATAATCACATTTCATTTATATGTTATATTATTAATTCCATTGCTTCCATTTTATATATTTAATAGTTTAATATTAGTCATCCATAATATTCCTATTATATAACTCATCCAATTGAAATTTGAAATCCAAATTAATGTTTATATTTTGAAGATATTATTTATTAAAGTGGGAATGAATGTAACACACTGGATTTTTAGAAGACAAAACTATTGCTCACAATATATGGGATATAGAACACTGATCCCAAACAGACAAAGATTATATTAATATGCCTATTATATCAATTATATTAAATTTGTGTATATGAGTATGATAAATTATTTTAATATATATATATATATATATGATTATTTCTTAATAAATAATAAAAAAATATTTTGTAATTTCATGTCATTATTCAAAATAGTTTTCTTTAAAAATTTTCAATTTCTATTCATAAATATTATAAATATTTAGTAGAAAAAATAAAAAATGTATTTGATCAAATAAATTTCATCAAACATTTTATCATATAAGTATTATCTTATAGAGAAATTTTCTTTATTTTTTCATACATGTATATTTTTCACTGGATATTGAAAAATACATTCTTTTGTAAACATGCCATTTAATTTCATTAATTACCAAATTAAAAAAAAATTGAATAATTTTTTTATTCAATGTTTTCTTTATAATAAATTATTTACATTCAATGAAATAATTTTAAATCATCTTTATATCATATTATAATACATGATTATTTTTAGGATTATGACCACATTTTTCTTAAATCCTTTTTAACAAGAATAAATTTTCATAATAATATTTAATAAAATAACCCATGAGGATAAATTATTTAAATTAAATTTTAATATTTAATATATTTATATAGTTATTAATTAAAATTTAAATAAGGTTTATCAGTAGTTATGTAGTTAATATAATATGTCACACCCTGACCTCCCCATCATGCACCCTTATACTCCAGTGCCTCCCCTCCCTAGTGGCCCCCCTCCTCCGACACACCCCCTCTTCTAGAGGACATCCCCTATTTGACGCCACCCTCTTCTGGTATTACTACCTTATATAGAGCCTTACATCTCATTCACCCCACCCATCATGTTATCCTTCCCCCGCATGTCCCCTTCTCATACAACACACCATAGAAAACACTCCTCTATGACGATCATCCCTCCCCAGGGCATGGCAGAACTCCCCTCTCCCCAGTATAGTGAGTATCACTTTATTTCTATGATATTGATTTGGTGTTTCCCCCTTATCCATACCCTAACATTATGGATTTATGATTGTTTCATTTTTCATACGTTCTTGGGTTTGTGGACCAACTATTGGGCCAACATTTCCTTCTCTGAGAGTTCCCTCACGTTCACATGACACTAAGGAAGTTGAATTCTTCTTTTTCATTTTCGATGCAATCGATTGATACATGGGTTATTTAAATTAATTTTTAAACAAGATTCACATTCTTGTGGTTTATTTGGTAAACATGTTGTATTGATGTTTTTAGAGAATAATTTATTAATTTTTTTTTTGATTTAATTTCGAACATTTTCCTAATCCTTGTGCACTTAGAGTGTCTGATAACATACATATGTTTTGGATGATTTCTAAATTTGATACACACATTTATAACTCATTTTCCTAGTTTGTTGAGGTGTTTTAGTGTGGATTGAATTTTTAAAATGCAGGGTTTTTTTGAAAAATTTGTCCTTATCATTATTTGAATTTATAATAAATTTTTTTGTTAAAGGTGACAGTTGTTTTTTGTTAGAAAATTGAGTGTCCTGGTCGATGTTTTTATATTAAATGATTTTATAAAATTGATTAGATTTAATTTGTGGTATTATGTGTGGTGTAGAAGTTGATTTTGAAATGTGTAAACATGCGTTTGTTTTCAATGTGGCATGTCTATATTCAATTGTGTGTATTTTTTGTGTAAAAACTTATTTTTCTATTATGAGATGATTTATAAATTTTTTAAATGATTTAATTAAATATTAATGTGGTGAAAATCATATTATAAAATGGGTTTTTTGTTTGTATTTCAATGATTATTTTGGGTTTGTTTTGGGGTGATCCTAATGGCGCTTCGTGGAATTGTTTAACAAATTGTTTAAAAGAATATATTAAATAATATAAGTAGTGTGAATCTTATTTTAGAGATGTCTGTTTTAAAAATAATTATTATTTTTAAAATGGAAAGGAAGATCGTTTGGCATCAATTTGTTAATTGTGTATGTTTACATCATATATTTTTTGGTTAAGTTGGATTTTGATTAATGTCTTGTCCTGCAACTACTTTTGCAATGTGAGTTTTTTTACTAAATTTGAGAATGCATTGAAAATTATTTGAATGTGAATGTAGGATAGATATTGTAGAGGCTTGAAGCTAAGCGTACATAGACATTACATTACTTTTTTGAAATACTTAGTACATAACAAAAACACACACACAAGGGCCGTAATAGTTTAGTGTCTTTGGAAACTCGGAATATAATCTTCTAATCGTGGTGAAAGTTATTCAACATCTCCCATAAAGATATTCTTTTTTTTAAACCTATATCCTTTCTTTATATCCTGTGGAAAAGAAAACATTAAAGGGTGAGCTCAAATGCTCAGTAAGGGTATACAAAATAAATATCAATCATGTCATATTCATAAGAACATGTCTTTTGGAAATCTTAACCTGCAAAAGAGATCATAATTTCATAACATGGGATAAATCATAGTAGTAAAATTTAATACCAATAATAATAACTTAAAACATGAAACATTGTGGCATACACACATAATCATAGAGAATCATTTCTTATTAGTCAAAACTCATTGCCAAGACTATCTTAGTGGACAAAGTCCCTTTCTGAACCGAGTTCACTCCTCGTTTCATTCTTATTTCATTGAACCGGTATAACCTACCGTTCCATCCATGTCTATCCCATGAGATATAAAATCTTTACCCAATGAATTGGAGGGAGATATAGGTCCCACCCATCTCATAATGATACCATTCTTATGTGTGCCACAAAATCATAAACCATACATTATAGCATAAACCATGTAATAGAAATGGGAATCTTAAACATCGGGACATCATAAAACAATTCATATAAGATAAAGGAGTTCATAAAAATAATTCCATCACAAAATAATCAAATAAATGTAATAATAGCGATAGAAACATAACCCTTTCTTATCTTAGATGGAAAATAATTTTGATAAAACACTTGAACTCCATTCTTGTGGAAAATATCCTTTCTAATTCAAAAACAAATTTCCTCTCTTAACATGTCATTCAATTATAAACTAAAGGAAGTTGATTAATAATAGAATTGAAAACATGTAAAGGAAGGTTCTTGGAAATAATGTTTTAAAAATCCATTCATGTCGTATAAGTTATAAAAAACATTCTTCTCGTACTTTTTTCGGAAAAGTCAAAAAGTACCTCGTACGAAAAATGACAAAAGATTCATTTCATATCCTTTACTAAAAACTCAACGAAGGGTAATATTGGATTTAATAAATTGTAGGTGGATGGAAATAATATAACATATTGAGGAAACATGGATGTGGATGATAAAATACACCCCAGTAAATACTAAAGTTTAAAAAATCTTGGATAAAAATGAGATTTTGATATTTCCCTTACCTTAGGTCTGATTTGCTTTGTAAGTGTCCAAACCTCCTGTATAATGACTTAAATAATGTTATTGAATTATTCCAGAATCATAATTATTGTTATGATATCATATTCGGTCATATTATTAGCTTCTTATTAGTAATATTTCATAACTACTTGTTATTCAGGTGTTTATTACTTTTTGTTCTTATGCGTGTTTTGTCGAATAAACTCTTATTATTCTATTTAGGTTATAGATACCTCATTTAAATAATGGTATTACTGTAATATATATCATATTAATTCATTAAATTCATTTATATAATCATTATTCAATGAAGATCATGTAGAACAAGTCGCATCACATCGTGGAGACGGTATTCCGTACGTACGCACGACTGATGATATCGTTCCTATGATCATGGAATTTTATTGGAGTGTATGTATACTATTTAAGAATCAATATAACTTTATAATATTAATATATATTCATTATTTACACCATTATACCCATCCAAGAAAGGTGGTGGTGTAAAATAGATTACACCACGGCGTGGAGACGGTATTCCGTACGTACGCATGCACGGTGATTTATTTTTCCGTAGGATGGATAGATGGTGAAATAGGGTTTTTCATACTAATAATAACATATCAGTATATTAGTGATACTGATTTTATTACTTCATAATGAAAAAACTAAATAATAATAAGTGGAAGAAGAAAAAAAGATGAAAGAATCGGTAACAGACATTACCTCTTCTTTGAACTGCTACTTTGAGACCTCCTTTTAGGGAACTAAAATAGTTCATTGAAGAAGACCAGAAACTATAGGATGTTTCTAGGGAAGTGGAGAGGAGAAATTGGAAGGTTTTGGCCGAGATTAAACGCTCAAAGTGGTGTGATTAGAGGGGGAGGAGGTTCCCTTTTATAAGGGAGGAGAGGGGTACCTTTGGAATAACTAAATCTATTGTTTTATTATAAAGTCAAATTCGGTTTTAAATAGCTCCAAATTGATTTATTTATATGATAACATGGGTATGGGTATAAATCCTCTCATCCAATAGAATTTAGAAAAGTTTAAGTTCCTATATTAACCTTATCATTTAGATTTCACATTAAGTTAAATAATTTTACTTTTTTCGTGTCTTCTTGTGTTCTTATACTATAAGGTTAATAAACATACTATAATAAGATAAAATAACCCCATGTTATTTATTATTAAAATATATAACCTTATATAAGTCATTTGGACGAACCTTATATTTTTAGGAATAAAATAACAATTAATAATATAATATCTTTTTTAAAACCTATTATATGTCAATTTTGACACTATTTAGTAATTGATTTTTGTGAAAATCATAACAGAATGATTAGTTATAAAAAAAGTTAATTAAATCAACAATAACATGTCATATTAACCTATAAAATTAGTTTAATTCATAAAACGTCTTAAATTACATCTATTTGGGTATTTATAACTTCAATTATGTAAATATTTCATTAATAAGACAATTACTACATCATCTTTGTGTCATAATAAATGATAATTATTTAATCCCTAAAAATTCTAAATAAATTCCTATGATGTAGATAATTTTATCAGCTTTCAGTATACTATTAATGTTCGAAGTTTCATTAAGGTTATCACTAAATTAAAATTATTATACTTATAAGATTTAAAAATGTGACATGTTGTCACATTCTTTGGTTTTAATAGTAATTAAATTATTTTCGTGGACAAAAGTCCATTAAATGAATATAATCCGACCAATAGGTGATATGGGTCAACTTTTAGTCATCCAATTGGATTTTGACATGTGTTAGGGTATTTTTATAATATTATATTTACCCTTAGTTACCCGATTTACCTTTAACTATGGTAAATAAATTTACCGTAGTTACTATTCATAATTTAAAAAATAAAAAAGTAGCTTATTAACATAATTTTGATCTCCTAATTCCAAATATGGAATCGATTTATCCAAATTCAATACACAAAATATGCAGAAATTAAATTAAAATTAATCATGTTGTCGAAAGAAAACAAGTTTTTCATTAAAACATTGCAAAAGATTGAATTGATTTATCCTACGAAATCAAGGTAGAATTAAAACTAATGACATAAATTATTTTAAATGGTAAATATATATTCTATATATACTTTAAAGCCATTCAATATTATAATTTAACCATATAAATTATTACGATGAAAAAAGTTGTTTTTAATTAAAATATACTGTGTTTTTACTATTAATCAAAATATAAAAGTTACCAGAAGAATATAAAAAATTTATCCAAAGTAATTTTTTTTCCTGATTCCAAAGAAGAATTATATTTTTTCAAATTGTACTTATAAACATGTCAAAAACTATATTTAATGTCGGTGCACCATCAAAAGGCAGTAAAACTGCATTTTTTGAAAAAAAAAACTTATTTTACCCGAAAAATTTATTTTGTTCTTATACAATGTTTTACAATATGTGAAAGATGAATAATAATCTTATAAGATTAAAAATTAAGTTAATACTATTCATAACGGCTAGTTCATAATAATATTATAATAATATATCATTGTTTAGTAAAACCCGGTATTGCGTACAACACACGCTATCGAGGAAGGTCGCGATTACATATAATGCAAGCCAAGTCAGGGTTGCATGTTGTGCAAGAATCCTTCATTGTTTCATATAACATAATACAACCATATTTCATTTATACATTGAATATATATATATATATACTCAATGTTTCGTAGAATAACTATTATCAAAATTGTGTGTAACACGATCCAAAAATAGTTTTTCGTATACTGCATGCTAATACGATGTTGTGTATAGCTCAAGATAATCTTGGTGTAGCATACAACATAAGAAATTAAGGAAATTAGAAGACTAGTTTTCATAAAATCTCAGGGTGTTACTTTCTACCCCCCTTAAAATGAATTCTGCCCTAGAAATTCGTCGGGGTTATAAATGGTTTACAATTTCGAATGTTTCTTTAATAGAACCCCACATCGTAAAAAGGAATACAAAAACCAATCATTAAAAACAAAAGTATGAAACATAACGGTTACCCAAATAAACTAATCATTGGGTTTCCACATAGGTGAAACTATGGATATGGAAGATAAATCTAACCATCATGTTCTGATGGAGAGTGGTAGAGAACATGGATATGGAAAAGCCAGCAATCAGAAAGCCATAAATTTGTGACGATCAAAGGTACCTTCTGATTCATCAGATATAAGAGAACTAGGACAACATTTTTGGTATTCAAGATCATTTCCCTAAAGTTGATGAAATTGGAATTAGAAGAAATACTTTCGTGATTTTGGTATAATCTCACCGTTTGTCGTTCTTTGGACAATTTCCACTTCATCTCTTAAAGAAATGAAGTTGAATTTGTCATTAGTGATGTGTTAGCAGATCATGTGATAGAATGATGGTTCATTCCATCTGTCTCTAACAAAAGGTTAGAAAAGTTATCAAAAAATATTTAAGTCCATATATAGTGAGATTAATCATATATGGTTCCTGAAATGGACTTATACTTCATATATCATACTTCATAATATATTAAAACTAGTTTCTACTAAACAGGGATTTCTTGTAGGCCAGTGGTAGGTGATAAAGGCCAGTCGCACTTCGGTTGTGGGTTCGATTCCCATAGCCTTGACCGACGCGATGGGCTGTCACCCATCCTGCAGGTTGTCCTTTTTATAAAGCTATATTACTATAACATCCCATCAACAATATAAAAAAAGTTTTATCCTTAAACAATACTAACTTATGTCCAACATAATTCATTCCAATATTTAGGCTTATCAAAAATACTACGGTCCATGCTCATAGTTTAAAGAAAATGATCACGTGAATGCCATCATTTATCCCCCATATATCATAAGATATATCTTGTTGGTCAAATTACAAACATGTGAATACCTTAATCATGTATTCTATAAAAGAATGAATACCCATTTAACATTAGTGAAAACATGAATGCAGTTAAAAGTTAACACTTTCCACATACCAAAATCAACAAAATTCTATATACTCAAACCATGATATCACTTAGTCCTTATATCAATCATGAGCTCATGAATACTATCAATCATATTAGATTCTCTTTATCCCTTCATTATGTTCATATCATCAGCTTTCCAAAATTATTTCAATCACTTTTCAAAGTTACCTATGCCATAAAATTATTCAAAACCACAATAGACCAATAAAAACTCCAATATTCCATGATACTATATACAACATTATTAGGGAATCCCATTACATAAACACTTAATCATTCCACCACATCGTTTTAATATTCAACATAACCAATGGTGATCGCATGTGACTTTCCTTTGTCCTATGCCTTAAGTGGTTGCTCATGTCGATCATCATTAACCCTTGGATTAGGGAATTTATTAGCATAATGCCCAATTTCCTTGCACTTGAAGCATTGAAGTGTAGTAAGCTCATTCTGTGTATCCCTTCCTTTGTTTGCATCATTAGGCATCTTCTTCCCATCATTGTGGCATTAAAATTCCCGATGACCTTCCGTTCCAGATTTTAAACAATTACTTGTCCCTTTAAGACAATCTCCCCCATGCTTCATTCCACACTTTGAGCATAAGGAAACATTCATCTTTGTTTCACCGATATTCAGAGATTTCTCCTTGAACTCCATCTTTCGTTTCTTGTCAACACTATGAGATGGATAGGTTACACCAACTTCCATTTCTACCTTGATAGCACAACGCACAATTTCTTCATAGATACTGAAGTCTCTTATAGCTAATTCCATTCGAAGATTTGGTTTTAAGCCACTGAAAAATCGATCAACTTTGCATTCAGGTTGGATGATAAATCCAGATGCATACCTTGCAAGCCTTGTAAAATTCGCTTTGTATATACCAACAGATTCATCATCCTTTTGTTTTATTTCAAGAAACTCCTTCTCATCTTTGTTCGAAGAATACGGGGGAAGTAGTTATTGAAAAATAAGTTCTTGAACTCGTCCCATTCCATGGACTCAATTTCATCTCTTTGCCTCGTATTCCTGATATGATTCCACCATTGATCAGATTCACCTTCCAAACAATATACTACTAAGATGAATTTATCATGTTCAGAACATTGAAGAACTGAAAATATCTTTTCAGTGGTACTGATCCATTGTTCAGCAACATGTGGATCAGAAGACCCACTGAAAGAAGGTGGACGTTGCCTCATTAAGGACTCAATAGAATGTTGTTCTCTTCTCTCATAATTCGGAAGTCCAGAATGATTCATACCTTGTGTAAGTATAGCAATAATATTTTTCACTCAATCTCCAATAACATTTGTTTTTTCAGGAGGACAATCATTGCATTTTCCATTACAATGATCAACACGGTTCATTCGGGTTCCATCCATCGTCTAAAACCCCAAAAGAATAGTGTGAGAGGAAAAACTCATGCTAGGGAAAACAACATAATAAAGGGGGAGTACCTTAAATATCTAACATCTTAGGTTTAATTCTATTATCTTTAGAGTAATTCTAGTACTATAACCTATACGTATACTTAACCTTAGGGACATCCCTAGACATACCTTAGAAATATCTCTAGGGATCTCAATTAAGTTCTTGCATCCTAGTTTCCAAAGGTTAACTAAAACATTCCTCTGATACCAACTGTAGTGACCTAAAGCTTAATGTACATAGACATTACACTACTTTTGAGGAATACTTAGTACATAACAAAAAAACACACACAAGGACGGTAATAGTTTAGTGTCTTTGGAAACTCGGAATATAATCTTCTAATCGTGGGGAAAGATCTTCAACATCTCCCATAAAGATCATCTTTTTTTAAACCTAAATCCTTTACTTATAACATGGGGAAAAGAAAAAATAAAAGGGTGAGCTCAAATTCTCAGTAAGGTTAAACAAAATAAATATCAATCACGTCATATTCACAAGAACATATGTTCTCGAAATCATAACATGCAAAAGAGATCATAATTTCATAACATGGGATAAATCATAGTAGTGAAATTTAATCCCAATAATCATAAAATAAAACATGATACTTTGTGGCATAAACACATAATCATAGAGAATAATTTCTTATTAGTCAAAACTCATTGCCAAGACTATCTTAGTGGACAAAGTCCCTTTCTGAACCGAGTTCACTCCTCGTTTCAGTCCTGTTTCACTGAACCAGTATATCCTACCATTCCAGCCATGTCTATCTCATGAGATATAAAATCTTTACCCAATGAATTAGAGGGAGATATAGGTCCCACCCATCTTATAATGATACCATTCTTATGTGTTCCACAAAATCATAAACCATACATCATTGCATAACCCATGTAATAAAAATGGGAATCCTAAACATGAGAACATCATAAAACAATTCATATAAGATAAAGGAATTCATAAAAATAATTCCATCACAACATAGTCAAATCAATGTAATAATAGGGATAGAAACAGAACCCTTTATTATCTTAAATGAAAAATAACTTTGATAAAACACTTGAACTCCATTCTTGAGGAAAATATCCTTTCTACTTCAAAAACACTTTTCATATCATAAACTGTCATACAATTATAAACTAAAGGAAGTTGATTAAAAATAGACTTGAAAACATGTAAAGGAAGCTTCTTTGAAATAATTTTTTAAAAATCTGTTCAGGTCGTATAAGTTATAAAAAACATTCTTCTCATACATTTGTTGGAAAAGTCAAAATGTACCTCGTACGAAAAACGACAAAGGATTCCTTTCATATCCTTTACTAAAAACTCACCGAAGGGTAAAATTGGATTTAAAAAATTTTAGGTGGATGGAAATAATATTACATATTGAGGAAACATGTATGTGGATGATAAAATACACCCCAGTAAATACTAAGGTATAAACAATCTCGGATAAAAATGAGATTGTGATATTTCATTTACCTTAGGTCTGATTTGCTTCGTAAGTGTCCGAACCTCCTGTATAATGATTTAAATAATGTTATTTACTTATTCCAGAATCATAATTATTGTTATGATATCATATATGGTCATATTATTGTTTCTTATTAGTAGTATCTCATTACTACTTGTTATTCGGGTGTTTATTACTTTTTGTTCTTATGCGTGTTTTGTCGAATAAACTCCTATTCTTCTCTTTAGGTCATAGATACCTCAATTACATAATTTTATTAGTGTAATATATATCATATTCATTAATTCAATTCATTTATATAATCATTATGCAATGAGGATCATGTATAACGAGTCGCATCACATCGTGGAGACGGTATTCCGTACGTACGCACGAGTGATGATATCATTCTATGATCATGGAATTGTATTGGAGTGTATGTATACTATTTCATAATCAATATCACTTTATAATAGTCATATATAGTCATTATTTATACCATTATTCCCATCCAAGTAAGGTGGTGGTGGAAAATAGATTACACCACAACGTGGAGACGGTATTCCGTACGTACGCATGCACGGTGATTTCTTTTTCCGTAGGATGGATAGATGGTGAAATAGGGTTGTTTCATACATATAATGACATATCAGTATATTAGTGATACTGATGTTATTACTTCATAATGAAACAACTAATGAAGAAGAAGTGGAAGAAGAAATAAAGATGAAAGAATCGGTAACGGACATTACCTCTTCTTTGAAGTGCTTCATTGAGACCTCCTTTTAGGGAACTAAAATAGGTCTTTGAAGAAGACCCGGACCTCTAGGATGTTTTTAGGGAAGTGTATAGGAGAAATTGTCAATGGTTGGCAGATCTTGAAAGCTCAAAGTGGTGTGAGGAAGAGGGGGAGGAGGTGCCCTTTTATAAGGGAGGAGAGGGGTACCTTTGGAATAACTAAAACTATTAATTTTTTATAAAGTCACATTCGGTTTTAAATATCTCCAAATTGATTTATTTTGAAGCTAAGGAGGGTATGGGTCGAAATCCTCTCATCCAATATAATTTAGACAAGTTTATAATCCTATTTTAACCTTATCATTTAGATATAACATTAAGTTAAATAATTTTACTTTTACCTTGTCTTCTTGTGTTCTTATACTATATGGTTAATAAACTTACTAAAAAAAGCCAAAAGAAACCCAAGTTGTTTATTATTAATATATAGAACCTTATCTAAGTAATTTTTCCGATCCTTATATTTTTTGGAATAAAATAAAAATTAATAATATAATATTTGTTTTAAAAACTATTATATGTCAATTTTGACACTATTTAGTAATTGATTTTTTTAAAACATATAACATAATTATTAGTTCGAAAAAAGTTAATTAAATAAACACTAAAATGTCATATTAACCTATAAAATTAGTTTAATTCATTAAAAGTCTTAAATTACATCTATTTGGGTATTTATAACTTCAATTATGTCAATATTTCATTAATAAGAAAATTAATGCATCGTCATTGTGTCCTAATAAATGATAATTATTTAATCCTTAAAAATTATAAATAAATTCCTATGATGTAGATAATTTTATTAGCTTTCTGGATACTATTAATTTTAGAAGTTTCATTAAGTGTATCACTAAATTAAAATTATTATACTTATAATATTTAAGAAACTGACATGTTGTCACATTCTTTGGTTTTAATAGTAATTAAATTATTTTCATGGAAAAAAGTCCATTAAATGAATATAATACGACCCATAGGTGATATGGGTCAACCTTTAGTCATCCAATTGGATTTTTACATGTGTTAGGGTAATTTTATAATATTATATTTACCCTTAATTACCCGATTTACCTTTAACTAAGGTAAATAAAATTTACCGTAGTTGCTATTCATAATTCCCAAAAATAAAAAGTAGCTTATTAACACAATTTGGATCCACTGATTCCAAATACGGAATCCATTTTTCCAAATTCAATACACACAAGATGCAGAAATTAAAATAAAATTAATCATGTTGTTGAATGAAAATGGGTTTTTCTTTAAAACATTGCAAAAGATTGAATTGATTTATCCTACGAATTCAAGGTAGAATTAATACTAATTACATAAATTATATTAAATGGTAAATATATATTCTATTTATACTTTAAAACCACTCAATATTATAATTTAACCATATAAATTATTGTGAGGAAAAAAGTTGTTTTTAATTAAAATATAGTGTGTTTTTAGTATTCCTCAAAATATGAAATTTACCAGAATAATATGAAAAATTTATCCAAAGTAAATTTTTATTTCATAATTCCAAACAAGAATTTTATTTTTTCAAATTTAACTTATAAAAATGTCAAATACTAGATTTAAAGTTGGTGCGCCATCAAAAGGCGGTAAAACTGCATTTTTTTAAAAATACTTATTTTACCCAAAAAAATTATTTTTTCTTATACCATGTTTTAGAAAATGTGCAAGACGAATAATATTGTTATATGATTAAAAATTTAGTTAATACTATTCATAACGGCTAGTTCATAATAATATTATAATAATATATCGTTGTTTAGTAAAACCCGGTATTGCGTACAACACACGCTATCGAGGAAGATCGTGATTGCGTGTAATGCAAGCCAAGTCAGGGTTGCGTGCTGTGAAAGAATCCTTCGTTGTTTCATATGACATAATCCAGCCATATTTCAGTTATAAATTGAATATATATATATATATACTCAATGTTGCATAGAATAACTATTATCAAAATTGTGTGTAACACGGTCCAAGAATAGTGTTGCGTATACTGCAAGCTAATACGGTGTTGCATATAGCGCAAGGTAATCTTGGTGTGACATACAACACAAGACATTAATGAAATTAGAAGAATAAATTTCATAAAATATCAGGGTGTTACAGATATGGTATGAGGCATGATTCTAACTTTTCTGCCAAGGAATATAATTAGTAATGAAAATTTTTTACGCATGATTGGAATCATAACCTAATTTATTGAATGGTTTGAAATATTAAGTGACATGATGGATTAGTTGGAACCTTCAATGATTTGAATGAAATTTATTAATATTTTTATATATAGTGGGAACCTCTATATGAGTTATTTCCCATTTTGGGTTATTGTTTAGGGTGTCTCTGTTTGGGATTGGAATGTAAACTAATGGGAGGTATGGTGAGCCATGCATACGAAGGCCTCCTACTGACACAGTATAATAGTGCTGCAGGTTCATGGTTGTCTTATAAAGGATTGAGTGATTTTTTATATATAAACTGACTATATGGAATGGTACACCCTAGATTTTAGATAGGCTATGTTTGATGTTCAACATTATTCTCTAGTTGATGGGGGCGAGTTGGATATAGACATATGGGATTCACCATATTATCCAATGTGGGAAAGAACTGACTATGTCTAGGGGTCTTTTAGGGATTTTTAGGGTCACCTGTGGTCAGATTTTAAATCTGCATACATGCATTCATTCTGATTTAGTTTCATCATGCACTATTTACTTAATTATTTATATATTTTTTTTCATCAAAGCCCAAAATTATTTTGATTAGATGTTTTGTTTAGTTTTTTTATCAAAAAGATAATATGTTTTAAAATTAAATGTCAGGCCTATTGGATTTAGAATGGAAATGCAAGGTTTGTTCAATAAAATCTGAAACACTTGTTATTATAAATTTATTTAAAAATATTCTCAATAAAAATTTTTCAAGAAAGGAAAATATATGGATTACATGGTTTATCTTTGGCATTCCTAATGTGAATTTTGGCGCCCATGACTTCTGTATCTTTTCTATTTCTGGTTCTCCTATAATTATATTGCTCTTGGAGAGCGCATCGTACGTTGTTTATTGGTGACCCAATAGGTCACATGGAGGTAAATGTAGCAGTTTATTTATTTCCTATGTGAGTGATTAGTTTTATTGTTCAGTTTGATTTTTATTTATTTTATATATTTTTTCATGTGAAAAATTATTCCCAACAATTTTATATTGATTGTTGGCACTACTTTATAGATAGTGGGGATTTAGAAGGCCCTTCGAGAAATACTGAAGACATGTTCGATGACCAGTTCGTTGTCATCCCAAGATGTTTTGTGACATGAAATAATATTTCCATTAAGAAATGCATATTTTAAAAAAATTACTCTTTATTGATCAGGAGATTTCTATTAAATTAATATTTTCCTCATGTGGGTGTTGATATTCTTAAATTGGATTCAATATTATGAATCATCATAATTAAATTTATATAATATGAAGTAACACATTTTTGAACTATATGAGTTGAAACTATTGTAAATATTTTTAACCATTGTAATAGGTAAATATATTAATTAAGTGTAAAAATATTATTACAAAAACTAAATTTTAAGTAACCATTATATATTGATATTCATATTTATTTTTCATTGAAATTATTATCATATTTATTTCATATTTATTTTATGTATAATTGATTAAGTAATCATTTTGAGAAAATTTATATTTTGATACGATAAACTATATACATATATATATATATATTATTCAATATCAATAAAGAAATTTTTATTTATGAATTATTATATTATTGAAAGAAATAATATCTTAATAAAATTTTATTATTCATAAATAATAACTACATATAAAAGAATATATACTTTTAATGATATCAAATTAAACATTCATAATGGTAAAAAAAATTACTTTCCTGAAATCCATAATTTTAAATTAGTGATAATTAATTTATAAAAGTAAAAATTTCTTTATATAGAAAATTATTTCGAAAAAATAAATATTATATTGGATTCATACTGTTAGAATTATTAAATTTTTATTTTTTCATAATTTTATAAGAAAATGTAGATTTAGGTAGTGATTAAGCATTGTATTAATATACATATTATAAAATGACTTTTTAAGAACCGATGTATTGAATAATAACTTATTTATACAAAATAAAATATATGTGTACAATTAAAATTAAAATGGTTACCAGATTAATTTTTATCTTTATATAGTATTTATGAATAATCCAAAACCAATAATATATTTTATGGTCTTAAAATCATTTATTTTAATGACATGACTCAATTCCACAAAATCAAGGTAAATATTATAATATGTTCATCAGATGGGAAAAAAAATTTTCAACCACTACACTTTTTCAAAAAACAATTTATCTGACCATAATAATGTTTCTGTATTTTAGAATTTATTATATATATATATATCCAAAAACTGATGTTTGATAAATAATAAATAATTTCCCCCACATTTCCCATATAATCCAACCCAAACAACTATTTCTTATTACTCAAAAACCATAGATAAAATCGACCCTCTCCCCTCCCTTATATAGTTTCATCTCACAGTTCCCCTAGGATATAAAAAATATACTCCAATGATTTTGTAATAACCCTCTCAATTTAATGGATTTCGGTATTATAATTTCCATTAAATCCCTTAATTTATGTAATGACTATTATGTTACATTTTATCATGTTGGGATATGTTCATTCATACCCCTATACTATCCATTTTATGTCTAAATTATGATGCATCCCTTTCACTCTCATCAATCCCTCCATTTATCATTCAACTACATGATATTTCTTCTGATATATCACCAGGATTTTCGAGGACAATAAATTGTGTATTGAATAAACATACCCATTTCATATCAATGGAGTTCACATTTATGTGGATATAATTTTTTATGTGGAACATAAATGTATTTATTAAATACTCTTTGATCATTTAATAAATTATAGTGATGAGTTAATCCGTATTGTATGATATATGTGGCACACATTAGAATGGGAATGAAATGAATGTGATAGGTTCACCAATAATGATATAGTTTTTCAATGCATTTGTTAATGTGTTAGAGTCATGATAAAACATGTAATGGATTAAGTAGTGATACAAATTTATCAATAGAATTATTCCATTATAATTTAATAGTAGTTACCCTTCACCTATGTTGGTGATGTAGTGTTCTATGTTTTTTCCCACCTCACCTATTTTCTTTATGTTATTATCCTATATCATGGAACAATGTTCATGTTTATTATAATCACCCATTTTATGAAAAATTTATATCCCTTTATTTTACATGTATTTCTTTTATCATGTTATTCCATGTTTATCCACTTACAAGGATTTCTATATCAACAATATCTTACGTATTTCTTTAGATTATCCAATTCAGTTTTAAGATCAAATAATGAATATGGCCATGATATAGATGCTTTAAAAAATATGTGGTATTATATGTTTTATATTTTTTGTATTGTACCTAATTAACAATTATACTACATAAATCGATCATCCGAGTAGTTCTATGTATAATATTATTTATTAATTTATGCAAAAAATGTTTTTCAAAGAGTGGGAATTTTAGTTTTTTTGTGTGGATCCATTAATGAAAAATAAAAATGTGGAATCGATGAAAAAATTAATTATTCATGGAAAACTATATTTTTCATAGTGTTGAAGGCTTTTATCTAATTTATTGACATATTTTTCTTGATTTCTAAAAACACTATCATTTTTATACATAACAAGGAAATATGTGTCTACATAGGGGAATGTGAATGAATATTCAATGATCTCATGAAGGGGAAATTCACATCACATATAGTCACACTACATCAATGTAGAGATTTTTTTGAGATGTAAATTGATTCGTAGAAGAAATTATTAGGTTTAGTAATAATAAAGAATAGTAAGTTGATACCTTGGTCCTCACAATTATTGACATTCCATGAGAGAAACATCCCAATGAATGATTTAGTTATAGATTCAATATTCTTTTCCAATAATATTTTTCTTAATTACCTCAATGGTTAGAGGTGTGACATATATTCTAATTAGAAGTGTCTAATTTATATTTTCATAAACAAGGTAATAGATGAATTTTAATAAAGATGTATATATCTATTCACGGACTATAAATAATATATTTAATAAAAATGTATATTTATGAATAATGTGCCTAATGCTCATTAAATAAAAAAATCCTACACTATCCATGATAGTTATTTAAAATGACCATATATTTATGGATTTGAAAATTATGGTTGTGGAAATCAGAAAAATAGGAAAAAAGACAAAAAAATTCAAAATGATTTCACAATAATAAATATATGAGAAGATTAAGGAGGCACATTAGAATAACCATGGGATTCAAAAAATGTTGAAGTAATTTAAGTATGAGATTCATCCTTAAATATAAATTTAATATTATGGTGTTATTGAATTTTGAAATAGTCTTTTTTATTCCCTCATTACCTGATAGCTATAAAGAGATATAAGATAATTCAAATAGTATATCTCTAAAATTCAATATTTTCTAAATTTTTATAAAAAATTTTCTTCAGCTCAAATTCCAATCAATTTCCCTTAAATGATTCATATTGGAAAAATGTCGGTCACATGTCTATACGAGTCTATTTTAGAAAAAAATGTGATTTTTAAAGAATATGATAATGAAACAATGTTATAAGAATGTATGTATCCTAGCCTAAATATTTTCCCAAGGCATTAACTGTTGGACAATGGGGAGTAGGTCTCTACACAGTTTCCTTGAAACCATATGCATGGGACATATTAATAATGAAACTTGTCTCAGATATGTTTGATGTTGGTTTTCATGGGTTTTGAACTGTTAGAAAACTATCAAACCATTCACGTGAGAGGTTCCTCATTGGGAAGTGTCATAGAACACAGTTGGAAAAAGGTTTGGACATCTATCCGGCCAAACCATGTTCCCCTGTCTATGCATGTGGTATTATAATTCTACACTAAAAATGTTTTTAATATAAGCATTCCTTTCATCCTAATTCATCTAGATGGATTGAGAACCTCTCATCCTTACCTCCATTCATGTATTTTGATATATAAATCATTTGGTCAACAAAACACTCATCGTCAGAATCATTGGAATGGTTGAGGAAAACTATAACCTTTGATTCCATTCATTCATTGTTTTATCAATCCCTTATTGTTCTATTATGGTTATTTTTATTTTCCTCAATTATCAGTTCATTTGATTATTTATTTGATTACTCTTCTTCTAGATCGATTATGAGGATGAAGATGAATGATCTATATTCCTCACAACTAAGGTAGGAGGTGTATATCCTTTCCCAATCATACTATTCATTTTATAACTTTTTCATTATGTTTTTCACTTTCCATTTACGGAAATTCCTCTAATATTTAAATAAATCCTTCAAAATGGTTTCACATACTTTTTATGATCCGATTAATTGTTTAAACACCTCATAGTTTTATCAAATCAACCAAAAATACCCATTTCAGTGTTCTCAGAAAATGATATCCGACGTTCCATTTCTTCAAATTTGGTAAGTTTCAGAGATGTTCTTCTAACCTAGTATTTAATTCCCTTTAAATATAAATTAAAAATCATGTTATTGAAGGCCATGATTTATACACCTATACTTCATGCATTTAATGGAATTGTGGAATCTGATGAAATAGTGAAACTGTTAAAATATTTAACAATATTTTTTGCAATGTGGTACAGTTTTCTAAACAATTCAACCAATTACCTAGAGTTGTTGGTGATACAATGGGATCCAATTTTAGGACCCATTAGATGGGCTTGTTATTATTTAGAGTTAGTTTTTTTTATTTTTAAATATGACTTGGGAAAAAGAAACTAATACTAGGATTTCATCATCGTGCATATTGAATTTTACCTCCATATGAGGGACACTAGATCCCTATGATATACACTGTCAACTAGTAAGGTGGTTTTATTTTTTAGGATGAAAAAATATAGATGTTCACCACAATTTAAGAAACCAGAAATGGAGTCAAATATTTTTTCACGATTACATATGCAATTGAATGAGTGATCTTGGAATCTCATTACAAGGTTCTACATGGATGGAATCATAAAGAATAAGTCATGTACAAATCCCAAAATGGAGAGACTTTCAATTTCATATGTATTTCCTTGGGTGGGATCATGCTGACTCTTACAAATTTACAATGAGGACAATTAAATTCTATAATAAAAATGCGTAACCAGTTTCCTTTGAAAGCATATTAAAAATGAATATCTTTTTTATTAATGGTCTTATTATTATTATACATATATATTAAAAAATTCACCATATTTTCAAACATGAATAGGACACCACAATTAAAATACATATGGATTATGTTGATTCACGTTTATTTAGATGGGTTTAAAAATTAAAACACAATATAATAAATTTATTTATTTATTATTCAATCATTAGATTGATTTGTTTTGGAATAATTATCATATTATTATGCAAAAAATAGACAAATATAGACATCATTTGTTGTGTTCTACATTGTACTTCTCACATCCTATATGGGCCCCCATTTGTACTCAATAAGAAATCATAACTACTTGTATAGGTAAAGGTGAGAAGGTAAATTTTTATGCATCATTACCATTAATAGATTGGATTATAGATCATTGGACCAAGACAATTCTTATTATGGTAGTGGTATATATACTTTTAAATATTTATTGTCATGAGAGGATGTGATATATAAATGTATCCAATGTGCCCCATGAAATGTTTTTTTATAGTTACATGTCATCAAGATAGTCATCTTTTATATCTATTCATTTGAGATTTCACTATTTAACTAAAAATTTATTTTGATTTATTATTAATATTTTTTATTTTTTTGTCCTTTGATATCTTTTCTGTTATGGTGGGTTAGTAATTCAATCAAATAGTGTATGATTCTGTTTTTTTATTATTTTCATTATATTTTTACAGTAACTCTGTTCAATGAGGGAATAGTCTCCCCATAAGAACAACCAATGAATTAAATTCTAGTCTGAATCCTATAGAATTTGGAAAGGAACACATTTAAAATGTCCTAACTAGGATTCCACAAACCAATTCCCGGAGCTAACTGGTCACATGACCTCAATTCCACCTCACCAAAGGCCCGAGGCTACCGACCAGCATCAATGACTTGAAAATTCAATAAACATGGTAATATACATTATTTCATCAGAGTAATTCACTTGTAGAAATAATAAATAATAGATGAATCATATATAACTAATAATCATTTAAATTTATAAATATAATAAATACCAAAAATTCAATATCCAAATAGGGAAAAAACATCACATTCTAATGAACGTGTCGAGTGTCAAAAGGGATAACTAAAAATAATGACACATATGTCTCTCAAGAGGGTCTCAAACCACATACATTTACTTTATCAATGATCCATACCCATATAATCCCTCTATCATAATTCCATTCCATTTAGTATTCCTGTAATAATAAATTCAATTTTTGTATACAATCATTCAACCCTAGTAGTGTATGAGTACGACTCGGTAGGCCCCCACCAATGTTGTCTAAAAAATACCAGTCGTTAACATCATATGTAGTAAAATAAAAATATTAATTTCAATTCCTAAAAAAATATCACATTATAAAATAATCATTCTTTAACCGCATAATCCCACAGGTTTCTGAGTACACAATAACCTCAATACCTTATATAGAAATAACAATAGTGTGATCTATCCCCATAGAATAATATATATGAATTTACATGTAATAATTAAAAATACATATCCAAATTTCTATATTAGCATTCACCATTAAATATCACATAATTGAAGGATCACGCTTTAATTCATAATACATGTCCTAATGTCATTGATACCATTTACCGTTTAGTAACACATAATTGGATGAGCATGTTAACATTCATAATACTTAGAAAAATTCCCACATTATCTTTTACCATTTATAAAAAATAATACAAAACTTCAAAATACTACATATATCACTACAACAACTAAATTAATTCACAAATTAATAAACCATAAAAATTATTTCAATATCTCATAATTA
This sequence comes from Viscum album, assembly GCA_963277665.1. NCBI lineage: Eukaryota > Viridiplantae > Streptophyta > Magnoliopsida > Santalales > Viscaceae > Viscum > Viscum album. The sequence goes on along the minus strand of OY728121.1, from coordinate 1,780,118,024 downwards.
ATTAAACAATTATTTATTTGATAAATATTATAAATATCCAAAAATTAAAATTACCATTATTTTTCTAAACTCGTGATATCAAATAACATAATTATTTCAACAATTAATAAACTCCAATTCTTAATTTCAATATCCAAAAATTAATTATATAATTAATTATCTCAAATAATAATATCGATATAAAAAAATTAATTTCACTATTAATTATCTTTATTCACAATGTCAATTTCCAATAATTATTTCAAAAAATAATTATCTCAATTCATAATATCAGTATCCCATTATCAATCCCACAATTAATAATCTCAAATCATACTATCAATATGATATAATTAATTATATAGTTAAATATATACATTTATGATATCAATATCCCATAAATAATTCCAAAAATAAATATCAAAATTTTTAATGATAATATCCCATTATCAACCTATTATTAAATATCTAAAATGATAATATCAATATCGTGGAATTAATTCTACAGTTAATAATCCAAAATTACTAATATAAATATCAGGTAATTAATTGTAAAATTAATTTTCCTCAAATCCCACTATTTCACGGTTTCATCATTAATTAATTCAACCCAATAAATTAATTAAATGAAAACATCAATAAAATAAATTTCTAATGAAGTTAATAAATTATAATAGAAATATACATCTAAAAAAAATCAAAACAATGTGAATTGAAAATTAGACCACCGAATTCAAATCATCAACGAAAAAGCGGCCAAATGATATTCCCAAAATTGTGACCAATATGACTTAGATATATATCATTATCATAAAAAAATAAATTATGATAAAATATATCTAGATCAAATAAATATAAATTTATTCCAATAATTTGTAGATCTAGATCTGAACAAATATCTTTACGTATAACAAAAAAATATGTTAACATCATTAAGAGAAGATTATATGTAATGGAGAAGAATGAGATAAGAGCATGGAAATGATTAACATACCATGTGAGGAGTGTACCATAGATCTGGGCATCTAATCATTATTATTGGAGGTCAGGAGGGCCTGGAATTTTTCTGGATAACTCCTAAAGTATGAACAAAACCTGAGGGTTGATTCGTAATGAAAACATATGACATTCAGTGACTTGGGGAATATTAAAATTAAAAATTATGGGACTTTAAAAACTATACAACATTTTAGGGACATGGGAACATGTTTCCCCAAAACCATACACCATAACTATGATCAAATTATAATTTGGGTGCATGGATCCACAAAACAATTCCCATGTTGTGGTAAAATTATGCACCGACCATTAATAACCCTTCTTTACTTATTTTCTTCCAAATTTTTCCAAAAAATCACATAGTTAATCCTAAATAATGTTTTCTAAATATAATGAAAAAATACATGCAACTGGGTTCAATTATTCTCTAGAAAATGTTAGGATCTTATAGTATACCCACATTATAACAGTACATACTCAATATACACTCATAAGATTATCAAGGTTTCTGAGTCAATGGGATCAGGCCATTCTACCCACATAAATGTTTTCCATTCCAATGTGTCAAACCTAAATCCCCCATGTTGGAACAGTACATGAACTATCATCTATTATTTTACATACAAAAAATTATCACTACGATTTAAAACATATATCATGTTCCCCTCACAAGACACATTAACATCATGCTCAATTTCATCAACATAAATCACTAGATAAGGGTCGAGGTGATACAGATGATGTTTTAATACATGAAAAATAACATGCATAGTGTGGTTTATATGTGGATGATCGAATGACCATTCAACCATCCTTATTTTCCCCACAAACTCAATCAGTTTGATGAATCATGGATCCAACATTCCATGGCACCATATCATGTGGTGGAAAATCTAGGCCATAAAATAATAAATACATTATAACCGTCTATAATATCTATGGGTAATATATTTGTATCAGTATAATAATTGTTACTCCTTTCATCTGTCTCCATAGGCATCCAAATTAGTGAAACATAATCTGATTTTTCCTACATGAGTATCAGTCCCAACATCTCTGACTCACCTTACTCCATCAAACACATCGGGGTTCTACATGACATAACAGAAATACATTAATATGGTTCCCTTTGTATTATTTCATGATTACTTTTATTATAGGGAAAAAACACAAATTAAATTTTTTTATCCTAACAGCCATTATAGTCAATAACTAATACCTACATCATATCCTCATGTACGTGTATAGTACTCCCCCCAACATCCCATCTATATGTGGGTGAAGATCCATACACAATAATAGTTCTGTACAATGCTCTTTTTTAGTCCTCTCATGAAGAGTGAAGTTAAACACGTGTCATTATCTAAAAGAATAGTCCATGGCACCCCAAAAAGATGGACTATCTCATGAATTCACATGTCTCCCGGCTACTCCACTAAGCAAAACAATCACATATGATAGATATATTATGAATACATCATTCCATATGGAATAATAATAATAGCATCATTATTTAATGGATTATATGGTTCACCTAAAAAAATCATTTTCATGCCATCCCATGTCCATTCTAAAATATAAAATGGATGGAACAAAATTCTAGGTCATTGATTCTTGGCCTTCACATGCTGATATCTTGAACTCAGAAATCTCAATTTTTAGGAACAATTAGAAAATCTATCGTATTAGTTTATTTTACGTTTTCTATACATTTGGATGTACCACAAACTTGGTGGCATGAAATTCCTACATCATATCATCTCACATTTTAGTTGGCAAAACAACCTGATTCTTGACGTAGTTGTTCTTATTCTAATATATTGACCATTATGTTGGTGTCTCCCAAATTTAAATTTTACCTCAAGGTAAAGAACATAATATCCTCAAACATAAATACCATATGTATAAAATAGTATATACACCATTGAAATGGAAACAACTGTCATCACCTCCGAACTCACCTAAAACACCACATGCATATTATCCAATAATATCATTATCATCTACTCAACACTAGAATCTTGAACTACCTAATTCTGAGTTTTCCATCTCAAATAATCATCTACACTATAATCCTTCCTAGGAATATATTATAGTTAAATATAAAATTACTCAATATACTCAACTCATATCCACCAAAAAATATTCAAATAATGTTTGAATAGACATATTGTCTGCTCGTGTGATTAGTAAAAATTTTAATCTAGTCACCCAACATATAGGGATTCCAACACTTATAGTCATAAAACACATCTCTAGCTCGAGGTCTTTCACTATGTACTTCCATTCATGTGTCCTCAGATTCAATGACCCATACAATCGCAACCTGATCCCCATGCATTAACATGCCTTTAATTTTTATCCCATAAATGTCACAATACACTATATCCTGCTCACATACATATAGTAGGATCAAGATCAATGCCAATGTAAAATTACTTTTATACTCGTTGCATGTCATGATGTATTGGACAGATGTGGTAGTGCCTCGTCCGGGATGGGGAAGTCATCTTTCTCTATTGTAGGCTGTAGAGGTTTAGGAAGACAACTCCTTTCTAGACTAGTTGGGTCAGCAGTGGGCTGGACCCACAGCCCAGCTAGTCTGGATAGGGCCTGGGTCAGGTCAGTTCTGACTGGCCCTTGACCAAACTGGGCCCCCATTCACTAAACCACCTGTAACATTCAAACAGTGTGTCTGTTTGACGAGTATTTTGCGGCGTTTGGACACTTGGTATGAGAGGGTCTGTGTGGGGTACTCTAAGTGAGTTTCTGAGAAAGACAGAGGCCATAATATTTTGTTCTATGAGTAGGTTCTCCCAGTACAAGGTGACATTTGGTAGAATCCAGGTGATTCAAATGTAGGATAGTTAGGATCGTTACTCCCTTGTGGACTCAATGCATGGGTGCTTCTTATCCATATTTTTATATAGATAAGGGACTCCACACATCGTGGGTGCGGGTTCATCTCATTGCATAGTTTACTATATTTTTGTGACTCCCCTAAAGGGCTTGAGAGATTTTCCTTGAAACTAACACATATAGAGTCGGTACTCCCCTACTTGGCAGGAAGCAGTTTTTCTATTTTAGGAGTCATTACTGCCCTACAGTTGTAGTGTGCATGTCCTCCATAAGAAGTGATACTAAAGAGTCGGTACTCGCTAATCGTGCTAGGGAGTGGGTCCTCTATCTTGGGGATATTACTCACATAACTTACCATGGTGTGTGACACACATAGAGAAAAAAATAATAGCGTCGGTACTCAGACATATTAACAGGGAGTTGTTCCTCAAGTCACTAAGTGGTACTCCCAAACTGGGTAGTGCACATGTCATAAATATACGAATTTTTTACTTCCCTATGGATTCATGGTGTGGGTCACTAATGAGTAGTAAACTTTTAATAGAACCATGTAGCGGGTCCTCCACACATAAACTGATAGATTTGGTACACCTTTTTCATACATGGGTGTGGGTCCTCTAGCCACTGAGTAGTACTCACCTTCTAGGTAGGGTGCAGGACCTCGATTAGAGATGGATCTCCATCGGCTGTCAAACTTATTAGTGAAGAGTGGGCTCATCCATTTTCTAAAAATGATTCCAATATAAGAGATATTTCTCCATCGGTTAACTAAAGTGATGGTCAATCCATATTGGAGTGACCTAGGTTTAAGGAGATAGTTAGGAGAATGGATCCCTCTTACATGTATAGTGGTGCGGACATGCCCTTCCATTTGGGATTTTAGGGACTTGTGTTGGAGAAAAGGTGGCTACCACTAATCCAATGGTGTTGGGCATAAGAGCTGGACTTAGTTGAATGTTCCTAAGGAAGTGTACCCCACAGACGAATGCAACCCATGATGGCTGAGCTTGTGGAGCGTGTTCTCCCAGTTTTGTGTGTTTCCTCAAGAATATAATATGATAATCAATGTACTGGCTATAATGTTAGACATTATAATTCTTAGTGGTTGAGACGACTATATCTAGATTTTCATGGAATATTTATGGGAATATAAACTAGTGGATATAATTGGGCATTCCTTTGTAGTTTATTCACATGTTCTGTACCTTTTTGGTTTCAGGATCCCCAACGATGTATGATTTTACTCACCATTGCCTGAGGTTTTCCCAACCATGTCGTATCATGTACATAAGAATAACACTTTAAAAGAGTCTAGGGAGTAGTAGGTCATGGTGGTGTTCTATGAGATTAGATAGATGATGATCATTTAGAAAACATCACATTTAAACCCTTCACCCACACTTCAGGTAGGCTACCTGACTAACTACCATTAGGGACATGGAGTCATACTTTTTTTTTCTGTTTTTCTTTTGTTGGGATTATATACTAGCATGGAATTCCACCATGTACATTTCTTTTTCGATGTACGATAGTTTTCTTCTACATAGTAGAATTTACAAATGGTTTCATTTGATTTTCCGTTCTAGTAACTTTGGATGGGAGTTGTGTGCATGTGTACAAGAACTCAGGGAAATTCATCTCACTTGAGAGATAATGCCTTAGGTTCTAGTCACAAGCCCATATCCTTTCAGAGGAGGGCTTGGGGTAGTCATGACATGGGCCCCAGGGGACAGGTCATGAAAAATTGGTTTCGAAGGCTTATTGATTTTACCTAAATGACCAATGATCTATTGTTTTCGGATTTAGGAAATAGTGTTAAGTGTTTTGAGTTCTTTTTTCCATCCACTAACTCAAGTGTTGGTGTGGCGGCCGATGTATCCATAAACCATGACTTTAGGCACCTATTTTCTGACTCAGTACATAAAAACATTGGCTGATGGGAAAAAATGGTACATGAACCTTGTAGTAATTATTGTTCTTTCCATGACCATCATGAGTCATCTCTCTAGATATTCTCTTTACCAATATATCATCTTGATATTTTTCATGGTGACACCATGATTAAAAAGAGATCATATTCTACAATGTGATCATAATGATGTTCCACCCTGATTGGAGGCTTTAGTGTGTGGCACTGAATCTAAGGAATTGCATCCATGTGGTGCACCATTGATGCAACCACGAATTATTCAATAGTTTCTACAATAAATACTAGTAGAGGATATGTGTAGGATATGTGGAATACATGATTTATTGAATCAGAGACCAACCTAGATCTGATGTTAGACAGATCCTTAGGTTGCTACGGTTTTTCTGGAGGTGGTTACACATGTCTTTCACATAGTAAAGACACCCCCGACCAGCTTTCATTCCTCGCCATGAGTCTTATATAGGTCTCAATAGGCTTACAGTGGGGATATGTGATCCAATAGAAATGAGGGGATACCCTCAAATGGAAATTCATTGAGTATCTTTTCCGGGTTGAGTTCTTTCCGCCGACATTATGCTCTGTGCGTATTGCAGAGCAGCTATCCGTATGGGTGGGAATCCTTACTATAGTAGGGTAATCATTGAGATTAACAGATGTTCATCACTATAATACCGATATGGTGAGGGACCCTTACTTCATGTTTAGGATGTTCAAGAGTGGACTATTCCTAGAGATCCGTACATCAGTGATACCACTTAGTTGTCCCTCATATGCTGGGGTGATGGAGCGAGCTCAGATGGTTGATAATTTTGTAACATAGGATCAGATGGATGTGACCTACAAAATGGGTCATGAGGTAGTTTCATTAGCAGGGGATTGTTGATGATAGGTTAAAATATCATGGAGAACGAGGCATATCCATACCTGAACACAAACACATGGGTCTATGGCACAAGATCAGTGCTAAAGAGAAGATCAACCTTAGGAAAGGCGAAGTTATGCTTGCAATGGACATGGGTATCTCGCTAGGGATTGTATGACCAACAATTATATTGAGAGGGAACTGACTGGTAATCCACCATTGTAGAGAAAATTATTTCATAATGGAGTTCAAATGGATGGAGGACGAGGCATGGGAGCTGGACTAACATCAGGAGGTGGTCTGAACTATGCTCAATGAGCTGCATAGTGAGGAATGCTTCATGAGGACTTGGATTATGACCATGAATATCTAGGAGTGATTATAAGTACGATCAGGGTATTTTCTTTTTGGTTCCTCATTAAATATATATATGTGTTTTATATTATCCATTATTCTGTGAGTTTAATTTTAGATTTCAAGGATCTGGTTTGACTATTGACCTAACAATCATACTTACAGACTCATGGTGTAGGAGTCCCTTTGATCATACAATGACTCTAATAGTGTAAACAGACACCTGGAGGTGAAAGTTTTGTTTGGAATCTCTTGGTCGTTGTATCAAGGCCTTACAATGTCATTCTGGGTATGGACTCTTATAGTTTATACCTGCATAGGGGATATTAGGAAAAAGAGGTGGCTTGTCTACGATGTTGAAAATAAGTTTTCTATCTTGTTAAAGGTAATCTTAGGTAGAATATGGTGGACACTCTAGAATATTTATGCTTACAATATTTCAATGTTGGAAAGGTTAGACCCCAAGATTTTTATATAGTTTTAAATTGTTGTTTACCATCCAAACACAGGTAAGAATCCATATATGTGTTTGTTCAGTCTTCCATAGGTGTGTTCTCTACAAGGGATTTTAACTAGATAGTTTTTATGCATAATTCATAGTAAATATGGAATGATGTGTTGAAGTGAAACAAGGTACCCATGATGTTAAAATTCATGTCCTAGAGAATTAGGAACTATTACATAGCCATGGATGAGGTAATTAAAAAGGTGGTAATTAGCCTGGCTTCAATGTGCTAGTGCTAGATTTCTGGGTATGATGGTAGTTCACACAATCTTTTCTATGAAGGAGAATGGGATCAGGCAATGTGGACAGTATTTCAAGGCCTATCTTCTTTTTCATCATGTGGCCTATGGGGTACTCCTTCCGTGGTTAGATGGTTCCATAGATTGCCATACTTAGAAATTAAACAGGCAACTTGAGAAGTTATATTTAGTGTCGGGTGTTGGTGTGTGTGGAAAGCAAGCGACTAGAAAATATTTTAATGGAAAATTCCTTTGGTGCTATCCAAAATCATGATGAATCTCTTTTCACTGGTGTACATGGTTTCTATCATCTCATTCTGGAAATGGTATCCTTTTCATAGGTTTATTTAGGTCAGGGTTCCTTCCCTATAACCCTCCCCTCTGCAATGGATATGGGAGTAATGGTACCCTCCAGTTAGCAGTCGCAAATTGAACTCATATCGGTCGTACAAGATGTTATACATCAGTCGAGTGGGTGGTGGGTTGTTCATTGGCTAGGGAAAAATATTTTTGTGGATTATAAATAATATTTTGGTAGTGGTACATCCCTTCTAGCGGAGGCCAATGTGATGCTCACTGGACTCACCCTCGACATGTTGATTAATCATGGAATAACATAGGTGGGGACCGACTCATCAATCCATCATGAATCCATGAACAACATTGGATGCCCTACATGTATCATTACACACATAGTTGACAAATGTAGATTCCTTTTGGGTGACAACATACGAGTGAAATATAAATGGCGTGAGGGAATTCAGATACAGATCATCTTGCCTCTTTAGAGAACCATATCTCCATCTTAAATTCATGCCTCTCTAAAAACCGCATGAAACCAAAGGGTGAGAACCTGGTCAGAGTGTATACCCTTAGCATTCTCTATTTCAGGCCCCCTTATCTATTTTTTCCATGTTGTACTGTCATCCTCGAATAAAAATGTTAATGGAATGGAGTAAGGGTAAACTAATATATTCCAGTACGATTATCTTTCCACATGAATTTCATACCCTCCTTATTAAAAGGATCTTAGTTAATGGTTAAATCCTCCCATACCAAAGCAATATGATCCCCAATGTATTTCTCATCAAATTCTTGTGGATTGCATGATTATTTTCTTCAATTCTATAAAATGATCATTTTAAACAACTACATGGTCTTTGAGGAATATTTTTTTTGGGGAGGTCATATCATTAACATGGATAAGAAAATTTTGTACAAATCTATCAAATACTGCTATATTTTCATAAAATCTATTTGAAAAAATGTTCAAATGAAAATATATTACATAACTATTGAATATAGTAGGTCCCCCATGTATTTAGGTAGACTCCACCTTCACCATTTCGATCATATTTGGATCAAGATCATAATACATATCTTGAATTGGGAAAATGGATTTATATCATTTGGAGGTAGGATTTCACTTGTAAATAGTGTACTTTTGGCAATCCCCATTCATTAAATTTTAGTATTTAATGTCTGAAAAATCATCATTATTGAAATTGGAATGGTATTAGATGGATTTATTTCAGATATCCTTTTATATGAAAAAATTAGTTGGGCATTAGGGGACAAAATAGAAAGGAAAATATAGGAAGGGGGTATCAATGTTAAGACCCCTTTTAACTCCCTTAATTTCATGAATTAATAATTATTGTGGGAAATATTGGCCGAGCATACCATTTGGTGTAGGGAGACAAGAACCATATATAGAGGGGGTGTAGAGGTGTTAATAGGATTTCCCCACCCCCCTCATTGGACCATAATTTATCCTCATATTTGTCCTTGAATCCCCTCAACAGATGGATTTGTTGAAGGGTGAAACTAAAATATAGAATCACATTTGGGATATGTTACAAATTGGATTACATAATTGGAAGGTTATATGAGTTAGAGTATGGGAGGAAATCACTCATCTGGGATTCATCAATTCCTTCCTAGATTAGAACCATCCTAAATGTTTTGATCATATTTACCTCAATGATAAACCATAAAAATATATTTTAATTTCCTCTATCTTAGAGGTGTTAACCTTTACAGAATTACATATGGATGTTTTCTTATAGAACAAGGATGATTGATGAAATGAGATATTTAGTGCACCTTAATTCCTATAAAATATTTTTTTCTAGTCTATAAAATAATTAAACAACCTATTACATATGATTATTATATTAAAAGTATGACTATTACACATGGGTCTAGATGTATGTGAAAAAGGAACCACCCTGAGGATAACTTGAAAACCCTATTATTTAATGGTTCTTAGGTGAATCAGATCTGGAACTTATTTTGTTATTTTATGGAAATATCTTCACATGAGAATCATGAAACACCATTTTGGGATCAATGGTTCCATAGTTCCAGGGATTTAGTTTCAGAAAAGAGTGAGAGATCTATGGTGTTGATCATTAGTTTATTGTGTATCAACAATACAAGAAAAATATTTCACCATGAGGAGGTTGAAACATCAAGAGATATACATATGATCAGAACTCCCAACCTGCTACTTGATATGGGGAAAACATTTTGGATTCTTGATCCAACATTGATGCTAGTATATGTGAGTTCCCATCCTTCACATCATCATAATGAAAATTCCCAAGGGAATTGGTTTTAGTGTAACCCTCTATCTACTGAAAAAACATCACACAAAAGGATCTAGTGTTTTTGGTTACATTCATTGGTGGGAGGGTGTTGTGTATGATTACATGGGAGATATATTCTTAACACTCTTATTAAATTTGGCCATTCTAATTTTTTGATTCCATTGATATTCTCACGAATATTCATCAATACTATTATATAAATATTGATTTAATAAGGGTTGATAAATATTGAACCATTCATCACAATTAAATATATTGCACAAGTAATATACCATTGATGATCTCCTTCAAAATCAGAATGTGAAAATGACTTCATTGTACGAATACTCATGTATTTCAACCATAGTGAAAGAGCATCATGGTTTCAGATCACCTTGAAACCATTTCAAATCATGTTTCTGGTATCAACTGATTCTCACGTTCAAAATATTCAAGCTAGAGGGGTATATTCTTATAATAGGGTATTCCTATAGTCTACAGTACATCATTCCTCCTTAGTTATATTTTTTCCCTACCCATTAATGATAAGAAGACTCCAAATATAGTATAAATAAGTAATAATGATGATGATGATGGAAGTAATAACATGATCTAGGATTCTCAGGTCGGGGTTGATAAATTTGGAATCAGATCATGGTTAGTAGAATCCATTCAAACTAGACAAATTAAAATATAATTTAAGGAACATAACATAATTATAGAATTTTAGGAAATGTATATAAGAAAATAATATTGTTTATGATATATATTATGTATATTTTATAGTTATAAATCAATGTAAATATGATGCATTTAGATGTGGCACTGTTATAGATGCAGCTAGGTGTAATTACACTGAAAATGTGAATTTTGCTTGACCTGATTATCACCTGGTGCATGAGAGTGCGCATTATTATGCATCTTGTTTTTAAATTCGATGGAATATTGTTAGGATAATTCTCTTTTCATTTAAAACACATTATGTATTATTTGAATAGATAATGAAAATTAATTAACTATGTTAAATATATAATGTATTAAATTGAATATAATGTTAAATGAATTAGACATCCTATAAAAGATTATATGGTCTTCTAAAATTGTAATTTTTTAACTCTATTTTTTTCAATTATTCATTGAAAGGAACCCAGTTGATTCATGCTCACAATAAAAATGAATGAAAAGGTGGAGAAAGAAGGAAATGAAATGGGGTTATTGTATGAATGATATATATCAGTTTTATGAATTATAATTATTTATTAAGTATGATTAAAAACGTATACCATAACCTACTTCCTGACTCTCTATAGAAGATATGGATGTAATTTTCAGGGAAAAAAAGTTGTGAAAACTATGTATAATAGATGAATAAATTTTCATCATTCAATGAATATAGAAGAAGACACTAAGGAATTCTATAATATGGAATGAGGAAATTCTTTATGTTTTAGAAATATTTAAATAATTAAAATAATTTCCTACAAAAAATGAAGATTTATAAAGAATTAAATAAATCACATTTTTTGGATCCATTAAATTTTTTTACATAAATGTGTGTCACCTGGAAACAACACAAATCAATAGAGTTATATATTTTTATCAATAAGTCCATCGATAGGTAAATGTTGAATTAAAATGTATGAATTTTTTTATATCTTTTGATTTAAGATATAAATTGATGAATCATTTATTATTACATGAATCATAAATGATCTATAGATTTAGTTAAATTTTATTTGATATTTTTAATTAATTATGACAATATTTATAGATAACATGATGGTTAATTATCTAAAAAATCGATCACATATTCAAATTCATCGAATCCTATTCTTAGGGATCTACCAATAATAAGGAAATATTGAAGACATTTATGGAACAATCATGTTGTAATGCAACATTTATTTTTGGAATAATGCCTATCATTTTATATTAATTTTTTTTAAAGGCAATAACAACCATTATAAGTTATTATGATCATTAGTTACATAGTAAAAATGTAGAAATAATATTATTTTAATATTAAAAAAGTTAATAAGTATATATTTTCATTGAAACAATGAATGAAAATGTTATTTAGAGATTACATTAATTTCGAAGATGTATATATTATTTATTTTTCCAATGAAATAATAATTATATTATTATAGTGTTAGAAAATGGACAACTGGAAAACTAGTTGATATCCAATCATGTCTAACAAAGTGGGGTGTCCTAATCCACGATTTAAGGAAAAAAGGAATTTCAAACATACCATAGTCAAATGCAATGTCCTCATTAATTTATAATTGTTTAGAATTAATCAATATGAGAAATAATAATTAATGATTAATCAATAGTATTATATTGTATTTTACAGATTATTGTATCAACCATATTAGTTTTTAAAAACATCTACTAAAATATTGAAATTACCTATTTTATATATATGTTAAATATGAATTTACGTGTAATAGGAAAATAAAAAACATTTTTCAATATGTATTTTACAAGAAAAATGATTCATTTGTAAAGATCGATTAAAAATCATATGATGAAGTTATTCATATAGAATATATATTTTCTAAAAATTTATATTTTTAGGATGTGAATAAGTTCCACATAATTAAGAAAAATGATCATGAAATATAATGTTATCCTATAACTATAAGTTCTGAAACTATCAATGACATTTCACCTCTAATACATTAATGTTATTGAGACCCTAAAATTTAATTTGATAATAAACATGTTTGTAATCAGTTACCTCAATCACTGTTTGTATATAAGTATGATTTTCCACTATCTACATATCCTCAAATTCCTCGAATTTTAAAAATATATAGAACCTAGTCATGTGTTTATCAATATAACATTCAAACATTGAAATCTATCATAGTAAGTTGATGTATTTATTACCGATATCATTGAATGTATTTTTCACAAAGGTTCTTTACAAATGGAAAAAACCTTGATTAACCATATCAATAATTAATTTGGTGGGAAAAGTTTAATTAATAAAGGGAAAATTTAATACCCTGACATTAAAAAATATTAAAATTACATTTTATACTATGTTTGATAGACCACACTTTGAATAGAAGGTAATATATCAACTAAAGGATTTATAATATATTTTCTATTTTAAATAATTTAAACAAATGATATATCATTCAATTCAAATAACAATAGGTTTACTGGAATGCCATGAGATAATTCCATTCTTAAATTACTTTTATTAGACAGAATATTGAGTTTTACCGAAAAGTGATTATATTATTATTTTAAATTAAAAGTATCATATTTCCATTAAATTTCAATATATTAATAGTATTTAATATATTCTAGAAGTATTTTTTCGTAATCCATTTTCCCTAATTAATTGTAAATGAATATAAAATAATATGAATATAAATGAAATCTTTTTATAATTTTTTTTATTATACACCAAAAGAATTTTTTCATAATAAATTAAATTAATTAATATATCATTATGATATCAATTAATATTATATATTATATATTATTTTAACAAAATTATATCCATTTAATATAATTGATATACATAATATATGAAAAAATCATATTCTACACAAATATCATTTATTTTCCTAATGGAAGTATTTCCACCATTCAATGTCATAATTATTTTAAAAAAATAGAAAAATGTAATAAATTTTTTCAAAATAATATTTTTTTTAGAGAATTTAAATTTCAAAATTATTTTATTGTGATTGTTTTTTATTATTATTGGAATTTTTATTCTATATATAATAGTTTAAATTGCTTAATTTTAACTGAAAACAAATTTTCGTCTATAAAATTATAATGTTGAAATATATTTTTATTTTTTATTAAAGTAAAATATATTAAATAATTAATATATTAATCATATTTATTTCAATTTAATAATTTTCTTATTCAAATTTTATATAAAATCATTCTTATCCTTAGAAAATTATTAATCAAGTCACGTACTCTCCTCACTCATGTTTGATAAATATTATGTTATTTTCTATCACTAATGTTGTTTTAATTTAGAAAAAAATATTCATTATTAGGGGTAATACTAATTATATGTTCTAATATTTCAAAAATAATTTTTTTCCATACTGATTTCTCAGTGAAGTTAAAAATAATTACATTGATTAATAGAAAAACATGTTTTCTAAGGGACTAAACATTAATTATAAGGGATAAAATGACCTAGAAACATGTCCAACACCAATTTTATGGTGATATAATGACCTTATACCCAATATTGACTATTTTAGGTCATTATTTTATATACATAATATGTATAATATGTATTTGTAATTCACTAATAAGTTTTTTTTCATATTTTCCAGTCACCCATCATATAAAAGGCCTCATTCTATCATTACCATTAACACATCCCATGACCATTGCATCTTAATTGACCAAAACAATCACATCTAAAAATACCTCAACAAATAATATAATCATTAAATTAGTTATAAATCATATTTTTCATGGAATTTTGGCAATCCTAATGAGGATACTCGAAGAAGAAGTAATGTGATAATAAATGAATTATAATTTATTTTAAATATCAACATACAATAATTACTATTTTATAATGATTATATACTTAACTAAGTATATTAAATATTATGATATAGTAGTAATATTAATGTGAATCCATAAAAAACGCACACATCTATTAAATGTGTTCTGAAACCCGCATATGTGTGTACGGAGGACATCCACATCGCGAAATGATGTCGATCGTTTTTCCATTACCACATTTGAATAGCGAGAATAATGATTGGAAACCAAATTATATATTATATTAATTATATTAATTAAAAATTTATTATTGTTTGGGTATTATATAACACACTCCTTCATTCCTTCCTTTTTGTGGAAACACGATAACATCTGTAGGGTGTACGGTAGACTACCGCTTCATGAAGTGATGTGATTTTTTCATGCTATACATTGAATGTAATAATTTTTTGTTATATATAAATTACATACAAATGAAAAGATAATTATACATTAATTGTTACAGATATATATATATATAATTTACATTTCATTCATTAAATTTGAGATATAAATTGGAAAAACCTTCATGTGTACGTATGACCAACCATCTCCATGGACAATTTACTTCATTTCCTATAACTAAATTTTGGGGATACAGTATATAAATATATACTTAATGTATATGATATTTAAATATTTCAGTGATTTACATATTTTATTTAACAATAAACACAATTATAGTGATAACAAAACAAGTCAAAAAATTCTTTAGAACAAAGAATGTTATTACCTGAAATATTGAAAATAATGAATTATTATAAATGAATAGTTAATAATATGTAACTTGTAAATAATATATGATATCGTAAATTTTATAATTGTTCATTAATAATTTAATAACATGGTTAATATAAGTGTACTAGAGGATAAATCATGTACATAAAAAACTAAAGGTTATGGTACGATATTTATCCACAATTTAAATTCCTTTGAGACTGATTTCTTTTTATTAAAACATACAATTTTATGGGGGTTTTATACTTCTTCCTTGATATTTAATATAAAGATTATTTTATTATTCTTGGTATTTTTTCATTCAATTTTATTTATCAGATACAATGGGATTTGACTTGAAAACAACATTATTGAAAAAGTCAACATACAATTTCACTTTCATAATTTTTTTTCAACTTTCTCAAAAAATAATCACTTTATTGTAATAATTTTTCAATAGAATTTACATTTCTATAAATTTTATATATTCGTATTTGTTATATATAATTATTTCAAACTTCTTTTACATAAAATGTTTACATTTAATTTCATTTTGATAAATTTTTAAATATTATTTAATATGTATCCTTTTGTTGGTATAAATATTTGATTATGTACATTTTTTATGTGAAAATTTGATTTATTCAATTTCTGATGACTAGTTTTTTCTAGAAGGACATAGTTTGGGGACCATTTAAAATAATCCCCTCTATTCATAATTAGTCTTCTAGGATGAATTAGTTTAATAGCATCATCTAGTTGGATTTCACCATGTATATTTTAAATTTACTTTTGAATGGTCTTAATGGTAAAGGCTACATGATCACATGAAACATGGAATCCAATAATTTATCATTTCTAGGGTTCAAAATTCAGTTTTATTTATCCTTTTGAGTTTCGTAATAAAATACTTGGATTCATTATATTATGTTCGTGTTGATTAAATATAATATTTGTTATGTTATTTCCCTTTCAATTTATATTTTTTCATTTCTAGTTAATTAAATTGAATTTTTTTGTCAATAATTAACCATCTTTTATTGATAATTCTAATTGATTAATTATTTATTCAATTGTACATAAACCTTACTGATATTATATATGGCTCTTATTTTTCACCAAAAAATCCAGGATGTTTACTATGACTGATATGTAGGGACTAACTAAATCGAATAATGTTATTTTCAATTTTTATTGAGACTTTTTCATTTCAAATGTAATGTAGGACTCATGTATGTTTCATGTTTACCAAGATTACAAGACTGAATAGCCAATTGGGATATTATATATTATATATTATAATAATTTATTGGTATTAGTCATCATCTCCAAGATTATTGGGTAAGGGTCACTACATTTACCAAATTAATTAATAGTTCATAAAAATTTTAGGATCAAATTCAATTTTTTTTAATAGTAATTCCTCTGCCAAATCACACACATGAACAACCATGACCCATTTCAAATTCACATGACCCCTAATATTTATAGCTTTAATTAATTATATTGTTTTAATATTTTCATTTATTTAAAATATATATTAAAAAAATATTTACAAAAAATCCATAAAATATAATAATTTCTATTATAAAATATTATAACTTTTTATGTATTTGTACTAAATTTAATAAAAAATTAATTCAATTTTCCTTAATTTATATGTTGTTTTTGTAAACGATTATGAAATCATTTCTAATTTTGTATATATAATAAATATTTTATTTTTCAAAATTATGTGAAATTATTTTACTATGTATTTGTGTGTTTTATCCAAAAACCTTACTTTTAGCGAAATTAAAGTAGCCGATAATTAATAATATTTTTATATTTAATTAATATGAATTATTTTAAATCCAATGAACAAAATTATCAAATAAAATATCCAATAATCCTACAATTCTTGAATAAACACATGGAAATATTCAACTTCGAGAGGTAGAGGTGCCAAACGACATTGATGTATACTAAAAATATCTTGGAATGACCATTCAAAAATTCAAATATGTCAATGAGTCATGAATCTATTTATAATTTTTAATGGTAATGGTTGTTTATTTTTCATAGATATTTAAATGATATCAAATTAATATAAATAAATTACATTTCTAATATAATATTAGTAAAAAAATTCCAATGAACAAATTATCCCTTAAATATATGGCGAAACCAAACTATATTAAAAAAATTAATAATGGGAATGATTAGAGTGATATCAAAGTCCTAAAATCATTGATAATTTATCAACATGATTAAAAAATCCAAGATATTATGTTATATGAAACAAATCAAAAAACTATAAATTAAAAATATAACCCTCATTAAAAGGTCATCTTCATAGATAATAGATAGCATGTTACCCACCATAATGTACCAAATTACAGTCATGGTCTTTCTAGGATACTACTTCAAACAACAAGACCTAGGTACCCCACACTAGGTACACCGTGGAAAATGTTTTCCTAATCCAATATAGTTTAAAAAATAAACAACACCAAAAACGGCAACAAAACCCAAATATTTTAATAAAATTTGGACATGTAAAATTGAATAAATATGATTATTAATTATTGGATAGGTAATCCATTAAGATGGGAGTTGTAACAATGTGGTGTATAACATGTGGTAATAAAAAATTTAATATTCTATTACTTTGTTTTCACTAATTTGTTCATAAAAGTATAAATATATATATAACATTAATAGTTTTTTTAAATCTATTAACATGCAACATAAGAAGATTCAAGAAGAATCTAATTTGTATAGATCTATAATCAACCTATTATTTTTAGTAGTTTTATTGAATAATAGTAATGTTTATGGGGTCTACATGTAACAACAAAATATTTTTTCTAAGGAATTTACATTATTATAATTATATCTTTTAGATTAATGCACATAAATGATATATAAAAATAGTAAAAAAGTATTATTATTAATGAATAATGATACACAATTCAAAAAAATAAATAAATAAATTACAATTAATAAAATTGGATATAAAATATAATATAAGATAGTACTAATTAAAAATTTGAAAATGTTTAGTTATACTGAATTATTGCGCTCATTTACAATGATATTTAACTAAAACATAATATTAAAAATATAATATTTATAATGGAATATGAATGTATATATACCCCTGAAACAAAATAGAATTGAATAAATAATTAATACAATAATTGGTATATATATGATTTAGGGAATCCCTATCACCATTATAAATCTTACAATTAGGAATCGAAATAATACTATTTGAGTAGTAACCTCAGCTATGGTTTTGTAAAATATTATTTATTATATTATAAAATATGAAAAATAATTTATTTTAAAAATTATTCTTCTAAATTGTTCTTATTAAATTCATATATTTTTTTTATAACAAAATTCATATTTCAATCACAATATTATTATTAATATATTTATCTAAAATTAATAAATGTTAAACAAAATGGAAATATAAATTAATATAATGTTTTTATTATAATGATATTTTTCTTTTATGATTTAATTAATAATTTTCCAATGGTTTATAATATTGATTATAATAATGAAATCAATATTTTCTAAATAAATGAAGACACTATTAAATTTAATTTCTCATAAATAGAAAATTATTTTCATAAAATTGATTTAATCTCTGACAAAAAAATTGTATAAAAGTGTTGGGCATAATATTAGGTATTTTTATAAAATATTTTAATTTTCAATGAATTGTAAATTGTGGAAATTTACTTTATTTAACATTATATGAAAAATAAATGAATTTTTTAATCATGGATGTAATATGGTTCCATAATAATGATATCACAGACACTAATTAATATATATATATTAAAAAAAATAATTAATAATATTTAGAAACATAATATAACTATGAATATAATATTCAAAACACCCATCCCATCAACTTATAAATACAACCAATCACCACCATTTTTATTCTTACATTCTAAGCATTGATGAACAAAAAATATTTATCAATCCATCTTTTAATTAATCTTCAAAACTTCCAATGATTTTTTGACTCACCAAATGTCCAATTAAGTGGTCTAGAAGCAGTCAATCAATGTGAAACTATCTAATTGGTAACATTATCAATCAACCTATTTTAATTTTTTTTCTAGCATCCCCACACCATCTTCATATAACAGAGGATAATAAATTTTATATCATTTATATAGAGTAAAATTATACATATAATTTCAAATCATAAATCCATCATTTTTATCATCACATATATTTCAAGGAATTATATAACCATTCTCCAAATTATTTTATTAAACATGATTTTTGGTTAATTATTTTTAATTTTTATCTTATGCCTTGATGGAAGGATTAAACATAATTATAATAATTGAAATTGACATAATATTTTATAAATATTTTTTAGTACGATTATATAATTACTTTGTGGAAATAAAATTAAATAAAAATGAACTATTTGAGATCGTATAAAAAAATATAAACTAATAATTTATCATTATTGTTTTTTAAATGATTAATACACATGTTGGGGAAATGGATTTATGCATCTTTTAAAACATAAGTATTTTCAGAAATACATTAAAAATTCCATTATGGTGAATCATTAATTTTTTTAATAACATCCATTTCTATACACAAGTCATATGACGTATAAACCACTTAATGAATGATCCCATAACAATTAAATTGAACATTATAACTCATCAAAATACCCAATAGGGATATATGCCAACATACATATTTCATTTTGGTTAGACACACTCTAATTTCTCAATTTATATCTTATTTATTTTTATATAATTCTTTTATATTTTATAAATATGTTCCAAATTATTTCATATATATCACAATTAAACATTCATTGATGGGTATAATCTTTTTTTAAAAGGAACCTATCAAAATTCAACAATATTTCAAAACATCATTAAATGGATGTTCTATATTTATAACCATTTTCACGTAAACTCCATAAAATAAATTAATATATAAATATTTTCTAAAATACCACATTTTATTGATGAAAAATAATATTCCATTCGTTTTGGATATTATGGAAATAATGATTCATTTATTATCCTAAATGTTTTTTATTCATTTTCCTTAAAACCCCCATAAGTGGAACTTTTCAAACGATACCAATCCAATCATTTTCACATTTTCACATTACATGGAAATATATATTCAATATAAATTAATGATTTAAGAATTATTTTTATCATTTTTTATACCTTATTTCATGGTTACAATTATGATATAATGTTTGGTTACACATTATGACAAGACAACGAAACCCATTTTGGTCCAAGAGTAAAAAAATTTATTCCATAAAATTGATTTCATTATTGGTAAATAATATTGAAAAAAAATATGACAGCTGAATACAATAGTTCTCCAATTCACTTTTATGGTTTTATTTCCATTGGAAATTATTTATTGGATTCGAGTTCTATTAAAAACCATTACAATAATATGTATATCATAAGATAACATATATGATGTTATCCTTTACTCATGTTTATGTTATGATAGATTTTGGTCTTCATTTATATTTTTCCATCATCATATATTAAGGGGTTGTATTTTCTCTTCCAATATATGTTAATCCATTAGAAATTCCTTTTATGTTACAATGTTATGCCTTCTAGTACATGTCCATTATTTATTTCTGTGTTTTCTTTCTTAATTAGATTTCTAGCTCTCCCTTTTTATCTTGGTATTAATAATTTCATCATATGAGATTTTTTGGTGATAAAAGGGAGTTTTGAACACATTATAATGATAATAAAAGATATATATTTTTGGTTTCATGTTCTCTAATTATGTACATAGACATCCAAATAAAATATATGTTTTCGATACTTTATTTTTGTTGAATTAATAATTATTCTCTAAATATAGTCAAAATATATGCTAATGTCATATGTATCTATAGTTGGTATCAGATAATAGTCTAATTATTTTTGGTGATTAGAATGATGATAACATAGAGTGTAACATATAGATAAGTTTATTTAATGGAAATTTTTTATAGATAACCAAGATTTAATCATATGGTATCAAATTTTGGGATATAGTTTTAATTTATAAGTTATTTCTCCATTGATCATAGATAATATTTTATATTCTCATTATATAAATATTAAAACCCCTTAATTTATTATGTGATAGAGGTATATTGGAAATACCATGCGAACAGAAACTACAATAGTCATTATGATGATTACCAAAAACTGATGCCAAAACTGATTGGAATGGGATCTCATAATATCACGATAGTTATTTATCTAATGGATCATGTATTGAATTATAACATGAATTATTTGTAACACCCTCCTCCTCATATGAATAATCCAATTTCTTACCATATCCATTATAAAAAAATCCTCCAACATATAGTGGTTCTTTGGGTCCCCTCATTATGGAATAATTCATTATCACTATTGAGAATTGATTTTTATCCTCTAATTCATCATATTAGTTAAGTTAATATTGTTAGTTTATGATTATGATGGGGAAGAGGATATGTGGCGGTCATTGATCGTGATCATGATATCTAAATTAATTTTATTGGAAAGATAATCATTCCTCAAAATATTTTTTAATAAACAAAATATATGATATATAATTTGTGAGAAATGTATTATGTTCCTCATACTAATGAAAAATGTTGTTGATTCAATCATGGAATAACTGGGAAATATTAGATGTATTTCATTATATTCCACATTTTTTTCACGAACACTATCCATAATGTGTATCACTACATTTGTTGATTAATGATGAGTCTCTGTAAGGACATGCAAATTAAATAATTTTACAGTTATAAGGATTCTTTCTATTATTCCATTAATGTTGAGATACCTATCTATTAACACTAATTGTACACTTTTAATTAGAGATAAAATGAATAAATTTTCATGTAATATGTGGTGTCAATGTCTATATCCCATGTATTAAATATCACTTATCATCACACATGTCTAAAGAGTGTGAAGTTGCATCCCAAAAACATTTTCATAGGTATTAAAAGATGCTTAAACTGTAGAGAAATGGGGAATATGGATAATAATATCAAATGGGATATGGTGAAACTCCCCTATTTCAAATAATATATTAATTTTCAACTCCAAAACCATATTAATTTCCATTATTTAAATAGAAAAGAACACATGAATTATGTGATCCAGTTCAATAAGGATATGGTTATCAGAGAAAATAATGGGAGAATTCATCCATGTCAACAATGAATGGAATATTCTATCACCACTATTGATACAACTCATGAATTTTTTTCTAAGGTACAAAATTTATTCATTCAATAAAATTTAATGAACATATTTATTCAAGTTTACACATTCATGATTTTCATGTATTATATGTAGAACTATATAAAAACCAGCTAATGATATATTGTGTTAGTTATATGTGAGGATAGTAAATAGGACAATTTTTTAATCTAGAATATATAAATCCCCCTCAGTTCATTATGGTGGAATGAACATCCTTGAAAATCATTTCATACTTACATTACTTGATACAGATGTAATATTTTCTATTGAATTAATATCTTGATAAAAATCCACAATAAAATATATGGAGAAGGAATTCACAATTGACATCCATTGACATCATCATATTTTTTATAAATTTATGGAGATATATGAATATAATATGGTATATTCGTCTCCATCAAGCATACTATATTTCTCTGATAAATAGCAGTATATAAAATTATTGAATTAAATGATATTAAAATTCAAGAATACATTTTATCATTCAGGGAGTATAATGATGTGTTCCATGAATAATTTAATAAATATTCTCCAGACTAAGAGGTTGATTTTTTAGTTCATAATATACATTTTACACTCCCAATATCTTGGAATCCTTATATAATATCATCCATTGAGTTGGAATATATGAACTAGATTATTCATGTGAATATTGAAATTTTTTTATACACATGAGTGAATCACCATGGGGTTCATAGTTCAACTTCATCATGAAGAGGGATTGAACAATGGTTAGTTTTATTTATTATTATGAGATCCGTAATATTATGATAAATAAAATGAATACCCTTCCATAGATACGTCACATGTGTTATAATTAATATGGGGTGTATTATTTTACTTAGTTGGCCTTTCGTAAAGATAAATGAAATTAAAGTTAAATAAGCATAATTTTCCAAGGAATCATTTTAAATGCTTTATGGACACAATGAATCTATTGGGTTGACTTCCAGACGCACTTATACTACAAAAATATACACATAAGTAATTAGTAATGGATTTAGATGTTATCTTATCAAATTTTTTATTTTAATTATAGTTGATACTTCGATATACTCCATGTGAAAATAATATCATGATGAGATTTTGAATTTTTTTTTAAATATAAATAAAATATAAAATATTTATATAGTAAATTAAATATTATTTTTGGAGGTTGTATCATCCATTGGGATTTTTCATCACCAGTAATTGTATATTGGTGGATAATTTGATGAAAAAATGGGGGTATCCAAGAAAAGTATTTATAATGGATATCCAAAGTTAACATGGAGAATATCATTATTATAGGGGAATTTTTTTAATCATATAATTATTTTCAAACACACTAACTCTTATTACTTGGAATAGAGTGTTGATATTCTGGAAATGTGAAATATAAGACTACATCAACGTGTTGAACAAGTTTTTTATCAATAGACAAGTACATTCAATAACCATAAGTGGGGATATATACATGCTATAAAACAATGAATAAAATAATATATTATTATTTTTATTGATGTAAATTGATAATAATATATCATATAAAATTATGTTTAAATATCATGACAAAACAAATACTAAATGTGATCTGGAGTTCGTAGATATGATTTTGGTGTTGTAAATATTGCAACACTATTTATATTCATATAATTTTGAGATATATACTAATCAAAACATTCGAAAATATATATTCTATAAGAAGGATATAGATATAACAATTATATGATTTTTATATATTTTCATGGATTATGACTGCTCAATCCACGTCTATCTAGGTAATTTAATTTTTTTTATATGAATACTATGAAGAATGTATCTAACATGTTTATAAATGGTGAGGATTTATTAGGATGTAAATATATTGTAAATGGAAATTATGTTCATAGGAATTAATATAAAGAGAACCTCATAATTATTTTTTCAAAAATTAATTCCAACAAAACATTTATGAAAAGATAAGTAACTCTTAATGAGATGCTGTGAAACTTCATAATTAAGTGGAATAATTCATAAATGGGAAATACTCAAGGATAAAAATTGATGAGGAATTATTTGTAATATTTTTTCCTAAAAATTTCTATATTAAAATCATTATTTAAATCAATTTCATTGGAATGATCCAAAAATAATGACCAACCCCCTCCATCCATTGAACAAAAATATGTATCGATATCTCTAGTTTAATAGTTTTTGGGACATTTTGATGATGAGATCGCCATATATATATATATATCAAAGTGTATATTAATTTCGAATATTTAAAAAAATATAAGAACATATATGTGTTAAATTCAATCAATTACCTGTGAATATAAGAAAAATAGAAAACATCATTGTGGACTTTGTCACAAGAATATTGTTGATTTTTTAGTGCAAATTATTATATAAGGGTTTTTGTGGATCATAAAAAAAATAATTCATACATTATAAAAATTTTAGATGATATCTCACGTGATCAACATGTATATATATAAAATATAGAAGTGGTTAGTAATCATGGAGTACCATTATATATTTTAATTTAATGAGATTATATATTTACACCCATTTTCTAAAAAATGGCTCCCACATGATCTAATCACTGAGCTAGACTTCATAATGGTATGTAACCCCAATCAAAAATCCACTCTTATTGGACTATAAAAACTGTAGATAAAATGTTTATATCAAGATAAATTGAGTTTAATGTGGGAATGGATTAATATTGATGTTTGGAAGAATATTATTACAATGATATTTTCCACTCAAAATTCAACATTGACTCATAATAATCTCATTAAGAAATATGATGAACAACATTTTCATGTTGCAAAAAATTGTGAATGAAATATTATGGGACCTAAAAATTCACATTAATGGGAGAAATGTTGATGAGCACTTCATTTCTCTTAAATGAATCACAATGTGATAAGAAGATATTTGAAATTAACAATCTACATATTCTAGACATTTTGTTAAGACACAAGGCTTTACACTTCATAACCCCATTAAATATATTCATGAGATTTTTTTTGTATTTAATTATAAGGCCCAGGTATATCCAACACATTAATATTCACTATAATTACTATTATTTTCTTGGTATTCTTTTTTAAAATTGTTTGGGAAATTCTGTGAATAGGAGCTGAGATGAGGTGCGATTCCGAGGCCAAGTGTGTGAGAAATATATTGGTGAATTTTTTTCAATTTTTAATAAATCACACTAGTGGTATTATTGAGAAAGGATGAACTATTAAATTTTTTCTATAGCATAAATTATAGGGTACCACTATGTTAATAGTGTCAGATTTACAATAGGTGAGGCCTAACATCATTCGATGAAGGTCGGTTGTGAAAGTTATTTTTTCGACGTAACCATAAATCAAATAAATAAATAAATATTAAATTATTTTAAAATAATAATAAATAATTAAATGGGACTCATATTTATAATCTTTATCCAACATTGAGTTTGTAATGTAGTTTTTACCCTGGACAAGACATATCTTTAGTCGGAGGAGGTATTCAATTGTAAAAACTCAAAAATTTTGTAATCATAATTAAAATATTTAGTGATAAATTATATATTTAATAGAGAAAAAATATCATTTACAATAATACGGAGGAAGTAATATCATTTTTAGTTTCATAACCTTAGGAACACAATAGAATTTCATCAGAGAGCTATGAAGAACCTCACAATAACAAAACAATGTAGTCTCCGACTGATGACTGAAGAATGATGTTCTTGATGGATCTCACCAAAGATGGTGACACATTGACTAAAAATAACCATCCAGGGATCCTAATAAAACCTTCGATATGGTATCTTGGTTTCCATTCTCACACTGGAATTCCACAATGATCTTGGAAGAACCAATAAATAGTTTGATCGTCAGTTCAATCAAAACCATGTGGGATGGGTTTTATTTATGTGGGATTTTATTGGGTGTTGATCTAGTAATTATTTCTATAAGAATTCGAATGTCATTCTAATGAAAATGATCCATGATCAGAACATAAATAAATCTAATTATATCATTGTTATTTTTATTTAGGATTTTATCCATTCATTCATCAACCATCATTGACGTTCTTCGCATTTCCAATGACTCGACATATATTGATTAATAGATTATTTCGCACCCAATTCATGGAAAAATGAACTGATATCGAAGATATTTGATTAGTGTGACATGACATTGGTGTTAATCAATACATGGATTTATTTGAATTATGGTGTATCCCCGAATCCACATTCATCGAATTTCCTCGATTGAATAAATTGTGACAAATTTTTAGTTCTTATGTGATTGTATACAATGAAAAAATTAATTGTTTGGGAGATATAATGATCTAATGAAGTAGGATTATGAGTTTCCCAATAGGGAATGAGAAGAATGGTGGTTAGAGGAGTGGTGGAGATGACATGATCCCGGTCCATGGATTCTACAAAATCATGTGCTACAGGGCGTGTAATCTCATATTTTGTTATGTGTGGGACCCCATCATTGGATAGTTTGGTTTCAAGAGGAAATAATGTTTCACGTGACTTTTTAACCCTATCAATTGTACTACGGGACCTTCTCTATGGCTCTACATAAATGACAAGAGTTACACAGAAATGAAGTGGAGTACATGGCTTGCATAAACATTGTGTACCACAGCACATGGCATATTCTGGACCAGATACATGGTTTACACAATATACTGGTACAAAATTAGGTGAATATCGGTTTACATCGTGTAATTGAACCCTACCATAGTACACAAGTTTACCCAGGATAGTAAGAAACATCCTATTTTCCATTCTATACATTGATTATACCTATTTTACATTACATGATGTTCTGACACTGGCCACTATACACAGGTAGTACCCACGTTAAAATGGAACCTTTGATAACCCTTTTACACGCCATATAATTTCTTTATTATTTATTGATATCATTATCCAATATATCATGGAAATATTTCATTTGGGTTTTCCCCATTTTACATTCTGTTGAAGGTCAGTAGGTATCATTTCCTACCAACTGTAGTACGACACCCATAAGATTGAAATTATGGATGGACGTAGGAGTCCCCTCCATGAGTCCTGAAGTAGGATTCTCTATCCATTTTGGGCCGTAGTTAGTTTCATGTACTAACATGACCAATCATATTGGACGTCAGTCCTCCACATAGTAGGCGATGTCAGATGAATCGTTGTTTATACTGTGGCCCTAGCAGCAATCCTAATATTTGTATCGTGAACAACCCCACTTGTGGATTTGGTTTTTTTAGAATGACGGTATCATATTACCAGTTATGATCAATCAATGAATCTCTTTCCTGACTATATCCGATGAAAAATACTTCTTCGGTGAATTTCATCAGTTCTACCAGAATCATTATTGTCTTCTCCTCGATGAGATTCTTTCTGGAATATTCAGACTGAATATCCAGAGATTGTATAATATTTTTTCTACAAACCTTTAGACTACATGCCTGGGTTCATGTGTATCTAGATATCATTGATATCTATGTTGTTGGAATATATTAGTGTGGAGATAACTATTCCATTACATAGTGTATTTAATTGTGGTTTTGAGGGTGTCCTACTGAGAGCTGTTATACTCACTCTTTCCTGTGATTTTCATGTATGGGTATGGTCTTGTATAGTTAAGAGACCTTTTTTAAATATTCCTAGGAAGTCCAATACCACAACTAGGAACATGTAGTATTTTGTGAGTTTGGACAAGCTGAGGTGTTCTTGTAACTATTATATGTAATCTCTGTAACATTTTGTTTATAGGATGTACTTATATTACAAACTCTTTTGGTTGTATTGTATTGTTCCCCACATTACATTACTACAAATAACAGTCCATATTATACTCAGTTGGTAGGTTTTAGTGGTATGCATACAATTTATTCCTTACTGGGTGACACATTTCAGCATTTGTGTGTTTGGAGATGTGTTTTTATATATAGGATCCTAGGAAATGACTCCCATGTTACTAATATTTGATATTAGTGCTAATCAACATCCCTTAGCCAATTAGTTGTGTGCATGGGGAGTTTCACCATGTTCACCACTAGGATAGATCGTGATAGAGTGGGATCAGGTGTGTGAGGACCTATCATAGGGATGAGAGAATGTAATTTTGGGTTTTTCAAAATTGTGTTAAGTGTTTTTTGTTTGGATTTCGGGCCAAAGAATCCTCTTTTTGTGTGGTGATTGACATGTCCATACACCATGACTCCAATAACATTCTTTTCAAATCAATACATGAGAGAAGAGGTTTTAGTCAATAAAAAGGTACACACATCATATTTGAATGGGTTTTGGTTTCCATTTCCTTCTTCAGTCAGCTCACATGATATGCACAAAGGAGGTGGTACATATTATTATCATATAGTATGTCTTTGAAACGTATTCTATATAGGATTTAGCTAATTAAACCCAATGAGTCCCCCTTAGTTAAATGGAATTGATGCATGTATCAGTTCCCCAGATGTTATATCCATGTAGTGAACCATCCTTATCACCACCTATTGGGAATCGCATGGTACTCACAGTAACAACGGATTTTGAGCGTAGGTTGAGAAATCTTCAAGAGTATCATTCCTAGAGAAAACTCAGGTTCCAAGTATGGTTTGACAAAAAATAGGCTGAAGACTAGCTGGAGGTGGTGAACTAATTTTCCCGCTTAGTTTGGACACCATTAGATTATTTGTTGTTTTTGTCGGTGGGCCATCGCATTGGCTCAGCTGAGAGATATAGTGGTTTAGTTAAATAATATTATGATGAGGTGACCCTTCCATGGGAAGATATTGAGAACCCTTTAAAATAGGTGTTTTCACCTTATAAATTTAGGGTTATTCATATCTAATAGATTATGTAGCAATGAATTGAATACATGTCAATTTTTTAGTATTCATTTATGCCTCCCTACCTCTCTGGGTACTAGATAGGCGTGACAAACTATCATTACTATAGGTATGAGACCTTTGATATAGTTAGAATCATATACATCCACAAAAGTGTGTCCATTCTTTTCATTCCTACATATAATGAGGTATTAGAGAAGGATTTTTTTGGTTGATTATTGCATGGTTGGGTAGATACAGATGGTGGTAGTCTGTAGTGGGAAATCATGAGTATAGACCTTAGTAGTGGGAAGACGAAAGAAACCTCAAAAACATTTATGTGGGTTACCACATAAAAGGAATACATAGAACATGGATTCTACCATCCAGGACACATGGAGTGGGTCTATTCATACTAGATAAAGAAAATGGTATTTTTGTTGTGGAAGGGGACATCATGATAGAAATTTTCCAACCTGTCGACCGGTTGATAAGGATTCAATGGATGGTATGCCAAGGTATAGGCTGAAACAGGGAAGACTTATTTCTATGGCTATGGATGTGCTAGAGGATCTGTGAGAAGAATAGTATAGGACATATATTAGGATGTGATACAACCACGACCCCCAGGTAGTTCGGGCCAGGCTTAGAGAGCTAGAGGACATGGTTGGGGACTGTTGTGTGTGGTTGATCTATATGACCGAGAGGCTCCATGAATGATTCAGGATATAATATATGAAATTAATACATTATATGTTGAATTGAAAAGCATATACACTAGTAATTATCTTCTTGTCAAAAATCATTTATAACAACATTAGATTCCAGTTAGACTATTAAATCAAACCCTACGGTTGGAGATAACTACTAGAGGAGACTTGTTGATCAAACATATGACGAGAGTGTGACATGAAACATGGAGGGAATAGTTTTGATTGGAACCTTTTTGGATTTTCATTGAGGCCTTACAATTTAAATATTTTTATGGATTGGTAATCAACAATACATGTCCATATTGATAGTTTTTTGTAATAGTCGTGGTATGTCTAAAGTGTGTTCGACTTTCTGGCCAGAGACTCTTGTTTTTGTGTGGTGATTGACATATCCATACACAATGATTCCAATAAAATTATTTTGAACTCTATACATGAGAACACTTTGTTAGGAAAACAATAATGGTACACTCATCATATTATAATGGTTATTTCTTTCCATTTCCTTCTTGATTCATCTCACAAGATATGAACATAGTAGGTGGTACATGTTATTATCATAATGATTTTCATCGAAATTCATTCTATCAAGGATTTAGAAACCTGATTCCAATGAATCCCCCTTAGTGAAAAGGCATCTATGCATGTATCAGTTCCCCATATTTTATGTCCATATGGTGCACCATCCATATCACCACCTATAGATAAACAAATGGTACTCACAGTATTAGCTGATGATTGGTGTAGTTTGAGAATGCTTTATGTGTTTTATTTGAAGTGATCCCTTAGGTTATGATTATTTTCGGACACACAGGAGGCTGAGGACTGGATTGAGGTGGTGAACAAATTTTCCCTCCTTGTAAAAAGACCTGTAGATTAGATGGTGTTTCTTGAAGTGAGCAATCCCTTTGGATTAACTGGGTGATAGAGTGGTTTAGTTACCCAATCTTTCGATGGGGTTACCATTACATGGGAAGATATTGAGATCCCTTTAGGAGAGGAGTTCTCACATTATAATTTGAGGGTTATTCATATCCAAGAGATTCTGATGAACTAAAAGGAATTCATGTCTGTTTTTAGTATTCCTTGAGGCCTAACTACCTCTCTTCGTACTAGATGGATGTGAAAAACTATCAGTACCATAGGGAACAGACCATTGATATAGTTTGACATAGACAAATCCAAGTAATTGTATCCCTTCATTTTATTCCAACATATAAGTAGGTACTACAAAAGGATCTTGTGGTTGATTGTTCCATGGATGGGTAGATTCTTCCGGTGGTATTCAGTAGTGGGAAATTGTGAGTATAGACCTTAGTGGTGAGAAAATGAATGAATCCTCAAAAACATTGATGTGGGTTACATTAAAAAAGGAATACATTTAACATAAATTCTACCATCCATGGCTCATGGGGTGGGTCTATTCGTACTAGATAAAGTTGATGGTATTTTTTGTGGTGGAAGGGGACATCATGATAGAAATTTTCCAACACGTCGAGCAATTCATAAGGAGACAATGGATGGTATTCCAAGGTAGAGGAAGAAACATGAGGAGACATATTAGTAGGGATATGAATGTGCTAGAAGATATGAGAGAGAAATAGGAGAAGACATAAATTTCGACATGATACAACCACGACCCCCCAGGTAGTCCACGCTAGGCTCAGAGAGCTAGAGGACATGAGTGGGGACTGCAGTGTGTGGTGGATCCATATGACCGGGAGGCTCCATGAATGATTCACGGTAGGATATATGACTTTTATACATTAGATATTTAATTAAAAATCATATACACAAGTAATTTTTCTCTTGTTAAAAATCTTGTATAAGAACATGGGATTCCAGATAGACAAAACAATATCTTGGAAAATCCGGAACCTTATTGGACACTCTTAAATGATCGCAACATCATCAACATCAATATCTCCCAAATTGACAACGTCAGAGGTATACATGATGATAAAAAATAAGTTGTTTCATATGAAAAACATCATTTATTTGACTTATCTATGGGGAAGCGATATATGATATTCCATGACTCCAAAATATTCCAAAAACATGAAAGGCCCAATAAAAATAGGAATAATGATTACTCCCAAGTGTAGACCATTTCATCCCACAAAGGGGTGACAGCATCAGAAACACAGGATCCTCATAATTGAACAATAATGGTATCCTCCACAAATTTCCATAAAATTTTTGAAGACCCTATAATAACTTTATCGACATTGGAATCACCTAAAACATCTCTATAATGTTTTATAAATGTTACATCCAGATAATTTCTAACTCTCTAAACCAAATCGATCCCAACATAGAACAATAAGGTCATCCCTACAATGATAAGAATTGGTCCATATCGATGATTGAGCGAAAGGTATTATTGTAATCAAACTCTACTAGGGGAATGATAATATTCCACGGGTCCCCAAAATCATGGACACAAGAGTGAAACTTTTCATCATGAGTCTGCATGCTCGTCTATGTCTAATAATCCATTTTTGGATGAAATTAATTGATTAGAAATAACTGAGAACAAAAATCATGTGCGATAAATCTCCACAATCTTTACATAAAACAAGGATCTCATTATAAAATTATCATCCATGGGACACCATGGAGTCTCAACACCTCTTCTATATACTTCCTTGATGAAATCTACACTAATCAAAACTCCTTTATCACTATAATGTGAGTCATTTTTCTCAAACGATCACCTACCATACATATTGAATCATTGACTCCCAATGAACAAGGTAAACTGTAAAAAATTACCTTGATATTTCCACCTACATCCACAACGATAAATAAATTTCTCTAGAAAACACCTAGGAACATGGTGCTAATCCCCAACCTTCTATAATAACAATCCTAGAGACACAATGTAACACTCAGAGATTTTATGAAAAATATTCTTTTTAATTTCACTAATGTCTTGTGTTGTACGCTACACCAAAAGGAGCTTGCACAACACGCATCCTTGACTTGCCTTGCATTACACGCAATCACAACCTTCCTCGATAGCGTGTGTAGGACGCAATACTGAGTTTCACGAAACAACGATATGCTATTAAAATATTATTAAAACTAGCTGTTATTAATAGTAATAACCACTTTTTGAAATTTTGTAAATTTTATTTTTCAAAATGGAATTCATTTTTATATTCGGAGTATCGAATGTAGCCTAAGGTGAAATTTTGGTACTTTTCGGATAACTTTCATATTCTAATGAATAGTGAAAATTACTAAATTATAATTAAAAACAACTTTTTTAATCGAAATAATTAATAGTTATAAATTATTAATTTGAGTGGTTTTAAAGTATATTTAGAATATATTTTTACAATTTAATACAATGTTTGTCATTGGTTGTAATTTCACATTTAAACCAGACATAATCAAGTGTCAATCTTTTGATAGATATTGTTTCTTAAAAACACGCTATTTGTTTTAACAGCGGGATTTAATTATAAAATTAATTAATGCAACTTCTATGTTATGAATTTGGTAAAATAGACTTCATTTTGGAATTCGGAATATGAAATATAGCTTAGGATGAAATTTTGGCATTGTTCTGAAAAACATCAATTTTTGATGAATAGTGAAACTACTAAGTGGTAGTTAAAAAACTGAATTTTTCATAAAACATAATTTTACCGCTTCTGTGAATGGAATTTCAAAAATCCAAGAGACACGGTTGATGTCAGTAAGTAAAATGTGGTTCAATGAGATGAAAATAATTTTTGGTGAATAGTAACTTTTTACTTTTTTTCACCGCGGTTAATAGTAAATAGGGTAACTAAGGGTAAATATGATATTACTATTACCCTAACACATGTCCTAATTCTATTGGATAAGTGTAATTCGACCAAAAACATCCTTATGAATATAATATGACCATTTAGGTCCACTTGGATTAGATTATGACATTTAATATTATTTTATTTAATGAATAGTTAAAATAGTTAAAATCAAAGTTTAATAAGTAAATCATTTTTAATATGGGGTTATACATAAGATAAATTCGACTATAAATATTCATTAGAAAGCTAAAAAAATTTCCTATATAATGGTATTTTATTTTTAATTTTTAGACATTATATAAGTTAATTTATTTATGACACGTTGATGATGAAACAATTATCTTATTAATGAAATATTGACATAATTGATGTTATAAACACCAAAATAAATGAAATTTGAGACTTTTTATGAATTACACTAATTTTCTAGGTTACTATGATATATTAGTATTTATTTAATCAACTTGTTTCGAACATATAATTCTTTTATGACTTTCACAAAAATCATATATCAAATAGTGTCAAAATTGACACATAATAGTTTTTAAATCATATATTATATTATTAATTGTTATTTTATTCCTAAAAATTGAAGGATCGGCCAAATTAATTATATAAGGGTATATATATTAATAATAAACAATTTGGGGTTCGTTTGGCATGATATAGTAAGTGTATTAACCATATAGTGTAAGAAAACAAAAAGACACGGTAAAAGTTAAATTATTTAACATAGAGTTAAATATAATTGATATGGTTAAAATAATAACCTAAACTTGTCTAAATCATATTTGTTGATTGAATTTCGACCCATCCCCACTATAGCTTCGAAATAAGACCCTTTGGAACCATTATAAACCGATTTGTACTTTAATATAAAATATTATTTAGAGATATTCCTAAGGTGCCCATCTCCTCCCTTATAAAAGGACACCTCCTCCCCCTCCTCCTAACACCAATTTGAGAACTCAATCTCGGCCAACCCCTGAAAAAATCCCTTCTCCACTTCCCTAGTATCATCCTAGAGGTCCTGGTCTTCTTCAAAGACCATCCTTAGTTGTTTAAGTGGAGGCTAAGAAAAGGCGCATCAAAAAGAGGTAATATCCATTACCGATCTTTTTGAATTTCATTCCTCTTCAACTTCTTCTTCATTAGTTGTTTCATGATAAAGTAATAAAATCAGTATTTATTATATACTGATATTTTATTATAAATATGAATCAACTCTAATTAACCTTCTATCCATCCTACGGAAAAAGGAAATCATCGCGCGTGCGTACGTACGGAATACCGTCTCCACGCCGTGGTGTAATCTATTTTCCGCCACCACCTTAATTGGATGGGTATAAAGGTGTAATTAGTAACTATATATGATTATTATAAAGTGATATTGATACTGAAATAGTATACATACAATTCAACAGAATTCCACAACCATGGGAATGATATCATCGCTCGTGCGTACGTACGGACTACCGTCTCCACGACGCGATGAGATTCATTCTCAATGATTAACCATTCATGAATGATTATAAAGTATATATAATAAGTACTAATGAAATATATGACCTGATAATGACACTGGAATTATTTATATTTATATGTATGTCATCTACTTAATTCCATTCAATTCAATAAGGAAACGAAAACATCGTTCATGCGTACGTACGGACTACCGTCTCCATGAACGTTGTATTTCTTTCCATTTACTGATTAATTATATATGTATATTCTGAATATATATTATATATAAATCATGTTTTATATTTTGGAATTAAGTAATTATGATCTAACCAATCATATGAATTATTACAAATTAAAACACAAACGACAAATGAGACGATTTTACCCAAAACGCTACTTTAACATTAATTTACAAACGAACGGGTAATATAAATTCATAAGTGGACCATATATGATATAATAACAAAGAATATGATTCTGAAATATGTCAATAACATTATTTAAATCATTATACAGGAGGTCCAGACACTTACAAAGCAAGTCGAACCTAAGGTAAGGGAAAATATCACAATCTCTTTTTTATCCGAGATTGTTTTTACTTTGGCATTTACTGGGGTGTATTTTATCATCCACATACATGTTTCCTCAATATGTAATATTATTTCCATCCACATACAATTGTTTAAATCCAATTTTACCCTTTGGTGAATTTTTAGTAAAAGATAAGAAAGGAATATTTTGTCGTTTTTCGTACGAGGTACTTATTGACTTTTCCGACAAATGTACGAAGAATGTTTTTTTAACTTATACGACATTAATGGATTTTTAAAACATTATTTCCAAGAATATTCCTTTACAAGTTTTCATGTTTATTTTTAATCAACTTCTTTTAGTTTGTAATTGTATGACATGTTAAGAAAGGAAAAGTGTTTTTGAATTTGAAAGGATATTTTCTTCAAGAATGGAGTTCAAGTGTTTTATCAAAATTATTTTCCATCTAAGATAACATAGGGTTCTGTTTCTATCCCTATTATTACATTGATTTGGTTATGTTGTGATGGAATTATTTTTATGAATTCCATTATCTTATATGAATTGTTTTATGATGTCATGATGTTTAAGAATCCCATTTTTATTACATGGGTTATGAAATGATGTATGGTTTATGATTTTGTGGCACACATAAGAATGGTATCATTATGAGATGGGTGGGACCTATATCTCCCTCCAATGAATTGGGTAAAGATTTTATATCTCATGAGATAGAAATGGATGGAATGGTAGGTTATACCGGTTCAGTGAAACAAGACTGAAACGAGGGTCACTCGATTCAGAAATGGACTTTGTCCACTAAGATAGTCTTGGAAATGAGTCTTGACTAACAAGAGATGATTCTCTATGATTATGTGTGTATGCCACAAAGTTTAATGTTTTATGTTATGATTATTGTGATTACATTTCACTGCCATGAGTTATCCCAGGATATGAAATTATGATCTCTTTTGCAGGTTAAGATTTCCAAAAGTTATGTTCTTATGAATATGGTGTGATTTATTTTTCTTTTGTTTACCCTTACTGAGCATTTGAGCTCACCCTTTTATGTTTTCTTTTCACCAGGATATAAAGAAATTTTTTAGGTAGAAAAAAGGAAGATCTTCATGGGAGATATTGAAGATCATTACCCACGATTAGAAGATTACGTTCCGAGTTTCCAAAGACACTAAACTATTAAGATCCTTGTGTGTGTGTTTTTGTTATGTACTAAGTGTTCCGCAAATTTAATGTAATGTCCATGTACGTCAAGCTTCGAGCATATACAGTTGGTATCAGAGGAAAGGTTTAGTCAACCTTTGGAAACTAGGACGCGGAAACGTTTGTGAGATCCCTAGAGATATTTCTAAGGTATGTCTAGGGATGTCCCTAAGGATAAGTATACATATAGGATATAGTCCTAGCACTATGGTAACGATCTTAGAATTTAACCTAAGATGTTAGATATTGATGTTACTCCCCCTTTATTATGATTTTTTCATCTAACAATATTCTTTTTGGGTTTTAGAAAATGGATGGAAACAAGATGATTCACGATAATGGAGGATATAATGGGCAATGGAATGATATTCTTCATAAGGAATCAAATGAAATGGGATTTGGAAGTCCAAACATCATTATTATGCTGAATCAGCAATCTCATAATAAGATCAATAAAGTAAAATTGGTTAAGTTTCCTGACTCGGCTAATAAGAGAAAGATTGATTTTCATGATGATCATAGAGGAAAGAAAGTTCAATTTCCCCTATGTAAATCATGTGGGAAGAGGCATCAAGGAGAATGTTTCAAAGGAAATGGAAGATGCTTTGGGTGTGGAAAAGAAGGACACAAAGCCAGTAAGTGCAATGGAAAAGTTTTAGTTAACACCATGGATGAGGTTAATGGTATTGTTACGACATCAACAATGGTTAAATGTTTTAAATGTGGATTGTACGGGCATTATGAAAACCAATGCCCTAAGGGAATGTCTCATGAAGAGAATTGGTATGGTCGTATGGGTAGTATTTTTGTTGATGATGATGAAGAGACTACAAATGATATGTGAGATGAAAGAATTGTTGAAGCTCGGTCAATGGTTTAAGAAGGTAGTGGAATGATTACATGTTTATCAAGTGTAATGTTGTACTATAGAATAAAAAGACATCTAAGGATTGTTACACTGTTGTCTTTCCTTAAGTTTTGAATGTTTATGATGAATGGTATGAGTAAAAATGAAAGGTTATTCAGATATTTTTTGGAAAGTGGATGATATGCGCATAATGAAGTGATAAAGAGAAAATGAAATGCTTGATAGTATTCTTGAGCTAATGATTGATATTAGGACTAAGTGATATCATGGTTTGAGTATATAAAATTTTGAGGATTTTTGTATGTGGAAAGTGTTAACGTTTAACTGCATTCATGTTTTCAATAAGGTTCAATGGGTATTCAAGAGAATACATGATTAAGGCCTTTGAATGTTTATAATGTGACCAACAAGACATATCTTATGATATATGGGGATCAATGATGGTATTAAATCTCTGGAAATCGTTTTCACTATGTTATGAGAGTGGACTACAGTATTATGGATAAGCCTAAAGATTGAAATGAAATATGTAGGACATAAGTTAGTATTGTTTATGGATAGATGATTTTTCGATATTATTGATGGGATGTTATAGTTTTAGAAAAATGACAACCTGCAGGACGGGCGACAACCCATCGCGTCGGACAAGGCTGTGGGAATCGAACCCACAACAGAAGTGTGACTGGCCTTTATCGCCTACCACTGGCCTACAAGAAGTCCATGTTTAGTAGAAACTAGTTTTATTATATTAAGCAGTATGATATATGATGTATAAGTCCATTTTAGGTACCATATATGATTAATCTCACTATAGAAAGACTTATGTATATTTAATAACTTTTGCTAACCTTTTGATGGAATGACTCGTCATTCTATCACATGATCTACTAACACTTCACGAATAACAAATTCAACTTCATTTATTTAAGAGATGAAGTGGAAATTGTTAAAGGCACGAACAACAGTGAGATTGTACCAAAATAAAGTAAGTATTTATTCTAATTCAAATTCTTCAACATTAGGGAAATGATATTGAAAACAAAAAATGTTGTCCTAGTGCTCTTATATCTGATTAATCAGATGGTACCTTAGATCGTCACAAATTTATGGATTTGTGATTGTTGTCTTTTCCATAGCCATGTTCTCTACCACTCTCCATCAGAACATGGTGGTTAGATTTTTCTTCCATATCCATATTTTCACCTATGTGGTAACCCAATGATTAGTTTATTTGGGTAACCGTTACGTTTCATACTTTTTTTTTAAATATTGTTTTTGGTATTCCTTTCTACGATGTGGGTTTCTATTAAATAAACTTTCTAATAGTAAACCATTTATAACCCCAATGAATTTCGAGGGCGAAATTCATTTTAAGGGGGCTAGAATGTAACACCCCGGGATTTTATGAAAAATATTCATTTTAATTTCACTAATGTCTTGTGTTGTACGCTACACCAAAAGGAGCTTGCACAACACGCATCATTGACTTGCCTTGAATTACACGCAATCACAACCTTCCTCGATAGCGTGTGTAGTACGCAATACTGAGTTTCATGAAACAACGATATGCTAATAAAATATTATTAAAACTAGCCGTTATGAATAGTAATAACCACTTTTTGAAATTTTGTAAATTTTATTTTTCAAAATGGAATTCATTTTTAGATTCGGAGTATCGAATTTAGCCTATGGTGAAATTTTGGTACTTTTTGGATAACTTTCATATTCTGATGAATAGTGAAAATTACTAAATTATAATTAAAAACAACTTTTTTAATCGAAATAATTAATAGTGATAAATTATTAATTTGAGTGGTTTTAAAGTATATTTAGAATATATTTTTACAATTTAATACAATTTTGGTCATTGGTTGTAACATCACATTTAAACCAGACATAATCAAGTGTCAATCATTTGATAGTTATTGTTTCTTAAAAACACGCTATTTGTTTTAACAGCGGGATTTAATTATAAAATTAATTAATGAAACTTCTATGTTATAAATTTGGTAAAATAGACTTCATTTTTGAATTCGGAATATGAAATATAGCTTAGGATGAAATTTTGGCATTGTTCTGAAAAACATCAATTTTTTATGAATAGTGAAACTACTAAGTGGTAGTTAAAAAACTGAATTTTTCATAAAACATAATTTTACCACTTCTGTGAATGAAATTGAAAAAATCCGAGAGACACAGTTGATGTCAGTAAGTAAAATGTGGTTCAATGAGATGAAAATAATTTTTGGTGAATAGTAACTGTTTAATTTTTTTACCGCGGTTAATAGTAAATAGGGTAACTAAGGGTAAATATGATATTACTATTACCCAAACACATGTCCTAATTCTATTGGATAAGTTTAATTCGACCAAAAACAACCTTATGAATATAATATGACCATTTATGTCCACTTTGATTA
Organism: Viscum album; assembly: GCA_963277665.1. Classification (NCBI taxonomy): domain Eukaryota; kingdom Viridiplantae; phylum Streptophyta; class Magnoliopsida; order Santalales; family Viscaceae; genus Viscum; species Viscum album. Next base: position 1,780,077,322 of record OY728121.1, on the reverse strand, counting down.
GATTATGACATTTAATATTATTTTATTTAATGAATAGTTAAAATAGTTAAAATCAAAGTTTAATAAGTAAATCATTTTTAATATGGGGTTATACATAAGATAAATTCGACTATAAATATTCATTAGAAATCTAAAACGATTTCCTATATAATTTTATTTTATTTTTAATTTTTAAACATTATATAATTTATTTTATTTATGACACAATTATATAATGTATTTTATTTATGCAGTAATTATCTTATTAATGAAATATTGACATAATTGATGTTATAAACACCAAAATAAATGTAATTTGAGACTTTTTATGAATTCCACTAATTTTATAGGTTACTATGTTATATTAGAATGTATTTAATCAACTTGTTTCGAACATATAATTCTGTTATGACTTTCACAAAAATCATATATCAAATAGTGTCAAAATTGACACAAAATAGTTTTTAAATAAAATATTATATTATTAATTGTATTTTATTCCTAAAAATCTATGGTTCTTCCAAATGACTTAGATAAGGATATATATATTAATAATAAACAATTTGGGGTTCGTTTGGCATGATATAGTAAGTGTATTAACCATATAGTGTAGGAAAACAAAAAGACACGGTAAAAGTTAAATTATTTAACTTAGAGTTAAATCTAATTGATAAGGTTAAAATAATAACCTAAACTTTTCTAAATCCTATTGGTTGATAGGATTTCGAACCATCCCCACTTTAGCTTCGAAATATGACCCTTTGGAACCATTATAAACCGATTTTGTCTTTAATATAATATAATATTTTTAGATATTCCTAAGGTGCCCCACTCCTCCCTTATAAAAGGACACCTCCTCCCCCTCCTCCTCACACCAATTTGAGCACTAAAGCTCGGCCAACCCCTACCTAAATCCCTTCTCCACTTCCCTAGTATCATCCTAGAGGTCCTGGTCTTCTTCAAAGACCATCCTTAGTTTTTAAGTGGAGGCTAAGAAAAGGCGCGTCAAAAAGAGGTAATATCCATTACCGATCTTTTTAAATTTCATTCCTCTTCAAATTCTCCTTCATTATTTTTTTCATGATAAAGTAATAACATAAGTATTTATTATATACTGATATGTTATTATAAATATGAAACAACTCTAATTAACCTTCTATCCATTTACGGAAAAAGGAAATCACCGCGCGTGCGTACGTACGGAATACCATCTCCACGACGTGGTGTAATCTATTTTCTGCAACCACCTTAATTGGATGTGTATAAAAGATTAATTAGTAACTATATATGATTATTATAAAGTGATATTGATACTTAAATAGTATACATACACTTCAGCACAATTCCACGACCATGGGACCGATATCATCGCTCGTGCGTACGTACGGACTACCGTCTCCACGACGCGATGAGATTCATTCTCAATGATTAACCATTCATGAATGATTATAAAGTATATATAATAAGTAATAATGAAATATATGACCTGATAATGATACTGGAATTATTTATATTTATATGTATGTCATCTACTTAATTCCATTCATTTCAATAAGGAAACGAAAATAGTGTTCATGCGTACGTACGGACTACCGTCTCCATGAACGGTGTATTTCTTTCCATTTTATGATTTATTATATATGTATATTCTAAATATATATTATATATAAATCATGTTTTATATTCTTGAATTAAGTAATTATGATCTAACCAATCATATGAATAATTACAAGTTAAAACACGAACGACAGATGAGACAATTTTACCCAAAACGCTACTTTGACATGAATTTACAAAAGAACGGGTAATATAAAGTCATAAGTGGACCATATATGATATAATAACAATGAATATGATTCTGTAATAAGTCAATAACATTATTTAAATCATTATACAGGAGGTTCGGACACCTACAAAGCAAGTCGAACCTAAGGTAAGGGAAAATATCACAATCTCGTTTTTATCCGAGATTGTTTTTACTTTGGCATTTACTGGTGTGTATTTTATCATCCACATCCATGTTTCCTCAATAAGTAATACTATTTCCATACACCTACAATGGTTTTAATCCAATTTTACTCTTCGGTGAATTTTTAGTAAATGATAAGAAAGGAATATTTTGTCGTTTTTCGTACGAGGTACTTTTTCACTTTTCCGACAAAAGTACGAAGAATGTTTTTTTTAACTTATACGGCATTAATGGATTTTTAAAACATTATTTCCAAGAAGCTTCCTTTACAAGTTTTAATGTTTATTTTTAATCAACTTCTTTTAGTTTGTAATTGTATGACATGTTAAGAAAGGAAAAGTGTTTTTGAAGTTGAAAGGATATTTTCCTCAAGAATGGAGTTCAAGTGTTTTATCAAAATTATTTTCCATATAAGATAACATAGTGTTCTGTTTCAATCCCTATTATTACATTGATTTGGTTATGTTGTGATGGAATTATTTTTATGTATTCCTTTATCTTATATGAATTGTTTTATGATGTCATGATGTTTAAGAATCCCATTTTTATTACATGGGTTATGAAATGATGTATGGTTTATGATTTTGTGGCACACATAAGAATGGTATCATTATGAGATGGGTGGGACCTATATCTCCCTCCAATGCATTGGGAAAAGATTTTATATCTCATGAGATATACATGGCTGTAATGGTAGGTTATATCGGTTCAGTGAAACAGGACTGAAACGAGGGCCACTCGATTCCGAAATGGACTTTGTCCACTAAGATAGTCTTGGAAATGAGTCTTGACTAACAAGAAATGATTCTCTATGATTATGTGTGTATGCCACAAAGTTTAATGTTTTATGTTTTGATTATTGTGATTACATTTCACTGCCATGAGTTATCCCAGGTTATGAAATTATGATCTCTTTTGCAGGTTAAGATTTCCAAAAGTTATGTTCTTATGAATATGATGTGATTTATTTTTCTTTTGTTTACCCTTACTGAGCATTTGAGCTCACTCTTTTATGTTTTCTTTTCCCCAGGATATAAAGAAAGGTTTTAGGTAAAAAAAGGGAAGATATTTATGGGAGATATTGAAGATCTTTCACCAAGATTAGAAGATTATGTTCCGAGTTTCCAAAGACACTAAACTATTACAATCCTTGTGTGTGTGTTTTTGTTATGTACTAAGTATTCCGCAAATGTAATGTAATGTCCATGTACGTCACGCTTCGGGTCTTTACACACAAACTCATAAACTATTGGATTTATCCTTAGACACCAAAAATGACCTTTGAAATCTCATTACATATTTTTTGTTCCATGATGTGCCACTATGGTAGGGTCATTGAAATTTATTAGAACCATATCATACATCACTAAGGGAATATAAATCCTTCCTGGAAACTACACTGGTGTTTTCAATCAAAATACCAACTAGAACGGTTCCCATAAAAAACAATTAAATCTCTCTAGACGTCCACCTCAAGATCCCCTTCTAGGATTCCTCCACATAATACACAATACCATAATAAATGGTCATCTAAATAATTTGTCATTTTCCACTAATTATCCTATTTATTGATGCAATTCATAAATTTTATCTATCACACTCCCTGAATCACCATATTCATGCTTTGCATCACTATGCTACTTCTTACTCAGCACATCAGATACAATATTAAAAAATTATAGGTATATACCAAATTTTGAAATCATAATCCTATAATTACACAATCCACTAGCCTTACAGAATGTTCATTTCATATAGGTATTATGCATAAATCAGTCTCTTAAGACCAGGGATGACCAAAAAACTATCACCAATTACGTAATGTATCAAAAACCTTGGGGAAACACCACTGCAACTAACTCAATATATGAAGCATCATAGAAAACCTCAAAACTGAACTAATTATTATTTTAGACAATGGACTAATGCATTGGACAACATAGGATTTAGATACTAAAAAATATATAAATATGATAATTAAACAATAACACATGATCATTAATGTTCAATTCTATCTGGTGTGTTATAAACTAAGATAAATCAATTAAGAACCTCCTATAGAAGCCTTTATGAAGAAGTAAAAATCACAACTATGTCACTGTCTTATAGAATTCCCATGACACAACTACCTATATTTTCTACGTATCCAAAACTATTCCATTAGGGGATACAAAATTTCCCACAAAGTAGAAATATCATTCCCAAAACACATTGTTCCAGAACATCCACAATAGCTAATGACAACGAATAATTCCTAAATCAGAAATAAATGATCTTCATGACCCTCCTCTGGTGAATATTAAAAAAATATTTCATTAATTAAAACTGTAGTAAAATTATCCAGAAACTAATGACACACTATCTTAATAAATCTGATCAACAAATTTTGATCATTCATTAGGATGAGCGTCATCATAATTAACTTGTAATTCCCATGAAAACAAAATAAAAAAGTATTCATAATATCATCAATATTTTCATGAATTTTATGATAACATGACTTCCAATCAATCATTGAGAACCTACAACCACCCTTCAGTTGTTTGAATAAATCATTAATCCAAGGAATAAAATAATGGTTTATCACATTTACATAGTTAATGTGATGATAGTCGACATGTAACCATTATCTTCTATATGTATTCTTTATGAAAAAACATTTATCTCCCTATAGTGGAAAATTTGGCCTATCAAATCTGTAACACAATAGACCATCGAATTGTATACTTAGTTCTCCAAACACATATGTCACCATACTATATATATTTATAAATATAGAATACATTCCTGGTTATATTTCAATCCCAAACTATAACTCTTATCGATGGGGTAACCCTAAGAGCACCTCTATAATGGTATTAGGGTATATTTCTATGTCCCTAGGAAATTTAAACTCTTGAACCACCGATGAACTCATCATCATCGTAGTCATCAAGGATGGCAAGGACAAAAAACGCCTCTCACCTATCTGATGGTCTCACTTTCCAACAAATACTACTGGATCTCCATCATCATAAATTAATAATAAATACAAAATATCCTCCAATAAATACAACCAATAAATTATTTTGAATTATTTCATATCCATTTATTCAAAATCATTGGAAATCTCCCCATGAGTGGTTCTTCCCTAGATGTATCTCACAGTTTTTATATATTTCAAACAATTCTTATCAACCTCAAAGGGGCGTAGTCAAAAAGATGGGAACATGAAGATTATCTACCTCAAGTCCCAATTCATGGATAAGTTAAGGTGATATGAATGAGTGTGTTTCCTCTAGATCAAAAAATGCATGCACCCAAATATAAACCAAAAAATGGGTTCATCGAATGACGCATCAATTTCATATCTATGAAAAATTCTAAAGAATGAATCTGACCATAACTGACTACACAACCTATGTGGACATGCTAAAGACATCCTCTATAGCTGAGCTCCTCTCTCATAAGATGAGGAGTCTCCCAGGGCTATCCTTTACCTATCATATATACTCACTACTGATCCAAATCAATTGAAACTTATTTATGTTGCGTCTGTTGGAACTTCATTAATGGACATTGTTAATCACAAAAATTGGTTCACGCTTACTTCTCCCAACGTCAAGTCACTCTCACTACTAATGAACACAACATCCAAAATAAAATACAAAATATGATCACTTTTCATAGGTTTAATAGATTCCTCCATAAGAGAAATGAGACAATGATGGTTGGGACCTACCACGAGCAAATTGAATTTTCTATTGTCAGGAAACGTTGGATCCATCTACAATATCCTTTCTTATTGAGGAATCATAATGACACCCCTATCATGAATATATTGTCTTGGATAACATAATTCGATGAACAATGATATCTCTAGAACCTCAATATATTTCATCCACATAAACATGGATACATGGAAATTGATATATGGATACAAACAATCCTCAAAATGCCAAGCTCTAGCCTCCTCTTCCGAGTGCATGTCAGAAGCATACCACTAATGGAACTAGAATCAAATATGAATATCTCTCATATTTGAGCTCCCCTACTAATGGTTAAGCATATCCTCGTGACATTCATCCTTCATAGTCAAACAATTAAACTCATCTCTAAAGTACTCTATAATAATCTCCTATGAGACACCATACTACACATGATCCCCGAGGAATACAATCCACCACAACCTTCCTGAACTAAGTAGCATCGTTAAATACAAATAAAATTAGTTATTAATCAATGCAGAAATAGTTATAAAATGTATCCCATCATCCTATAACTAGTCTTATATGAAATTATCTAAAACAGAGAACTCATTCCTCTAGAGACTATGCAGATTAAAATATTGGAGTTCCCTCCTCCAAGTGTCTTTATTGTCAACCTCTAACCTACAACGATCTGTTGGCACAACCTGCTGAACATATTCTCCATGAACATGATGATGGAGTTGACCAATAGCTATAAATAAAAATGAATATATAGTTATATCTACTAGACCTGAAATATCTATTCCTTAATCATTAATTAATAATTTCTATTTTTATTTTTATGTTATCCTTTTTGAAGGTATACCCTTAAATACACTGGTATACAAATGAATGATGCATGATCCATTAATTGTACTCTAAAATTTTACCAGTGTAACCTTATTTAGTACTAATTATATGTATAATGGTTTGGGAATCATATCACAAGGGTCCTAAAATAAAAATTCCTCAAATAGTATCTCATGATTATATCATTCGCCAACATAGATGACACCACTGCACTACCTACCAATGCAACCTCACTTACGAATAACACAAACCTCTATAATATCTATAAATAGTTTCATTAATAAAACTCTTTCATGACCACTCCAAACAAAGTGTCCCTCTCTTAGACTAGAGTTGATAGAAGAGAGATAGTGAACACTGAGTTCTGCCTCTATATGGCCCCATGTTGGTTACTAGCACCACATTTATAATAAATATTCGGATGTGAGGAATTACCCTCTAAGAGATACACATGTGGAAGAAAGATATAGTAAAAACACCATGAAACTATTTCTCAAAATACAATATAAAATACAAACCAAGTGAAATTTTGTATTTTCATGCAAGAACTACTGAAACTAATATGGGAAAATAAATGTTCAAAAATAATGTAAATGAATCAACCACCAAAAATCCCAAACAGATCATGAAAACAAAAATATATTAATAACCATCCATATATACAACTTGATCCAATATAACAAAAAATAGTTTATATATAATTAGGGTGAGTATGAAAATATAATCAGAATGATCAAATATAGATCCTCTCATAAATAATTAATGAATTCATTATAAACCATAATGAACATCAACTAAAACTAACTCATCACTGAAACATATATAATATGCTTGCATAAATAGCCTGGATACTGTCACCATGTATCTCATATAAGACCATATAATATAATAAAAAGTCATTTATACTATACTAGTAATTCCCCACTGGTTTTCCACTCTTCCTAAAGTCGCACATCCTAATGATCTCTCTCAAAAAATTCTATCTCACATACACCTCGATGAAGCACCACAATATGAACCTCATGCATCCCACCACAACATCTATATAACCAATAACTTTAACGGTAGATTATGAGAGAAACCATAACTCATATAATGTGTATCAATCTTCCATTATTATACCTCAAGCCGTCAAATCCCATACACCGAATAAGGATCCTTAATCCACCGAAATATATAAATGTTATACCTATAGTATTCCTTTGGAAACTATATCCATAATACATGTGTGTGAAGTGACCATAAAACATTACACCCCCTAGAAACATATATTTGAATGAATAACCTCTGTGATCTCTAGAAAATTGAAATTCCATTAGATGAGAGAAGGGCCAAAGGGGGTATTCTTCCATCCATCCTCCCTCTTATATGTTGTCAAAACATCCCCATGGCGTAGAATCCCTCAGGAGTCAGTTTTCCTATCTAAAAGGGTGGAGAAGCATATAGAGGAAAAAAGTAAATTATATAATATTTCTCAGAACCAATAAATGGTCATATAATGGTCATATACACAACTAAATATAATATCTCTTCTGCTCCAAGCTACCACTACTATGACCAGATATCCTATAGGCACACAACAGTTCAATGTGAAAAATAGAATTAGTTTATCTATTTTTATCTATTACACTAAATGTTAGTAAGTTAATTACCATTAAATAACTATTATCATTTCCACATTACATCAAATTATCTTTACAACAAATTTATATTCCATCTAGGCATAACAAAACTGAGATCGCATTTTCATAGAATTTCAACACCAACCTTGAATCCTATTATGACCCAACCCCATGAGTTAAAAATTTATTAATTTATTTTAAAAAATTACCTTATATATCACTAGGGTATATAAGAAAACCTTATAAGTTCCTCAAACATATGGGGGACAATATGTTGAGTAGATGAACTACTCATAGGGTCTTTTCCATCTATAACATGGTAGTAAATTCATCCAACCATGAATATAAAGACACGGAGAGCACAAGATAAACCATAAACATATTCTCCTACCATGGAAATAGAGTAATTGAAAACATTCTTTGTTCTGACAAAAATAGTAATGGATTGTATATAAAAAACATGGTCATTATCCATGAAAATGACTCAATTAGGAAACCAGCTTTCATGACATTGATAAAGTCGAGGTTTGTCGAGGTTTAACTATTACTGTCATCTCACATGTCTTCCCTGAAAGACATATCCATATACTGATGAATCTCTCAACTCTAAGCATCTAATTCTACGACTAAAATATAGTTCTTACCTCCCATCATACCACAACTACCTTCTAGGTTCATGTATCATTTGATAAAATCACATCTGGGGCTCCCTTCCACATATAAAAAAACCACACTCCTTTCTCATCCATCCAAAGATCTCATCACATCATAATAAATTGGAAACAAATATTGAAATGAGATATTGGTCCCAAATCAATGCATTCATAATTTATAAATAATGATCTGTAATGGATCAGATACAAAAGGCACATAAACTTTTAATGAAAATGGGAAACTTGGGCCCTTCAAAGGAATTAATTTTTATCACTAAATTGGTTCATTATTAAATATTTAATAAACCAATTAATTATGAATAGTTCTCAATACAAGGAAAAAAATTAAAAATAAATATATATATATAAAAATTAAATTAAAACAATAAATTTAACATGTGTTTAATTATTTTATAAAAAATTATCATCTTTCTTCCATTTCAATTACTAGTTTTGTTAAATATTTATACATGCATAAATGTAATTAAAATAATATTAAAACAACAACCAAAATCATGAAACAAACCCCTTTATATTTAATAATATTAATTATCAATTATATCCATTTTTATTTTAATTACCTATATCTATCAAGAACAACATTATAAACCAAATATGTCATAGTTTTCACTCTATCTAGGGAATCATGATGAAAATCATTATCACAGTAAAAATAAGTATCATCTCTAGGTGATCTATACAAATTCACTAATCTAGTTCATGTATTTATTAGTTCAATTTCATTATGATCCCAGGTTATATATCTTTCTAAATCTAAAAATACAAGTAAAAAAATAGAGCAGCAATGAACCCCCTTCGTCATAATATTTCCAATGTTCTTCACATAAGAACAGACCACACAACGAATTTCTCATCACCTCTCCTGCAATAACTACATCCAATCGAGGACTCCATGGATCCACTTAACCAAAAACATCGATGTTAAATGACATTATTACCATGGGTATGAAATCATCACAACATGATGAGATGAATAAAGAGGAAATAACATACAATCCAGATGAAACCACTATAAATCAGAGGAAAACCTTCCTGAGATCATGAAAGGAAACCAAAGAAAAAATATGGATGCCCGAGATCGACTCATTTTGAAGAGATATTAAAAATACTAAACTGGTAAAATTTGGGCCAATTGAGATGAGATGGAGGTAAGCCTCAATCATAGGGCATAACAACATGATCTGCTGAATAAAAAAACGTAAGACATTAAAAAATTGGGGGATTCCACAACATGTAATGCATCATGGTTTTTTCTACCAAATATCTATCACCTTTCCATTTATTCTTATTTTTGAATCTGTAATATATTAAACGATGTGAATCCCAAATTCATTTTGTGAAATTATATTACAAGGAATGATACCCACTTTCACCCCGTGAAAGTTCTATGCTACTAGTTCTCAACACCTTGGTCCCTCTAGAGTTCTTCTAAGCCTCTTAAATGATTAGAAAGTATTGGGATCATAAAAATTGTCGAATCACGTAGGTCTAGGTCCATAATTTTTAGAATTATGAGTCTTATTTTTTTAATTTACACTAGAATAAACCTCATGTTTTAAATTAACCTTCACATGATACAAAATTATATAATATATTTTTCCAATAATAATATTTTGGGATTAATTTTCTAAAATAAATTTTAAAATTTATACCAATAAAAAATGTTTGATGTAATATTCCTCAATACATAATTTAACATGATATAACAAATAATTGTATATCTAATCAAGGATAAAATTTTCATGATTAATAATTATCATGTAAGGAAAAAATTGGATGATGATATGATTCTGATAAATAATTTTCTATAAACCAGGTTACATTTGGAACCAACATTGTGGTTAATTATATGACTATTTTTAATATATGTTGTGCACGTTTGGAGATCCTAAATCTTGTTAAATTTTCCTAGAAATAATGATCATTAAAATGAAATATGAATGATCATAAGAAATACATTTATTTATATAGGACTGTATTATCCATTAATAAAAAAATATTAACAATTTTAATAATGAAAAAGAAGGAGTTATATGATTTTGAAAATGATTATGTGTTCCTTAAATAATTTCAATCTAGTGTTCCAAGGATGGTCATACACAGAAGAGGCTGAAGACTAGCTGGATGTGGTGAACTTATTTTCCCGTCTAGTTTGGACACCATTAGATTATTTGGTGTTTTTGTCGGTGGACCTTCCCATTGGCTCCGTTGGGAGATATATTGGTTTAGTTATCTGATCTTATGATGAGGTGACCCTTCCATGGGAATATATTGAGATTCCTTTAAAAGAGGTGTTTTCACCATATAATTTGAGGGTTATTCATATCTAAGAGATTATGTAGAAATGAAATGAATACATGTCAGTTTTTGAGTATTAATTTATTCCTACCTAAATCTCTAGGTACTAGATGGGTGCGGCAAACTATCATTACTATAGGTATCAGACCTTTGATATAGTTAGACTCAGAGACATCCAAAAAAATTGTGTCCATTATTTTCATTCCTACATATAATGAGGTATTAGAGAGGGATTTTATGGTTGATTGTTGCATTGTTGGGTAGATATAGATGGTCGTAGTTAGCAGTGGGAAATAATGAGTATAGACCATAGTAGTGGGAAGACGAAAGAATCCTCAAAAACATTTATAAGGGTTACCTCATAGAAGGAATACATAGAACATGGATTCTACCATCCAGGGCACATGGAGTGGGTCTATTCATAATAGATAAATAAAATGGTATTTTTGTGGCGGAAGGGGACATCATGATATAATTTTTCCAACCTATCGAGCGGTTGATAAGGATTCAATGGATGGTATGCCAAGGTAGAGGCTGAAACAGGAGAAGAATTATTTGTATGGCTATGGATGTGATAGAGGATCTGGGATAGAAATAATATAGGACATATATTTTTACATGATACAACCACGACCCCCAGGTAGTCCAGCCCAGGCATAGAGAGCTAGTGGACATGGTTGGGGACTGTTGTGTGTGGTTAATCCATATGACCAAGAGGCTCCATGAATGATTCAGGATATAATATATGACATTAATATGTTATATGTGGAATTGAAAAGCATATACACCAGTAATTCTCCTCTTGTCATAAATCATGAACAACAAATTGATATTCCAGTTAGACTATTGAATTGAACCCTACGGTTAGAGAAAGCTACAAGATGAGACTTGTTGATCAAATATATGCCACGACTGTGACTTGAAACATGGAGGGAATAGTTTTTATTGGAACATTTTTGTTTTATCCTTGAGGCCTTACAATTTAAAATTTTTTATGGATTGGAAATCAACAATACATTCCCATATTGACTATTTTTTGTAATAGTTCTAGTATATCTATAGTATGTTCGACATTCTGGCCAGAGACTCTTGTTTTGGTGTGGAGATTGACATATCCATACAAAATGATTCCAATAACATTATTTTGAACTCTGTACATGAGAACACTTTTTTAGGCAAACAATAATGGTACACTCATCATATTATAATGGTTATTACTTTCCATTTCCTTCTTGAGTCATCTCTCAAGATATGAACATAGTAGGTGGTACATATTATTATCATATTGATTGTCATCGAAATTCATTCTATCTTGGATTTAGAAACATGATCCCCATGAAGTCCCCTTAATAAAAAGGCATCCATGCATGTATCAGTTCCCCAGATTTTATCTCCATATGGTGAACCATCCATATAACCACCTATAGATAAACAAAAGGTACTCACACTATTATCTGAAGATTGGCGTAGTTTGAGAATGCTTCATGCATTTTATTTGAAGTGATCCCTCGGGTTATGAGGACTTTCAGACACACAAGAGGATGAGGACTGGATTGAGGTGGTGAACCAATTTTCCCGCCTAGTTAGGAGACCAGTAGATTAGATGGTGTTTCTTGATGTGAGAACTCCATTTTGCTCAACTGGGTGATAGAGTGGTTTAAATACCCAATATTTAGATGGGGTGACCATTACATGGGAAGATATTGAGAACCCTTTAGGAGAGGAGTTATCACCTTATAATTTGAGGGTTATTCATATCCAAGAGATTCTATAGCACTAAAAAGAATTCTTGTCCGTCTTTAGTATTCCTTGATGCCTACCTACCTCTCTTGGTACGAGATGGACCTGAAAAACTATCAATACCATAGGGATCAGACCATTGATATAGTTAGACACAGTGAAATCTGAGCAATTGTATCCCTTCTTTTTATTCCTATATATAATGAGGTACTACAGAAGGATTTTGCGGTTGATAGTTCCTTAGATTGGTAGATTCTTCCAGTGGTAGTCAGTAGTGTGAAATTGTGAGTATAGAACATAGTAGTGGGAAGCCGAATGAAACCTCTAAAACATTGATGTGGGTTACATCATAAAAGGAATACATTAAATATAAATTCTTCCATCCATGGATCATGGGGTGGGTCTATTAATACTAGATAAAGCTGCTGGTATTTTTGTGGTGGAAGGGGACATCATGATAGAAATTTTCCAACACGTCGAGCTATTCTTAAGGAGACAATGGATGGTATTCCATGGTAGATGAAGAAAGATAGGGAGACATATCAGTTGGGATATGGTTGTGCTATAGGATCTGAGAGAGAAATAGGAGAAGTCATAAATTTCGACATGTTACAACCACCACCACCAAGTAGTCCGCACTAGCCATAGAGAGATAAAGGACATGGGAGGGGACTGCAGTGTGTGGTTGATCCATATGACCGAGAGTCTCCAAGAATGATTCAGGGTATGATATATGAATTTTATACATTACATATTTAATTACAAATAATATACACACGTAATTGTTCTCTTGTTAAAAATCTTGTATAAGAACCTGGGATTCCCGTTAGAAAAAATAGTATTTTGGAAAACCAGGAACCCTATTGGCCACTACTAAATGATCTCAACATCATCAAAATCAATCTATCCTTAATTGACGAGGTCAGAGTACACACGATGATAAAAAATAAGTTTTGTCATATGAAAAACATCATTTATTTAACTTATCTCTGGGGAAGTGATATGTGATATTCCATGACTCCAAAATATTCCAACAATATGAAAGTCCCAATAAAAATAGGAATAATGATTACTACCAAGACTAGACCATTACTGCCCACAAAGGGGGGTCAGCATCAGAAACATATGATCCTCATAATTGAACAATAATGGTCTCCTCCCAAAATTTCCATATAATTTTTGAAGACCCTGCAATAACAATATCCACATTGGAATCACCTAAAACATCTCTATAATGTTTTATAAATGTTACATCATGATAATTTCTAACTCTATAAACTTAATCTAGCACAACATAGAGCATGAATTTCATCCCTAAAATGATAAGAATTGGTCCATACAGATGATTGAGAAAAAACAATTATTGTAATCAAACTCTACAAGGGGAATGATAATATCCCATAGGACCCCAAAATCATGGACACAAGAGTGAAAATCTTCTTCATGACTCTGCATGATTGTCTCTATCAAAACATCTATTTCTGGATGAAATTAATTGATTAGAAATAACTGAGAACAAAAATCATGTTGGATAAATCTCCATAATCTATACACAAAACAAGGATCTCATTAGAAAATTATCATCCATGGGACACCATGGAGTCTCAACACCTCTTCCAGATACTTCCTCGATCGAATCTACAATGATCACAACTCTTTAATCACTATAATGTTAGTTATTTTCCTCAAAAGATCACCAACCATACTTATTGAATCATTGACTCCCAATGAACAAGTTAAACAGTAAAAAATTACATTGATATTTCCACCTACATCCACAATGATACATTAATTTCTGTAGAAAACACCCAAGAACATGGTGCTCATCCCCGACCTTCTATAATAACAATCCAAGAGACAGAAACTCTTAAACTATTGAATTTATCCTTAGACACCAAAAATGAACTTTGAAATCTCATTACATATTTTTTCTTCCATGATGTGACACTATGGTAGGGTCATTGAAATTTATGAGAACCATCTAAGACATCACTAAGGGAATATAAATCCTTCCTGGAATCTACAACTTGTGTTTTCAATCCACACACCAACAAGAAAGGTTCCCATGAAAAACAATTGAATCCATTTATACGTACACCTCAAGATCCCCTTATAGGATTCCTCTACCTAATACAAAATACCATACTAAATGTTAATCTATATAATTTGCCATTTTCCACAAATTATCCCATTTGATGATGCAATTATTAAATTTTCTCTATCACACTATATGAATCACCATATTCATGATTTGCATCACTATTCCACTTCTAACTCATCACATCAGATACAATATTACGAAATTATAGGTATATACCAAATCTTGAAATCATAATCCTATAATAACTCAATCCACTAGCATTAAAGAATGTTAATTTCACATAGGGATTAAACATAACTCAGTCTCTCAAGATCAGGGATGACCAAAAAACTATCACCAATGACGTAATGTATCAATAAACATGGGGAAACACCAATACAACTAACTCAATATATGAAGCATCATTGAAAACCTCAAAACTGAACTAATTATTATTGTAGACAATGGACTAGAGCATTGTCCAACATATGATTTAGATACTAAAATTTTTATTAATATGATAATTCAACAATAACACATGATCATTTATGTTCAGTTCTATCTGATGTGTTACAAACGAAGATAAATCAATTAATAAACTCCTATAGTAGCCTTTATGTATAAGTAAACATCACAACTATGTCACTATCTTATAGGATTCCCATGACACAACTACCTCTATTTTCTACGTATCCAAAAATATTCCCTTAGGGGATAAAAAATTTCCAACAAATTATAAATCTCATTCCCAAAAATCATTGTTCCAAAACATCCACAATAGATAATGAGAATGAAGAATTCCTAAAATAGAAAAAAAGGATCTTAAAGACCCTCCCATGATGAATATTACATAATTATTTCATCAATTAAAACTGTAGTAAAATTATCCAGAAACTAATGACACAATATCTTCATTAATCCGATGAACAAATGTTGATCATTCATTAGGTTGAGTGTCATCATAATTAACTTGTAATACCCATGAAATAAAAATAAATAAGTCTTCATAATATCATCATTATCTACATGAATTTATGATATCTTAACTGCCAATCAATCATTGAGAACCTACAACCACACTTCAGTTATTTAAATAAATAATTAACCCAAGGTATAAGATAATGGTTCATCACATTTACATAGTTAATGGGATGATATTCGACAAGTAACCATAATCTTCTAGAAGTATTCTTTATTAAATTTTTTTTATCACCCAATGGTGGAAAATTTGGCCTATCAAATCTACAACAAAATAGACCATCAAATTGTATACTTATCTCTCCCAACACATATGTCACCATCCTATATATATTTATAATGAAAGAAGACATTCATGGTTATATTTCAATCCCAAAATAGAACTCTTATCGATGGGGTAAACCTAAAACCACATCTATAATGGTATTAGGGTATACTTTTATGTCCCTAAGAAATTTCAACTACTGAACCACTGATGAATTCATCATCATCTCAGTCGTCAGGGATGGCAAGGACAAAACAAGCCTCTCACCCATATGACGGTCTCACTTGCCAACAAATACTACTGGATATCCATCATCATAAATTAATAATAAATACAAAATATCCTCCACAAAATACAACCAATAAATTATTTTGGATTATTTCATATCCTTTTATTCAATATCATTGGAAATATCCCCATGAGTGGTTCTTCCCTAGTAGTATCTCATAGTTTTTATATATTTCAAACAATTCTTATCATCCTCAAACTGGCGTAGTCAAATAGAAGGAAACCTAAATATTATCTACTTCATGTCCCAATCCATAGATAAGTTAAGGTGATATGAATGAGTGTGTTTCCTCTTGATCAAAAAATTCATGCACCCAAATATAAACCAAAAAATGGGTTCATCGAATGACACATCAATTTCATAGCTATGAAAAATTCTAAAGAATGAATCTGACCATAACTGACTACACAACATATGTGGCCATGCTAAAGACATCCTCTATAGTTGAGCTCCTCTCTCATAAGATGTGGAGTCTCCCTGGGAAATCCTTTACCTATCATGTATACGCACTACTGATCCAAATCAATTGAAACCTATTTATATTACGTCTATTAGAACTTCGTTAATGGACATTGTTAAGTACAAAAATTGGTTCACGCTTACTTCTCCTAATGGCAAGGCACTCTCACTACTAATGAACACAACATCCAAAATAAAATACCAAATATAATCACTTTTCATAGGTTTAATAGATTCCTCCATAAGAGAAATGAGACAATGATGGTTGGGACCTACCCCGAGCAAATTGAATTTTCTATTGTCAGGAAACTTTGGATCCATCTACAATATCCTTTCTTATTGAGGAATCATAATGTCACCCCTATCATGAAGATCTTGTCTTGGATAACATAATTCTATGAACTATGATATCTCTAGAACCTCAATATATTTCATCCACATAAACTTGGTTACATGGAAATTGATATATGGATACAAACAATCCTCAAAATGTCAAGCTCTAGACTCCTCTTCCGAGTGCATGTCAGAAGCATACCGCAAAGGGAACTAGAATCAAATACGAATATCTCGCAAATTTGAGCTCCCCTACTAATGGTTAAGAATATCCTAGTGAAATTCATTATTCGTAGTCAAATAATTAAACTCAGCTCTAAATTACTCTATAATAATCTCCTATGAGACACCATACTACACATAATCCCCGAGGAATACAATCCACCACAACCTTCCTGAACTAAGTAGAATCATTATATACAAATAAAATTAGTTATTAATCAATGCACAAATAGTTATAAAATGTATCCCATCATCCTATAACTAGTCTTTTATGAAATTATCTAAAATAGAGAACTCATTCCTCTAGAGACCATGAAGATTAAAATATCGGAGTTCCCTCCTCCAAGTGTCTTTATTGTCAACCTCTGACCTACATCGATCCATTGGCACAACCTGCTGAACATCTTCTCCATGGACATGATGATGGAGTTGACCAAGATCTATACCTACAAATGAATATATTGTTATATCTACTAGACATGAAATATTTATGCCTTAATCATTAATTAATAATTTCTATTTTTATTTATATGTTAACCTTTTTGAAGGTATACCAATTAATACACTGGCATAAAAATGAATGATGCATGATCCAGTAATTGGCCCCTAACATTTTACCAGTGTCACCTTATTTAGTACCCATTTTATGTATGATGGTTTAGGAATCATACCACAAGGGTCCTTAAATAAAAATTTCTCAAATAGTATCTCATGTTTATATCATTATCCAACTCAGATGACACCACTGCACTGCCTACCAATGCAACCTCACTTACGACAAACTCCAAACTCCATAATATCTATAAACAGTTTCATTAATACAACTCTTCCATGAACCCTATAAACAAGGTGAACCTCTCTTAGACTAGAGTTGATAGAAGGGAGATAGTGACCACCGAGTTCTGCATCTATATGGCCCTATGTTGGTTACTAGCACCACAGTTATAATAAATATTCTGATGTGAGGAATTACCATCTAAGAGAAGCACATGTGGAAGAAAGATATCGTAAAACACCATGAAACTATTTCTCAAAATACAATATAAAATAAAAACCTAGTGAAAATGTGTATTTTCATGAATGAAGTACTGAAACTAATATGGTAAACTACATTTTAAAAAATTATTTAAAGGAATCAACAACCAAAAATCCCAAACAGCTCATGAAAACAAAAATATAGTAATAAAAATCCATATATACAACTTGATCCAATAGGAAAAAAATAGTTTATATATAATTTGCGTGAGTATGAAAATATACTCAGAATGATCATATATAGATCCTCTCAAAAAAAATTAATGAAAGCATGATAAACCATAATGAACATGAACTGAAACTAACTCATCACCCAAACATATATAATATGCTTTCATAAATATCCTGGATACTATCACCATGTTTCTCATATGAGATCATATAATATAATAAATAATCATTTATACTATACAACTAATTCCCCACTGGTTTTCCACTCTCCATAAAGTCGCACATCCTAGTCATCTCTCTGAAAAAATTCTATCTCACATACACCTCGATGAAGCACCAAAATATAAACCTCATGCACCACACCACAACATCCATATAACCAATAAATAATGTATTTTATGAGAGAAACCATAACTCACATAATGTGTATCAATATTCCATTATTATACCTCAAGCCGTCAAATCCCAAACACCGAGTAAGGATCCTTAATCGACCAAAAAATATAAATGATATACATATAGTATTCCTTTGGAAACTATATCCATAATACATGTGTGTGAAGTGACAATAAGCCATTACACCCCTATACAAATATATTTGAATGAATAACCTCTGTGATTTCTAGAAAATGGTAATTCCATTAGATGAGAGAAGGGACGAAGGGGGTATTCATCCATCCATCCTCCCTCTGAGATGTTGGAAAAACACCCCCATGGCGTAGAATCCCTGAGGAGTCAGTTTCCCTATCTAATGGAGTGGAGAAGCATATAGAAGAAAAAATTAAATTATATAATTTTTCTCAGAACCACAAAATGGTCATATAATGGTCATATACACAACTAAATATAATATCTCTTGGAATCCTAGCTACCACTACTATGACCAGATATCCTATTGTCACACAACCGTTTAATGTGAAAAATAGAATTAGTTTATCTATTTTTACCTATTACAATTTATGTTAGTTAGTTCATTACCATTAAATAACTATTATCATTTCCACATTACATCACATTATCTTTACAAAAAATTTATATTCCATCTATGAATAATAAAACTGAGTTCACATTTTCATATAATTTCAACACCAACATTAATTCCTAGAATGAACCAACCCCATGGGTTAAAAATTTATTCATTTATTTAAAGAAATTACCTTATATATCACTAGGGGATATCAGAAAACATTATAAGTTCCCCAAACATACAGGGGACAATATGGTGAGTAGATGAACTACGCACTGGGTCTTTTCCATCTATAACATGGTAGTAAATTCATCCAACCGTGAATATAAATACACTGAGAGCACATGACAAACCATAAACATATTCTCCTACCATGGAAATAGAGTAATTGAACACATTCATTGTTTTTATGAACATGGTAATGGATTGTATATAAAAAACATGGTCATTATCCATGAAAATGACTCAATTAGGCCACCAGCTTTCATAACATTGATAAAGTCGAGGTTTCACTATTACTGTCATCTCACATGTCTTCCCCGAAAAACATATCCATATACTGATGAATCTCTCCACTCTAAGCATCTAATTCTACGACTAAAATATAGGTCTTACCTCCCTTCATACCACAACTACCTTCTAGGTTCATGTATCATTTTATAACATCACATATGGGCCTCCCTTCAACATATAATAAAACCACACTCCTAGCTCATCCATCCCAAGATCTAATCACATCATAATAAATTGGAATCAAATATTGAAATGAGATCTCAGTCCCAAATCAATGCATTCATAACTTATAAACAATGATCTGTAATGACTAAAAAACACAAGGCACATAAACTTTTAATGAAAATGGGAAATTGGGGCCCTTTAAAAACATTAATTTTTATAACTAAATTTGTTCGTTATTAAATATTTAATAAACCGATTAATTATGAATAGGTCCCAATATCAAGAAAAATATAAAAAATACATTAATATATATAAAAATTAAATTAAAACAATAAATTTAACATTTGTTTAATTATTTTATAAAAAAGCATCAGCTTTCTTCTAGTTCAATTACATGTTCTGTTACATATTTATACATGCATCAATGTAATTAAAATAAAATTAAAACAACAACCAGAATCATGAAACAAGCCCCTTTATATTTAGGAAAATTAATTAACAATTATATCCATTTCTATTTTCATTACCTATTTCTATCATGAACAACATTATAAACCATTAATGTTATAGTATTCACTCTATCTAGGGAATCATGATGAAAATCATTGTCATAGTAAAAATAATTATCATCTCTATGTGATCTATACCAATTCACTAATCTAGTTCATGTATTTATTAGGTCAATTTCATTATGATCCCATGGTATATATCATTCTAAATCTAAAAAATACAAGTAAAAAATAGAGCAGCAATGAATCCCCTTCGTCATAATCATTCCAATGTTCTTCACATAAGAACAGACCACACAACGAATGTCACATGACCTCTCCTGCAATAACTACATCCAATCAAGGACTCCATGGATACACTTCACAAAAAACATCAAGGTTTAACCCAATTAGAACCATGGGTATGAAATCATCACAACATGATGAGATAAATCAAGAGGAAATAATATACAATATAGATGAAACCACTATAAATCAGAGGAAAACCCTCCTTAGATCAAGCAGGGACACCAAAGATCAAATATTGATGCCCGAGATTGACTCATTTTGAAGGGATATTAAAAATAATAAACTGGTAATTGTTGGTCCAACTGAGATGAGAGGGAGGTAAGCCTCAATCATAGGGCATAACAACACAATCTGCTGAATAAAAAAAACGTAAGACATTGCAAAATTGGGGGATTCCACAACATGTAATGCCTCATGGTTTTTTTCTACAAAATATCTACAACCTTTCCATTTATTTTTATTTTTTAATCTGTAATATATTACACGATGTGAATCCGAAATTTATTTTGTGAAATTATATTACAAGTCCTGATACCCACATTCACCCCGTGAATGTTCCTTGCTACTAGTTCTCAACACCTAGGTCCCTCTAGAGTTCTTATAAGTCTCTTAAATGATCAGAAAGTATTGGGATCATATAAATTGTCGAAGCACATAGTTCTAGGTATATAATTTTATTAATTATGAGTCATATTGTATTGATTCACATCAGAAGAAACCTCATGGTTTAAATTAACCTTCACATCGTACATAATTATCTAATATATTTTTCCAATAATAATATTTTGGGATTAATTTTATAAAATAAATTTTAAAATTTATACCGATCAAAAATTGTGGTTAATTATATCACCATTTTTAATATTCATTGTGGACATAGGGAGATCCTCTATATTTTTATATTTTTATTGAAATAGTTATCATTAAAATGAATTATGAATGATCATAAGGAAATCTATGATTTATATAGGGCTGTATTATCCATTAATAAAAAAATATTAATAATTTAAATAATGGCAAAGAAGGAGTTATATGATTTTGAAAAAGATTTTGTGTTCCTTATGATTACAATTGTAAAAAATTCTTATTTAGTGAAGGTCAAAGTGATCCTTTTCTAATTCGTCTATTAATCATTATGATATATCAAGGCATTTAGGAGTATCACTAGAGGGATGGAATACAAATATAAATTATTGAAATTAATATTAGGTTTTAGACTTTTATATAGGTTAAATAATCATGAAAATAATAAAATAAGATATTTTAATGTTTATTAAAGACATAGTAAAAATAGAGAAATATTATAACATGATTTATTAAGGGAATTAAAAATGATTCATCTAGTAATAATGCAATTTTGGTTTTTTAGGTAGACTGGCTATATTTTGGAATTTCCTCCCAATTCATAATATTATATCATTGGGGTAAATATATCAATATTTTTAAAATATAATCTTCATGTTATATTGAGATATTTTGTACATTTTATCAAGATATGATTATAGATTTAATTCTAAGTTATTAAATTGAATTAAGAAATAATTGAATGGTAAATGTAATTTTTGTATATATTTTACTAATCAATGTGATGGTTAGTATATGCATATGATTCATACAATAAATTATATGATACCTTATTTTTTCAAAAGAGTACAAGGGATTTCTGGAAAAAAATATTCTTTATTTTTGTGTTTTCTTATGACATTTGTTTTTGTTGTAGTATATTGATGATACAATTTGAGATGAAATATTCATTGGATGAATTAGAGCAAATGAATTAAATTGGGGAATATATTGCAGAATAATTGGAGATATATTTTTGATGGTTTTCCAACATAAGAGGACATATTAGAGTAGGAAGAAAGGTAATTTCGATATCCAGAAAAAAGATAATTCATTCAAGGTAGGTGATCATGTGTTGTTTAAAATATCCATATTAAATGAGTCATGTGTGTTGGTATAATGGAAAATATTTTTTGGTGGTTCATTAGAACATATGTTATCAATTATAATTTTCTGATATATTCCATCTAAGTGGATTTTCAAACAAGATTATCCTAACCACAAAATATTTTTCACGTCTCGATGTTAAGGAATTTTATGCCAGATTTATCTCATGTTTTGAGAAAAAAAAATTCAGTTTGAATATAATGGTTACAATGTGGAATTTATTATTCATGATTAATGTGTATGAAGAGAAATTATTATCAAATAATGTTGTTTACTAGGTAAATTATTTATAAAAAAATTATATATATGTAAGAGGTAACATGGGAATCTTAAAATGACATATCAAAAAGAAATAAAAACTTGATTAATAAGTGAATAAAATTTTGATGAAATGAAATAAAAAATCAAATATCAATTTATAATATAGTTCATAATAGAATTAATTGCATTTATTTAAATTATTATATTTGTATTCATTATAAAAGTATAATGTAAATTTTATATCAAAAATTGGTATAATATTCATTATACTCTATTATAATAATGTAAAACATAAATGATATTATTATAAATAATTAATTTTTTTAAATAGATTAATAAAATATTTTAAATTAGAATAACATTGTAAACTTATATTCAATGTTTAGGATTTTTATGAAAACATTTTTTATTATTTGAATAGATAAGTATAAATAATTAATTTAAAATGAAATTTAGTATGAATAAATTATGTTATTTAAAAGTCTCATTATGATTTTTTAAATTAAAATGAGTATTATTTATTTTTAATTAAAACACTATAATGATATATTTTAAAAACTAAATTTCATTTTTGATGTTTTTTTGCTTTAAAATGAAATTTTTATTAAAACTCTTTCAATAATCATAATGATTTTATAATTTAATTAAACAATATAATAATGAGTGATTAAAATTTTTTAAAAAACATTAATTCAAACTTTCTGTAAAATATAAATTTATATTCATAAAATTATTTTTATTAGTCACATATTTAATATAAAATAATGTTTTTCATAAAAATTACACTCCTTGAAAAATTCTTTTATCATAGTGTATATGGGGTTTTTTAATATATATTATTCCAATTATTTTAATTGAATTTTTCAAAATGGAATTCATATTCAAAACAATAGAAATTCATATAATAAAATATTTTCAAATTCATTTTCACCATAATTAATATAAAGATAATAATTTTTGGGGTTAAGGTGAAAATAGGTTTACTCGGCGTTAACGAAAAAGAGGCTAAAACCAATTTCATAAAAATATGTCTAAAATAAATTTTTTGATTTTTTTTTCAAGAACATAATTTCTATGGATCATTAATTGTAAATTTTGGATCTTTTTTTCAAAATGGGTACTCATTTTTTATGTCAAGAAGTACAACTATGTCACTCACATCAAATATAAGTGTCCACCCTCTTCGTTATCATCTTCACAAAAAAAAAACCTTTTCATACAAAATATCATCTTAATAATGATACATTTCTCCAACAAAGAAATATTTAGCTTATTTTTATCATAAATACTTACTATGAAGGTTCCCAGATATTATATATGGTATTATCCCCACGATGTGATATCATTCTTAATCAGGCATCTTTAATTTCTTTTTTTCCACCATCATCATATAATATTTATTTATTGATTTATAATATAAAATTAATATACCACATACTGATATATTATTAATTCAATTACATAAATAAAATCTATCTCCCATTTCAACAAATTTTATTCAAAATCATCATTCGAGTGTATAGTGAACTGGTCCCTTGTGAACCGATTCCATTCTCTTTCAACCGTCACCTTTTATTGATAGTTGTAAAAAAGTATTTTATGTAAACATATGATATTTATGAAATAATTAATTTTTTTGTTATCATATCAAACGAACCTTATTTATTTTCATTTTATTATTGATACAATAAATATAATTCTGTGTAAGGTGAAATATTTCCCCATGATGTGATGTGATTCATTTTTCAGTAACTAATTACACTTGAGGTAATAAAGATAATTTTAGTTAATATACACCAATGAAATTTAATAATAATAATATCGATAAATTTTTATTTAGTAAGGGAAAATATATCATTATATTTCTTACACTGAAATATTATAATTTTGTTCACGTAGGTGTAGACTACCTCCTCCGTTGAGGGATGTGAATTATCTTATTCACAGGGACACAATAATTATATATATATGTGTTAATTATATGATATTATATTTTATATGTTATATTATTATAATAAATATAAAATAAAGTATTATATATCTTCATTTCATAATATTTATAGAAACATTGTTTCATTACACATGAATTTGTACGACCCAATATCTCCCTGATTGCAACCAAGTTCATTTTTAATAACCATTATTCATTTTTCGTATATAAATGAAAAATTTATTTTCTAATATTAAATTCATTTTATTATTTTTAGTGTATTGATTTTCATAAATTACTGCTTTGACTATTAATAAATCCATAATTATAATTTTTTAATCATAATCCAAATATAATTGAAACATTATAAATAATGTTAATTGATTATATAATTGTGGATACTAATAAAATAAGTTAAATAAAATGAATAAACACAGTAAAATATTTTATAGCATGTAAATAATTATCATTTTAATATTATTAAGGAATATAAAGAACTTATGATACATGATTTTCTAAAGGTAATAGACATAATCTGTATTTCCATTCATTGAAGAGTATCTTGATGATATATACCTATATCCCTCAATGATGTTAATATACAACACATTATTCATTTTATATAATTAATTACGTTATTCTACTGATATTTTATTGTTTTTAATGATATAATTTTATAGGGATTTTGATTCGAAGTGTTGTAAATGTAGTGAATATTTTTATTTAAAAAATATATCTTTATTATTATTATTATAATAATAAAATTTTATAATACCATTATTATATTTTCAAATGATTATAAAACCATTTCTAAAATTAAAATTGTTATATTTAAAAAATTATGAATTTTATTTAAATATTACTATTTTTAAATTTTAACTATTAACATCATGAAATTAATTTATTTTTTGAAATATACAATTTGAATATCTAATTATTTTTGTATTGTCAAAAATAATTAATAACATCATGATCTATGATATAATATTATTTATAGTATTAATAAATATAAACAAAATACACGAGTTTATATGTTATGATTGATGTAATGACACATTATTTGAAAATATCATAAACTAATTATAGTTTATAGTGACCATAATCAACAATAATGACATCCATGAATGAAAAATATTAAAATTGTGAATTTTATATTCAAAAAAACAACATCCCATCTACTAATAAATATCACCACAGTCCATCCATTTTCCACACACCATAAAGGATGTGATGATTGATTAATTTGTGATAATTTTATCCTCCCCACTCTTACACACAACAAACTAGTTATGGTCGCTCCTAGCGATAATTCCTAATCCCTATAGGCATCCTTCACAGAGGAAATTTTTCTGTTGGGACATTATTGAACTACGTTTTTTAACATATTTATGTTGTACCTTACCCAAAACATGTTAATCATTTTTAGCATAAAAATTGTAGTATAATTTATATACAATAAATTTATATTGACAATGGGATATAATCTATCCACCCCATTGCACATGTCCTCTAATTTGATGTAAAATGTAACCATTATCTATATTATGTTAGTTAACGCACATCACGAATGATGATGTTTTAATATAATAATGATATAATGTTGTATTAAATACACATATTATTATTTATTATGTATTAATTATTCATATAATATGTAATTTCAAAATTTAGAAAGATAATACAACCATTTAAATTATTAAATACAATAAGTGTGACATGTCAGAAAACTCATTGTAATATATTAAACATTTATCATTAAGGTGTTGTTAAATAAATCATCAATATGATGGAAAATGGATGTTTGGGACCATTTCACATTTATTATGTTCATGAAGACCATTTATTTTCTCTTCAGTAATTTCATTTCAATTTTACAATAGCTTCTATATGAGTTTATAAGTGATATGACCTTCCGTTAATTGTACAAACCCTCTTATATTGAAAAAAATATAAATTATGACGAACCAATGATGGAAATAAAAGAGAGTATAAAGATAATATATATATATATATATAATTGGTTGTTAATTTTGTTTTTAGTAAATCAAACATCATTATCATGCTCACTGCATTAAATTGTGGAATACATTAAAACATAATTAATGGGTTCTCTCTGAATCTCCATATTTAATATTTGATAATCCTTAAATTTTATTACCTCAAATTATATCTTCATACATCATTAAAACTAATTTTACATTCATTATATATTTCATATAAACAAAAATTATTTAAAATTATTATTTATTTTATTGTGAAATTCATATCTATAAATGTTCACTTATCAAATCCTCTAGATATAATATTAATATCAAATATAACTTATCATATTCATCCATACATACATATATAGTCCACAAAATTTATTAAAACACCTAAATTTTCGAAAATAAATAATTATATTCAGAATATATTACATATGTCATTTTTTAGGAATTATTTATACTTGTATAATATTTGATGTCCCGTTATTATTTTCCCTAAAATATTTCTTAATTGGAACATTTATAATGTCACCTCCCAACACTTATTATTATTTTTAAATTATTGGGGAATCATTATTAATTATATATTTCCATTTTTCCATTTTGAATGCATGTGAATGATTTAATCACTTTTATAAGTGATACCATTATGAACCACTCATTTGTTATGTCTTGTAGTATTTAATATAACACATTTCATTTAATTATAAATAATTTTTTTTATTACACATAATATATGTGTGTCTGTTTGTGTGTGTGGAACATGTATTCATGTATATATTAGAGTGGGTTCACATAGATATCACTCGAATGCAATGGGTGTTTTACTAGTCTCAAGGGATTTTAGGTATGATATTAGGGAGTAAAATAAAACCATTATGAATCATTTCCACCATGTGATATCAACTTCTGAGTTAACATTTAATCCCGTATATTTCAATATATATTATCACAAAAATATCTTACTACCCAATTATTTTATTATTCCATGTTATATATTAAATGACACCATATGTTTATTCTTGATCAACGCCTTTAATGACATCAGGATATTCCTTCAGACTCATGTTATCTAATTTAATTCGATTCCTCCTCCCTCACTGAGATAATTATATCACCCATTATTTATAGATACACTATATTATATAATATGAGGCTACAAGAGCTCAAAAAATTTTACTAGCTCAATAATGATATTAAAACAAATATGTTTTATTCTAGCATCAATTTTCTAAAATATACAATTTCTTCCAAATAAACCAATATTTTTCAATCTATTGATTATATTAAATGAATATATATTCTTAAAATCATGTTATAATATGTGTTAATGGTTTAGTTATCAATATTTCATGGGTATAAAAAATGATTTTCTGGATTTTATTATATTATAATAGAATATTTTTTTAAAATAACTCAATTACTCTCTCACATAAATATAATAATAATTATTGTTTAATTATGGGTTTTTAAATTTATTTTACATTAATGTATTATTATTAGGAATATTTATTTGAATGTTGATAATGAGATTTTTGAAATGGAATTTATTATCTGGAATTATTGTATCTAGAATAGGGTTGTTTTTATAAATGTATTTAAAGAGAATAAATAACTCCCATAGGATTTATTTTTATATGAATGGATTTAAGAGTAATTTATAATAAACTAGAATCATTAAAACATTTTTTATATCTATTCTACAAGGATTATTTATATGGGAGAATATAGTTTTTTGTCATTAATTTTAGGATATCCTAATGTATCCTTCCTTAATCTATCTATTTAGATGTATTCATTTCTGATATAGGGATATATTATATTGAATGGTTATATGAGATTATATAAATAAATAGAAAAATACTATGTGTTGGGTATTATTTTTTACAAATAAAAAAGCTAGAATCAAATTTTTAGGTTGTAAAAATATGTTTTTGAATATCCCAAGATCATTTAATTTACGTTTCATTCATATTATTTAAAAAAGATTTATTTGTTTCCCTATGATGAAACTTGTTAGATAGATTCATAAAACATCATAATAAATGATAATTATATTTATTGATAAAAATTTTAATGAAATTTTATGATAATAAATGTTTATTAAAAAATTATCTAGGATTTAAGAATTTATCCATCTGATATAGATATTTCTATTTTTTGTTGAGAAAATAAAATACTATAAATTGTAATAATAATAAATCCAAGGAAGTAAATTACATTAAATAATAATTGATATTGATTTTAGATTTTTTATAAGGCTTGATGAATAGTTAATTGAGAATGGTATATGATGGGATTAATTTTTCATTTTTAGGTACAAATGACTTCAAAAGAGAAATTATCAGAGTGTGTCCAAAAAAACATAACAATGTCCTATACTCTTTATGTCCCTTTTATAAAGGATATGAGTCATTTTATCACACTAATACTGTATACAAGTCATTTTTCATTCATCTTATGAGTCATCCGGATCAACATAAGAATCATTTACACTGATTTTGGAAAAATTAGAAAGTGAAGAATGAGTGATTTAGTCATTAAAGTCTATATATGAATGATTTTAAACCAACAAAAGAATAATTAAATAAGCATATAATAGATTTAATTTATATAAACAATTCACTTAGGATTTTTGTATGTGTCATTCATAATGATTTGTTAGTTATATATGGAGTCAATATGGGTAACAATAACCTATCAATATGAGTAATTTCAGAATATTATGATAAAACCTTTTTATTATATAATTTGAAAAATTAGATAATTAAAGGATTAATTTAGGAAATGATAATGTGTTCTTAATCATTTATATAAAATTTGTATTATTCTAATTGATCATGTTTTAATAAGAGATAACGAATCATCATGAAATGATTTGATAGTTTTATTGAGATGATTTCCACATAGAAATGATAATTCTTTTTTCCATAACACATTATTTATTTCCTGAATATATTAACATGGAATTTTCAGACATATCTTTTTGAATGATATACCAATTCATGAATTAGAGTATAAAGAAGAAACTAATAGTGATTTTATTGTTTCCAAATTAAGAGTTATACTAAAATAAATTGTCCAAATTTTTTAATTTTTATAAATTGTAACTATATTGTTGTGGTTTCTATAATGTCATAGAAATCCCAAATATATTAAAATTTTAAAATCTAGTATTTTGGGTGTTCTAGTAGGAAATAATTTATCATTTCAACAGTTCAAAAAATTTACCTTTTTTCCAATTTTGCATTGCATTGCTAAGGTTTTTCCATTATTGGTGTCAGTGCGTCAACTCGCTCAGTCGCGTCAGTGAATCCTTTCGGTGAGTTTCAATAATGATTCATGTCAGTGACTCACCCATTGGGGAAAAATATTTAACATATTTTTTCTAATTTCCAACCACAAATTTGATATTAATTTTAATTAATGATTAAATAATTTTTTTGATAATTTACTAAATTATTTCAAATGATATTGAATCTCTTTTTAGAATCATAATACTCCCACAACATTGAAATAGTCATACCAAGTTTTCATGATGATGATCTAAATTTAATTTCCCTTGGAACTAATTTGTACCGTTGATTTAGGATCTGTATTTTATAATTCCATGATTCAAACATCATTTATACCCTTCCTTTTTTTCTGGGATCACCCTAAACTATTCTTCCATGAGGAGTTGTGGGCTTATGTTATAGTATTTTGTTCAGTTTTTTATGGGCATCTTTCATCATACACATGCTAACTCTTACTTTTCACATAATGGAAATTTATTGGAAATATGTTCTTCCATGTAGGGATTCCTTCATCTCCCCATCTTATGTGAAACATGAGGGGTGGGGGAACATGTAACGCCCCGACCCCAGCTACCCAGAGTCTGTGCATTATTACATAACATTGGCATGATCACAAGAAAGATCAAATCTCGAAAGACCGATTGGTTTAGTAGCCTTGGAAACACTAGATATATTCATAAGTTTTACATTACATCATAAAATGAAAAACTACTACAACAACATAATGTTTCCACAGTACACACTATAATCCCCTCATAGTATCCCTGCAGGTCATTCATAACTTACATCTTCACTTCCTGGGAAAAATAAAACATAGAAAAGGGGTGAGCTCAAATGCCCAGTAAGGATAACAATATAGCGGAAACTTTCATAAATAAGAATAAACATTTAAGGCAATCTATAACTAAAACAAAAGCCTTTTAAATATGAACTTTCAACATGGTATGGCATAAATAAAATGAAATAATTCCATTTACTTATTCACATGGATATTCTACTAATCGAATAATCACATGCAAAAATCAATAACCACTTTCATAATGTTGGAATGCATAATGCCAGACTATCATAACCACATAGCCAAGGCCTCGTGCCAAGACTACAAATAAGATTTTGTCAAGTCCTTGTGCCAAGACACTAGTTTGTCTCATGAGACCTACCGATGCATCGAGGAGCTATAGCGGGCTCCACCCGTCACTTATTAAGTCCAATGCATTCCCATATAAAAAGGATTAAACATAACATAAAGATTCGTATTAAAACTAGCATACGAAACGTCAATAATTTCACCATAAACTATGAATGGTATAAAAATAGCACATCCATAGTCAAACATATCACAAAACCTTCAATACAATATAGAAGCTTTGTATTATAATAAATCAACTTCAAATAAGCGTAAAATCCATCAAAGGATGTTGACATAGATGAAATCAAAATTCTTTTTAAAGAAATATCTCTTTTTATTTTGAAATCATTTAAGATCCATATAAAATAAAACATTTTCTTTGAAAATCTTCTTATAAGCTTGTAAGGAAAGTTTTGAAGATTTTATAACGGTGGAAATTAGCCGCACCCGCCGTATAAGTTTAAAAAAAACATTCTTACCTTAATTCTGTCGAAAAGGTTAAAAATGACCTTGTTTTGAAAACGACGGAAAGATTCCTTTATAAACCTCTTATAAAAAGTCAAAAAAGGGTATAAATGACTTTAACCCATATTCTTGTAAATAGTAAAAATGTTTTGAAATGCATTTTTAAGAAACATGGATGTGGATGATAAAGAGATCCCAGTAGATTATTACGTATAAACAACCTTGGATAATGAAGAGGTTGTAAAGTAAACCCTTACCTTGTTCTTTTCCTTGGTTGAGGTAGGTTAACCTCCTGTATAATGGTGAAATAATTGTTATTAAATTATACAAGAATCATATATATTAATATGATATCATATATGATCTTTTAACATTGATTTGTTAATAATATCTTAGAATTATCGTCGTTTCGGGTGTTAACTTACTTGTTTTCTTTTATATGTTTTGTTACGTAAGACATGTTTGTAAAGGATAGGTTGTATATTATTCATATCCATAATTATATCAAGTCCATAAACATCATTTTTAAATCATCAAATGATAATTATACTTGAATGGATACGATGGAGAATGAATCTCATCGCATTTGTGGAGAAGGTAGTCCGTACGTACGCACGAGCGACAATATCATTCTTTTGATATTAAAATAATATATAAATGGATGGTATATCATATATACAGAATCATTAACATGTTATATTTATTATTTACATGAGTTACACATCATTATTATACCCATCCAAATAATAATATATTGAATAACAATTACACCACGACGTGGAGACGGTAAGCCGTACGTACGCACGTATGGTGACATGTTATTCAAAGGGTGGATAGAATACTGAATATGGTTGTACCATATTTATAATAACATCACAGTATATGTAAGATACTGGAGTTATTATTTTATAATGGTAAGAACAAAGAAAGAGGAAGTGGAAGAAGAAAGGAACTTGGAAAAGGGTGGTGAAATCATTACCTCTTCTTCGGGTTCTTCCTTTTGATTTGATCAAAAGGGCTCCATAGGTTGGATTTCTGATCAAACTAAGGCCTCTAGGTTGTAGTGAGGGATTTTGTGAGAGTATTTGGGCAGAGTTTGGCCGAGCCAAAAGGCTTTGAAGGTGTGATGAAATGAGAAGGAAGAGTGCCCTTTTATAAGAGGGGTGAGGGGCACCTTTGGAAAAGCTAGAAATATTAATTTATAATAAATTCATATTCGGTTTCTAATGGATCCAAAGTTTATTATTAAAAGGTTAAGGTGGGTATAGGTCGAAAACCACTCAACCAATAGAATTTAGACAGGTTTGGGTACTTATATTAACCTTATCTTTAAGTATTAACTCTAAGTTAATTAGTTTCACTTTTACAATGTATCTTTGTATTTTTATATAATATGGTTAATAAACTTACTATATACATCCAAGCGACCCCCATGTGGTCCATTAATGATGAAAATATCCTTATATAAGTCTCTTGGACGAACCTTAGATTTTTAGGAATTTAATATCAATTAATAATATAATATTTGTTTTAAAAACTCTTTTATGTCAATTTTGACACTATTCAATAGTTGATTTTTGGGAAACTCATAACAGATTGATTACTTATAAAAAAGTCAATTACATCAATCCTAATATATCATATTATCCTAGAAAATTAGTTTAATTCATTAAAAGTTTCATATTATATTTTTTTGGGTATTTATAATATCAATTATTTTAATTTTTCACTATTATAGTAATTGCTGCATCATCATTGTGTCATAAATAAAATAAATTATTTAATGTCTAAAAATTATAAATAAAATATCATTATGTAGGAAATCTTTTTATATTTCTAATGAATATTTATAATCTAAAATCCAACTTATATAACCCTATGTAACAATTGTTTCTCTAAAAGATATATACTTGTGTCATTTTTGTATTCATTTTGACTTAATTAAAATAAAGTGTCATTATCACTTACAAGTGGATCCATGGGGTCCCAAAATCGACCCAAAGATGCCCATGGTCGACCATGTATCAACCAATATGGTTAAGACACGTTTTAGGGTAATTTAGTATTATTATAATATTATTTTTTAACCCTTATTTACCGGATATACCCTTAACCATGGTAAATAAAATATTTACCGCAGTAATTATTCAAAATGTCTAAAAATAAAAGTTACCTATTTACACAATTTGAACATCATGTTTCCAAATATGGAATCCATTTTTCTAAATTCAAAACACAGAAGTGGCAGAAATTAAATTAAAATTAATTCATGCTGTCAAAACAAAAAGCGTGTTTTTAAGAGATAATAACTATCAAAAGATTGACACTTGTTTATGTTCGGTATAATTGTAAAATTATGTCTAATGACCAACATTATATTAAATTGTAAAAATATATTATAAATATACTTTAAAACCACTCAAATTCATAATTTATCACTATTAATTATTTTGATTAAAATAGTTGTTTTTAATTAAAATTTAGTAATTTTCATTATTCATCAAAATATGAAAGTTATCCGAAAAGTACCAAAATTTCACCTTAGGCTAAATTCGATATTCCAAATCCAAAAATGAAGTCCATTTTGAAATATAAAATATATATATATTCAAAAAGTAGGTATTGCTATTTATAATGACTAGTTTGATTGGTTATGGTGTGTTAGAACTCGGTGTTGCGTACAACACACGCTATCACATTATTCAAAGGGAAACGTACCGTGGAAGCATGGGGTGTTTCATTTTAAATTTTTGATGTCCCCATTTAGTCAAAAAGTTTAAAATATTGTATTTAAAAAGGTTTCACTATTACAAGTTGATAAAAGTGAAATACTGAAAATGAATCTGTTCTTGCATTATGACTAAGAAACTCATAATAGGGATTCTAAAATTATAAGGATTATATAAAGTTCAAAATGTAGTTAATACTATTCATGACCTCTTTTAATGGTGTGATTGAACTCGGTGTTGCGTGTAGTGAAAGTTATTGAATTATTTTTAAGAAATAACACACTATGAAATCTTGGGGTGTTACATTCTCCCCTCCTTCAATAAATTGCGTCCTCGCAATTTGAAATTGTTCTTCAAAAATAAAAGGTTGAAAGTAGAAAATATATTTGTGGGAAAACCCACATCGGAAATTGGGTTACTAAAATTTAGTCTTAATATGAGGAAAAGAGAAATTAAAGGGTCACCACCAAATTATGATCTCGATTAGGAGAACATTGGTGGCAATTAGAGACATATAATTGGAGGAAAAACGTAAATATTTATAGGTAGTGATTGAGGTCATCAATCACAAACAAGTATAAAATTGAGGTCCTTAAACTCATCAATCCATGATGATTTGAAGTACCATCGGTTCAACAAAATATATGGTATTGGGACAACACATTTTTGACATTTCAAAATATCTTAGTTGAAATCCCACATCGAAAAATGAATTAATGAGGCCTCTATTTAAAATAAAGAGTGGAAAGTATGAAGATTACCGAAAATAACACATACTAGGGTTCCATGTAGGAAAATATGGATATGGAAGAGAAATATAACCATCAATTATCTGATGGAGAGTGGTAGAGAACATGGCTATGAAAAGGCCAACAATCCCAAAGCCATAAATTTGTGATGATTTAAGGTACCATCTAGGACAACATTTTTGTTCTAAGTTTCTATTATTAATGTTGAGGAATTTATTTATGAGATTGGATAATATAATAAGGATATATATTTACTTTATAATTATAATTTTACCCATTAATAAATTTCTACCACAAACTCATCTTTCATTCTAAAAGATAATAGAACGTAATTTTTTTTTTCTATTTATACTATTCGTACAGGGTTCCAAAATAAATGAATTATAATTCATCTACCAGATCTTTAAAAAAAATACATTATTTAATTCAGGACATCTCGTGGGACAGTGGTAGGTGATACACCCTTGTCGCCCTTCGGTTGCGGGTTCAAGTCTCGCAGCCTTGCCGAACGCGATGGGTTGCCGCCCGACCTCCGGGTTGTCCTTTTATGGCAATCCAAAATAATTCAAACTAGAACTATCCAAAATACTTCTGTCTAAACTCACAGTCCAACATTTATAAGGAAGGTAAACATAATATAGATCCTTTTTACCCCGTAATAGAATATGAATACCTTCATCATGTATTACCATATTCCTTATTGATTACATTCATGCTCCCTTATTCCATATAGAATGCTGGATATACTTCATTAATCCAAAAATGTTTTAAAACCCAACAATGATGGAATATACAAATCATTAATCAGTTCCAAGGTAGTCAAGAATATCCAATATAATTTATCCAAAACAATCACATATTATTCCAAAATCACTACCTCAGTATCAGAACTATATTATGATTTATCATTCTCTCAACCATATATTTTCCAAAAATTTATCCTGCTATTGAGTCACTTTTCTTTGTTCCACACAATCTCAAGTCCTTAATGAAATAGTACTGCAGTACAATCCTTATATACTCCATGATTATTGTAACAAGTACATTGTTGATACAACACTCAATTGGCATAATCAACATAAGAACTCTAATCATCCCTCTTCATCTGTGGTAGTATCATAACAGTATTATTATCCAATAACATCATTTGTGGCATAGTCTGATGACTGGGACATAGGTTCGCGTAGTGTCCAAACTCCTTGCAAATGAAGAATTGTACATTTGAAACCATTTTCTTACCCTTGCAGTCACGTACTTTGTGCCCTTTTCCTCCACACTTATAACAAACTCCCATTCCTTTCATGAAAGTTCCAGGGTGTTTCTTTCCACAGATACCACATATGGGAAAATTCTTCTTTTCCCTCTTCCCTTTATCCATCTTTTTCTCTTCTATCCTTTTCTTCTCTTGCTTCCCTTCAAAGACATAGGACTCAGTAAACTCTTTACTTATCTTATCAATACATGATATTATTTCTTCATATGATGATAATACATGAAAGACTATTTCTCTTATAAATTCTAGCTTAAGACCATGAGAGATATGATCCTTCCTTCTCTTTGGATCATGTGCAATTCCGGGGTTCTCATTCCTTCTACTGGGCGCCATTTCTATTCCATGGCATAAACTAGATCAATTTATGAATCAAAACACATAATCCCATACTTATAAAACACTTAACATAAATTGAACTATTTATGGATATAATCCATAATCATAAAAATGTTTTCTTTGAGGAAGTATATACTCACAAACCCTTCATAATTATTTGTAAAGAAAATGAGAGTTATCCTAAGCATATCCCCCGGGAGTTAAGTAACCAAGAGTGCAGCAAGGCCCGTTGTCGTGCACCAGTTCCCGTTCGAGTCTAGCTCAAAGCGGTGTTTTGGGGTTTTACCCCTAGGTACATCTGTGCCAGAGCCGCCTCTACCTGCTCGTATCCAGACATGGATGTATTGCTCGGAAAACTCACAAAATCTCCACAATACCAAAATTCAAGGAAGTTCTTCTATACTAATCCTCAAAGCTCATCTTAGGTCTACGTTCTCTAATCAGAGTTTATCTAAATCTAGCTTCCAAGGTTTGTACTAAACTTCCTCTGATACCAACTGTAACGCCCCGACCCCAGCTACCCAGAGTCGGTGGATTATTACATAACATTGGCATGATCACAAGAAAGATCAAATCTCGAAAGACCGATTGGTTTAGTAGCCTTGGAAACACTAGATATATTCATAAGTTTTACATTACATCATAAAATGAAAAACTACTACTACAACATAATGTTTCCACAGTCCACACTATAATCCCCTCATAATATCCATGCAGGTCATTCATAACTTACATCTTCACTTCCTGGGAAAAATAAAACAGAGAAAAGGGGTGAGCTCAAATGCCCAGTAAGGATAACAATATAGCGGAAACTTTCATAAATAAGAATAAACATTTAAGGAAATGTATAACTAAAACAAAAGCCTTTTAAATATGAACTTTCAACATGGTGTGGCTTAAATAAAATGAAATAATGCCATTTACTTATTCACATGGATATTCTACTAATCGAATAATCACATGCAAAAATCAATAACCCCTTTCATAATGTTGGAATGCATAATGCCAGACTATCATAACCACATAGCCAAGGCCTCGTGCCAAGACTACAAATAAGATTTTGTCAAGGCCTTGTGCCAAGACACTAGTTTGTCTCATGAGACCTACCGATGCATCGAGGAGCTATAGCGGGCTCCACCCGTCACTTATTAAGTCCAATGCATTCCCATATGAAAAGGTTTAAACATAACATAAACATTCGTATTAAAACTAGCATACGAAACATCAATAATTTCACCATAAACTATGAATGGTATAAAAATAGCACATCCATAGTCAAACATATCACAAAAACTTCAATACAATATAGAAGCTTTGTATTATAATAAATCAACTTCAAATAAGCGTAAAATCCATTAAATGATGTTTCCATCGATGAAATCAAAATTCTTTTTAAAGAAATATCTCTTTTTATTTTGAAATCATTTAAGATCCGTATAAAATAAAACATTTTCTTTGAAAATATTCTTATAAGCTTGTAAGTAAAGTTTTGAAGATTTTATAATGGTGGAAATTAGCCGCACCCGCCGTATAAGTTTAAAAAAAACGTTCTTACCTTAATTCTGTCGAAAAGGTTAAAAATGACCTTGTTTTGAAAACGACAGAAAGATTCCTTTACAAACCTCTTATAAAAAGTCAAACAAGGGTATAAATGACTTTAACCCATATTCTAGTAAATAGTAAAAATGTTTTGAAATTCATTTTTAAGAAACATGGATGTGGATGATAAAGAGATCCCAGTAGATTATTACGTATAAACAACCTTGGATAATGAAGAGGTTGTAAAGTAAACCCTTACCTTGTACTTTTCCTTGGTTGGGGTAGGTTAACCTCCTGTATAATGGTGAAATAATTGTTATTAAATTATACAAGAATCATATATATTAATATGATATCATATATGATCTTTTAACATTGATTTGT
This sequence comes from Viscum album, assembly GCA_963277665.1. NCBI lineage: Eukaryota > Viridiplantae > Streptophyta > Magnoliopsida > Santalales > Viscaceae > Viscum > Viscum album. The sequence goes on along the minus strand of OY728121.1, from coordinate 1,780,038,202 downwards.
TAATAATATCTTAGAATTATCGTCGTTTCGGGTGTTAACTTACTTGTTTTCTTTTATATGTTTTGTTACGTAAGACATGTTTGTAAACGATAGGTTGTATATTATTCATATCCATAATGATATCAAGTCCTTAAACATCATTTTTAAATCATCAAATGATAATTATACTTGAGTGGATACGATGGAGAATGAATCTCATCGCGTTCGTGGAGACGGTAGTCCGTACGTACGCACGAGCGACAATGTCATTCTATTGATATTAAAATAATATATAAATGGATGGTATATCATATATACAGAATCATTAACATGTTATATTTATTATTTACATGAGTTACACATCATTATTATACCCATCCAAATAATAATATATTGAATAACAATTACACCACGACGTGGAGACGGTAAGTCGTACGTACGCACGTATGGTGACATGTTATTCAAAGGGTGGATAGAATACTGAATATGTTTGTACCATATTTATAATAACATCACAGTATATGTAAGATACTGGAGTTATTATTTTAGAATGGTAAGAACAAAGAAAGAGGAAGTGGAAGAAGAAAGGAACTTGGAAAAGGGTGGTGAAATCATTATCTCTTCTTTGGGTTCTTCCTTTTGATTTGATCAAAAGGGCTCCATAGGTTGGCTTTCTGATCAAACTAAGGCCTCTACGTTGTAGTGAGGGATGTTGGGAGAGTATTTGGGCAGAGTTTGGCCGAGCCAAAAGGCTTTGAAGGTGTGAAGAAATGAGAAGGAGGAGTGCCCTTTTATAAGAGGGGTGAGGGGCACCTTTGGAAAAGCTAGAAATATTAATTTATAATAAATTCATATTCGGTTTCTAATGGCTCCAAAGTTGATTATTCAAAGTTTAAGGTGGGTATAGGTCGAAAAAAACTCAACCAATAGAATTTAGACAGGTTTGGGTACTTATATTAACCTTATCTTTAAGTATTAACTCTAAGTTAATTAGTTTCACTTTTACAATGTCTCTTTGTATTTTTATATAATATGGTTAATAAACTTACTATATACATCCAAGCGACCCCCAAGTGGTCCATTAATGATGAACCTATCCTTATATAAGTCTCTTGTCCGAACCATAGATTTTTAGGAATTTAATATCAATTAATAATATAATATTTGTTTTAAAAACTCTTTTATGTCAATTTTGACACTTTTCAATAGTTGATTTTTGTGAAACTCATAACAGATTGATTACTTCGTACAAAGTCAATTAAATCCATCCTAATATATCATATTATCCTAGAAAATTAGTTTAATTCATTAAAAGTTTCATATTATATTTTTTTTGGGTATTTATAATATCAATTATTTTAATTTTTCACTATTATAGTAATTACTGCATCATCATTGTGTCATAAATAAAATAAATTATTTAATGTCTAAAAATTATAAATAAAATATCATTATGTAGGAAATCTTTTTAGATTTCTAATGAATATTTATAATCTAAAATCCAACTTATATAACCCTATGTAACAATTGTTTTGCTATAAGATATATGCTTGTGTCATTTTTGTATTCATTTTGAATTAATTAAAATAAAGTGTCATTATCACTTACAAGTGGATCCATGGGGTCCCAAAATCGACCCAAAGATGCCCATGGTCGACCATGTATCAACCAATAGGCTTAAGACACGTTTTAGGGTAATTTAGTATTATTATAATATTATTTTGTAACCCTTATTTACCGGATTTACCCTTAACCATGGTAAATAAAATATTTACCGCAGTAATTATTCAAAATGTCTAAAAATAAAAGTTACCTATTTACACAATTTGAACATCCTGATTCCAAATATGGAATCCATTTTTCTAAATTCAAAACACAGAAGTGGCAGAAATTAATTTAAAATTAATTCCTGCTGTCAAAACAAAAAGCGTGTTTTTAAGAGATAATAACTATCAAAAGATTGACACTTGTTTATGTTCGGTTTAATTGTAAAATTATTTCTAATGACCAAAATTATATTAAATTGTAAAAATATATTCTAAATATACTTTAAAACCACTCAAATTCATAATTTATCACTATAAATTATTTTGATTTAAAAAGTTGTTTTTAATTAAAATTTAGTAATTTTCACTATTCATCAAAATATGAAAGTTATCCGAAAAGTACCAAAATTTCACCTTAGGCTAAATTCGATATTCCGAATCCAAAAATGAAGTAAATTTTGAAATATAAAATATATATATTTTCAAAAGGTAGGTATTACTATTTATAATGGCTAGTTTGATTGGTTATGGTGTGTTAGAACTCGGTGTTGCGTACAACACACGCTATCACATTATTCAACGGGAAACATACCGTGGAAGCTTGGGGTGTTTCATTTTAAATTTTTGATGTCCCCATTTATTCAAAATGTTTAAAATATTGTATTTAAAAAGGTTTCACCATTAGAAGTTGATAAAAGTGAAATACTGAAAATGAATCTGTTCTTGCATTATGACTAAGAAACTCATAATAGGGATTCTAAAATTATAAGGATTATATAAAGTTCAAAATGTAGTTAATACTATTCATGACCTCTTTTACTGGTGTGATTGAACTCGGTGTTGCGTGTAGTGCAAGTTATTGAATTATTTTTAAGAAATAACACACTATGAAATCTTGGGGTGTTACAGAACATATTCCCCCGTATGAATATAGTCTGAACCAAACATAATTAAGATAATAAGTAGTAATAAATGAGGGTATGGGAGTATATAGATTATGATGAAATTGTTTTATATGTTATCATTGATTGTTGTTTTGAATTTTTGGGGTTTTATATCCTGAAAATTATGTATAATGGTCATCTTTTTTTTCTCACCGTACTCCAGAATAATTGATGTTAATATTCAGTTTATTATTAGTGAACATGAAAACATGATTTTTCCCATATACCTAGTAAAAAATATTTATTAAATAGATATGAACATATTTACTAATCACCCTCGATTAATGAAAGTGTAATTAAGGGGAAGGGTTGATAAATCATAATACACCTTGTTGTTTGGTGTGGATTTTTGATGTTTATTGGTGTGTTCAACTGTGTGTCTTGTGCTGGTCGTGTCGTGTTGTGGCTGGGAATGTGGTTGTGAGTAAGGGGTGGTACATGTGGTGTAATGAAATCTCAATTGGAGAGATTTTTTTTGGAATGAATGAACTTGTTATCTCGTTGTAATACATCTAGTGAGTGGCTGGGTAGTAGGGATGTAGGATCGTGAAGTGTTTTTTTATATTATTGGGTGTCCTAGGTGTGAGGTTGTTATGTAGTAAAGAAACTAATTGTGATATTGATGTGGTCTTTCAGGGGTTTTCTAGTTGATATAAAGAAAATTGAGACATTATATTTAAGAATAAAGGTGGAAGTGGTTAAATAAGTGGTCAAGTGAGGGTAGTGTATTGTGGGACTACAAGATGGTTGAGTTTTCTTTCACTGGATTTTGGTTCATTGAATGCAATAGGGAATCTGGGGATAGTTTCAAAGGGATAATTTTAATGGAGGATGGTGTTATAATGAATGGGACTTTTTTCAGGTGTATCGTATGTTTTTTGATGTTTTTGTGGGTCATGATGTTACTTGTGGTGTGGTGTACTTGGTAGTTTATCAGGTAGAGAGGGAATAAAAAGTAAATTAAATTTAACATCAAAATAATTTTGTATCAAGAGGATTTCATTTTTTGAATTGGTGAGTGACCATCATTATTTATGATACAAAATTTTTGATACAAAATAATATATAGTTTTGTGGTATGGTTTTATATTTTGAAAACCCATAAGCGGGGATGAGTTATTGGAACATATATATGTACTAATAGTTAACTTTTTCAGTATGCACCCCAACTCTGCGGAGAAAAACATTTTGAACACCCCATTGTTGTGGGGGATATTTTTCATTCCAAAATCCTTTTGGGAGGATGGGTGGGTAGTTATTGGCTCATCTCAACACCCTCTTTTAAGAATATGTATCCTAATACTCTTTATCCAGTTGTGGTGCAATTGGGGGGCCTATGTTTCAATGTGAAAGGTGTGATTCACAGGTTTCTTCGGGATGAGATATTTTTTACATTCACATGTGTCTTCATGATGATATTAGGTTGTGGCCTAGGTGTTTTCCGGTGGGATGTGGTATGTGGCTCACTTGTGTGTATGCAGGTTGTGACAGTTTGTCTTGTGGAATAGTGAGTAAGTGTTAGGATGTTCTTTTTTAGGGATAAACAGTTAAGTAGTGGTATGTTGTGAGGGAAACCAAATACTAATATTATTTCTTCCACAATTTTACATGACTTTCATTTTTTGGTGAGTGGTCCTTGGTGAAGATGTGTTAGATATTATACCATGTTAAATTCTTTTGAGATTCTATATTTTTCTCACAGGGGAATTTTTTCTATTCAACCACATCTGCATTAGTTTCATTAGAATTTCCTAATATGTATACTTGTATTCTCACCATATTTATATAAAACATCTTTCATGTTGACATAGTGATTTTGTACATTGTGCTGGACCTTACTAGTTTAGACCATTGGATAATATTTGTGTCGCTTCATATCTTTAATATTTCGGTATTTAAATTTTATTTTTTCATTATATATTTAAGTATTTTAAATTTTAATATGTACGTGTGATGGATTTTGGATTATTTTATCGTTATTTCATAGAGTTATTTTTTGGTTGATACATGTTTTCTCACGGTCTTGGTTACTATTAAAAGCATAATGCCTACCATTTTGTGAGATTAAGTACCCATGGTGTTGTTCACGAACCCAAGACTATTGGAGGTGGGTTTTGAATGTCATTATATCTTATTAATTTTGAAGAATGATGGTCATGGAAATTTTCCATCACTTACCTCATCTTGGAGATAGAGGGTCTACATAGAATGGTATCAAAGGTGAATCATTAAGATAAATTTTGGAGTTTAGAGTTAGGAAAAGAGTGGATAGAATGATAGGGTAGGGCATCAATGTTAGGATATTTTGGTAAATCACATAGGTAAGGGAAGACTGGCTATGCCATGATATTCCCCCCCCCCCCCCCCATGATCCAATGAAAAGAGTATAAACATGATGAACAAAAAAGTGAGGATTCAAAATTTGCGGGGTAAAGTTCCGGGGAAGGGAACATAAATCATGATGATTTATTTTCTTATTTTGGGGGTATTTTGGAATAATTTAAATAAACAATATGTAAGACTGTATTCTAAATAAATTCCATACCACTCGGGCATAGAATATCAATGTTTACCATTAATCATTATAATCAATTCGTCGTCCATGATTTACTCCAGTAGTGGATTCATAGTAAGAAGACCAGGTCGACTGACAGAGGGATGACCAAGTGGGGGGGGGGGTGGGGGAATGGATAGTGTTAGAAGAAACATCATTATTTATAGGAACATATTTTATAAATAAATAAAAAAATAATTTCAGATATAGAGATGAATAGTTTTATTGAAAAGATAGCGATCACATTTAGTAGGATCTGGGCTCTGACAGAGTACTGGGTTCCATTGGTGGTTATTCATGTGAGGGGAGTAGTTATTTAGTGGTTGAAATTGTACATAGGGGAAAAATGGTGGGTGGGGTTCTATGGATCAATTTTGAGGAGTCCCTAGAATAATTACTTTATGTATTATAAGAAGAGTCAGAAGATACCCAACCTCCATCATGGAGGAATTTTGGAATGGGATATGGAGATCATGTTTATTAATCACCATTGATATTCCTCGTACGTATTTTCTAAAAAGGAGTCTTGAGAATTCCATTTAATGGAGGAACATCATCCCACTCTCCAATACACGGTTCCACCCTTCACCATACCAACATACATATAAGTTCTAAAGAAGGATGATATGGTATATATGATGAACTTCTGTAGAGTTATACCATGATTGGGGATCCTGTTAAGTTCATCAAAGGGAAATGTTGTTAGGTTTAGGTATATGACATCAGGTCCTTCTAGGATTCTTCTAGTAGGGAGCTGAACCCAGTAGTTTTAGTTCCAACTTTCTAGTCCTAACCATTTCTTATAGTCATGGGAATGAGGTGTTTCTCATGTGGAGGCCACATGAACCTTCTGATTCAGATCCAAGTTCAAGCTTAATGTGGTGGATGTGGGATGGTTAAACTCATACTAGAAAAGGAGTTTTCGGCTTGGCTGTTACCGCATCAAGGATAGTATGCTCTTACTTCACCAAAGGGAGAAAAATTAGGTAGAAACTGACCTCAGGGTGTTCCTTATTGACATAATCTAAGAGATGGTTAGGGAGGTTGCTGACCGGTGAGGGTAAAAGGATCTAGGCATGGTCATTTTCACACCACAATGTTAGTAGTTCCAATATTTAATAACATTATTAGAGGTATGGACATATTTTATAGTACCCTTATTTGTGCCTTGATTGATTCAGGATCTTCATACTCATTTTTTTCACCTAGGGTAGCCCATGTTTGTGGAATAGAGGTAGAGATAATTTCTCTGCAACTTTTTTTATGCACTCTAGTCAATGGTTATAGTATATTTTTTGACGTTTTTCTAGAATGAAGATCGATGTGGGTGCTACATCAATCTGGTGGGGATCACATTATACTAAAAATTCATCTATAAGGTTTTATAATTTTCATAAAATGGTTCATATCTATGCATGTTTTTATCAATAGTTTTTTGAGAATAGTTGTGTTTAATGGCATAGATGGCCAATGTGTGGCTTTCATTGGTGAGAAATGTTTTTTTAAGGGGAGTCAGCCTATAGAGCAGTTTCATTCCATGTTGTTCGAGCTATCAGTATAGTCCAAGGATACTTTCATGGTGAGGGATCAAATATTTGTTGGGGGTGTTCTTCGATATTTTCCCCAAGTAGGTTGTGGTATTACCCCCTCATAATTATGTTGAGTTTGGGATAGACATACTACCGGGTTCTTGTATCATTTCCATGGAAACTTATCAAATGGTGCTTAATGTTCATCGAGAGACAATGATTCATACTGATGACATGGTAATGAAGGTATTTATCTAGACCATTGTGTCATCATGACTTCCTCTAGTATAGTTTTCAAGGAATGAAGATGGTGGTATTAGGTAGTTCATACAATACCAGAGGTTAAATCTGGTGATTATCAAGAATCATTACCTTCTATCAATGATAGATTTTATTTTCAACTAGTTTAGGGGAAAAGTTGGTTTTCTACGATTTATGGTGAGTCTATCTACAACTAGTTGAGAGTAAAGGATGGTGACATCTGGAATATTTCATTCAGATGCATGTATGAGCACATCAGGTTCATGGTTTTTCTATTTGGTGTTACGAATGCACATGTTGTGTTCATGGGGATTATTAACTTCATATTATGTGAGTTTTTGGACCAGTTCATTATTATTTCATCCATGATATCCTGATCTACTCGAAGTCATAGGAGGAGCATAACAAGAATTTTAGAGATGCCTTTTAGTTTCTTTGATTCCACCGACTCTATGTATTTTTTTCCAAGTAACATTATTAGAAACATGAGGTTTACATGCATGCTAATATGGCGTCTCAAAAGGATGTATATGTGGACCCATTAAAGACAAAGCCAGTTCTTTATTAGGAAGCACCAAATAATGTAGCCGAGGTTCTCAGCTTTCTATGTCTGGTAGGCTATTACATGACATTTTTAACTGATTTATCTCAATTAAAATCTTTGATGATGGTTCTGACCAAAAAAGGCCATGCATTTGTTTGGAGACATCATTTCCAATTGGTATTCATCTTTCTGAAAGAGAATATGGTCAAGCTCTAGTGATTACATTTCTAGAGGAAGGGTGGATTATAAATGAGTTTTAAAATACTTGTATTCTATGCATGGTAAGTTTTTTGAAGAAGTAGTAAAGAGTGATCTATTACAGATATAGGAAAGTTAATCACCATGAACATAACTATGCCACCCATGATCTGGAGTTTGCGATTATTATGCTCTATTTGATCTATGGAAACATTAACTCAATGGATATTGCATTATCGTCTTCACTAATATAAAGAGGATGATGAAAATATACTACTAGGGAGACCTAAACATATGAAAATTGAGGTGGATCATGTATCTACTATTATATGATTTTCAGATAGGCTAAAAAATATTAATTTAGAATGTTGTGTCTGATTCTTTGATAAATAATTTGTTAAAGGAGGTGGTTCGGGAATATGTGGATGCTTTAATGGTGATTGAGGTATTGTTTTCCGCTTCACATAGATGCATTAATGGAAGGTGGTAGAGTATATCTATTTTAGATCATATTTAGGGAATCTCTAATGAATTAGGTGGTTCAGTCTCAGTGGGGTGATTCAATGGTTGAGGTAATTCATGATCACATTGACTAGGGTTATGATATAGAGGGATGGTCGAAGGATGGTCAGAATCAGATATTTCTCCGTGAGAGACTGTTTATTCTAGTGGTGAGGCACTAGTGAGTTATTTTTGAGATTTATATATCACCCTTATGCATTCAAAAAGGTGTTTCCATGATGTATCGTGGCTTGAATGAAGAGTTTTGGAGGCCCATGATGAAGTGAGAGATGGAAGATTTTTGGAAACGTGAATTGTGTGATAATAATAGAAATATGAGATCCATGTTCCCGGTGGTTAATTGCCGCCGATAAATATACTCAAGTAGATGTGGAATGACTTTTCAATGGATTTCATCATGGTATTTCCTATAGATCACTATGTATGCGATGAAATGTTGGTCGTAGTGGATAAGTTGACAAAATCAGATCACATCATAGCGATAAAGGAGTTGAGTGGAGTCTATTCCTTAACACATAGTTATGTGGATGAGGTGGGGAAGATATATGGGATTATGAGATCTATCATATTATATTGGGATACATGTTTTAACTCATGATTCTTGAAGGTATTACAATAGGATTTTGGAAATCAGTTATACATCAACACTATTTTCATCCCGCAAACAGATGAATAGATATATAGGGCCGTCCAGATGTTGGATAAAAAATTGCAAGCTTGTGTTATTGATATAGTAATTTCATTAAATTGACTATTTTCCTTGGTTTAGTTCTGTTACAAATGTATATTTCACCCTTCAATTGGAATGAATCTATTAAATGAATTATATAGTAGTCCATGTAATTCAACATTGTCACGAATAGTAGTTGGTGGGGTAGTTGTTCTTCATCCGAACGTGGTGATGATAAAAATAGAGAACGTGTTGGATGAACATTAGAGGATAATGGTAGCACAAGACTATAATGTTTTTTATTTTTATCATAGGAGAATACCCTTGGAGTTCGAGGATGTTCCCCATGTGTTCATTAATGTTTCCCCACATTGTGTGATACATAGGTTCTATGGGGGGGGGGGGTAAAAATCTCTCCTAGATTCAACATACCTTTCGATGTATTTGGGTGACATGGAGGTGTGAAATATCAGATGTAATTTCCAATAATGTTGATAATGATCCTTTTTGTCCTTCATGTATCCCATCTTCATCAGTATCTTTCTGACGACACCCATGTCATTGACTAGGTAGAGTTAGATGTTGAGGACAACACAATGTTTGTGGGGAGGCCATTGGATGACTAGGATAATTTTGATACAGTGTTTTATGGAAGTAACATTCATTTAGATCCTGTTTTTTAGAGTCATGGTGCCATTCTGTAGATTACTGGGGAGTGAGTGATGCAAATTCATTCCCAATACCAAGGATTTTTTTAGTTTTTCTTGTGTTTTTTGATTTGTGATGTAGTGCTTGATCCAATTTTTTAAATATTTTTTGTACTTTATTCCATATTTTTTGAAAATGTAATAATGTTTGAAAAGGGGGAGACCATATTCCTAATCAAGATACATTAATTGAGATATGATTAAACCCATGTAGGTGAGTCAGTGCTACCCTGATTAGATATTATCGATATATGGAAGAAAGAGTTCTTTAATTCATGTGTCTGGATAATTGTTGTTTGTGTGGGTAATCATGTGTATGTTTTATTAATTATATGTGGGGTCATGTATTCTTTGATTCGGAGATTTCACAATGGATTTTGAACATGATTTTGTGGTTTATCCTTGAAAGGTATCATACATGGTGGTTTTTTAGACCTCTCTTTATTTTGGGATTTTTTTTTGAATTAAATTTGGAAATAATAGTTTTTTAGGTATCCCATGTAATAACATGGACCTCTTCGATCCATTACTCTATTATAATCTAGTATTTGTGGTGTTCTAGTATGAAATAGTAGCACATTTAATGTTTTACCCAAATTTCAAAATATTTCGACAGTGTGTGGCATCAATGAGTTACATTAGTGGGTTGTGTTATTAAATCATGCTTCTGATTAATGTCAGTGATTCATTTATATGGCTCAACCATTTGATAGTAATATTTTCATTTATCATTTTCTCTCCTATTACATTTTATTTTGACTGACATCAATTTTAAAACCTGGTTTTAGAATTTCAAACATCAATTCAATGGATATTTTTTATATCATGAATAATAAAATTCTCTCTAGAAATTGAAATAGTCAATCAAGATGGACGTGACCATGATCTATCATTAATGGACCCTTGATATATTTCCTTATGTTGATATTGAATATGTATTTTCTATAGCTGAGATATTATCTTTCAGGAACCCTTCTATTTTCCATGGTGCACCCAGATCTTTTCCTCCCCAACGAGTGATGATCATGTGTAGTAATAGCCTATTCAGTTTTCTTTCAGAGTCGTTCGTAACACTATCATGCCCTCTCTATTTTTGTATCAAGGATGAATTCTTGGTGGGATTTTTTTCCATGTAGGTATTCATTCGCCTCTCTTTCTTTTATGCATCATGTATGGTCAGAGTAATCATATAACCTTGTGAATACAGTCAATCCAAAAGCATAACAATTATAATAAGATGTTATAAATGTTGTTTTCTGTTGATGACAATGATGATGAATTTCTTTTATATATTTTCTTTGATCCTTATAGTTAAATGAATCGGTTTTCTTCTCCTAAAAATAATTCACATTTTTTTCCTTTGTTTGTACATTGTACACATCAATACATGTTTTTTATATTACATTGAATTATTGGGAAATAAAAATGTGATTTATCACATCAACCTGTTTAAAAAAATGGATTCCCTAGGAATGAAAATATATTTTGATGACATGAATAATTAATGTGTAATTATAGAAATAATGTAGCGAAATTTGAATACCCCTTTCTTTTTGGTGTGGCAATGTTATTTTTAAGGGACTATTCAACTGTGTGTTTTGTACTGGTCATGTGGTGTTATGGACAAGAGTGTGGTTATGACTTGGTAGGGTTAGAAGAAGTAATGGAATATCATGTTTAGATATTGGTTTGTTTTGTAATTAATGAAATTTTTATCATATGGTAGTACATATGGGATGTTTTTAGGAAACAATGTTTCAATAATGGGTTGTGTTAGTTTTTTGTTACTTGGTGTTCTGGGTGTGGTGTTATTAGAATGTGGGAGAACTGGGAGTGTTATTGATGAGGTGTGTATTGGGTTCACTTGTTGAGTGGAATGATATGGCAACATTACATTAAGAATGATGGTGTAAGTGGTTGAAATTTTTTTCATGATAGCGGAGTGTGTGGTTGTAAAACATGGTTGTTGATTTTGATTTCACTAGATATGGTGATTTTCATAAAATGGTATGTCTGAGGATTGTATAGGAAGTATAATTTTTATGAAAAACGGTGTTACCATCTGTGGGCATATCTATACTGAGCTTTTTTTATTACAATGGGGCAATAATTATATACCTTATTTCCTTCAAATGGGAAATAAATATATCTATCATGATCATATGTGGACTACATCCAACATATAGAGATGAAATTCATTTTCAACCAAAACCATTTGTTTAATTAATAACTTATGGATTTATGAAATATATATGATATATATGATATAATTATAAACATTTAGTTACGAAATAATTCATTTTATTAATTATATCATATTTTAAGAAATTTAAAATAATATCCATTTGTACATCAAAACAACAATCTCCTTAAATAATGTCATTCATAATTGTTTCATTTAATTTTTATTATGATGGTATATTTGTGTATAATGAAGAACTTTTATTACTATATCTTGATTAAATATTTATATAAATTTTTATTATCATGTTAAAAAGGAAAAAAATTAACAAGAAAAACAAACATAAAATTGAAAAATTTCACAGCAATGATAAATATGTTAATGGAATATTTATAACTACTATATGATATGATAATATATTTAACCAAATTATCAGATTATAAATATTTATATATTCATAATATATAATTATGATTAATTTAAATATATTATACAAGATTTTAGAAAACATATAAAATATTTAGACCTAACCTAAGGAAAAAATGTTACAATCTCACTTTTTATCCAGATTTTATATAAAAAGATCAATAATTTAATTTTTTCCTTATCACCATGATATCTATTTTTATCTCTTCCATTATAGTTCATTCAAGAGTTTTGAAAATTTCTATTCATTTTATTCCCATTTTTAACAATGAATATCAAATGAATTTATATGGAAATGTGAAACAATATATCTCTTATGTGGTCAATGAACTTTTTCATCAATATCAGTGTTTGATAAAATATATTCCTGAAAATTTTCCTATTATAAAATTATTATAAATATTCAATTTTTAATATATATGGCATTCTTAAAAAAATTATAATAAATATTCTAAATATTTTACTAATTACATACTTCATATTTTTTTTAAAATTTAATTTTTTATAAATAATAATATAATAGGTATTACTAATATCATGAAAACCCATTACAATGAATTTTCCCCACTTTTTTTAATGTATTTATAATGTAATTTTTCACATATATTCTTAAATATTTTTTATTTTAAATTTTCTATTTAAAAAATATATGTGTATTTTCCTATTGAAATGCTCAAAAAATTTTTTATAAGAATTTTCTTATACGATAACTCTATATAATTTTTTTAACATTATATTGGGGAATGATGAAATAATAAAAAAAAATTAATATTATATATATTTAATGATTATAATGATGACATATTGAGGAAAAACAATTTTATTACTATAGGTTAACAAATGAATATTTATTAATAGTTTTCAAAATCATATAGATTATGTGTTAATGGATAATGAATATGTCATTAAGGGGTTCACTATATGAATCAAATTAATTGGGAATTATTTATTTTTTACAATATCAAATCTATTACAATCGATTTTATCCCAATTATGATAGAGAGTACATATAAATATATCCTAAGAAACAAATTGGCACATCACAGCTTATCATATTCTCAGGAAAGGTGTAATACTGTTAACCAACACCCAAATATGATATATGGGAGGTTTTCCAATGACCATCATTTTTTTATTACCAATGTGTAGATCGATGAAATTAAATTTCATTTATTATAATTATAAATAATGATTTATTCTAGTATCTATGAAATTTTCATATTCATTTATATGATCATTTATCATCCGATCATTTATTCTTTAATGACTCATGTATTATTATCAACTAACATATTATTTCATTATGTTTATCTACTGGTTTTTAGATAATAATTTCAAATTAAAATCTCATTTTTTATATACTTATAATGATTCTATAATTATATGTGAACACTAAAAAATATCACAGTTGTTTTCAAATAACAATGATTCATTCTCAAACATTCACATGATAACATTCCCCATGTTATAAAAAATGTATTTGAGAATTTTATCCATATGAAGATTATTATTTGAGATAATAAACATGTGAGATGTTGAAAAATATTCGTAACATAATTTTAATAAATATTTAGTATTCATATACATCAAATTTATTTGGTATTATAATGGTTATTTTAATATGATATATAAAATATTCATTAAAAACTATTTATTATTTATATATGTTGTGTCTGGTTACCTCATAGGGTATTTTAGATGAGTATATTTATTATGGTAAATAATATTATAAATCTTTGTTGAAATCTCTTTAGATAGTTATATAAAAAGGATAACATCATGATGTTTTTGTAATTTAGTAAATTTATGGTTTCCCTAAAAAATAAATCTATTTCTGGATACTGGTATAGAGATATAGTTGTGGCATAAATAAAATACGGGGTAACCACTCAGTGATGGGATTATTTTAAATTAACTCCATATCCACTAGTTTATTAGGTGTGGCCCTATGAAATGTAAAAAATCTTGTAACTCTATATGAGACATTTTATAGATATTTTTTTATTATGAACAATTATATATAATTTGAAAAGATTAGGGATATTAATTATCTAATTTAAATATATGGTTTCTAGTATTTCAATGAATGTTTGATGATTTATAAATTTGATGTATTATATACCATAATATCATTATTTCACATTATGATAATTTTTTATTTCACAGTGCTATTTAGTTATAATAATTTGTTTTAACTAAAAGGATTCCAACCACTAATGAATGTGAAGAACATTTCCAAAACATTATTAATGGGAAACAATGTAATCATGGACATGAAATTACATATCATATTATAATTGTTATATAAAAATATCTTTCTATAAATTATTATAATATTGAAAATGTGGAAATGAGAGAATAATGTAATATTAAATCCTATATGATGTAAAAATGAATTATTTTAGTGTGTCTAAGGATATAAAAATTATAAGGATTTGTAATTGTATAAAATTAATGATATACTCCATTCATGGTGATTTCAGGTTGAATATGTTTTCATTACTATTTATAATTTCAAAGGTAATGAATATCTCGTGTGAAATATTCTTGGGAATAAATGAAAATTGTATAAAATTGAATATATGGGGTGTGATGAATTTAGGAGGATAATTTTCAATAAGTTAATCAGTAGTATTATTTTATTAATGAGGGATAAATAATTACTCAACCTAATGAATACACGTGATTAATAATTTAGTATATATGAAAAAATTATATGTATTGTAATGTTAATATAATGTATTAATATTTAACCAAAACATAAGATTGATTTATTATTAAATTTATTCAGACCATATCCTTGATATTCATTATACATAGAAGACTTCATTAGTTGGTAATTTGTGTTATTATGTTCATTTTTTCTGTAATTATATATCATATTCCTAAATAATAATGCAATTTTTAATATAAGATTATTGTGTATTTAAACGTAATTTCTATTGATAGGAACAATTTTTTTAAGAGCATGACTCTTAATTTATGGAGAGTTCATTAATGTGAATAAATAGGAGAAATATTCTAAATTGATGTATGAAATTATTATGTTTTGAAAAAATCATCAACTACAAATTGAGTCTCTATTTGATGGAAATTATATAGATAACTGGTTGGTATCATATAAATAAGGATGAAATTAAAAACTAGGACTCCATAATTTAAAATGATAGGATTATGATAATTCTATTAAAACATGAACATATACATGGGTTAATTATGTTGTGCATTTATAGAATCCTCTAAATTGAGAAGTTAATGTAATATATCATGCTATAATTATGGGTATTGTGGGTTGATATAATGATGTATTGAAATATAGAATGATCATCCATTATAGAAATTTTAATTCCGTATTTTATTCAGCTAATGAATTTTTCTATTTCTAAATATTATTCAAACGGTATTACTTTACCAACTATATGATTAGATGTATAATTTTTTTTGAAGATTAATATTTTTATCATAATCACTACACAATTAATTGATTCAATTATAATTGTTTCTCTTGTGATTATTTTTATTGAGAATATTTTTATTCTATATTATTTTGAATTTCATGCGACTCTATGAATGTTTTTCCTCAGTCTATATGGATCCCTGATCTATTTCCATGGAAGGGAAGTCACAATCTATATTTAGAACAAACCTCTGATAAATTAACATTGTGAGGATGAATATGAGATTCTAATAAATATTATTTACATTTTGTTTATTATGACACTCATTTATAAGGAGTATTTATCTGTTAGGGGTCATTATAATATAATCAAAAAATATATTCATTTTTTATGGCATATTATTTATGTCTTTCCAGAATAGTTTTGTTACCTTCCATTGAATCATGATGTATAGTATTTATTAGATCTCAAACCTTTTTCTAGTTCATTTTTAATATATCATTATAGAATATACCTATTTAAGTTTTAATATTTGATAAGTAATCTCCAAGAGAATCATTATATAGTATTTTTTGCATGTTCATTTCCATGGGTACACATAAATTGTTTTTAAATAAATGATGCAAAAATGATATTATATCATTATGATCAAGAATTTTATGTGACCAAAACAAGGAAAATATTTATTATTCAACATATTGATGATTTCATTGATCATTTAAATATATATATAAATTCATGTTAATGTTTGAATAATATTTTAGTTAATATTAATAGTGATTCAATAGTGATTACATAACTATGAAGACATCACATTCATGTTATATATTATAATTTTTATATTGATTTCATTTGTACATACACATTCCCTTAAAATAATAAAATATCTAATAATTACATATATTTATTAACTAATTCTATGTGGAATATTATATATTTTTTTCTTGTTATGTACTATAATATAATGGTAGATCCTGATGATCACATAATTTTTGTGTTGAAGAAAACAATTAATCACAAACTATAATATAAATTCAGAATATGAGATTTATTTAACTATAATGTACTATTTTTAGGATATGTGATTATATTCAAGACTATATGTATATGTTTATAAGAAAAAAGTCAATGATCATTTTCCTAGGCCATGCACTATTGCTGAGATATGTAGTTTCCATATGTTTATGGTGTATTAAAAATTCATATTGATTAATTCATCGTGAATGTCTTATCAACTCAATTTTTTTTATTATGTCTTTAAAAATTTTATGAAAATTTGATCTAGATAAATAGATGGGTTTTAAGTACAGTTGTAATAACAATAAATTATAGTCCAAAATTATTTGTGGACAATAGTTATAATTTTTTAACGGAACATGATGTGTTCATATGAAGAATTTATTCTTTATATGTTGTGATTATCATTAATTAATGTTTCTTGATAATAATTAATCATTTGATGAACTGGATTAATAACTGGTAATTATTATTTAATTATCATAAATGAAATTTCTATATATTCTCAACAAAATAGTTCAATATACATCAATTATGATGGTCACTATCAAATGATGGTCAGGATAAATAAATACATTATCACCCTAGGAATGAGAATAATGAGGCTGATTTTTTGATTCGAATGGAAAATGATATATTAACTATTAATGGGATCATAAAATATCAAAATAAAGGAAAAAGGATTTCCATGTATATTTAAATTTTTTGTGTGGAATATTATCATACTCCAATTATTTTTGATCTATCATTCCCGGTGATGAATAAAAATGAATTGAAGGGATATGAAGATCCATAAGAGAAGGGGAGAAATGATTATATCTTAAAACATGTCTATTATAGAATAGGACCATTTAAGAACATACTATCAACAATGTTATACAATAATTGAATTTCTAGATTCGGGAAGCTGAATTACCATAATTCAATATTTATGATGAATGTAATAGTGAAATATAGGATAATTAGCCTTGGTATAACACCCACACACACATTGAAAACATATATATTGATATTGATTTTATATTACTGGTATTCAAGAATGTTAAGGTTGTATAGATGAATTATAACGGTATGTTATAATAATTAAAAATATTTATATATAAATTTGAATAGTCAAGTTGTAATTCATCATAGGACTCCATATTACATACAATGGAAATAAATATATTTGTGTCCAATTAGGCTTATATAAGATGTTGGAACATTTAATTTCCATCCGAATATATTTTCTTATTGATACGTTTTCTTGAATATACATTAATGTAGTTTTATGGTTAAATATATTACCACAATATAATTTATATTATTGATATATATTGTCACCAAAATTTTCTATTAAATACATAAGTAGGTTCCACATATAGGGTTTTGTTCTTGTACTACCTATCATACATATGTATAAGGTCAATCTTATATAACCATAAAATCATAGAGATATTATAATATCATTTTCTCTAGATTTTAATTTTAAGGAAAAAATTTCTTTTTATTTAATTATATTCTAATTATATCATGTAATCATGAATTCGAAGGATTCATCTTGAATTATTTCTTGTAAAATTTATTTTACCAATGACATGCATGAATGAAGATGATGAATGAACTTGAACTGGGCCTAATAATGTTGAGGAAATGAAAAATAATGTTAGATTCATTCAACATAACATTGAGTATACATAATGTATCCAAAAGGGTTATGCATAAAATCATTAGTTAAATATATAATTTTTATGTTCATGAATGTGGATTCCATTGAATTTATCTATAGATGAATTTTTTGATATGCATCGAAAAATTATTTTTCATTTATAGGTATATATTTTCATTTCATATACATAATCTAAAAAAATATTTGCAAATTTTTAGAACATTGATTGATCCTCTAAAAACCAAACCGAACAACTATTTACTTGTTTTCATGTAGAATGAAATTATATTTTCCAACCCGATATTTTAGAGAATAAGATTTAGTAGTGATATTTTTCACACATTAGATTAGATGAAATATCATCAATGTTATATCATCTATCAAAGAATTTTATTAAAATATAAACCACATTGACTAAAAATATTATAATTGTATGTCATACAGAACACATGTACAATATAATTACTAATGGACTCTAACTGTGTCATTATGAACTCCAGTAGTATGATATGATTGTTATGTAAATATGTAACAGTGTATAAGCCTTCCCGAGAACATCCAATTCCTTATACCATATCTATTCTCCTTATCTAAACCATTATCCATGGGCCCCTTTCCATTTCCCAAATCCATATACATCAGGAAATCATGGACATCAAGATCCACATATAGGTTGTTAATAATTAATACATGTTGGATAATATCAATTAATCATAGAGAACTATTAAGAAAATAAAATATTTATTCTATAATTATAATAAATTCACAAGGTAAAATTAAAATCATTTATCAAACAGTTATGTGTTGAACAAAGAACCATGGACCTCATTTATAACAACTTCTTAATAATTATACAAGGATGATATATGATATTGGAATAGATCTTGAACTATATGTAAGGATAGATACATGTCAATTTGTATCCTCAATTCATCTTGTTAATATTCTATGTTGTACCCACAATGGATCCGGTTGTAACATATTAGTCTATATAATCCTGGAATCTTGATTTGATTATGTAACAATACTATTATGCTTTTACACCTTGCATTTTTCCACCACTTTCATCATCAAAAAATTTATTATATCTTTCTGGGATAAAAATTCCATGATGGTTCAAATCATAAACATTCCCTGAAAAAAACATCCAAAGACTTGGTATTACACATAATAGTGATATAGATAACATTAATATCATTGAAAATCATACTAATAATTTATCAGAAACAAATAAAAACATGAAATTATCATAAATCATGGTAAAACGATACTACTAATATTCCTATTGAAATATGGAATACATATGGAAATCATTGGGTAAAGACACAATGACATGCATGAACTAGAAATATAAATTATGTCAATTTTGAAACTATTAATGAGTAGATTTTTTTAAAATACCATAAAATAATTTAATGTTTTAAGAAACATCATTAAATCATCAGGGTCATTAAAAATTCATATTTAAATTTATTTTATTCAAATAATCTAATAATATTATATTTTTTTTATTTTTATCATACATTATTTGATTATTGAAATAATTACACAGTTGCTACATCATCATTATGTCCACATTTAATTTATTTATTTAATTATTAAAATTTGTAATCAAATTAACATAATATAGGAAAAATATTATATTTATAAGGAATATTTATATTTTTTAGGTATTTTTATTAACTATAAGTTAAAAATTTTATTATTATTAATATAGGAGTATTCCATCCATGTATTAACTTTAAAATAAAATACAAAAATTCAAATAAATTATGAATATTGATCCATGTGTAAATAAATCATCCTAAGGAATATTTTGGTTTCTAATAGCTCATCTAATTGAATTATGACATGTTCTATGTTAATTTTACTCTATTAAATTTTCTTTTACTTAAATAACTTTATTTACCTGTAAACACGAGCATACAAATAACTACCTCAGTTATTATTCATAATTCTAAAAAAGGACCTAATTAAAAAAAATGGATGCTATGATTCCGAATAAGTTATCCATTTTTAAAAATTTATTTTAGAAATTACTTTAATTGTTTTTTCAATTGATAGATCACAAAATCATCTTTTTAATGTAAAAATGATCAAATGTTCAGAATATATTTTTATTCATTCCTGATGTGAAATTGATTCAAATGAGATACATTGGAATGAATGATGAAATATTCGTCTAATTATACTTTTAAACCATTCAAATAGAATTATCACTAAAAATATATTTTGAATAAAAATTACTTTTTAACTAATATTTGTATTATTAAAAATTTTTAAAAATGTGAAATTTCTCAAAAAAATATAAAAAACATAATAATAAAATTTATGTAATAATTATCTAAAATTTAATTTATTTTTATTATATAATTTATTATAATCTAAAAAATATTATTTACAATACATCCACCATCCAAAGGCACTGAAATATACTTTTTAAAAATACTCATTTTATGTATATAATTGAATTTATTTTTATATCATTTGTAGAAAATACATAAGATTAAATTTTAATATTAGATTTCTTGTAATATATATATTTCATTAATATAATAAAATAATATTGTTTTTATTTTTTATTCATAATGAAACACATTTATGGGCATTTAAATAGTTATTTTGAAAAATATTTCAATAAAATTGATTTTATTATCATTTTTAAATGATTTTTCATAAATAAATTTATTAAATATACATGTGTAAACAAAATTCCAATAAATAAATTAATCTTATTCGTTCCAAAAATTGTAACGGCTTGTTTAAATGTTAAATTTATATAATAATATTTATTTTTTCGTTGAAGTTTGATTTGGAGTATCATGTATGCTATCTGACATGTTATTACATTTAAAAAACTAGGGATGTCCCATTATCCCTTTTTTTTTGGAAAATTTTACCCCTCAATAATGAACATTGTTTTGAAAACTATCTATTTTTTCAATATATAAAACCATTATTGAAATCCAATATATGAATGAATATAGAAAATTTATCCTTGACAAAACCACAAATATGTGATTGTTTAATAATAAATTGATATCAATAAATTTTTAAATTTTTTATGGAACCGTTTCATATAGTTGAGGAATTTTTTACTACATGTTCTAAAAACATAAGGAAATATACAAACATGAAAGTTATAGTTTCATTCATTAATAAATTTCCATCAAAATATCATCTTTTTCAACAAATGATTAGTATTTATAGAGACTTTTTCATGCCATATGAACTAGAATCATCATATATAGAATCATTGAATCCATAAAATATTTTTTATCAATTTCTACCATTTTAATTCAATAACAAAAATCAATATTATTAGGATAATAGAAATAAATTTCAAAAAATTAAAAAACCATTATATGATTTCAAACAACAATGTATCACCATTATTCAACAAATATACTCAATGTTGATCATACACCATTGAAAAAGTAATTTCTCTATAATAATTATGAAATTAATAAAATCTAATATTGAATACGAAAATACCGATGGATATGATATCACAGTCTTACAAGATAAATTTTATAAATTATCTCCAAATAACATCAATTACTCTTGATATCTCATACAAAAATTTAACTTCCCCAGTAATCCACATGATTTTATAACCATTTCCATAAATTATAAAAATCATCATAATTCCAAAACATTATAATAGAGGATTCGAAAATATAACTCAATAGTTATTACTCAAATAAAATATTATATTATTATAATTACCTTGAATATATATGTTTCAAAAAAAATAAAATATCTTATGAAACAACATTCATCCAATAATCCCCCAAATAATTTTTAAAATACGATAAAATACTATGTTACCAAAATCAACTAATTATTATTACACCAAATATTTTTCTCCTAATTGAGAAGTCCTACAATCATGGGACATCACGTATCTCAATGGTATGAAATTCACCATTGTCAATATTCAATTGTGTGTTTAATTCCCACAATCCTACTTGACCTGATAAATTGTCGCATATCCTATAGGTTGTCCCTTTTCAAAAATATTATAATTATTATATCTTTCTAAATGTATGATAAAATTACTCAAAAATAAATGTAACATGATTAATCATTTAATTATATCTCATGCCTTAATTTTTTCAACCAAACTTGTATTAATCGAAATTTTTCTCAAAAACAAATTTCACGAAAAATACTATTAGTAAAAAAAAATTAGAAATAATTGCATCGAATGGGTTTCTATGACATTAAACTTATTATCTACATAAAAATTTAATACATTTGATTTTATGCCTATCTCTTTATTAGGAATCATATTATCCAATTTTTTCTAAATAATCATCTGATACCAATTTTAAAGACATTTCCTTAAACATTACATATTCTTGTGTTCTTGAACGTGAAAAAACATTATAAAATCATTTTTGTTTAATGTTTTAAAGAACTAGGTCAAACTCATACAATATAAAGACATGAATTATAGATGGAAACGTATATTAATTTTCCATTTTGTCAACATATAAAAAAATTTAAAATAAAACATGGTTTCATTATATAACATCTCAATTCTAATCATATTTTTTTCCTTGTCCCTACTCATCAATTAAAACTATGTAATACATTTTAAAATTTTAGTTGAGACCAAAATGATTAGAAAGTCTTATAAAAAGAATGATAACCAATAATTTTGGGGAAAATATTAAATTGGACTTAATTTTTGTTGAATGAATAAATAAATAAAATTTCACATGAATAAAACACACACACTTTTCATAATTAAAATAAATAAATCCATAAAAAACAAAATGAAACTCTTTTTTGTGACATAGATAATCAAAAACATAAATCCATTATAAACTCATTCAATTAGAATAAACTAACAAAATACTTACAATATTGTTATTACCCAATTATTTTCTAATCAATAATGTAGATCATGCTTCTTATAATCTATATCATGATCAATAGTGATCTATAATGAGACTCAACACATTATATAAAAACTATAGGTCTCATTCGGGAGGTATAATGGGGATAAAAACATTGTATAAGTTTAATGAGGCACAAATATAAGTATTAATGGTGAGTAACCAGTTATATCACCTATAACAAGAGTACATGTGAGTTATAATTGGTGTCAACCCTTCGTATTAGTTGTATCGGTCTCACCCATGAGATTTAGTCAGAATCAACAATTTATATAATACATATTGGGCTCACCCATGTCTTATAATGGGTTTCAACCCTTTATAGAAGATTTATTATGATGACCCATTTCATATAATTCTAGTGTGCAGTATCATTAAAAATACACTTCAATCCTAAAATTATATGAAGAAAACTTGTAATCACATATGAGAAAACTACTGTATAAAAAAAATTATCACAAAAACCCATTTATAATACCAAAACATATTTTAATTGAATCATAATTTTCCATAAAAAATATCAAAAAAATTATAAATATCGGTTTCTATTTTATGAATCAGGAAATATTTGAAATATGATGACAATAATATAATGGTCATAAAAGTGGAAAATTCCTTGTCTCTTTATATGATATGAATATAACATTATTTTTTTCATTATTTAAATCCTTCCATATAAAAACACATAAAATGATTCCATTTTCAATCCATTTAATAATATTCATAGAATACATAAAATACCCTTTATAATAATTTTATATCCATATATAAAAAATAGGTAAAATAATGTCATTAATAGTGACATGATGAAATGATTTCTAAATTAAATTTTCAAATATTTATGTGTACAATAAAACATTAATATTTTAAAGCATAATACCCAGGAAATATTAACTCAATAAAACCTTAAATATAATTATTATAGATAATATACGTTTTTTAAATGTAAGAGTATCTTCATATATACCATATAAAAAATAAAAGTGCATATCATCAGAATTGCATCAATGAAATGACATTGAGAAGAAATCGATTGTATTGAGTCTGATTCATCAAATATGTTATTTATCATTATGGATAAAAAATAAATTTTAATTATTTAATTAATATATTTCATTTTATTCGATTGTTATTTATTTTATATAACTTAATATTTAGTTATAATATTATCTTAATTGTGAATTTTCATGTCAGATATTTTAAGGATATTCGATATTTGAGTAAAAAATGAAATTGGTATGTCAAATAATGAAAAAATTACTCATTAGTACATCATATAAAGAATAATATTATTTAAATAATAATAATTAGGATAAATAAATAACAATATTATATCTTTTCATTATATATGAATATAAAAAATGAACATTGTCACAATCCTGGAGAGAGAAACTTGTACATACAAATGAGTAATATATTAATTTTTCAAAGATCATTATGGAATGAATTTAAGTAGTATATTTTTTTAATTTATAAAATTATCATAATATAATTAAAATTATTTTTACCATTTAATTATAATTATATAAATTATCCATGTGATGAAGAGCTGATAAAATTTATCTTATCACTTCATTGTGGTGATATTTCACATGTACTCATGAACGACATTATCGTTTTCATGTGCATGGAAAGTAAACATTAATTTATATATATTTGTAACATAATGAGAATCACTTCATGAATTTGAAAAATAAAACATATATTGAACATTATAACCATCCATTATAAGTTGTAATGTAAAACCAATTGTATTGATTCGTGGAGGTGATAGTTCACATGCGTGCAAATATGATTAGTTAATTTCATATTTTATATAATTAGATATATATTCAGTTGATGATATTAAAATAAAATAAAATAAGTATGTTGAGGATATTGAATTTATTAAAAAATCATGTCTATAGAATATTTGAAGGAAGTGTAATAAATAATAATCAAGAAGAACTTATTTAAAAAATTAAACTTCTTCTTCGGACGATGACCATGGAATAACACCGTAACACCAATAAAAATAGTTTTAATTATCAATTAAGGCCACTAGTAAGTGGGTTATGAATAAATAAATGGATTTGGGAATATCAGGGTTGAAACAAATTGGGGTTTAGTAGTTAATAATTGTATATAAGTAGTTCCCTTTACTAAAAGATAAGTGGGTCACATTGGTAATTCATATAAATATTAAATATATATAGATTAATATTTATTCAAAATATTCCTAAATAGATTTATTTAAATGATAGTATAATTTTGGGTAATTATAAATTCATCCAATAAAACTTAGACATTTTTTCATATATTTACACCGTTATCATTCAGTTATAACCCTTATTTTACAATTTTTAATTTATAATGTGATATCTGGTAATTTATACATTGTATGTAAATATTATTACCATAATTTTGAAAAAATATACTAAATGAGTCATTTGTGAAATTTCAAGACTTATAAAATCCATTTTGTATTTTTTTTTATTTTTAGGAAGTTTATGTCATTTAATAAAATATTATATATTTTAAGATATCAGTTTTACAATTTTGACAATATTCATTTTATTAATTTTTAAAAAGATCCCAACATAATGTTAAATTTGAAACATATACTAGAAATAATAAAAAACATGTCAATGTCATCAATAAATTTATATGATTTAATTTGTTTACTCATGTTATATTCACATTTATACATCCAATATTATTTAAATGATTCTTCGATTAATTAAAAAAGAAATTCATAATCATTATTTTATATTTTTTTAATTTAATTAAAATTATATATATATTTACATGATATAAGTAATCATTTTTTATTTACATGAACAATTTCTATTCAATTATATCATCTTAATAACTATATATTAAAAAATATATAATATTAAATACATGAGTATGTAATCATTGACTTCTCCTTAATGAAAACTATATAAAGTGTATTATGTAATCGAAGTGGCTCCATGATGAAAAAAATAGTCCCATTTAATATTTTTGTAAACAATAACTCATCCAATGAAATATAGAATATTTTTCAGGTACTTGGATTTTATTTATGATATTATTTTTACTTTTAATTACACGATTTTCGTTTAATTGTGAAAAATGGTAATTACAAATTCTATTTTTCATATTTCAAAAAATTAAAATGGAACTATAAACTAAATTTTGATTGTATAATTATAAATATGGAATATATATTTTAAAATTCCAAAATCATAATTTTACTTAATTGATATAGAATTATGCTTTTTGATGGTTGGAGAAAATGAGTTTTTAAGGTAAAACATTCAAAAGTACACAATGTTTTTATATCCAATTTCATTGTAAAATTTATATCAAATTCCAAAATTAGATAAAATGAATTTTTTTTATATTAATCCATAGATCCATTTATAAAGATTAATTTATCAGTATAAATCAATTACTCTAAATTATAGTTTCGAGATAATATTATTATTATTCACTATTACTCAAACTAGAAATGTTTTAAATTAAATACTAAAAATTCATTCAAAGTAAAAATAAAATCTCTGATTCTAATAATTTTTTTACTTTTTCAAATAGAACTTATGAATGTTGGAAAATTATATTTAAAATTTTTTCTCCATCAATATTTGGTAAATTAAATTAAACATACAACATATATGAATAAAATACATTATGTGAGGATATCATGTCTTTAAAACAAAGAAGATAAATTTTGACCATTATATTTAATATATATATATATATATATCATTCATGTAATCCTAATGTTTATTTTTTAATTGTAATAAAACAAAACTCTGCACATTTAAGTAGATATTTAGAAAAAAAATTCCCTACAATTGGTTTTATGTACATTTATAATTAACATTCAACCTATGTTTTAATTATATATACATCTATAAAATATAATTTAATAGTTTATTTAATCATGTTCATTATCACTATGTTAACTACTAGTTTGATAGTAATATTAAATTATAATATTTAATTTTTCATTTATGATTGATGTGGTATATTATGTACACTGTTAAAAATATTTTTTATTTTTAATATCATGTGGTGTTACTAAATCAGATTATAAATAAACACAATTTTTCTCTAAAATAAATATAATAATTACAATTCCATCGGATGGTGAAAAATCTTCTGAATTAGTTGTAAAGTATTTCACGACATATTTCTTCTGATATTCTAGATACCTCTCATCATTCATATCTTTCTTTGGGTAGGATTGATTAAAATACTTGATCTCCTAAAATTTTAAACACTTAATAGTTTTCTTATCTTAATTAAACAAACCAAAAATAATATAATTATCCTTTTAATCATGGTCTATATTCCAATTAATACAATTATTTGGAACACTTTCTAGATTGGTTAAAAAATAACCCAGTGTTCTTTTTACTATACATTCATAAAACTAGACACGGCATTTTATTACATTCAAATACATATGATTGATTCTTAATGATTTCATTCCATTTCAACCTTTTATTCTTCTTGTTTTTGAAATTACACCTAATCATAAGCAATGTGGTTTTCTACTATCATATAAAAGAATAAATGAATATCATTACACATTCATTCATTAAATTCCAATTTTATTCAAAATCATGTAATCAATCATATGTAAAACTGTTTTTTCATACAATTAAGATCACAATTTAGATTTTGAGTGTATCGTGACATCGAGTGATGTTTTCATTATACAAAACCATTTTATATTCAATATTTTTATAATTAATGTAATTTATTTTCCATCCAATTTTGAACAACAATAGAAAAATATTTATCGTTTAATGGATTCTGAAATTCATCTCATTCCAAGTAGTCAAACTCCTCTCATTCCATGATATTTGTGAACATTGACCTCCATTGTTAATCATATTTTTCAAAATGATTAGTATAATAAATAATATTTTGATTATCTGAATACTACATGACATTAAATAAATTTTCAATGTATTTAAAATAAAATTCATCTACATCATATTTACATGATCTACTAAATGTATGAGGGTGTTTCTCACAAAATGTTCCACTATAATCATGTTACATTGTGGGATCTCTATATATTATCATTAATAGATGCCACCACAATTTTTATCCTACTTATACTGATCCATTATAGTAACAAATATCTCGATTCTAGTTCCCCCAATTCTAGGATACAAATTATGAAATATAATATCCACTCGGTGCCTTAATATTTCATTTTCATTAATTATTCTATTGAAATTCATTAAGAATACACATTACATAGAATAATATATATTGTATCACACATGTGATGTATCATATAATATTTAAAATAAAATAAAAAGTCATTATGGTACTCGGTTAACCTCATCATTAACCCAAATGTATTATAAAATATAATCTGATACCAAATTTAAGGAACTATTCATAAATATTTCAGATTCTAGTGACTATAGACTATATGTAATATTATTTCCTTCTGAAAAGAGATTTTAGGATTATATTTATATTTAATTTGTTAATAATTATTACATAATAATCTATAAGCATCAAATTTTAGTTCAACTAAAATAAGGGTCATTTTTCCAAAATATATATGTCTTAAAACCAAGATATATTTTCACGAATAATGTAAACAATATTCAGCATGGATTATTCTTTTTTATTACTCAACCTGAAACAAATTGATATTTTTTTAGAAAATATGGGATTAGGAAAAAAAGAATATTATATAACATAAACTAAAATAATTAATGTGACCATTATTCAATGAATACATATAAACTAATTAAATATATTCTTTTCACCCTAAAATATAATATATACATTGTGAAAGCACGAGAATTCTCTATAATAGAGAATGCCTTGAAAAATTATGTAACATGGAGAATAATAATCTTAAAATTCCAAATTGTTATTTTAATCCTTACATCTATGATATTATTTTTAACCCTCATTCCTACTTTAAAATGTATCCATCATTGATAACTTTTGACGTAACTATCACTAATATATATAAATTAAAAATAATTGTGATCTTTCAATATACCGAATTCATTGGAGGGATACCATAGACCCTCCAACATTTGGTTTATAACAAAAATTGATCTTCATCATAAATAATTCCCACAAACGGGAAAATAATAATAAAATATTAATACATGAATCCTAAATACATTCCATGAAAAAAATTACTTATTTCAATGGAAAATTGAACATATACAATTAAATACATTAATCGTAAATAACCATATATTCATAAAAATGTGGATTGAAAATAATATGGTTTCTTGAAATGGGAATATCATATCATTCAATATAATCTAATAAGAAACATAAATTTATTAGTTATGTAAAATGGTACATTAAAAACTTGTTTAAAAATTGCATACCTTAATTCCCAGTGTGTTCTGTACTAGAAAATTATATACATTATAATCAAATTTGATACATTAATTACTTAATTAATAACTGTTGAACTTATTTATTAATTATTATATTTTTATTAAGTAAATTTATGGATGTTTATAAGTGTAATATATATCATAATTTTTTTTTAAGAATTTTCAATTCATGGATTTATGGTGAATTCCCTTGAATATAATTAGGGGGTTCATGAAAAAAATATGAAGAAACGAGATGTGTGATGATATAGTGTTAATAAAAAAATTAATTTTAAATTATAAATTATATTATATTGTTTAATGAAACAAGGATGATTGTGATTAAAAAAATATTAGTTATAAAAGTAGTATTTTTGGGCGGTTTATCCAGCCGTCAAAACAATAGTTTTGTTTTATTTTGAATTATGTAAAAAATAGTTCCAGGACATTAAAAAAATTAAAATTAAAAATATTAATCAGTTTTATTACAATAATAATTGATTAATTACAATCCAAGAAGTCAGTACATAAAAACTACCTCTTCTTATCCATGAATAAGGTGAATTGACAAGTCACCGACAATGTTTTAATTTTATAAAATAGTAGTATAAGAGGACAGTTTTGATGTTTTGAATTCCATTAACAAAATTATATTATATTATATACCTATAATGTAGTAATAATTTCTATTTGGTAGGGTATTATAGTAGAGTATTATAAATATCGAATAAATGAAATAATTATTTTAAAATATAGACGAGCATCTCACCTAATGAATGTTATCTCCATGGGATCCTCCTTATATAAATTTATATTTTTTCTTCTGGAGAGAAAAATACGCCATCAATAACAACAAGTGTGTTTTTATGGACATTACGTATAATTTAGACAAGAAAGAGGGCTTTTTATATCTGAGAAGAAGATGTGGTGATGGGTGTTATTTATATAAAGTGGAGGGGGATGTTTTTTTATTTTCATTGATTTTTTATTTTGTATCATTAAAATATATGGTGTTGATTATTGTGATTTAATAAAGTAAATAGAGAATCTGAGTTCAATATAATGGTATCTTACATCATCTTTGACTTAATAATGACTCTAAAATTCATTTATATACTTATAGTCATAATACCATAAATTATCATATTTAACTATTCACTAAGAATTCAACTATTTCTTTATAATAAAAAAATATATCCATAAACTTTTATCGATTTTTAGATATAAAAATTGGATGTTCTGTTTTGGAAATAATTTCATTAATATGAGAAATTTTATTTGTAAAAAGAAATAATTTCTTTGAAATTTATTTATTTTAATATTATAACTGATTTTATGAATAATTAAAATATTAATTAAGACCTCATATAATTTTATTATAATTAAAAAAATATTAATTTATGAATCAATTTTATGAAAATATTTTTATTAAATATTTATATTAATTATTTTATTGTAAAATAATTTATGTTTCATTACAATACTGATAAATAATTTATCATTTTTAAACATTTAATTATATATTATATTATATAAATATATCATGGTTTCACATATAAAATACATTATTTTATTTTAAATTCATATTTGTGGGTACTATAATATAATTATTTAATCCATTTTTTCTATAAAAACCGGTTATTTTATTAATATTTTTTAAATAATTTACTAATTATTTCATTTATGAAAACGAATTATATTATATGAAGAAATGTTCTTACTTTCTCTATCCTTCTTGTCATTTCATCCTCACAATTTTTCTCTCAATTATTAAACAGCTGAAGATTTCCATACCTCATAAAATATTCAAATTTTGATGTTTCATCTTCAACTATTTGGTATATCTACATAACCCCAACCTGGTTAATTGTCTTTTTATTCAAAACATTCTCTATAATGTAATGAATTGAAATAGTATTTCCCCCTATAGAATTATATCATAAAATTGGAAAATATTATTTATCATAAAAGGAGATAAATCTTGATCATACATTCTTAACAATAGAACAAGAAAGTCATTTTGTACCCATGAAAAACATGGAGGAAAATACACAATGTTGGTAAATGTGCAGTCGTTATCAAAACAATTATTTTTTCCAATTAACATTGGATTCATATTACCCTTCTAACCAAAACACATCATATTTTTCCATTGAGAAACATTGATAATGTAATGATAACCAATCTTTAATTAATTGTCCTTCCTCCATTCATCCGTATATATTTTATGATTTCTTTGAGATGTCCTTATGTTTTTCTAGATCATATTTAATTTCCCAGTAAGTTTGTATACTAATTCATTTCACATCATCACAATTCCATATCATTATCTCCAAATCCTGGAGCTCAAAACATTTTTCGATATAATAGATCAAAATTTACTATTAGTACACTAGACTAAAATTTCTTTTTATAAGAAATCTAAACTGAAGATATACGTTACATTCACAGTCCCTTGTAATTCATTGAACATACAAGTAGAATATTATCCAATGTATGAATTTTTTACATTCTACATCCATAAGATTATGTATAAATGGCTAGGATGAAATTTAATCATGTTCCCAAATACATCATAATGGCCTTTCGAATTTTTTTAAGTGATGTAGATATCATTAGATGATATAATGGAGATAGGAAATCCATCAAACCAGAAAAATACTTTGAGGAACAGGTGAGAAATATGATCTAAAGACATTATATCTTGAATAGGAATAAATTTTTAATATATATTAAATTGATCATAAATAACCCAAACATAATTTTTCCTTTAAAATTCTTTTTGTAATCACACTATAAAATAATTGGATATATTTTATCATTCCCATTATTGCACTAAAATATGATGAACCATCAAAATATATAATTATAATTCTATAGTTAACTACTGGAATGACAAACATCTCGTAGTAATTTCATTAATATCTCTTTTTATTCCATCCCACAAAAAAATTCCAATATCACTTCAAATATTACTGATTATGGTATTATCTTAAAAAAGTAAACTATGAGCTTAAAAAAATAACAATTTCTTCAAATGTGAATAAAATATAACACATGGATATCTTCCAAAATAAAAAATTATAATTTTTATCAAGCATAAATTCAATCAACATTCCTTTTATAAAATTATCTCATTTTATATAATTTTTGGGCTAGAATTTTTGGTTTCATCATTCTCACTAATGAAGATGATTTCACTTGAACCTAATACAAAATAGGTTTATTTCATGGAACAATAACTACAATGACAAAATTCATAAAATATTTAACAATGGGGCCATGTTATATACATTAAATGGATATTATAACATGATTTTTTATAATAAATTAATCCACAACATTGTTTTATATTCCAAAATGGTAATGGTTCATGTAATAATAATCCATTACCACTTAAAAAAATCTTTTCTACCTCATGTTCAATTACTTATGTGTTAATATATTTATCAACCAATTATGGTTAGTATATAGTTCTCATTTTTCTCCATGTAAATTATTACTTCAAAATTTTCATGAAAAAAACCATATTAGTTAATTCCATATAATTTGAGGGATAATTCGACTCATGATGTTTTTGTTATCATTAAACATAACATGTAAACTAAGCATTTAGTATGAAAAAAACATTTCACTTTAAAACAACATCACTATAGATGAATGACTCTCTATATCATAATGGAAGATCCATAACTGGATACTTCAGCAATATTATTTTCATTTATATGAGAGAAAATATCATTGTTTTTTAGAAATATATTTAAATACTTTTTCAGGAAAACATATTTATAGGTCTACAAAACCCTGTATTGTTTTTAATATACCATCTATAATATACTGTTATTCAAATAAAACTATGAAACTAGATAAAATATTCAGGTATTATAAATTCAACAAAATGAATTATTGAAATAAGATAAACTATTAAAATATCTTTATTTAAAATTTTCCAATGAAAATAAAAAAAAATTATCAAGAAAATATATTTTCTATTTTTCACTTATAAATTATCTTATTCAACAGGTGTGGGAATCATCCTTATATGATTTTCATGATCCTCATGAGTTTTTTAATAAACTGATATTTAGTAAAAATTATCATAAAAAAATATTTAGAAAAGAATTTATTCCAAATATATTTATATATACATGAGATGATTTAATCAAAAAAAAGTGATTAAAAAATATCATAATAACCATATATATAATTTAATATTATCATTGAAAATTTATCTTCGTATATATTTTATTTATTGTAATCAAATTTTAATTCTATAATGGTAAAATACATATCCCCATGTAGTTGATCAAAAAAATCACCCATATGAGGAAATTGATTCATATCCATTAATGTTATGTAATTCAAAGGACTTCATTCAATGAAAATACTTCTGTAACAAACCGTATATTAAAAAGATAAAATATGAGCAAATCATGGTGAAGTGAATGGACAAATAAAACCATTATCATAATCATGTGAATTGGAACCAAGGATCCTAAAATTATATGAAAGGATAAAATATCATCCAAATAAACTCAACAAACCATATTGGTGTATGATTTGGAAACAATTAAATATTTATCTTCATGTAAATACTCTTTAAATCAATTATAACATTAAACTTGATAACGTTAAATTTTAACATTATTATATTATTATATAATGAATAATTAAAAGGGGACATTAATTTTTTTAATGATGATTCCAAATTTAGAATTTAGTTTATAATTTTTTATTTATATTGTTGGAAAAAAATAGTTTTATTATTATTACAAAAACCACATGAGAAATTGTTTTTTTTTTTGGAAATATCTGATTTAATTATAAAAATACTTCATAGTTAATGTATTTAAATAATTAGAATCTATGATTTTCCATTATAAATAAAAATTTCAAATTAAATAGAATGTTTTAAAATGAAAAAAATAAAATTTAATTGTACAATAATGGAATTAAATGAAGACACTATAAAACTTCATAGGATTAGAATAAAATAATCATATAATCCCAAAAGGCATGATTAAGTTTGGAAATTAATAATAATGTTTAAAATTATTTAAATAACAAATCTATTATATATTTAGTATAAAACCACTCATAATATATAATGACATAATAATTATGGATTATTGATGTTTTTGATCCATATTTTATACCCATTACTTCCTCTTTTACCAAGGTGAAAAATACATACCATGATATAAATTTATAACATTAAAAGTTGAATTAATATTAAAATATATTTTTTTAAAAGTATAATTTAAAATATTCAATTTCTGTTAAAATATTTAATTATTATATGGAAGATAATTGATAATAAAAGTAAATTGCATCAAAGAGATTAAAAATAGGATTTGATATTAAATTATTCTTATATTTAAATTTTCATACCAAAGAAATATAGAATATTATTTATTCAAATGATTGGGATTTGATTACACATTTATTAATGCACAAATATTTCTTTTAAATATTTTTTAAATTTTTTTTAAATCCTTTTTTGTAAGAATAATTTTTAAATTATAATACAAATATTCATTTATTACCATAAATATTATAATTTTCATTAAAATCATATATTTTCATAGAAAATTAGGATATTTACAGTCCAATAATGATAGGAATTATTAATAATTTAATTTGTATAATAATATGAAATTATGTTTAATAATTTTTTATAATGTTATTTAAAATCCATTGGGTAGAAAAAATATTATTGTAACCAAAAAAGTATTTATAATTATATTTAGAACCTATTTATTTTGTATAAATAAATTTATTAAAAATATATTAAACGTTGATATTTAATTATAATAATATTTTTATTCCTATTAATAAAAAATATTGAAAACCCTATGTTAAAAATATAACATTTATGTAATTATATTTTAATAGTATATCTTATATAATTTAATCTCTATATTTAATTTAATTATTGACATAAATGAAATTTAATTTATAAGAGATGAAATATAACATAAAATATTCAGGTGTAACATTAAATCATCCTTATTATAATTCGTCAATAATAATTTTGATAGTTTACTACAAACAACTACGAATTCAACATTTAACTCACATAACAATGTTCCAAAATAAGGGGAATATTATAGAAATGTTGTATCCCCACATGATTCCACAATACATTTCTCTTTGAATAATACAATATCTTGTGTTGTACACAAATTGGGGTTCTAGCACACTAGGACCACTCAAACTGGACGTTATGAATTGTAATAAACAAATTTTGAAATTTTTTAAATATTATTTTTTAAAATTGACATAATTTTTGGATTTGTATTATAAAAATTATCTAAGGGTAAATTTTTGGTATTTTTCTGAAATCATTAAATTTTGATGAATAGGGAAAACAATACATTATAGTTTAAAATGGAATTTTTATTTAAATAATTATTTATATTATTCAAATTTATTTTATGTCAAAATATATATATAATACCTATACTATTTCAATGTAATATATTAGAATCATTTTATAATACGATTAGATGTATAAACATTTATTGAACTTATTAACGTCTTTTACCCACCTTCTAGGTACATTTAAATATTTACATAAAATGTAATTTTACCAATTCTGTGGATTTAATTTCAAAAATACAAGGGACATAGTTGACATAAGTACATAAAATGTGGTTTAATATGATGAAAAATATTTTTTTCTAACTTTTGAATTATATTAACCCCAATTAAAAGTAAATATGGTAATTAAATGTAAAAATGATATTATAATTAACCTAACAAATGTTCTAATTCTATTGGATAAATGAATTTCGTCCAAAATCAACCTTAAGAGTAAAATATGATCATCTTTGATTGAATTGTATTAGAATATGATATTTTTATGTTTTATTTAAAGAAGAGTTAAAAGGGTTAAATTCAAAATTGAGTAAATAATATATATTTAATATAGGGATATAGATAAGATAAATTCAAATAAAAATATTTATTTGAAAGATAAAGAGACTTCCAAAATAGTGGAATTTTATTTATAATTTTTTATAAATCATATAATTAAATTTATTTATCAAAAAATGATGATGCAGTAATTACCTTATTAATGAATACATAAAATAATTGATATTATAAATATAACAATAAATGTAAATTTATACTTCTGATAAATTTTATGAATTTCATAGGATAATATAATATTCTAGGATTTATTTAATGTACATTTTTCTATGTAATCATGTTTTTTTCTTCACGATAACAAAATCATCAATACTGTCTAAATTGACATTAATGATTTTTTAAAACATAAAATAAATTATTAAATGATATAATATTCTGAAAAAAAATAGGTGTAGAATAATGAAATCCATAATAATATATATGTCATTAATTAAAAACTTGGTGTTCTCTTGAAATTTTTAATGTATGTTTATAAACCATTCATTGTAATAATATAGGAATACATGGTAAAAGATAATCTATTTTACTAAGAGTTAAATCTCAATTATAAGGTTAATATGGTGACCTAAATAAATCAAAAACATATTTTTTGAGAGGTTTCTGACCCCTCTCCACATTATCCCCAAAATAAATCATTTTGGATACCTTATTAGTCATATATTATTGTATAATAAATAAATATTTCAATCTTTTCCTAATGTGACCCACACCTCTATTATAAAAGGTTACATCCCCTTCTCTCAAATTCACCACTCTAAAGCCATTTGAAAATTCCAAGCCCTACTAAAATATCTTCCCAAATACCCTAACATCAACCTAGAGGCCTTACATTGATCAAAAAGACTACCTATGTATACTTTTTGATCAAATAAAAAGGAATCACTCAAAGAAGTGGTAATAATTTATCACCTCTTTCAAATTACTTTTTTTCTTACACTTACTCATTCTTTTTTGTTTCCATAGAAAAATAATAAGTACAATAAATTCTACATAATTTGATTATTTATAAATATGGTACAACCATATTCATTATTATATCCATCCTATTAAATAAAAATTCACCATACGTGTGTATGAACGGATTACCTTCTCCGCGTCATGGTGTAGTTTTTTATTAAACACTTCATCATTTGGATGGGTATAATAATGAGTAAAATTGATGTTAATAATAAATATTAAAATTTAATTATCTTTGTATATGATATACCATAAAATTACATATTATTTCACAATCAACAGAATGGTATTGATGCTCGTGCGTACATACGGATTACAGTCTCTACATACGTGATGAGATTCATTCTCCATCATATCCATGAATGAATAATTTACATTTAATGATTTAATATAATGTTTATGAACATAATATTTTTTATATAAGAATAAAATACATCTTATTCATATATAACATAAAATAAGTATCACAACATATAAAGGAAAACAAATTAGTTAACACCTGAAACAGTGATAATATTAATATATTATTAACAATGAGATATTATAAAATCATTATATATATAATATTTATATATTTGGTTCATTTCTAATTTAAAAAAAATTATTTAACTATGATAAAGTATGATAGAGTACCCTTGACCATGGAAAAGTAAAAGGTATGGATCAATATGAAAATTTCTATATTATTTAAGGTATTTTATACATGAGTATATAATAGGATCACTTGATCATCAAAATATGTGTGTCATAAAAATTTATTTCAAAACGTTTTTAATATTTACAATAATATGAGTTAATGTAATTTTTACCTTGTCTGACCTTTTATAAAATGGGTTGAACGGACTATTTCTATTTCATTCCAAATTAGGATCTTTATGACATTTTCAACAAATTAAGTTATGAATTGTTTTTAATTATTTAAGGCCTGTAACTATTTTCTGCAGTTATGCACCTTCAATGATTTCATTACTAGATTATAAGAACATTTTCAAAATAAAATTTTCATTTCATAATTATGTTACTTTTATATGATTTCAATATATAAATAAATATCCCTCTCAAATAATTTTGATTTCATCTATGCCAACATACATTGATGGATTTTACACTTTATTGAAGTCGATTTATTATGATACAATCTTCAATATTGTATTGAAGATTTTGTGATATGTTTGAATGTGGTTGTGTTATTTTTACAACATTCATGGTTTATGGTTTATGTACATACATTTCATATTCTCTTTTTAATAAGAAATTTTATGTTATGTTTCAACCATTTCCTATGAAGAATGGATAGGACATAGTAAGTGATGGGTGGTGACCGCAATAGCTCCTTGATGCATCAGTAGGTATCATTAGTCAATGTAGTATCATAGAACATGTCTTTTAAAAATATTATCTATATTCTTGTAATGAGGCCTTGAATATGTGGTTATGATGTCTGAAATTATGAATTACATCATTATGAATTTAGCTAATGATATTATAGGGGATTATTCTACTAGTAGAATATCCACGTGAATATGTTAATTGAATTTTTTTATTTATATTTTACATATTATAACGATTTTTTGTTTAAAATTCATTTTTAGTCTTATTCATTTCCTTAAATTATTAGGCTTATTTATAATATTTCTTCTATATTTTTAACCTTACAGAACATCTGAGGTCACCCCATTCTTACATTTTGTTTCTCCCAGGAATTGAAGAAGTGTATTATGAATAACCTTCAAGGATATGCCAAGGATATGAGTTTTATCGAAGGGTACACAAAGTTTTTTTATCTCATGATTTAATGTAAATGTTATATTTGTATATAGTATTTCAAGGCTACTAATCAAATAGATATTTTGAGACATAATATATTGTGATCATCAAAATTTTATGTAATAATGTACCCAGACTAGGAAACTATGGTCAAGCTTTGAAAATTGGTATCAGAGGATATTTTTTTACAATACATGGAATCTAGATTAAAAAAAAATAATTAGAGAACATTACCCTAAGATTGGAATTGAGGAATAATATAGAAGAAGTTCACAAATTTTGGTAATGTATATTTTTAGTGAATTTTCAAAGCATTACATCCTTGTCTACATACGAGCTGGTTGAGGTGGTTGTTGCACTGATGTACCTAGGAGTGAAGAATATGGCATGGATATTCGGGCATGACCCTAGGTGTCATTTTATATGTCAAATGGCATTTCTTCACACTTGCTTATAATAATATCGAGGGACATTATTTGGATAATACACATTTTCTTCACAAAAAATTGTGATGGATTTCTGAGTAAATACCTACTCAAAGAATTTTTTTTGATTTTTTATTATATGCATAAAATATTCAATTTATTTTAGTTATTTTAGTAGTAATGAACTATTTATTGGGAATCACAAACTAATATATTGTATTTAATTATTTAGAAATGGTTCCTAGTGGAAGCAATGGAAACAATATTATTATAGTTAATCTCCTCATGGGTGATGCACATAAATAGTGATAATTAATTCAAAAGAAAATGGAGGATGAGGAAATATAAAATATGTAATGGAGGGAGTATGAAAATATTATCATAGAAATATTTTTCCTCATGACCATAGAGATGATATGGAATGACAATTTCTTTGTTTGACGAAGATGGAGGATGAAAATGTTGAAAGTATGAGGTTAGCATTAAAATGATTGCAAGGAATGCAGCAGATTATATACATAACTCAATAAGTAATATTTATCGATTCATTTATTCGTTCAAACCATTTCTCTATCGATAATTAGTCTCACAATAATTCACATTGTACAATGATTTTGTCTTCTGTTCTATCAAGACATAAAGGTATTTTTTAAGTCTTATGACATTAAAGAAATGCAAGAGAAGAAGAGATCTTCTAAACACTCTGGAAATTGAAATAAAGTGCAGAATGGAAATATTGAATATCTATATAGTAGTTAATGTGGGAAGAAACATGACAGTACTTTCCTGAAGGGAATGAGAGTCTATTTCATGTTTGGTGAAAAAGGCCCCCAAGCTCGTGATATCATGGGAAAAAGAGAGGTTAAATTTTTAAAATGCTACAATTATATTGAAACGGGGAATTATGCAAATGAATGTCATATGTGTTTGGGAAAATTACCTCAAAAAAGGCCAAGGGACAATGTAAAAGCTAATGTTATCTCTAAAAATGAGTTTTATGCTTCAAATGACATGGTGGAAGGTAATTTGATGGTTTTCTAAAATTTATCCAAATCGTTATTTAATTATGGATCATTGTATTGTTTCATATATTCATATATTGTTATGAAAATTAAATATTTATAATTTTATTTAATAAGGAATTTTCAGTAAAAACTCTGAAGGCAAGTGTCATTGCTACATTTGTCTGTAAATCAGTTCCCATTAGGCCATATAAATGTTTTTTATCAACTGATTTCAACATCATTCCGATGATTTAATTTGAAATAACCCTTAGTATATATTGGAATTTAGACCATGATGTGAAAATTTATTGTATGAAGAATGAGGTTACAATTTTCGATGATGATAAGGAATACCTTATCTTTAGAGATGAAACATCACAATCTGAATTTATCTAGATCCAAACCTAGTAGATCTTGTAAATTAAATTATTAGGGAGGAAGAGAGTAAAATAAAAATGGTTGGAAAGGATTGTTCAAATAGAGGATATACCTCTTATGAAAAAATATATGGACATGATTCTATAGGATTTACACGGACATCCTCATGAATGATAATTTGAGTCTTCTATTCATTCAATTCCTCTTTCATGGTTGATATCGAAGACCCTTTATAGAATGGACACTCTGGAATTAGTAGAACTAAAAAAATAGAGGAATTGAGTAATAATGTATTTATTCTCCCTAGTTTTTCTCCATGGGGAGCCCATGTTTATTTTTCTAAGAAGAAAGATAGATCTATTAGGTTGTGCATTGACTATCAATAGATCAATGCAATAACAACACAGAACAAGTATCTCCAACCTCGCATTGACGAATAATTCAATCAACTTCATTAAGCTTAATATTTTTGAGACATTACCTTCGATATGAATATCATCAGTTGTTTTTGAAGTAGGAATACACTATGAAAGAAACATTTTGAACTAGGTATGAGTATTATGAGTTTACAGTACCTCAATTTTCACTGAAAAATTCACCATTAGTTTTTATGCATATAATGAATAGATATTCCAAGGAATATCTTGATGAATTTTTAGTAGTATTTATTAATTATATAATGGTATAATCAAAAAATATATATTGACCATGAAATTCACATACGCACAATTCTAAAAACACTTGGAAGAAATGAATTATATGGGAAGTTTAAATGTGTGAATTTTGGCATCAAGAACATACTTTCCATGAACAAATTATTCTTACATATTCAATATATATAATTCCATCAGTGAATAAAGAAATGCAATAATGGCTAGCATTGATAAGTATAACTAAGGTACACAGTTTTATTGGTTTAGTAGGTTATTATCAGCATTTCATCTAAATTTTTTCCCGATTGGATTACACATTCACCAAACTCACACTTAAATAGGATAATTTTTTTGGGACAAATCATTGTGAATAATGATTAGAAGAACTGAGGAGAAGATTCTTCAATGCTACTATTTTGACTCTACCCTCAGGAAATTATTTGTTTGATATTTATAGTGATTCTTCAAAGAAAGTTCTTGGTTGTGTCCTTATGAAAATATATATAGTTATTGCCTTTGCATGATGATAGATATAATTTAATGAACAAAAATATCCCACTCATGATCATGTGTTATTAGAGATAATTTTTTCATAGAAGATATGGATACATTATATATATAGTGAAAATGTGAGATTTATTCCGATCACAGGTGTTTGATGTATATTTCCTCACATAAAGAACTCAACCAAAAGAAAATATGATGTCTTGAACTACTCAAGGACTAATATTGCACTATACACTACTACTCATGGAAGGAATATAACGCGGTAGATACATTGGGGAGAACATATCCTATTTAAAGGGGTACATTGTTCAAGGATCTATTAAAGATGGGAATGGGAATAATTATGTAAGGTGAAACATCAATAATTTTTTAAATTAAAGCCAAACCAGCTTTATTAGAAAGGATGAAATGTTCTCATTTTGATGATGAGGAATTTCAATTGAAATTAATGTTGTGAATGATGGGATATTGAACGACATTGAATATGAAGAAAAAATTAGAAATTTATGAGGTTACTTTGTGTTTTTGGCCTACATGATCTAAAAATGGAATTGTTGGATGATGCATACAACTCCAATTTATCTATACACCCTGGTATCACTAATATGTATAAATATTTGATGGATCCTTTTTTGAGGGACAAGTTGTTGAGGGAGATTACTGAGAATGTGTCATGATGTATGTTTTTTCAACAAGTGAGGGTGGGAAGACAACATTATAGAGGTGTCATGCAACATCATCCCACACCTGAGAAGAAATGGGATGTTATTATGATAGACAATATCATGGGGCTTCGAAAGAATCCATGATAGTATGATGTAATATGTGTCATTGTTGATCACCTTACCATGTCAACACTTTTCCTTTAAACAAGAGATTATTTACCACTTAAACATTTAGAAAGAATATACATTAATGAATTTTTAAAACTTTATGGACTAACCATATTGATTTTTTTATCATGAGACCAATTTTACCTCAAGATTTCGGAATCATTTTTAGAATGCCAGAGATACTTAAATTCATTTGAGCAAAACCTACAACCCACAAACAGACGAACAATCAGAACAGACTATTCAAACCATAGAAGAAATGTTGAGATCTTCCTCACCTGAGTTTCAAGGTTTGTGGGACCAATATTTACTTATAGATTAATTTAACAATAACAA
This sequence comes from Viscum album, assembly GCA_963277665.1. NCBI lineage: Eukaryota > Viridiplantae > Streptophyta > Magnoliopsida > Santalales > Viscaceae > Viscum > Viscum album. The sequence continues at coordinate 1,779,994,810 of OY728121.1, read as the reverse complement.
TAGATTAGATTCAAGTCTTTATATGTCACTCTATAACTCATTATAAGGAAACAGAGGTCGCACACCAACTTGTTGGGATGATATTAGTGAAATAAAACTCATTGGCCCATAACTTGTTTTTAAAATAATGGAAAAGGTTAATATAAGCCAAAGACACATCGAAGAAACTAAAAGATGGAAAAAGAGATATAACAATAACAAATTTAAGGATATGTAATTTTATGTAAGACATCATGTTTTATAAATGTTATTTCCAATGAAGGGTACTATACAATTTGGCAAGAAGTGTAAATTAAGTCCCAGGAACATCGGACCATTCGAAATCAATGAAAATATGGGAGTTTTAACTTACCTTTTGATAATGACTCCATGTCCCTCCATTCTTCATAACATGTTACACATATCACTATTGAAAAAATAAATGCCTGACCCAACACAAATACTCAAGTATGAAGAAATAGAGCTGGAACCTAGTCTATGTTATTGTTAATAGCCTCTAATGATTTTGATACCTGGGAACAAGTGTTGAGAACCTGGACGACTCGAATGGTAAATGATCTATAGGGAAACCATAAGATAGAGGAGGAAATGTGGGAACAACACGATCTTATGATGAAGAACTACCCAAATATTTTAATGCGGTAATATTATAGAAATTTATGGATAAATGTTATTTGAAGGATGGTAGAATGTAACACCGCATGGTACCACGGTATGTTTCTCTTTGAATAATAAAACAGCTTCCACTGCACGTAACAATGAGTTCTAGCACACCATGACCAATCAAACTAGACATTATGAATATTAATACATACTTTTTTAAATTTTAAAAATTTTATTTTTCAAAATGGAAATCATATTATGATTTAAAATATAAAAATTATCTTAGGTGAGTTTTTGGTATTTTTCTAAAAACATTCAATTTTTTATGAATAGTTAAAAACACTACGTTATTGATTAAAACCGACTATTTATTTAAATAAATAATTAATTAATTTAAATTTTTTTGATGTAAAAAAGAGATAAATAATACCTATATTAGTTCAATTTAATTCATTGGAGTCATTTTATAATAATATTATATGTATAACATGTCATGGAACATTTTAACTTTTTCTACCAACCTTCTAGGCACATTTTCAAATTTGCATAAAACATAATCATACGAATTATTTTAATTGAATAAAAAAATACAGGTGACATATTTTACATCATTAATTAAAATGTGGTTCAACAAGATGAATATTATTTTTTTGATTTGTAGTTTTTGAATTTTATTTACCACGGTTAAAAGTAATCATGATAATTAAAGTAAAAATGATATTATAATTACACTAACACATGTCCTAATTCTATTGGATATGTGTATTTCGACAAAAATAATCTTTTGGAATAAAATGTGATCCTTTTTGGTTCATGTGGATCAGATTAAGATATTTATTATATTTTATTTAAGGCATAGTTAAAAGTGTTAAATTCAAAATTTTATAAATATAACAATTTTAATATAGATTTATATATAACATAAATTTGACAATATATAATAATTAGAATGTTAAAAATATTTCCTACATAATGGTATTTTATTTAAAAATTTTAGACATTATATCATTAAATTTATTTAGGACATAATGATGGTGGAGTAGTTACATTATTAATGAATTATTAAAATAATTGATATTGAAAAAATAACAATAAGTGTAACATGAGACTTCTGATGCATTTCACTGAATTTATTGGTTAATATGACATTTTATGATTTAATAAATCTATTTTTTCTATGTAATCATGTTTTGATGACTTTCAAAAAAAGAAAATTCAAATAGTGTCGAATTTGACATTAAATAGTTTTTAAAAGAAGTTCTATATTATTAAGTGATATAATATTGCTAAAATTATATGGTTATAATGTATGACTAGAATAACGATATGTATGTCATCAATGAACCACTATGGTTTCTCTTGGAAATTTTCTAGTTATTTTATTTACCATTTATTATAATAATACTTTAATATATTGTAAAAATTAAACAATTTTACTAAGAGTTAAATATAATAGATAAAGTTAAAATGGTGACATAAACCAGCCCAAAATCTATTGGTTGAGTGTTTTTCGATTCACCCTTCTATAGCCACGTAATTAAATTTTTTTACCTATTATATACCATGTATGATTTTATAATAAATTAATATTTCAAGAATTTCTTAAAGTGACCATCACCTCTCTTATAAAAGTGTACATCCCCTTCTCTCAAAACCACACCTAAAAATCCATTTGGATCAACCAAACCATGCTCAAATATCTTAAAAACTACCCTAAAATCGTCATGTTGGCCTAACATTAATCAAAAACACATCCTATGGAGCCATTGTTTGTCAAATCAAAAGGAAGCAACCGAAGAAGAGGTAATAATTTCATCACCTATTTCAATGTTCTTTTCTTCCTCTAATTCATCTTTCATTGTTGTTTCCATGCCAAAAAAATTCTTATACATTATATATACATTTAATTTTTAATAAATATCATAAAACCATATTGATTATTCTATACATCCAATGAATTCCATAGACACCACACGTGCATACGTACGTCTTACTGTCTCAACGTCATGGTGTAGTTTGTTATTCAAAACATTATCCTTTGGATGGGTTTAATGAATAGTATAATAGATTTAAATAATAAATATATAATGTTAATAATTATTTATATATGATATAAAACACAATTACATATTATTTCACCATCAATAGAATGTTATTTTCGCTCCTACGTAATTACAAAATACTGTCTCTGTAAACGTGAGGATATTCATTCCCCATCATAACCATTCACGAATAATTTCCATTTAATGATTAAAATTAATTTATATGAAATTAGTATCATTCTGGATTTAAATTAAATACATCCTATCTATATAAAACATGACCTACGTAACAAAACAAATAATGGAAAATGAATCAGTTAACACCCAAAACAATGATAATTGAAAAATATTTATAATAAAGTGTTATTAGAAGATAATATATGATATCATATCTATTTATGTGGTTATTATATAATTTAATAACAATTATATAAATATTTTACACATGTTTAATTTACCATCGACTATGTAAATTAACAAGGTAACTGTTAATTTTACATTCTCATTATTATCTGAAGATTCTTTTACGTGAGTTTCTACAGGTACCTATTTAAAATTTACATATGTGTTTCTTAAAAATGTATTTCAAAACCATTTTAGTAATTACTAGTCTAGGTGTCAAAGTCATTGGTACCTTGTATTACATTTTATAAAATGGATTCAAAGAGTATTTTCGTTTCATTCCAAAAAAGGTTCCTTATGTTCTTTTCGATAAATTAATGTAATAATGTTTTATAAACATATATGGATGGTGCATCTATTCTCCACCATAGTAACACCATAGATGCCTCCCTCACAATCTTATAAGAAAATATTAAAAATAAATGATATCTATTATCATTATTTTGCTTTTAAAATATTTCAAAATAGAAATAAAAATTTCTCTCAAATCGTTCTTATTTAATCTATGTCAACATATTTTGATTGATATTACACTTGTTTGAAGTTTATAAATTATGATAAAATCTCCCATAATGTATTGATGGTTTTTTTGATATGTTTTACTATGGATGTGTTATATTTATACCATTAATTATTTATGTTAAATGTATTAACATTTCATATTCTAGTTTTAATATGAATTCTTATGTAATGTTTCAACCCTTTAATATGAGGAATTAATTAAACTGAGTTAGTGACGGGTGGATCCTGATTTAGCTCGTTGACTAAATGGTAGGTCTCATATTTCTAAATACTATATTGGAATATTTCCTTGACATAATCATATTGGTATTTATGGAATGTGGCCTTTACTATGTGGTTTTGATGTGAAACATTATGCATTATATCATTATGAAATATGATATTGATATTACATGGGATTAGTCGACTAGTATAATACACTTTTGAATATGTTAATGGAATTATTTGATTTATTATTTCCATATTATAATAATTTTTATGATTAAAATGAATTTTGTTTTTTATTATACATTTCATTTAATGTTTATGTTTATATATTTTAGTTTCTTCTATATTGTTATCAAAAAAAATCATCTGAGCTCACCCCTTTCTTTTGATTTAATTTTTTCTAGGTTGTGAAGAAGTATATAATGATTATCATGCATGTATAATCTATGGATATGAGGGTGTTCAAAGTGGTAGTTGTTTTGTTCTTTTATTTCATTATGTAATGTAAAACATATTTATGTATCTAGTACTTATAAGGATACCAAACTAATCAGTATTTCGAGACTTCACCTCTTCTGATCATGCCAATGTTATTTAATAATGTTCTGATCCGGGGTACCTAGGGTCAGATAATTATAGATATAACTCCAAATATATATTTTTTAAAATCCACATTGATGTTCCAATGGGAGAAACAAAAAAATAAATAATGACGATTAAAATATATCCGTCAATGAATATATTAAAATATACTAATTATTAAAATTCAAAATTCAAAATTCAGAATCAATATCATACATATATTGAGACCAAAATATGATACACCTCCATCACATGAGATAGATCCTTTATATGGATAATAAATTCATCAAACTGATTGAAATACATGGTATAAATCATCCAAAACCCTGAGGATGGAGGTAACCCAACATAGGTAGTTACTCCTACACAATGGTTGACTGCATGAACATCACCTCATAATGTCTCAAAGAGAACCACCACACCCAACTGACCAATAGTGGACATTGAAATAAGAAACCATAATAGAGTATGAATATGAAAAAACCTCAACATCAATCCATAACCATTTCTAGGATCGTAATCCTCATCATGAATACCTCATCATCAAAATATTATCTTGAAAAACAAATATCACAATAGTGCACTAGTTATTCATTTATAGACATAGAAATCACATACACAATATGATAGAAATGTGTCCTAGATATTCAATTTGACCAGAAAGAAGACCAATTGAAAAATTTCTACCTCAGTATATCCATAAAATGGGAAATGTGAACTAACACTGAGAAATTAGAGATCGAATCCAAAGAAATGAAATCCCCAATAACAAAGAAACTACATTTCCAAAATAATTTCTATCATCAAGATTTAATTTTATCATCGTGGCATCGTAGTTGATTTCAATGGAATGAAAGTCACCCTTACTAGACCATATAAAAATCCTCATAAAACCTAATACATGAAACAAATAATCAATGTAATTGTACCACAATATCTAACAATCCACATTGGAAAAAGAGAGGTTATGTGATATATGAAGTTCATGTTCACTATAAGGGGAAATTTGATATTCTTGGAAAACTCTGTTTTGTAGGCACACTGCCCTTGACTAAAGGGACCTGCAGGTGAGAGATGATAACAATTTTAATTGCATAAATCCTTAAAAAAGTTAGGGGATATAATTTATTCAATTGATTTAATATTAGTGCTTATTAATGACATATTAATTTAAATAAAATATTCCAATATTATCATATGAAAAATATTCCATATTCTAAATATTCATTAATAAATTTAACAAAAAAATCATGAATATTTATAGAATAAATATCTGGAAAAACCATGACATCAACTACGGAATATTTCCCATCATAATAATTATTTTTTTATGTATTCCCATTATAACAATATTCCCACATGTTTTCATTATTTACAACTATTTAATCATAACATAATGGGATAGTTCTTCATCAATAATGAATAAAAAGGACCTCATGTATCAAAATAAAATAAATCATTAATATATGTTCAAACTAGTTTTTATCTAATCATATCAAATTTATAATTTATCGTTTTTTATTTCATAAGTAATATATTTCACATTTAGTGTATTATGTGTTAAATTCAAAGAAGCATAGTGGATAAGTTTACATAGGTTCCATCATTATTATTGTTTAAACAATGAATATTAAATTAATTTTATTTCAATTTCATGATCTGTCAAGATATTCATTATCTACAAACATGAAGTAAACAATATTTCTAAACAATAATGTAATTGTGTGTTTATTTCCATATTTCGAACATTGGGGAAACATCAACCTTCCTAAATTTTAATTCCAAACATGTATTACATCATAGTTCATAGTATTCCTCGGAATATCATGATTTTCAATGAAATTATGTAACATAGTGAATTAATTCTCCATCATTATATAACATGATGATATATAATCAAACAATTAAAAACATTGACAGTTTAGAGAGCATCTTATGATTTTTAAAATAAAATAAAAATATTTTAAAGTAGTTCAATCCTAGTTACCTACGTTGTTCATAGAATGAATTTTAAAAAAATTATATTTTTTCTTATACTCAGTAAATATTTATAAATTCTTATATACTTAATGTGGAATTAAAATTACATTGATTCTATTTGATAAGAATAAAATTATTTTTCAATTAATATATCATTCAAAAATTCTATTCTATTCCATCTATAATATCCTCTTCTTATTTATGTTCAATCAATAACCAATTTAAATGAAATAAATCCTTTAAATAATAAAATTCAGGTATTACCACCTCTATTTCATTATTTTTCAATCCAAAAAAATATTTTCCCTCTATGTGATCTAATAATTTCTTAATAATTGATTTATACACATATTAATGGAATCATGAGGAATTTACATGATGTTGTTAAAAAAAGAATTATATAATGATTCATAATTTTCAACCATATGGGAAATGTAACTACTCATAAAATTATTATTCTATCATAAAATAGTCAAAAAACACTCACATCAATATTAATCATATTAACATGATCACTATTGAAATCACTCAATTGGTTGAGGATGTTAGTTTTTAGTTTATTTATTTCACTAGAAAATAATTATAAACAGTATAATAAACCATATTATATCATTACATTATGAGTCATTCTGTATAGTTTTCAAATATCTAAAACCTATAAAAATTAATATGTATTCAAAATTAATATTAGATACTAAAAACTAGTATCATTTGTAATTTCATAAAATCCAAAAAATATTTTCAAATAGAACATGAAGGCTTGTAAATAAATATGATTAATATTAATTAATTAAAACTATTTTGTAAAACGAGGTACACTTTAAGGGAAAATCCAATATTCACCAAAATGATGATCATGAAATACCTGACCATCTGTTTTATATGTTATTTCACTTATAAGCATTTGGGATAAAACAAAGTATACATTTGTATTCCATAAATATGTATATTTATAGAATAATTAAAAACTCTATAACATTACATAACCTTAGGATATTATCATATACATAAAATAATCCCTAATACCAGACATAAAAATATAACCCCTAATCTATGTTTTTTTACCTAGTCTACAAGGATTCTAATATATTTTCATTTCCTAAAAACCAGAAAAAATTAATTATTATACCCTAATATTAGGTTTTATTTAATTTCATTAGTGTGATATATATGTGATCCTTTACCAAATAATTCATATTTTAATAGTCTTGGTAAATTAGAGATTCAATCCTAAAGATCTGATTCTATATGATAATATACATTGCGCAAATACCTTTTATAGAGAACATCTTTTTTCTACCTTTTATACCATAAAATTATATTAGTATTAAGCATCATTATATCCTAGGTAAAAGAATAATATGATTGCTGATATTACATTTTCATTATAAATAAATATGTAAAAAATATATATAGTATAATTAATAAATAATTAATAATGAACATGAATATGTGATTAAAATATAACTCTATATATGTAATAACATGAAATTGAAGCATAAACAAGGATATCAAAAATATATTGATCATCACATAGACATCAATAACTAATTTAATAGTTTCAGAATTCATAATTTAATATATATTAGCCTTATAAATGTGAGATATTGTGATGACATACAAAATATATCATCATGGCCTCATCGGAAGACATCTTATATAATGAAGTATGTCCTCCTCTAAATACCCAACTTCTATTTCTCATGATACATATTTATGCTTGAATGGAATATATAATTCATGGCCACATCTATAAAAAAATTATTCAAATAAATTAGTAATAAAAATCAGAATCACAACATCATAAATATGACCCAACATTCCATTATTGTATATTTTGAAATAACTAATATACAAAATATTAAAACATAACCTAGTAAATCATATAATAATTCCGAATGTGAAATATGGTGGTTATAATAAATATAGTGTACATTTTTGAGTAAAATATGAGTCTATAATGTGTATTAACATAAATGAAAATACATTAAATGTTCATTGTAAAGTATGAAATTAATCTTAAAACCCTTTATTGGTAATGATGGAGGAATATATTTTTCATTCTATAATTGTTAAAACCATGATCATGTTTACGGCATGGAAAAAGGTACCTCATTTAGAAACTATGAAATTATTGCATTTAATGAATTAAATGGAAATTCATTATTTTATAAAAATTTTATTAATCATCCATTTGATAATAGATGAAAATTATTATAAAAAATTAATAAAATCAATGAAATGGATGAGAAAAATTATTCATTAATTCGATGAAATAAAAATGTTATACATTGAAAACATTGTATTTGGTTTCTTAATTTTTAATGATGGTAAATTATTTTATAAAAAATTAATAACCATAATAAAATAGTGGGAATAATTTTTTTTGGTTTAATATTAGAATATAAATAATTAACACAACACAAAATTTAAACAATAATGTTCATGTATAAATATAATATTGGAAAATAAAAATATACAAAATTTAAAACAATGGAATCAGAACCCCTTATATGAAATATTTTGAATTTTTTTATAAATATTATAATTGAATAAAATTAAATATTAAATATAAAATGAGAAGAATAATATCCAAAAGAAAATTAATAGACTTACAAATTCATGAATGTCCCAAAGAAACATGTAATGTGTTAAACAACACTTATATCATGTATAGATATAATTTTTTTTTCCAAACCCTTGTATAATAAATATATAATAATTATAAATAAATTCTTGAAACTATTAAAAATATATCTTAAAATATATTATTTACATATAACAATGTATCTCTCATTATCTATCAATTATTTTTTCAGATCAATGATTATGTGATAAATTTTTTATTTTTAATATATGTTTTTCGTTCTTTTATTTATGTCCCCATATCATTGACCATGTTTTATAATATCCAAAATTATATTCATGAAATAAATCTCATAAATATTAATTATATAAATATTTAAAGTCATCCTTGATTGGTGGAAATGAAATATGAGTTATTTCTCATTATGTAGGTGATAGTCCACATGTAAGTATGAAAAATTTTATCGTTTTAACATGTGGAAGCGTATGAATAATAGTTACATCATTTTGTTATGGGAGAATAATTATACAACAAATATGTTTTATATTTATTTATTTATTATATCTTTATATCAAACCATGTAATATAGTGATGAATAATAGAATACATAGAAACAAGGAGATTGAATTTTTATGTAAGGACGATCGATTTTCTGGGCATTCTGTACAATGGTAAATAGGTTTCAAATCGTATTTGAATGATAACTATAAATTCTAACTATATTCATTATACATTATGTTAATTTAATATCTAATTATATCATCTCAATGGACTAATAAAAACTAATAATGGTAATATATCAATATTCTATTTGTTAAATCCAAAATTATAGAAGGGGAATTAGTAAAACATAGCATGAAAATATAATAATTCTGTCAATAATATGTACACAATTTTTTTTGGGAATATCCGATTTATTTGTAGTAAAAATATTTTATAGATATTTTAGTTCAACTATGGAAAATTATTGAGCATCTAGTAGATGGTAAAATGGATCATTAATATTTGGTAGAGGAAATGTGTTCCATATTGTGATAAATTTCAATATCTAATATTCATTATTGATTTTCATGAATACATATTACATTTTTTTAAATAAGGGAAATAATATATCCTACACTATAATAAAATAGTTAATTGACAATTTTTTCTTCCAGTTTTTTGTTCAAATCTGATAACCCATTCATTGATATTCTATTAGGAATCAAAAAAATTTTTATACTATTATGTATGATTTATAATTAAAGTAAAACATAATTTTTAGTGGATGTCTTGGAATTAATTTTGTAAATTTATCATGAAACAAAAACATTGTGAACAAATTATCACAATTTATTTTCTCCAAAACAATCTAAGATAAAAAACCCACTTCATTGTGAATGAAAAAATTACAAAAATATTTTTTGATACGATCTTTGTAATTATCTTTTAACACATATAAAATAATTTTTTTAGAAAATTATATCTAATTTGAAATCCCTTCCTCATTAGTTAATGCATGATTTGAGGAGAGAATACCATTCCATTTCTATGATATTATCTATTTTAATAATTTGAAAAATTATTAAATTTGGGGGAATCACATTCCAACAGACTATAACTATATAGGAATCAAATAATTGAGATTTCATACTTATAAAATTAGGGGGCCTCCTTTATAATTATATATATTGTTTCTTATGTGGAATATTTCACAATTTAGTGTTTCTTATGATAATAATTAATTTATAGATATGGAGTAAAATAATTTATTAAAAATTCAATATTTGATAGTAAGTGTTCCTTTTGACACCTCATTTTCAAGTCCACTATAGAAATAATGATCACATGGTATTTCTAATTGTGTCAAGGATTTTAAGGTTTCTAAAATAAATATTCATAATTACCAATTATTTTAATTACCTTGTTGTTATTGATTTGTATGTTCCATCTGTTATATTTATGATATTTTAAGATTATTTTTCAAACAAAAAATTGAGACGACTTACGAATCTCAAATCTAGGGTGCCCAGAATTAATGTTTTAAAAATATTAAATTGTATTAATATGATTTTTCCAGAAACGTGTAATATCACTCTAATGGGGGCCAAAATTATTATTATCACAAAATTATTGAGTTCAAAACATGGGTTCTACCATAGTAATCATGTATCCATTATTCGCATAGAACATTTGTGAAAAAGTCAATGTAGAAAGAATAAAATGAAATAAAATAATAAAATAATTTATTTTGACTTTGTGTTGACACATAAGATATTTATCCTTTAAATTAATTGTTAGTTAAATTATTTATGATTGATCATTCAATCACACGATATTTTGGATAACTGTTGGGGTGATTTCTTGGTGAAAGTCGATGGATCCGTATCAAATCACTTATTGTTGTAGAAAAAAAGACTATGTATATAATTAATGAGTGAATGATAATTGTACTCCATCATTGAGTGATCCAAAATCAAGATAATAAGTTTTATTTATTTATTTAAATCTCATTATATAATCACTATGGATGGCAAGTCAATTCCACAAACATAATTGATATGAACATCACCTTTAGATTGTATTTGATGATTTATTTAATAATTTTCATTATTTACACAAGGTTTATTCCATTCTATGATATTTTATATAGGTAAATTGAACAACAAATATGTTTCATTGAACACATTATCTATTTTTTATATTTATTAAAAATATCATTCATGTCACCATTACATTTATTATGTTTTGGAATCATATATTATAAAGACCAGTCCATAAACATTACATAATATAGAATTTAATGAATAATTCACATTAAAAATGATATCAAGATTAGAGTTTTAGAGATTTATGGCATAACTATTACATTATATCTCAAAAATAAAAAGTACACACTTTTACTCAGTCTCCATTTTTTCACAAAATTAAAACACATGGAAAAAAAGTGTCATGTATTGTTCCACGTTTTAAACAGCATGACTTTTCCTTGACCACATCCTTGACCCTATTAATTATATGTACTATGAATAACATTTCAAAACATGGGATGATCATAAAAGGATAAGTAACTGTAATAAAACAACGAATGAAAAAATTTGTTCATCAATATATACATAACATAACCTCTTTAACACAGCTCACTAAATTTTAATATTTATGAATAACACATAGAAAACCTAAATCATAAAGGTAACATGTGACATACATAACATACCTATATTGTAGCTATCACAGCTACGTATGGAGTCATGTTTGGAATACCCATCACAGTATATTCCCTAAATCACATTGGAGGAACATTAATGATTACCGCCGCCACATTACCCAGTGAATTGAAGATCTATCTTGGGCTCACCGACCCTAGGTTTTTCACAGAACCACCACATTATGTAAACAATACCCAAATACCATAATATAATCATACCATATAACATAAGCATAAAGGAATGATAAAATTTCCAAATTGAAATAAAAATATATCTTATAAAGATATTGAACTAGATATTGAATTAATAAATCCAAAAACCATTTTCTATACAAAAATATGTAAAATAGTATATCGTATTTATTTTCCTTCTAAAACATTACATTTTTTTAATGAATCCAAATGATAAAATAATACTTGCGGTGGTATAAATTTCATTTTCACCGTGTACGTTAAAAACATACATTATTTTTTCGGTTTAGTAAAACGCCTTGTAGAAAAAGTATCTATTTGAATGAAATGATAAGTCAACGGTCATTATACGGCTTCTAAAATAAGGTCGTGTATAAAACAACATATGCCTCAATAAAAGGAGATTGAGACGAAGTCCCTTAACTCGTGTTTGACATGACCCGTTTGTCCTTTAATCTCCTGAATAATAATCTAAATTTGATTTATACTTACATAAGAACATTTTTCAAGTGTATTATTACTTTTATATAACTTATTATCATGTTATAAACATCATACAATCATTTAAGATAATAACGGTCGTTTTGTAGTTGTTTGGTACTGGAGTCAAAAAGGAACTTCATATATTTACAAGTTGTCTACGAGGTAAAAATTAAATTATATCCAGAATGATTTCATGATTTATATATCATATATATCTAGTATATACATGTATTTATAATATTACCAAACATTTAGAGGTAATAAATTAAATGCACCGTTCTGGGAGATAGTAAGTCGTACGTACGCATGAACCCTACTTCCATTTCTATTTATATTTTTAATTAAACTAAAACATAATGATAGATAAGTATAATATAATTCCAGTATAATACCATATATAAAATCATTAACTACATCATTTATACATCCCTCATAAGGCATTAATGAGTCATATCACATTGAGGAGACGGTAGTCCACACTTCCTAAAATTACATTATCGTGTTTAACAATAATGGAAACCATAAAGGATAGATATAAATGAAAACCATAAAAGAATAAATAAAACATGAACATAAAATATATCATGTATAAATATATTTCTATCTTAATGGCCACCATGAGAGGCAGTAGGAGATAACCGAACAATATTTTTCTCTTGAGGCTTTAGTTTTATATTCATAGAAACAATATATTCTTCACCCATTAGATAGAGGTTTGTGTAATGGTAGTTTGAATCCATCTCATAACATCATCCTAGGATAATTTAGATATTTATGATGTTTGAAAATAATGTAATAAAATAAATTTTGGGGTAGGAGATGTAAAATAAATGAAAATATGTTAAGAGAAATTGTTACATTTTATTTGGATAACTCTCTTTAGTTTCAACCAAAAGGACTTATTGAAGTGACATCGACCTAAAGTAAGGTATCTAGGTGGAAGATAGTGATGTATGGATCTTAATTGGGAATATTTTGAATGAGGCAAGATGATTTAGAGGTGTTATTAACTGGTTACATGTGAGGGAATTCTATAAGGTGGAGGATGGTCTCTTTAAGAATGTGTGAAAATATTATTATATTATATAATGATATTAAAATTATAATGGTCAAAAACTAATTAATTTAAAATATATGATGACTAATGGTAGAAAAAAAATCATCCAATAATAATTGGATAGGTTTTGGATATTTTCTGAATATTTATAATCTTATTTATACAAATTATTTATTATAGATGTAAATAATGCATCATTATTGTGTCATAAATAATTTAATTTATATGATTTATAAAAATTTTAAAAAAATATCATGATGTAGAAATTTTACATCCTTACTAATAATATTAATAGTTGAATATATTACTTATATAACCCCATATAAAATATGATTTACTAAATGATATTTTTATGAGTCATTTTTGTCTTTAATTTAAATTAATTAAAATAAAGTGTCATTATCACTCCAACATTTCCCCATGGGGTCCCAAAATCTACCCAAGGAAGATCATGAACGATTGTAGATCAAAAAATAGTTTTATGAATCCTTTTAGGGAAATTTAATATTATTATACTAATATTTGTTAACCATTATTTATCAGATTTACTCTTTAAGCATAGTAAATAATATATTTTATAATGTAAAAATATTCATAATGTCTCAAAATTAAAGTTAACTATTTCCAAAATTTCGAATACCTGATTCCTAATATGGAAGAAATTTTTCCAAATTAAAATCACATAAGTGGCAGAAAATAATTTAAACTTAATTCCCTCTATCAAAATAAAAGTCGTGTTTTTACAAAATAATAACTATTGAAAGATTGAAACTAGTTAATGTCCAATTTCAAAGTGAAATTAATTCCAATATCCAAAATTTAAGTAAATGAGAAAAATATAATATAATTACACTTTAAAACCAATTATAAAGTTAATATAAACATATAAATAGATTGTATTAAAAGGTATTTTTGAATTGAAATACTTAATTTGTCAATATTCATTAAAAATGGACTTTATCGGAAAAATACCAAAATTTTACCAAAAGTAAATTTGGATGTCCTTAATAAATTTATTTTTTTCATTTAAAATATATAAATGTTACCAAAACTAGATTTAAAGCGGTTTATCCATCAAAAGGTGTTAAATCGACCATTTATTTAATATTTGAGTATTTATGCTTAAAATCATATTCATTATTATTTTAAGCCTATTATATTTATTGGATAAATGTAAAAACATATAAAAACATGTATAATCATATTTTAGTTAATTCTATTTATTCCCAACAATATAATGGAAGGGGATTAACTACCATTTAATATAATAATATTATTTTATTAGTTTGCAATGTAAGATTTCAAAGAAACATGTTGTTGCGTATCGAGTACGGTATAGAACATAGGACCACGTTTAATGTAAAATTAATATTAAATTCAGAAAAATTAATAAATATGAAAATATCATATTTCTTTATTTACCTGGGATGTTACACCCTTATACCCTTTTAGAAATTGCATCCTCATAATTTGTATTCACTTATCAACTAAATGTGGGTATTTATCCCTCATAGAATTTTGACATTCCCACATTGCCTCTTTAAACATATGGATTTATCACAAAACAATTACTTGGTGAATTAACATATACCACAACAATTTATTTCTTCAGTCATAAATCGTGACTGGTTGTTCCTCATATGATAGATTCTCTTCAAACTGAACTACCTCAGGACATAAAAAATGATATGGATCTGACATATACATTATCATCATTGAAACATGAAAAACATTGTTTACCTAGGATAAACATGGAGGTAAAGACACTCTATACATAATTGATCCAATTTTCACTTGGATTTCATAAGGTTCAATGAACCTTAGATTCAACATTCCCTTATAATCAATACACAACACACATTTCCATGGGGAAACTTTGAGAAAGCAATTATTATTACATTACATGTCAAAAACACAATGAATACTCTTCTACTAAGTTTCCATTTTTTTCAAAAAATAAAAACTCTATGAAATGAATGTTTCATTTATAGTTCCTCATTTTAGACAACATAACTATTCAATGATCAAATCCTTGAGGAAGGGAGGACTACCACCCACTCAAAGTTATATGACTCATTAATGCCATATGTGGGATGTATAAAGGATAGATCTAATGATATTATATGATATTATAATGGAATTATAATATACCTATAGTAACATTATGTTTTCATTCCATTAAAATATGATATAGAAATAAATTTGTGTTCATGTGTACGTATGGCATACCATCTCCCTAAACGATGCATTTCATATCATATATCATAATGATATATACTATTATAAATATATATATATATATATACTAGATAAATATGATATATGTGATATATAAATAATGAATTTCATTCTGGAGATAATGAACTATTGACTACATGGAGAACTTCTAAATATAATATGTTTATTTTTTATTCTTGTACTAAATATCAACAAAATGACCGTTATTAAATAAAATGATTTTATATTGTTTAGAACATGGTAAAAAGTGATATAAGAGGATTAATAAACTATAAAAAGGTTATTAATCTGTTAATAATTATATTTAGTTCATTATTCTAGAGATTAACGGACAAACAGGTTAAGTCGGACACAATGTAAGGGAACTCGTCTCAATATCCTTTTATTGAGTCATACATTGGTTTATACATGACGTTCTTTTATATGATGTATAATCATCTTTGAATTATAATTTCATTGAATTTGAATCTTTTTCTATAAGTTGATTTACTAAATGAAATAATATAACTTTTGTTTTTAATGTATGCAGTGACAATAACCTTTCCGACGCCGCGGGTATTATTTGATCTTTTTCCTTCCTTTACAAGTTGTAATATTTTTAAATGAAAAATAAATTCTGTATAATGTTTTATGTATTTTTGTATTTAAAATTGTTTTTGGATTTATTATTTCAATATCTAGTTCAATATATTGAAATGATATATTGTGATTGTAATTTTGGAATGTTTTCATTCCTTAATGTTTATGTTATGAGATATGATTATATTATGGTCCATGGGAATTTTTAACGTATACAACTAGTTCCATGATAATACTACTGTGGGTGACCCCAAGATATCTATCGAATTTATTTGGTAATGTGATGGATGTAAACATTAATGTTTATCAAAAGAGATGTAGGGAATATACTATGATGGGTACTCTAAATGTGACTCCCTTCGTAATTGTGAAAGCAACAACGTAAATATGTTATATATGCAACAAATTACCTTTATGATTTATTTTTCATATATGATATTCATAAATATTATGATTTCATGAGGTATGCCAAAGAGATTATGATATGTACGTATAGATGAACTAATGTTTTCATTCTTATTTTATAACCCTTACTGAGCTTTTTATGCTCATCCAAGGTTTTGAAATGTTTTTCAAATGAATTATATATCAATTGGGTCAAATATTTGATCAAGGAAAAGTCAAGATTTCTAAAACCTGGGAATAGAAATTAAAATTTCATTTCAATTGGTATTTAATTTGTGAAAAAAAAAATTTAAACCAAGTAGAGGTGTCCACTTTATATTTTAGTGATGTAATGTAATAGCTATGGAAAAATTCCCTAAATCTATAAACCTGAATAAATAATCATAGTGAATTATTCATTTATTTTAGGATTATGTAATGTTTACTACCAGGTCCTTATAGTCGGTATTAGAGATATATAGTGTCACGGATGTAATCAATGAAAATTAATTTAGTCTAAAACATCGAACTAGACATGGCACTTATTTTTTCAAAGAGTTTTTATTTTGTGGAAAAAATGAATCTGAGTAGAAGTGTCTACTTTGTTTTTTATGAGATATAATGTAATAGTTATGTATTTATCAATGTTTGTCAATGGAAAAGTGTGATGAATTTTGGTAAGAAGGGGAAGGTGAGTTAGAGGATCATTGGACATAATAAAATATTGGAGAAAATTGGATCTGTTACTTACAGATTGGCTATACCACCTTGTTAATCCCACATACACAATTATTTTCTTGTTTCGATGTTGAGAATGTATATGCCAGATTCATCTAATGTTTGAAGTCCGGAGGTAGTTCTTTTCTAAGAGAATCTCTCTTATGATACCAACTATAAGGGATATCCTTAAACATTACATAATATTTAATGAAATGAATAATTAACATTGAGGATGTTTTCAGGTTTATAGTTTTAGTGAATTAGGCCATAACTATTACAATACATCTCGAAAATAAAGAAATTAGACACTTTTATTTAGTTTCCATGTTTTTAAAAAATAAAAACACTTTGAAAAAAATGATTCATGTCTAGTTCCACATTTTAGACAGCATGGCTTTTCTTCCTACTTTGTGCTATTCACATGTTATTTTGAATCACCTAAACGTTTTCTTCTATCACTTCTACAAATTCTGGCCCCATTTACTTCCTTTCACATAATTCATACCATAAAGCTGGTGTTCGACAATGTGTTCAATATAATGACTCAAATGTAACCATCTGTATACTGGAATGAAAACTGTTATTATATGAAAATTCAACCAAAGAAGGATTTTGGTCACAACATCTCTTGTAATCCAGTGAACAAGCACGTATCATATCTTCCATGTTATGAATTGTTCATTCTGACTACCCATCTGATTAAGGATGAAAAGTCATAACAAAATTTTATTCAATACCAAATGACATCTGAAGGCCATTTAAAAATGTTGAAGAAAATCAGGGAGTCAATCATGGTCATTGACTAGGACGTTGCCTAATAAAAATAGAAGAAAACCTTGGATCATTATAAGATGCAATGTAGAGAGGAAATCTATTAAACCTGATTATATATTTAACATAAAACCATGAATGTTTATCTAGAGACATATATCTCAAATAAGAATGAAATGAACAGATTTAGTCGATCGATCAATAATATGCCAGATTGCATTATTACCTCATGATGTCTTCAATAATCCCAAAACGAAGTCCATTGATATATTTTCCCATTTCATCTTTGGAACCGGTTAAGACTGAAGCTTCCCCAATAGTAACAGCCTCTCATCTTTAACCTACTAACAAGTCAAACACTTCACAGTAAAATCAGCATTATCTCCTTGCATTCTATCCCACCTGCAATTATCCTGAAGATCCATATACATCTTAGTAATGCCAGGATGAACTGGAAATGGGGAACTATGAGAATCACATAACAACTCATTCACCAATAGTGAATCACAAGGCACATATTATCTTTTCTAAAACCTCACAACACATTCATTATCAACATTAATATCAGGTAACTTACCCTTCTGAACCAACTCTACCTTTTTTTGTAACACACTATCATCCTTCTATGCTTTATTAATTCTGTCTGATTGAGATGATTTCACTGACACCAGAATCCAATCAAAAAAAATTCTTTCCCTAACAACTTCTATGAAAAATTTCATCAAATTTAGAACCAAAGGATCTCATTAAAAACATAACATAGTTATTGTATCATTACTTTTCAGACCCAAAACATCTGCCACATTATTTTCATTTCCTAGATGGTAAAGGATCGGGCAATCATAATCGTTGATTAATTCCAGCCATCTCCTCTGTCTCATGATCAATTCATTATGAGTAAATATATACATTAAAATTTTCTGGTGATTATATATTTCACATTTAAATCCCTAAAATGATTCCTCAAAATTTTTAAATCAAATACAATAGCAACTAATTCTAAATCATGAGTAAGGTAATTTAACTTTTGAGGTTTCAAATAACATGAATAATATGAAATTAAATAATCCTTCAACATAAGGACAAAACCCAGTATTTTAATCTATGAATTACCATAAATAACAAAAACAAAAAATCTTGAAGGTTTCTCTATAACTGGAGAATTCATCAATCTTATTTTTAATTCCTGAAAACAATCATCACATTCTATTGTCCAAATTAATTTAACACATTTTCAAGTTAACTTAGTTATTGGGATTTATAACCACGAAAATGCATCAAAAAAACTCCAGTAATATCCTACATAAACAATAAAACAACATATCTCAGTTTTATATGGAGGTCTTGGCCATTCTTTAACAAGTTTTGTTATAGCAGTAACAACAGTTATGCCATTTTTTTTAAACTAGGTGACCAATGGAAAAAAATTTGAACCAAAACACACACTTAATGGAAAAACCATACAGTTTTGTTTCATTTAAGGTTTTCAATACACCCTTTATATGAATTTTATACTCCGCTTTACTTTTATAAATCTCCAAAATATTATCAATGAACACAACCACACAAATATCTGAGAACTCAAAGGAAATTATTTTCATATGATCCATGAATAGAGTAGTATAATTGGACAACCCAAAAGGCATAAATACAAATTCATAATTTCCATATCTAGTATGAAATTTGGTTTTCAGAATTTCTGATTCCTTTATAATCAACTAATGGTTTCCAGACCTCATGTCAATCTTTGCAAAATAATGACATCCCTGGAGCTCATCAAACAAATCATCGAAATGAGGAAATGGATACTTGTTCTTAACAGTTATGTTATTCAATGTTCAATAATTAATGAAAAGTCTGATTTAACCATATTTATTTCTAAAAAATAAGATAGGATCACCCCCTGGTGATGTGCTAGGATGAATGATACAATTATATAATAACTCCTAGAATTTTTTCATTAACTCTAAAAGATAAATTCGAGACACTCGATAAGGGGGTTTTGAAATTTGTATAGCATCAGGAACTATGTCAATTGAAAATTCAACTTACTAATCTGGTATAATACCAAGAATAAAATCATGAAAAACATCAAGGTACTCATTTACCACTGACACATCATTAATTTCAACAGTTCCTTTATTTTCAACAATATGTGTAATGTAACATTCATTTCCATCTTTTACTATTTTCTCAGCTTCGTAATATGTTATCAAAAGAAAGGGTTCATACATGAACACAAACTAAAAATCACGCAGAAAATAAACCACATTATTTCTGCAGTTAATAAAATAATGATAAATATAAAGTCAATCCATGCCCAAAATAACATCAAACTCTACTAGAGGAAATTCAGTATTGTTTGTAGGTAGATTCTTCTCATACACAAAGACATGAAGGGTATTATATTTTTTTTGTCGCAACATTTCCTATAGGTGTTATTAATATATGTTATTTATTCAAATCTTGATATAGAATTCCAAATTGACTAGAAATATTCTCAAAAATGATAGACTGTTTAGAACCTAAATCAAACAACACATTGGAATAATCTGATCAAACAAATAGTGTACATGATACTACTTCATTCGATGGGCCATCACTTGTTTAAGTAGTTGCAAAGGATTCAACCACCCCTTTCATCATGAAGGCTGGTTTCTTTCCCTCAGTTGAGTACTTCTTGGGACAATCATTTGCATAATGACCCATTTCATTGAACTTAAAACATTTTACTGGTGGTAAATCATATTTTTTCATACCACAACCTTGAACTTTTATAATGTAATTATGATCATTACATCCCATTTCACCATATCGGTAGCACTTACCAGAACTAAAAATACATTCACCATAATGATAATTACCATAATTCTCACAAACATTATACTTATGATTCTTATCATCAGACTTATTTTGGAGAGTTATTCCCTTTTCACTACCACCTCAACCTCATATCCTTCTATTTTTTCATGAACTCCTGATAATCATCAAACTCCATGTCCACCTTCTCCGCATAATAGGGAAGTTTTTCATAACTTTTGAACTCATGAGAAGATAAATAAATTAGATACATTGGCTTTAATACTGGCTAAAAATGGTTACTTTTACTATCAACATCTCATAAGAAATTTGGAGCATACCATGCCAGTCAAGTGAATTTTGGTTTATAAGCAGCCACTGAGTCATCCTCCTACTTCAATTCCATGAATAGTTTTCCACCCTAAGACGAACTTCCTTAGGAAAATATTTCTCAAGAAACATACCATTAAATTCATCCCAATCAAGATAATAAATCACCTCAATATCCCTACTATTTTTTATCATCGACCACCACTGATCAGATTCACCTTCAAAATGGTAAAAATCAAGACTACCCATATGTTGTTATGGACACCCTATGAAATCAAAAAATAAATCTCCAGTGCATTAATCCACCCTTCTGCTTGCACATGGTTAGATGATTATCTGAATGATGGGGGATGTTACCTCATGAAATGTTACACTAATAACATGTTCTTCAATGGTTGATCTTTTTAATATCATTAATGTATAACTCCGCCATTTATATCCTGATTCAAATGTTTCATCCCTGAAACAAACTGTTCTGTTTGGATTCTGACAATCTCAGGTTTCTGAATTGGAAGGTTGTCTTCCACCTAATTTAATACCAACATAGAATCAATGTTTTCTTTATGGAAAACCATTATGAACATAGAAATATATTAGGTGAAGAAACATATTAATATTCAAATGTGATACAATAAACATAAATTAATTTAAGGATATTAATTTAACTACAACCTAACTCAAAAATTTGTCTAAAACAACCAAAGATACCAACTATAAAGACCTAACCATAAACATTACATAATATTGAATTAAATAAATAATTCACAGTGGAGATCTTTTTAGGTTTAGAGTTTTTGAGAATTAGGGAATTATTGTTACAATACATCTCACAAATACATATTAGACACTTCTACTAAGTTTCCATTTTTTTACAAAACAAAAACTCTTTGTAAAAAATGTATCATGTATAATTTTATTTTTTAGATAGCATGAAATTTCATTGATCACATACTTGACCCTATTCATTTTTAAGTCTTGTGAATAACATTTCAAAATGTGGGATGAGAATAAAAATATCAATAAGGGTTTTAAAACAATGAATGAAAACATTAGTTAATCATTAAATACATAACATAATCTCCTTATCATAGCTTAAGAAATCATAATATTTATGAATAACACATAGAAAACATAAATCTTAAAGTTAACTTGTGGCATACATAACATACATACGTTGTAGCATCCATAACTAAATATGGAATCACATTTAGAATAACCTAACAGTATATTCCCTAACTCACTTAGGAGAAACATTATCGTTTAACTCTTTCAAGTTACCCAAAGCATTAGAGATCTATCTTGGGCTCATCCTCCATATGTTTATCATAGAACCACCCATATACGTAAAAAATTCCCAAGGACCATAATATAATCATAATACATAAAATAATCATAAAGGAATGATAAGATTCTCAAATTGTAATCACAATATATCTTTTCAAGATATTAAACAAGATATTGAAATAATAAATCCAATAACCAATTTCAATACCAAAATACTTAAAAGAGTATGTGGTATTTATTTTCTATTTAAATACATTACGAATTTGTTATGAAAAAAATATCTAATAATACTTGTGTCGGAGGAACGGTCGTTGTAACCACGTACATTAAAAAAACGTTTTTTTGTCATTTAGTAAAACGCCTCAAAGAAAAATATTCCCTTTGATTGAAATTAAATTTCAATGGTATTCATACAATTTATAAAATAATTTTATATATCAAGCAATATATGCCTCAATGAAAAGGAGATTGAGATAAGGTACCTTACCTCGTGTCCGACATGACCTGTTTATACATTAATCTCATGAATAATAAACTATTGTTAATTTTTACTTTCTTAAGAAATATTTTAATGTTTATTATTCCTTTTATTTAACTTATTACCTTTTTATAAGAATCATTCTACCATTTATGTTAATAATGGTTGTTTTGTCGATATTTGGTACTTGAGTCAAAAATAAACTTCTTGTATTTACATGTTGTCTGTGTGCTCAAACTACCATTATATCCAGAATTATATTAATGATATAGATATCATATATATAATAAATATCAATTTTATACATGTATATATAATATTAGATTACATTTTGAGGTAATAAATGAAATCCATTGTTCATGGAGATGGTATGTCGTACGTACACTTGAACCTTACTTCCATTTATATTTCATATTATAAAAAAATAAAAAAATAATGATAAATAGTTATATTATAATTATAGTATTATATCATATATAATATCATTATGTCCATCCTATATACATCCCACATATTTAATTAATGAGTCAAATAAATTTGAGGGGGTGGTAGTCCGCACTTTCTAAAATAAAATTATCGTGTTTACCCTTAGTATAACCCATAATGGTATGTTATAAATGTAAATAAAATATGAATAAAGAAAAAATAAACACAATATAAATCATTTATAAATATAGTTCCATCTTGATGGCTACCATGAGAGGAGGTAATAGATTATCGAAGAATCATTGTTTTGTGAGCCGTCAGTTTTCCTTCCACAGAAACAGTATTCTACACCCATTAGATGGAGGTGTGTTTAAGTTTAGTAAGAATTAATATCATAAAAACATAATAGTATATTTAGGATAGTGGTTTTGATATAAAATAATGTAATAAAACGATTTATAAGGTTTGTATAAGTAAAATAAAAGAAAAGATGATAAGAGAAACAATTACATTTATTTTGGGTAACTTATATTGGTTTGAACAAAAAGGACATAATGAGGAGACTTATACATTAAGGATTTCATGTGGAATAGAGGGATATATGGAGCTTAATTGGGCAGTGTTTTTACAACCCAAAATGCTTTAATGGTGTGAATAATTGGTTAGATGTGAGATATTTTTATAAGTGGGAGGATGGTCTCTTTAGGAAAGTGTGAAAATATTATTTTATTATATAATAATATTAGGTTTCTAAAGGAAAAAATCTAACTACTTTCTAAGATAATATGACTAATGTTCTTAATAAAATCATCCAACAATAATTGGTCAAATTTTGATAATTTTTTTAATATTTATAATCTTATTTTTTTAATTCATTTATTAATGATGTATATACTAAATCATTGTTGTGTCATAAATAATGTAATTTATATGAGGTATATAAATTATAAAACAAATATCATGATGTATAAAATATTTTTAGGTTTCTGAAAAATATTTATAGTCAAAATTATAACTTATATAACCCAGTGTACAAATTTATTTACTAAAAGATATATTTACGTGTCATTTTTTACATTACTTTAAATTAGTTAAAATAATTTGTCATTATCACTCACATGTGGCCCTATGTGGTCTCCGAATAGACCCAAGGATGATAAGGGTCGTATTGTTATCGAATAATTGGATTAGAACACTTTTTTAGGGTAATTTTATATTATTATAATAATATTTGATTACCCTTATTTACCATATATACCCTTTAACCATGGTAAATAAAATATTAAACTGAAATAAATATTCATAATGTTTAAACACTAAAGATACCTATATAAACAATTTTTAAATCTTGATTCCAAATATTGAATCCATTTATTCAATTTCAAATCACAGAAGAGGCATAAATTAAATTAAAAATAATTCCCGCTGACAAAATAAAAGGCGTATTTTTGTGAAATAATTACTATCCAAAGATTGACACTAGTTTATGTAAAATATCGTAGTAAAATTAATTACAATAACCATAATTTTATTAAATGGTAAAAATATAATATAATTAAAATTTAAAACCAATTAAAAATAAAAAATATCAATATAAATGAATTAGATTAATAGTCAATTTTTAATTAAAAAATCATTTTTAACATTTTATTAAAAATTGAACATTATCAAAAAATACCAAAAATTTACCCAAAGTAATTTTTTCGGTCTTCAATCTAAAAAATAATTTTATTTTTTCAAAAAAAAAACATATAAAACTGACCCATTGTTGATTTAATGAGGGTTCTCCATCGAATGACGGTAAATCGACATTTTAATGAATATTTGAGTATTTATGATTAAAATCAGATTCTTTATTTTTTAAAGCCTCTAATATTTAATGGTTAAATGTAAACATATTTAAGAAACATGTATTGTCATATTTTAGTTAGTTATATTCATTCATTACAATACAGCAACTAGGCATTAACTACTATTTAAAATAAAAAAATTATTTTTTTAGTGTGTAACAAATGGTTTCAATGAAACTCATTGATGTGTATCAGGTACACTATCATACATTTCATCCATTTAAATTAAACATAATATTTTATTCGGAAATATTAATAAATATTAAAATATCATATTTTTTATTTACCTTGGATGTTACATATATACAAATATATTGTTCTCGATCACTATGTGGTCTTTCTATAGAAAAACATATATAATTTTATGGCATGGAAAATTTTGTTATTTCTAGATTGATAATTGATAGTGATACTAGGAATATGGTGGGATAATGTGGCCGAATAATTGGATCTTTTATATTAATGGGAGGCTTGAAACAATCAAAATGATATAGGTGTTTTCCTGATGTGTTTTTATTGAGAATTTTGATGAACGCCCGATGGAAGGGCTGGATAACCTTGGATCCAATATTTTTTGATGCACTAATAGTGATAAAATGGGGAATTAGTGAAATTTATGTAGGTTTGATGTATGAATGAAGGATGAACTCTGAATTAGGAAAGTCCTGAGGAACATGTCATGAAACTCGTGATTAAAATCTATGTTGGTCCCATTCAGCAGTGGCTAGGGTTTTAGAATTATTAAAAGGATCAGATGACATGTGACCCCTATCACACGGTGTATGGAATTACCTCAATGGATCAATATATATTTTAGAGTTTATAAAAGATATGGAAAATGTACCCATTTATATACTACTCTGTATACATAGACATAAATATAGATTGTCATAAACAGACTGGTATATATTCTAAACCACTATAAATTGTCACGTAGAGGATTTAGAGGTAGGAAACTCAGGGTCTCTAAATGCATTATAATTATTCTCCATGGCATGTATATGGATATTACAAGTCGAGTAAGTATAATAAATAATGAATGGCACATAGATAATTAGACCTGCCTTGTACCCCATTATACATTCCATATACCCTATTCATGAGTTTTTGTTGCTCATAATCTTCTTACTTTGAAATAGAATAGGTTGAGTATGTTCCCTTGTCCATTTTTATTAAGGATAATATTTCAAATTACATCTATATCATAACATTATAATCTTATTTTGGTGGATAATTATCATACATAGTTGTGGTGTCCCTCCAGAAGACTGAAGTAGGATTTTTTATCTCCTATATTCCACGGCTGTAGTTTTCTTAATATAAAATACATCACTAATATGATTGTTGATAATCAAAATAGAAGGTTATATTAGTAATTTTTATGGTATCGTAGACTCTAATAACCAATTTAGTTGGTGGATCTGCATTAGGTTCATGGTGTCGTCGAGTGGTTTTGGGTGTGAGCCCAATCATTGTATCAATGTCTTCAAAAACCAAAGAGTTTTAATTGGGCATTGCCCAATTTCACATACCTATTCATCAAATTCATCTAATGATATCTTGTTTCATGGAGTTTATTCAACCATAATTAGAGTCACATTGTGATGAATAATGTGTCTTGAAGATTGTTATGATCAAATGGTGGAATTGTATCATTCTATAGTATATTTGGGGGTTTCTAATGTGAAGTTATTTTTACATCTTTTATTTAGATAATAATACTTCATTATTCATGTTTAGTTTTATTTTATTTTATACTACTCTGTATTTGTAAATGCACCACATGATATGATTTACTTGTAATTATGGTGTCTTATAAAGATGAATACCCTAGAGATGTTGTCATATATGTTTAGTGAGTGGTTGGAGTGTATCTGGAGCATGACCGACTGAGATGTTTAACTGGGATATTGAATATGACTAGGTCTACACCGATGATGAATGATGGGTTTATAAATAATATTATTGGGCTTTAATTTTGTACAATTTATATTTTTATTACTTTTATTAGTGTACTCTGTTGTGTGGTCTTAGATATAGGCATGAAATTCTTATGTCATTTTATTTTTCATCATTGTGTCTGATTGAATATATGAGCTTCTGTATGGATAAAATATGACATTACATGTCATATTGGATATTTTGACATGGTTCTGGTCACTACCCCTAGTCTATTGGAGGTACTATTGGGGTAGTCTAGGGTTGGAACTACGTAGCTTGAGCCATGATAGTGTGGTATTAGAGAAGTCCATTCTACCATAGGAATAATGTTAGTGTCTTTTAAATACATTTTACTATTTCTAGTTTGGATTTCTAAGTAGGAAATATTGTTATTGTGCAATTTTTGACAAATAAATACACTAGGAAAGTGATCACCTAACTTCAACCCATTAGATGTAAAAAATGTCTACATAGGAAATTTTTTCTACATGATTCATATTTTATTGGTTCATTCTTCAATTTAATTCTTGAGCTATTTCCCTAGATATATATTGTTGACCAAGATACATATTTTTATAATTTATCGTTTACTCCTATCATAAACAAACCAAAATTACACTATGTGATGATGATGATGATCTTCCCATTGATGAGTCATCAGTAAGATTCCTTGTATTGGACATAGAAACATAATGTGGTTTATTAGTCATGCCACCACCTGTTGACAAGAAAATAGATATTGAAGTGTGAAATTAGGATTTATAAATTATTATTGTGTTTAATTAGATTAATAGAAATCTAACTCCTATGTTTCATGGTGAACCATACCCCTAGGAGGATGAGGATTTTCTAGAATAATTCACTTGTGTTTCTCACCATATGGGGAATCCAGAAGATCTCATGGTAGACCCAAAAGTAATTATTATTAATGGGTCCACAAACGAATGTAGGATCATGTTAAATTAATCATATTAATTGAAATACCACTCCTATATAAACATAGTGGTCCAATTAATATATTAGTATTATCCAAATAGGTTTTTATTGGTATGCATAAAAGCATTTTGGCAACTAAAAAAGGGGAGTATGACAATGGAGAATTGCATTGAATGGTTTATTGATCACTCGTGATACACCATGTATATGGTGTAGGACAAGATCATCAGATCTCAAACCAATTATTAGGTAATTATCTCGATCTTCATGGCTTTAAAAGTATCTATTTTCATCCCCACATATGATAGGGTTCTGGATAAATCCATATTTATGTAGATCTTTTTGGAAGAGAAGAAACAAGATGTGAGAGTTATTTGTGGGTATTGTGTTGATGATACCTCATCATAAATAATGTGATGGTTGTTAGAAGGATTCTTGAATGTTATATGTTTTATGAGTAAATCATAAGACTAAAGGAATTAGGTTCATGGCTCTTAGGGTGGATCTAATCAGTTGAGTCGCAAGGGTAGTTTCTCCTATGATAGGTGGAATAATCTGTCTTGATAATGTATAAAAATCATATATCAAATCATGAAAATTTAAGGGTAATACAAATATAGATAAATATCCATGTAATATGAGGTAAATTGGTTGGTGGACATTATCGAGGGGCTAGGTAGGGAATCAAGTGGTTCATAGAGGATTGTCAAATTTACACATCCACTACTATATGGTCCACTCCTGGATCAGGAATCTAGAAGATATAGACCGGTCCAGCTACAAGATTTTGAAGCCTATAACTTAGGGAATAAATGGATGATATGTTCTTTGTTTTGTTTCCATTATTAATTAACATCACTTTTTATATAAATAAGATTGATTCATTCTTCCATTTCCAATACAGTTGTTTGTGAAATTACAATATTAGTTGATCCCTTGGTTCAACCATTTCAATTAGAGGTTCTAAATGATGGTGACATAGAAATTTCACGCTTTTTGTAATTGTGTGATCCGACCCTAGTATGGTAGGTTTCTGTGTGATATCGCTTCATTGAAAAAATTATCTTTTCAAAATCTTCTTTGGAATGGACTGGAAATCCAATATTCCTTCCAATATTTACTATTCTATGAGGATAATGTTGAGTGTCTATAACCACAGAATGTGTATTTCCTTGGTTGTTAAAAAGGATAATATGTATGTGTAGGATGAGTTCCAACATAGTACAATTTATATGATTAATTAAAAATTATATAGAATGAAACATGAATTATTTTATGTGTATGGATATTAGATTCTCATGTTGGTTACAGAGGGTGAGGATCTCTTTACCGATTTCATTCATGGTTTACCTCGACACAAATAGATATACATAAACATTAACTTTCATACAATTGAGGAAAACATATCCTCCTATGTATATACGAAATGTCCCATGGACCTTTTATATAATTGTTTGTAGTTGGAAGACATTAAAAATAAGTGATTTATGAGAAAAAACATTTACATCATATCATAACAATTTATTTTTTGCAAGAAGTCACACTAGAGATCTAGGACATGTGTGGATTAACAACATTTTAATCAATCGACCATGAAGAATATGTATATGGTTCTGAGGATTGATGTCATATTTGATCAATTGATAGTGTCATGATGGTTCTTGATGATTTACCATGGATCATGACTTCATTATCATCTAGTATTATATGAGGTTATTCAAAAGATGAAATTCAAATTTCATTATGGTCACTATCAATATATGTGGATTTCCATTGGTGTGATGAATGACCCCTTAGTGATTATATGACACATGAACCATATCATTTATACTTTCATAGACTACATATGGGTGGTTGTAATCTGTGACATATTATTGTATTTGATGTCTACGGTAGATCATTCATTAAATATGAATATGTTTTGGAATACATTATGATATAACCATACATAAAAGACGAAGTCTATGTTTTAGTTTTGGATTTGAGGGGATATTTTATCGGGGATGTCATCTTATCAGTAGGATTACTGGTGGACCCACTAAACCTTGAGGTAATTATTTCCTCGTATCCACTAAAGAATGTCACTGAGGTGCATTTTTTATTATAATGGTTGGTTACTATTGTTGGATTGTAATAGAATTATTCATAGATTCATCAACATTTAATGATTTGACTAACAATCAGAAGACCATCACGTGAATGAAAATTTTCACAAATTTCATTCATTAGTTGAGATAGAGGTTTAAAACATCACCCATCATGATATATCCACAGGACAGTGTCGAGTATGTATTGTTATATGAAGCATGAGGGATATGACATGGGTAGGTTTTGATGTAGAAGAAAGTGGTTATTGATTATACATTAGTCTAATGTAGTCCACATATGATGAAATACATGACTCACTATCTTGAGAAACAATCAACGATATTCATATTGATGATTTGGAGACACTTCTTATGGGTGAGGGTAATCATTTTCTCAAACCACATGAATCTCAAGTACATCATATCACAAATGGATCATAACATGAATAACAGTCGAGGTATAGTGTTCCTCCTAGAAAATGTATTCAATATTTCTAATAATCATAGGAATGGAAATGTGGTGGAAGATGCACTATGCATGAAATCTTGTTCGTAATTATTAGATGAGGAAATCAGCTAGTTTTCATTGTTTTTGTTTACATTAATGGAAAAGGATATCTCATCTAATAATTAGTAACTGGTTATTACCCCATATATTTTACATTTTTATAATGATGATCGGCATGGAGATATCAACTATGGGTGATTATTTTATTTATATCCTCTGGACATGATTTTTATGAATATTCCAATGGTGTGAACAATGTTATCCTAATTAGAGTAATTCCGATGGTATTTTAATTTTTTGTGACTAGGTGTTGATGGAATTTCATAAAAACCATTATTGATAAATATAAGTGATGAAAGGATGTATTAGGATGTCCAAACTATGAGTTGGTGGATAGTTGAGAAAAAGTGACTTCTAGAGTTTTTATCTCAATGCCTCACTTGACAATAGATGATGGTTGGGCACTAGGTTGTAGTTTTTTTTACCTAAATCCCATGAGGTACCTGATTGAATGTGATATGCGATATCTATGGACTTATTTATGGGCTTACCATGTACATATATTGGAAACAATTCTATATGGTGGATAATATACCGACTCACTCAGTCGGTAATCATCATAACATCTCATGATTAGAGTTATGTATTTATATTAAGGAACCTTTATTTGTAATAGATAATTTGAAATCATTGTTGTTACCTTTATGATCATCAATTTTCTTGATTAATAATTAACATCTAGTTTAAAGAGGTTATTGTAAGAGGATTTCGAGACTCATTTATGATTGAAAAAAATAATTTTCCCCAAACCTAATAGATAAACTGAGAATAAACCCCATCTATTGCATGACATGTTGCATCTTTTTTTGAACATTATTCATATTTGGGAGGACAAAAAACACATGGCGTAGTTTTTAGACATCAAGAGATATAGTTACACCATTTTTATTTCATCATTTGATTCATTCTATGGGTGAACCTATATGTAACCTCAACATTTTATTTATCTTGGCGACTCATCAATCATGTGCTTGACTTTGGTGACAGTTACTACAATATTGGTTAAAATCATCTAAGAGAGAATAACGACTAAAAAAACAATCATATGTATTATGTGGGTTCATGATGGTTACCTATGGAGTTAATGGATAAAGGTCATGTGTTCCTTTGTGTTTCACCATCATGTGAATTGAAAATATTTGTGAAAAATGACATTTTATTTAAAATATTAACTGATACCTAATAGAATTGTATTTAGTTATTAGGTGGAATACTACATAGCTTTTCTGAAAAAGTTGAATTTTGTACTCAATATGATCCATGTGTCATACCTGATGAGGTTCATGCAAGACCCATCACACATTATTTACTATAGTTCTATGTAAATTGATGATGGATTTAAATTATTAGAGTACCGAATATAGATTGAGGATCACTATGAGAGTATCCATAATGGGTTATCGGTTCCCCTGGTAAGTGTTTAGTAGTAGAATATGATCCTTTATACGAGTAATGTGGAGGACAAGGATCAGATTCCTATTCAATTCTCAAATCAATTTATGTGTCCATTTTTATGGATTTAGGTTATATAAATCCCAAATGTAGATACTATACAATGCATAAAATTTCTTTTATATTACTTTGTGATATTATATGAAATGTTTTCTAGAAAATCACTCATATAACTTTCAATTCTGTGGTCTGGCGTGCACATAATATATATTTGAAATATATTAAATATCTTAAATAAAATACATGTGAAGTATTAATGAAAATTTATATTGACTACCCATCAAGGGACTAAATTATAAATATAATGGAAGAGTTTATTTCAGAAATGGGTTTTACCATAGGCAAGAATAATTTATTTTTCATGGTTCGTTTCGGTAAAATTAATCACTAACAGAGATAAGTTATTTAAATAAAATAATTATTTTTTTTCATTTTTGATAATGTAACTATTTTTACATTTAATTTACTATTATTAGAATTACACATGTTTTTCGACACAACCCATATAGATTTTAGAAAACACATAGAGATCATTCTTTGAAAATGGGTATAGATTGAGATTATATCACAAATCATTATTCCAAATGAGCCACTATATTTCATCAAAAGACAAAAAACAACCCTTCATCATAAATGTTCAAGCCAAAAACCAGGTAAGATGTTTTTTATTTTTTATTTCCTCTCTATTCATTAATCCTAGATGTAAACAGATCAATTCCATTGACAAAAATGATATTTTCATTTATTTTAGATTTTATATTATGGAATTGTTTTGTATTTTTATTATTTTAAATGAATAGATACCTTTCATTGATAAAATCATTAAAAAATTGAAAATCCCTGGTTCATTCCACAAGTATTCTATTTTATGAATTTATCCCAAAATTTTATCATGATTTCATTATTGGTACTATATTTTTCCAATGGATGGACAAATATCTGGTTCAAAATTTGTCTTTGTTTGTTATTGGGAACAAAAAATAGAAACTAAGGTTATATAATGATATAGTTGTTGCAGATCGTGGATCAATGGAGATGGTGGGTATTAAAGGTGTGGGTATTTTCCTAATTGAGGGATGTTTCTTCTACCTGAGGGGCATATAATTAACCAAAATGCTAATGTGTTTCCTCGGTGAATTTTGAGTTCAGAATCAAGTGAAGGATGATCGTGAGTATTGATGACTTTAGATTCACGATCGATAAAGTGATTTAAAAAAGGAAATTTGGATATATTGGTTGGTATGGACGAATTGTGGGGGACCTAATGATCTAGAAAATGCAATGGAATACAGTTTCTAACTCATTATTACATTCCATGATAGTCATTTTTGTGGACGCAAGGGTTTCAAGAGGAAGATAATGAAAATATGGAATGTTACTCTTATAATACATTGTGTTCATTTACCAGATGGATTAGAGTGTACTCTGTAGAGTGCATGGGCATGGAAAAAAATTACATGGAAAAATGTCACGCCATGTACATGGACACATACAAGTGTAGGAACACACAGGCTGATACATGGACATTGCCACTGTACACAAACACAAACAAGAGACACATGAATGAAAATGTATGTTCTTATAAGTCATGTACTTATTTTAGACAAAATTTATATGTAGAAATACATGTAATATGTTTATCATTGAAACAGGTAGGTACATGGAAAACTATACATGTTTTGTATGCACCAATACACATTATGTACCCCCTTGAATTGTTTTTATTGAACTTAGTCATCATAATTATGAAAAAAATTATTTGATTATATTTAACTAGTCCTTTAAATAATGATTACAATGTAGAGATTCATCGATACACTAGTTTTAGGATCCCCTCTATAGGTTGATTCTCATGTTTAGTAGAGGTATTCCACCCTGTGACTCATGCGTCACGATCCATCACCTATGTTTGCTAAATTTTATATCTGTAATTGGAATGAACACCCTAACTACGGTGTCTAGAATCCATCTAGAATGCTTAATCATTATGGTTTCTGGTATCGTTGATATATTATATCGTATGTATCATTTAGGACCATATTATGTTCTTGTTATTCACTAATAGTTTTGGGTTTGACCCCAATATTGTTTATTATAGTCTTATTTGTCTAGGGAGTCTTCATTGGGGAGGGATCAAATCCTTATTACTATATGTCGAGTGTTTCTGATTATATCATGTCACTTGAAGTGATTTATCCAAGAACTAGTGTTTCTTCGTGAAATTTCTTATTTCTATAATATGGTATTTTCACAATAATGTCATGTATTATGTAAATGGCATCCATTTTGATGGCATACTGCGTGTTTAGAGAGAGGTTGGAGTATAGTTGGAGCGTGACAGACAGAGTTTTTTCACAAAGAGATTTCAATTGACATATTCTTTAACCATGAACCATGTAATATGTTTATATTTTTTGGGTTTCTTATATTTGGACCCTTTTTTAATTTTTGGAGCCTTTTATTGTATAATATATAATGGGATCAGAGATGTATGAGTAAATTGATTAAGTTATTTTACATTCTATTAGAGTTTGGTCTTGGTTATATGTATGTGTGTTAGCATATTGTTACCTTTTGTTGTTTTATATCATTTGTGGGATATAACCTCTTAGTTGTTTCTACTAGACCATTGTCTATTGGTGGTGGAATTGGGGTTTTCACTGGTCAGACCTTTGGGGTCATTTCCTGACAAGGATTGAATAATTCATATTCTCTGTTTATCTAAAACACTAGAGATTCAGTGGTTCATTAATTCGATATTTTTCTCTATTTAAATAATTAGTTATATTTTTCACTTAGATTGACATTTTTCGTGATGTCCTTCACTTCCACATTTAAAATATTTACCATTCCCATTATGTCAATTTCATCCATGATGACTTCCAATGATCTACTATGATGGAAATCCCATTTTTTCCGATAATGGTTTTTAGAGTATTAATTAAACCCCATATTCATTATAATTTTAATACATAGGGATTTATGGGTTATAGATATCTATATTTACACGTCCATATCGTATAAAATGATTGCAGCATAGCTACTAATGTTCTTTGGGGTTAACTACTATGGGAGATTTTTTTTATGCAAATAATTAATTGATTAACCTTAAGTTAAGGTTGGATGATAAATATAGAAGCATAAATTAAATGACATGTGAAATATTCACTATAGATACCAATAAAATCATCATCCCTCTACATTATCCCATGTAGTTACTTCATGATTTTTGTATAATTAATAATACATAAATGTATATTGAAAAATAAATTTTTAAATTCATCCCACGCCATGGATTCAATTTAATCATGTAACCATATATTTTTGATGAGTATCCACCATTAATCATATTCACCGATAAATTGATATACAATAAATACTAATTTTTCATGTTCTGGACAGTAGATAATGGATAATAACATTATAATGGAGCAAATCCATTTTACAATAATTAGTGGATTGGTATAACCGTTGAAAATTGCAAGACATTGACTCATCAAGGACTGGGAGGATATTAATTCCATAGATTTCTCATTTTTTATTTTCATCCTAAAATCATATTTCGAGAAATCATAATCACAGAGAGGAACAACATAATAATGAAAAATCACATATATATGATTAAATTTTTAATCAATACTTCAAATATAATATATAATTGGTGTATTAATCCATCACTTAAAATAATATTTCTCAAGAGTTTTGAACCTGTTGTGATGAAATGAATGATTAAATACACCACATAACCATAGAGGGTAGATACACGTACCATTCCTCGTTTATTATCACTACTTACTTCACATCTAGATATAAATCAAAATGTTTTATTCATACATAGATTTATTTTATTGAAATCTACTTCCTCTTTATTTTAACAAAATTCTATTATATTCTCCTATACATTGGATAATCATTATACTTATAATTTTACATATCATTAGAGATATCACTAATGTTTTCTCATTATAATTTTTCATTGTTAAATATATCTTCTAATGATACCAACTCTAATAATCCAGTATTATTATACAATAACATTATATATTGATAGGTTAATATTCATTACACAACATAATGATCCAAAGATGAATTGGTTAGGTATATTTCATTCACAAAAATTTACATGTAAACCACTATCCCCTATGTAATTTTTTTATATCCCGTTAGGATCTTTAGAACTACAGTCGTTCTTTTACAAATTATACATAATCCCATTTATCATAATATTGTTAAAATAACCACTGGAAAGGGTGTGATGAGACTCTTAATAGCTGTAACTATGAAATATATCCACATATAATGAGAATAAATATATGATAAAATTATAATCTAATTTAAAAATCATTTTTTGAATATCTTTGATCATATACATGAGTCATAAACATCATGGTAGTTCATTAGACATGAATAATAATTGAATCAAGGAACATGAGACATCTAAATGTAAAATAGTTATGAGGAATGTTTTTTTTGGTGACACATATTTATATATTATAATTTAATTAATCATGATTAGATTATTTTCAATAATATCATAATGAAATTGGTCTACATCCAAAACCATCTTAGATGTCATGGTTGAATCCCAAGACTATTTTAGTGGAAACAATCCCTAAATGGAATTATCTCACTCCCTATTTTAGTATAGTTTAACTAATGAGATATAAAATATTACCCTATGAAGTGGCGTAAGATATGGATCCATTCTTTCACATCAGCAGTTTTGTTCAAAAATAATCAAAAATATCATAAAAATTTAATTACACCAATAATTAATAAATGTAAAGGACATCATAATAAAGTCATCATAAAATTAAAAATATATAAAATTTGTTTTTCGATAAATTAATAATCTAATAAAAAATAACCCGTGTAAATATAAGTCAGTTTCAATGGATTGATATCATGTTATTACCCATGGAATATAATTCAAATTCAATAAATTTATTTTCTACATAATCCATGAAAATAAACCATAATAATGGAATCCTTTTTTCAAATCCCCAACAATAAATAATTAGAATATAAGATTATAATCTTATATAAAAAAGGATTTTATAAATCACATGGAACATTTAATTATGAAAATATCATTTAATTGAAAATTAATCATCAAAACATAAATTTATTCCATAGTCCATTAAATATAAAATATAATTTAAAATATATAAAAGATGATTCATATAATATATTTTATTTGGAAGTGGACAATTATTTTCATTCCATAAAAATTTAAAAAAGGATTATATTCGACTATTTATTTAATTGCATACATACTTGTATTGGAAAATGATGTTAAGATTAATCTCAAATTTTTTAACTAAAAATAAATAATTTTTTATTAACTAAATCATTTAGTTAATTTTATAAATATTTTCAAATTTTATTAATAAAAAGTTTTGTGAAGAAAATGTGTTTTTAGAATGAATAGAGAAATAATAATTGTTTTTGACAGTACACACTTTTTACCTATTGAGGACATTAAGAAAAGAAAATGAATCAAAAAAATGCATTTTCATGACATTAACATAATATAATAATATTTATAATCTTTTTTAGAAATTTATCATTCGTTTTTATAACCAAATGTATAATCCTGAAAATATATTCATAAATGATGAGTTTGTATAAGAAAACCCTTAACACTTTGAAAACATTAAAACATCATAAACCTGAATTATAACATTAAATTATAAATAAAATATAACTATTATTAAATAATTCAATAATATTAAATTTAAAATAGATTTAATAAATAAATTTTAAATTTTGATTGGTGCTTAATTGAAATATGTCACCAATAATTAAAAAGTGTGAAAAATATTGCATACCATTAATATCATATTCATTTTTAAATATATAAACCTCTATTATAGTTAACATGTGTTTAATATTTGTATATTTTATAACCTAAAGTATATATATTTTTTCATATAAGAGTTACATATTACTGTTTATTAACAATTATATAATAATTCTTTCATAAAATAACCTTATTTTATAAAAAATTATTTTTTACATTTATATTTATATTTTTCATTATTTTTCCTGTAGATATTATCATTATTAAATCTACTATTGAATATCATCCATGATATAAAAATTATATCTATTATTTATAAACTTATTCAGAATAATCCATAAATGATAGAGATATAAAATGAATTGCATTGTTCATGGAAACAATGGACCTTAAGTCTACATTAACAATATTTATATTTCCCCAAAGGATGAACTGAAATTGAGGAAAAAATATTATATTTATCCATAATATTTATATTTTACATTAATGAAATATATTTTGTAAAATTACCCTAAATTCTTTAATTGGTATTTATAATTGGAAAATGAATCTAATCGCTTAATAATGTGTTTAGATTACCGTACACACAACTGAAATTATCATATCCCTCAATGAATAGAAACAACAAACTTATATGTGATATAATATTTCAAAAATTGTATTAATAAAATACATATAATATATATATTTAAATGATATAATATTATATTTTGTTGATAAATGGTGATGGAAAATAAATAAAATTAGTCTCTAAGGTGGTATGCCTCTGTAAAAACAAATGATAATTTCGTATACCATTTCATTTAA
Organism: Viscum album; assembly: GCA_963277665.1. NCBI lineage: Eukaryota > Viridiplantae > Streptophyta > Magnoliopsida > Santalales > Viscaceae > Viscum > Viscum album. Next base: position 1,779,955,513 of record OY728121.1, on the reverse strand, counting down.
GATGATAGTGATATAATTTAGGAATTTAAAATAATATCATATAATTATATTTTTAATAATTTTTTAATATATCAATATAATTGAAGGATATTTTATATCTTTGGAAGAAGCAATAAAATATAATTATAGATAATGGATATTACCACTTCTTTTGGAAAATTCTTTGGTAATGAAGAAAAATCCATCCCAAGCTGATATTATGATCAATAAAATGATTATAATATTTGATTAGGGATTTATTATTTTTAATTGGTTAGGTAATATTAGTCCAACTTATAATGAATGTGTGATTATTATAAGAGATCATTTTTCATTTTATAAGTAGGGTAGATGAAATAAATGGTAATTTTTAATATTATATAGGGTACCAACAGTATGTATTGCTTATAAAGCACCAAAATTTCTTATTATAAAAAATAGAGGTTGTAGGGTCAATATATGATATGAAAATGGTTTTTGGATATTTTTTATATCATTTTTCCCATTATCATAAATGTTCAACCCACTAGTAAACCAACTTTTACCTTATCCAAACTAAATATGTTTACTATGTATACTAATAATTATGTTAAACAAATGAATTTATTATAAATTATAAATTATGACGATTCAAAATATGGATTGAAATTTTAAAAATAAAATCTATAAATAGTTGAATATTATTTATATTTAATACCGTAGAGACAGTTAAATGTGGTCTACAAAAGTGCAATATATAAAATGTATTAATTGTTTTTACATTAAAATTCATTATGGAAAATATTCAAATGTCCACAAATTTATTAATATATATATATACTAATTTAACTCTTAAACTAATATAAATAAAAAAACGAGTTTTGATAAACTTGGAATCAAATTAATACTCTTAATAAAAACACATTTTTTCACAATTCATTAATGAAATTAACATTTCATAAAATAACTAAAAATAAAATACTAAAATATTAATTAAATTATTATTTGTAAAAAAAATTTAAATTTATTTTTCTAAATGTATAAAATTTAATTATACCTTTGTTCACAAAAATAAATATTTTATAAAAAACTCAAATTTTAAAAACATATAATGCATTTTAAAAAAACAAATATTTTTTATAGTATGTATTCATTATGGAAAAAAAATTAATTAATTTTTATTACTACTATTATTATGTTAATTTTTATTTCTTTGGTTATATTAACCATATTAATTTTATATTGTATATTCATAGACATCAAGGTTTTTTATAGCAGACGATAATAATGAAATGGTCAAAAAATCATTAAATTTCATTATGGTAAATTATAAGAAAATAATATAAAATTTAGATATGTCATTTGGTTAATGAATATAAACTATTTTTCTTATTTTTGGATGAATGATGATCTCAAAAATTAGGTTCTTATGTGCCCTATTCCTTTTATTGAGAAGTTAAAAAAGTAGTTTCTTGTAGATATTACAGGATAATATATATACCCTCCATGATCTCCAAAGTACCTACATGAACTCATGTGATGTAACCCGATTTATAATATTGGGAATAGATTATTAAAAATATGTTTCATGCCTTACAGGTATGAATATTATTATAGACAGCTAGTCCAATCATGCCACACCACCACCAAGCCATTCATTGTAACATGTACATTTCTAGCTCCACCTTCATATAAATAGGTTTCCCAATGAGTTCAGAGACTCCCTCATTGATATCAGCTCTATTCAATATATCATTTGACTCGTTAGTTCCCTATACTTATGGGGTATTATTTCTCGTGATGTCTATTATTTAGTTTATCATTCTCTTTGGCAGCCCTCCACACTGGACATGTAATAGTGAGACAATTCCTATATAATATTTTCCCACATACTACACCACTATAGAATGTTCATTGGTGTGATTTAATACAACCCACATCATATTGTGTGGTTGATTGTGAATACACCCGCGTAAGAGCATCCTGGCCCATGTTTGATGGGGTCTCATCTTTCTTATTCTAGATGATTTATTATAAAAAAAAACATATATAAAAATGAAATTATGACATATCCTAACCAATTTATTGGACCATACATGTTTTTCCTAGTTATTTAAACCATAAGAATAGAATTTCACATCTAACACATACCATTTATTATATCACAATATGTTGCACATTATTATAGATATATAAAAAACGATCATATAATATTAAGGCTACATAAATTATTTTCAAATTATATACCTACAAAGAATAAAAAAATATATCACTTAGATAATTAATAGATGATTAACATTGATAGATAGTAAAATCGTGATGTAAATTAATGAACAGTAATTTAGAAAAAAATATTAATATATATGGAATATGTTAATACACTTTATGTAATGATACATGATCCAAGAGAAATTCAACTAATTTGTGACATTAGTGATGTCATTTGTAAGTTTATGGCCTGTTATACAAGGGATTTCCAGGTATATGGAATCTACCCCACCTAAGTTCTAGATAAATATTCATCATTTGATCATATCATTTGTTAGTCTGTATTAATTTATGAAAACATGTCACCTATCAAATTTTTCAATTCCTCGACATAAACCGCATAGGTAAATCTAGGGATCCATAATACATGATGTGTGCCTCCAAAACAAATATGCTAAAAATGTATACATGGATCCGATTACCATAATATAGAAAACTATACCCTCTGTATCATATAATTAAACCAATAATAACATTAAAATATAAAAATATTTGAGTAAATATGGTGTTAGAATACAATATCAAATGCGACACATGAAATTCAATAAATAAATGGTGTCCTTTATGGTAATCCACAATATATTAATATGTTGTGTGACATATGTAAATATGAATCAATTTTAAAATCCACTCAATTCTACAATAATTTTTATACTGACTCATTTATCCTGACTTCAACATTCTACCATAGGCCCCTTTCCCTTTCTACAGTTCAAATTGATAAAGTCTTCTTTCCAATCGAGAGTACTGGTCATTGTGTGAGTAATATAACCAGGAAGAAAATGACAAATGTTTTAATAAAAATATTGAAAATATAATACATATGTGTCCCTAGAAATTACTAATTGTTAAATCAAGCTTAATTAATCATATACATAGTACTTGTGTGCTCATGATGCAATAAAATATCTTAATATAACTTCATAATTTGTTTATGAAATGTATTAACTATGAAATTCTATGTGATAAAAAATAAACACATGTATACTAACAAATCAGTCCGTATAAAAAATTCATTGTGTGATCATGAAATTCGATATTCACATGAAATTGAGTTTTGTCACATTGTTTAGTATAACCAAGGAACTAATTTTTGGGTCATCCCATAAGTTTACCATAATCATATACTGAGAATGTGTCCCCTCTTTTCATCACCTCATTTCATCTAGAATCTCCATATAATGTATTATCATTACATTATGACACACTTGTAACCTTTACTAAGAACAAATACACCATAAAATTGTAACACACATAAAAGTTTAAAGCATAAGAAGATCAAAATAATAATAATGGTTTCCATATAATTGTAACATATGATAACGTTGGACGAAAATCAATATTGGCAACATTCCATGAAAAAAAATCAATGATTCAATGATAAGATATTTTTGATAGGGGGTACTCACATAGTCATATGTAACCATCAATAATTGTTAAAAATAATATATATAATCATAACCTGATTGTAGAAACAATATGTATAAAATGGAATGAATGTTAATAAACATTCTAACTTAATGTTGTTAACCATGTACTGAAATTATAATCAAAATATTTGATCCCAATCCAATTTTGACACCGATGAATAACAAGTTCAGATATCATTGATATCTATCATGGTTATGGTTCATTAAAGATAGTGACATAGAACAAAAACCCAAAAAAATTAAATGCATTGATGTTCATTCAATAATATCCAACCTCACAAGTTCTATTAATGGGACTAGTTCCATGATTTGGAAATAAAGGGGACATAAATTGACCAAATAATTTATTGATTCAATATTGGACCAGGATATCCTCATAAATTTAATTAGAAAACCTCATCTATATCTAACAGATGTTTATCTACTAACAATCCATCAATTATAATTTTATTAAATATTTTTATATTGATGAATAAAGTCTCATGATGATTGATCTATACAAACACGCAGGGAAACATTACTATTCATAAGGAATCAATTTTTTTCTAAAATATTGGTCCTAGAAATGTCAAATCCACCACAAATATAACAATGTATAAAAAATTTACTGTAGTTATATCATTAAATCCACATAAATAAGAGCCCTAGGTGTATGAATCATAAACACATACACATAAAAATCTTTTACTTGATAAAAAATCTCATTCATATTAAGAAGAATTATAAAAATTCACTATATGTTACATTTTATTGATGAAGGTAACAAATCATAATATTTTCATTAAAATAAAAGATACATCATACATATGTTATCAGCTCAAAATGAGGTATAAATAATTAAATAATATCTATAGAAAAATCACAATTATAGAAATAATACCTGAATATATCACTAATTGTAAATGTAATTTATAGATTGGGTGGTCTCATTCTCGATAAATTTATCATATGAGGATAAAAGAGGTAGAACACAAAGGAATTCTAGTGAATTGAAGTTATAATAACTCATTCATAAATTCCTTATAATCATACCACATTGATTATATATAATGTAAATTTGGAGAATAGGAAATTTCTAGAAAATTTTATTGTAGCCTCATATATTAGATGGTATCCATATACGAATATTTATTGATCAAAAAAGACAAAAAATGTCCTTCATTGTGAAATTAAAATTGATAAATTCAATCAATTAATTTTTTACCTTATGTAATGAAATACCATATGATATTATGGGATCTTTAAAAATATACATGGTCTCATTTCACTGTTTGATATGAAATGCCCAATGGGTTTGGTTGTCCACAAGAGATTTCATCATGCTCTTCCTGAAAAATACACATTTTTTTCAAACCATGTACCACTAATGTGTGAAACATATTGATGAAATTCCTCTTCATTCATTGATTGATATATTATAAGAAATATTTTTGGAAACTATTATAAAATAATGTACCCTTCAGTATGTGTTCAAAGATAACAGAATTGATCAAAAATTCAGTACGTCCTATCATCCTCAAATTGATGGTCAATCCGAGAGGACTATCCAAACACTTGAGGTTATTTTGAGAGAATGATCAATGGTCTTTAAAGGAGGATGGGATCAACATCTTCCTCTTGTTGGGTTCTCTTATAATAATAGTTTTCACTCGCGCATCCAAATGGAACCATATGAAGCCCTATATGGGAAAAGGTGCACAAAACCGGCATGTTGGGATGAGGTCTGTGAATATCAGCTGCTAGGACCAGAAATGGTCGATGAAATGGTGGAGATGGTGAAAATCATTCAGCAGCATATCAAGGCAGCCCAGAGTCGACAGAAGAGTTATGTAGATAATCATTGACGAGACCTTGAATTTAAAAATGGAAACATGGTGTTTCTACGCAAATCTCTATAGAAAAAGGTCATGAGGTTTGGAAAGAATGGGAAGTTAAGTCCAAGGTACAACAGCCCCTTCGAGATTCTTGATCTTGTCGAGGTTGTGGACTATCGACTAGCACTTCCACCTACTATGGCCAAAGTACATGATTTCTTTCATGTAGCCCTCTTAAGGAAGTACATACCGGACCCTTCACATGTAATCTCTTCGGAGGTGGTACAATTGGATGATGATCTTTCTTATGAGGAGAATACAGTGAAGATCATAGATCATTGAGAAAAAGTTCTACGAAATAAGACAATGCCCCTCATCAAGGTGTTGTGGAGAAACCACAATATTTAAGAAGCGACATGGGAATCGGAGGAAAAGATGAAGCTGAGTTACCCACATATGTTTTAGTGTTGGAAAAGGAAAAATTTCGAGGGAAAAATTTCTTAAGGGGGGAATGTTGTAACGGTCCAATGATTTATTAATGTAAATCCCTCTTGATCTAATTAAATGTCTCTTTATTAAAAATGTTTTTATAAGATGTCAACTTCTTTGGTTTTATGTTAATAATTTTGACTGTTGCTAATATAGCCATTGAATAGTGATAACATGATTAGTATAAATATAAGACTTTAACAAATCCAATTTAATTATACAAAAGAAGCTATGGCCTCATCCAGTAGAATTTCTCCATATGAATCCCATTTTTTCGGATCTAGGAAAAGAGGTGGCATCCTTGGGCATCTCCCTTGACCAAGCCCAAACTAAGCTTCACCATGTCAAACTGAAACAGGACCGTCTATGAGAAAAGTGGATGTTGATAGTGATTACCACTCGAGCGATGTTATCCGAGCCACCCCAAGAGTCTGTCACCATCGCACACCTTACCCTTTGGTCTTATGCGGCTGTTTTAAGGGGTTATGTAACAAATAAGTAGTACTATGTTCATGTACATTATTTTTGTATATAAAAATGAATATAATTTCTAGTCATTTTTGATACATTGTAAATAGTTTTTAAAAGTACAAATGATGTTTTTAGTTAATATTTAATTAAGAAATCTATTGTATTAAATTAAGAGATTTTTGAATTAAATAATATTTTAATAAAATAATAATATTATTATTAAATTAATTTTGTTATTAAATATAAATGATCTTATAATTTTATGAATGCAATTAAATTTTTTTATTAAGATTTCAAAAGTCATTTTTGTAAAAACCCGTGAATTTTCGATAAATGTCGGTTTTTATTTTAAAATTGAAAATCAACTTATTTAGAAATTTTTTAAGATAAAATAAATGTCATTTCTTGAATCAGGATGTCAAAATTATCCAACAGTTAATTTTTCATAATTTTCTGAGACAGTAAAATATTTGGGTAAAAATTAAATACCGTTTAAATATATAATGTGTTTTATGACATCATAACGACCCAATGGTGATGTAATAAAATAACATTATCCTTTTGATCGGCCAGTATATTTTTTATCATTAAAATAATGTTATTTTGGGTTTGTTTGACTTTCTTTTCAAAGCATTAAATGACCCCTCAAGACATATTCAACACTTTTCCTTTTTAAATTAATTTCCATGGGAGTGTGACTCACCTCCACATAAGAAACCTTATTATTTTAAGAAGTTAGGACTTGGGACTTATAAAATATTTTTTTCCTCTTCACATTTCCAAAAACCGTGGGCACAAACCATGGGATGGTTTGTTGTTTGGATTAATTTAATGTAAGGGGTCCCAAACCTAAATAATAAAGAATTCCATCACCATTCCAATATAAACCCACCCAAGCTCCCACTTCCTCCTCAATAAAATCCCTTGGAGTTCGTCCAACCTCTACCATACTCTCTCTAGAATCTTCCCAAGTTTCCCCAAGCTCCCAAGAAGCCTCTCACAAGCCTCTCTCTAGCCTTTGGAAGCAAACTTCCAAGTAAGGGTTTTTTTCTTCCTTTCTCATTTTTGGCAATTTTCATTAAGTTGTATTTCCAACTTCATTTCAATTATGAATGTTGTGGAATTGTTTCTCACCTCCATAATACTTCCCTATTTATGTTTTAATGATGGGATACCCCTTTCTCTGTCATTTAATTCCTCCCATGTACACCCGTTACTATGCTGAAATTCTGAAAGGAATTTATATCTCTTCTTTTACATTCAAGCAATAGTTTTGTATCATGAATATAAATTTCATTTCAATTTTTGGGACATGTATATACATGACCTCCTTACTTTCCATTACATGTAAATATGATTAGGAACCCATTTATCTCTCATCAACCTTTTTTTTTTGAATTCTTATGTCATGTTGTTACGCTGCCGAAATCGCACCGATTTTTTAAGCCAATGTCATTGTTTAGTGAATACCATACCCATTTCTCCATCAAGGGTATTAACCTTTATGCAAATTTACTTATTTATTGTAAATATTCATGTATTAATTCCACATTCCTTTATCGTTGAATAAATGATTATGTTTTATGAATCCAATTTTTATGATCCATGTGGCACACTTATGCATGAAATGAAATGTTTAAGAAGGGTGCGCCCTTATAGCGCTCCAATGCATTGGGTAAAGTATAGTATCATGATATTTCTTGTGCAATGAGGATTGACTCATGATAAGTCATGTGAAATGAGGGTTTACTTGTGATTCATGTGAAATGACGGTTAACTCATGCTTTATGTGCAATGAGCATTGGTTCATGCTAATTCCATGTTAAGTGTTGTTGCCACATTTCAATGTTATGATTATCATGCTTTATCATGCCTTTATGTTCATGTATCTTTTATGGTATATTGATATGACTATTTTCTAACATGTATTGTAATCCTCATGTTATTCCATGTTTACTCCCTTACTGGGCTTTATAGCTCACCCTATTCGTATGTATGTCCTCAGGTTATCCCATTCAATGCTAAGTACGAGGGAATGTAGTGGTCATGTAAAGGATGTTTTCAATAAAGATGTTGTATTTCATGTTTTTGTTTTTATGTATTGATCATAATCCCAAAAGACACTAAACCTCTCGATCATCATTGTTGTATCAAGTAATGTTTTATGTAATAAATCATGTTTAAGTTGTAATAAAAAGCAGGGTTGTCATATTGTCGGCATAGGTCAGGAGGATAGAGATGAAGTCATTGGGGATAGACAGAATTTAGTAACGTTGGCCTTTCCTCGATCGTCAATTCGTTGATGTTGTAGAAATTACTCGTTAGAGTGAGAATTCTTTGTTGGGGATTTCATTCATTGTTAGAGAAAAAATCCTCCAAAATCTCTCCTCCTGACCAACCCTTCCTCCCAATTTGATGCAAAATATGAAAATATAAGAATTTTTATTTATGTTTAAAAAATTAATAGGATGGAATCATTAATTGTTGGTATAATTAATTTTATCACATTGGCAAATTTAATTGTCTCCAAGTAATGGGAGGAAAGTATTATTTAAGAGTTGGGAGGCTTCTCCCCCATTAAGAGTGGTCGGGTGGTCCCCTCACCTAAATTTAAAATGGGGGTTTGTTTTATGTGGTCCCCAACTCTTATCAATCAAATGGGAGGTTTTTGGATCGGGTTGTCCCCACCACCATATCCCATTTTGAGGGGTTTCTAAAATAAACATGTTAGACATTTTTATTTTATTTTATTATTTCACGAAAACCACAAATAATTAAAATTCACTCTAACCCACTGTATTCGAGGCGAAGGTCCCCTTAGATGAATATTGGTGCTTTGAGTTCAACGGTGGCCTGAGATATCAATTCAGAGCACTAGTTCAAAATATACAAAAACCTGCTCATACATTTACTGAATGTACCCAAAATAATGTTCTGAAAATAATTCTGGTCATATCAAGTCTCAGAATCACACGCCCTCAATTTTCAAAGTCTTGTAAAATTCCCATATAAAAAATTAAATGAAAATTCCAGATCTATAGAGTTTCCCAATACAATCACATATTATTTTCGTATATCATAATGGGATTGTTGATAGATTATTTGGTGGATTGATGATCTATCTATCGAATAATTTTGATAATTGTGTATTTGAATGATATGATGAAATATCATAGTGTTATTTGAAGGTTGAATTAGATTTTAGATTGAATCAATGGTCACATGTATTGATTAAATATAAGATATCATTGGAACCAAACTCATTGATGAATATTGATCATATTTGAGGATTTTAAAATTTGTAACATCCCATTTGAAACACATGTGGGATAAATAATTTTCTAAATTTATTGCATGTCATTGGAAATTGTTATATGTGTGGATGATATGGGTGTGTAGCTTGTAACTATTTCGGTGAGGTGACGCATAAAATAATCAACAATAATGTCAATTTTTTGAGAGTGCATTCCCAACATTATGTTCAATGTTTCATGTTTGTATAAAATGGAAATAAAATCCATTCAACTACCAAATCAAAATATTTTTGTGGGAAACCGCCGTTAGGCTTATCATATGAAATTGTACCAAGGATATCAATTAAATTTCATTAATTAAGAATTAGAGGCTCAAAATAATTTTCTTTCACATACAATAATTGATCTCTTAATGCTAGAAATTACAATGTTTTATTATATTTCTATTCAATTATTTATTTCATCTATGTTTTCAAATAATATAGAATCATTCTACTAAATTATATACGTAGAGGTATTATTCAATACTCATATATGTAATATCCTTAAATTAATAGTGTATATATTCTATTGCAATATTATTTAAGAGTACAATCTTACTTGAAATATAGTGGTAATGCCAATTGATGGATATGACATTATATTATTGATAGACATTCCAAAATAGTATAATTAAAATAAAAATTATAGTTTAATGGAAATTTATATATTAATAAATGGGAAAAAATATTTTTCAAAGGAGAAATAACTCATCCTGATATATTTGTGGAACTGGCTCATATAACATTATTTATAGAGATCATCATTGAATTAGAAGAAAAAAATTTAATGTAAAAATATCTAAAATTTTCCCATCATTAAGGAATATATTTATGAATTTCATGAATTGGTACAAGGAAAAACCACAAAAATTTATATAGAGTTATATATTTACTAATAAATGTATCTATGAACATATATAATAATTTATTTATATTTACAAAATTGCAGTTATCAGAATAAAATAGAAAATGTAATGTTCATTTGGAGAAATGATTTATCCATCTATAGGTTTCTCCTTCGGGATCCACAATTATATATATAGAATAATTAACAATCAAATTTTATATTAGTTTATTGTAGATAACATAATAATATTATAGTGAAGAAGAAGTACCATCTCCAATGTAATGATGAATTAATTTAATAGTTTCATCGGGCGTAATTCTACTCAAACATTAATATCCAATACAAGTATCTGAAATCAAGGATGAAGAAATAAGATATTATAGAGGCTATATTTTGAAAATAATATGATCCTTATGAGATTTTAGTTATACCATTTGGAATTTATTATTATTATACCATATTTAGAGATATTATGAAAAAAAATATTTAAGGACTAATTGTATAATTTCATTTTAGTATTTACTGAGTTAATTCTTATATATCATAAAAGTGATGAGGATGTTGATGATAATCTAATGGTTATATTGAAATATATGAGGAAGTATAGGTTGTATGAAAACATAATAAATTGTGAGTTATTATTTTGGGATGCCAAATTTAATCAATTGTTTCAAGATCTGAGGTTCACATATAAATTTTTGAGAATCCTTCATCATTATTTGAAATCTCTATTGATTTCCAGTGCACCTTATAACAGAAAAAAAGATGGATAATTTCTATTGAAATATCATAATGCTGAGTACATACTATGAACATGATTAGTAGAATTTAATCATGGATGGGATCAACCACACAAATTTTTCGAGTTCTCATAAAAAATTATTCCACTCAATTATTAAAATGTAATCATATGAAATTATATATGGGAATAAATATATAACTCCAAAATGATTGGATGATGGGGGTGTAAAAAATATACATGTTTATGATCTAGTGAATAAAATGATAGAATAAGATCAATCCATCCAACAATATATAAATTCCTCTTACACATGGAATAAGATATATGCAGGCAACTATTGAATGGACATTGGGTTTTATAATAGAAAATATTTTTTCCATTGAATATCTCTATGAATGAGATGTATACTATTTTTAGTGAATGATATGGTTAGACCTTGGCACATTATACCCTATGATATCCAAGATATCATAGGAGTTTTGGCAAATCATCTAGAAGTCCCACTAAATATGGATAATGTTCATGATTTATTCCATTAATATCACTTAAGGAATTAAAAAACTAATCCATCACATGTAGTGAATCTAGTTGTGGTACAAATGTAACATGAATTCTCTAATGAGAAGAAGTAGATAGACAACATGGATGGTAGAGAAATAGTTCTACCAAAAAATACAACAATAATTTTTAACGGGATATGATGGACAAAAATAAATATTAAGAGGAAAATATGGATCTAGAGAAAATGATGAATCTATATTATAGTTATGTATTCTCAATCATGCATACGAGTTCATATTTTAGTAAAAAATTATATTATGGGGTGAAAAATGTAATGACCCAAAATTTTAAAAAGAAATTTATATTTTAAAACATTGTTTGATATATTATATAATATTATACATAAAAATATAGAGGATAAAAAATGCATTATATTATTAAAAAAGCTCATTACATTAGTTAGAAATTAAAATAATTAATATTCCAATAATTACAACAGAAAAATAAAATAAAATAGAAAATATCTAAGGGGAAATTATGGATCACATCAATGTATGTTAATTATCACCCCCATAAACAATATATTAATGCAAAAATATATATTATTAAACCAATCAACATATACCAAAATAAAAATATAACCTTTAGAATAATTGTAGTAACCTTTGAGTTAAATAATGTTGTTATATTTATTGTCTATCAAGTGAAATTTTTCCATTGGGATTCAATTGTAATATTACCATTAGTAAAATATAACCATTTATCAATATAAGTATTGTTAAAATTTCCCATTTGGAAATATAAATTTTTTTTTATAATTTTAACATTATAATTAATGTTTATAAGTAGTAATGGAAAATTATATGGTGTGAGGGATGAAATATTAGGCATGTCCTCAAGGAAAAATCAATGTGTAACTCCACATTCCATTTTGGGGAAAACATTAAGATCCATAAAAAATAATCTAGAAACACTTCCACCATAAGATGTAATCCAGCCACATTAGTACCAACATAATCACCCAATTAGAGAGATGAGATTTAAAAAAATATTTCCCAATTGGGGTATTATAGGTATATCACATCATGATAGAGGATCACATTGACATTGAAAATCTTGATTACATCCATCATGCTCCAAAAAACATACCCTCCCACTATATCAATCAATGTACTTATAAAAAAATATACTACATACCATGGATTTTATCAAAGATAACCATATACATAAATAAGAAATCCAATTTTTATCATTAGGTCATGCATTAAATATTTCACTATAGTTTCCCACCACATCATACTGGGACATAAAAATCACCAACAATGCACAAAAAAGTATGAATTCCATATAATTATCATTAAACTAGAACATCTTATTATCATCTATATCCACTCCTCTACTTCAGGATTTTTAGTACTACATTGTTAAGATTGTGGACTATTCATGATTAAAATTGGAAATTTTGACCTTCCAAAACTAGGTTCTACTTATATAACATGATTTGGACAGGATCTTACTCCTTGACCCAATGTGTGTACAAACCAAACCATGGATTCTTCTCACCTTTGATCAATTAGTGACAGAGAAATATCACTGGCCTCTTTCCATAGTATCAAATTAATTATCTATGTAATCATATGGCGACAACAAGAAACAACCATAATTAAGAACCGTAAGTACCTCATTATTAAAATCTTCACCAACAAAAAAAAATATCAAAAACTCAAATAAATCAAGAAAACTAAGACCATAATGATATCAGGAGAAAAAACCACTTCACCCTCACTATGTTTCTATATATTGAATCTATACAGTACATATCACTAAGAGTGATGCCAATCTGTTTCCTAATATTATAATGAAACACGAGACCTTCCATAATGTTTTTCAGAAACAAACCATAATCACAAAGAGAACCCCAATAACTGATCATCATAGCTACAATATTTATATACATATCCAATATAATATGATCCAAAAATAAATAATCCTACTCTAATAAAATTTCTTTATAACCCAGGCTATCGTGCCACCCTACATAACAGTTGAACCATCCTATGACATTGCTAGAAATAATTTTACAACACCAAAAGGTTGTAAACCAGTTATCAGGTATTAATAATATATATTTGGAAATGATTTAACCTATGTAATCTACAATCAAACATCTATAATAAGAAATCACAGAACTAATAATCAAAACAAAATAAGAAAAAATAATTTTTATTTTCAAATTTTTACAATTAGAACCATTACTAAAAATACCACAATGGAATGGTAACAACCAAAAAATCCCACGTACCTCCATGTGACTATAGGGTCATCAACTTCATGAATCCACCACTAACACCTGAAAATGTGTAATATTTAAAACCAGATCTAAATTTACCACTACATAAAATAGTGCCTTTACGTAGGTCATTATTAACAACGTCTATGTACACCCTTATATGTTTGTAGAGTGTTTTTGAATGCCTAGTAAAATTCCACCAAAAAGAGAGATTGAATTATTTTAAATTATAATATAGATCATCCAAAAAAATTTAAGAAGAAAATTCAAAATCTAAAATTAAATTACTTTGAGGAAAAATATATCTCGGAAAATTATTTCGAGGAAAGAATTTCTCAACGAATAATTCTTAAAATTTATATATACACACGGTTAACTACATACTGAATGTTATCACCACATCCCATATAAAATCATGTCACAAGATATAACCACATGAAATACCAATAGGTTCCTAGCATATGTGGGTCCTAATGAGAATAATTCCAAAATGATCAAAAATCCACTAACAAAACGCAATAGCAACCTCATTCATGAGCCCCAAGAGGGGAATGCCTCCCATGGTTCAGCATAATCGATATCATAATCAAAAACTAATTGTGTTCCTATGAATGATCCAATAAATAAGATACCATACAAATAAAGAAACTCTCATATAATACACAATTTTGTATAAACAAACCCACTTCCATTTCACATATAAACAAACAGCATTTGTAAATAATTTTTTATTCACATTCATAATTATTTAAAACTATTTGTAAAAAGAATATTAAAAATGTAATCTATCTATTACCATGGAATATTAATCACATTTTATAGCACATAAAATTAGGTGTTTGATTTAACAATAATTATTTTATTATAGTAGTAACACTTGGTATTCTCTCGATTTATCCATAGATCATTAATTTAAAAATAACACTGTGATTATGTAAATTAAATAAAAAAAATGTTTTTAAAAATAATGGGGGGTTGATGATTGGTGAATAAAAAATAAAATGAGATGATATATTAGGAAGGAAAAATTAAAATAATATATTAAGCATGATCCACTATGAGAAATCACATGGTGCTCATAATTAATAACTTCAAGAGATAATGTTTAGAAATTTAAATCATTGGTTTGTAAATATTAGAGCCATACTTTTTTCTGAGTTTATTTTAGGTCACAAAATTTGGTTTATATAGTAACACACAACGATTCACCAGATACCACTGATGATATTTTGATTTTTGTTTGACTTCATAACTAAAACTCACAAAGGAAGCACATGAAGAACAAGATGTGTAGTCTGGGATTTGATTTCATATAATTTTTTTTATGAAGGTAAAAATTTTCATGGACCTTATAGTGTTTATTATAATTTTATTGGCCAATATGAACCGCATAAACAACGTAATTAAATGAGGGATGATGAAATGGTGAACGGTGCATGAAACATCCCATTTAAGTGTGCCCTGATACATGATCATATTAGTGAGAATGACATACTATTATGTATACATATTTAAAAAGAAGATATTATTATTAAATTACATAATTAACTAGAATTAAATGATAATCCAATTGAAATAAAACATGAAGCTTGTGGCTTACATCACACCCCTAAAGAGATCACAAGGCATTTAAAACTACATAGAATGATATAAATACGATGATGTTGATGAAGACCTTCCCATGGCCTCCAAAAAATCAATGATTTATTATACGACTTATGTGGGACTCCAAAATGTTTTCACCATTCATCTTTTTCGAAATTCAAACTATGGTGGTCATTGTATCATTTAATAGACAATTTCGAAGGTGTTTTTGGAAACGTAGAATTCATAAAATAAATTTGAAAAATGTTTTTGTCTTGTAGAATGTCTAATACTTCTTTTGAAAAAAGTAAATACACTTTTACACACATATTTTATATCTGTACAAAATAATTGTAATCCTTTAGAGGCCTCCTTCTATAGATACATCAACATTATAGAACCCAAATTTTTACTTACTATTAATTTCATTCCTCAGATAGATCAGTTTGTTTGTACCCCTTAATGGATGAATTTGAATTAAGGTTATTAATAAGATATTTATAATACAAAATTATGGATCTTATCAGAAAATTTAATACCATTAAAATTAAATAAATAATCATAACATGGAATAAATGTACATCTCTTCATAGGAATTAATGAAGTTTGGCCCATTTTACTTCTACATCATAGTGGGATCTCAAAATCACTACCACCATCAATGAAATTATTAAAAAAAACAAAATTGGAATTTTTATTACTAAAAAAATTAATAATTTAAACAAACATGTACTGATTTTTTTTAGTAAAATTGGAATTAATTATATAATTACAGTTAAAAAGTGGTAAAAGGGTAAAAAATAATAGTAAATCATTGTGTGACAACACCCTAAACCTAAAATTGTTCACTCATAGGAAAAGTTACATTTCTAAAAAAAATTTCACGGTGATTTATA
Source organism: Viscum album (assembly GCA_963277665.1). Lineage (NCBI taxonomy): Eukaryota > Viridiplantae > Streptophyta > Magnoliopsida > Santalales > Viscaceae > Viscum > Viscum album. The sequence continues at coordinate 1,779,938,928 of OY728121.1, read as the reverse complement.
ATAATTATTTATAATTAAATACTAATGTAAAATTAAATATCTGATAGTAATTTGATTAATAAATAAATCACACCATGGTTGTATTTTTAAATATCCTTGAAATAGATGTATAATATAATGTATATAATCAAAACTAAAAAATATGCATGATAACAAGAGTAAAATTTAATTCAAAATTTATTCATTCTGTAAACCCTCAACGTGTCTATGTGAAAACCAGTCAATTATATTATTATTTTTATATCCATTAAATATATGTTATTTTGAACATTTTTTGTGATTTAATGATTTTTCCACATAACATGCCATGCATCCATTCTATTAAAATTTTAGGGCCCACTCATATAATTATTACTTCAAGTAAAAGCTTATGATCATGACCTATATATCCCCATATGATTCACATTTCATCACTACCATCATTTTTTACTATTTTTTAAAATTTCAAATTGGGAAAAAATCTCACACTCATCACTCAATCCTTGATTGATCTCTTCATGATAGTTTGTGTAATAATAATATCAAAATAAATGGTTCAGGAGCACTTTATTTCCACCTTCCCAAAAAAACATGTATTATTTTTTTATTTTATAAAATATATAAATTTATTTATTAATTTTTAGTTATAGTTTTCTAGGTCGTGCAATAGTTGAATACATGGAACACACAAATATAATATCTGATATATTAATGAAAAAGATCAGATAAGGAATGAACATACAACAAAATCCTTCTATAATGCTGCTAAATATTATGACAACATGTATATACCATATATTAAGTATTAAATATTTATAAATAATTTTTTAGCGTATAAGTAGGTGTATATATTATGTACCACATTATTCCCATAAATGTCCTATATTAGGGGTATTTTTCTTATAAAATATTTTAATGTGATACAAGTGTTTATATAATAAAAAACCAATCATAAAAAAAGTTTCACCTCACTATTAAATTCATTCTAAAACAAACATTAAACGAATAATTTTTTTAAAATTTTATAATAATGTGAAATAGTTAAATTACTCTTTCATTTTCTATAAATTACATGATAAAGATGGCATCATGTTCATTGACATTGTGGGAATAAATAATTAATATTCAAGTAAAAAATTGATGTTGTTGGTGGATGGGGGAATTTAAAAATTCCATTCATAAATAATAAAATAATAACATGAACAATGATAATGAAAATTACTAACTATAATAGGAATATAACAATCCCCACACACCTTTAGTATGCAGTTTCCTCACTATAATAAAATTGATTTTGGGAGGGAAGTATAAAACCTGGTGGGATTCACTAGTATGTTTATTCTTGAAGGTAAATTTCCTCCATTAAGTACATTCAAAATTATATATAAAAGGTTTTTTTGTCTATTCCCATTTATAGTGATTCTTTGAAAACTTGGCTCACACTAGACCTTTATTTCACCAAATGGGTAAACCTTAGAATCAGTATAAGGACTAAAACATCATGAAAAATGCATAAATTGGTAAATATTTGGCTTAGAAATATATATGAGGACATTATAATCTATCTAAAACATTCTATGATGAATCTTATGGTCATGGACATCAATTTTCTTCACTTTATAGATATTAGAGATCACATATGCATCATTCCAAATTTATTCTATCTCTTTAATCAACAACATCATATTATCACATATATATAAAAGATTCATATTACATTTCTTAGCATCCCAATATTCATGGTTCGTTAACTCCACCATGAGGTGGCTAGCCTTTTCGAACACAATTCTATATGGTGACATTATGATCGAGGTGTTTAAACTACTATTATATGCCTATATACATCATCCAATCATAATTTCAAAATTTCATATTAGTTTTCACAATTTGTTACATGATTCTAATAACTTATCTATTTGATATTTATTATATTATATTTGGTTGTGGGTGATGTTAAATGGATAATTAATTAAAAATGCATACTCATGGAGAAAATTTTCATGTTGTTATTGATTAATTTTTAGGCCTGATCAATAATTATGAATCATGGAAAATAAAACCTATTGATATTCTTTGACCTCATAAAATGAACAATTAATAGAGAATCATTGGTCATGGGAGCCTTTTCTCCCACCCATTTATAGACATAATCCATAACAGATAACATATGAAAAATGAAAAATGAATTTGAAAAGGAACGATATTGTCAATACCCCATGTATCTAACATCTCACAAAATAATATGGGTTTTTGTTGAATTTCATTCTTCTAGTAGATATTCCCTATGAATTTACATCAAGTACATGAATTAAAAAACTAATGGGATCCTCTAGAAAATGTTTTCAAAAAAATTTATTCGTAAATGACGATTCTAGCAATGCGTTGTGAGCCTCAGTTCCCCCCCCCCCCCACCATCTAATGTGAGGTAGAATCTAAAAACTGAGGTGAACTCATAGTCAGGGATGCATCTATGATCAACATGGTCAAAATAAATTCTCAATAATTATAGTTCATCCCAAATGTACCATTGATAACCATGATTATGTCTATGGTATATCTTTAGGTTTCATTAGTAGAAAGACTTTTCCACATATATGTTATCTACAAACTCAAGGGAAAACTCCAAAAGGAGGAGCATCAATCGAATGAGGCAAGTTATAACTTCTGCTTCTAATAGTGAAAAATGGATTCATGATTAGAAAAACAATAATTTTTTATATAATAATATATGTAAAAAATTTATCCAAATAAAACACAATATAAAGGGGTTATTTTTCAGTGGTGGTGTATTTTTTCCTAGGAATAGTCAATGGTATTCGAGGAATACACAATGACATGAGGCGACTTCATGACCGGTTGTGATAAAACTACACAATCATCAATGTTAGAGATGTCACACACAAGTTTGAAGGGGAGATCCCACCATGGGTATTTAATGATGGGAGGTAATGTTACACTACAATTTATTCAATTGAATTCATCCTCAAAACAATAAAAAAAATTAGAATCCTTTTGTAATAATAGATAAAATCGAAGGGTAATCATTAAAATTTGATCAATTAATCAATAGTAATAACTAGCATATCCCAAAGAATATAAAATCCCATGAACACATTTTGGATATCAATGGGATGAAATTAATTCAATTTTTGGTTTATCAAACAGAATTACCTCTTTATAATTGACATTCCCATGTATTATCCAGCACTCAACAATGAAATTTAATTTATAAAAATGTAATATGAGATCCTTTCAAATGAAATGAAAGAGGATATGACCTATGTGTTCCAAATATTCATAAAATCCATTTATGTATACCATGAAATCATCCATAAATATTTCCAAACAAATCTCATGGTACTCAAAAAAAATATGCAACATAAATCGCTAAAAGGTACTGGGGGAAATATATAAACCAAATTAAATCCTTCTTTATGGAAATGTTTATATTGAGCAGTTAAATAATGTATTTTAATTATCCTTAAGGGATATGTTTATTTTTAAATAACCTGAATATCCATCAAGGATATTATAATGGGACATAATAGCTAGTCATTCTATCATTTTGTAAATTAATGTAAAGAATTGTGGTACTTTTATGTCGATTGATTCATGAAATGGTAGTCAATACATACTCACCATATTTTTTGTATATATACTAGAACCAGTTCATTCCATTCATTTAACACAACTATTTTTCCAGTTTTTAGGCATAATTTTCACTCGATTCACCCATTTACTATCACATATAGGATAAATGATCCTAAATAAAATAAATTACTGAAATTCTATTTTACCAGATCATGGAGTGTGGGATTCAATCGATGTTGAGGATTCCTAACACACATAACCTCATCATCTAAATGTATATGGTGAATACAAATAGATGGGTTACTCTCATGAATATCTGCCAATTTCAATCAAATTTTTAATTTTTCACTTTCTCAAATGGTAAAGGATTTTTTATTCTTGTTGTGGAGAGAGGTTTTGGAAATTATGATGAAAATTTTCACAATACCATTAGAAAATAATAATTTTAAATTATATATTAATTGATTTAAATAAAAAAAAGGAGGTCTTTGGATAGATGGTGAGGATTTAGGGGGGTGTGGTCTATGAAAATGTTTATCTACTACTCTCTATTATCTATGGAATGATAATCTAATTAAATGATATTTTTAGAATCATTCACTATCATGGGTACCACATAATGAACATAATATTCAAATAAAAAACAATATATACAATTCCTTGAACCTAAACCAAACTCCATTCATGAATCAAAACAAAAGTAATTAAATAGTGTAGAAGAATAAAATGTATTAGAGTATGGGTAGATGAAGAAATTGTGTGTCTGTGTGTTTAATTTGAGTGAACATACATATAATATGTTGGAAGAGTGGAGTTCAAATAAAATGGGTATTTAATAGAATCTAGGATATTAAAACATATAATTTCCCAACTAAACTCCATTGATATCGTACTATTTAGAAATGTGATGATTGTCGTTATTGTTTAAAGGAATTAACTCCCAATAATGAGGGAATAATGTACGTGGGTTCTGGTATCTTCCAAAAAAAATGTAGAATTATGCAAGGATGATTAGATTATTCACTATTAAAATGGTTTCTATGATCACTCTGGGTCGGTGTGATGTGCTCTTGTTCTCATAATTCATAATGATTCTCATTGGTTGATGCTCTCTAACATCCATAGAAGAGTAAATACAATATGGAATCAAATTAATCAAATTATAAAACCCAAGTATTCAATATGAAAATATTTTCCCCTTATTGTGAAATGTATTTTGAAATTTCCCGAATATTTGAATCACATTGCCATCAATTTTTGAATCTAATATAATTCATTACATCCTAAATTAAATATTTCATTCACATAGAGTCACTATATTTGTGTGCAATGTTATTATTGAAATTTTGTGTAGTAATGGATTTATTTAACTTAATGAAATAAAATAATGTGAACATCTACCTTTTTAAATGTATCCATTATGTATTTTCAATCTCATTATAAAACTTTTTCATATAATTACAGAGTATTTGGATGTATCAGGGGGGATTTATTATTCATTTGAATACATAATTTTATTTTATTACACCTATTTTATTGTTTTTTATTTCATAAAAATTTACAGGGTTGGTAAAGAGATATTTCAGTAGGGTTACATTCCTTTTGGCTTGAATAACTCTATGATGAATCTTCATTACCACAAAGAATTATATTCAAACTTATATTTTCACTTTTATATGGACTATAAACAGACTCAGATGGTTGTTTTCTAGAACCTTAGATCATTATAAACCCAATTATATATACAAATAATCCCACTTGATTTTTTATGTCATGAATAGCTGGTTATCTGTTCTATTAGAAATGGTGGTTCCTGGTTTCCATTTTCATCCCCATGTACTCATGGAATGGTTCAGATTTGGGAAGAGGAGGGATGTTCCGAGATGTTGAATTTGAATATGGGTAAATACCTTGTCATTGTTGACTCTAAATATTCTTGGGGTACTATGAATTTATTCCTTATTAGTGTTGCGGTTTTTCTTCCCACCGGGGGTATATATTTTTCTCTAATTGTTATTTCATGAAGGGTGATACTTATTGAAAATGATGCTTAGGATATATTGGTGCACCACACAAAAATAAATCCTAATGTAGTAGACAGTGGTCATAATGAATGTTATATTATAATTAATACCACAATGTAATGAAATATAAAGAGAGTGTAAATTACCATATGCTTGAGAAACATAATATTGAATAGTCTTCATACAAACATGGTTATTATCTAAAATTTGTTCTACAGATAAATGATGTACCTCATTAACTCCTTGGTTTAGGAAAATTTATCATGTTCTAATTTTTTGTGAATTTTGATCCAGATTCATTATTAAGTCAGGAGTGGATGAAAAATATTTAAAAACTAGGGATCCACCAATAGGAGAATATTTCATTCATAGATCCATGGAAAAAATTACGACATATAATTATTGAATTAATAATTGTTCACTAATCTGGTGTTGTGGTCAACTTAAACTATGAGTTTTGAATCATTCCCAATATTCCGGAAGGTTATTTTTTTATGAGTTCATAATTACACAAATATAATTTCTAATTGATGATGTTCAATATTAATTGAATAAATTCTATAGAAAGATTAATTTCAGTTCTTTCTAGTCACCATGTGTGGCAGACCGATAATATATGTATTCATCGGATACACCATCAACGGAGAAAAGGAAGGCTTAGAATAGTAGGAGGACATCAAAAACATTTTCTGTTTCATGGTGGAATGGAATATGTGAAACATCATAATATTTTTTTGAGTTGGTCACTATAAAAGACATGGGATTTAGAAATCATGAGGATTAGGTATAATATCTCATCTCAATTTTGGATACATCTACAAGATATTGGATGTATACATGTTGTTACTCCACATCCGGGGTGCATAGATCTTTTTTGTTTCAATTATTTGATGCCAGGATTTATAGGGTTATATTTGGTTCAACAATTAATTCAATTGGACCAATTGTGGTTCCCGAATGGGTTACTCAATGATATTTTATTTTAATACTAAATATGACTAATTTTTTTAGTGAAGTGTCCATTAAATTTCGAGGTCACATTCAAGAATTTTTTTCTTTTATAGTTGGGTCATATAGATATGGAATGATAATTGTTTTTTATAATGTATGGAAAAATTAAAATTTATTATGAATCATTAATTTATAAAATAATTGTATTTTTTATACTATAAAAGAATTTTAAAATTTTTATTAGAATAACAAGTTAGGGAGTGGATGAAACACATAAAAAACAATTAATAATTAAAAAAATAAATGGAGATATTGAATGGAATAATAAATAATATGTAATTAAATAAATAAATGAAAATAAATAAATAATCTTTGACCCCAAGGAATTTTTCTATAATATGATCTCATTGTCGATCACATCAAATTAGATGTTTGCTTTTGATATAATTTATGCTACACAGTAGGATCCAATGACCGGCTCTCAATTGTTGCATAGATGATTAATCAAAATAGATGGTTCTAATTATGAAAATAAAAGGGTAATAATGTCTGAGAAATCAAGGGGGTTTTATGATATATTTATCCCAAAAAACATTTTGTGATAAATCAAAGTATAAATGAACATAATTAATTAAACATGATCAACCTGAGGAAATCAAATGATTATCATCCATCATCAGTTCAAGAGATAGTGTTTTGATATTTTAATCCATGGTTTGTAACAACTATAATAATAATTTTACTTATTTTGTATTATTATACCTATAAGGATTTGCTGGGAAAAATAAAATGATTCAGTATATACCGCAAATGATTGTGGGATTTATGTTTGACTTCATAATCTAAACTCACTAAGGAAACCCATGAAAAACTCAATACACCATCCCAGATTTTCTTTTAACTCAATGAGTTACCATGAAATGAAATTAAAAGTTTTTGGTAGTGTTTATTAGAGTTCAATTTACCAATATGAACCACACAATCCCCAAAATTAAAAGAGGGATGATGACATGGTGAACATTTTTTGACATATCATATGAATGGATACCCCCAAACATGATCAAATGAGTAGATCATGAAATAAATGTACATACATCAATAAAATAAGATCATGGGATTAATAAAAACAATATAAAAACCTATAATGGAAAGTATTATTTAAATGTTCCAACCTGTAGATCGGGATTTACATCACACCCATGGGGTGTTCACAAGGCATTTGGAGCTCTAAGGGTGTAAAGAAAGACAACTATGGTGAAGTAGCACCTCTCATGGCCAACCGAACATATATGATTGAGTATACAGATTATTTTGTGACTCCAATATATAATAACCTTACCTCGTGGTCTAACTTCCTATTTGGGTTCCTAATGTATAATTTTGTAGGAAAAGTGTATGGTTTTTTTGAGCCACTAAATTTTATATTACCACATTAAAAATGTTTTTTGGCCATTATAAATTCTTATATTTCTTTTCAGAAATCTAAAAACATGTTTCCCCACCTCTTGATTATCTTCAATAAATATTTGGAATCATTGGGATTAAAAATCAATAGATATATATAAAATATAGAACACTACATTAGACATTTTCTATAATCCAATTATATAGATAGATTAGTTTTTAGGGGCCCCAAAATAGATGAATTTTGATTTTATTTATTTATAATAGTTTTAAAAATTACAATTTGGATCTGGTCACAAAATCTCATCTCATTTGTACTAACGTATTTCTAGGAAAATTATCTACATTGGACATTTGTTCATGGGCTTCCATGTAGTATGACCAATTTTACTTTTGCAACATCATGGGATATCTGAATCATCCCAAACAATTGAAATCACAAAAATAAGTGAAATTTCCATTTTTAATAGTTAAAACACTAAATAATTGGATAATTCATTAATTGACATTTTTTATTAAATTTGGAATTAATGATTCAAAATCTATTGGACACAATTTTATAAGGGTACAAATGAATTGTGAACCATGTTTCAATCAAAAATCTCTTTCAAACTCATAGTCATATGAAATTCAGTTAATAACATACATAACAAAAAATTCACATTTCACAAAAACATATATAGTGCACAACAAAAAATAAAACATGCAACAAAAATCAGTATCATTTGGAAAGCCAATTTTTTTTACATTTTCTCCTTTAAATCCCATTGGATACAAATTTCACATATTTCAAACAAATCATAAAACCCTTTAATGAAATACCATAATGATCCACACATGAAACAAAACTATTTTATTTTTTAAAATCATATATCATCAAATATTCATTTAAACATATTTTTTAAAAATATTTCTCACCATGCACATAATCCATATAACACATTTAAGAAACAACTAAAGAATAAAAAAAGAATCTAATAATGTATATGAATAGAACCACCATCCATGTAGGTGGAAATATCTAGAATCTAAGGAAAACCCACTACCAAACCTCAAAAAGACAATAAAATTGGAAATTTTAATAAAAACCATCAATTCTTAACCCAAAAACACATGATGAAACCTTACCTAGGAACAAAATCATCTAGATAATAAGAACACAATTATTGAGGGAGATAAATCCTAGATCAAGTGTTAAATAAAGTGAAAATAGACTGACATGATAATTCATTCATGAATCCTCACCAAAAACACTATAAGATTGATACTAAATGGATCTGATAAAGCTTAAAGGAATCTCCTATGGATGATAATCATATAGGAATCATAATATATGTGTTTTAGGGTAAAATTTGAATATTGAAATGAAATACATTTTTAAATTTTAATGAACAGGATTGGTCACATGGTTAACCAGAATAGTTTTCTAAACTGTTCAAAAACAATTCATCTATAATTTTCGAAGAAGAATAATGATACATGGTCTCCTGGGGGAGGGAGCATTTCCATGAACCTAGTAATTTTAAATAGATAGTGCAATTTTTCAGTTTTAATGGTTTATTTAGACATGGGAACAATATCCATTAATCATGTTCCATTATTGCACCACTGGATTCTGAGCACCAAAAGTTCATTTTTATCAAGAAAAATTGTGTAGATAAGAATGAAAAAATTTGAGACAAAAAATATACAATACAATAAATTAATAAAAAATAATTTATTAGGCATGAACAACCAATTAAATCCAATATCATTCCTCGAGATTCAATCCATACTCTATCAGATGGTGAGAAATTCTTCCAAATGATGTTGGATGTTTCTTAATCAAATGAAATACTATAAATTTTTATCCATTATAGAATATCTATTTTTTGTCTTACATGGACTCAGCCATTGATTATACCCTATATCAGTTGATCCATCACTGTGATGAAATTCTTAGTTCCAATTCCAACAATCATTGTATAATGATTCAGAAGGATATATTTATCCCAATCATTCAAAATAAATGTTCTTTATTTCCAATATGTTAAAAATAAGTACAAAAAAAAATTAAATGAAGCAACATGGTAATAATTATATAATATATCATTCTATATTAACAATAATTTCATACTTTTTAATAGTTTTCTATTAACACTATTCAACTATGTAAAATTATCCAAATGGTCCATTTGATACCAAATATAAGGCCCCAGCCTTAATATTAACATAATATTTTATCATATTAATAAAATAATATTTTATAAATTATAGATCATTTAATGAATATCTTTTTATATAATTAGTCCACAACTCATACAAAAACTCCTTATAATTTATTGTGACACATACAATCAATATCGATTTTGTCAATTTTTGACACCTAAAAAAGCATCCCCTAAATTTTCCAAAAGCTCCCATAGATGTTCCTAGAGAGTAGACTATTTTGTAATTTTAGATATTATTGGTCTTAGAGCACAAACAAGGTTATGGATTAGGTGTTATGGGAATTTGTTGTTGGGATGGAAAACTGATTCGCGAAGGACATTCACGAAGCTCCCTAGGCGATTGTGGACCGCCTCCACATAAAAAGAGGTGGGATTCCGCTTTTATGTTCGCGAAAATTCCATGGAGAAAAGAGGTGGGATGCACCATGAATGAATTTGATGGTCACGATCTCGCCGCGGTGCAAGGAGGCGGGATCCTCTGTGAGTCCATTTGACATTCGCGACCCGAAGCAAATCAAACTACATCATTGTGAAGAGAGATCTATGATTCGCAGAGCCTCTCCCCTATAAATACCCATCTCATCCATGTTCTCTAGAAGACCACTCCTCCCCTTGTGAGGCTGATCTCCCGGTTCACGGATCTCCTCTTTCTTTCATGAAGTGGCTCCGCAAGCAGCTTCCTTCGTGATGCGGCGCCATGAGTCAATGCTCCAAGGGAATTTTCCTTCCCAATGCTACTTCGTGGGTCCTTGCTCCTCGAGAACCCTTTTCTCTATGATAGACCCTTTCTCCATTAGGGTCCTTTGCACCGAGAGAGCCCCTTTCTCCATGAGAGCCCCTTTCTCCATGAGAGACCATTGCTCCGTGAGTCCATTTTTCACAACGCCTTGCTCCACTAAGCTACTTCGAAAATTCCTTTCCATTGTGATTCTCCTACCTTCTCGCACCTTGGTCACTTCGCTACCATGACTGACCCCCATGAAAAATGGAGAGTCGCACTTCAAACCTTTCGAGTTGGGACACCAGCAATTTCCATTGCACCCTTTTTCATAGCCCACATCTATTTATGGTATACAATGATTTGATATAATCCTCCAACCACCATTAAACACCTTGAGTCGACATATTCCTCTTGGCTTGTTTCCCATGAAAGGAGTTGAGATTATCATCATTAATTACCTTGATTTACTCGAGTATAAACCTTCTTCAAGTAAATCATCCAAACCCCATCACATGGATCCAATGCCAGGTTGAACCAGAAAGGGCTTCCCTTAGATATGTCCCAAGACCAACCATTTCTATGTGCCTTATTCCTAACAATCCTTTCTACATGACTTTAAATTATAGTACAACCAATGTTCCAAAAAATACGATGCCTCTCACCCTAAATAATATATTCCATATTCTCCAAGCATGCAATGCCAATAGTCTTATCTACATGACATTATACTGTAGTAATACCTGTATGATCAATATAGGATTCCTATTTTCCAATACGAGAGATTCATTATCCTCCAAGCATATGATGCTAATAGTCCTCTCTATAGGATATAAACTGTAGTATTCCCTATGTTCAAAATATAGGATGCCACTCATTCTAAATGAAAGATGCCTTAAGCTCTAAGTATGAGGTTCAAATATACCACTCTACATTACTATAAACTGTATAATTTGAAATCATTCAATAATAGGATCACTCTTGTTACGAAAAAGCGATGCCTTATTCTCCATGAATAAGATTCCAATTTTTGTGATTACATTGGTGTAATTTCAAGAGCGTTGGAATCTGATCAAACATTCCATCACTTCACCTCACACTATGTGTTTCCTTCATTTGGAACGTCATCCAAACCCATGTCTAAAGGGACAACCAAACGGCCTGGTCCCATGCCGCATCAGTTAACCTACCATTCTAGGACAATTCCTCATAAGACATTGGAAAATTCATTGAGTCATGTCATGTGTTTTGAACACAGTCAGCAGTCAACCCTCATTTTCTTGTCCCCATTTCTGGATAACGTGATATAGATGTTGTGTTTCGAAAACGGTCAATAGGTTTCCTCCATCGCAATGCCACCCTCATTGTTTTTCGAATGCCAGCAATGTGATTAAAAATTGTCACCTCACTTTGTTCAGAGTGACTCCAATGCACCTGGAATTATCCTGCTTGTGCACTAGCGCCTATGTGAAGGACTGAACGCACCAGTGGGTTGGGATTCTCTCATGACCAAAAATGATGAAGAAATTATCGGCATCATCCTTTCATAATCCCCATCCACCATTTCCACTCCATAGAGGCACCTGGACAACATCCTTTCGTAAGTCCCATATAACATTGTCCCTCCATTACGGCACCTGGGTAACTTTATTTTTAGGCCCCATGCACCATCACCGCTACATATTGACACCTGAGATGCTTCCTCGCATAATCCCCATTCCTTATTTCATCTCCAAAGTGGAACCCGATCATCTTACTAGCATAATCCCAATTCACCATTGTCACTCCATAGCAGCACCTGGGCTTCTTCCTTGCACAATCCCCATTCCCCCATTATCACTACATAGCAGCACCCGGGCAGTTCCTTTCATAATCCCCATCCACCATTTCCCCTCCAAAGCAGCACCCGGTAAGCTTCCTTACTTTATCCCCATGAAACACCCACCCTCTATAGAGGCACCCGGGCAACTTATTTATGTAAGCCCTATTCACCATTTCCGCTCCATAGCAGCACCCATGTATATTCCTTCCATAAGCCCTATTCACCATTTCCTCTCCATAGCGGCACCTAGGAAGCCTCCTTGCGTAAGTCCCATTCACCATTTCTACTCCATAGCAGCACCCGTGAAGCTACCATGCCTATTCCCATTCACCACCCTTCATGGGTGCCCCTTTACTCTGTGATCTTCATGTCCCTACTACATCCTGTTTCTCATGATGAGGATGAATCATGTGGGCTTAGAGGAAGCATCAACCATGACATCCTTCAGGGAAGCCTATATTATAATCCCCATAGACCAACCTGAACTACATGGACTTTGATCCTATCTAATTCAGGGCCCATAAGATGACTCCACGATGTTCAATCCCACCACCCTAGTTGTTATGACCATCTTCCCGTTGATTCACCAACAATTAGAGAATACTAGAGTGTAATCCCAATTCCACGACCTGAACTATATGGACTTTGATCCTTTCTACGGAAGAGTACGTAGGAAGCCTCCACGAGGGTCAATCCCACCACCACGATCATTTCGACCATCTTCAAGTCGGTTCACCAACTCTTTGGGAATCATAGAGTGTATGCCCCATGCAACCACCTGAACTACGAGGTCATTGATCATTTCCAAGTTAGGGAATGTTGAAAGCCTCCACGAGGTTCATGACCACCACCCATTGGACCCTAGGTCCTCATTCACATCGGTCCACCGGCCCACATGAACTATGTGGTATTTGATCCTTTCCAAGGTACGGTATGTATGAAGCCTCCATGAGGTTCAAGCCCACCTCCACGATCATTCCAACCATCTTCATGTCGGTTCACCAACACTTTGGGCTGCCTCAAAACGTAAGACCCAAATGCCCCCAGACTGAACGAAGTGGTATTTGATCCATGCCAAGGCAGGGTACATAGGAAGCCTTCATTAAGTTCAATCCCAACACCCCATTCGTTCTGACCGCCTTCTCATCAGTTCCCAACACCTGAACTACATAGTATTTGATCCTTTCTAAAGAAAGCTACGTAGGAATCATCCCTGCGGTTCATTCCCACCATCTATCTCGGCCCCATGACATTTTTCACATTGGATCACAAATGTCCTGCATTACGTTAAACTCTTGGCCTAAATCAGCAGTAAGCTATCGATTCATCATATGCTGGTAAGCCTTTTAAGTCCCCAATCGATGGCATTCCATCGTCAAAAGATATCTGCAGACAATGTTTCCCAACCATGGGGATATATTGGAAGACTCCAGGAGGGTCAAGCCCAACTCCCATGTCTCATCCAGATCGATCCATTGATCCCATGGGTTCCAAGAAGATCATACCCCAACCCGGAGTTTCCACTTCTTCCAGGTCCCATCCAAGAATCCATTCTCACGGGACGCCTCCTCAATTTTCCCATCATCCCACCGAAATACGCAGACATTGATTCCCATCCACGGGTATACATATGAATTTTATTCAATGCTCAATCCCAACATCAATTTCATCCTCGCATTAGTTCCATCTCAATCTCTATCCACTTCATTAAACTCTCCATCATCCATCCTGATTCTTCTTAGGCCACCACATCCTGATGGGATCATGTCATCCTTTTCTTCAATGCTCCTAGCAGTACCAGTGTCACTATCCACGCGTAATCCCCAGCATGTATTCGGGTTGTTTTCCTCTGTGTACACCATGATTCATCACCCATTCGATCTACATGGGTTTTGAAACCTATTTTCTACACAAGGTATGTTGGAACACCCTCTGAGGTTCAATCCTATCCAATGGTAAACCTTGGTGTTCCCCCATTCTGGGGTTCACACTCCCTAATCCACCCTTAGTGGTGAGTCCAGATTAGCATTCACGGTGTGACATATCCCCTCTATAGGACACCCCAACTCTGATCTGTCTCTATGGGACGTTCCGATCACCTTAATTCCATCTCCGTAAGACATTTAACTCACAACCTACCTCATGTTAAACATGATATTCCTGAGGAAAACCTCAGTAGACATGCCTTTAGCGTATCTGTATCCACTACTCATTAAACTCACTGCATACCCCGTGTCAAACATTGGAGGTTGAGGAAAGCATCAAAGACATGAATTCGTCATTTAATTCCTCGCGATTGACGTGGGATGCGCCGGGTTCTGTTCCCTTGCGAAGCCCTCTTATGAGGAGTAATACAGGTTCCAGAATTTCCATGCATCTAGATATGACCTGACATGCCTGATGTTACAGTTTACTCAGAACAATGGGTGCTACCATGTCAAGACCCAATGGAATATCATGACGGAAGTAGTGTAATTAACTAGAGTCCACAAATATATGGAACATGGAATGAGATTCACAAACCACAACTAAATCTATAATGGAGACCCGTACTAGGTGATGGATTTTAAGGAGGAATCCTCCGAAAGAAGAACCGATATCCCATCATCCTGTTTTGATCAAGGGGAAACGCCCATAAATTTAAAATGGATGCAACATGCCTTTGGAAAGAGGGAATGCTGGGATATAGTTGTGCCTCCTCACATATGGATGCATGTGGCCTAGTGAATGAGTTAGAAACAAAAACATATAAATTTTTCTACAAATAACTCATAATATTATTTATGAAAACACTACATGAAATTCATCTTGAGATATTATGGTAACACGGTATCCATTAAATCAAGTGAATAAACTTAAAAATGGAATATGAACATTTGATGTTTTTATTGTATATAAAAATAATGAAACATATAGTACATTGATATATATTAAAACATAAGAAACCACATTCATGAAAGAATATAAATTTACCAAAAAAGGTATTATTATTCAATTGTAGATATAATTTATCTCACAATTAAAAAATAAATAATTTCCCTGATGAATCATTAGGAATCATAATATATTATTATTTTTTACTTTTGACATCATCACACTTAACCATTATAGACCCATTACTTAATATATATTTATTAGAATGGCCATATGGACAACATCCAACATAATTCTATATAGAATATTATCATTACTCAATAAATTTGAGCAATACCTATTACCCACCATGGTTAATGATATATAGGTCTCACCCGATGCTATCTTGGCACAACCAACCATTGTAATTTCTATTCACCACATCATGAAATAAAAAATTTCATCATTTGAAAAACTTTTTTATACTCATATCCTACACCATTAAGATTTTAAAATTAAAATTTCATTCAAAAACCATATTTCAATTCAAAATAAACAACCATTTTGAAAACCATTATTAATACCCTATCAATCGAAGAAATAATGGTTTTCATTTCAGTAAAAATGTATTCATAAAGGGGGATATAAAAATAAAATAAAGACCATGAGTCTAGATAATTAAATATTGTGTTGTATTTTATGAATAGAACATTTCATTTTTTTCAATCAACAAAACATTCCATATAAAACACACAGAAAGATAACTTTTTGAAAAAATATGAATGAAATTAATAATATTAAAAATTCATTTATTATCCCATTATATAAATAACAATATAATATCAAGTATATTAACATACAGAAAAAAGGCTTCAAAATGAAAAAATTAGACATTAACTGTTTCCCATTCAATATTGAAAAATCAAATATTAAACACCAAGAATGTGTATACTATAAAAATTAAAAATTAATATATATATATATATATATATATATTTAAATGGTCTATATACACAAATTATAAACGAATAAATGTTCATATCATCATGTTATGCCTCAATTAAATGATATTAGGACAAAATCCCTTACCATTATTCTGAATTTTTATTTCTGTATTCACATTCTGTAATAAAAATAATATTATAATTTAGTACATGATTTGAAAAAATTGTATATAATTACTATTATTATCTCATTAAAATGATATAAACAACTACTTAAAAATAATGTTTAACTCATGTGTTTTGAAAATATTGGGTTTATATGTCAAAAATGACATTGATAGGTATACAATAGACAATGGATTCGTTATATAAAAATATACAGAATAATAATCAATATATAATTATAAAATAATAACATAAATTAAAAACATAAAACCATTAATTAATATTGGTTATTACAAATGAACTAATGCTACAATAATCGATATCGTATGTCGTGTGTGCACATGAGCAACTTTTCCATTTTTCAATGTGTTTTAGGGAAAGAAGGGAAGTAAATAATATATTATTAAATAATTATAATTATCTCTTAAAAACTATATTATTTAAATATTTATACTTTATATTGAATTATTCAAATATAAAACAAATCACATCTCATCTAGTAGGCGATTTTCCAAACGTTCGTGAACGAAATTATCACATCATCTATGTATGAATATGTATTTATGAAAATCATATATTATATAACCATAAAGGTCATTATGTATTTAATATCAGATGTATTTTATGTTTGTCACATATGTTTAATTAAACAAATACATAATACCTTCCATGTACTGAGTGAACATATCACATCAATTTGAGGAGGTAGTAGTCCACAAGTCCACAAATGATGTTATCATATTTAAATGAAATTGAAAACATGATGGTATTTATATATTTAAATTATTTAATTATTAACACGTAATAAAAATCATATATATATCATATAAGAATATTTTATCCATATGAACGACCAACTATGAATTGTATTATACAAAGAACAAAAAACAACATTACGTGAGAATGTAATTCACTGTAGATGAACAAAAATATCGTTATCCTTTTGGTTGATGTTTTTGTATGTGTAGGCCGATAAATTACTATAATACAAAATTAGAATACTAATAATAAATTTTTAATTATATAATCTGGTATTAATATAAAATTAATTGGTGGGGAATGAAATATAACATAAATTCATAGTGAATAATGGGACCCGTTATTCAGGTATGTCAAAATGATTGGAACCAAAATTGATTCATGGTTGGATTCATTCAAAAATTTAATACTATACTGTGAAAGGATATATATTGGGATATTATTTTGGTATTGTTTGGATGAGAAAAATGGGACTGAAATATTTTATAGATTGTTAAGTATTACTGATTTTTTATAGTGGATGAAGATTGGCTTTCTGGTAAATTTTTTAAAAGCGAATTACAATAAATTTTTTCCCATTTCAGGTGTATCCAATATTGGTAAAATATTTTTACATTATAGTATAGGGTTTTTATTTGATAGAATAATTTATTTTTGGAATAGTTTTTATTTAGTGAAACATTCATTAAATACATTATTCATACATAATATTGGTGAAATACTGAATAAAAAACACAAACAGACACCAAAATACAGTATTAGTTTAGTGCCTTTGGAAACATGTATACAAAATCAATGCTTTATAAGTGATATTTATTATCTCCTATAAGGATATATCTAGGTAAACAATTTTTAGAATCATAATTCATAATACATATATACATATCCTAGTTGAAGGAATCATTAAAATTGATGGAATTAGATTCCTATTAAGGTTAATCCTGGAAGATATATTAGAATCGATTAGATAATTTGTGTATGATAATGTGATGTTAACATTACAAAATAATACCCTTAATATCAATGATCATAATCATCTATCATGGAATTATTCTGGAATGAACATAATACATGAATTAGATTGGAATACAAAGCAGAATCTATGAAATCAAAATATTAGAAAAGGATTTGTAATTGTGGATGATAGATAATCATGTAATATATTTACCTATAACTCAATGTTAATTGCAGGAAACATCATAGGTTACATTTTGGGAACTACACAATATATCTGGGACACACCCAAATATGATTTCATTGTTTATTACATGCAAGAGATCAGGTTCCCCAATCTTCATATAGTGAATCTCATTTCACCATCATCCAATAGTGGCTATAGTATTACGATATTCCCATAATGGATTGGGATTACCTAGTGTCCATTGTGGATTAATACGATTGATCTGGATGACATTATTATTACATGAGATATAAAAAATTATCATATTCATTGGAGGGAGATATAGGTCCAACACATTCAAATATATATATTTTTTAAACAAATTTGGAGGGATGTTGTAAACAACAGTAGGCATAAAAAGATACCACCATGTACTGATAGAACTCAAATATATATTAAGAACAAGACTAATATTATTTTAATAAGGCACTCAGAATAATTCATATTCATGTGGACATAACTGGATATCTAGTTCCTAATTGAAAATCTCATCAATGTGATAATCAATTCTACCCATTGTCGATATAAATATTTCCATGATTATTTTATGTTTATTTAATCCCTATTCTAATATTTGTTATTTCATATTAATCCAATTATATTTATCTTCAATGGTCTCAACTCACATCCTTCATTCATGAATTTTAATGGCTTCTTCTCATGGGTAATTTAAAAAAACTAATTTTTCATGTGTATAATCCTCATAATGCAATATGAGCATCAAAAATTCCAGTTTTGGAACATCCATTATTATTTATTTCCCATTTTGATCTCAAAATTCATCATATTACTAACCAGTTTATCTCTTTTCATGATATAATCCAAACACTCTACATTTACAATTGAAAATTTTGTAACATCAGTTTCTGTTACACCTTTATTAGACACAACTGAATATATGCTAATAATAATTTTAGTGAGGTTTGAGTATTATCGGTGAGGCCTAGATTTATTGTCCTCCTTTGAATTAGAATAATCCATAATTGGAGGTCTCCTTGATTTCCATTCCAGTCCAATCCATATCACAATGAAATCATACATTCTGGTGCCAAAATATAACAAAAATTCATATCATGATCAATGAAATTTAATGTGTATCATAAACATGTCATTGTTTTATAACATGGGGTAAATATATAGGTTTCAATACTATTTCATCAAAGAATAACAAATGAAAATATTTGGGTTTAAAAAGAATATTACCATTGGAAGAGAAAATGGTTTCTCAATTATATAACACAAGAACAAAAAATGCGTTTCATAACTATAATTAAAATAAAACATGAACTATTCATAGTAAATAATATAAATGAAACCACTGAGACCTTTACAGCATGATTAATTATATCATCAAATGTATTTTATCCATGATGTAAAATAATTTGGGATAATATTTAAAAAAAAATTGAGGAAAATATCCCTTCATTTTTGGAAATATCATCTTAAAACATTAAAATTTATGAAATTTTATTTCAATGAAAATATCACAAAATTTTATAATTATTTGAATGGAAAAAAAATATTAAAAAAATATTTTTTCTTTCACAGTGATGTGAACATATGATTTCAAAATCATTTTCGAAAACATTTATGAATTAAATAGGTATCTTTCTGCAGTGGTAATAGATGTCATATTTCAAAACATTTTTTCATAAATATATTATGGTCCAACATCAATAAATTTGATAAAAATAAATGTTGAAAAAATGACTAACCAAATGTGATGAAAATTCATTAATATTTTTGAAGTCTTGATCATAATATTTCATCAGTTAATACATAACAATAACTAGTATCGATAAACAACGATATTGTTGTAATAAACTCTCACTGCATGAAAACATTGAACCATGCACCCCATGTAAGAAAATCACATTCATTTATATAATTATATATTGAAAATAATAATATTAATGATATAACATGGAAAATAGTCATTTAGAAACCTCATTGAAAAATATATTTGTAGTTCAGGGAATGTGTCTAAAATAAGTAAAAATTAAATAAAACTATGTTTCATTTTTTCAAAATTTTGAAACATAATTCCCAATAAATAAAAACAATAAAATGGATATGTTGACACATAAAAAATTATTTATAATAATATAAATATGTATTCATGGGATATATCAATAAAAATAAATATATACTTATTGTGAATAAGGCATAAATCTCACATACATAAAAGTAAGACTAGAAATCACCTTACTATATGACATAACAATCATATAATAATTCAATGAACACGTATAATAAATATTGTTATATTATAAATCAACCATATAACTATATTACTATATCTAATACATGTACAATTTCGTTATCATATTATATTTCCTATTTAGTGAAAAATTCATGTAAATTTTCCACTTCAGGTAATATCCACATTGTTTTTGGTACACATTTTTCTTATAATTCATGATCCTGTAACATTGATTATGAACATAATAATTTACATAAAGATAAAAACGAAAAAAAATAATTAATATTATTTATATAATTATTAATATTATACTATATAATAAACAAATATGAAATTTAATACACAGTTCACGGATATGATAGGTTGTACCAATGCATAAACAGTCTTTCTGTTTTATTATCGTATTGAATGAAATAATGTAAATGAAATATATATATATATATATATTATCATTAAATTATAATTATTATATAATATATATAATTTAATTTTGTTAAACCCATCTATAATACATTCTATTTAAATTTTGAACATATCATATCGCAATGAGGAAGTGATAGTCCACACATCCACAAAAAATGTCATTACATTTTTTTAAAAACAAGAAATACCGAATTTATGTTTTAATTAATAACAATATAATAATAAATAAATTATATATATCATATAAAATTATATTTTCCACAATAATTACCAACCATGTATAGAGGTAATGTAAATGAAAACATCACCTTTCTATGCGTATGTAGTACACATTACACCAAAATTATAAGTTTATTAAACATTAGATGGATGTGTGAGAACGTGTAGTTCAAAAATATTGAGTAAAAATAACATATTATGTATATTATAATTAGTCTCCTATATAATCATGTAATAATTATATTTTAGGTGGTGGATAATACAAATAAAACAAATCATCTTGGGAATGGATGTGACTACATGATATACTAAATTTTATTAGTTTTGAACAATTGGATTTCTTTGAGGGTTTTATGAAGAAAATTATTCCTCCATAATAATTTTAGTGTGGTTTTGAAGATATATATTCTGGTTTTGGATAATCTAAATGACCCGATTTGTGTGAAAAAATGGAAGTAGAGAATTCTTTTTTTATATTGGAGGAAATGTGGTATTATTGTATATTTTTTAAAAGTGAGTTCAACAAATATTTTTCCAATGAAATGTAGACCAACTAGTTGTTTAAATCCAGTAAAAGGGTGTCTATGGTATAAATATGATCATTCTATAGATTTTGGAGTAGATTATTTTATATTTTGGTCCATAAGTTCATGGATTAGTCCTCTGATAAGATAATTTTATCTTAATTTCTCTATTTAATTTTAACCAAATTCAAAAATATTTTTGTTCAAAAATTATGTTAACGCTGATATATATTATAAATTATTCATAATAATTATAATTAATCCATTTATAAAATTATATTCATGGATGTGTATGTATTATATTAAAATATGACATTCAACAAATCAGGTTTTGAATCTATAAATATTCAAAAGTTTGAAACTATTTTATTTTTAATATCTATGTGAAAATGCTTCTAATGACCTAAATTGGATTAATATTTCAAAATTGATGCAATTTATCAAAAACAAAACAAATTATAATTTAATTTAACTATACAAATAATGTACAAAAATATAAATTATCATTTAAAATTCCTTAATGTTTAACTATTAATCAAATTATTAAAATTCATTGAAAAATAAAAAAAATCCCCAAAGGTAAATTTTTATATCCTTATTCTGAAATTTAATATTATGTTTTTTAATTAAATTTCTAAATTTTAAAAAAATTAGATTTCAAAGGGCGTCATTAATAAAATGTCTTACAATTACCTTTTAGAAAAATCCTTGTTTTTATTAAAAAATATGGTCTTATTCTTATCCTATGACAATGAAAAATATTTTATTACTATAATTTTTTTTTATATATTAATTAAAAAAATTATAAAAAATTTCATTAATAGTGGTTTTGAAATTTATTTAGTTAAATTATAGTTTTTACACAAAATATTTTCATTGAAAAAGTTTTTATTTATTATCACAAAGTAATTTAAATTACTTGTACAACTTCATAATCAAAATCTTAATTTTATTCAAATGTGTCAATAATAGTTTCACAGTTAACATTATCCTTTTCACAACATCAATAAAAACATTTTAAGTGGTTTCAATAATTGTATTTTTATAAAAATATTAATATTATATTGTAATTAGATAAAAACTCATAATTCCATGCAACCCAATATATCGAAGGAACTTGATATAACAAGTAATAAAGTATAATAATATTATTGGATGAAACAAAATATAATAAATTTTTTTATTTAGTGTAATATTGAATTTTTTTTTCATATATAGAAATCCAAACATAGTACTTTTAATTAAAATAATCTATATTCAGTTTATCATAAAATTCATAATATAAAATTTCTTAAATTAGTTTTAAATACAATTTCATTATTTATTTATTTGTCACATTCTACCTAGCTTAAAAATAATTTATCCACTAAAATTATTCTGGGTCATTAAATATTTAATACATGAAATGTTCATTCACAGATTTCTAAATTATGAAAATAAATCCTAAAACATCTGTTAAAATTGGAGGGTTTGAATCATAATTGTAATCCAATGTAACTCATATATAGGATAACATATGTGAAATTTGAATACATGGTCATCGATGTAATGTGAAAAAAATTATAGGTATATATAATGATCATTGATCAGAAGAATGCAGGAGATCTAATGAATGTAGAAATTACTAATCAATAAACATATGATGTGTGAGAGAGGTCATAGATATCCTAAAAATTATGATTATGGGATCAAAGTTTACTTTAATACCATTTTATATAATGTTTTATAATTTTCATGGTATGATTTACCTATATGATTTAAGTATAACCCCACCCCGTATTGTGCCTTGATAAATATTAACATCCTCTCTTACTCCAAGAAAATAATGTCAATTAGTCAAGCATGAATCAACTGAAAATCATGAGATCCATTAATAAAATAATATGTCATTAAAAATTATCATTATCATAGAAAAAAAGTATAAAATAATTTATCCAATATGCATAAATCCTCATATGGTGGGATAATACTTTAATCCCTAAACCACTTCTGATTTATAACAGAAACCATCAATAATTGGTTATCCTTAAAACACATATGAAATATGAATTTCCAAAATAGGGTTAATAAATTTATAAAAAATGCATATCATTGATCCACTATATATCATAATAAATCTCTAGGTTTTCAAATTAAAAAAATGTGAAAACCCTCAAATTATATCCCCTTTAAACATGTTAATAACCTGAGTTAACATAATTACCTTTCAAATTCATTTCTTCTTATTTATTACAATGATTTTTATAAGTATTCCATAAATCCATAAATGACCTAAACATTATCACTGATACCATAAATCACATTTCAAAATTTTTGAATGTAAATTATAAGGTGCTCAGTAATGATCAATGAATATTATCCAAATAACATTATCATATCATTATGAACATATTATGGGTTATATTTCCCATATTCATGGGTTTCTAATTAATATCAATTTTAAATTAGATCACTTTCCTATTCCATTGGAACAAATAACATATTACTGAAATCAATAATGGAAAACACAAATTTAAATACAAAAATACATTTAAGAATTCATATTTAATAATTCATGAACCTAAATACAAAAAATCCATTATTATTTCACATAATTTTCCTTCTATTTGAATGGATAACTCATCATATCACTTAATAGCTCTTTCTATTCACATTTCACCAATATTATAATCATTATCATCAATAATGTCAAATAATTTTATAGAATTAATGTTTTTGTTCGAGGAAATTTATCTTAAGACATTGAATTTCATAGTGACCATTCATTACACATATAATTAATTTAACCATATATGATATATTAAAGAGGAAAATCATTTCAAACTAACTCAAGATTCGCTAAAACCTAGAACCATACCTAATCCATCAAATACTCTAAGGACGTTCCTAATCCCCATAGAGATTCGACAAGAACCCGACCATCAAATGAAAACTATAGGGAACATAGTTTCCCTACTTGAAAAAACACATGAAATATATATATGTATACATATATATATATGAATAAAAAAGTGAAATTTTGATGTCAAATGAATATATTCCATAACAATAAGAAATAATGGTAAAACATATAACTACAAATGTAGAAAAAAAAACTCTATTTGAAAAGTCCAACGGTAAAGTATAATGCCCAAGACTTAATCCTTGCTTAATATTGAATTAAATTAATAATTCACATTGAGGATATTTTTCAGTTTAGAGTTTTAGAGAATTAGGACATAACTATTACATCTAAGATAATTACAATTTAGACACTTCTACTGAGTTTCCATAAAATAAAAACTATTAAAAAGAAACATGTGTACTTCCATGTTTTAGATAGCATGACTTTTCCTTGATCCCATCCATGACCCTATTCCACATTAAGTCCTGTGAGAAACATTTCAAAAACATGGGATGAGCATAAAAAGCTCAGTAAGGGATATAAAAGTACGAAATGAAAACGTTAGACCATGTATGAAATCATACTTTACTCATAAAACATAAGCATTTTAACATACCTCATTAAATAATGAATAAATCATAGAAATCATAAGACATAAAGGTAACATGACACATTCATAACATTGTTACGTAGGGAGTAATCCTCATGGTTACGTTTGGAATACCCATCACAGTATATTACCTAAATATCTTCGGAGAAACCTTATCATTTAACTCCATCGCATTACCCAATGCATTGGGGTGCTATATAGGGCTCACCTACCCATAGTTTATCACGGAACCACCCGTCTTCATTACATTTCCCAAGAACCATAACATAATCATATGAAGTAAAACATGCATAAAGGAAACATAAAATTTCTACATTCAATCACAAGATATCAATACAACACATTGGTATAATAAAAACATTATGAAAATCATTTTCAATACCAAAATAAAAGAAAAGTAATACATTGTATTTATTTTTTTCATTTTAAAAAAAGTTAGGTTATGGCTGGTAGAGGAATCCAAAACTCAAATAATGGTCACGACGGTGTAGAAGTCGTTGTCGCCGCATACGTACGACAAAAAAACATTCCTTTTTTTGTTTATTAAAATTATTAGAATAAAAAAGATTCTTTTTGAATATGCGTAAATGTCAAAGGGGTTTATACACCGTCTAAAAGAAAGTTCTGTATAAAACAAAATATTTCTCAATGAATGGAGAATGAGATGATGTCCATTACCTCGTGTCCGACGTGACTCGATTTCTCTTTAATCTCCTGAATAATAAATTTGAATTTATTCTACTTTCTTAAGAACCCTTTTCACGTCATTATTCCTTTTATATCACTTATTACCATGTCATGAACACTATGTAATTATTTAAGTTAATAACGGTTGTTTTAACGATCAATGATTCTTGAGTCAAAAATAAACTCTTAATAATTACAATTTGTTTATGTATACATTATATCAATAGATATATTCATTATGTATATATCATATATATCATATATATCATGTATATACAGGAATTTATAATATTACATAACATTTATAGGTAAGAAATGAAATGCACCGTTCATGGAAACGGTAAGCCGTACGTATGCATGAACGTTGCATTCATTTCTATTTCGTATTTTATGGAATTTAATCATAATGAAATAAAGGTATAATATAACTCTAGTATAATTTCCTATATAATATCATTAACTCCATCTTTTATACATCCCACATATGGCATTTACGAATCAAATCACCTTGAGGGGGCGGTAGTCTGCACTTCCTAAGACGAAGATATCATGTATACCCATAATGGGAGCCATAAAGGTATGCCATAAATGAAAAATACCGAATCTATAGAAAAAATAAACATATTATATATCATATATAAATATATTGTCATCTAATGGACACCTTTGAAGGTGTTAGACGAATATTGAACAATCATCGTTTCGTGAGGCATAAATTCGTCATCCACGTAAACAATATGCTCTTTAACCATTAGATGAAGGTGTGTGTATGTGTATCTCTAATCTTTCTAATAAAAACATCATATTATATTGAATATACTACTGTTGTTACAAAATAATGTAATAAAAAAAAGTTTCGGGTGTTGGAGAAGTAAAATAAAACATAAGAACACAAGAGAAAAAAGTACCTTTAAAACGGGTAACTCTTTTTGATTTGAGCTCAAAGGCTTCCTTGGAAAGCCTTCATCCAAAAGTGATGTCTCTAGGAGTAAGAGATGAATGTCGAGGGACAAAATGTGCAGGGGTGGTCAAGACAAAGGATTGAGCCGTGTGGGTAAGGTGGTAGAGGAGGGGGCCTTTTATAAGAGGAGAGGAGGGGCATTCTTGGAATGTTATAAAAGGTTACATTATTATAAAATTCTTTTCATATTTTAAAGGTCCCAAAATTATATATTTCGAGGATAAGGTGATTAGAGTTCGAAATCCCCCCATCCAATATGTTTTTTACAAGTGTAGGTCTTATATTTTACATTATCTTTTCATTTTATTTATATAATTAAATAATGAGTGAATCATTGTATCATCATGGTGTCATAAATAATTTAATCTATTTAATGTCTAAAAATTATAAAAAATATCATGATATAGGAAATCCTTTTATATTTATAATGAATATTTATAGTAAAAAATCGGACTAGTATAACCCCATGAAAAAATTATTTTAGTAAAACAACTCATGTTTGTGTCATTTTTATTTTAACATTAAATAAAAAGGTATTAATGTCATTTTCCAACTAAAGTGGCTCCATGGGGTCCCCAAGATGGCCCATGGATTTTTTTGGTCGGCAATGAAACATCCAATAAGGGTAGGACATGTGTCAAGGTTATTTCATATTATTAAAACACTATTTTTACCTTAAATAAAACTAATTACCTCTAATCGCGATTAAAAACATAAAAGTTACTATTCACTAATAAATATTTTAATCTCATTGAACCACATTATACTTCCTAATGACAACCATGAATGTCGGATTTTTTAAATTCAAAACACAGAGGTGGTAAAATTTCATTTAAATGAAAAATCAGTTTTTTTAAGTACCACATATCGGGTTCACTATTCATAAAAAATTTACGTTTTTCAGAAAAATACCAAAACTTCACCCTAAGCTATATTTGATATTCCGAATTCAGAAATGATATATATTTTACAAAATTCAAAACATATAAGTTACATTAAATAATTTAATAATTAATTCTCGATGTCAGAACAAATATCATGTTTTTATGAAACAATATATATCAAATGATTGACAATAGTTTAAGTCAAATTTCAAAATGAAGTTAATTCCAAAGACCACTATTGGATTAAATGGTTAAAATATTTTCTAATTTCACTTAAAAAATTCAAAATAAAATCTAATCATATAAATAATTTATATTAAAAAGATGTTTGGAATTAAAATACAACATTTTTCACTATTCATTTAAAAAAATAAACATTATCGAAAAACTACGAACAATTTACACAAAGAAAATTTTGAATTCCTGATTCTAAAGAAGAATTTAATTTGGTCTAAAAGAATTTATAAGAGTGACCAAAACTATATTTATATAGGGTTCTCCATCAAAAGACGATAAGTGGACCTTTAGTGAAAATTATAGTATATATGCCTAAAATTGAATTCTTTTCATATTTTAAGCCTTTATCCTTTATTGGATAAATGTAATAACATTTAACAAACATATATAATCTTATTTTAGTTATTTCTATTCATTCTTGCCAATACATTGGCTACGTGTTTACTTCCATTTAAAATAATATTATTTTATTACAAGTGTGCAACGTAATATTTCAATGAAACTCTTTGTTGTGTATCAGGTACGCTATCGAAGATAGAAACACCTTTAAAGTAAAATGATTATTTAATTCGTAAAGATTAATATGTATGAAAATTTATTATTCTTTATTTACCTAGGATGTTACATTCTTCCACCCTTTTGGGAATTGGGTTCTCACAATTTTATTCACATATCAAAATAAGTGGGGGTATTTATCCCTCATAGCATTTGCAGATTCCCACATTGCCTCTTCAACCGTATGGTTTTTCTAAAAAAACCATTACCTGATTATTTACCTTATTCTGCAACACTTGCTCTCAATGGTCAAAAATCTGGACTGGTTGTTCTTTATAAGAGGGATTCATTTCCAACTAAACTACCTCTAGGGTCAAAACATGAGATGGATCTGGCATATACTTTCTCAACATTGAAACATGTAAAAAATTGTGTACCTAAGATAAATTGGAGGTAAAGTCACTCGGTAAGCAAATGATCCAACAATTTATAGAATTTCATATGGTCCAATGAACCTTGGACTCAGGTTTCCTTTCTTACAAAATCACATCACACTTTTCCACGGTGAAACTTTGAGAAAAACATGATCACCTACCTCAAAAGATAGATCCTTCCTCCAGTTATCCGCATAACTCTTCTGCCTGCTCTGATCTGTTCTCATGTGTTTCTGAATCAACTGAAATTTTTCTTCTATCTCTTCTACCAATTCTGGTCCCACCAGCTTCCTTCCACCCACTTCATCCCAAAAAGCTAGAGTTCGACAACGCTTACCATATAATGCCTCAAATGGTGCCATCTATATACTGGAATGAAAACTAATATTATATGAAAATTCAACCATAGAATGATGTTGGTCCCAACTTCCCTGATAATCCATCGAACAAGCACGTAGCATATCCTCCAAAGTCTGATTTTTTCGTTCGGACTTCCCATCTGATTGAGGATGAAAAGCTGTACTAAAATTTAATTCAGTACCCAACGACTTCTAAAGGCCTTTCCAAAAGTTAGAAGTAAGCCTAGGATCACAATCAGATACAATGGATAGGGGAACTCCCAGAAACCTGACAATCTATTTCTGATATAGTCGATAAAGTTGATCTAGAGTGAAAGTATCTCGAATAGGAAGGAAATGAGAAGATTTAGTCAAATGATCAACAATAACCCATATTGCATTATTACCTCGAGATGTCTTCGGTAATCCCACAACAAAGTCCATGGATATATTTTCCCATTTCTACTCTAGCACTGGTAAAGGCTGAAGCATCCCATTCGGTAATTGTTGCTCTGCACTAACCTACTGACAATTCAAACACTTCAGAGTAAAATCATCAATATCTCTTTTCATTCCATCCCACCAGTAATACTCCCGCAGATCTCTGTACATATTAGTACTGCCAGGATGAACTGAAAATGTAGAACTATGAGCTTCACATAACAACTCTCTCTTCAACTGTTAATCACAAGGAACACAAAATCTATTCCCAAATCTCAAAACACAATCATTATCAATGTTTAATTCAGGAAACTTACCCTTATGAACCAGCTCTACCTTTTTCTACAACTCACTGCCTTGTTTCTGTGCTTGCTTGATTTTTTCTGATAGAGAAGATTTCACTGATACCTGAAAAAAATAGATGGACATCCTACACCAACAACATTTATGCCAATGTTTATCAAATCCTTATCCAATGTATCATGTTCTAAATGCAACATTTTTAATCAATCATTACTTTTTTGACTCAAAGAATCAACCACTTTATTTTCATTTCGTGGATGGTAATGAATTGTACAATAATAATCCTTGATTAATTCTATCCATCCCCTCTATCTAATGTTCAATTCATTCTGAGTGAATATATACATTAAACATTTTTGATAGGTATATATTTCACACTTTAATCCATACAAATGATGCCTCCAAATTTTTAATGTGAAAACATCAGCTGCTAATTCCAAATCATGTGTAGGGTAATTTACCTCATGAGTTTTCAACTAACGTGAAACATATTAAATTACCCGATCATTCTGCATAAAGAAACATCCATGTCCCATCAATAAAGCATCACATCATATAACAAACACAACATTCCTAGAAGGAACTGCCAAAACTGGATCATTCACCAATCTTCTTTTCAACTCCTGAAAACAATCATCACATTATTATTTCCAGATAAACTTAACACCCTTCCTAGTTAGCTTAGTCATTGGACTAGGTAACCGTGAATGTTTTTTAAAAAAACCTTTGGTAGTAACCTGTCCAAACAGGAAAACTACGGATCTCGGTTACATTTGTGGGTCTTGTCCATTCTTCATCAACTTTTGTTTTTGCAGGATCCACGGTTATTCCATATTTAGAAACAATATGACCAAGGAATGAAATTTGTTGCAGCCAAAACTTACACTTCCTGAATTTCCCATACAATTTCTTTTATTTTAAGGTTTTTAAAATAACCCGTAAATGTATTTCATGATACTCTTTACTTTTAGAAAACAACAAAATATCATCATTGAAAACAACCACAAACTTATCCAAGAACTCATGGAAAATTCTATTCATATGGTCCATGAATATAGAAGGTGCATTGGTTATCCCAAAAATCATTACTACAAATTCATAATGGCCATTTATTGTATGAAACACGATCTTCATAATATCTAATTCCTTTACCTTCAACTGATGGTACCCCGATCTCAGTTCAATCTTTGAAAAAAACTGAGCTCCATGGAGCTGATCAAACAAGTCATCGATATGAGGCAAGGGATATTTGTTTTTAAAATTGATGTTATTCAAGGATCTATAATCAATCAAAAGTATCATTGAACCATATTTCTTTTTAATAATTAAAACAGAAGCACCCCATGGTGATGTGCTAGGTCGAATGAAACCTTTCTCTAATAAATCTTGCAATTGCTCCTTCAACTCTAAAAGTTCATTTTGATCCACTCGATAAGGGGGTTTTGATATTGGCTTAGCATCAGGAACTAAGTCAATAGTAAATTAAACCTTTTCATCTGGTATTATTCCATGCAACTCATCAAATAAAAATATCAGGATACTCATTTAACACTGGAACATCATTAATCTTAACAGTTCCCTTGTTTTGAACGATATGTGCAAGGTAACATTGTTTTCCATCTTTTACAAGTTTCTCGGCCTCTGGATATGTTATCAACAGTAATGGTTCATTCTTGTACACAAACTGAAATTATTTCTGAAAATAAAATTCATTAGATCTACAGTCAATCTTATCATGGTAAATAGAGAGCCAATCCATACCCAGGATAACATCAAACACCAATAAAGGTAAAAAAAATAAGGTTTTCAAGTAGGTTCTTTCCACGGATAAGGATATGAAGATTATTATAAATTCTTTTTACCTCAACAATTCCCCAATGTGTTTTTACCTTAGTATTTGGCGTCATTTCTTGAGATGGTATTCCCATTTTACTAGAAATGTTTTTAGAGATGAAAGAATGTGTAGACCCCAAATCAAACAACACACTGGCATAATATGAAAAAACTAATATAGTACCGGATACAACTTCATTTGATGGTCTGACATCTGTTGAAGTAGTTGCAAGGATTTCACCACCACTTTCTGCTTGTAGTCTAACTACTTCCCATCACTCAAGCTCTTTATCGGAAACTCGTTTTCATAGTTCCCCATATCATTGCACTTAAAACATTTCACTAACTGTAAATAAAATTTGGACTTACCATCACCTTGACCTTTTCAGTGCAATCACGAGCCTTATGTCCCATCTTACCACATCGGTAGCACTTTCTAGAATTCAGAAGACATTCCCCAGCATGCCCTTTACCTCATTTATCACAAACTGGAAACCAAGTTTTCTTTCCGTCAGAACATTTTGAAGAATTATTTAATTTCTCTTGCCACCTCGATCTCTTCTTCTTCTAGTTGTTATAGAACATATGATCAACGGAAAACTCCATTTCCACCTTCTCAGCACATAGAAACAGCTTTTCATATCTTTTTAACTCACTAGAAGATAATTCCCTTCGATATTTTGGCTTTAATCCTGAGTAAAAACGATTGATTTTAATATCAATTTATCAGATAAAATTTTGAGCATACCTTGCCAATCCAGTGAACCTTCCTTCATAGGCATCCACTGAGTCTTTCTCTTGGATCAATTCTAGGAATTGTTTTCCATCCTAAGTCGAACAGCCTTAGGAAAATACTTCTCAAGAAACATACCTTTGAATTCATCCTAGTTGAGAGCATCAATATTATAAGGCCCCAACCTTAAACCTTACTTAATATTGAATTAAATGAACAATTCACATCGAGGATCTTTTCATGTTTAGAGTTTTAGAGAATTAGGACATAACTAATACATCTCAAAAGATTAAAAAGTAGAATCTTCTACTAATTTTCCATAAAAAACACTTAAAAAGAAATATGTCTAGTTCCATGGTATGGGTAGCATGACTTTCCCTTGATCCCATCCTTGACCCTATTCAACGTTAAGTCCTGTGAAAATCATTTCAAAAACATGGGATGACCATAAAAAGCTCAGTAAGGGATTCACAAAGAATGGAAACTGTTAGTTTTTCAAAACAACAAGTAAACCATGTATACTTTATCAAAGTAATACTTTTCACCTTTTCGAAGTAGTAAAAACTCTTCACTGAATAAAAGTTTATTACTTACACTTCTGTAACCAAAATATTACCATAAAACCCATATAATGATCACCTAACATATAAAGGGAACTTGGGACATAAACATACTTATGTTGAATAACCATAAGGTCAACTTCCACACATATAACTTAATGGAATAGCCATTTGGCCAACTTCCATACATACTTAAGGGATTACCCATACGACCGACTTCCATACCCAATGCATTGGAGGTTATAATGTAACCACCCGTCCTGGTATTCATGGCACCACCCGTCATATGGTTTTTTACTTAACCACCCGTTAAATGTCCAAGTACCATTATAAAATCAAAAGACATAAAATAAACATAATGTAAAGAAAACATTTCCACATTCCGATCACAATATATCACATAAATATATTGACATAACAAATCCATTATAAAAACCATTTTCAATACCAAAAAATACATAAAAGAGTATATGGTATTTATTTCATTTAAAAAAACACATTACAGCTTGTTGAGGAAGCCAAAGACCAAATAATACTCGCGGCAGTGGAAAAGGTCGTTGTCACCGCATACGTTAAAAAAACATTCCTTTTTGTCATTTAGTAAAACGATTCGTAGAAAAATATTCCTTTTCTATAAAAGTAAAATTCAAAGGGGTTTATACACCGTATAAAATAATGTTGTGTATAAAATGAAATATTCCTCAATGAAAGGAGATTGAGATGAAGTCCCTTACAAAGACGGTATCCTTGGATTAAGGTTAAATCAATTACATAATTATGTGTGAAAAACGAATACTCCAAATATAAGTGGATATTAAGTGTAAAACAATCATATTTTATTCACACATAATCATAGAATGACATATTCAAAGAGTACTATTTTATCCCAAATAATCAAAATTGGGTTAAGAAGTTCCCTTGCAAAAATTAGATAGCCAAATAGCGTCACTTCAAAATTCTGAAAATGTGTTGATGATAGATAAAAGGGTATCTCATCACTTGGAAATAAAATATACATCAATAAGGATATTGAATAAAATTTCCAAACAAAATAATATGTAAATAACAAAAGAATTATTTTTTAAAAAGAGGGGGGGGTGAAAGGTCCCCTTATCGAGTTGGGTAACTTTCGAATAGTACACCCCATTGAAGAAGGGTCATACAATGAATATGTAAGTACACATAAATGAAATTATATTACACAAAGAGTATAATAATGGGCAGTACATACACCACTAAAAGGAAATTGTGGCAAATGTAGCATAAATCTCACGGTAATAACAGTGAGATGAAAATCCCTTACGAAAACTCGGCAGCCTAACGGTGCCACATAAAACTTCCAAAAATGGATTGATGAGATAAAATAAGGTATCTCATAACATTACAATAAAATTTAAAGGAAGAGGAATATAAAATAACATCCCCCATCATAACAAAGAGGATCTTAAAAGAAGTGACATTAAGGAGAGTACTTAAAGAGAAAGAGAGAGGTTAGATCTCTTACGAAAATTTGGCAGCATAACGGCGCCACTCAAAACTTCCAAAATGGATTGATGAGAGAGAATAGGGTCTCTCATCATATGAACAAAAAAACTAGAGTATGATTAATATAAAATAACATCCCAATCATAAGAAATATGAGCTTAAAATTAATGACATAAAAGAGTGTACTTAAAAAGAAAGAGAGGAGTAGGATCCCTTACCTCGGGTCTGACTTGACTCGATCGTTCTTCAATATCCTGAATAATAAACTTGAGTTAATGTATACATTATTAAGTACCTTTATAAAGTTCATTATTACTTTTATATCACTTATTATCATATTATAAACATTATGTAATCATTTAAGTTAATAATGTTTGTTTTGTCGATATTTGGTTCTTAAGTCGAAAGTGGACCTCTTACAATTACATGTTGTTCGTATGGTCAATGGTTCTTTATATCCTGAATGAAATTACTGATTTTAATATCATATATATCATATATATCTAGAATATACATGTATTTATAATATTACATAATCATTTAGAGGTAAGAAATCAAATGCACCGTTCATGGAGACGGTAACCCGTACGTACGCAAGAATGCTACTTTCATTTTTTGTCATATTAATGGAATTAAAACTAAATGAGAGTTATGTATATTTTAATTCCATAATGATATTCATAATTTATATGTATCATTCATCATATATATCCTTATATACATGTATTTTAATAGTACATTACATTTGGGGATAAGAAATGAAATGCACCGTTCATGGAGACGGTAAGCCGTACGTACGCATGAACACTACTTTCATTTCTATCTCATAAATTAATTTAAAGAAATAATAATGATATATAGGTATATTATAATTCCAGTATAACATAATATATAATAACTTTAAATCCATCCTTTATACATCCCACATATGGCATTAACGAATTACATCACATTGAGGGGGCGGTAGTCTGCACTTCGTTAAATGAAGATATCGCGTTTACCCATAATGGAAACCATAAAGGTATGCCCAAAATGAAAAATAAATAAGCTTAAGTAAAACATAAACATATTATATATCATATATAAATATAGTGTATATTAATGGACACATTTGAAGGTGTTATAAAAATGTTGAACAATCATCGTTTCGTGAGGAAAAAATTCGGCATCCCCAGAAACAGTATGTTCTTTAACCATTAGATGTTGGTGTGTGTAAGTGTAGCTAGAATATTTCTTATAAAAACATCATAGTATATGTAAGATACTGGAGTTGTTATAAAATAAATGAATAAAAAGAGTTTAGGGGGTTGGAGAAGCAAAATAAAACAAAAGGAAACAAGTGAAGACATTACCTTAAAATCGGGTAACTCCATTTGGTTTGAGCTCAAAGGCCTCCTTGGGAAGACTTATTCCCAATTTTAGGCTTCAAGGAGTAAGATAGGGCTGTTTATAGATAAAATGGGCATGGTTTGGCCGAGCCAAAGGCTTTTGAAGTGTGGGTAAGGTGGTAGAGGTGGGGGCCTTTTATAAGAGGAGAGGAGGGGGGCTCTTTGAAGGTAAAGAAATGTCACTTTATTTTAAAATGGTATTCTGATTTAAGAGGTCCCACATTGATATAATTCAAGTATAAGGTGATAAGGGTTAGAAATCAACCCATCCAATAGGTTTTGGACATGTTTAGGGCATAGATTTTACATTACCATTTCATTTTATTTAAATCCATTATTAATGAGATAATCGCTGCATCATCATGATTCCATAAATAATTTAATTTATTTAATGTCTAAAAATTATTAAAAAAATATAATGATGTAGGAAATCGTTTTATCTTTCTAATGAATATTTATTGTCAAAATTCTGACTAGTATAACCCCATGTAAAAATTATCTTAGTAAAACAACTCATGTTTGTGTCATTTTTATTTTAACATTAAATAAAAAGGTATTAATATCATTTTACAACTAAAGTGGCTCCATGGGGTCCCCATGTTGACCCATGGATTGTCTTGGTCGGACATGACACATCCAATAAGGGTAGAATATGTGTCAAGTTCATTTCATATTATTACAACATTATTTTTACCTTAAATTACACTAATTTCCTCTAATCGCAATTAAAAACTTAATAAGTTTCTATTCACCAAAAAATTATTTTAATCTAATTGAACAAAATTTTACTTCTTAATGACAACCATGTCTATCTGATTTTTTATATTCAAAACACAGAGGTGGTAAATTTTCATTTAAACGAAAAATCAGTTTTTTAAGTACCACTTAGTGGTTTCACTATTCATCAAAAATTAAAGTTTTTCAGAAAAAATACCAAAACTTCACCCTAAGCTATATTAGATATTCTGAATTAAAAAATGAAGTCCATTTTAGAAAATTCAAAACATATAAGTTTCATTAATTAATTTAATAATGAATTCCCGCTGTCAGGGCAAATAGCGTGTTTTTATGAAACAATATGTATCAAAAGATCGACACTAGTTTAAGTCCAATTTCAAAATGAAATTAATTCCAAAGACAACTATTGGATTTAATGGTAAAAATATTTTCTAATTTCACTTTAAAACCAATTCAAAATATAATCTAATCATATAAATAAATTAGATTAAAAAGAGGTTTTGAATTAAAATACAACATTTAAGCGATTCATTAAAAATGAACTTTATCGGAAAGATATCAAAAATTTACACAAAGTAAATTTTGATGTCCCAATTCTAAAGAAAAGTTTTATTTGGTCCAAAAGAATCTATAACAGTGAACAAAACTATATTTAATGACGGTTCTCCATCAAAAGGCGATAAGTGAATCTTTAGTGAAAATTAGGGCATATATGCCTAAAATTGAATGCTTTCCGTATTTTAAGCATTTATCTTTTATTAGATAAAAGTAAAAAAATTTAAAAAACATATATAATCATATTTTAGTTATTTTTATCCTTTCCCGCCAATACAACATCTATGTGTTAACTACTATTTAAAATTATATTATGTTATTACTAGTGTGCAACGTAAGATTTCAATGAAACACTTTGTTGTGTATCGGGTATGCTATCAAACATAGCAACCCATTAAAGTAATATTAATATTTTATTCAAAAAATGGATAAAAATAAAAATGTCATATTCTTTATTTACCTGGAGTGTTACATCCTTCCCCCCTTTTGGGAATTGCGTCCTCGTAATTTTAAAATTGGGCTCGGAAACATCCTTGAAAGTTCCACATCGGAACAAGAGTCGGTAAAACAATCACTTTAAAATAAAGGGAGAGAAGTACAGAGGTCACCCGAGTTAACACATACTATGATTCTAATTAGGAAAATATGAATATGGAAGAAAAAACAAAGGGTCATGTTCTGATGGAGAGTGATAGTAAACATGTCTAGGAGAAAGTTAACTATAAAAAAAAACAACCTTGTGATGGGTTATACAGTATTCGATTCCCCAGTAGGAAAAGTTAATAGACAAAATTTTTGTTTTATGTTACTTTTTATTGAGAATTTATTCATAAGGAAACATAATGACTTATCATGTTGACTTTCACCTTTTACTAGATTTCTTACACAAACTCATATATTCTCCAAAAGACGAGTATTTAGGAAGACTTGTTCACATTAAGAGTACTATAATCAACTTCTAGATAATCACCTAATCCATAGAAGATAACTATTTATTTCCCATGTATTTAGACAAAATCGAAAACCAAAACCAAAAAGTTTAGTACAAGATCAGATAATCCAGAAAAAGATAACCCTTAATAAAAAAGAATATCTATTCTTAATCTCCAAAATTTGTCCAACAAAACCCAAAGTACAACGAGGACCATTCAATAAACAATTTGTCCATAAAATTCATCAATGTAAACCAATCTAGGATTGAAACCCAAATATTTGAAGGATTTAGTCACATAGTCTTCCAAGTAAAATCATAACATTTATCTCCAATCAACATCATTTCCTCCTAAAGTCTCGTATTGAAATGTAATTAGCCTAATAACATATCCTCCATGATAGGTTAATAAATTTCCATAGATAACCAAAAATAAACTTAATCTTAATTCATAAAATCATCTAACAAAAAAGAATTAGTCAAACTAACCAGGGACTTCACGTAGTCCAGTGGTAGGAAATAAATACCATTCGCACTTTGGTTGTGGGTTCGATTCCCGCAGCTTTGTCCGACATGATGGGTTGTCGCACAGTCTGCATGTTGTCCTTTATCCAAAAATATATAATTCTTAAAACATTCCCCAAAACGAGATAAAATCTTCAAAAATAATCATTACACATTTTCACCTCAAGTTTATCTCACGCCTTTCATTTTCCTTCATATCATATAATAACCCATAATTACCTCAAAAAAAGGATCATATAAACTCTAATGGTTACCTTTATAATTATTACCCGAACTTCCACATCGATTGGTCA
Organism: Viscum album; assembly: GCA_963277665.1. Taxonomy (NCBI): domain Eukaryota; kingdom Viridiplantae; phylum Streptophyta; class Magnoliopsida; order Santalales; family Viscaceae; genus Viscum; species Viscum album. The sequence goes on along the minus strand of OY728121.1, from coordinate 1,779,899,644 downwards.
TCTCGTACATGATGCATTACAGATCATACCACGGTTCAAGTGGTTGATCATGACTCCTTGATAGTTGGTTTATAACAACCACGAGGTACCTCATTGAATCCCCCATTTTATCTAGTATCTTAATCAGAGAACCACCACAGTTTCCTTCAAACCTGTTGTCTCTTTGGTGGCTGATAGATCCATCCATTCACTAAAAACAGAAATGTCAGTGTGAGTATATCAAAAAAACCATAATGTACTAATGAGGAAGGTAAACACTAAGATATACTTACTCATTCACTTTATCTAAAACTAGGACTCTTTCTGAAATCCTAACAATTATGGTAATGTCACTTATGCTTAGAGAATACCCTAACCTCTAAAGATATCTAAACCGACCTCTGTTACCAACTATAAGGCCCCGAACTTAAACCTTACTTAATATTGAATTAAATGAACAATTCACATCGAGGATCTTTTCTGGTTTAGAGTTTTAGAGAATTAGGACATAACTATTGCGTCTCAAAATATTACAAAGTAGAAACTTCTAATAAGTTTCAATAAAATAAAAACACTTAAAAAGAAATATGTCTAGTTCCATGTTTTAGGTAGCATGACTTTCCCTTGATCCCATCCTTGATCCTATTCCATGTTAAGTCTTGTGAAATACATTTCAAAAACATGGGATGAGCATAAAAAGATCAGTAATGGATACACAAAGAATGAAAACTGGTAGTTTTTCAAAACAACAAGTAAACCAGGTATACTTTATCAAAGTAATACTTTTCACCTTTTCGAAGAAGTAAAAACTCTTAACTGAATAAAAGTTCATTACTTACCCTTCTTTAACCAAAAGATTACCATAAAACCCATATAATGAACACATAACATATAAAGGTAACTTGGGACATAAACATACTTAAGTGGAATAACCATAAGGTCGACTTCCACATATATCACTTAATGGAATAGCCATTCGGCCAACTTCCATACATACTTAATAGAATAGACATACGGCCGACTTCCATACCCAATGCATTGGAGGTTATAACCTAACCACCCGTCCTGGTATTCATGACACCACCCTTCATATGGTTTATCACTTAACCACCCGTTAAATGTCCATGTACCATTATAAAATCATAAGACATAAAATAAACATAATGGAAAGAAAACATTTCCACATTCCGATCACAATATATCACATAAATATATTGACATAAAAATTCAATTATAAAAACCATTTTCAATACCAAAAATACATAAAAGAGTATATGGTATTTATTTCATTTAAAAAAAACATTACGGCTTGTTGAGGAATCCAATGACCAAATAATACTCGCGGCGGTGGAAAAGTTCATTGTCACTATATACATTATAAAAAACATTCCTTTTTGTCGTTTAGTAAAACGATTCGTAGAAAACGATTCCTTTTGTATAAAAGTAAAAGTCAAAGAGGTTTATACACCATATAAAATAATGTTGTGTATAAAACGAAATATGCCTCAATGAAAGGAGATTGAGACGAAGTCCCTTAAAAGACGGAATCCTTGGATTAAGGAAAAATCAATTACATAATTATGTGTGACAAACAAATACACCAAATATAAGTGGATATTAAGTGTAAAACAATAAGATTTTATTCACACATATTCATAGAATGACATATTCAAGGAGTACAAGTTTATCCCAAAGAATCAAAATTGGGTTAAGAAGTTCCCTTGGAAAAATTTGATAGCCTAACGGCGTCACTTCAAAATTCAGAAAATGATTTGATGATTGATAAAAGTGTATCTCATCACATGGACATAAAATTTTACATAAATAAGGATATATAAGAACATATCCCAACATAATAAGATGTAACTAACAAAATAAGTCCTTTTTAAAAAGAGGGGGGTGAAAGGTCCCCGTACCGAGTTGGGTAACTTTCAAATAGTACACCCCATTGAAGAAGGGTCATACAATGAATATGTAAGTACCCATAAATGAAATTATATTAGAAAAAGTGTATAATAATGGGAATTACATATACCACTAAAAGGAAATTGTGGAAAATGTAGCATAAATCTCACGGGAATAACAGTGAGATGAAAATCACTTACGAAAACTCAACAGCTTAACAGCGCCACTTAAACCTTCCAAAAATGGATTGAGGAGATAAAATAGGGTATCTCATAACATTACGATAAAATTTACAACAAGAGTAATATAAAATAACATCCCCAATCATAACATATAGGATCTTAAAAGAAGTGACATTAATGAGAGTACTTAAAGAGAAGAGAGAGGTTAGATCTCTTACGAAAATTTGGCAGGCTAACGGCGCCACTCAAAACATCCAAAATGGATTGATGAGAGAGAATAGGGTCTCTCATCATATGAACATAAAAATTACAGTAATATTAATATAAAATAACATCCCAATCATATGAAATATGATCTTAAAAGGAATGACATAAAAGAGTGTACTTAAAAAGATAGAGAGGAGTAGGATCCCTTACCTCGGGTCCGACTTGACTCGGTCGTTCTTTAATCTCCTAAATAAATATCATGAGTTAATGTATAATTGATTAAGATCCTTTTTCAATTTCATTTTTACTTTATATCACTTATTATCAAATTATAAACATTATGTAATCATTTAAGTTAGTAATGTTTGTTTTGTCGATATTTGGTTCTTAAGTCGAAAGTGGACTTCTTACAATTACATGTTGTTCGTGTGGTAAAAGGTTCTTTATATACTGAATGAAATTCCTGATTGGGATATAATATATATCATATATATTCAAAATATAGATGTATTTATATTATTACATAATCATTTAGAAGTAAGAAATCAAATCCACCGTTCATGGAGACGTTAAGACGTACGTACGCATGAACGCTACTTTCATTTCTTTGTCATAATAATGGAATTAAAACTAAATTAAGGGTATGTATATATTAATTCCAGAATTATATTCATCATTTAGATGTATCATTCATCATATATATCCATGACATACATGTACTTTTAATAGTACATTACATTTGGGGATAAGAAATGAAATGCACCGTTCATGGAGACGGTAAGCCGTACGTATGCATGAACGCTACTTTCATTTCTATCTCATACATTAATGGAAAGAAATAATAATGACATAGAGGTATATTATAATTCCAGTATAACATCATATATAATAACTTTAAATCAATCTTTTATACGTCCCACATATGACATTAAAGAATCAAATCACTTTGAGGGGGCGGTAGTCTACACTTCCTTAAATGAAGATATCGCGTTTACACATAATGGAAACCATAAAGTTATGCCCAAAATAAAAAATACAGAAGCTTAAAAAAAATAAACATATTATATATCATATATAAATATAATGTCATATTAATGGACACTGTTGAAGGTGTTAGAAGAATGTTGAACAATCATCGTTTCGTGAGGAAGAAATTCATCATCCACAGAAACAGTATGTTCTTTAACCATTAGATGTAGGTGTGTGTAAGTGTAGCTCAAATACTTCTTATAAAAACTTCCTAGTATATGGAATATTCTGGATTTTTAACAAAAGAAATTAATAAAAATAGTTTAGGTGGCTGGAGAAGCAAAATAAAACAAAAGGAACCATGTGAAGACATTACCTTAAAATTGGGTAACTCCGTTTGGTTTGTGCTCAAAGACTTCCTTGGGAATGCTTCTGCGCAAATTTATTCTTCAAGGAGTAAAATAGGGATGTGGAGAGACAAAATGGGCAGTTATTGGCTGATCCAAAGGCTTTTGATGTGTGGGTAAGGTGGTAGAGGTGAGGGCCTTTTATAGGAGGAGAGGAGGGGAACTCTTGGAAGGTAAAAAAAGTCACTTTATTTTAAAATGGTATTCGGATTTAAGAGGTCCCACATTGATATAATACGAGGATAAGGTGATAAGGGTTTGAAATCCACCCATCCAATAGGTTTTGGACATGTGTAGGTCATAACTTTTACATTATCATTTCATTTTATTTAAATCCTTTATTATTGAGGAAATCACTGCATCATCATGATTCCATAAATAATTTATTTTATTTAATGTCTAAAAATTATTAAAAAAATATCCTGATATAGGAAATCCTTTTATCTTTATAATGAATATATATAGTCAAAAATCTGAATAGTATAACCCCATGTAAAAATTATTTTAGTAAAACAACTCATCTTTGTGTCATTTTTATTTTAACATTAAACAAAAAGGTATTAATGTCATTTTCCAACTAAAGTGGCTCCATGGGGTCCCCAAGTTGAACCATGGATTGTCTTGGTCGGCCATGACACATAAAATAATGGTAGGACATGTTTCAAGTTCATTTCATATTATTACAACATTATTTTTACCTTAAGTTACAATAATTACCTCTAATCGCGATTAAAAACTTAATAAGTTACTATTCAACAAAAAATTATTTTAATCTCATTGAACCACATTCTAATTTATAATTACAACCATGTGTGTATGATTTTTGAAATTCAAAACACAGAGGTGGTAAAATTTCATTTAAATGAAAAATCAGTTTTTTAAGTACCACTCAGTGGTTTCACTATTCATCAAAAATTGATGTTTTTCAGAAAAATACCAAAACATCACCCTAAGCTATATTTGATATTCAGATTTCAAAAATGAATTACATTTTAAAAAATTCAAAACATATAAGTTGCATTAATTAATTTAATAATTAATTCCCGCTGTCAGATCAAATAGCATGTTTTTATTAAACAATAAGTATCAAAAGATCGACACTAGTTTAAGTCCAATTTCAAAGTGAAGTTAATTCCAACGACCATTGTTGGATTTAATGGTAAAAATATTTTATAATTTATACTTAAAACCAACTGAAAAGATAATCTAATCATATAAATAAATTAGATTAAAAAGAGGTTTTGAATTAAAATACAACATTTTACACTATTCATTAAAAAATGAACTTTATAGGAAAGATACCAAAAATTTACACAAAGTAAATTTTGATGTAACAATTTTAAAGAAAAGTTTTATTTGGTCCAATAGAATGTATAAGAGTGAACAAAACTATATTTAATGACGGTTCGCCATCAAAAGGCGATAAGTGAACCTTTAGTGAAAATTAGGGCATATATGCCTGAAATTGAATTCATTCCGCATTTTAAGCCTTTATCTTTTATTAGATAAAAGTAAAAACATTTAAAAAACATATATAATCATATTTTATTTATTTCTATCCTTTCTCGCCAATACAATGGCTATGTGTTAACTACCATTTAAAATAATATTATGTTCTTACTAGTGCGTAACCTAAGATTTCAATGAAACTCTTTGTTGCGTATCATGTATGCTATCGAACATAGCAACCCTTTAAAAAAATATTAATATTTTATTCAAAAATATGGATAAATATAAAAATTTCATATTCTTTATTTACCTGGGGTGTTACAAATCTAATCAGTGTCCCTGATATTTTTAACTATCGACCACCACTGATCTATTTCACCCTCCAATCGGTAAATAGAAAGACTAACATTTTTATTGTCTGAACACCCCATGACATCGAAAATCCTTTCCAGTGCTTTAATCCACTCGTCAGCTAGCACAGGGTTAGATGATCCTCTGAATGATTGGGGATGTTGCCTCATGAATGTTCCACCACTGACATGTTCCTCTGCAGTTGATCTGGCTGATCTCGTGCATGGATACCGCCACCATTTGTCGCTTCAGTCAAGTGCACCATTACTGCAACAAACTGTTTAGTTCCAATTATGACCATCTCAGGATGCTGATTCAGAAGGTTATTTCCTTTTGTATTTCTTCCTAACACTGCTTCCCTGTTTCCTCTGCGGAGAACCATTCTGAGCAAGCATGACTTAGATGACGCAACATGGTAATCTTCAAATTCTATATCATTTCAATTTTACCATAAAAAATATTTGTGGGTGATCAATTAATAGAATTATAACTCCCAAAGTAATCTAAACCAACCTTTGATACCAACTATAAGGACCCAACCTTAAAGCTTACTTTATATTAAATTAAATTAATAATTCACATTGAGGATATTTTCAGGTTTAGAGTTTTATAGAATTAGGACATAACTATTACATCTCAAAAGATTACAAAAGTAGACACTTATACTATGTTTCCATAATATAAAAACTCTTAAAAAGAAACATGTCTAGTTCCATGTTTTAGATAGCATGACTTTTCCTTGATCCCATCCTTGACCCTATTCCACATTAGGTCCTGTGAATAACATTTCAAAAACTTGGGATGAGCATAAAAAGCTCAGTAAGGGATATAAAAGTACGAAATGAAAACGTTAGACAATGTATGAAATCATACATTACTCATAAAACATAATCATTTTAACATACCACATCAAATCATGAATAAATCATAGAAATCATTAGACATAAAGGTAACGTGAGGCATTCATAACATTCTTATGTAGGGAGTAACCCTAATGGTTACGTTTGGAATACCCATCAATGTATATTCCCTAAATCTATTTGGAGAAACCTTAATGATTAACTCCTTCGTGTTACCCAATTAATTGGAGAGATATATTGGGCTAACACGCCCTTAGTTAATCACAGAACCACCCGTCTTCATAACAATCCCATGAACCATAACATAATCATATCATGTAAAACATGCATAAAAGAAACATAAAATTTCCACATTTCAATCACAACATATCAATACAACACATTGATATAATAAAAAAATTATGAAAACCATTTTAAATAACAAAATAAAAGAAAAGTAATACATGGTATTTATTTTTTTCATTTTAAATAAAAGTTATGTTATGGCTTGTAGAGGAAGCTGAAACTCAAATAATGGTCATGATGGTGGAGAAGTGGTTGTCGCCGCATACGTACGACAAAACAGTCATTCCTTTTGATTTTTAGTAAAACGCTTCATATTAAAAAATATTCCTTTGGAATAAGTGTAAATTTAAAAGGGGATTATACACCATATAAATGAAAGTTGTGTATAATACTAAATATGCCTCAATGAATGGAGATTGAGACGAAGTCCCTTACCTTGTGTCCAACGTTACTCGATTTCTCTTTAATCTCTTGAATAATAAACTTGAGTTAATTTATACTTGCTTAAGAACCTTTTTAAAGTTCATTATTCCTTTTATATCAATTATTACCATGTCATGAACACTATGTAATTATTTAAGTTAATAAAGGTAGTTTGAACGATCATTGGTACTTGAGTAAAAAATAAACTCTTTATAATTACAAGTTGTTCATGTATACATTATATCCAGAGTAATATTAATTATGTAGATATCATATATATCATATATATCCTGTATATACATGCATTTAGAATATTACATAACATTTAGAGGTAAGCAATGAAATGCATCGTTCATGGAGACGGTAAGTCGTACGTACCCATTAACGCTGCATTCATTTCTATTTCATATTTTATAGAATGGAATCATAATTACATAAAGGTATATTATAATTCCAGTATAATTTCATATATAATATCATTGGATCCATCCTTTATATGTCCAACATATTGCATTAACATATCAAATCACTTTGAGGGGGTGGTAGTCCGCACCTCCTAAAATGAAGATATCACATATACTCATAATGGAAACCATGAAAGAATGACATAAATGAAAAATAAATATTCTTAAGAAAATATAAACATATTATATATCATATATAAATATATTTTCATCTTAATTTCCACCTTTTAAGGTGTTATAAAAATATTGAACAATCATCGTTTCGTGAGGCATAAATTCACCGTCCACAGAAACAGTATGCTCTTTAACCATTAAATGAAGGTGTGTGTAAGTGTAGCTCAAATCCATCTCATGAAAACATACTAGTATATTTATTAAACTGGTTTTGTTAAAAAATAAATGAATAAAAAAAGATTAGGGGGTTGGAGAAGAAAAATAAAACATAAGAACACAAGAGAAGACACTACCTTTAAAACGGGTAACTCTTTTTGATTTGAGCTCAAAGGCTTCCATGGATAGACTTCTGCCAAAAGTGAGGCTCCTAGGAGTAATATAGGGATGTGGAGAGTCAAAATGGTCAGGGTTTGTCCGAGCCAAAAGCTTTAGAGGTGTGGGTAAGGTGGTAGAGGTGGGGTCCTTTTATAAGAGGAGATGAGGGGCACTCTTAGAAAGTTATAAAATGTTACTTTATTATAAAATGATTTTCAGATTTTAAAGGTCCCAAAATTATATATTTCAAGGTTAATGTGATAAGATTTCGAATAACACCCATCCAATAGGTTTTTGACAAGTGTCGGTCTTAGATTTTACAGTACCATTTCATTTTATTTAAATCATTAACTAATGAGGTAATCACTACATCATCCTGGTGTCAAAAATAATTTAATTTATTTAATGTCTATAAATTATAAATAAAATATAATGATGTAGGAAATAGTTTTAGATTTATAATGAATATTTATACGCAAAATTATGATTGTATAACCCCATATGAAAATTGTTTTAGTAAAACAGCACATGTTTGTGACATTTTTATTTTAACATTAAAAAAATGTTATTAATGCCATTTTCCTAGAAAATTTTCCCCATGGGGTCCCCAAGTTGACCCATGAATTGTCTTGGTCGGCCATGAAACATCCAATAATGGTAGGAGATGTTTCAAGGTCATTTTATATTATTAAAACATTATTTTTAGCTTAAATTAAACTAATTACCTCTAATCGCGATTAAAAACATAAAAGTTACTATTCAACAAAAAATTATTTTAATCTCATTGATCCACATTTTACATCATAATGAAAAAAATGAATGTAGGATTTTTGAAATTCAAAACACAGAGGTGGTAAAATTTCATTTAAACGAAAAATCAATTTTTTAAGTACCACTTAGTGGTTTCACTATTCATCAAAACTTTACGTTTTTCAGAAAAATACCAAAACTTCACCCTAAGCTATATTTGATATTCCGAATTCAAAAATGATGTATTTTTTACAAAATTTCAAAACATATAAGATACATTAATTAAGTAAACAATTAATTCGCGCTGTTTGAAAAAATAGAGTGTTTTTATGAAACAATATATATCAAACGATTGACACTAGTTTCAGTCCAATTTCAAAGTAAAATAAATTCCAACAACCACTATTAAATTAAATGGTAAAAATATATTCTAATTTCACTTTAAAACCAATTCAAATGGTAATCCAATAATATAAATAAATTAGATTAAAAAGGGGTTTTGAATTAAAATATAACATTTTTCAATATTCATTAAAAAATATAAACATTATCTGAAAAATACCAAAAATTTACACAATGTAAATTTTGATGTCATGATTCTAAAGAAGAATTTTATTTTGTCCAAAAGAATGTTTAAGAGTGCCAAAAACTATATTTGAATAGGGTTCGACATCAAAAGTCGATAAGTGGACCTTTACTGAAAATTAGAGTATATATGCCAAAAATTGAATTTTTTCGTATTTTAAGCCTTTATCTTTATTGGATAAATGTAAAAAAATTTAACAAAAATATATAATCATATTTTAGTTATTTCTATTCATTCCCGCTTATACAATGTCTTCATGTTAACTACAATTTAAAATGATATTATTTTATTACTAGTGTGCAACGTAAGATTTCAAAGAAACTCTTTGCTGCGTATCGGGTATGCTATCGAACATAGAAACCGCTTTAAAGTAATATTAATATTTAATTCGTAAATATTAATATGTATGAAAATGTATTATTCTTTATTTACCTGGGTTGTTACATAATGGACAAAAACCAAACATCTTCTCCTTGGGATGGCATGGATGAAATCCATCCATCCTACGACCAGCTACACTACCATGATAACTACAAACATTCCAACCACACCGCAACACAATTACATTAGATACAATGTAAAACATACAATGTTTTATAAAAAACCAATGGGGTGCACATGGGGTGAGCTAACATTATCAATAAGATCTCATACAATAGTTCCTTATAATGTTATTGTAAAAAATTATTGTAAACTCATTTTAAATAAAACATAGTACGATAAGTAGTAATTATGTTTTATAGACATAATGGTAAATATAACCTCTTTATTATAACTATAAAAAAACCGGTTATATAAATTTTAACCAAAATTTTCAATATCATTATTCACACTAATAAACAGGAATATCATGTATAAAAAATACAAGTCCATTAAATAAAAAACACTAGTTTTTGTACAAGAATCCCAACTCCAATGAATAGAATAGTTCTGGTAGTAGACTACTCGCACACAGAAGAATATATGATTAGTCATCTGTGGTACCTAAATCCAATTATCCACACTCCAGGATTGTTATGAAACCCCATAAAGTGAAACAACAACATTATATTCATAAATGGAGATAATAATTAATACTATAGTAAAATAGGAACATGGGAACCCTAAAACAATTTACTTTGGATCCAAACTAAACCTTCCACTTATAACCTAAGATAACACATTCACTCTTTTTCAAAATAATCACAATGTTTCAAAAATAATTTCATATACATTTCATAAAAATATATTCAATTCATTGAAAATTTTCTCTCCATTTATAAAAAACCATGGAAACCATATTTTATTTAAAATATACATTCATGAAACACACAAAATTATTCCAATTTCATAACAATTTATTTATAATCCAATTTACTAAAAAATAACAACATAGTTTATCAATACCAAGAATGGAATGAAACTAGGTACCTAAAACCTGCACACAATGGAATCCACCAACAATAAGAACACAAATATCTCAATGAAGTCATGAGAATCCAATCACCATATCCATATAACTCTAATTTAGAAAACTAGTGTTCCGTGGAATAGAATAAACACATCATACCTCAATAATGAACACCCATCTCACCATAACCACTAATGGAATTCCCTCCCCAATGATATCTCCCATTGGATCCTAGAATAAGACAAGAATAAATTCATATTTAGATCAAAAATTCTGATGACACAAACTATATGTGCAACCATGATAATTTGAAATTAATATGTGTAAAGGTTACTTTAAAAGAGAAATGCACCACGATTGTAAGGGAGATCGAACATCAAAAAATTGGACTAGATGTAGTAAAGTACCCGAAAATCACCTAGGAATTTCCCAAGGATGAGGGAAATAAAATATGGAAAAGAACCAAAAGAAAAAAAGATTCTCACCTATATTAGATGCTATATTCATGTCATTAAATGATGAGTATCCCATTTACATGATGTTTTACTACCAAAGTGTCAAATACGCAGAATTACCCATTACCTCATATTAAAATTTTAAATTTTAAAAAGTCACTATGTGAATATGAGCATAACATTATTTAACCATTAATAGAATGAATCATTTAATTACTATCATAGAAAAACTCTTACATGTCATGTAACATAGTTATAGGACATAAAATCACCTTAATCCAAACAAAAAAGAAACTTGATGTTTAGAGTCCATCAAATCTATGAATTCATCACTATAAGTTTCCTCTAAATTCCTCCATATACTTTTAGAGACAATGATAAAAGTATAACAACAATTATGTTAAATAATTTCATCACATATTGGTAATATATTGACACAAACTATCAACCATAAATACATTCTATCACTGGGAATTCATGTCGAATATGTAATCCATAGAAAAAGATGAGGCTACTGACCGTCCCCAAAATCTAATTTTCCCATGCCTCATGATAATATACTCTATATTTCCCATAAACTATGACCAACATAATCGACTTCCAAAGGAATACATCTACATTAGAGCCAATGATATCAACTATATTCTCCAAAAAATAAACATCTAGTTATAACTAAATTTCATCACAACTCCGAATGATAGGGGGGATTAAGATGGTATTTCTAGAGCTGAGAAATGTGGGAAACATCATTAATACCTATAAAATGAACTATAAAATATATTCTATAAGCAACATGCATTAGCCACATTGTGACATCAAACAATCCAACATATCACATAGTGATATTTTCACTATATTACAATCTGACGGTGATGAAAATGCAGAGAATATTTTAGGAATACCTAGTCACTAATGAAATACTCCATATGATGATGTTTCCAATATAGATTCAATTTATATCAACTATAGGAAATAACATGATGTCTATGTACATGTTTAATCTTCTTGGACACCACATGAACCAAAATTAGTCTAAATAAATCCACTTTGCTCGGCTCAGTCCAACAAAGATATGACCTAATGGGGAAACTATAAATTTCTTCAATGGTATCCATTATAAGGGAAAACTGATAACTTTGGATATAAAAATAATCAACCAGTCCAATATAGATATACCATGATTCATCGTAATCCATGAAATAGGTTCAAAGAAAATCATCCATGATTTAAATTTACTACACCATCTGTCCATCATTCTATGGATGGTATATTATTATTAACATGACCTATATTCTTATTTCCTATTGGAGACTCCTATAGAACCTAAAGGTATACATATGATCCCTATAAAAAATAATTGAAGAATGAATTACATGTTAACTCACAATCTCTTTTACATACATCATACCAAGTTTATCATCCATAGTTGTATACCTGACTGGAATTAAATTTTTATACTTCACCAACTAATAAAAAACCTTGGATAACGTGACCATTTATAAATGTGCACTGAAAGAGGATGAATAAATATACAGTGTTTTATGTTCTCTACCAGTATATGTAGTAATGTTTAGTAGAGGGACACATAATGAGAAATGTCATGCTTCTACCCATGCATGAAAATCATCATTATATGACGTTATAAATCATTGTGGTTCATGGGTGAATGACATATTAAGGATGTGATAATTAAAAAACACTAAACATTATATAGATTCTAGGATGATAACCTGAGTCCCATAGTGGTGAATACCATCATATGAAATAGAGCACCCATAAATGGTATCCCTATAATAAATACATTATGTGATTTTACAAAAACATAATTCTACTACTGACATTGAAAAATTATAATTTAGGAGAAATGATGATAACTAAACAGTTATCATAAGCATACATGAAATATACCCAAGGGAATCCAAGGGAATATGTGTGAAAATTACCATAAGGTTCTATAACTACATTGATTCTAGAACAACCTATGATGGCACATTAAGACTAGAAGTGGATGCAATATTGTTTCACTTCCTCATAGAGTAAAAAATATCAAAATAAGATATCGTATGGTATTATAACCATTGTATCTATCTGATATAAAAGTATTCTTAATAATAAATTTTTCATAAACTCTTATAATTTGAAAATACTATAAATCATTTTTATAAAACATAGTAGCACCAACAATTTAGAACATACATAACTGTAGAATTCTCTAAATATTGAGTGGTGAAATTTTTCTCATGTAGTCTAAGATGAAGAATGGTATAAGCTACCTCATGGCCATCTTGCATATGCATTCATAAACAAAATAAAACTAGACTCATCACAAGATATTCATAATGTCCAAACTATCCCCAGACACCTGTTTTTTTATATCATATGTAACGACCTGAATCCAGAGCCACTCAACTGGTGCTCTGTACCCGGTTCGCCACATGACCTCAAGCGCGTTTCCCCAAATGCTAGAGGCTACCAACCAGCAGTGAGGTCCTTGGTGAGTTAGTGGGGAAATTATTTCCTCATTTGGTAACATATGTAGCGGAAGGGAAATAATAAACAATAGTGAATGCAGTAAACATCACAAAACAACTGAAACCAAACAGCCGAACAATGTATAATATAACAATTATGCATCATGGTACATGTATCTGTGGAAAGCAGCAAACACATCAACATGGTGAAATAAAACTAAAACCCAAGTACTAAATATAAACAGTAAACTCCAGTAGCATCGCAGGCCTAAGCTTGGTCCCATGCTCTCCTGTTCTAACCAGTAATCACGCAACTGAGGTAGAAGGTCCACAATCCCTATCCACACCTGCAACCATATAACATTTTTGGGCTCAAAAGAATGACCCAAACAGGGTTTGAGACTAATCCCAGTAGGCAACCACCCCAAGATTTGTTCCCTACTGTCATTTAGAATTATAGAAAAAGTAATGAAAATAAATGCATCAGAGAAACAAGAGAACACAAAAGTAGACAATCATACAAATCACCATTGACTTTTATTTAATAATTTAATAAAATCATTAATTATCAACCAAAGAATCTAGCAAATAGCTCTATAATCCAGGGCATAGAAAGTAACATGACAGGTATCTCATCAGACTACCTAGCAACAAGCAGTACAACCCAAGCTTGTTCTTTGGCTTGGTGGACTCGTCACAGCCAACCAACAATATTATATACACTGACCCTCTAGGTGGATCATGTGGGCAGGCCTTCATGGTCAACTATCATAATAAAGAAAATTACACTCTGAGGAATCACTCATCGTCAATTCCCCCTATGGTCTTGCAATGATACTACAGACTCTCTAAGGATGCAATTACGTCTAATTCTCCATTTAGACTTGATTTGATAATTATATGAACCTCTGAGAGAGAACAATTTCAATCCCCCTTATGGTCTGGCAATAGTAATAATTAAACAGGCCCTCTAAGGATGCACTCAACGTCAATTCCCCCTATGGTCTAACTACACCAGTTTCCCTCATTCTTGAGTAAAAGCAATCGTACGTAAACGATTCGTAGCATCCAAAAGTAAGTTCAAAAACAACTTGCATAAAATCTATAATGCATAAAAAACATATAAATAGTAGGCAAAGCATGCAATCAACGATATCAAAGCAGTCAACCAAGGTAATAAGGTCGGCCTCACATGCAGCCTAAGCCAAACGGTGATAAACAGCCAAAACAAGGGAGACACCCATGGGGTCATCCTAAATCATCCAACCAGGCATATATTATTATCAATTAACCTCACTAAACCAAGCAATCGAAGGAAATTTATCAATTGGATCAAAATCCCCATCTCAGGATGCCCGATACATGGGTATCCAACACTTTTGCAACTAAAACTCAAAGACCTTCAACGTTGGTCAACAAACCACCTACCATGATGCTAGGAGATCAATATAATTGAATCACAGAGCTTGATTCTCCTTAGAACATCATAGATCTACAAAAACACATAAGAAACCCCGGTTGATTCTCCAAGAACTGCCTTATATCTCTTTCCCTAACAACACCAAGACCCAAACTCATCAAATTTGGCATCCACCCAATTATATATACCCATAACAGGCGTAGATCTATGAAATTAGGGGAAGAGAAGAAGAAGATCCGAGAAGATCTAATAAAACGATCCATAACGGGGAATAAAGATCACACACCTTAAGAATCCAGCTTCGATTCATCATGAAAATCCTTAAGAACGCATTCTGAATGCTTGGGAGAAGTCTTATAACTTTTAAGAGAGAGTAATCCCGAGTTATGGCTGCTTATGGTATTAAACGAGGTGATTAATGGAAATAACGAGTTAGATCCAAAAAATTTGGATCCTGATTTAAGTGCCAACATGGATAGTCCACAGGGTTTGACAAACCCTGGGGTAACTGGGGGTTAGCTTCTGCCTCAACAAACACACCTCACACAGTTAGGCCACACAGTTTAGGAAAACTGTGCACTAGTCGTGTGTTTGACACTTCATCAAAGATTATTTACGCACGGTTTGGCCGCATGGTTAGACAAACCGTGTGCAGCCCGTGCATCTCCCCTTTTTTCCTATAAACATCATTTAATGTTACCTTGACTCTCCCAAACATCACATATATCTTTAGGACCCTGAAAAACATCAACCAAGGGTCACATACAAAATAAAGAATATTCAGGTTATTACAAACTCCCCCCCCCATAACGAAATTCATCCTTGAATATCCTAACATGGCGTAGAAGAAGAATCCTCGAAAACAATGGCCACTGCAATCATACATTGGAATTTCTCTCCAATGTCTCGTCCTACACTCGCATGTGCTGCCATAGAACCCATACTAGAGGAACCGACTGGCTATAGTGAACCATGAAACTATGATCATAAATTCTGATAGTATTCTCCTCGATATATGCATCTGGCCCCAACTCAACCTCCTTGGGTTGAAAAACATGAGACGGGTCCGAGAAATACTGTCTATGCTGAGAAACATGGAAAATGTCATGCATAGCCTGATACCTCTGATGTAACTGAAACCTGTAAGAAAACAACACAACTCTCTCAAGAACCTCAAACGACCGGATGTATCCTTGTGAATGCTTTACTTGTCTCCTAATCCTCTTATGTACCAACTTCAGGTTAACACGCAAGAAAACCTGATCTCCGCCTTGATCTCCAAAGGTCATCACTGCTGATAATCATAAAACTTCTTTAGCGATTATGCAGTATCCATACTCTCTTGAATCTTTTCCACCTTCTCTATGGTCTCTTTAACAAGACAAGGTCCCATATTAGCATCTGCTCCAGCCTCCAGCCAACATAATGGCGATCGACATGACCCACCGTACAAAGCCTCATAAGGTACCATATGAATAGTTGAATGAAAACTATTAATATAGTAAAAATCCACTAGGGGTATATATTTCTCCAAAGAACCTCCAATATCAAGGACGCATACTCGTAGCCTGTCCTCCATCACCTGGATCGTGCGCTCTAACTGTCCATCTATCTGGCGATGGAAAGTTGTACTCAGAAGTACATGTGTACCCAAATCCCTTTATAGCTCTAGATACATATGAAAAGTAAATAGGGTGTCCCTATCTAAAACGATAGTGTTTAGAACCCCATGATGTCGTACCACCTCACGAATGTACAACCTCCCAAGCTCATCCACACCGAATGTTTCCATTATTGGAATGAAATGAGCAACCTTCGTGAGCCAGTAAACAACAACCCAAACCGCATCATTCCCTTGAGGCGATCTCGGTAATCCTTTCACGAAATCCATCATGACATCATTTCACATCCACTCAGGAATGGGTAACTACTGTTAAATCCTTACTAGTCGCTGATGCTATTCATTAACCTGCTAATAGGTGGACTGCCACATAACAAAACCAGCCACATCCTTCTTCATAGCTAGACACCAATATTGACAACGTAAGTCTCGACACATCTTTGTGACTATAAGATGAACTACCCATGATGAAGCAAGAAACTCCTACATCAGCTCCTCATGCATGTCTGATGAAACCCACAAGCGGCTATGAAAATGTAACACTTCATCATCTCCCACTATCCACCCTGGAGTAGGGTTTCTATCTAACACACGCTCTCGTAGGACTATGCTTTTTGGGTCTGATAGCTTCCCCATTCAAACATGATCCAGAAGAGTAGAGGTAACAACTGTAGAAGAAAAAACGTTCTTCCCCTATTTATCATGATCCTATAAATGCATCTCAGAGAACAGAGCCATAAGCTGCCACTCACTACTAGCCTCCTAAACTACCTATAAATGAGATATCCTGCTCCGTGCGTCTGCCACATCATTGCCTTTCCCGGGTGTATAAGCAAGATCCAAGTAAAAAGATTGTAGGTAATAGACCCACCTCTGATGTCTTAGATTTATGTCACACTTCATGAAGATATACTTGAGGCTCATCTGGTTAGTATATACCCCAAAATGCTATCCAAGAATGTAATGTATCCTAGAACGCAAGGTATGAACAAATGTAGCCAACTCCAGGTTGTGCATAGGATAGTTCTTCTCATGTGGTCTCAACTGCTGAGATCCATATGAAACAACAGGATTCTCCTGCGTAAGCCCTACTCCAAGACCGATGCCAGATGCATCACATAAAACTATATAACTCTTTCTCGGCTCTGGAAGAACATGGATCGGTGCTGAAGTCAATCTCTTCTACATCACTTGAAAGGCCTAATCATAGGCTTATTACCAAACATACTTCATCCCCTTCTGAGTCAATACCATCAACGGTGATGCTATGTGTGAGAAGTTCTATATAAACCACCTGTAGTAACTAGCTAGCCCCATGAAAATATCTTACCTGGAAGACATTCTTCGGCTGCTCCTAGGTAACTGTTTCTCTAACCTTCTCTGGTTCCACTGATACTCCTGTCTCTGAAATGACATCACACAAGAAGTGAATATCATCCATCCAAAAGTGTCACTTTGAGAGAATAACATATAACATAATCTCCCTCAGTGTACTCAATAAAATCTCAAGATGGGTAGCATGGTCATGTCTATTGTAAGAGTACCCCACAATATCATCCATGAAGACCACCACGAAAGAATCCAGGTTAGGATGGAAAACATTGTTCATCAGTGCCATGAAAACTGCTGGCGCGTTCGTGAGACCGAACGACATAACCAAATACTCATACATATCATAACTACTGTGAAAGGCTATAAGTGGCATTTCTAATGGTCTTACGCGCAACTGATGATAGTCGGATCTCAAGATGATCTTTGAGAACACTATGGCTCTGCGAAGCTGATCAAAAAGATCATCAATCCTCGGTAAGGGATACTAGTTCTTGACCATCAACTCTTTCAGCTTCCAATAATTCACACAGAGCCGTAATGTCCCATCGGCCTTCTTTGCAAACAAAACTGCTGAACCTCAAGGAGAAGTGCTAGGTCGGATAAAACCCCTTGGCTACAACTCCTCCAACTACTTCTTGAGCTATTGTAGCTCAGGAATTGAAATCCTATAAGGAGGAGTGGATACCGATGCTACTCCTGGAAAAAGCTCAATATAGTAGTCTACCTCTGGCTCTAGAGCCGAACCTGTAAAATCTTCTAGAAAGACATATGAAAAATGATCAAAAAACTAGAGGGAAGTCTATCTAAGATGTTCCTCATTCATCCAGTTATATGCTTGAAATCTGGGTTGTAACTCCACCCAAACCATGATTCTCTAGTCTATCTCTGCTTGCATGGACATCCCTTTCACCCTTGTGAAGAAAAGGACAACCCTATGGGGATGTGATACTCACCCTACGATGATAGAAATAGAAAACAAACTGAAAAGGAATGATCCATTCCATTAATAGAATGACATCATAACCTGTCATCTCCAGGTCATTATGATCCCACAAGAAGTGACCCACACTAATCTCAAGGGGGAACTCCTTGCACTGACGCACACATGTAGTTTTAAGTCCCAAGGGAGTGTCTAGCATCAACATAATCTCGAAATTATTGATATAAGTCTAAGGCTCTCCATAGTGTGCACAAAAATAAAGCTATGACAAGATCCTATATCGAAAATTGAAGAAGATAAAACTGAGGCTACTATGATCGTACCTCTAACTGTAGAAGGACCAGGATCCTACTCCTAATGAATTTTCTCTACCGTAAATGTCTGGACAATACTGCGGCCTTGTGTATCAGCCTTAGATCCCTGAGCGGATCCTCCATGAGCCTAACCCCCGTTCTCATGGCCTCTACCCTGGCCTGAATGAACTGATGAACTCCAGCCCCTTGTCTACTGCAGAACCAATAATCCCACTCCTGTGTGCAGAGTCGAAACAGATCCACCTTCACTAGCTGCGGGAAGAAGGACCTTGCAAAACCGTTGTAGGTGACCCATCTAGCCACAATCTCAACAATCCACTGGGTCTCTTGGGCACTGTGGCTTCTTATTCCCATCCTTCCCATATTGGTAGAACGCCACCTTACTACCTTTAGAATCATCTCTCTTCCTCGAGTCACCTAGTGTAGACTCCTCGGGGCGCTTCCTTCTTTCAGTAGAAAGAGTACTCACTCTGGATACTGAACTGCCCTGGCTCACTAATCCGGTATCCCTACGATTCCTCTCTATGATAAACGCATGTCTGACCATCAAAGAAATATAAGTCAACTGGAAGATATTAACATGTGATCTGATTTCTAGTCTGAGTCCTTCCTCAAACTTCCTTGCTGAAAAAAGGTCGACGTTCCCCAGAACGGGAGAGAAAAGCTGCAACTCAGTAAATCGAGAGGAATACCCCATAACTGATAGAGTTCCATGTGGCAGGTTCATGAAATCTTTCTCTCTATTTTCCCTTAGCTTCGTCAGATAGAAGAAGTCATAGAACATATGCTAAAACTCCTCCAAAGAAACAATCTGCTAACACTCGGTCTGAGAAACTATGTCCCACTATCTCTTTGCGGAATCTCACAACATGTAAGTCAGAAGTTCTCTTTCCTATCTGGGGGTGTCTTGAGATGTTCGAAGCTAGAGACCATAGCCTCATACTAGGATTCAGCAGCCTGAGGTCCCACATCCCCTTAGAAGTTGGGAGGATGTTGCTGCTGGAAGACTCACGTAAGCTCTGCCATAGACTGGGCAGGTTGCTAAGATCCCTGAAGGGTCTGCATGAACCTTATGAACCCCTCACGGAACTGTGTGTCATCACCAGTATCTGAGATAACTATCGGTTTCATATCTGGCATATGATCATTGTCAAATCCATGAAGTGCAACAGTAGTTCATATTTGCGGCATGATTCTACAATGTCATGCACACCTTTATTAACTATGAGCCCAGTTGCAACATAAAATAGTGAAAATGGAAAAGAAGAGGAAAAAATCTTAAAACTATAAAGACATGGTTACATGGTGAGTAGTTCCTATACACGGTGTGCTCTATAAGGATTTTTCCCATACATGTCATTAGTCACACAGACTGGTACACGACCACTACTACACGGCGCATCAACAATGTACACAGTGTGTTGCCTCTATGATATTCCAACCCATGTACTCAACTACACGGATGGGTAACATGAATGAAAAGTACACATCATTTACGTCAAGTACATGGCATGTAAACGTGAAAAATAGTTCTTCCCAGATAAAACAACAAATGTTGTGTGTTCATAAGGCCACACAGCATGTTATCTGGGTTTCTGGGTAGTAGGCATACAAAACTCACAAAAACCACGGGAAAACACAGAAAACTAGCACCTATGTGTCAAATTCCGATATGTGGAGGCCCATACTCCATGAGAATCAAAGAATGACCTAATAACACTGCGCATATCAAGTAACAATATAACAATTCCATGATCCGCCAAATTTCGATCTTTGAGGACGCATAATACCTCTATGACCAAAGCTTGGGATCCATGCTAAACAAGCTGTAAAATAAAATAATCAATACCCTATCAGCATAGCAGGTATTTATATCACAAAAACTATCATAAAAACATGCATAATATATCACGACATCTTATCACAACATCATGAAATTTCTAATTCACCCTAGATGGCATGGTAAAATGCATGACACATGATTTCCTAACTAGGTCCTATATGATGCATGAGATGACATACCCTCATCTCATCGGGTTGCAACAAAATAGAACCTCAATCATATAAATTGTAACAGCACAAAACAAGTGCATCACCCAATAGTGAAATATAATCAACTACAACACTTGAAAAATCTAAAATAGAAATTACGAGGTAATATGGATTTTCCCTGTACACGGGATTAATACTCCCGGGCACAGTTAAGTACCAACTAACCATTCCATTCTATCCCTGTCTATTATCTCCAAATAGTAAGAAAATAGAAAAGAAAAAAAAACCCCTCTGATACCACTTTGTAACAACCCGAATCTAGAGCCACTCAACTGGTGCACCGTACCCGGTTCGCCACATGACCTCAACCATGATTCCCTAAATTCCAGAGGCTGCCGACTAGCAGCAAGGGCCTTGATGAGTCAGTGGGGAAACTATTCCCAAATTTGGTATGATATTCAGCCAATGGGAAATAATAAACAATTGCAGAAGTAGTAAACACCACGCAACAAATGAAACCAAACATGCGACCATTGTATAATATAATAATGATGCAGCATGGTACATGTATCTGTGGAAAGAAGCAAACACAGAAACATACTGAAATACTACTGAAACTCAAGTACCAATAGTAATCAATAAACTCCAGCAACATCGCAATCCTAAGAACAATCACATGCTCTCCATCTCTAACCTGCAATCAAGCACCTAAGGTAGATGGTCCACAATCTCTATCCAAACCTACAACCATATAACCGGTTTGGGCTGAAAAGAAGGACCCAAACAGGGTGTGAGACTAATCGTAGTAAGCAACCACCACCAGATAAGTGCCCTACTGTCAGTGAGCAATATATGAAAAAGTAATGGAAATAAATATAGTAGAGAAACAGGAGAACACCAAAGTAAATAATCCTACAAATCTCCATTCAGGTTTATTTTTTAATTTAATTCAATATTTAATTATCAACCAAGAAATATAGAAAATAACTGTATTATCCAAGGCACAACATGTAACGTGACAGGTATCTCATCAGACTAACAAGCAATAAGCAGTACAAACCCAAGATTATTCTTTGGCATGGTGGAATCATCACAACCAACCAACAATATTATTTACACTGATCCATTGGCTGGCCCACATCGGCAGTCCCTCATGGTAAAATATTCATAAAAAAGGCAAAGAAACTCAGAGGAATCAGTCATCATCATTTCCACCTATGATCTTGAAGTGATACTACAGACTCTATGAGGAAGAGCTTACATATAATTTCCACTTTAGTCTTGATTCTATAATTATCTGGCCCTCTTAGAGATCACAATGTCAATCCCCCTTATGTTCTGGAAATAGTAATAATTAAACAGACCCTCGGAGGAAGCACCCAATTTCCATTCACCAAATGGTCTAACTACACTAGTTTCCCGCATCCTTCAGTAAAAGCAATCGTACGTAAACGATTCTTAGAATCCCTAAGTATGTTCAACAACTACTTGTCTAAAATATACAATGCATCAAAAGCATATAAAAATTAGGCAAAGCATGGAATCAATGATATCAAATTAGTCAACCAAGGTAATAAGGTCTGTCTCACATGCAACCTAAACCAAATGGCAATAAACAACCAAAACATGGAAGACACCCACGGGGTGATCCAAAATCATCCATCCAAGCATATATTATTATCAATTAACCACATGAAACCATGAAATCTAAGGAAATTAAACTATTGGATCAAAATCCCTAGCCCAGGATGCCCGACACATCGGTATCCAGCACTTATGCAACCAAAACTCAATGACATTCAACGTAGGTCAACAAACCACTAACCTTGTTGCTTGGAGATCAATATACTTGAACCATGAAGATTTTTTCTCCTTAGAACATCATAGATCTACAAAAATTCACATGAAAACCCAGGTTGATTATCCAAGAACCGCCTTGTATCTCTTCTCTTAATAAGACCAAGACCCAAAATCATAGCATTTGGCATCCATGCACTTAAATCTACCCATAACAGGAGTTGATCTATGAAATAGAGGGATGAGAAGAAGAAGATCAGAGAAGATCTAAGAAAACGATCATGAACGGAGGAGAAAGATCACATACCTCAAGAATCTTGCTTTGATTTGTCAAGAAAAGCCTTTGGATCACCTCCGGAATTCTTGGGAGAAGTATTCTAACCTTCAAGGGAGAGTAATCCCGAGTTATGGCCTCTTAGGGGCTTAAATTTTGTTATTAAAGAAAAACATGAGTTAGATCCAAAAATTTCAGATCTAGATTTAAGTGCCTGCATGGTTAGTCTGCACTGTTTGACAAATCGTCTCCAAACCATGAGTTAGATTCTGGATCGCCAAACACACCTCGCATGGTTAGGTGGCATGGTTTAGGAAAATAGTGTGCTAACCATGCATTAGCAAGTTCCTCCAAGATTACTTATACAGGGTTTGGCTGCACGGTTAGACAAACCGTTCGCCACCCGTGCAGCTCCCCTTTTTTCCTACAAACTTCATTTCAAGTTCCTCCGACTCTCTCAATCATCAACCTTATATTTTGATACCATTAAAATCATCAACCAAGGGTCACAAACCTAAGAAAGAAAATCTAGGTTATTACATCATACTCCCGAACTCTAAGCTGATGTTAACCTGATTGGAGATAAATAATTGAAATCACATTTCCCTCGTTAACTGATTATAAAAGTCATCTACACTAATAAAATGATATTTTTATTTATTTTTACCTAGATTAACTCCTGATATTCCAAAAAAAATCGATGTGAACTAGCTTCCTTCTTGTAGAATACATAATAGGATTCCTATAGTGAAACACTAATGTGGAAAACATATTTTTAAAATATGTCATCTAACAGAATCATGAGCTCTTTCATCTTTTTTTGGTTCCAGACAATAAGAATGAATTGATATATGACATGTGTACCTCAAACCTGGCCAATTGTAATCTCTTTCTCTCTCTCCAGAATAAGACCAGATAGTATTTCTAGGAAAAAAACATAAATGTCACAAAAAACAATACGAACGTCTATAATAGGAGAGTAGTCATTAAGATCAAATGGAATAATAGTAAAGAACATCTATGATCTAGGAATGAAGGTCCTTCAAAGACAAAGATCAGGTCCCACTCCCCATGAAACACAAGAGAGATACCATATAAAATAATAGAAAATACACATGGATGATAATAATCAACCATTTATAGATGACTGATTATACAATCCATACTAATGATGACGTCATATAGATCCAGATGTATTATGGGGGAATCCCAGACCAACACCATAATGGAATTTTTTAACAAACTACATATTCAGTTAATCACAAGTATTTACTATTACCAAGAGGTGTAGCTAACTATTTTACAATGGATATGGGTTACATTGGATGATTAAACTCACCTATAAAATATACAGATATAAATGAGTGGGGGGAACTACTGTCATATAATGTAATATTTGTGGGTGATAAAATAAGGATCATACCTATCATTATTATTGGAGATTCATTGACATCCCAAGTAAACACATCTACTTCGTGAATTTTCTTCTTTACTATGGACATGGGTTGGATCCATATAGTCTATGAAGCATCTGACCGCAACATATTAGCCTTTGGATCCAACAAACCATGACCACAATGAGGCGTAGTCATTATCTAAAAAATTGTTTTAAATTAACAACTTATATAATATTTTTACACTTCTTCAAGGCTGTAGGAAAAAATAGTTATTGTGACCAACCATTCCACGCTGATAGAAGGTCACATGAAAACTACCAGTTATAACAGAAACTGTAGAGGAATCTTTCTATTGAGACCAACCTCCACCACTTCTGTAATGATCCTTGCACATTATCTTATTCCCATGCGCAAAAATAAAAAATTCCCAAGATGGAAGAAAAGGGGTTGGATTACCATCCATTCTAGATATATCCATATCAGACATCATATGTTTGTCTACCAGCTCCACATTGGTTTTATTGACTCAATATAAAGATTTCCAATATGATATCTAGTCGCAAGCCCAGCAGGTATTTTTGATCATTTTTTTGTCATTCTTGAACATGTACAAATAAAAATGGACAAAATCAACAAATTGGTTGGTGAATGGAGAAAATTAATGGTCTCCTTGTTTCATATAAAAAACCACTTGATATATTTCTAGAATAAAGGATAGTAGAAAAAACTACAAGTAGAACTTTATTTTGAAACCCAACAAATCCATGTCCACAAGTCTATCTTCCTAGACAAAAAAAAATTAATACATGGTTTACATAAGGTCGGCCTCATATGAAGCCTAAGCCAAATGGTGATAAACAGCCAAAACAAGGGAGACACCCATGGGGTGATCCTAAATCATCCAACCAGGCATATATTATTATCAATTAACCTCACGAAACAAAGCAATCGAAGGAAATTAATCAATTGGATCAAAATCCCCATCTCAGGATGCCCGATACATGGGTATCCAACACATTTGCAACCAAAACTCAAAGACCTTCAACGTTGGTCAACAAAACACCTACCATGATGTTAGGAGATCAATATAATTGAACCACAGAGCTTGGTTCTCCTTAGAACATCATAGATCTACAAAAACGCATAAGAAACCCTGGTTGATTCTCCAAGAACCGCCTTATATCTCTTTCCCTAACAACACCAAGACCCAAACTCATCAAATTTGGCATCCACACAATTAGATATACCCATAACGGGCGTAGATCTATGAAATTAGGGGAAGAGAAGAAGCAGATCTGAGCAGATCTAATAAAACGATCCATAACGGAGAATAAATATCGCATACCTCAAGAATCCGACTTCGATTCATCAAGAAAATCCTTAAGAACGCATTCTGAATTCTTGTGAGAAGTCTTATAACCTTTAAGAGAGAGTAATCCCGAGTTATGGCTGCTTATGGTATTAAACGAGGTGATTAATGGAAATAACGAGTTAGATCCAAAAATTTTGGATCCTGATTTAAGTGCCAACATGGATAGTCCACAGGGTTTGACAAACCCTGCGGTAAATGGGGGTTAGCTTCTACCTCAACAAACACACCTCACACGGTTAGGCCACACAGTTTAGGAAAACCGTGAACTAGTTGTGTGTTAGCCACTTCATCAAAGATTATTTACGCACGGTTTGGCCGCATGGTTAGACAAACTGTGTGCCGCCCGTGCATCTCCCCTTTTTTCCTATAAACATAATTTAATGTTACCTTGACTCTCCCAAACATAACCTATATCTTTAGGACACTGAAAAACATCAACCAAGGGTCACATACAAAATAATGAATATTCAGGTTCTTACAAACTCCCCCCCCCCATAACTAAATTCATCCCTGAATATCCTAACATGGCGTAGAAGAAGAATCCTCGAAAACACTAGCCACTTAAATCATACATTGGAATTTCTCTCCCAAGTCTCGTCCTACACTCGCATGTGCTGCCATAGAACCCATACAAGAGGAACCGACTGGCCACAATGAACCATGAAACTATGATCAAAAATTCTAATAGGATTATCCTCGATAGATGCATCTGGCACCAACTCAACCTCCTTGGGTTGAAAAACATGAGACGGGTCTGAGAAATAATGTCTAAGATGAGAAACATGGAAAACGTCATGCATATCCTGATACCTCTGAGGTAACTGAGACCTGTAAGCAAACAACCAGACTCTCTCCAGAACCAAAAACGACCCGATGTATCTCAGTGATTGCTTTACTTGTCTCCTAATCCTCTTATCTACCAACTTCAGGTTAACACTCAAGAAAACCTGATCTCCGCCTTGATCTCCAAAGGTCATCACTGCTGATAATCATAAGACTTATTTAGTGATTATGCAGTATCCATCCTCTTCTGAATTATTTCCACCTTCTCTGTGGTCTCTTTAACAAGACGAGGTCCCATCTTAGCATCCGCCCCAGTCTCCATCCAACACAGTGGCGATCGGCATGACCCACCGTACAAAGCCTCATAAGGTGCCATATGAATAGTTGAATGAAAACTATTATTATAGGAAAAATCCACTCGGGGTATATATTTCTCCAAAGAACCTCCAAAATCAAGGACTCATACTCGTAGCATGTCCTCCATCACCTGGATCGTGCGCTCTAAATGTTTATCTGTCTGGCGATGGAAAGTTGTACTCAGAAGTACATGTGTACCCAAATCCCTTTGTAGCTCTAGATACAAATGGAAAGTAAATAGGGTGTCCCTATCTAAAACGATAGTGTTCAGAACCCCATGATGTTGTACCCCCTCACGAATGTACAACCTCCCAAGCTCATCCACACCGAATGTTTCCTTTATCGGAATGAAATGAGCAACCTTCATGAGCCAGTAAACAACAACCCAAACTGCATCATTCCCTTGAGGCGATCTTGGTAATCCTTTCACGAAATCCATCGTGAAACCATTTCACATCCACTCAGGAATGGGTAACTACTGTTAAATCCCTACTGGTCGTTGATGCTCTTCATTCACCTGCTAATAGGTGGAATGCCACATAAGAAAACCATCCACATCCATCTTCATACCTAGACACCAATATTGACAACGTAAGTCTCGACACATCTTTGTGACTATAAGATGAACTGCCCATGATGAAGCAAGAAACTCCTACATTAGCTCCTCATGCATGTCTGATGAAACCCACATGCGGCTATGAAAATGTAACACTTCATCATCTCCCACTATCCACCCTGGAGTTGGGTTTCCATCTAACACACCCTCTCGTAGGACTATGCCTTTTGGGTATGATAGCTTCCCCATTCGAACATGATCCAGAAGAGTAGAGGTAACAACTATAGAAGAAAAAAATTTCTTCCCCTGTTTATCATGAACCTCCAAATGCATCTCAGAGAACAGAGCCATAAGCTGCCACTCACTACTAGCCTCATAAACTGCCTATAACTGAGATCTCCTACTCTGTGCGTCTGCCACATCATTGCCTTTCCCAGGTGTATAACCAAGCTCCAAGTCAAAAGATTGTAGGTAATAGACCCACCTCTGATGTCTTATATTTATGTCACACTTCATGAAGATATACTTGAGGCTCATCTGGTCAGTATATACCCCAAAATCCTATCCAAGAATGTAATGTATCCTAGAACGCAAGGCATGCACAAATGTAGCCAACTCCAGGTTGTGCAAAGGATAGTTCTTCTCATGTGGTCTCAACTGCCGAGATCCATATGCAACAACATGATTCTCCTACGTAAGCCCTACTCCAAGACTGATGCCAGATGCATCACATAAAACTATATAACTCTTGCTCGGCTCTGGAAGAACATGGATCGGTGCTAAAGTCAACCTCTTCTACAGCACTTGAAAGGCTTAATCATAGGCTTATTCCCAAACGTACTTCATGCCCTTCTGAGTCAATACCATCAACGGTGGTGCTATGTGTGAGAAGTTCTATATAAACCGCCTGTAGTAACTAGCTATCCCCATGAAAATATCTTACCTCGAAGACATTCTTCGGCTGCTCCTAGGTAACTGTTTCTCTAACCTTCTCTGGGTCCACTGATACTCCTGTCTCTGAAATTACATCACACAAGAAGTGAATATCATCCATCCAAAAGTGTCACTTTGAGAGAATAAAATATACCATATTCTCCCTCAGTGTACTCAATACAATCTCAAGGTGGGTAGCATGGTCATGTCTATTGTAAGAGTACCCCATGATATCATCCATGAAGACCACCATGAAAAAATCCAGGTTAGGATGGAAAAAATTGTTCATCAGTGCCATGAAAACTGCTGGCGCGTTCGTGAGACAGAACGACATAACCAAATACTCATACATAACATAACTACTGTGAAAGGCTATAAGTGGTATGTCCGATGGTCTGACACGCAACTGATGATAGCCAGATCTCAAGATGATCTTTGAGAACACTATGGCTCCGTGAAGCTGATCAAAAAGATCATCAATCATCGACAAGGGATACTAGTTCTTGACCGTCAACTCTTTCGGCTTCCAATAATTCACACTGATCCGTAAAGTCCCATCTGCCTTCTTTGCAAAAAAAACTGCTGATCCACAAGGAGAAGTGTTGGGTCGGATAAAACCCCTTTCCTATAACTCATCCAACTACTTCTTGAGCTATTCTAGATCAGGAATTGAAATCCTATAAGGAGGAGTCGATAACGATGATACTCCTGGATAAAGATCAATAGAGTAGTCTACCTTTGGCTCTAGAGACAAACCTGTAAGGTATTTTGGAAATACATATGAAAAATGATCAAAAACTAGAGGGAAGTCTATCTAAGATGTTCCTCGATCATCCAGTTATATGCTAGAAATCTGGGTTGTAACTCCACCAAAACCATGATTCTCTAGTCTAGCTCTGCTTCTATGGACATCCCATTCACCCTTGTGAAGAAAAGGACAGCCCTATGGGGATGTGATACTCACCCTACGATGATAGAAATAGAAAAAATACTGAAAAGGAACTATCCAGTCCATTACGATAATGACATCATAACCTGTCATCTCCAGGTCATTATGATCCCACAAGAAGTGACACACACAAATCTCAAGGGGGAACTCCATGCACTGACGCACAAATGTAGTTATAAGTCCCAAGGGAGTGTCTAGCATCAACATAATCTCGAAATTATGGATAGTAAGTCTAAGGCTCTCCATAGTGTGCACAGAAATAAAGCTATGACAAGCTCCTATATCGAAAATTGAAGAAGATAAAACTGAGGCTACTATGATCGTACCTCTAACTGTAGAAGGACCAGGATCCTGCTCCTAATTAATTTTCTCTACCGCAAATGTCTGGACAATACTGCGGCCTTGTGTATCAGCCTTAGATCCCTGATCGGATCCTCCATGAGCCTAACCCCCATTCCCATGGCCTCTACACTGGACTGAATGAACTGAAGAACTCCAGCCCCATGTCTGCTGCAGAACCAGTAATCCAACTTCTTTGCGCAGAGTCGAAACAGATCCACCTTCACTAGCTGCTGGAAGAAGGACCTTGCAAAACCGTTGTAGGTGACCCATCTATCCACAATCTCAACAATCCACTGGGTCTCTTGGGCACTGTGGCTTCTTATTCCCATCCTTCCCATATTGGTAGAACACCACCTTAATACCTTTAGAATCATCTCTCTTCCTCAAGTCACCTAGTGTAGACTCCTGTGGGCGCTTCCTTCTTTCAGTTGAAAGAGTACTGACTCTGGATACTGAACTGCCCTTGCTCACTAATCCAGTATCCCTATGATTCTTCTCTGTGATAAACGCCTGGTTGACCATCAAAGAAATAGAAGTCAACTGGAAGATATTAACCTTTGATCTGATTTCTAGTCTGAGTCCTTCCTCAAACTTCCATGCTGAAAAAAGGTCGTCATTCCCCAGAACGGGAGAGAAAAGCTGCAACTCAGTAAATCGAGAGGAATACCCCATAACTGATAGAGTTCCATGTGCAAGGTTCATGAAATATTTGGCTCTGTTTTCCCTTAGCTTCTCCAGATAGAAGAAGTCATAGAACGTATACTAAAACTCCTCCAATGAAACAATCTGCTAACACTCATTCTGAGAAACTATGTCCCACTATCTCTTGGCGGAATCTCGCAAGATGTAATTCACAAGTTCTCCTTCCTATCTGGGGGTGTCTCGAGATGTTCGAAGCTAGAGACCATATTCTCATACCCGGATTCACCAGCCTGAGGTCCCACACCCCCTTAGAAGTTGGGGGGCTGCTGCTGCTGGAAGACTCACGTAAGCTCTGCCATAGACAGGGCAAGTTGCTAAGATCCCTGAAAGGTCTGCATGAACCTCATGAACCCCTCACGGAACTATGTGTCTGCACTGTTATATGAGATAACTACAGATTCCACATCTGGCGTATGATCATTGCCAAATCCATGAAGTGCAACAGGAGTTCATCTTTGCCGCATGATTCTACAATGTCATGCACACCTTTATTAACTATGAGCACAGTTGGAACTTAAAATAGTGAAAATGGAAAAGAAGAGGAAAAAAATCTTAAAACTGGAAAGACATGGTTACATGGTGTGTAGTTCCAATACACGATGTGCTCTATAAGGATTTTTCCCATACATGTCATTAGTCACACAGACTGGTACATGACCACTACTACACGGCGCATCAACAATGTACACGGCGTGTTGCCTCTATGATATTCCAACCCATGTACTCAACTACACAGATGGGTAACATGAATGAAAAGTACACATCATTTACGTCAAGTACATGGCATGTACACGTGAAAAATAGTTCTTCCCAGATAAAACAACAAATGGTGTGTGTTCATAAGTCTACACAACATGTTATCTGGGTTTTTGGGTAGTAGGCAGACAAAACTCCCAAAAACCATGGGAAAACACTGAAAACTAGCACCTATGTGTCAAATTCCGATCTGTGGAGGCCCATACTCCATGCGAATCAAAGAATGACCTCATAACACTGCACATATCAAGTAACAATATAACCATTCCATGATCCGCCAAATTCCGATCTTTGAGGACGCATAATACCTCTATGACCAATGCTTGGGATCCATGCTAAACAAGCTGTAAAATAAAATAATCAATACCCTATCAGCATAGCAGGTATTTATATCACAAAAACTATCATGAAAACATGCATGATATATCAAGACATCTTATCACAACATCATGCAATTTATAATTCACCCTAGATGGCATGGTAAAATTCATGACACATGATTTCCTAAATAGGGCCTATATGATGCATGAGATGGCATACCCTCATCTCATCAGGTTGCAACAAAATAGAATCTCAATCATATAAATTGTAACAGCACAAAACAAGTGCATCACCCAATAGTGAAATCTAATCAACTGAAACACTTGAAAAATCTAAAATAGAAATTACGAGGTAATATGGATTTTCCCTGTACATGGGTTTATTACTCCTGATCACAGTTAAGTACCAACTAACCATTCCATTATATCCCTGTCTATTATCGCCAAATAGTAAGAAAATAGAAAAGAAAAAAAACCCCTCTGATACCACTTTGTAAAAACCCGAATCTGGAGCCACTCAACTGGTGCAGCGTACCCGGTTCGCCACATGACCTCACGCATGATTCCCTAAATTCCAGAGGCCGCCGACTAGCAGCAAGGGGCTTGATGATTCAGTGGGGAAACTATGCCCTAATTTGGTATGATATTCAGCCAATGAGAAATAATAATCAATTGCAGAAGTAGTAAACACCACGCAACAACTGAAACCAAAAATGCGAACAATGTATAATATAACAATGATACAGCATGGTACATGTATCTGTGGAAAGAAGCAAACACAGAAACATACTGAAATACAACTGAAACTCAAGTACCAATAGTAACCAATAAACTCCAGCAACATCGCAAGCCTACGAACAATCCCATGCTGTCCATCTATAACCTGCATTCACACACCTAAGGTAGATGGTCCACAATCTCTATCCACACCTACAACCATATAACCTGTTTGGGCTGAAAAGAAGGACCCAAACAGGGTGTGAGACTAATCCTAGTAAGCAACCACCACCAGATAAGTGCCCTACTTTCAGTGAGCAATATATGAAAAAGTAATGGAAATAAATATAGTAGAGAAACAAGAGAATACCAAATTAAATAATCCTACATATCTCCATTCACGTTTATTTATTAATTTAATTCAATATTTAATTATCAACCAAGAAATATAGCAAATAACTCTATTATCGAAGGCATAACAAGTAACATGACAGGTATCTCATCAGAATACCAAGTAATAAGTAGTAGAAACCCAAGCTTATTCTTTGGAATGGTGGAATCATCACAACCAACAATATTATTTACACTGACCCTCTGGCTGGCCCACATGGGCAGTCCCTCAAGGTAAAATATTCAAAAAAAGGCAAAGAAACTCGGAGGAATCAGTCATCATCAACTGCACCTATGGTCGTGAAGTGATACTACAGACTCTATAAGGAAGAACTTACATATAATTTCCACTTTAGTCTTGATTCGATAATTATCTGACCCTCTAAGAGAGAACAATGTCAATCCCCCTTATGGTCTGGCAATAGTAATAATTAAACAGGCCCTCGAAGGAAGCACCCAATTTCCATTCACCAAATGGTCTAACTACACTTGCTTCCCGCATCCTTCAGTAAAAGCAATCGTACGTAAACGATTAGTAGAATCCCTAAGTATGTTCAACAACTACTTGGATAAAATATACAATGCATCAAAAGCATATAAACAGCAGGAAAAGCATGAAATCAATGATATCAAAGTAGTAAACCAAGGTAATAAGGTCTGCCTCACATGACACCTAAACCAAATGGCAATAAACAACCAAAACATGGAAGACACCCACGGGGTGATCCAAAATCATCCATCCAAGCATATATTATTATCAACTAACCACATGAAGCCATGCAATATAAGGAAATTAAACTATTGGATCAAAATCCCTAGCCCGGGATGGCCGACACATGGGTATCCAGCACTTATGCAACCAAAACTCAAAGACATTCAACGTAGGTCAACAAACCACTAACCTTGTTGCTTGGAGATCAATATACTTGAACCATGAAGATTTATTCTCCTTAGAACATCATAGATCTACAAAAATTCACATGAAAACCCAGGTCAATTATCCAAGAACCGCCTTATATCTCTTCTCTTAATAAGACCAAGACCCAAAATCATCGCATTTGGAATCCATGAACTTAAATCTACCCATAACAGGAGTTGATCTAAGAAATAGAGGGACGAGAAGAAGCAGATCAGAGCAGATCTATGAAAATGATCAAGAACGGAGGAGAAAGATGACATACCTCAAGAATCATGCTTTGATTTGTCAAGAAAAGCCTTTGGATCGCCTCCGGAATGCTTGGTAAAAGTCTTCTAACCTTCAAGGGAGAGTAATCCTGAGTTATGGCCGCTTTGGGGGTTAAATTTTGTTATTAAAGGAAAACATGTGTTAGATCCAAAAATTTCAGATCTATATTTAAGTGCCTGCATGGTTAGTCTGCACTGTTTGACAAATCGTGTGCTAACCATGCATTAGATTCAGGCTCTCCAAACACACCTCGCATGGCTAGGCGGCATGGTTTATGAAAATCGTGTGCTAACCATGCATTAGAACGTTCCTCCAAGATTACTTATGCAGGGTTTGGCTGCACGGTTAGACAAACCGTTCTCCACCCGTGTAGCTCCCCTTTTTCCAACAAACTTCATTTCAAGTTCCTCCCACTCTCCCAATCATCAACCTTATATTTTGATACCATTAAAATCATCAACCAAGGGTCACATACATAAGAAAGCAGATCTAGGTTATTACATCATACTCCCGAACTCTAAGATGATGTTAACCTGACTGGAGATAAATAATTGAAACCAAATTTCCCTCGTTAACTGATTATAAAAGTCATCTACAATAATAAAATGATATTTTTATTTATTTTTACCTAAGTCAACTCTTGATATTCCAAAAAAAAAATCGATGTGAACTAGCTGCCTTCTTGTAGAATAGATAATAGGATTCCTTTAGTGAAACACTAATGTGGAAAAAATATTTTTAAAATATGTCATCTAACAGAATCATGAGCTCTTTCATCTTTTTTTGGTTCCATACAATAAGAATGAATTGATATATGACATGTGTACCTCAAACCTGGCCAATTGTAATCTCTTGCTCTCTCTCCAGAATAAGACCAGATAGTATTTCTAGGAAAAAAACATAAATGTCACAAAAAACAATAGGAACGTCTATAATAGGAGAGTAGTCATTAAGATCAAATGTAATAATAGTAAAGAACATCTATGATCTATGAATGAAGGTCCTTCACAGACAAAGATCAGGTCCCACTCCCCATGAAACACAAGAGAGATACCATATAAAATAAGAGAAAATACACATGGATGATAATAATCAACCATTTCTAGATGACTGAGTATACAATCCATACCAATGATGATGTCATATAGATCCAGATGTATAATGGGGGAATCCCAGACCAACTCTATGTTGGAAATTTTTAACAAACTACATATTCAGTTAATCCCAATTATTTACTATTACCAAGAGGTGTAGCTAACTATATTACAATGGATAGGGGTTACATTGGATGATTAAACACACCTATAAAATATACAGATATAAATGAGTGGGGGGAACTACTGTCGTATAATGTAATATTTGTGGGTGATAAAA
Organism: Viscum album; assembly: GCA_963277665.1. Taxonomy (NCBI): domain Eukaryota; kingdom Viridiplantae; phylum Streptophyta; class Magnoliopsida; order Santalales; family Viscaceae; genus Viscum; species Viscum album. The sequence goes on along the minus strand of OY728121.1, from coordinate 1,779,864,198 downwards.
TAAGGATCATACCTATCATTATTGTTGGAGATTCATTGACATCCCAAGTAAACACATCTACTGCGTGAATGTTATTATTTACTATGGCCTTGGGTTGGATCCATATAGTCTATGAAGCATCTGACCGCAACATATTAGCCTCTGGATCCAACAAACCATGACCACAATGAGGCATAGTAATTATCTAAAATATTGTTTTAAATTAATAACTTATCTAATATTTTTTCACTTCTTCAAGGCTGTAGGAAAAAATAGTTGTTGTGACCAACTGTTCCACACTGATAGAAGGTCACATGAAAACTACCAGTTATAACAGAAACTATAGAGGAATCTTGCTATTGAGACCAACCTCCACCACTTCTGTAATGATCCTTGCACTTTATCTTATTCCCATGCGCAAAAATAAAAAATTCCCAAGATGGAAGAAAAGGGGTTGGATTACCATCCATTCTAGCTATATCCATATCAGACATCATATGTTTGTCTACCAGCTCCACATTGGTTTTATTGACTAAATATAAAGATTTCCAATATGATATCTAGTCACAAGCCCAGCAGGTATTTCTGATCATTTTTATGGTCATTCTTGAACATGTACGAATAAAAATGGACAAAATCAACAAATTGGTTGGTGAGTGGAGAAAATTAATGGTCTCCTTGTTTCATATAAAAAACCACTTGATATATTTCTAGAATAAAGGATAGAAGAAAAAACTACTAGTAGAACATTATTTTGAAAACCTACAAATCCATGTCCACAAGACTATCTTCCTAGACAAAAAAAAATTAATACATGGTTTACATAATACCCTTGATCAAGAACAATATATATTTCACTATGATATTCTCATTTGTAAACAGGATTATGAATAATTTATTGGTCATATCCAGCCAGTCCTCCCCCACATGAGGTTCATTTTTTCCTTTAATGGATGGTGGACTCTTGGTCAATAATTCTTGTGACCGATCCCACTCTCTCATCTAGCACCTTGTTGTACATCAAAAACAACATAAGGAACCTGCAATACATCCTCACCAACAACATGAACATTTAGTATTATAGTATCAATGATATTCTGATCTAATAATTTATTTTCATAAGGGGATAAACTACATCCTCTTAAAGAACTTGTGGAAGTTATATCAGAGGAATGAATCTATCATCCAAATTTTAGAAATAATTAGACATGAAAACAAATCCTAGTTAAAACAATAAAACCAGTAAGATGAATAATAGATTAAAAACCAATCAAAACACTAGAGAAATGTATCCCATCCTCATATTGAATATTGAGTCTCTCCAAAATAATAGTCACCTAGAAACATATCTAAATATACATGTCCTGTGACCATAATTCCAACACCAGTCCAAAAGGAATATTGTGATAATGAATCATAAAAAAAATTTCTCATAAAAAATTTTATGGAAGAGTCTAGGACATCCCACAAACCTAAAACCTGAACTAATCCATCAAAAACATGAAGTAATTTTCAAATCCACATGGGGTGGTGTCATACATCCAGAAATAAAATGATAACCTAGAGGGAATGATTTTTCCCAACAATTATAAATAATGGCATATATATATCTCATAATAAATAATTAATTAATGAAATTGAAATTAATATATGTCAGTAATATATTAATGGAAACAGAAACAAAAATTCGGTAAATGGATAAAATACTAAAAGGGGAATGTCCAACAAAAAAGGAAAAAAATAAAAAATCAACTCCATTCACTGCAGTAGACGATCTCTCATCATCTCATAACAAACTAACAAACCCATTTGTCCTAAACCCTATCCTCTTCACTATGACAGATTTCACTTCCCTCATTTGAAGAAACCTAAATGTCTACACACCACTGATGAGGTCTGTAGGGTGTGAGCGAACATGATTAATAAATTCCCAAAAAGGTTTTCCATATAATTTGTTTGTTTAAAAATTCATTTACGCTCATCATATATAAAACATGGAATGATAATTAAAAAATTACTTAGTTATAAATCACTATAAACATTTAATATTTTCCAATGGTCTAAAACAAAATCTGATATATAAATATTAATGATCATTTACCATATATTATTTTTAAATAATCAAAATTCATATAATTGTTAATACATTACAAATATATGATATACAAAATAATAGTAACATCATATGAAAAACAACACTATGGAATACAACAGGTCAGGAATTATATTGATCGTACATAATAATATATGAACTTCATATTGAGGTACCATTTTCAAATTATCAATACTATAAGACAAGGGGGACACTCTAGAATGTGAAACCCCAACTTTATATAGAATCCTATAGCCATTAATCTATTATCTATGACAAGAGGATCTCCAATAAAGTGAACCCCCCACAACCAATAGTGGCCCTATGATGGATACTCCACCTACTACTCAATGTAACCCATATGATCGTTTTCGTAATCATATTAATGATTTAAAATTAATTTGAAAACTAGTTTTAAAAGAACATTTCAATGAATTAAAAATTCGAATGTTTATTCAAATTATGAAAAACCATCGATTTTTTTTATATTTCTCATTCTAAAAAACAGAAAAAAAATCGTGTGTAATTCATACCAATTTATTTATAAAACTATTTATCAAATCATAACAATATAGATTATCAACCATAGGATTGAGATGAAAAAAATTCTATAAAAATGGTGTTTCACATGCCTACAACAGGATCCACCAACAATAATAACACAATGACGTCCACAAAGGATGTAGAATCCCGTCCACATTTTAATACAGATCATTTATAGAAAAAACATGTTCAGAAGAGAAGAAGAAATAAAAAATTACTAAACAAAAAACACCCCCACACCACAAATAATAATATAACATCCACTGTAATTAGATCACAGAACATGTTTTGGAATATGAAAATAAGAAACAAAAATTTAGATCAACAGGTCTGATGATGTGTCCCGATGTTGCTAAAACGATCAGGGGGATTGATTAAGAGGAAAGGTCACACATCTACCTAAGTGAACCAAAATTGTAATAACGATCAAATGATGAATAGATCTATCTATAAAGAATAATGTCTCCCAAAATATCAAGTGAATTTCAATATATTGATGGAATTAAAGATATTAAAAATTAAAAAAAAAAGAAGTCTTAACTTTTTAAAAAATATACATCGGGTGTTTCCTATCATGTAACCAAATTACTCAATTTATGCACACCTATCATTGGGCATGGAAAACCAATATTTAATTACCTAAGTATAGTATATATATTGATTCCAGGTAGTCTCATGAAGAGGAGTGTACACAAAACAATGTTGTAACTTTTTGTAGGTTTTTTTGAAATGAATGGTTTTAATTAATTTGAATGAATTTGAGAAAAAAATCAAATTAAATTGATTGGTTTTATAAAATGATAAATAAAGAGATCAGATTGGGTTCGGTAAGACCTAGTGATGTCCCATCACGGTTTTAAAATTTTATCTCTTCTTCTTCCTTTAACAAGTAAGAGAGAGATTCATCTACCGAGTCCTCTTTATTCCATAGTTAGATGGTTGTGATGAGAATTTTCTTATCCAAAACCTTATATTGGATTATCTTCCATCCAATTTTTTTAGGGTTTTAGGAGGTTTATTTATTAATTAGGGAATTCCCTGACCTAGAATTTTTGTTCCCTTATAAACCAATATTCTGACAAACAATCCTACACATGTACATGACTACCACTGAGCCCACACCACCCAAACCTAGTATTGTTCCAATGTATGTAGATTAGAATTGGGTGGAGAGAGATGTGATCATTGACAAATGAAATATATAATTTCAGAATAAAAACCTTACAAAACTGCATTTCGAATTTGATACTGAGTTAAGTATTTAAACTAAAATAATAAAGAAGATGAAATTTGATTCATTTAAAGAACTATAACATAAGCACATAAATAGGTCCATGCTCCCCACTATTCTATCAGTAAAATGAAACAACCCCTCTATGTATGGGGTAAGAGAGATGATGCAAGAGAGGAGAGATAAATAAAAAAATGAAAAGAAAATAATAAATAGAATGAGGATAAAGGAGATGATCCACAAGTGCCCCTTGGCATCCTCACATCTCCAAGTGTGGTCTTCAAATCCCCTATGAGAAAGGGTGAATTATGATTTACATAGTCCAAGGGTGTTCCATATTTTGTTCTTCAATTTTATGATCTTCATAATTCCTCTTTAAAATTTCCAACAGATTTAGTCCACCGAAAGATTGACCATGGTAGGCCATATAAAGGGCCGAATTTTTAAATAGTTATTTCTTAAAAGATCTCAGAAATTCTTTATTTCTTTTCATCCCAAAATTTCATATTCATACTCCATTTGAAAAAAGATATATGTGAATTAAATATGAGCATATATTATGGATGAATTGTTTATTTTTCCTTCCCCATAATTTCAGCATAAATAGACCGCCTTAATGAAGGTAAATATTTATAATCATCAATGTCTGAGCTCCAAATTTAATTATATTTCAATTATAATTTTAAGAATCCAAATTGAATGCATTTTTACTAACTTATTAACAATTCACTGAGGTGGGGTTGACACAATCATCAATAGTATGTTTCTGATTTCATTGAATTTTTCAGACCCTTGAATGGCTGAATTAATTACTAGTTTAGAAACAAAATGTGAAGACAATAAATATACGAACCAAATAAAAAAATAATCACATCAATTAGATTTATATTTTAAATGATAATTGTGAATTTCCAATGTGACTAAATATGTCAATATTTTCTAATCATGCAGTTTTCCAATTTAAGCCCAAAACAAATCATAAATCCAAAATTGATGTAAATAACTCAACATTTTAAAATTTTAGGGATTAATTCATTCAATTACATACAGAAAATGATTAAAATATTATCTCTATCAATTGTCCCACATTAAACTATGCTTTTCCTCAAGCATAACATCTCAATATGGAATTCAAAGGGGACCAATGATAACAAATTTTAAATTTCAATACAATAAAATAAAAAAATTTCCAATGTAAAATCAAAATTTCATGATCCATAGAAAAAAATATCAATATAATTTCCCATTGTTCAAATAAACAATAAATTCATTCATTTTTCTTTTCCCCTATGAAAAATGATGGAAATTCTCTTTTCATTCATTCATGCTTCTCAATTTATTATTTTTAAACATGACTAATCATGATCTACCTCTCTTTTGAATAATTCATCTCATCACTCATGATAAAATTAAAGTGGATTTATACTCAAATCATGAGAACATGCTCTATATCCATATGATTTTATGGTATCTACTTTCTACACTTTGTAAAACAAAATGAATGTAAAATAACTAGGACATGCAATAAAGGTTCAAATGACATTGTTTTGTTAGGGTTGGAGGGTAAATGATTCAAATAATTTAAGGCTATATGTAGTAGGTTTGAATCTTAAGTAAAATTCATGATTAATCAAGTGAAAAAACAAGATGAACCTCACACAAATCCCCTTGATAATTTTAACAACAACACCACCCCTTTTTTATGAGATAGGACGTGAGTCAATAAATTATTACAAAGAATGATATCATACATGTTCTACCCCTTTTTAAATATACTCCAGAAAGGCATGGATTAATTTATCTCTATTTTTTTGGGATATTTTTTTGTAATGATCATGAAATTCACCACTTAATTTTCACCTTCATTAAGGTGAACTAGAAGAAATGAATGAAACATACTGAAATCATGACTCATGCCAAATTTTATAATAACAGACAACCCAAAATGCTTATTCACACATCACACAACCCAAAAATGTTATACATACTAATGAACACACACGAAAGGCCCTTACCCCACACACAATCTTGAGATATTCATGAAAAAAATACTAAATGTGTTATTATGTATGGAAATATTGTCTAGTAATATGGCTCAAACCTATAAGGTAATTCATGGATTCTATCGGATAATGAAGGATAACTATAAGTGGGGGTCTCAGGTAAATATGTGGCTAGAAAATTTAGTTCCTCAATCATTTGAAATGTTTTTTTCACATTTATAGCTTCAATATGTTTCAATACATGTTCTGGGAGGTGGCATGTCCCAAGATAACTCATGAAATATTTATACGAAAAAATATAAAATATTTGTTCTAGAAATCCTATATTTAATGGGAATATGATATTAATAAATCACTCATGGTATGATAAATAATAACAAATTAGTTCTCATTAATTTCAAAAAAATAAAAAATGTAAAATGATAGGGAAATTTCATTTACATGAATTAACTAATTCATTAATATCATGGGTCCTTATTTCAATATCCATGTTTCAAATTATTTATACAATTCCCCATTTTACTCATTCATTCTCATTAAAATGGAAATATAAAACATGGAATAACCATATTCCTAATAAATTCATGTCTCCTAGATAAGTCAAGTAAAACATGAATTCATCCGTGGAAATGCATTTTTTAATTAAGGATTAAAAAGAATAAATAATTATAGAATATTGTTGGATAATAAAAAATTGATAATCTTACTCCCCTTTGAAATGGATTATTATCGTCAGGATGTGTACTCCCACTATAGATTCTTTTCATACATTCTTCCGGTCATAAGGGTTCTTCATTGGCTTGAAATTTTTCATCCATACAACATCTTCATTAATGGACCTGAAATATAAGAATAAAAACAATTAATAGTTTAGAATTGTTCAATCATGTTCTTATATGACCAAGATGACAAGTGGACAATGGGGAAAAATGTGGGTTGCCTCCCAGTAATACCTTTTATTAAAGTTGTTTTCTCGACTAAAATATTAAAAAATTTGAAAAATCCTAGACTACAAGATTCCCTCCCCCACACATATTTTTAGCAGTGTCCAAAATGCCTATAAATGTATTTTTTTATGTTTCAAAATGATTGAGTTTCTTCATTTTATCATGTGTAATTAAATGATGCAAACTGGTAGGACTTCATTTGTATTCAGGGTGTAGGAGTGTGATCTCATCCATTGGTTCTTGAGGTATGGTACCATGGAACTTCTTCGGCCACTTCCCATTTACAGTGAATGAGTTTCATCCTTCTTCCTTTTTAATCTGGACATCACTAAAGGTGTATACATGAATAACAGTAAAGGGGACTTCCCATCAGGAACGATTTTTACCTGGCATAATCATAAGTTTGGATTTTTAGAGTAACTCGTGAACTCCAGGGTAAAAGGTTTTTGGTTTAATAATCATTTCATGGGCTATCCTTGTTCTCTCTATATAGATCATTGATATTTCAAAAGATTCTCTGCTAATTTCATCTAACTCCTGAAACATCAATCTTCATTCTTTCCCACCATTCTCATGGTCCATATTCATCTCTTTGACAACCCAATTGGCTCCATGCTTTAACTCCATAGGAAGGTGGCTACTCTTTACGTAAATAAATAAATAGGGACTCATCTCTATGGGGGTCTTGTAGGTCATTATTTATATCTATAAGGTGTCATCTAACCATTACATCCAGTCATTCCAGTTGGGTTTAACAATCATTAACAGAATGGATGTGATTTCTCTATTGGAGACTTCTGTTTGACCATTTTTTTAGGATGGAATGTGGTAGATGTTCTATGATGTACACCATACATCTTCAGCAATGCTTCAATTTTTATTTGGTCGAAATTAGTTCCCTGATCACTTATAATTTCTCGTGGTAGTACAAACCTAGAGAAAATTATAGCTCGGAAAAAATCACAATCAACATTATCATTATCAGTTCTGGTTGTTTTTACATCCACCCATTTTGAAGCATATTCTATATCTAAAACAATATATGAATTTACAAATGATATTGGGAATGGTCTTATGAAATATTTTCCCCACACTTCAAAAATTTCATAAAAGGTTATTGGTTTATGTGGAATTACATGTTGTTTAGATATGTTACCAGAAAATTGGCATTTTTCACATCTGTTAAAAAATTCATATGCATTAGGGAATATGTTGGGATACTAGATTTCAGATTCTAAAACTTTTCGGGTAGTCTAATGAGGTCCACAATGTCATACACATGATAATTTATTACAAAATTCAAATACTGATTCATTTTCACTTCTTGGTAACCCTCTTATTATGATTTGATCATTACATAGTTTCCACAGAAATGGATCTTCCAAAATGTAAAATATTGACTAATATTTATGCTTATGTTGTGGGTGAGAGCATATATGAGAGGATACCTGACATGCAACCAGAAATATGACAACGTTGGCATACCATGGTACTTCACTACTAAAGATGTAGAGTTGTTTTATAGGAATAACATAATTAAGTGGGTTCTGAATTGGGATTTCTTTTTCACCAGTGTGGCATTGTTGACTCATATGATCAGCCACTTGATTTAATTACCCCTCCTTATCTGTGATTTACAAACTGAACTCCTGTAAGAGTATAATCCATCTCACCAATTGTGGATTAGCATTCAACTTTTTCATTGTGTACCTATGTGCGGCATGATCTAAAAAAATAAAAACTTTATTTCAAAGATAATATGATTGAAATTTATCTAGTGAATAAAATACAACAAGGAACTCTTTCTCAGTGGTTTTGTAAATAACTTTTTTTTTCATCCAAGGTCCTTGATGCATAAGAGATGAGATGAGGATTGCTATCAATTCTCTATGATAGAATGGATCCCACTGCTTGGTTGGATGCATCATAAAGCTTCTTAAATGGTAATCCATATTGGGTGGCTACATTATTGGGGGTGTTATCATCCTTTAGTTTAATTTATCATATGATTCCCTACATGTACAATAAATATTAATGTCAGCGTCCTTTAAAAGTAATATTGAGAGATGGAGAAAAATCAAATTGAAATCCTTGATGATTTTTCTTTAAAATTATGCGTGACCTAAAAAGGATCTAACATGTTTGACTCAACTTGGAACTGGAATCTAATTAATGACATCAAATTTGGATTTATCAAATTCAATCCCATTTTGTGTAATTTTTTCCCCAAAACAATCCCATTTTCAACAATGAAATTACATTTTTCAATATTTAAGAGAAGGTTATTTTCAATGCATATTTTCGGTACTTTTTCCAAATTTCCCCAGAAATGATCAAATGAATATCCAAAAACTATGAAATCATCAATAAACACCTCCAATCAGTCCTCAAGGTAGTCTGATAAAATTCTCACCTTATACAATTGAATTGTACCTGGGGCATTTCATTGTCCTATAGGCATCCTTTTTTAGGAGAATGTTACCAAAGGTCACCAGAAGTCATCTTATCCTGGTCTTGTGGGGAGATTGGTACCTGAAAATATCCTGAGAATCCATCTAAAAAATATTAATCAGTACTTCCAGCTAACCTTTCAATCATCTGACAAATGAATGGAATAGGAATGTGGTCATTTCTAGTATCTTCATTTTTCTTCCTGTAATCTATACACCCTTTCCTAATTTTTTTTACTCTCATGGGGATTAGTTCATTTCATTCATTTTTAATAGTGGTTAGGACGGTATTTTTGGGGACTACTTGAATAGGGTTGACCCATTGAGAATCAGTGATTCGGTAGATGATGTCAGTTGATAAAAATTTCTCAATATACTTTTTAATGACCTCCATGATTTTGGGATTGAGTCTTCTTTGTGGTTTTCTATCAAGTCATGATTTTCATTCTAAAAATTTCATGTGAGAGAATACCATAGGTTTGATTCCAGGAATATCACCTAAAATACATCATACATCTTTGACATTCCTTATGGGAAGGTAAATTAGTTTTTGTTCTTCTGAATGGGACTAGTTATTTGCAATTATTTCAAGAAATTTCTCTCCTTCTTTTAGGTAATCAAACTTCAAATCAAAAGGAAAAGAAATCAAAACGAAACATAGGGGTACTTAATGATATTTTTTTACATTTAGGTTTCCTACATATAAATTTGTATTCTCTAGTATATTCTCACTCTTTTTTAATAGATCATCTAAAAAAATCATATTTTAACTCATCCTTCTACTCGATATCTGATTTTTATCATTCATGGGAATTGTAAAATTAAAATGAAAAGTGTTCTTTTATTAATAAGAGGTCATGAATCATACCATAGTATTCAATTGTTTATATACCTTCATCATGGGAGATTTCATTAAGTGAGTGAGTGTTGGGTGGGTGTTTCATCGAATCAAGAATGTTGAAGTGTACTGTATAGTTTCTGAGCTCCATTGATAATATTCATTCATGGATGTTGATGATCGTCCTTGAGGTTTTCAGAAATGGCCTCCCTAGAATGAGGGGATATTGGGATGGTCCTCGGTCTTCCTCCATGGAATGGACATAAAAGTATGGTGGAATGATTAATCCTCTCATTCCAACATGTACATATTCAACGAATCTAGCTGGGAAAACAGTTTTCTTTTTTCTAAATTTACCACCACACGAGTCGGATTTTGTTCTTCTATCTACAAATGTGTATTCAATGAGTGATTCATCACATTTATCGAAGCCTTAAGATCACATAGTGGATCTATAAAATTAAAATTAGTATAGTAAAGGGAGTAGATAATATCACTGGATCTTGACATTTTTGTAGTATTGGTATTGTGATCAATGCTGAGACGCTTCGTCCTAATTTGATTCATTCATATCCATCATGACTTCATCTTTTAGTACATAGCTCCTTAAAAAAATTTGCATATTTAGGGATTTTCCAAATTTCATCCAGTTTTGGGATGTTAATCTTGAATTTCTAGAATGTTTCGTTAATTTATCATTCAAGTCGTTCTTCTTCAACCTTATTTGACTCAACCAATGTAGATGGGAATGGTGTATGGATATCATTTTTATCCCTTTTTTGTTTTTGAAATGTTGTTTCCAACCTTTCCATCCAAATCCTTGTTTTTCCCTATTTTCTTTATTGACTTCATCTTTTGTTTGGATAGGATGAGCATCAGATGATTCCATGGAATCATACTTCTCACATTGTTATGGTTGTGTGAGAGACTTCCCTCTTTGAGTGTTGATTGCACTAAAATTTTTCTTTTGGATTGGTAATTGTTTGTGCGTTAAGATTACTTTGGTTCTTTGTGAGAACATCCATACTTCTTGATAATTGATCAGGTATGATGTCTATTTTGTCGACTATTCCCACAAACATTGTCTTATGTTGTTGATATTTAGTTTTCGGTGAACTTGTGGATGGATGATCATAATTGTTTCTCTATAATTTGGTGGTTGGATGTTTTTTTTGTTTGAAGGGATACATATAAGGCTGTTGAAATGATACCAGGTTTGATATTGCTGCTGAAAAGGTTCCTTGTCATGGTTTTGTTGAATCCCATACCCCAGATGGGAGTGTGGTTGGTATTTCTATTGTTGATAAGATGTAGCACAACCTTCATTCCCCTAAACACCTGGAAATTGATCAGTGTAATGAGAATTAGAAGAGAATAAACCAGATACCTGATTTGGACATTGTTGTTCATTTAAATGGTTCAGAGCTATTTGTCGCACAAACATGGTGAGTTCACACATTTTGTTTCTACTAATATCTACTTAATCATATGTTCTTACATCATATATTCTTGTATTGATCACACCTCGAGTGACAAACTTTTGTGAATTTTTTCTAATCATTTCAATCAGATATCAGATATAAGTAGGTGACTTTTCAATGAGGGCTACACCCAATGAGGCATCTAGTCGATTCCTATCATTGTCAAGAAATCCATGGTAAAATCCCCTAAGGAATTGGTCATATTCTATTTCCTGGTGTGGGAAACATGCATAGAGCTTCTTGAAACATTCTCAATATGGGTAAAGGGATTCTATAGTTCATTGATGTATGACATAAATCACTTTTATTATTTTGTGCTTCTGGATGTCGGGAAGAATCTCTATAGAAATTATTATTTTTAGATCATCCAATTCAATGATCTCCCCTCATTGTAGAATGTACAACCATTCCTTCACTGCTCCCACTAGTTAGAAGGTGAATGCCCTCCACTTAACATGCTCTTCTGCGACTCCTAAAGGTTTGAAGCTAGAGAAGACATAGTTGAATTCTTGGATATATCGATTCGTTTATTCACCTGCAAGACCCTGAAATTTAGTAATCACTTGTATCAGGTTAATTTTCAGTTCAAAATCGTTTTTAGGCAATAACTTCATGTTTATAATTTCGATTGAAAAAATGAGGTGCACATATGTCGTGCAAGGTTTGGTTGGGATTTACATCCATTTTTATTCATTTTAATTATTCACTCAAGGTATTTCTTTACACTATGACATTTAATTGTTCAAAATATTTTCGGTGATTTGGATTTTTCAATTTGGTTATTGTGCGTTCAATTTCTAGATCAAATTCAAATAAATTTTTCTTTTAAATATGGGTCATTCAAAAGTGAATTTATTTGAATTTTTTTTTCAGGGACTTCATTCTTGGAAACGAAATCATGTTTGATGCACCATGTCATGGTGGATGGTAAAACAATATTATAATTACCTATGTATAGTATAGTAGTTAATCCTATGTATTCTCTTGAAGATGAGTTGAAAAAAAAGTTGTCACTTTTTGTACTTTTTTTTTGTAAAATAATTTGTTTTTATTATTTTTCATGAATTTGAGAGAGAGAAAAAAATTAATAGATTTTTGTTTAAAAATGATAATGATGGTGATCAGATTGGGATCATCTAGACCTAGTGATGTGCCATTATGATTTCAAAATTTTATCTCTTCTTTTTCCTTTAAATGGTAAGAGAACGAATCATCTGCTGGGACCTATCTCTCCCTTGGTCAAAAGGATGTGATACTAATTTTTTTATAAAAAACCTTATATTCGCCTATTCTATTTCCAATGGTTTTAGGGTTTTAGATGTTTTCTTGATTAATTATAGCAATCCCTAATCCTGAATTGTTGTTCCCTAATAAAACAATGATCCGACACGAAATCCGACACAGGTGCATGACTTCCAATGATCAGTCACCACCAAACCCTAATCTTGTTCCTTAGTATACACATTAGAATTGGTTGAAGGGAGGTCGGATCAACAACCAATGAAATTTATAATTTCAGAATAAAAACCTAACAAAACTGCATTTGGAATTTGAAACTGAATTAAGAACTGAAACGAGAAGAATAATGAAGATAGGATTTGATTCATTTAAAGAACAATAAATAATGAACAAACATAGTTCCAAACATCCCTCTTTCCGATCACTCAAATGAAACTACGGATCCATTGATGCGGTAAGCGAGATGATGGAAGAGAGGAGATACCTTTTTAATGTAAAGGAAATAAATGAATGAAACTAAATGATTCTGAAGGAGTTGGTCCAAAAATAGTTTAATGGATTACTCCCATATCCAAGTGTGGTCTTAAAATCCCCTCTTAAAATGGGTGAAATACTCTTTATATTTTCCAAGAGGGTAGCATCCTCTAGAATTAAAATTTATGTTCTTCATAATTCATATTTAAAATTTCATGCAGATTCATTCCACTGAATGTTTTACTATTGTATCGCAATTAAATGGCCTAAATTTGGAATAGTTTCTTCATGAAAGATCTTAAGAAATATATTTTATGTTTCATCCAAAAATTTCATATTCATCCTTCCTTTGTAGAATGTGATACGACCACTTAAATCTGATCAATTATTCTAGAAGAATGTTTCCATTTTTCCTTCCCGATAATATGAGCATCCATGGACCACCTTAAGGAAGGTAACTATTTATAATAGACAGCCTACGAACTCCACATTTAATTCTATTTCCATCCAAATTTTAATAACCCCAATTGGATACGTTTTGACTAATTTATGACCAATTCATTGAGGTGGGGTCCACGGGGATGTCCAGAATATGTTTCCATCTTGATTAAACTTTTAAGACCGTTGGGTGGTCGAATTAATTCCTGGTCCAAAAACAAAAGGCGAAGAAAATAAATATATGAACCGAATAGATAAGTAATCACATCAATTGGATTTATATTTTAAATTATATTTAGGAATTATCAATTTGATTAAAATCATTCATCATTTCCAAATTAATATTATTATCTCTATCAAAGGTGTTTATCTTTCAAAGAATCATATACACCGAAAAACCGTTTTCCTGAGATTAAAATCCAACCTTTTCAAAACTCGCAATGGGAAACAAAACGTCACATCATATGATAATTCAAAACATGAATTCTTTCATGCCTTGCATATAGAAACACATACACATCATGTGAGCAAGTTACATGGTGTGATATTCCCCTTCATCCTACAGAAAATTCCGTCTAAGATGAGATAACCATAAAAATGGGGCTCAAACAATATATTAATCCTCCCAGTATATTTTTACTCTATTACTGTCAAAAATAAAATGAAAACCACAACTATCTTAAATATAAACACCTATCATGGGGCCTCAAAAAAGTACAATTATATTTTTATGGCAATATTGAGGCTAACTAGGGGTATCTCACTCAAGGAGTGTTCAAATTTGTTCAATCACATTATATAATTAACCTAAAATTATTATTTATTATTATTTTTATTTAATCTAGGAATGTGATGAAATGTAAATAGGAAAAAAGATTAATTTAACATTCAATGAACAAAATTAATTAGTGAGGAATGTACGTGGACTTCATAGTTTTGTTTGTGGGTTTCATCATTAAACATTTTTTGCGTTTAGATTTGGTTATTAATTAATTCCTAATATCTCAGGCCTGAATTTCTAATATTTTATTTAGTGATGTTAAATCTCAAATGAATTTACCAATCTTAATTTCACCTCATCCAATAATCCGGATTGATGGAACAACTTCGTCGAGAGTGTGACATCTACAAACACATAGATCTATATGTAGAGACCCGTATCGTGACGTACATGGACATTACATTACTTTTGTGGAATACTTAGTACATAACAAAAACACACACACAAGGATCGTAATAGTTTAGTGTCTTTGGAAACTCGGAATATAATCTTCTAATCGTGGTGAAAGAGCTTCAACATATTCCATAAAGATCCTCCTTTTTTTACCTAAAACCTTTATTTATATCCTGGGGAAAAGAAAACATAAAAGGGTGAGCTCAAATGCTCAGTAAGGGTAAAAAAAGAAATATCAATCACATCATATACATAAGCACATAACTTTTGGAAATCTTAACCTCCAAAAGAGATCATAATTTCATAACATGGGGTAAATCATGGAAGTGAAATGTAACCACAATAATCATAACATAAAACATGTAACTTTGTGGAATTCACACATAATCATAGATAATCATTTTTTGTTAGTCAAGACTCATTGCCAAGACTATCTCAGTGGAAAAATTCCCTTTTCTGAACCGTGTCACCCTCGTTTCAGTCCTGTTTCACTGAACCGGTATAACCTACCGTTCCAGCCATGTCTATCTCATGAGATATAAAATCTTTACCCAATGCATTGGAGGGAGATATAGGTCCCACCCATCTCATAATGATACCATTCTTATGTGTGTCACAAAATCATAAATCATACATCATTTCATAACTCATGTAATAAAAATGGGAATCTTAAACATCATGACATCATAAAGCAATTCATATACGATAACAGAATTCATAAAAATAATTCCATCACAACATAATCAATTCAATGTAATAATAATGATAAAAACAGAACCCTTTATTATCTGAGATGGAAAATAATTTTGATAAAACACTTGAACTTCATTCTTGAGGAAAATATCCTTTCTACTTAAAAAACACTTTTCCTTTCTTAACATGTCATACAATTTTAAACTAAAAGAAGTTGATTAAAAATAAACTTGAAAACTTGTATAGGAATATTCATGGAAATAATGTTTTAAAAATCCATTCATGCCGTATAAGTTAAAAAAACATTCTTCGTACTTTTGTCGGAAAAGTCAAAAAGTACCTCGTACTTTAAACGAAAAAAGATTCCTTTCATATCTTTTACTAAAAACTCACCGAAGGGTAAAATTGGATTTAAACAATTGTAGGTGGATGTAAATAATATTAAATATTGAGGAAACATGGATGTGGATGATAAAATACACCCCAGTAAATACCAATGTATAAACAATCTCGGATAAAAATGAGATTGTGATATTTCCCTTACCTTAGGTCCGATTTGCTTTGTACGTGTCCGAATCTCATGTATAATGGTTTAAATAATGTTATTGACTTATTACAGAATCATAAATATTGATATGATATCATATATGGTCATATTCTTAGCTTCTTATTAGTAATATTTCATTGTTACTTGTTACTCGGGTCTTTATTGCCTTTTGTTCTTATGCGTGTTTTGCCGAATAAATTCTTATTCTTATTTTATGGTTATAGATACCTTATATCCAGAATGGTATTAGTGTAACATATATCATATTTATTTATTCAATTCATTTATATAATTACTATGTAATGATGATCATGTAGAACGAGTCACATCACATCGTGGAGACGGTATTCCGTACGTACGCACGAGTGATGATATTGTTCCCATGATCGTGGAATTGTATTTAAGTGTATTTATACTATTTCAGTATCAATATAACATTATAATAATCATATATAGTTACTCATTAAACCATTATACCCATCCTTGTAAGGTGATGGTGGAAAATAGATTACACCACGGCGTAGAGACGGTATTCCGTACGTACGCACGAGCGGTGATTTCATTTTTCCGTAGGATGGATAGAAAGTGAATTACGGTTGTTTCATATTTATAATAACATATAAGTATGTAAGTAATACTTATTTTATTAATTTATCAAGAAACAACTAATGAAAAAGAAGTTGAAGAAGAAAGAAATTGAAAAGATCGGTAATGGATATTACATCTTCTTTGAAACGCCTCTTTGAATCCTCCACTTAGGGAACTAAGATTGGTCTTTGAAGAAGACCAGGACCTCTAGGATTATTCTAGGGAAGTGTAGAAGGTATTTTGGCAGGGTTTGGCCTAGATTGAGTGCTCAAATTGGTGTGAGGAGGAGGGGGGAGGAGGTGACCTTTTATAAGGGAGGAGAGGGGAACCTTAGGAATATCTCAAAATATTATATTATATTAAAGTCAAAATCGGTTTATAATGGTTCCAAAGGGTCTTATTTTGAAGTTAAAGTGGGGATGGGTCGAAATAATATCAACCAATAGGATTTAAACAAGTTTAGGTTATTATTTTAACCTTATCAATTAGATTTAACTCTAAGTTAAATAATTTAACTTTTACTGTGACTTTTTGTTTTCTTCCACTATATGGTTAATAAACTTACTATAACATGCCAAACGAACCCCAAGTTGTTTATTAATAATATATATATCCTTATATAAGTCATTTTGCCGAACCTTAGATTTTTAGGAATAAAATAACAATTAATAATATAATATTTGTTTTAAAAACTACTTTTTTGTCAATTTTGACACTATTTAGTAATTGATTTTTGTGAAAATCATAACAGAATTATATGTTCGAACCAAGTTGATTAAATCAACACTAATATATCATAGTAACCTAGAAAATTAGTGGAATTCATAAAATGTCTCAAATTACATTTATTTGAGCATTTATAACATCAATTATGTAAACATTTCCTTAAAAGGATAATTACTGCATCATCGTTGTGTCATAAATAAATTAATTTATATAAAGTCTAAAAATTATAAATAAAATATAATTATGTAGAAATATTTTTATCTTTCTAATTAATATTTATAGTCGAATTTATTCTATGTATAACCCCATATTAAAATTTATATTCTTATTAAACGTTGATTTTAACTATTTTAACCCTTATTTAAATAAATTAATAATAAATGTCCTAATCTAATCCAAGTGGGGCTAAATGGTCATATTTTATTCCTAAGTTTGTTTTTGGTCGAATTACTATTATCCAATAGAATTATGACATGTGTTAGGGTAATAATAATATCATCTTTACCCTTAATTACCCTATTTACTTTTTACCGTGGTAAAAAAAAGTAAAAAGTTACTATTCTCCAAAAATTATTTTCATCTCATTGAACCAAATTTTAGTCCTTGATATTAACCGTGTCTCTCGGATTTTCGAAATTCCATTCACAGAAGCGGTAAAATTAAGTTTTATGAAAAATTAAGTTTTTTTAACTACCACATAGTGGTTTCACTATTCATCAAAAATTGAAAGTTTTCAGAAAAAAACCAATAAATAGGCCTAAGCTAAATTTGATATTATGAACTCAAAAATTATTTCTATTTTACAAAATTCAAAACATATCAGTTTCATTAATTAATTTAAAAATTAATTCCCGTCGTCAAAACAAAAGGCGTGTTTTTAAGAGATAATAACTATCAAAAGATTGACACTTGTTTATAACTGGTTTAAATGTGAAATTACATCAAATAACCAACATTGTATTAAATTGTAAAAATATATTCTAAATATACTTTAAAGCCACTCAAATTATTAATTTATCACTATTAATTATTTCGATTTAAAAAGTTGTTTTTAATTAAAATTTAGTAATTTCCACTATTCATCAAAATATGAAAGTTATCCGAAAATTACCAAAATTTCACCCTAAGCTAATTTCGATATTCCGAATCCAAAAATAAAATCCATTTTGAAAAATAAAATTTACAAAATTTCAAAAATTGGTTATTAATATTCATAACGGCTAGTTTTAATAATATTTTAATAGCATATCGTTGTTTAGTGAAACTCGGTATTGCGTACTACACATGCTATCAAGGAAGGTCATGATTGTGTGTAATGAAAGGCAAGTCAAGGATGTGTGTTTTTCAAGCTCCTTTTGGTGTACCGTACAACACAAGACATTAATGAAATTAAAAAGAATATTTTTCATAAAGTATCGGGGTGTTACATTCTACCACCCTTAAAATGAATTTCGTCCTCGAAATTCGTCGGGGTTATAAATGGTTTACTACTTGATAGTTTCTTTAATAGAAACCCACATAGTAAAAAGGAATACCAAAACCAATATTTAAAAACAAAAGTATGAAACGTAACGGTTACCCAAATAAACTAATCACTGGGTTTCCACATAGGTGAAAATATGGATATGGAAGAAAAATCTAACCATCATGTTCTGATGGATAGTGGTAGAGAACATGGATATGGAAAAGCCAACAATCACAAATCCATAAATTTGTGACGATCTAAGGTACCATCTGATTAATCAGATATAAGATCACTAGGACAATATTTTTGGTTTTCAAGATCGTTTCCCTAAAGTTGAAGAATTTGAATTAGAATAAATACTTACTTTATTTTGGTACAATCTCACTGTTGTTCATGCCTTATACAATTTCCACTTCATCTCAAAAATAAATGAAGTTGAATTTGTTATTCGTGAAGTGTTACCAGATCATGTGATAGAATGAAAGGTCATTCCATCACTTTCAAATAAAAGGTTAGCAAAAGTTATAAGTCCATCTTATGGTTAATCGTTTATAGTTCCAAAAATGAATTTATACTTCATATATCATACCGGATAATAAAATAAAACTAGTTTCTACTAACCAGGGACTTCCTGTAGGTCATTGGTAGGCGATAAAGGCCAGTTGCACTTCAGTTGTGGGTTCGATTCACACAGCCTTGTCCGACGCGATGGGTTGTCGCCCGTCCTATAGGCTGTCCGTTTTCTAAAACTATAACATCCCATCAATAATATCGAAAAAACTTCTATCCTTAAACAATAGTAACTTATGTCCAACATAATCCATTTCAATCATTAGGCTTATCCATAATACTGCAGTCCACTCTCATAACATAGTGAAAACGATTACTAGAGATTTAATACCATCGTTGATCCCCATATATCATAAGATATGTTTTGTTGGTCACATTCCAAACATTCAAAGTCATTAATCATGTATTCTCTTGAATACCCATTGAACCTTAGTGAAAACATCAATGTAGTTAAAAGTTAACACTTTCCACATACCAAAATCCTCAAAATATTATATACTCAAACCATGATATCACTTAGTCCTTATATCAACCATGAGCTCATGAATAATGTTAAATATCTCAATCACTTTGAATACCACATTAGACCAACACATAAATATTTCAATACAACATTATTTTGGAATCCCATTACATAAACACTTAATCATTCCACCACATCGTTGTCATATTCAACATCTCCAATAGTGATCGCATGTTACTTCCCTTTGTCCTTTGCCTTAAGTGGTTTCTCATGTTGATCATCACTAACCCTTGGATTAGGGCATTTATTAGCATAATGCCCCATTTCCTTGCACTTGAAGCATTGAAGTGTTGGTGGTGAGTTCTCTACAGTGTTTGCTTTATTCACATCATTAGAAACCCTTTTTCTATTACTTCGACACTCAGCTGCTCGATGACGTTCTTTTACACACTTAAAACATTTTCTAGTCCCTTTATGAAAATCTCTACCATGCTTCTTTCCACACATTGAGCATAAGGAAACATTCATCATCTTTTAACCATTATTCTGAGATTTCTCCTTGAACTCCATATTTCATTACTTTTCAAAACCATGAGATGGATATGTAACATCAACTTCCATTTCTACCTTCATAGCACAACGCACAATTTCTTCATTACTACTGAAGTCTCTTATAGCTAATGCCCTTCAAAGACTTGGTTTTAAGCCACTGAAAAATCGATCAACTTTACATTCAAGTTGGATGATAATGCCAGATTCATACCTTGAAAGTCTTGTAAAATTTGCTTCGCATATACCAACAGATTCATCATCCTTCTGCTTCAGCTCAAAAAAAATCCTTTTCCATCTTCGTTCGAGGAATACGAGGGAAGTACTTAATAAAAAACATGTTCTTGAACTCGTCCCATTCCATGGAATCAATTTCATCTCTTTGCCTCGTATTCCTGATAAGATTCCACCATCGATCAGCTTCACCTTCCAAACGATATACTGCTAAGATGACTTTATCATGTTCATAACATTGAAGAACTTAAAATATCTTTTCAGTAGTACTGATCCATTGTTCAGCAACAAGTGGATCAGAAGACCCAGTGAATGAAGCTGGATGTTGCCTCATGAAGGACTTAATAGAATATTGTTCCCTTCTCTGCTCATTTGGAAGCCCAGAATGATTCATAGCTTGTGTAATTATAGAAATAAGATTTTTCACTCCATCTCCCATAACATTTGTTTGTTCAGGAGGGAAATCATTGCATTTTTCATTGCATTGATCAACACATTTCCTTCGGGTTCCAGCCATCGTCTAAAACCCAAAAAGAATAGTGTGAGAGGCAAAAATCATGCTAGGAAAAAAAACATTATAAAGGGGGAGTATCCACAATATCTAACTTCTTAGGATAAATTATATGATCGTTACCATAGTTCTAGGACTGTATCTTATACGTATACTTATCCTTAGGGACATCCCTAGACATACCTTAGAAATATCTATAGGGATCTCATTAACGCTTTCTCATCCTAGTTTCCAATGGTTGACTAAACCTTTCCTCTGATACCATCTGTAGAGACCCGTATCTTGACGTACATGAACATTACATTACTTTTTCGGAATACTTTGTACATAACAAAAACACATACACAAGGATCGTAATAGTTTAGTGTCTTTGGGAACTCGGAATATAATCTTATAATCGTGGTGAAAGATCTTCAACATCTCCCATAATGATCTTCGTTTTTTTACCTAAAACATTTCTTTATATCCTGGGGAAAAGAAAACATAAAAGGGTTATCTCAAATGCTCAGTAAGGGTAAACAAAATAAATATCAATCACATCATATACATAAGCACATAACTTTTGTAAATCTTAACATGCAAAAGAGATCATAATTTCAAAACATGGGGTAAATCATGGTAGTGAAATGTAACCACAATAATCATAACCTAAAACATGTAACTTTGTGGAATTCACACATAATCATAGATAATCATTTCTTGTTAGTAAAGACTCATTTCCAAGACTATCTCAGTGGAAAAAGTCCATTTCTAAACCGAGTCACCCTCGTTTCAGTCCTGTTTCACTGAACCGGTATAACCTACCATTCCATCCATGTCTATCTCATGAGATATAAAATCATTACCCAATGAATTGGAGGGAGATATAGGTCCCACCCATCTCATAATGATACCGTTCTTATGTGTGCCACAAAATCATAAATCATACATCATTTCATAACCCATGTAATAAAAATGGGAATATTAAACATCAAGACATCATAAAGAAATTGATATACGATAAAGGAATTCATAAAAATAATTCCATCACAAAATAATCAAATCAATGTAATAATAGGGATAAAAACATAACCCTTTATTATCTGAGATGGAAAATAATTTTGATAAAACAATTGAACATCATTTTTGAGGAAAATATCCTTTCTACTTCAAAAACACTTTTCCATTCTTAACATGTCATACAATTTTAAACTAAATGAAGTTGATTAAAAATAATCCTGAAAACTTTTAAAGGAAGCTTCTTGTAAATAAGGTTTTTAAAAATCCATTCATGCCGTATAAGTTAAAAAAACATTCTTCGTACTTTTGTCGGAAAAGTCAAAAAGTACCTCGTACGGAAAACGACAAAAGATTTCTTTCATATCTTTTACTAAAAACTCACTGAAGGGTAAAATTGGATTTAAACAATTGTAGGTGGATGGAAATAATATTACATATTGAGGAAACATGGATGTGGATGATAAAATACACCCCAGTAAATACCAAAGTATAAACAATCTCGGATAAAAATGAGATTGTGATATTTCCCTTACCTTAGGTCTGATTTGCTTTGTACATGTTCGAAACTCCTGTATAATGGTTTAAATAATGTTATTGACTTATTCCAGATTCATACATATTGATATGATATCATATATGGTCATATTCTTAGCTTCTTATTAGTTATATTTCATTGTTACTTGTTACTCGGGTCTTTATTGCCTTTTGTACTTATACGTGTTTTGCAGAATAAATTCTTATTCTTCTTTTATGGTTATAGATAACTTATATCCATAATGGTATTAGTGTAACATATATCATATTTATTCATTCAATTCATTTATATAAATACTATATAATGATGATCATGTAGAACGAGTCGCATCACATCGTGGAGACGGTATTCCGTACGTACGCACGAGCGATGATATTGTTCCAATGATCGTGGAATTGTATTTAAGTGTATTTATACTATTTCAGTAGCAATATAACTTTATAATATTCATATATAGTTACTCATTACACCATTATACCCATCCTTGTAAGGCGATGGTGGAAAATAGATTACACCACGGCGTGGAGACGGTATTCCGTACGTACGCACGCGCGGTGATTTCATTTTTCTGAAGGATGGATATAAGGTGAATTAGGGTTGTTTCATATTTATAATAACATATCAGTATGTAAGTAATACTGATTTTATTACTTTATCATGAAACATCTAATGAAGAAGAAGTTGAAGAAGAAAGAAATAGAAAAGATCGATAATTGATATTACCTCTTCTTTGAAACGCCTCATTGAATCCTCCACATAGGGAACTGAGATTGTTCTTTGAAGAAGACCAGGAGCTATAGGATTATTCTAGGGAAGTGGAGATGGGATTTTTTCAGGGGTTGGCCGAGCTTGAGTGCTCAAATTGGTGTGAGGAAGAGGGGGGAGGAGGTGTCCTTTTATAAGGGAGGAGAGGGGCATCTTAAGAATATCTCAAAATATTATTTTATATTAAAGTCAAAATCGGTTTATAATGGTTCCAAAGGCTCTTATTTCGAAGGTAAAGTGGGTATGGGTAGAAATCCTATCAACCAATAGGATTTAGTCAAGTTTAGGTTATTATTTTAACCTTATCAATTAGATTTAACTCTAATTTAAATAATTTAACTTTTACCGCGACTTTTTGTTTTCTTACACTATATGGTTAATACACTTAATATAACATTCCAAACTAACCCCAAGTTGTTTATTATTAATATATATATCCTTATCTAAGTCATTTGTCCGAACCATAGATTTTTAGGAATAAAATAGCAATTAGTAATATAATATTTCTTTTATAAACTATTTTATGTCAATTTTGACACTATTTAGTAATTGATTTTTTTTGAAAATCATAACAGAATTATATGTTCTATCCAAGTTGATTAAATCAACACTAATATATCATAGTAACCTATAAAATTAGTGTAATTCATATATAGTCTCAAATTACATTTATTTTATCATTTATAACATCAATTATGTTAACATTTCCTTAAAAGGTTAATTACTACATCATCATTGTGTCATAAATAAATTAATGTATTAAAAGTCTAAACATTATAAATAAAATATCATTATGTAGGAAATCATTTTATCTTTCTAATGAATATTTATAGTTGAATTTATATTATTTATAACCCCATCTTAAAAATTATTTACTTATTAAACATTGATTTTAACTATGTTAACCCTTCTTTAAATAAATTAATAATAAATGTCCTAATCTAATCCAAGTGGGGCTAAATGGTCAACTATTATTCCTAAGTTTTTTTTTGGTCGAATTACACTTATCCAATAGAATTAAGACATGTGTTAGGGTAATAATAATATCATCTTTACCTTTAATTACCCTATTTACTTTTTACCGTCGTAAAGAAAAGTAAAAAGTTACTATTCACCAAAAATTATTTTCATCTCATTGAACCACATTTTAGTCCTTGATATTAACCGTGTCTCTCGGATTTTCGAAATTCCATTCACAGAAGCGGTAAAATTAAGTTTTATGAAAAAATCAGTTTTTTTAACTACCACTTAGTGGTTTCACTATTCATCAAAAATTGAAAGTTTTCAGAAAAATACAAAAAATTAGGCCTAAGTTATATTTGATATTATGAACTCAAAAATTATTTCTATTTTACCAAATTCAAAACATATCCGTTGCATTAATTAATTTAATAATTAATTCCCGTCATCAAAACAAAATGCGTGTTTTTAAGAGATAATAACTATCAAAAGATTGACACTTGTTTATAACTGGTTTAAATGTGAAATTACTTCCAATGACCAACATTGTATTAAATTGTAAAAATATATTCTAAATATACTTTAAAACCACTAAAATTAATAATTTATCACTATTAATTATTTCGATTGAAAAAGTTGTTTCTAATTAAAATTTAGTAATTTCCACTATTCATCAAAATATGAATGTTATCCGAAAATTACCAAAATTTCACCCTAAGCTAATTTCGATATTCCGAATCCAAAAATGAAATCCATTTTGAAAAATAAAATTTACAAAATTTCAAAAATTGGTTATTACTATTCATAAAGGCTTGTTTTAATAATGCTTTAATAGCATATCGTTGTTTAGTGAAACTCGGTATTGCGTGCTACACACGCTATCAAGGAAGGTCGCGATTGCGTGTAATGAAAGGCAAGTCAAGGATACGTGTTGTGCAAGATCCTTTTGGGGTAGCGTACAACACAAGACATTAATGAAATTAAAAATAATATTTTTCATAAAATCTCGGGGTGTTACACTTTAGAATGAAATTTAATTCACCAAATTTTTCATCACTATCATTTAAATAGATTGTATCCTAAATAACAGAGAGAAAATATATAATAAAAGTGTATAAATCATTTTCAAATCACTTTCTAGTGGATGATTTCCTCACCATTGAACATCAATCTCGCACATAATAAACTTAATAAAATAGAAGAATATATCCATAGAAAATATGAAAACTCCACATACCATCATCAGGAAAATCCTTGGGTGATCCTCTCTTTTTTAGTATAACATGTGATTGTTTAATGATAAATAAATAAAAGAATTAGATTGGGGATGAATGGTGAAGAGTTATAGAAGAATATAGTAACAATTTAATTAGAAATATGTATATGTTTTACATTGTAAAATAAAACTATATTATGAATAAAAGAATGAAATCATAATTAATCAGAATGTTAATTAAAATCATAATCAATTGTAGCCATCATGATGGAATGGAATGATTTGGGAACGATGTGCTCTCTTACTTTTATGGGAATGAATTTACCAATGAAATATTCTAAATGATTGATCCATTAATGAAAGAATAATGTCTAGAACCATTTTCGAAACTTGTTGAAAAATATATTTTTTATCCCAAATTAAGATTTCATTATATTTCAATTTTTGTAGGAAGATTAATACTAAATTTACTTCAATCATTTATTATGCCCATACAGACTCTCTATATTCAATGTCTCTGATTTCCAACACATTAATGGCCTTGAAAAATATATCTTCTCATGTGACATATTTCATTAATGTTGTTTAAAAATGTCTATCACCTCAAACCAAAAAAATTCATAGTATGTGATTCTATCATTAATTATATAGGTCCCAAAAACAAATATCTTCTTGATCTGTGATCAATTTTCAAGGCCCAACATTTTTTCAAGATTTGAGCATCAAATGGTGTACTTAGCTATTAGTATAGATGAATTAAATAGGCCCAAAAATAATAGCATCTCTAAATGAAATTATTATAAAATTTATTTAATTATATAAAATGTTAGGGAATAAATACATAAATACGTTAAATAATTAAAATCCAAAATATGCCATTTTCCCTATTAATCTAAAAAACTAAAATAAAAAAATATAACCATTTTCCTCAAAATAACTCATTTTTTTATTAAATAAATTTTCATTTAATGTAAAATTAAAGAATATATCTTCTCCATCAGTTCCATCACATATAGAATTTTCTTGTCATCAAGCATATAATATCATTATTTAAAATTATAGGACACCAATGTCATATATATTAAAATTTTGGTTTAACAAAATCATTAGTATATCTATATCAAATCAAAATCCCAAATTCATCATAAAATATAAATCAAATTTCCCATATTTCAATGGGATAATTAATTCATGTGTTTTACATTTTCTACTATGTAAAATGATTTAAATTCTCTTTTCATTAGTTGATGCTCCACAATTCATTATTGTTAAACAGAACAAATGATGATATAACTCACTTTTTCAATATTTTCTCTCGTCACTCCAGCTAAAATTAAATTATATTAAGGATCATATCACTATAACATTATCCTTATCAAAATTCATGTAAAATAACTACTTTTTATGCATTGTAAAGAAAATAAGAACATAAAATAAAAATGGATTGTATTCAATGTTCAAATTTCTATAATATTAATGTTCATAGGACTCAATTTTACAACTAATGCTCAAGGAGGAGTTTTACCACATATATCATAAACAATTATATTCAATGTAAATTTTTATTTACATTGTACCCAATAATTAATATCAATTTACAACATCCCCAAAAGTCCAAAGTCAATATTGTCATTAGTTTGAGCATAATGAATAATTTGTACCCTCTCTAGAATATATATATATATATATATATTATTTTTTTATTTTTCAATTAAACTATCAATTTATTGTATTATTTATATGAAATTTATGATTAGAATAAACATCACATCCAACACCTATCCACATATGATAAAAACAAAAGTTTTATTAATGGTTATTTTTGTTATACACAAATCACAACCAAATTTTGTCAATTTTATCATTTTTTTCATTTTCACGTTTTAATATACAATAGAGGAAAAAATAGTTTACAATTATGGAATCCAAAAAAATTTAAAATTATAAAAATATACATCCCCACACTTCATCCATGCATTGTGAATGATCCCATTTACCATGAATCCCACTACCCCCACACATCATCTATAAAAATAATAAAATTACTTTGATTAGGGTAGTAATGGATATGAATGTATTAAATCAAGGAATATCCTAATAGTGTCAATTCAGGGATTTTAAGGGATAAAAAATATTGATGTGATGTTTTTATTTAAGTATAAGTTATTTTCTAAATATTCTTAATTCCTTTTAAATGTGTTTTTGCAAATTCATAGCTTTAAAATGTTTAATTAAATGCTATTGTCTGTACCAGGGAAAAAGATCATTCACAAATTGTGATCATGAATAAATTGATATTACATTTTACAGAAATAATTTCAAGATTTTTAAATATGATTTGGTATAATAACTCATCGTATGACTTATAATAATAAATAAATTATCATGAATTTCAAAAATTCAATGCATAGAATATTATAGTGATATTTCATTTCCATGAATCACCTAATTTGATCAAATCATTTTCCCTAATTTCAATAATCATTCTTCAGTTTATTCATTAAATTTTACATTTTACAAATTCAATTTAATTTAAATTGGATTATAAGAAAAGGAAAAATTATTTCTTATGAAACCAATGTCTCCTTGATAAGTAGTTAAATCATGAATTCATGTGTAGGCATGCAATTACATGTTTAATAATCACATAGTCACTTTGAAAAAATTAATGTGTTTAGAAGATACAAATTTGAGGAGAACCCCCATTTGAAATAATTATTATTCCTTTATCCACCTATGATATTTGGTGATTTTCGTGCCATATTGAACCTAAAGAAATTACACAATTAAGCACAAGAATCTATTCATTTAGGATAAATAAATATGAGACAGTGGGATGCATGATGGTATAGTAATAAAAAATGAAAATGAAATCTAAATTAGTAGATATTATGTAAATATAAATCACAATATGATCCCCCAATTTTTACTATAATTTTTACTACCTCTAGAATAGAAGTAATAATTGTTATCCAAAATCAGATGGTGTGTGGATCTTCTTGGACTTGTACCTCCAAATGTGTCTATTTCTAGCATCTACTTCATTTTTTTGTGAGAAATGAATCATGGATAGATTAAAATAGAACATCAACTTCTAAAAAGGTTATAATTTCAATGGTGGAAATAAGATGATTTATGGAACATCCTCATCTTTTTTCTCAACTTGCGAAACTTTCAATTTCAATTCTTGTGGTGAATCAACACAAGATGTATGAATTATAATTTTAAATGTAGTATTAGAATGTATTTTTAATTTTATATAATTTAAATATTATGAATGTAAATGATAATACCCATTTTAGTTGGACCATCCTATGTCTCAGTTTCCTCAAGATCAACTACTTGGATTTCTTCCTAGGATATCAAAAATGTATGTTCATTAAAATCAATGATCTCCATGTGTTCCCCAAAAGTCGAAGGTGTTATTGTATAATCTTCTTCTAAGGAAAATAATGGATTGAGAAAATATGATAATTTAAAAAAATAAAAAATGATAGTCGAAAAATTTTGGGTGAAATAATGAAATATAGAGTTCAAGAATGGATTAACTCCGGGAGTTGGGTCTAGTTAGATCACATTGAAAATAATATGATTCTATTGAATGTGAGTATCAGTGGATGAATATATGTAGTCGGTATCTTCCTTCCATTCTATAAATTACATCACTAATGTGTCTTCCACCTCTTCCATAGATAGAGTTTTATGAAATGGTACTATCTCATCTACATTATATACATCAGATAGATAATGTTGTGCCGTATACTAATTGCATAATTCATCTAGATCTTATTGATAACCCAAATTTAGCTTTGCATTTTATTATTCCACATTATGATTGAACACTATAATAATACATTTTTCATTAATCTAGTAACTATAATGGTTGTAAAGATTATATTTCTTATGTTTTTCATCATCTTCATCGATGTGTTTAGTGAAATTGGAGAAAACCAGTGGTACTTCCTAGTTGGCATCGATTAATTGTATATCATTTTAGATATCATTTATGATGTCCATCAAATATATATGTTATTCCTTTATTCATATAACTATTTTATTTTTTGTGACCATTATCATAATTTAATTGAATCTTCCTTAGAGGGATTCCTAAGTATAACCTATTTCTGCTTCTCACATATATGAGTAATTATTCCTTGTGTTGAGAAAATTGTCAATAGAAAACATCATGGAAAAAATTGGTAATGGTTTTTTAAAATTTAAAATTAACAATATATCTAAAATATGAATATAGAATAAATGAGTACAATAGTTATTGGATATTTAAAAATGGTAAACGTTTTCAAACATTTATATCATAGGAAATATAAATAAAATGTATATATTCCTCATGTAGGACAGAGCATGGCAATGGTCATCTCACATGAGGATCATTCTCAATTGTTCAGTCTCTAAATCCTAATCTCCATATATAATTATTTTTTATTTTTTTCAATGAAATTGATGAAATACAAATGATACAAATGATTAAACAAACATAAAATGGAAAACATTATTAGTGATGAAAGAATATTGCCAGTATGGTTTAGTTTTTGGGATCCATCATTCTCCTTCACTGTGTTTAGATTATGATTGATAATTCAATTCTATGATCTTAAGCATCAAGTACTATTTATTTATTTGTTGATGTTAAATTTTCAATGCATTTAGACATCCTAATATCACATCATCCAATTAACACAATTAATGGAACACCCTGATCGAGATTGTGACATCTCCAATTACCTAGCTCCATCAAATTATTTTTCATCCACTAAATGTATCAAATCTCTCATATGATGATCTTGTATCTAGTAGAAAGTAGGGGAAATATCTAATAAAATAATATAAATGTGATTGAAATCAGTTTCATGGTGAATAATCTCCAAAAAAATCACTTCACATATAATCAACAAAAAATAAATAAAACATGAGAATTTAAGCACAAAATAAATGAAATATCTACATGCCTCCATTGGGAATATAATCAGGTATCCCCTAATATTTTGGGTAAGAGGTAATAGTGTAATGTGAAACAAAGAGAATAATTAGATTGAGGAGGGATGATAAAGATATATTGAAGAACATGGAATCAGTTGAATGGAAAATAAGCTAATTTATTCTATGGGTAAATAAAACTAAAATAAAATGAAAATAAATAATTATTAAATAATCCACATGTTCTAGGGATTTATCTCAAATGGTGGTCGACTGAATGGATTGCAATGATTTTTTAAGGAGTATCTCTCCTCATTTTAAAGGAAAGAATATACCCATGAACGTTTCTATGTGTTTGAATCACTAAATATTGAATTCATGCATGAATATATTTAATGATATTTTTTAATAAATTTCCTTCTCATACAACATAGTATTATGGACAGCCAAAAATGATATATGGGCATAACAGCATAAATCGCTAGATCTGTTATCAAATTATATATCCCAAATTGTTAGATAGTTTTGAGCACTGAAATGGGGTATTTAGATTTGGATATATAGGAATGAAATGAATCCAATGATGTATATATTATTAAAAACAAATTATTTCATGATTTTGTAAGTATTGAAAATATTATGTACTAAATATAGAAATAATTTAATACAGATAAAATCAAATATAGGAAACATTTTTATATAAGCTTAAAAGACCCCAAAAATCATAAAATGTGATTATTTTCCATAAATGATTAAAATTTCAATGTTTAAAGCATTGAAATTAAATAGAAAAATATTTCTAATATTTTATTTATAAATGTACCTAATAGATCGGTAATACGTTGTTACACCAGTATTACCATCAATCACATTTACCAAACTCTTAATTTTTTTTATAGTTAATTAAGTTTCGTACTTTTTTCATATTGAAAACATTATTTGGATACATTATTACATTCACTTAGGTGATCATTTACATATTCTTGAACGAAAATAGTAATGAATATTATTCATCCATGATCTTCATTACCCCAAAAATCAATAAAATCTGTTCTTTTATTTGGAGTGTCTGGTATTTGGTTATGGAAATCATTTATAATTATCATCAATGTAAAATGAATAAACATGATTAAAAAATAAATCACTCCAGTGATCATTCCATTTAGATTCTCATCAAAAAAAATTTCATCACAATCAATGTCAACCATGTTCCATCTGTTTAGATTCATTGATTAAAACTAGAAACCATAGTGTGAAAAACACCTATCAATGTGGAAAACCAAATGATCATGATGGATCTCATATAAGAGGTAAATTATATAAAACACATATTATAATACGACACCATATGATTGTCCTTAGATACATTATTAGATATGTAATTAAAAATATCCATATTTATCTCACTAGAGTTTTCTTATCATAGTATAAAAAAGAGGACTA
This sequence comes from Viscum album, assembly GCA_963277665.1. Classification (NCBI taxonomy): domain Eukaryota; kingdom Viridiplantae; phylum Streptophyta; class Magnoliopsida; order Santalales; family Viscaceae; genus Viscum; species Viscum album. The sequence goes on along the minus strand of OY728121.1, from coordinate 1,779,832,110 downwards.
ATCCATCTATCTAATAAAAACTATAAATACACTCTCCTTTAATACATTAACCATATATCATTTTTTCAAAATAAACAATGATTTAAATAAAAATATGCCCAAAAACTATATTTATTTATTTCATTTTGAAACCTGGAAATATAAAATATTGTATATCAGTGATTCACGTTTGTCGTATGGACTGGTAAAATAAATTTATTTTCTTAACGAAGCACAAAGGCGGACTAGTATCCTCTCACTTGAAGAGATTTCATAGTTTTTAACCTACTTAATCTATATCACCTAAACTAATTATTTGTCATCTCTTAATTAAATAATCAATTCAAGGATATATAAATGTAAAATTAAATGTTAAAACTTTTTCTAACATGAAATTATATAATGTTATTAGTTAAGAAATAACTTGGTCCTAGGGTTGGATAACACAAGTTCATTCATTATTTATTTACTGTTTAAATTCAAATTGGTAATTCATTTAGTAAAACCTCAGTAATGAATTATTGTCAATTGATATATTATGTGTGTGATTTTATCATGTGTCTGACACACCAAACCACACCTCCTCTAGATGTCAAGTAGGGTAAAACCTCACCAATAATGTTATTCTTAACGGACCCGACTCCATTTTATGTCGTTTCATCTCTTATGGAAAAAACAACTCCACCAGATAAAGAGTTTTTCAATGAGAGGGTAGGGGAAATTAATGAATCAATGGAAGGTAATGGAAATGAAAATAGTTCCATGGTGGGTGACCACCACACCCGTGCAATATTCCCTCCTCCAACGAAAATAGATTTATATTATTTTGAATTTAATGTGAAATAACGGATAACACCATGAAACTTACCACTGGGCCCAGCCTCAGGTTAGTCACATGCCATTGAAAATTGATTATAGATCTTGGTTGATAGAGGGAGAAAAAAAGAGATGAATTGTATTAAGGTTGGTATAGAAAAGGATATGCAAGAATTTTAAAATACAAGAATTTAAAAGTGCATATAAATTACATCAGAAAATATAACTAAATTAAAAAGAAAATAAAAGAATATTCCTAAGTTTACAACAAATCCCAATGTCTCCTCTCCAATTTAGATGTCGATCTTTCCTTCAGCATGGGTGAGCTCTTCCTTATATATTCCAAGGATATCCATCCTTCGGTCTTCAATTTTCAGATCTTCAAAATCCTTGTTTATGATTTCCTACATATTCTATCAACCAAATGTCTGAACATGGTAGGCCAACTAAAATTCCTAATTTTGGAATATTTTCTTCATTAAAAACGTTACAAAAAATATTCTAAGGTTTCATAAAAAATTACATCTACATCAGAACTCGGTAGTAATAGATATATCTAATTACATTTAATGTTTTATTCTGGTGGAATGTTTCCTTTTTTATTCTATAAAAGTGTAGCATCCATGGGCCTCATTAATGGATGAATATCTACATTATAATTGTCATACTAATGTATACTTTAATTTTCATTCCATTACAATTCTAATTACCCATATTGGATGTGTTTTGACCTATTTATAATCAGTTCATTGAGGTGGGGTCCACACGATTGTCAAGAATAATTTCCCAAATTGATTGAACTTTTCATACCCCTGGATGGATGAATTAAATCCTAGTCCAAAAACAAAAGATTATGAAAATATATAAATGAAAACAATTGGAAAATAATTAAATCAATGGGATTTATTTTTTAAAATATATTCATGATTTATAGATTTGATTAAAATCTATCAATATTTCCAAATTAACGAGTTGTCATATTTATGCTCAAAACACCCAATAAATCAAAAATTAATCTAAATAACTCAAATGGTTCAATTATTAGGGAATAAATAATTTAATTACACATAAAATTATTATAATATTGTCTCTATCAATTCCCCCTCCCTTAATCATTTATTTTCCTCAAGGAAAAAAATCTCAACATGGAATTCCAAGGAGATCGATATTACCAATATTCAAATATATAAGCGATGAAATTAAAAAATTATCAATGTCCAATAAAATTTTAATGTTCCACACAAAATATCAATTTAAGTTATCATTTTTCAAAGAAAAATTAATTTAAAACATTTTACTTTTCCACTTTGATAAATGATGATGCTCTTCCTTTTATTCATTAAAGATTCTCAATTTATAATTATTTACCATGCCAAATCATGATATTCCCCGCATATTAATTTTTTCTATGATAACTCCTGATATAATTAAAGTGTATTTATTATAATATTATGATAACATTCCCTTTGTCCATTGGATTTAAATGTAACAACTTTCTCTACTTTGTATACACAAAATGCACATAAAATCATGAGGAATTGGAACAATAGTTCAAATGACATTATTTATTAGGGTTGGTAGATTTGATACATTAAAAACTAAGTCTAAAAATGTAGTCTAATATATTATGTGAAAATGATGATTAATCATGTGAAAACATAGGATGTACCTCACTTAAATCCCCTTTAGAATGTGAAACACAACACCTCCCCCTTTTTATGACATGGGACAGGAGTCAATAAATTGATTACATAGAATGATTACATCCATGTTATCCATCTTTTTAAATAAGCTCTAGAACGTCACAACGTAATATTTTTTAATGTTCTGCAAAACATCCGATAGGAAAAACTTTATTTTCAAATTTTTACAAATTTTTTTAATGGATAATTAGATGAAATGAAATAATCATAGTTAAATTATGACTCAATATCAATTTTTTATTAATAAAATACCCAAAATGATGATTCACACCTTACACCACCCAAAAATGATACGCATACCAATGAAAACACAAAAAATTCCATTTCCCCCATAGTCAATATTTAAATTTCCTTCAAAAAAATAATAAAAGTACAGGTTGGTATGGAAATAACATATTCTAATGTGGCATAAAGATATAATCCAATTAATGGCATCTATTGGTAAATGAAGGATAAATATAAGGGTGGGTCTCAAGTATATATGTGGCTATACAATGTTTTTCTTCAGTAAATTTAATTTTTTTTTCACATTTATAGTTTTGAAAAGTTTCAATATATGTTATGGTAAGTGGGATTTCCCAATATCAATCAAGAAATATGCTAAAAATAAAATATGAAATATTTTGCCTAGAAATCTTATTAGGAATGAGAATATGACATTGAAAAATTACTCATTGCATGAAAAAAAAAAATAGATTACTTGAATTCCAAAAATTCAAACCATGGAAGATGTTAGTGAAATTTAATTTACATGAATCAATTAATTTCATTCTACCATGAGTCCTTATATGAATATTCATGCCTCAATTTAATCATCCAATTCTCCATTTTCCCCATTTTATAACATTAACATTAAAATATAAAACATGGAATAATGGGGATCCAAAAAACACTCATGAATCCGTGATATTTCAATTGAAACATAATTCAATTGTGGGAATTCAATTAGATTTTAATTCAAAGAAAAAAATGTAAGGAGATTAAAAGTTAAACATTAAAACTGATGTCCCTATTGAAATGAATCTGGGTTAAATATATGTTTGGGGGTTCCCCTCCCCCTTAATGATCCTCTAAAATAAAATTACTCAATTATGTGAAAGGATCATGTCATTAATGATAAAAAATACTAGATTGAGTGGAATGTATGATAAGATAATTCAATGAATACAAATTGAAATCTAAATTCCAAGAAAGAAATAAAATATATGTATTGGTATGATCCACCATGTGGTCCCATGATTATTTTTTTGAATCTAGAGGGTGGTTCAAGATTTTATCCATAACATGATGGTGGATGGATCTTCTTGGACATGAACCACCACTTGTTATTTTTCCCAGATTGTAGTTTTATGTTCTTATTGTGGATGAATTCATGGACAGAGTACACCATATCTAACCCCTTATGAATGTGGTATAGAATGCATGGTGGGGGTTGGATGAAGTATTGAACCTCCTCCTCTTCATTTTCTACTTTTTTAATATCTTCATCCAAATATAGTGGTTGTTCCAGATATGCATCATGAATAGAATAATAAAATGTATATTCAAAATTAAAATTTAAAGTACTAATTTCAAAATCATCCCTTTTAAGTTAGGCATATTATAGATTTGGTTAATTAGGCATAGCCCTTAGTATCTCTTCATGGGATTCCTCGTATAAAGGGTCAATTACCTCAAGTATCTTCATGTGTTCTTCAATAGGTGCAATTTCATTTTCTTCATCATCCTCTAGGGTGAGGAAAGGATTGACTGAATCTGAAAATTAAACGTCCAGAGTGATAATCAAATCATATTTAATGAAATCATAAATTTTAGAGTTCAATAATGGATCATCTCCCTGAGTTCTTCTTGTTCTTTCACTTATTCAATGATAATTCCTTCTTGGATTCGATATTCACTTGATGGAGGTATGTAGTCAGGATCATCCATTCCTCCTTCTAATTATACTACATGGGTTATTTCTTCATCTTCAAAGGCTATAGGGATGTATAATAGTGCTTTCTTTTCAACTTTTTATGGAATTAGGAGATCATGTTGCATTTCAATTTCTGCCCATCCAATCCAAAATTTCTCAAAATTCACATGATCTCACTTGTGTAAATTATTAGAAAATTATAATTCATTTATCTCCTATAATAAGGATTGAGATAAGTGGAAATGATCTTTAGGAACATCCTATATTACCATCTCATGTTCTTTAACATAAAAACTAGTGGGGAAATTTCTTCCGGATCTTGATCAGGCTCATGCTTCGGTTCAGGATCAGGTCTCTCACTTTTGGCCATACGAATAGATTCATTACGATGAAGTAATGGTTTTCATCTCAATTTTTATTTCCTTGAGATTCATGTCATACTGAAACTATTTCCTTTTCTTTGGTGTATGTACTTCTTAATGATTATATTATTTTTATTTAATTTAATTTATGAATAATAAAATCTTTATTTTATGATCCATCATTCATGGGATGATTGTTTTGTATGTTACCAAATTGGTATGGGAATTTCAAATTTCAATTTCCACTCAATCAGCATTACGTATACATCATTGATTATTTTACTCCATGATTATCTATGGAATCAGTATTTATTATTTTTCTATTAATATACACTCCCCTTTTTGTGGATATAATTTTGATACACATAATTTCTCCTTTGATAAATTCTAAAGACATTATTATGAAATTTATAAGACTAATTTTAACTCAATCTCCATTTATTGAGTTAAAAATCCAATTAATTGTTGTTGTTTTTAAAAGAATATGTGTGAATGACCTATGATTGATTTACATTGAATATCCAAAAATATGGACTGTATTTATAATCTATTCACATAATTATGTCGTTGATTTATCTATATCCTAAGGATACGGTATTTATAAGATATTTTTTCTTAATTTAAATTCCATTGAGACTTATTTGATGTTATACGCCTATTCACTTTTATATGGTGTATATAATGAAAATTGACATACTATTTCAGGAATCCATTAATTTCCATGATATTATAGTGTTTTTATAACTTCAATTATTTTTATTCAAGTGCCTCTCTTTTTGTTATGAACACTATCTACAATATAATTTTAAATGTTTTAATGATTTATTATTCTAAATCATTCTCATTAATATCCACGTTTAAAAATGGTTTTAAGGATTTATTTCTATGGACATTAATGTTTTAAAATAAAACTTATTTTTAAATGATTTAAATTGGTATGGGACACTTTGATTCAAAAATCTATTTTGAAATAGTTTCTTGACAAATTGTGTGATGTTTAAATGTTTTCATGAAAAAGGGGGATTTTTCTCTCAAATAGTATTGATGATTATTTTTATCTATGTCAATATCATTCATTATTCTCGATTGAGGTTATTATATTACAATAAAATCGTACATATTTTATTGAATGAGTTATGTTTGACTATGGATGTGTTAAATTTATACCATTCTTGGTTTGTGGATAATGTATTGACATTTATTATGCTAGTTTCAATATGAATGTTTATGTTATGTTTCAAAATTTACATAGGAGAGATGGATTGGAATTAGTAAGTGACTTATAGAGCCCGCTATAGCTCCTCGATGCACTGGTAGGTGTTATGAGACAAACTTGTGTCTTCTCACTAGGCCTTGACAAAATATTATTTGTAGTCTTGGCACAAGGCCTTGACTATGTGGTTATAAAATTCTGGAAATATGAATTCCATCATTATAAATGTGTCTATTAATATTTCATGTGATTATTCGACTAGTAGAATATAAATTCTTGTAATTAAATGGAATTATTTTGATTTTTGTATTCCATATTATGATGATGTTTATTTTTATAAGGATTTTTTAGTTCTATACATTACCTTAAATGTTTATGCTTATTAATGAAATTTTCCGCTATATTGTTATTGTTAATGAGCATCTGAGAAAACTCCATTATAGGATTAATTTTTTTCCTTAGGAGGTTATTAAGTATATTATGAATAACCTATAGGGATAGACTACGAGATCTTAGTGTTTTATTTGGAAACAATGTTGTCGTAGTTTTCCATTTTATGATATAATGTAATCATTTTGATTGTATCTAGTACTTCCAAGGCTACTAAACTAATCGGTCTTTAGAGACATGATCTTTCTTGATAATTCCAATGATATGTAATAATTCACCAAATTTGGGATTCTGAGTTTGGGGAATTACAATATACCATCTCAAATGTAAGTTTATACAACTCTTACAATAATATATGTGTATATAATGGAGTGTGTCCTAATAAAGGAAAAACTACTTTACCGATTTGGTAATATTTTCAAAATAATCACAAGGAATGGGATATTAAAAAAATTATATTTAAATACCTATTGATTTATGTATAATAATAATAAAATATATTAATGGGATGTATATATTCCATAAAAAATAAACAGGTGGTGAATAAGTCATAAATATCACATTAATAAAGTGAGACTATAATTCAACATAAAATATGTATTGACATTACTAGTACACATTTAAATAAAATTTATAATATATTCAATTTTATTTTCTATATAAAAAATAATTATATTATAATATCTACTGACATATATTATTTAATTATGACATTAGATTACCCATTTGTTAATAATTTGATTTTAATGTTACGTTTTATGAAATATGATATTTATTTCCAATACTTGTTTTGAATTATTATTTTTTATCCTCCTATGTTGATAACGTATTATTTATTTATTTAATGTGAAAAATTATATAGATTCAATATTTATTTTAAATATAAATATTATTTTTAAATTATATATCATAGAATATTTAAATGAATACGCTGTTTTTGTAGACAATAGGCCATATGAACTCATGAACATTGTTCCTATTTTATTTTCATGTTGAAAGAATCAAGGTAAAAGAAATATATGTGTATATATATTATAATTATTTTGAAATTATTATTTCATATTTGTATCATATATGTTTACTAAACCCATCATTAATTCATTCTATGTAATTTGTTAATGAATCACATCGCTATGAGGAGGTGGTAGTCGACCCCTCCACAAACGAAATAATCAAATATACACAAAATTTTAAATCATTGATGTATGTTTTAATTAATAATAACATAATTTTAAATACCTAATAATGATAATATGTATTATATAAATATAGATATACCATCAATACTATCATCCATGATAGGTTTTAAAGGAAAAAAATAATAACATCATTTCGTGACGTTGTAGTTCTCTATATACAAGAACTATATGTTTATTATAAATTAAATAGAAATTTGTGTAATTATAGGTTAAAATTATTAATAAAATTTGATTTATTATACATAGGTTAATTTATAATCATAATATATATATATTTAATATGGAGGAGAAGTAAAATAAAATAAAGGTTTTTAAGGAGGAATGCTAAATAATTTCTGTTTAACACCTCCTGGATTGGACCAATGAGATTTCATCATCAGATTTATGCCTAAAAAGATGATCCTACTTTGAGTGGAGAAAATTTGGGATTCCATTTAGGTATATTTTTTCTAATTAAAAAGGATTTAGTGTTTTGAAAAATTTAGAGGGGTGAGTGAATTTTTATAGTGGAGGAGGAGTTGCAATCTTGTTAATTTATGAAATGTAACATTTTTCCACTTTCTTAAAGTGTTATGTTACTCCAATAAATATCTAGATCCTAAAAAGGGATGATATTATATATATATGATCATAAAATGGACATTGGATAATTTTCTAAGTAATTTATTAACATATTTATAATATTTTTTTTATTTAATATACATTTTTCTTAATCATTATAATTTATTTTAATGACATTCATTAATATTTTAGGTCAAACACTGATTTTACATTATTATTAATTATAAAATATTGTTATTAAAAATATTGAATCCATTTTTCCAAAATATATTAAAATAAGTTATAGAAATTAATGTATTATTAATGATGTAAATGGCACTATATAGTTGGGGTTTAATATAAACAATTTATAATGTTGAAAATGATTTTATATCCTATTTCATTGATAAATTTGGTTAAAATCAACTAAATTTATTTAATTTACCAATATATTATCTAATTAATCTTTATAACCAAATTTAAATATATATTATCTCTATAATAATGTAGATGAATAATCAGTTCTGAATTAAAATATAATATTTTTCACTAGTCATCTAAATATGAAACATCATTGAAATTTACATAATTTTGAACCAATTAAAATTTATATATCATAATTACAAAATTTTTTATTTTTCAAATATATATAAAATAAATTTTATATATTATATTTTAAATGGTGTTATCATTACAAAATGGTGAAATTTACTTTTTAAAATATAAATAATTTTTTTCATAAAAATGGTTTTATCATTTTCAAATGACTATCAAACATGTTGGATGAGTGTAAAAAATTCTATTGAATATATAATAATAATATTTTTTATAATAATTAAATAATATTTTTTTATTTTTTCAGATAAAATGGTGTTTGTGTGTAATTAAATATTTTTTCATTGAAATAAAAATTAATGCTATTAATATATTATATTAATTATCATCTACTAATATATAACCAAAAAATAAATAAATAAATAAATAAATAAATAAATATTTATATAATATTTTAAAAAATTATTTATTCTTACTAAAAAAATTAAAATCCCATGACTAAGTGGTAGTTATAATACTATTTTAATATTAATATTAATAGTATAATGTATTTTAGATAATACTATGGCTTCCACGCAACACAATCTATGATTGAAGCCTGATATTTTGTGTAATACAATAAAAACATAGTGTTTCGTGAACCTTAAGAAAATATACTTATTTTGTGTAGTGAATGAATAAATTTTTATAGCATATAACATAATCCATACATAGTAATTTTATATAAAATTATTCATTAAGTGATGCATGAAATGATAAATATCATCAAAAATAATTTTTTTTGAAAAAAAATCATTAAATGTATATGAGTTATATTTTATGTCATTTTAGCACTTAGGATTATGGGTTAGACCCTAGTAATTATAATATTCCTCCAAAATTCATTTATTTATTTTAATTACTATTAATAATTGTATATTTTTCATTATTAAATTTCCTTATTAGAAAATATGAATTATATAGATTCTAATTTTGGAATACAATTTTTGAAATTCCATTCATCAATGTGGATAAAATTAATTTAAATTTAATATCCTTAATGGGATATTGAAAATGGTTTTTAATATATAAAATGATCAAATGTTTTTCCCGGTTGTTATATCTAAATTCAATGTAAAATTTTTTCCGATGACATACATTAGTTTTAATGATATAAAATTGAACAAACATTAATACACAAAAAATCAAACACCAAATTTATCCATTTAAAAAAATTGGTTGAAAACATTTTTCAAAGTGAACATTATTATTATTCAATACTAATATATATATAAAAACTCCTTTCAATAAATTAATAATTCACCCAATTAAAAGTTTCAAAATTATATTTAAAAAATTAATATTATTTTCACATATAAAAATTATAAAAATTTCTAAAAATTAATTTATAATTGGTTCACCTTTAAAAGAGGGAAAAAGACCATATAAAATAATAATATTTTTAGAATATTATTATTCAATATAACTAAATGTTGTGTTCAACATAAGTATTTATAGAATCTCATTGTTGAGTATTTTACACACTATAGAAAATTAGTTATCTTTTAGAGTGATAGTACTATTTAATTATAAAATAATAAATAATATAAAATATGAATAATTATAACATTAGCAGGGAAATTTAAGAACCAATATAGTAATTACGAATACATAAAATTTAAAATATGGACTTATAGATTTTATTTCATTATAGGTGTACAAAACTTCCCAAAACATTACTCATTTTAGTGATGACTAACGTTAAGAAGATGATCCATTTGTATAAAAAATACCAATTGAAAGAAGCTTCCCAGGGAATAATTTCAATGATATTAGAAGGAAATCAAAAGAATTTTCCATATGAGTCTCACATAAGTATAATGTATCATGAATCATATATATTATTAGAAAAAATTTAGATTCTTTAAATTAAAATATTTTCATTGATGAAGACTATGAAATATATTTATTGAAACACAACAATAATTAATATATAATTAGACATAAATTTTTACCCTTTTAACATAATAATGAAGATATTAAAAAAATTATATTTTAAACCCCCACTCCTAAAAATAAAAACATATCAATGAAGAAAAAATTTCAATATATATAGTGGTATTAATGAATTCAAATCATCAATTAGAAACTATTAAAAACTATATAGAGTAACTAAATGAATAATTTATAGTCCTAATATAGAACTAATACAAGAATACAGGCTTTCAGCCAATGAATAAACATCATAAAATCTGTAACCCCACATGAAATGGGAATCATTAACTTATAGGAATTTTTCAAATAATTTTGCAAGATTATACTGAATAAATAGTTCAAAATAAAAATATTAAACTCAAAGAATATTTGATCATGGTTAGTATTAGTGACCTAATTTGATATCACTACTATTTTTCAGAATAATCCTTTGTTTTTTTCCATTCATCCCCATGATTTACATATAAATGATAATAATTATTAAATTCAAAAAAATCAAAAAAATAATCCATAAATAATGATATAACCACAATAAAAATAATATAATAAATTCATCGTAAAATAATTTACCATTTTTCAGAAAAAATTAGAAATTAATTATAGATGTAAAATGATATGAAAACAAAATATTTAATGTAAAATTCCCAAATATTTATGAATCATGACATAAAATGTGATAATAAATTTAGTATTTTATATTCTTCAAGAATTTATTTTTAGAAAATAATTCTAGATATTTAGTTGGAATTATTTGTATGATTTATTGGTATTATATTTATAGTTATTAGAACCAATTAATTGAACATGTAAAATATTATAGTCACGTGTAAGCGTTCTATAAGATATAAATAGTTATGGTTCCATAAGTATAAGATCCAAAATCTTCTTAATGTATGTTTTCATTACTGTATTGGTTTGGCATCTTATTTTAGAAAATATAAGTACATCCCCACGTTTAGTTGGATGTTTGGGGGTGTTCTAGGGATTGAAGACATGAAGTAGGAAGAAAAAAGATTTCATAGGCATGTTGCACGAGCTATTCACGGTTAGTGAAAACAGTGCAGATCAACTTAAATAATCATGGAGGAATAGAAAAAGGAATACACATGGTTTCTGCCGAGTTAAGAAAACCATGATGAATTTCCAAGAAACTGAGGGAATGGTCTTTTTTTGGGAAGTGGCTCATGCGAGTTTTTAACACAGTTTCAAAAATAGTGCATGAAACCATGCTGCCAAGGAACATTGAGAAAATAAAAGAAAAATCAACCCATGATTTTAAAAATGAACGTGGTATTTTCCCTTACTCATCCCCTATCAACACTAGTGATGGACATGGACGACTCAAGATTCCAAGAGGTTCATCATGTTCTATTATTGGCCTTTTTGGATGTCTTTTGTAGAGGATCAAAGCACTGGGTATGTTTAATCTTTTCCATTCTTCTCTTTATTAGATTATGTATTTTGATTTGGTTTATATTCTTCCAAAATAGTAAAAAAAAAATTTTTGTGGAACATAGGTTAGGGATTCAAGGGGTTTTTAATTTTGTATCTAATTCCATTATTGAGAGTGCATTCATCAATTGATTCGAGGTAGGTGGTCTAAAAGTATTATCATATAGTTTTATTTCACTTTTTCGCATGGATGTTGGTGTTCATTTTATCCCTATTTTTCTGTTTCATCCTTTGAAGATATTGATAAAAATGTGTTTCTATGTGAACAAGGTAAACCCTCCTGATCCATGTGGTCTTCATTGGGGATGAATTATCATTTTAGGGGCACCCATGGGGTGTGACTAAAAACCCGAAACCAGAGTGTTGTAGGGTTAAGTAGTGGGTTGCCGAATAAGAATGTAAAACCCACCTTGAATGTGTATTAATGATTTATCATGTTATTAATGAACTACTGATAAATAAGCCTAAGGATAAAAATGTATATGGTTTTGGTATATTGAAATTTAAAAGTGTAATTGGGTTGAAAGAGATTATGTCGATTGCTTTCTAAATTTGGCTTAAAATTTCTATGGGGATTAGGTCATGTTAAATGGTGATATTTCATTTGGGTAATGTAATGGGAAATTGGGAATCAGTTAACAAGATTTAATAAGGGAAAAGATTAAATTGGGGAATGAGTTATTACATGTGAATTAGGTGGCATAACTACATGATTTAATTCAAAAATGGGATTGTGTTATGTGATTTGAGAAATGTACTTGAAATTCATATGTGGGTAAATGCTTGTGAAATAATTAAAAGGATAAATGAGTTAATTAATTGTACATGATGAATTCTACTATGGTATACAAGATTATTGAATATACCTAATGGGTTAAGGCACATAAATGAGAATTTGGATAAATGGATATGAACTGTAAATGGTAATTTTATTAATGGGATATAGAATAATATTTATTCCCATGTGGTTGTTGTATTTTTTTCATATCCAATGGAATTTAATATTCATGGTTGTTTTATGTATGGTTTTGGTGAATTGAAAAATAATCATATGCACACTGCTTTGTAGAGTGGGGTTTTGAAATGAGGATCTACACCCAAAGGTCGATTTTGACTTAGGCTCTAAGCTCCAAACCAAAATTAATAGGTTATGCAAGGGGATAGAGGTTCTACTCCCCTAATGGTTTCATTCCACCCATACTGAGTCTTTAAGTAGAGGAGAATGTGTTTATGTGTTATTTGGATCCCTAGTGAGATATGGATTTGATTAGTTTCACATATTCATTGTGATTGAATGCCTTATACTCTTTTGTAGATATTTATTCCTAACCCGTGGAACATGTTATCGATATGTCTTATGTAATGATGATGGTATATGAAATGGAATTGGGATAAATACTAGTCATGAATTAAATGATCCTTTTTAACTAATGTTATCTGAACTGTCCTTACATACATACCATTAATCTTTTACCTTCATGCACTACATGTTAGACTAGATATTTTTTAGAGAACATTGGTGGCAGCCTACTAAGTTTTTTATTCACACAATGCTCGTGCATCCATTGGGAACATTAGCATATCAATTAGATGCATGTCAAAAAAGGGAAAAGTCCATACACCAATAAGTTTAATTGGGCTCGAGATGTTTATGGTGAAGGATTCAGACTTACAGTTGGGACCCATTTGAAGTTTAGTTGGTATCTTACTTTTGGGTTTCATTCACTTGAAATACTTATATGTAATGCAATTGTTGTATTCAATGTGTGGATTGTACCCATTTTTGAGAAAATCATGGTGATGCATGTTTATTGTTTATTAATATTTTTTCCCTATTTATATTATGTTCTGTTTTGGATGGATCTAATTAAGATGGAATAGTCTCTCCATGTGACTTTTTAGACACTCAACTCAAGTTGGTAACCTCTAGCTTATGGGTAGGTATGCTTGACGTCATGTGACAACTTCGCTCAGACCACCTATTTAGTGGATTCCATGTGGGGAAGTTACACCATTGTATCAGAGTAGTTAATTTCAATTCTTACTATTTTGGGATGGTAGAAAGGAGATTATGATGTGTCAGGGATTGGTAATAAGCTCATTCTTGGGAGTAGCTAACCAATTTAAGAGGGAAGTCCCAGACACCCAGGGTGGGAATATTGTTCATGATAAGTGATGTTAGAGTTGAATGATATATCACCATTTGGTGATGCACATGTTGTGTGATTTGACTAATTTATTATATTTTTCTCGTAGTAGGAATGGAATGGGATATGCATTCAAGCATAATTATTTATAGCTACTGATATAGGTGGAAAGAATCAGTATACGAACACACATGGGATAGGTGCGTATGGGATAATGAGTGAAATAAATTTTAGATTCCGAATAAATATGAAGATAATTATTCCCTATAGTGATAATAAATGTGGGTCAATGAAAATAATGTGAGTGAATCATTAGGAAATATCATTTATAAATAAATTTTGTGACTGGTTTAATGTTTTGGGTTTTGATAAATCGTAAGGGCTGTTTTTGTGTTTAAATGGAAAAGGGTTCCACAAGGATAGTAAAAATAGAAATTAATTTTGACTATTTAATGATGTAATTGAGTTAAAAAATTTATTTTAACAGCTTGTGAGATGGGTAATGTTCCTAATATAGAAGGAATAGTGTTGTATATGAAGAATTAGTTTGAATATGCATTGAAGAAATACTTGTGATTAAGTGAATTTGTTACTCTATGCTGATCCTGGACCACGATATGCATGGTATTGGGGGGGAGTGTACTATTTGTGATGTTGACCATTGGATTTGAATCTGAAGAATGAGTTTTCTAAGTTTTTATGTGTGAGACATTTTCGATATGAGGGTTTTTCATGTTGGTCATTCTTCAAATAATCGGGTGAATAATATGTTTAAAATGAGAATTATTGAGTTCAATAGTGGCTATCCCTTGTGTGGTCGGTTAGACCCATGTATGTGTAGGTTGGGCTATGAGATTGATGTAGTGGAGACAATGGATTTTATTTCTCAGGCCAAAATGTTCATGATGTTTCCTATGTTGTGTGCTTAGGTAACCCCCGCATGGTTGTGGCCTTTGGGTTGCAAGTCATTTTTGGGAAATTTGAGTAAGATAACTCTCTTGGTTCGTGATTGTACGAAGAATATGATAGACTCTAAGAATGGTGTCTATGTAATGGTGACCGTGTCAGTAGGGAGCATGAGAGTTGTGACATGAATCTCAGAGTGGATGTTTTTCTCATAATTTCAATGAATGTGTATATAATTTGATGGGAACATAGAGTATATGGTTTTTGGTGTTCATGTAATAGAGTTCTTAGTAATGGGAGAAAGTGTTCCATTCAAGACCATTTCAATTTTTGTGCCATTATAAAAAAAATTAGAGACAGGGCCAATGGATTATCCTCATTGTGACTCCAGATTAGTTAAATGGTATCGTTAAACCATAATTGTGAATTATGAGAGGGGTCAGACCAGACATCTAGTGATTTGGGTGTGTAACATACATGTAGATATTTTTGATTTTTATTGTGGAACTCAGTGTTTCCTTATTTGAATTTTTCCTATGGGGATAAGTGGGAAGGTTGAGGGTTGGCGGTTCTAATCGAGTTATGGTTATGCACTGATAGTTCTAACAATGTAAGGATGAACTAATGGGAGGTTATCCCCACGGCACAGGTACAATAGAATATGAAGAATGGGAGATTTTTCATAGGTGTTATTAATGTGTATTGACTGCCACTATGTTTTAGTAAATGGTATAGTTTTACCCAATTATTTCATAAGGGCTAATTAGTTCTAGTAATAGGATCTAAGGTTTGTATCTAAGGATTTATATCGTATGGATTCCTAACACACATGTTTTTATTTTGATTATTATAGGATTTATATTTTTGTCGAGTGGAAGAGATGAAGGTGGATAAAATGTGGTTATATGCTTTCCCTTGATGGTGATACCTGAGGTATGGTCTTTCATGTGGCTGAACATGTTTGTATCAATGGTTTGGTTATGGAGCGATGGTTGACATGGTTGGAACTCACACCTCGGAGGTGAAACTAATATGTTTATGTGACACATTTGGTAGGGAAGCCCAAGATCCCAGGTAGGTCATGGTGTCTCATACCTTGACATCAGAAACAAATGTGTTTGTTGTGGTGTTCTTCGACTACTTATTATCATACCTTAACTAGCAATGAGCATTCACAACATCTTCACAACATTCGGGGTATATTGTGAAGCTTTGTCTCACTCTAAGACACATAAGGCTGTTTGGACAGATGAAGGAAATGAAAGAGATTATTCTCATGGAAACAGTATGTGTGAAGCCCGCAGAAGTGATGTACACCCTCTATGGATACTAGTGGGGTCCTCTTGATGGACATAATAATGTCAAATTCCATGGGATCTATTCATGGAAGCTGAGAATTGGAATTCAGTGAAGTTTGTTTCCCTGTTATTGGAAAAGCTAGATGACCATGTCAAAGTTTAATGTTTGGCTTCTGTTGAGTGTAAGAAGCAGCAGTTGTAATCCATCATGGTGAGAAATTGTAATGACACCCCTATGTTGGGGAGTGATGAGATGACCCCAGACATGGGGAGGAGAACATCGAGCTAATGTGGTGGCACATGGATGCAACTAAGGAACCTATGAGGTATTTTTTTGGTACCTAAGAGGGGAAATGTGGAACATGTTTGTGGGGATTGATGATATAAGTTTTGGCTTCGGGTGTAGGGTATTTCTATGTTAGTCTTTTGATGTCTATGCTGATGTCGTAGAAGGGTGTGGTTGGATATGACAATAGTTACTGTCAAGAGAGGATGGCTTCCAAAACTCTTATGAGGATAATGGTTATACATGGGTAGTCCTCAATGGGTGGTTTTAAAACATCTCGATGGGGGCTGATCCTTGGCCTAGTGATGTAGTGTCATGCTAAGGGTGAAGCCAATGATAGTCTGAAGGGCGGTAGTTCTGTTATGAAGGAATTAAACTTGAATTTAAGAATTGACCTCAGTGTGTGTGTGGAATGATAATGATAGACTACAAGTACGTATGATCCTTGTAAACATGAGCAAGGGGGAGTGTAACATTAGTGTTAGGTGGGTGTTCTAGGGAAATCCATATGAAGGTGGTCTATCCAAATACTTGAATAGGTGAGGTGAGAGAGACCGACCTCTGGGGTTATGTTGTAGAAAAAAGTTCCTTTCAGAAAGAACATGTACCTTAGTGAGATCAGGACGAACTTAGTCCTTAAATGGATAGTGTAGGATGCTTTCCCAATGGTTGCGGCGATGCCGATGGTTTCCAAGGTATGTTAATGCACCTATGGATGCCTGGGCGCAGTGAGTTGGAACATGATAGGTGATGGGAATGATAGGGTTAGTTCTAGTGGTCTTTCCTCGATGTAGGAGAATCAAATGAACTGAATATTATGGAGAGAACTATACTAGGTAAATGGTTGGTGGATAATTTTATTAGAGATTTGGTTTGGAAGGACTCATGTGGTCATGGTTTGGGTGAGAGGGCCCTTGTAGAGAGATTTAGAATGGTATAACTGGTCAATTATATGAGGGTCTTGAGTTGTGTATGGATGTAAATATATGGAATTAATCTTCATTAAATGTTTTTGGAAGGATTATGTGTTTTCTTTCGGGTGATATTCATTTTTAGTCACATATACAGTTTGGAAACAGAGGGAAATGATGCCAACGGAATGGGGACATGAGACGTATTGATGATTGGGCCGATGAGTTTCCAATTGAATACCCCTTGATGATGTGACGTTTTTTGTTGGTCTCCATGTGTAGTGAGTTAGGTGTTATCACCTTTGTTACCCCCACGATGTTCTCGTTGTGAGAATGGTTGAAGTGGATGCATCTTTGTGGATGTTTTCTGGTTCATGTTGTGGGTTTCTGTGAAGAAGGATTGAGTGGAATGTTTGTGTCCTTGATCCATGTTCGGTGGGAATTGTGATGCATAATAGGAACAATGGAAAGTTGTAATGTATAGGTAGGTATTGTGGCATAATCTCTTATTACGAAAGTTAATCAGGATTGGAAGAGAGGCTTGAGGATTAATCGTTATAAGGTGAGGAGGTTGTAAGATCTTAGATCTTCTTAAGATATGTTTTTGTATATGTTCTAGACTGGCCTCTTATTTTGACTAGTTATGTGTTTCACCATGTTTAGGTAAAGGATCGGGGTGTTCTAGGGTTTTGGTACATGAATGAGTAAGAAAAGGGAGTTAATGGGCATGTTTCATGGTTTGTGCCCGGTTAATGAAAACTGTGCAGATCATCCCAGGTAAAGGTGTAGTCGTGGATTAAGGCTTATGCATGGTTTGGTGCACAGTGAACCAAAACATTTTGTACATCCTAGAAACCATGTGAAGGGGTGTTTTTGGGAAGTGTCTCATGGTCTATTTTCATATGGTTTGGGAAACTGTGTGTGTAAACTGCGCGACACATAAACTTTTAGAAAATTCTAAAAATTCCACCTCTGTATTTTTAAACCCAACACGGTTTGTTCTTTCATTCCTCCCATTACAACCATAGTAATTATCTTTGATGACCCATACTTCCACGATGTGTTCCTCTTATTATTCTGGGCTGTTTTGGATTCTGTTGATTGTGAATCAATTATTTTGGAATGTTTAATACACTCCGTCCTTCTATTTTTTGGGAATAGGTTTTGTGATTTCTTTCATGTTTATCTAAAACCCAAAACACCCTTTTTATATGGAACCTAGGTTGGGGCTTCCAGAGTTGTCTTAATACGGATCTAACAACCTGATTGAGAGTGTGTTCATCATTAAATTTGAGGTAGGTGGTCTAAAAGTATTATCCCATAGTTTTATTTTGGATTTGTGCATGGAAGTTGGTGTTCTTGTTTTCCCATGTTTTTATGTATTTTGATCCATTAATGTGTTTAATAAATTTTGGTGTCTATGTGACCAATTGAAACCCTCATGATCCCTATGGGATGCATTTGGTATGATGTGACGATTTTATGGCCACCCATGGGGTGTGCTGGAAAACGTGGATCAATAGGGAAGTAGTGTAAAGCAGTGGGTTACCTAATAAAAATTTACAACACATTTAGAATGAGTCTTAGTTATTGATCAATTTGTAAATGAATTAATGATAAATATAATTAGGGAGATAAAGGCATATGGTTTTGGTGGAGTATCATATAAATGGGTAATTGGTTTGAAAGATATTATGTCGATTGTTTCACGAAAGGTTATGGAAATGCCAAAGGGGAAATGGAATATTATATGGTGAGATTGAAATTGCGTAATGTAATAGATAAATGGGAAATGTATTGATGGGATGTAATATGGGAATGGATGAAATTGGGTAATGGGTTAATACATTAGAATTTTGTGGTACACCTAAATGATGAAATGTAATAACGAGATTGTGTTTTGTTATATGAGTAATATAAATTAAATACATAAGTGGGTAAATGATTATGAATTGATAAATGGGATAAATGTTTTAATGAATGGTCCATGATGAATTCATCTAAGGCATAAAAGATTATTGAATACACCTAATGGGATAAAGCATAGAAATGAGAATTCCGATAAATGGATATTAACATTAAATGGTAATTCTATTAATGGGTTATGTCAGAGTTTTAATTACCCTGTTGATGTTTTATGTTATCACATCCAATGACATTTAATATGAATGGTTTTGTTATGGTATGTTACTGGTGACTTAAAACATAATCGTGTTCACATGGAATGATATAGTAGGGTATTGACTTGAGGTTATACACCCACTGTTCATGTTACACTGATGCTCTAAACACCACATCAAAATGAATGGGTTATGGAAGGGGATGGATGATCTATTCCCCTAACGATTTAATTCCACACAGATGGAGGATTCTAGGTTATATGATTGTGTTAATGGGATATGTAGATCCCTAGTGAGATATGGACTTGATTTGTTTCCCCTACACATTGTGACTGAATTCCATATACACTTGTATAGGTATTGATGGCTAAACAAGGTAAAATGTGATCAATATGGATTATGTAATGAAGATGGTATAAGAAATTGAATTTGAAAAAATACACTTTATGAATTAAATGAACCATGTTAACTAATGGCACATATACTATCCTTGGTAACATTCCATTTATTTTTGTACCTTCATGTGCTATCTATTAGTCTTGATATTTTGAAGACATCGTTGGTGGTGGACTACTGAGTATTGTACATTAACCCTACATGGGATGACATTTGGTACAAGAGTAGATCTCTTGGATGTAGGCCAGGAAGAGGGAAAATGCCCTACATGAAGACTTTGAGTTGGGATCAGGATGATTATGGGGAAGTATATGGACTTATAGTTGTTCCTCATTTAGAGTTTAGTTGTTTTTTTTACTTTTGGGTTTCATTCACTTTCACTACAAGTATGAAATGACATTACTGTATTTGATTTTGGGATTGTACCCTTTTTTGTGAGATGACAGTTTATGCATTTATATTGGTTATTCATATTGTTTCCAAAATTTATATTGTGTTTTTCTATGGTTGGATCTAATAAAGAGGTTATTGTCTCCCCACATGATGTCTTACACCATTGCTGTTAGTCGGAAACCTCTGGCACACGGGGTGGTGCCCTTTATATCATGTAATGACTTGGCTTAGAGCAAAAATTTAATGGATTCTAGTTTAGGGATGTTAAAATATGTAATGATGTGGATTTATAATTTTGGGATACATTCTAGAATATTTTACATGGATATTTAATAATTTTCAATTTTTCCAATGATATGATAGTATTTAAAAATATGATCATTGGATGAATGAGCGTACTATTATAGAAATTGAATAAGTCAATTAAGTTATTCTAGAAATTTATATTATATAAGATAAATTATATAATTTTTTATGGATTCTATGATACATAAAACAATGCATTTTGATTAAAATAATTTAAGGAATCAATATTCCACCTTTACAGGAGTGATGTTTTCTGAAATATTAAATGGAATAAAATTTTAAAGAGATAGATAATATTTTTAGAAAACGTAGAATATCAGGATTTAAAAAGTCATTAGAATAATTAATTAGATTGTGAAGATATATAATATCATATATTATTGAAAAATAAATAATTATAGGATCAATATTAATAAATAATATATATTGGAATAATATTTATGAGTATCCATAAATTTTTTGGATTTATAAACTACATATAAGAGAAGGATAATGTTGTTCACATCCTTGGAATAAAAATAATTATATATTGAGAATGTATATACGACTAAGATTTTCCAAATATGATATATTATTTTCCTACAATGGGAATATGATTCATAAAATTTCCATGACACACAAGGATATTAAAATAATAATATTGAATTCAATAACATATTTGAAACAAAATACATAAAAAAAGAAAAGAATATAACATTGAGAGCGTTTAAAATAAATTAATCATTAAATTTATTAAATTTAATAAATTTACTTCATTAGGAAAAAATACTATGTTTATCTTGTGTAGTGCAAAAAACTAATTTATCTTACATTACATGCAATACTCAGATTAGATGAAATGTGAAATATTATGAATATATTAGTCATCACCATGTTATTGGAATGTATTGTATTATAAAAATAATATAAATAATGAAAAATATATCGCATTAGTAATTTATTTATAATATAATGATTATAAATAAAAATATGAATTATCTTAATGAAAAAGCATTTTCTTCATGAAAACTACATTTTCATAAAATAATTTTTATTCAGGAATTTAAACCATAATTCCAAATAATTTTATAACTTATTTGGAAATTTAATTTGAAAAAATAAACTCCATTTTCTATTTTAATACGAAAATTATATTACGGTTTATTTTTTGGAATCTCTTTTAAATTTTAATTTTTTGATGAATAGTGAAAATTACAATATTTGAAATCAAAACGACAATTTTATTTTCATTAATTATAATGATAAATTATATGGTTAATTTTTTAAGGTAATAATATTTAAATTAGAATATAATTTACACAGTTAAATTCATTTCAATCATTTTATGTTTTATTTTTGATATAAAATCATAATTTTATTTAACATTTTCACTTCAATGATTTTATTTTTTATCACACCTATGGGATTATTATTAAATTGAAATTTCCCACTTCTTTAATTATAATTTGATAAATTTAGTTCATTATATTGAAATATATTAATTTAAAATTACTATTATTTTCATATTAATTTCTAAAATTAATATATTGTAAAAATAGTAAAAATTAATTTCATTGGTTATGGTAAAATTGTTCTTACGTTGAATTTAACTATGATAAAAAGGGTTAAAAATGTACTAAAATCATGAAAACACCCTTTGATGGCCTTATATCAGACTCATCTCTTTTTTGATGGATAATGGACCAATTTTTATTCTAGAAGTATAATAAAAATGTTTGTATGAGTAAATATTATAAAAAATGTAAATGTTTTCCCCTCAGATGACTTATACAAGGAAACTTCATATCCTATCATTTTTACACCTTATTACCTTATATATAGGCCAATAAAATCCAAAATCACATCCCAAAATCCATCCTCTAATCATTGATTCTTTATTTTTGGATGAAATCTATCCTAGGAACGGTTTAGTGAACACCTATGGAGGTTACCCAATGAAAAGGTAGTTTTCATCAATGAGCATATTTTATTTTATTTTTTATAAACTCAAATAAATTATTATTTATATGAAATGTACTAACAGCCTTATTAATGATTCATATAATTTAATGTTTTTATAATAATGGCCTGACATTCAACAAAATGAAACTCTTTCAAATTGCTTAAAAAATTCACCTTTGTGTGTGTGGAGGACTACCATCTCATGAGTAAATTCAATTTATTATTCCATTACAACAATTAAATGTTAGTTATGATTATGGATATAATATATATATATATATATATATATTCTATTTATTATATATTTGTAAAGACCCGTAAAATTCAAGGGAAATTTTTTCATAATTTTCTTTGTGATTTTACAAGAACGCAGTTTCTAACGGAACTTGATTACGAGGCCCGGTGTGCCCGGAATTTCTATCCGAAGTTTAGCTCGGGTACGTTTAGTGAACGAACGAGAGGGAATTCCTATCTTTTTAACCGGTGCTCGTAATCAAATTTTGAGGGAACCAATAGAACCGCAGTGCCGATAATTGCTTAAGGACACCTGCTCTGGAGTTGCGTTGTCACGAGAGTAGATGATAAAAATTGTGGAAGTTTAATTTATTTTTATTCTACAATTTTTATTTTCTTTTTAGTGGTTTAAGGCTTTGGGTGGAAGTTGGGTAACTACCCAACTTCCCAAGGGAGGTTATGAGGGTGGTGGGGCCCACACGAACCCCACCCCTTCATATTCTTCAACCCCCCTCCACTCACCATTAACTCTTGATAACTTAAATATTAATAACATATGTTATTAATTAAGTGAGTTAAGTGTGGATGCTTGAATTTCAAAATCTTGAAATTCAAAAGTTATGTTATGTTAATAAAATAAGAGGTGAGACTATTTTACTTGGGTTTGCAACCTTGTGGTGGAGTTTTTTGGAGAAAAGACTAAGGACTTGAATATCTTCTTCGACTTCGATGAAGAACTCGAAGAACGCATCAATCTCCGACTAAGAATGCCAAGTCCTCGGAGACCGACTACGCGACGCCGTATACCGCGACGGTTCTTCCATGATGTCTTCTTCCACAATATCTTCTTCCGTGACGTCTCTACCCGCGATGAGTTCTCGTTTGACGAACCTCCGTTCAAGCTCGCACGAGGTAGGGGTTTAAATTTATTTATTTATTTTGGACATGAATCCAACCTTTTCGTTCATCGTAAAATATGACCTTTTGCTATCGACTAACGAGAGGGGGCTGGACCGCACAAACACGGCCGACCCTCCTCTTTTATTGATTATGTTTTTAATGCGGATTGGAACAAAATGGCGTGGTGTCGTCGCACCATGCGGGATCATGCGGCAAGGAATGCACGGCGCCGTCGCGCCACGCCGTGAAATTGAACGAAGTCGCGTCACCATCACGCCATGCCAGAGAAACGTAAAAACACCGCGGCTGGAGCAGGGCCGCAGTGGAGAGGTGTGGCGTCGTTTCACCGCACCGGAAGAATCAACGCTGCGGCCGGTTCCGGGCCGCGGCAGAGCAAGGAGACCGGTGTCCGGTTCCGGGCCGCTGACGTTGGAGCAGGGGGACCGGCCGCCGTCGGTCCCGTGGTGGCAGAAACCGGCCGGCCTGTGCGGGCCCGCCAGATAAGAGGATAGTCGGGGTTCAAACCCCCGGTCGGCTAGCAAAACGGCCCCCATTAAAGGGGGGTCGCGGTTACAACCCGGGGGTCAGGCGCCCCCATGCCAAACGGCTCGGCCGTTTGGCCGAGCTCCTGGCCAGCGTGCTGGGCGCGCTGTGCCCAGGCTGGGCCAGCTGCCTGGCCAGTCCGCCAGGGCGCGCCGCACCGAAGCGGGCTGGACCTGGACCCAGTTCGGGTCGACCCGGGGGGGTATCGGGCCGGGTCGGACCGGGCCCGAACCCCTTAATACCGAACAGTTTCCGGTCGTACCCCCATAACATGTGCTACATGCCTCCGATTGACACATCATCAATTTAAATGTGATCCTTGGATCGAGACGGTAATTTTGGTATATCACATTCAATGTTTCAGATTATTTTAAGTTCGACCGGGTTGGTTCATACACGAAACCAATCGGGCCCTCAGAGCGGAAATGATCATATCTTAATCTCCGGATGTACAATTGACGTTATGTCGACATTGTTGGATTCCTCTAATTGAGAAGGAACATTTGGCATACTCCACCCGAGGTTTGGACGCAGGTGGAGTACGTTCGGGTTGGTTTTGCCTTAAAAACCAACTGGGCCCCTAGGACGAATAAACCAATAACTCTCAGACCGGGTGTCAGATTGACATGCCGTCTGCGACGTTGAGTTCTTGATGACGATACGGAAATTTTGGATACATCAACTATGGACTATTTGTCAGTTGATGTATCATCCTCTCGGCTCGTAGAGCGGACCCTCCCGAATGAGATTGCTGTGTGCGGGAACCCTATTGTTGGCTGCGTTTGCGACTGTGACGACGACGTCGACTATACAGAGATCCTCATTGGATTCGACGATGATGAATACAACACTCAGCGGTCCTACGTGGATCAGTGCTACTGATCCTGTGTGGGTCTGATCCTGTGTGGGTCAGCGCTTAACGGTTCTATGTGAGCCAGCGCCTACAGATCCAGTGTCGGTCTGATCCTATGTGGGTCTTTGCGGGGGTTAGTTACCTATCGATATTGTGTGGGTCAGACCCTTCCTGGTTCATTGGGGGGGTTATTTACCTATCGGTCCTGTGTGGGTTAGATCCTTCCTGGGTCATTGCTGGGGTTAGTACATATCGATCCTTTGTGGGTCCGATGACATAGATGACTTAGTGGATATATCTGATCATCTCTATCGTCATACGAAGATGTATACCTGTGTGAGATGAATCCTATTTTACATTCCTATATAGATTGTTTTGTGCTATCCTGTGTAGATTTACATTTTTCTTTCCTGTGTGGACTGGGTTGTTCTTGGGTTCGGATGATGGAGCCGAACGAGAATTGTTGACTTAGGTATATGTATGGGCATATACCTAAGCAGTGTCGGATGTTACTTCGTGATTGTATCTTTCCTTTGTGGATTATCCTTTGTGGATTCTGGGAGACCTTTAGGGTTATCAGGGTCCCTACTGAGTAGCTTATACTCACCCCTGCACGGACTATGCCCGCACTACATTGTGTTGTTTGCAGACGACAGACAGCGTTGATCGTGGTTGAGGCTTGCAGAGCAGGACAGTACCTGGAGGTGGACCACTAGGCAAGACGTACTCGGAGCAGACGGCGGGACCCGAGGAGCATTGGAGGCTATCTATACCCACCCTTCAGGTGGGATATCCTATGGATAGCTCGACATTGCGGATTTACGTTTCAGTTGTTGTTTTCCATTTCCAGTTTTACTTTACTTTCAGTATGGGTTTGTATACTGGCCCACTTACTTTTCTGCACTTACTGTTGTACTCAGTTTTTACATAGTGTTTACTTCCACTATTGTTTACTCTATTGTGTTTTTTTACTTTACAAAGGCAATGCCTTTCCTTTTTATCGGGATTTACTCCTTGGTGCTAGTCGCCAGCCCCTGGCCTATGGAAGGCGGGCTTGGGGTAGTCACGGCACGGGCCCCGAGGACGGGTCGTGACAAATTTGTATCAGAGGAGTTCGGTTCTACCACAGAACATGGGACTCTGATCTTTTTCTATGTGATGAAATAGTGTTAAGCGTATTGGGTGTGGTTATCAGTCTAGGGATTCCAGTGTTGGTGCGGCGGGCGATGTATTCGTACACCAGGACCCTGACTTCTGATTTCCGACTTAATGCATGAAAACAATTATTGCTCGTGTCATTTCGGGTTTTCTATGTGATTACTTTATTTTATCTCACAAGGTATACTATTTGACCGTGGAGCACCTATTTCCTTTTTAGGATGGCCCCACAATGGCAGCCAGCTAGGGTTCCGAGAGTTGAGCATGACGACAGCCCACCGAGCGACGAGGCCACGATGCAGCCCGCTTTGACAGCTGAGGCACTGGTGGTACCTCTACCCGCCGAGCCACCGATGCTACAAGCCCCAGCCGCTGACGATGCACATCTCCTTAGTGCACTTCATGAGTTCTAGCACCAGCAACTACCTAGGTTCCGCGGGGAGACGTACCCCCAGGCATCTGAGGACTGGCTGGAGGCGGTGGTACGAGTTTTCCGGTTAGTAAAGACACCAACAAACCTCATGGTGATCCTCGCAGCGAGCCTACTTCATGTGGCCGCAGGCCGATGGTGGATCGTGATGCTCCAGGCGCACGATGAGGAATCTATCCTCTAGATGGACATTGATATCCTCTTCCACTTGGAGTTCATCCGAGCCACCCTCCGTGCGGTGCACATTCAGGAGCTTCTTCAGCTGCGGCAAGGCAGCTTGACAGTCGCCCAGTACTCGGCGAGATTTACCGATCTCTCGCGCTACTCGACCGACATGGTACAAGACCCATTCTTCCAGGACCAGACCTTTGATCAGGGATTGAGACATGAGATCAGGGCATCACCGATCTCCCTTAGCATTCCGACTGAGATAGGAGTACTGGAGCGAGCCCTTTTGATTGAGAGTTTTCTTGATGAGTCTACACCAGCGTCGAGACCCACCGCAGGGCGGCACGTAGCATATCCTTCTGCTGTAGGTAGTCGACGGATTACTCATGAGTCCAGGCTATCCAGACCCTCAGGAAGACGAACTCAGGACACTGGCTCAGCAGTGCGAGGTACACAGCACGGAGCCAGTCTTTCGAGAGGTAGGCAGTGCTACTCATGCGGCGGACAGGGCCACATGGCTCGTAACTGCCCGACCCGCCATGCATAGTAGCAGTAGACGGTCGGGGAACCACCTAGTCATAGGCAGAGGTTTGACCGTGGCGGTCCGCAGGGAGCAGGCGGACGAGGCAGAGGAGTTGGCCCAGTAGTAGGTGGTGGTTGACGTTTGGAGGCTCCACCACCACCACCACCAGGAGGTCCACCCCGACCTCATGGGAGAGCACAACTTTAGGCAACTGAAGCTTACGATCATGGAGCTCCAGAAGTGGGTGGACTAGTGCGGGACTAGCTCTAGGCATAGAGGCCTTTTCCCATAATGCCTCTAGCTTTGTAGTTTGTGTTCCCATGTGTCCTTGTACTTTGAGTTGAAGTAATAAAAGAAACTTGCATTGGTGGAGTTTTCTTTCTGTTCTTTTGTTTGTTATTACTAAGAGGTGTCGGTTAAAAACTGTTTACTTGACCCTCACTTGAGAGATTCTTACTGGAGGATACCCAATGACCACACACTAATGCCGATAGTGTGACTCAACCCTTGGAGGCGAGAGTAACGGTTGGATCTCTTGGTAGAAGTGTCGAGGCCTTACGACGTCACCCATGCCATGAATTAACTAATCATGACGGGATTGACTGTATTAGGCAAGGAACGTGGTTCATCCTGGGGATGAGACTGGATTTCACTTTTCGGCAAAGGATAAATCCTTGAAGCTTTTCATAACGTTAAGGAGGAAGGGGAAACCCTTCGTGTGGTAAGACATATGTCAACAGAGCTTCCAGGAGCTAATACAGAGATTGACCAGCGCACCTATCTTGAGGTTGTATGAGGAGGTAGTAGGGTACGTAGTCTACTGCGATGCATCAAGGACCAGACTTGGATGTGTCCTGATGCTGGAGCTAGCCGTGATCGCCTATAGATCATGTCAGTTGAGGCCGAATGAGAAGAACTACGATACCCATGACTTGGAGTTAGCAGCTTTGGTCTTCGCTCTGAAGACATGGCGACACTACCTGATGGGCGGGCGCTTTACAGTCTTTTCTGACCATCAGAGTCTCAGGTACATCTTCACTCAGAAGGACCTGAACCTGAGACAGCGGTGATGGCTCGAGTTCCTCCAGGACTATGACTTTGAGATAGTCTATACTCCTGGGAAGGGGAACGTAGTAGCTGATGCTTTCAGTAGGAGGACATGCATTCAGCTACTTGAGGAGGCGACAGAGTAGCTAGCTGCCTTGAAGATATCATTCGTGGATTGAGATGGAGCAGCCTTCCTTCAGTCACTCACAGTCACCCCACCACTACTACAGCGGGTCAGAGAGGCACAACGTGGGGACGCAGACTATGAGACGCGGCATGCACAAATATCCTTAGGTCAGGCACCTAATAGTTTCCCCTTTGGATCAGATCATGACATCCTTTTCAGAGGACGTACCTTGGTACTAGTCGCATTATGAGAGGAGGTGCTGAAAGAGTTTCACACTTACCCTTTGGCGGTACATCCTGGAGTGGCGAAGATGTACCAGGATCTCAGACGATAGCACTGGTGGTCGGGCATGAAGAAGGCTGTGGGAGAGTTCGTTTCTCGATGTCTCACCTGCCAATAGGTGAAGGCAAAGCACCGGGTACTAGAAGGCTTGGTACAGGCCATAGAGGCCCCAGAGTTTAAGTGGGACGAGATATCTATGGACTTCGTGACTAGAATTCCCACACTTCCAGATGTCACGACTCTATTTGGGTGATTTTCGACCGACTCACCAAGTCGTCTCACTTCTTACCCATTAGAGAGCAGGGATCAGTGGAGAAATTGGGGAATCACTACGTTCCAGAGATTGTACGGCTTCACGGTGTGCCATTATCTATCGTCTCCGATCGAGATACTCGCTTTACTTCCCATCTTTGGAAGGGGTTGTAGGAGGCGTTCGGGATACAGCTACGTCTGAGCACCGCCTTTCACCCTCAGACGAATGGTCAGACATAGAGGACCATTCAAACTCTCGAGGACATGCTCCGTGCATGTGTCCTCGACATTGGTCGCAGCTGGGAGGACCACCTACCCTTGGTGGAGTTCGCGTACAACAACAGCTACCTTCCACCATCGGGATGGCACCATACGAGGCGTTGTACGGCCGACCTTGCATATCTCTTTTGTGCTGGATAGACCCTAAGGAGTCAGCACTCTTGGGACCAGAGATGGTTCAGGCCATGGCAGAGAAGGTCCAGGTCATCCAAGAGAGGATGGGGATAGCTTAGAGCCGAAAGAAGTCTTATGCTAAATGGAGGTCGACGCCACTGGAGTTTGAGGATGGCGACCACGTCTTCTTGCATGTCTCACCTCGACATGGATTATAGAGATTTGACCGAGGCGGAAAGTTGTCTCAACGCTTCATCGGACCGTTCTAGGTCCTCAGCAGGATTGGACAGGTGGCTTATTTCCTGGATCTACCACCTCAGTTGCACCGGGTGCACGACGTCTTCCACATATCTCAGCTGAGGAGATACATGCATGACCTGAATCATATCATTGACCATGGGGAGCTGGACATTGAGGATGGGGCAGCTTTTGCGGAGGTCCCAGTGGAGATCGAGGATCGACAGGAGCTGGTCCTACGTGGATGGTCGATTCCTCGTGTGCGCGTCAGATGGAAGCACGAGAACCTCTTGAAGAGCACTTGGGAGCGGGAGGCACAAATGCGTGCTCAATACCAACAGTTGTTTCCCTAGTTTAAGATGTATCTTTATGGTGAAGTAAATCCCTAAGGTGGGAGTAATGTAAAGACCCATAAAATTCAACGGAAATTTTTTTCTTAATTTTCATTGATATTTTACAAGAACACAGTTTCTGACGGCACTGGATTCTGAGGCCCAGTGTGCCCGAAATTTCTATCCGATGTTTAGCTCGGGTATGTTCAGTGACTGAACGAGCGAGAATTCCTATCTTTTGAACCGGTGCTCGGAGTCGAATTATAAGGGAACCGATGGAACCACAGCGCCGGTAATTGCATAGGAACACCTGTTCCGGAGCTGCGTTGTCACTATAGTAGATGATAAAAATAGTGGAAGTTTAAATTATTTTTATTATACATTTTTTTTTCTTTTTAGTGGTTTAAGGATTTTGGTGGAAGTTGGGTAACTACCCAACTTCCCAAGGAATGTTATGAGGGTGGTGGGGCCCACACAAACCCCACCCCTTCATATTCTTCAACTACCCTCCACTCACCATTAGCCCTTGATAACTTAAATATTAATAACTTATGTTATTAATCAAGTGAGTTAAGTGTAGATGTTTTAATTTCAAACTCTTGAAATTCATAAGTTATGTTATGTTAATAAAATAAGAGGTGTGCTTATTTTATTTGGGGTTGCAACCTTGTGGTGGAGTTTTTGGGAGTAAAGTCTAAGGACTTGAAGATCTTATTCGACTTCAACAAAGAACTCGAAGAACACATCGATCTATAATGAAGAACGTCGAGTACTCAGAGACCGACTACACGACGTCGTATACCGCGATGGTTCATCCGCGACGTCTTCTTCCGAAATATCTCCTTCTGCGACGTCTCTACCCATGAAGAATCATTATTTGAAGAACCTCTGTTCAAGATGGAATGAGGTAAGGGTTTAAATTTATTTATTTATTTTGGTCATGAATCCTACCTTGTCGTTCTTCGTGAAATACGACCTTTTTCTTTCGACTAACGATAGGGGGCCGGACTGCACACACACGACCGACTCTCATCCATTATTGATGATGTTTTTATTGAGGATTGGAATGAAATGGCATGGTACCATCGCACCACACGGGATCGTGCAGTAAGGAATGCAAGGCGCCGTCACGCCGCTCCGTGAAATTGAACCAAGTCGCGACTCTGTCGCGCTGCACCGGAGAACCGTAAAAGCACCGCTGCCGGAGCAGGGCTGTGGTGGAGAGGTGCGGCGTCGTCGCACCGCACCGAACGAATCAATGTCGCGGCCGTTTCTGGGCCACAACGGAGCAAGGAGACCGGCGGCCGGTTCCAGGCCGCCGGTGTCGGAGCAGGGGGACCGGCCGTCGTCGGTCCCGTGGTGGCAGAAACCGGCCGGCCGGGGCAGGCCGGCCAGACAGGAGGATAGCCAGGGGTTCAAACCCCCGGCTGGCCAGCAAAACGGCCCCCACTAAAGCGGGTCCGCTGTTACAACCAGGGGGCAGGCACCCCCCACGCCAAACGGCTCTGCAGTTCGGCCGAGCGCCTAGCCAGTGCGCTGGGCGCGCTGTTCCCAGGCCGGGCCGGACCCGGACCCGGTTTGGGTCAACCCGGTTCGGGTCGACCCGGGGGGGAGGGGTATCGGGCCGGGTCGGACCAGGCCCGAAACCCTTAATACAGAACCTTTTCCGGTCGGATGCCCATAACTTGTGATACGGGCCTCCGATCGATGCACAGTCAGTTGCGATGTGGTCCTTGGATCGATACGGTCGTTTTAGTATATCACAGTCTAGGTTTTGAATTACTTTGAGTTCGGCCATGTTGGTTCGTACACGAAACCAACCGGGCCCTCGGAGTGGAAACACTCATATCTTAAGCTCCGGACGTCCAATTGACGTGCCGTCAACTTTGTTGGATTCCTCTATGTGAGACGGATCTTTTGGCATACTCAGTCCAAGGTTTGGACGCAGGTGGAGTACGGTCGGGTTGGTATTGCCTTAAAAACCAACCGGCCCCCTCGGACGAAAAAACCAATAACTCTCAGACCGGGCGTCCGATTGACACGCCGTCTATGACGTTGAGTTCCTGTTGACAATACAGAACTTTTGGATACATCAAATCTGGAATATGTGTTAGTTGATGTATCAGTCTCTCGGCTCGTGGAGTGGACCCTCCCGAACGAGCTTGTTGTGTGTGGGAACCCTAGTGCTGGCTGCGTTTGCGACTGTGACGACGACGACGACTGTACAGAGATCCTCAGTGGATTCGACGATGCCGACTACAGCACTCACCGATCCTATGTGGATCAGTGTTACCGATCTTGTGTGGGTCCGATCCTGTGTGGGTCAGCGCTCAGTGGTTCTGTGTGAGCTAGCGCCTACAGATCCTGTGTGGGTCCGATCCTGTGTGGGTATTTGCGGGGGTTAGTTACCTATCGATCCTGGGTGGGTCAGACCCTTCCTGGGTCATTGTAGGGGTTAGTGACCTATCGATCCTGTGTGGGTCAGACTCTTCCAGGGTCATTACGTGGGTTAGTACCTATCGATCCTTTGTGGGTCCGACGACATAGATGAATCAGTGGATATATCTGATCATATCTATCGTCATACGAAGATGTATATCTGTGTGGGCTGAATCCTGTTTTACATTCTTATGTGGATTTTGTTGTGCTATCCTGTGTGGATTTACGTTTTTCTTTCCTGTGTGGACTGGGTTGTAATTGGGTTCAGATGTTGGAGCTGAACGAGAATTGATGACTGAGGTATATGTATGGGCATATACCTAAGCAGTGTCGGATGTTACATTGTGATTGTATGTTTATTTTTTGGATTATCCTTTGTGGATTCTAAGAGACCTTAGGGGGTCTTGGGGTCCCTAATGAGTAGATTATACTCACCCCTGCACGGGCTATGCCCGCACTACATTGTGTTGGTTGAAGACGACAGACATCGTTGATCGTGGTTGAGGCTTGCAGAGCAGGACTGTACCTGGAGGTGGACCACTGGGCGGGATGAACTCGGAGCGGACGACGGGACATGAGGAGCATTAAAGGATATTGGTACCCACCCTTCAGGTGGGATTTCCAGTGGATAGCTCAGCGTTTAGGCTTTAATTTTCAGTTGTTGTTTTCACTTTCCAGTTGTAATTTACTTTCAGTTTGGGTTTGTATACTGGCTCACTTTCTTTTCCACACTTAATGTTGTACTCAGTTTTTACATAGTGTTTACTTCTTTTGTTGCTTAATCTGTGGTGTTTATTTACTTTACAGAGGCAATGCCTTCCCTTTTTACCGGGATTTATGCCTTGGTGATAGTCTCCAGCCCCTGGCCTATGGAAGGCGGGCTTGGGGTAGTCACAGCACGAGCCCCGAGGACGGGTCGTGACAATATTTATAACTATGGATTGAATATATGAAATATTTTATCTTCTATTCCATAGGAGGTATGCTAATATCATTTGTGTTTGTGGAAGACTACAACCTCATGAACAATTGTGAGTTGTCTTTCACTACCACATAATGTGGAAGTTTATAAGGATAATGTTATGGAATATATATAATGTAAATGATATTATTAAGATATTAAGGATATATTTATCATTCTATAAATATAATATACCATTTTATTTCTTCTAATATCACTGACATAATGATGATATCATTATTCATGTTTCTGTGAACTACGATCATCCTGTTGTGACATGTCTCTCTTTTAATAACCAAAATAGATAGTTTATATTTAGAAGTATATAAAATGGTATAGAAAATATTTTATTCCAATTATAATGATAATATATTATGTACATTCATTAAATAGTGATCATTAGA
This sequence comes from Viscum album, assembly GCA_963277665.1. Classification (NCBI taxonomy): domain Eukaryota; kingdom Viridiplantae; phylum Streptophyta; class Magnoliopsida; order Santalales; family Viscaceae; genus Viscum; species Viscum album. The sequence goes on along the minus strand of OY728121.1, from coordinate 1,779,798,025 downwards.
AATTGGAATGGATACTCATGCATAGCTAAAGCATGTGAACTCAAACATCGAAACATACTTCATACAACAAAACCAAATTTCATGATTTGATTTAAAATTATCAAATATTTTAAAATATTATAATAATTTCATGATTATTACTATATACCTGATGTACTTATGTAATATTTCAAATAACCCAATATTTATTGAGTTATATCACATTAAAACAATGTAATTAACATTAAAAAAATGAAATTAATGAAATATTATATGTAACTATTTTATAAGTTGGTATAATTATATGATATATGATATTTTAAATTTTAATATGTCGTATTTTATTTAACTTTTCTTTTGAAAAATCACTATAATTTATTTTAATTATCATTAAATTTAAAAGAAATGTGTGGATTTGGATTATTGGGTCAATTTTCATTCATTGAAGCACATTTTAATATTATGAACTGACTACATTAATATGGTGTTTAAAAAGACTATTTTACATGTAATATGAATTTTCTATCATGATTCATTTTTTTTATTATTCAATTAAAATTTTTTCATCAAACTAACATTGAATTGAATGTTACAAAGGGGTAACTAATTTTTTAATTCAATATACATTCATTGGGTTAATCATATATTTCATTTATTATTTAATTTAATGATTATATATATCCTAATAGTTGATAAACATATGTTGTGTTTAAATTTATTCATTTTTATTTATTTTGTAATAAAATAATCAATTCATTTATTAATTCTCACTTCAGTATTGTGATAATTTTAAGGGTTTATTTCACAATCTAATACTAATCGATACTGTTTATTCGTGAATTTCAATAAAATAAAATTACATGTCAATTTCTTAAGAATAAAAAATAATTTTCTTCTACATAGGTTAGTAATGATCATTTCAACTTATATTCCAATTTTTATACTTTAATATAAATTATTTAATAGAGAAAATTAATATAGGAATTTTCAACATCATTTGTACCTTCGGATTGAAATTTATTTTCATCCATATCAATTTTTTAAAAAATAAGTTTGAAAAATATTTATATTATTTTCCAAATAAATTATCAAATTATTATAATAGATTCTTAATTTTTGTTAAAATTTCAATGGAATTATATTTATTCTTCAACGTAATTTCCATTTGATTATTACTAGAAATTTTAATGAAATCTTTTAATCATTTTCAAAAAATGGTAATTTTATAAAAAATTTAGAGTTTAAAAATGACATTTCATTTTATTTCAAACTAAATGTACAAAATTACCATAGAGGGTGAACATGATATTTTTGATACCTCATTTTTACATTTACTAGATGTTTTTAAAAGAAATTTTGTGTCCAAATATTGTCAAAATAATTTTATTTTTAATGTTAATTTCAAAATAATCTATTTTTAAATTAGTTTATGACTAAAAAGGAGAATTAAAAAATTAAATGAATATATTCATAATGAAAAATTTTATGCGTATATTTTTATATTCATTATTAAAAACAAATCTTTACTTCTACCTCATTGGGTAAATGATGAATTGATATAGTCTTTATTAATCCTATTGATTTTTTATGACTATTTTTACAATGGATAATATTGAAATTGAAATTAATGTTTCATTATTTTGTTTTTAACATTGTACCCTTAAAAGATTCAGTTTTTAATTATTAGTGGACATTTAATTTACCCCAATTTTCCATATAAAAAAATTTAAATATTTGTCTCTTGAAAAATACATCACTTCTATGTATTATTGTATAAATTTAATGTTATTTTTATATAGGAAAATATGGATAAATACTTATTATATACAAATTATGAAAATTTAATTGTACAGAAAAATTTTCAATAATTAAATTAGAAATTCGATATATAATGAATGATATTGACCAACAGTGATGGGTATGAATTGATATATTATAATCCCTTAATTCATTATATGGTATAATGAGACAAATATAAGAGTTAAAATTAACAGTATTTCTATATATAGTTTAAAATGATTTTGGAATGATCTTGTAGTCATATGTATCATGATTTATATGATTATATACTCTAATAATTAATAATTGAATACATCAATAATTAACTTATTACCATCCATTTTATTTTCAAAGGTATATTATATCTCGGTGAATATTTTTATTAGTATATTGAAAAAATTGAATGTATTTTTATTTATTATCATTCAAAATAGAGTATGACATAATTATTTATTTAAATGGTTTTTTATATTTATTTACCATTCTGTGTTGATTATTTACTATTTTATAATGATATTCATGTTATTTTTAGGGAATGTATTTTAGGTATTAAATAATCCTATTTATTAAGTCTAATCAAATCATGATGTCTGTATTATTGAAATGGATTTATTTTTTATTATTATTAGGATATATTGATTAGGTATTATCATATAATGAATTTCATGATATTAATATTGAATTCGTGTTTAGATATTTACAATTTTATGTTAATTAAGATTATTTATTCATCACAGCATCAACTATAATTAACCCATACTGTACAATTCAACATACCCTAGTTTTTTTCCATACCCAAAATTCAAGGATTTTATCTGCAAAATATATGTATGAATATTATATTGGGAATAATTATACTCTCAAAAACTAATTACTTTTTATATTCAAATGTACCCTGAGATTTATTAATGTATATCCTTTCGTAAGAGTGATTGACATCATGTTACTTCAGGATGTGATTGTTTTTATTTTTGGATAATATAAAAAAGTAGTACTAACAATATGATACATAGTTCAGGGTAGCTATAGATTGTTTCAAAAGAGGGTTTTTGGAAACATTATGAACGATATTATAGAAACCATTGATTATTTATAAGTACTAAATGTTTTAATTTGAGGTTATGTATAAAAGAAAATATGAAATTTTTTGATGAGGTAGATATTATGTTGTGTTTCCCTGAAATACCCCTTTGTAAAGATACCATAGGCGGATTATTTTTTATATAATATATATTCATGAGGGTAATAAATATTATAAGGGAACACATTTCTTGAACTGATTAAATCCTGGAAAAATAAAATGGCCATTATAGAAAAGTTGGTTTGACACTCCTAGATGATTTTCATTGAATAATTCAAATTAGATTTATAAAACATTATGAAAGACTTTATTATATGAAGTCAATGAATGAAATAGTATAAAACAATATATTCATACATTTTAAATAGATTATATAACACCCCATGCTTCCATGATATTCTTCTTCTTAATAATTTAACATCTTTCGCTACACAGAAAACTGAGTTCAAGCGTACCAGGACCTATCAAACTAGCGAATTTAAAATCTGTTATGAATAATACTAACCAAATTTTAAATTTAATATATATTCCATAAACATTTAACAATAATATTATTTGTTTCTTAGAAATAATATTAGGACAAATTCAATTTGATGTGTACAACAAGTATTAAAAAAAATCCAGTATTTTCACCTTTTAATAGAGAATCATTTTATAAAAATTTATTATTCTTTTTTAAATATTAAATTGGAAAAAACTAATTTTTCATTAATTTATTCACATAAAAATATTTATTGGAAATTTTGTTTGTTTTTTTAAGATAACATTCAGATTTTATTGAATAGTGAACAATACATCATTTTAATTTTAAACCAATTTCTCATGTAAATTTTTTTATAGTTACATTATCATTTTAATTAATTTTAAATAAAATGTGGATATAAACACATGCCAGTTTTTCGATTGTTTTTGATTTTTCAAAACCCACATTCTGGTTTTGACAATAAGAATTAATTTTAAATTAATTCCTATAAATTAATTTTTTTGAATTTTTGAATAATGAATTATATATTTTTAATAACAAGGTCCAAATTTTGTAAATATGTACTTTTAACTTTTGTAAATTAGTAATAGTATCTTCAAAAGTTATTTTTATTTACCATTGATAAATGGTATATCAGCAATATAAGAGTAACGAATAATATTATTATAATATAAAACTCCGACAAAACATTTCCTAACCTATTTGATGATATATGGACGACTATGATAATATTTAGGTAGATTTGGCGACCCCATTGAGCAACAGGTGTCTTAAAATGACTTATTATAATAATTAAATTAAACAAAGAAGAAATATAACATAAACTTGTATCTTATTAATAAATCAACTTTAATTATAGTTATTTAAGTTATATCTTCAACTATAAATATTCAATATAAACCTAAAAATATTATCTATATCCTGTTAGTTTATTTTAAATTTTTAGACATTATATAATTAAATATAATAGTGAAATAATAATGTAGTATTTTTTATTTTAATTGAATTAATCAAATAAATGATATTATAAATATGAAAATAAATGTAATTTGAAGGATTTTATAACATCCAAAAAATTTATGAATGAAAATTAAATGTTATATTTTAATTAACACATTTTTAAAATGAATATAACTTTTGGGAATGTTAAAAAATCAATTACTAAATAATGTCAAAATTGACAAAAATGAGTATTTAAAACAAATACAATTTTATTAAATGATATGAAAATAATAAAAATAAAATATGTCTACAAATTATATATATAATTACCCAAAGGTAATTAATGATCCACTTGAGGTTATATTATAATTTATAGTAACATTATTAACCATATAGTATAAAAATACTAGAAGACACAATGAGAGTTTAACTGCTTAAAAAAGTTTAATCACAAAAGATATAGTTAATTAAATGGAATAAAAATATATAAGAATGATTGAATGATAGTATTTAAACCCGATTTCAACTTATCCTAGAAATAATTCACATTGTAGATATCAAAAAATATAAAATATATTTATAATAAATCAATATGTATAGTTTTTTCAAAAGTTCCCATCTCCTCTCTTATAAATGTGTACTTATCATTATATTAAATTCACACCTCCAATGACTTATGGATCCAAAAAACACTAAATAACTCTCCTCCGTACTTCTGTAATATCATCTTAGAGTCCCCCCTCTTTGAATTAAATCATAATATATATTCCTTTTCATAAAATCAAAAGGAGACAACCGAAGAAGATGTAATCATTTTATCATATTTTTCAATCTTATTTTCGTCTTCTACTTCTTCTTCCTATGTTATTTACACAATAAAATAATATATAAATAATATATTATATTTTTATATTTTGTTATGATTATTTTAAAACCATATTAATCCTTTTACACATCTTATGAAAATCAATACCAACTTACCATCTCCATATCATGGAGTAAACTATTTTTCATATATACTATATTTAGATGCATATATAAATGAATATAAATATATTAATAACAAATATAACATTTTATTATTTTAATAAAATTCATATTACTTCCAAATCCATATCATAATATCATTAAGGAAATGATATCGTCGCCCATGCGTACGTATGACTTACTATCTCCATGACCCAATGAGACTCATATTCCACGTTGAACATTGAAAAATGATTATAAAAAATATATATTTTTAATAATTAAGGAATTCATTACATAATAATTCTATTGGATTATTATATATGTATATATAAACTAACATATGTTACATGCAATTACTTACATTCAATATGATAAGAAAACGAGAACAGTGTTCATCCGTACATACGACCTATCACCTCCATGAATGATATATTACATTTCATATACATATATATTATATATATATATATATTATGAATATATATGATATATAAATCATATATTATTTTGTATAAGTAATCCAATCCTGATCTGAGTAATATGATAAAAAATTACAATTCAAAACACATACATTAAAAAAAGCTATTATTAGCTGGAATGTTGCATTAACATGGAATTGTTGATAAAAGGGTAATAAAAAGTCATAAATGAATCAAATATGATATCAGAAATATTATTATTATTATTATATGGGTTATAAATATGTTTTAAAAAAATATTACGATAGATTCAGAAATATACCGAGAGTATCACTTCTTAGGTGATGGTTTATTCCTCAATATATTTATTATCTGAGATTGTTTATGTGTATGTATTTACTGGGAAATATTTATCATCCATGAATATGATTCAAAAAAATTCGTTGAAAATGAGTCTGTTACTTTATTTGTTTAATTTACTCATTATATAGATCATCATATTAATTTTTTTAGGATTTATTTTTTCTATATCTATTTAATTTTTTTCCTTATTTTGAAAATGATTTAAATTTTTATTATATATACATGGTAATGATTTAAATTTTAATTCCTATGAAAACATTCAGTGTGTTAGGGGGAACATTTATTAAAAAGTTACTTTTATTGCACTTCCTTTATAAATTGTGTTAATTTAAAAGTTTCTATTAAAAAGGGATATTCCTTCTAAATAGTTTTAATGAATATATTCATCATTGTCAAAATCCTTTAGTGGAAATAATTATAGATAGATATTGATTTATTATAATACAATCATCAATATTGTAATGAATGAATTGTTATATTTTTAGCTATGTATGTAATATTTTTATATCATTCATGTTTTATAGTTAAAACATTGGCATATCATATGAAATAATTAATATAATAGTTTATGCTATGTTTCATCCATTTCATATAAGGAATGAATTTTACTTACAGTGTGATGTGTGAGGCCCACTATAGCCTATCGATGTGTCAGTAGAACTCATTAGATTGACTAGTATCTTGTATTAAGGCCATGACATAATATTTGTGTGTGGTCCTGGCATGAGGCATTGAATTATTGGTTAAGATGCCTAAAATTATGCATCCCATGTTATGAGGTTTGTTATTGAAAATTACTGTAATTATTTAACAAGTAGAATATCTATGTAAAATTATAAATGGAATTAGATGATTTATTATTTCCATTTTGTGAAAAATATTATGTCGAAAAGGTTCCTATTTTAGTTTCATACTGTGCAGTAACAAATTATTCTTATTTATATTTGTGTCAACTATATTTTTTACCCTTAATGATTATCTGGGAACACCCCTTTATATGTTATTATATTTTCATGATGCCATGAAGTGTTTTATGATTGATATGCATGGTCAAGCTAGGGTAATAATGACATTCTAAATGGATTATCTATGTCTTATTTTATGTTTGAAATAGTGATGTAACATTCATATATGTAATCTATTTCCCAAAGCTTCTAAAATTATCAGTCCATTGGGAAATTATTAAATGTAATAATTCCAATGTATTAAAATAATGAACCATATATGAGCTTCTTGGTTGGGGGTGTTACAATTGGAATGTGTGTAATTTTAGTAGCATCAATGTAAATAGATTCTGAAAAAATGATTAGGGATCAGTACCCTAAGATAAACATTGAGGATAAGTATTAAATAACCCACTACAATATTAGAAAAGTATGAAATGAGTGGGTATTCCAAGAAATACATCCTTGAATAGAGAATAAAGTTGATGTGGTTCTTCGACCGATGCACCTAGGGGTGAAAGCTATGACACGGTGATTCGTAATTGATTCGGGGTAATTTGGTACATGGAAGCGGGCCTTACTACACACATAGATTGAATCTCTATGGGGATATGATAGAGATAATTAATATTTTATTATTCCCCATAATGTAGGTTTTATGAGTAAATATTCCCTCAAAGGAACCAAATTCCTGACTAAGGATTATATATGAATTATTTTTAAAATTTATATCATATATTTTACTAGATTATAAGTATTAATTATGACTAATTACCTAATATAGGGTTTCCCATTTTATAGAAATGTATCCTATTATAATAAATGGTAATTGTATCAATGCACATAATCCATGTTGGTATTTCCCCCCAATTAAATGTAATTATATTGGATTTAGCATTGAAAATTGTGTTGAATTGCTTATAACTGTATTGGGACAGCTGAATCAGGTTATGAATAACAAAATTACACATATGCAGCACCCTTATCCACAATGTTGTGGATCAATATTAAACATATAATTTCTATAACATCATCAAACATTAAATTGTAAAACAAATAAATTTTTATCTGTGCAATGGACATGTTACATTGTGAAAATATTTATTTCGTTGTGGAGTAAGGAAATAGAAAATGTTTTCGATGACGTTTCTTGTCTCTCAAGAGATAGAGTTCACTGTTGGTTATTTATTAAATACATGATGTAGGATGAAGAAGTATAATCTATGGAATAGAGGTATTTTAAAGAACTTTTAATAGATAAATACATTCTTTATGAATAACATGCTGATATAGAAAAGAAATTTCTGAGACTGTAGAAAAAAAGAGGATGAGAATGTTTTAAAGAATGAGGATAACTTTTCAACATTATAATGGACTGATACATACTACATACAATCTTTCTATGTAATATCGATAGATTACTGATGATTCAAAACCATTCTTCTGATGGGTAGTAGTTTCAAAATCATTCTCATCGTATGAAGATATAGTTTCATGTGATATCAAGAAGTAAAATAAAATATATAACTTGTAAAAAAATTAAAGTAAATTAATAGAATAAAGTAATTTAATATCAAGATACATATAATGGGAAAACATGAATAAGTTAAGTTCTTCTATGAGATATGTATTGAAAAAACCACATGGGAACTTTCCTGAATTGAATTGGTGTTAGTTAAAAACGTTGAGAAACTTTTCACCAGGCTAATGATAGTATCAGAACGAAGATAGTAATGAAATTATATAATTATAATGACATGTTTCACTGTGAAAATTATTATATAAATATTCATGAAAATATATCTTAGAGGATGTAAATGGATCATTTTCAAGTTGATGCTCTTACTATGGTCGATGTGGAAATAATTAATGAATGTGTTTTTTTCATTTTATTAGAGTTATATAAAGATTAACATAAATAAAAGGATTTTACTATAATAATTTTTTTCCATTGTGTTTTTAATATGATCAGATATTCAGTTTTTCACAACAAGAGAAACAATTCATTGTTTGTGGAATCTGATGTTATAATTGATTAATGAAATTTAGAGACCTTTTAGACAATGTTTGGAAATATGTATTTTTTATAACTCAAATGGTTAGAATGGAATTAGTTGAAAATTGAATTTTATTGTTTTTGGTTAACAACTTTCTTGTGGTTATTGATAGAATTTTATAATAATATAGTTTAAGAAAAGTGAAAACCCATAGGATGGGCGAGAACCCATCACGTCAGACATGTATGTGGGAATTGAACCCACAACATATGTCTGACACGACTTTATCAACTACCAATGGCCTACATGAAGTCCATTGTTAGTATCAATTTTTTTCCTTTATTTAAATGGCATATATTGATATTTTTTACAATATACAATTAATGAAATATAATATTATTTTGAGTTTCATTATTTTTTGACAAGAATAATGAGTTTTGATAATAATTAGTTATGAGATGAAACTATAAATGCAAATTATTTGTGATTCCTTTTTTTCATTGTTTTTAAATTACTTTTTAAATTCTAGGTAAAATATCATAAATCCAAAAAAATTCCCTAGTAAATTCTTTTTTGATGAATAAAATGGACCCTTGGATCATCACAGATTCATTCCATTATGGTTAATAACATTTTTAATAATGTTCTCTACCACTCCCCATAAGAAAACGATCATTAGATTATTATTAGAAATACATATCCTAATACATGGAATACTATTATTTGTTATCTACGGGGACCATCATACATAACGTTCATTGTATAAAAATTGATGTCTCATTAATCATTTTTCGATGTGAGGTTTCAATATTTATATTTTCAAAGTAAAAAACATAGATTATGATTTGATGTTTATATTGAGAGAATGAAATTTATTGAAGTAGTGGATAATTTAACACCCCTAGCATCTATGATATGCTTCATCTTAATAATTCAACAGATTCCACTACACATCAGACATGGTTCGTGCACACCATAACTAATCAAACCAGTTGTTTAAAAAGGGATTATGAATACTATTAAAAACACACACACATATATATATATATTATATAATTTTAACATTCATATTATGTGTTTTTTATTGATAATACATAGAAAAAATAATTTTTCATATAAAATAAATATTTTTATAAAAATATAGTTTTTATAACTTTTAATGAAGATCCCTTTTTAAATAAAATATTTGACAATATTATATACTAAATTTTTAAAATTTATATTTTTATATAGAATAGGGACAAAATTATATAATTTGGATCAATTTTTTGTTTTCTTGATAGCATATAAATTTTAATGGATTGTGAAAAACGATGCATTTTAATTCAAAAATACTTTTTCGTCTATATTGTTTATATAGTTAAATTCATATTTTAATTATTTTTAATGTTTAATTCGATTATTGGTTTTTAATTTAATATATTTTTGTTCATTAGAATTAATTTCACTTTGAAATTGGATATAAACACATGTAAATATTTTGAAAATTTTATTTCATAAAAATATGCTTTCTGGTTTTGACAACCAGAATTAATTTTAAAAAATTTTCTTCTAATGAAGTCTTTTAAATTAGTCAAAACGTATTCCATTTTTGGAATCATATGTTAAAAATTTTATAAATATTTACATTTCATTTTAGGACATGATGAATTGTAATGTCACTAAATATTTTTATTTTGCATTGTTAAAGGGAAGATCCAGTACGTAAGGGTGAAAAATAATATCAAAATACTATAACACATGTTCAAATTCAATTGGATGATATATGGCCGAACAATATCATACATAGGATTAATATATGACCCTATATAGCCATATGTATGTGAAAATGACATGTTATAAGAATTAATTTAATGTAAAAAGAAAATATAACATAAACATGTATCTTATCACTAAAAAATTTAATTTGAGTTACATAACTGATATCTTAAACTATAAATAGTAATTATAAGGATAATAATACTTAACAGATCGTGGTAATTTATTTTTAATTTTTAGAAATTAAACAATTAAATTTATTTATGACACAACAATAGTGTCGTATTTTCGTTTTTAATGAAAGAATCAAATAAATGTTATTATAAATTTTAATATAATTAAAATTTGACTATATATATGTCATAAAAATATTTCTTTGATGTCTAATAACTGTTTTATATGATTTAATTTATTTTTTTAGAAGTTATAAATTAATTATGGCATTAAAAAACATCAATAACTATATATTATCAAAATTTACATAAATGGGTTTTTAAAACATATACAATTTAAATAAATTATATAAAAATTATGAAAATATAATATTCAAACAAATTAAATATATAATGTTATATTTTTTATTAATGATCGAATTTTGGTTCTCTTTGAACATTATAGAAAATATATGAACCTATATTTTATAAATACTTTATTAAAGATTGAATGTTAAACTGTTTAGATGTTGCTAAATCACAAAAGATACGGTTAATTACATGTCAGAAATATGTCTATAAATAATTTTATGAGTGTATTTAATAACATAGACATGGTATTCTATAAATAAATAACCTTTTAGATATTATTAAATTAAAATATATTTTTAATAAATTAATATGTTCAGATTTACTAAAATTTCTTTTCACCTCTCTTATAAAATATATGAATCGTTCTATTTAATTCACAAGTACAAAAACATTTGGCACATAGAAAAATGGAAAAAAGTACAGTAGTTGGTATCCTTGTCATGACCCCCTCCCACCAAATATGCCCCTCCTGATCTGGCAATGGTGAAAGGAAGATAATGACCCCCCGAGTCCCCCCTCCAGTAGGCCCCGGGTTGGCGACTAGCACGAAGGGTATGAGTTTTCACAAAAATGGGAGGCATTACCCTTTTTATTATTTTGGATTGGAAAATAAGACAAGTCAACCACCAAAAAGGGAAAAGAACAAGTGTATATAAATAAACCCAAACCAAGCCCACATGCTTGTTTAAACAATTTTTATAACAAGGTACAAGTACAAGGAAGCTCAAAAGTACAATGCCAAAGAAAAAAAGAGAACAACAACAGCAACAACTCCAACTGCCCAACTAGTAGTGTCCCGCACGGCCCTGGTAGTCCTCCTGGAAACCTGAAAGTAAACGTAGGGTGAGCATACAAGTATACTCAGTAGGGAAACCTAAAGCACTCGTGCACAAGTTGGGAGACACTCTAAGGTCCCGTGAGAAAACAGAAGAACCAGAAACTAACAAGGAAAAACTATCCACCCAGACTCACTGGTCACACTCACCAAGTAACACAAACATGTTTAGTATATATATAGAACAAAAGTATTGGGTACCCCGCACCATTTCCCACTTAATTAGATGCTGCTCTTCCTAACGGCAAACGTCCTCACGCTACCACACTCTTCCCGCCTGCACACACCAGGGCCAAACCACGCATCCCGCCCGCACACACCTGGGCCTCACAACCTCGCATCTCGCCCGCACACACCTTGGCCTCACAACCACACATCTCGCCCGCACACACCTGGGCCACAACCACTAACCCGCCCGCAGACACCTGGGCCTCATCCCGAAGGTTCTTGGGAACGGTAAGCCTGCCCGAAGAGTCATGGGCTAAAGGTCGCCTCAAGCCATCACAACCTCCGAGACCTACCCGAAGAGTCTTGGGTGTAAGGTCACCTCAAGCCATCATAGCCTATGGAAGAAGGAGCAGGAAGGAGCTAGTAACTAAGGGGGAACACCCTCTCTCATAAAATGGGAGTGTTTGTCACTAGGTGCTTGACATGGGTGTGGTGCGACAAAACACAAAGATACAATTATATATATACATATACCAAACACACAGCCCAACCTATGGCTTCTTAAAAAGAGGAACTGAGCATGTGCCTCGGCACTGCTACCACTAAGCATGCATCAACAACCAAACAATCATCCCCCAACCCCATTTAGGTTTTCATGTTTCATGCAATGGTTTAACAATTATTACTACTGGGCAACTATCATCTAGACAAAACCTTTCACAAACATATCCCTGCCATCAACAACCAAGGTTAGGTAAAATGCAAGCAACCACATGCCATTTCATTTACAAAAGATTATCACAACCATACAACATTCCATCATTCATTTATTTCAAAGTTCCACACATAAAACCCTTTCCACACACAAAACATTTCCGCATTTGAAAACAACTTTTACTTCAAAACACTTTTCATAATCAAAACACTTTTCATAAATCAAAACACTTTTCATAAATAAAGGCATTTTCCACAACCAACCACTTCCCATTTCAACCCCATAGTTTACGAAACATTTCACACCTCCACGTTTCCACCATCAACCATTCCAATAAGATCACCACCCAAACGTCGTAGCCCCGCTGCTCACCCAAACCACAACAGCCCACAAAACACCCCCAACACATGCCACGTAACCAAGCCGACACCCACATGTTCATTATTCCATTTTGGTTCAACCGGGGTGATCACACAAGGGTACTAGATTTTCATTTAAAAAGTCAACATTACGTGATTAACCAATTTCCGCATTTCATGAAGTTTCCATCCATAAGAAAATACAGAAGGAGAGGGCAACATTTAATTGCGTATGCAAAGGCCCCCAACGACTGCGATTTTCAGTAGGTAGAAGCACATTCAATTCACAAATATAATATCACATGATATAAAAAGTAAGGTAACAATAATCACTAACTTCCCAACCCCATTCTTTAACCATTTATTATCTTTATTTAAAGGTTCAACCATTTCTCATGAAAACAAAAGGATACCCGCCACACATGATACACAAATTAGAGAGACAAAGGTGGTATCCCTACCTCAAAAGGTCCCGATCACGTCGCTTCCGACGACGTCCTTCGGTGTCCTCCGCCTTCGCCACACCCGAAAAACGCCTCCTAGGATGGAAGCTGGAGAAGGAAGGCCGGAAGGAAAGGGGACAAGTCCATGCATAGAAGCTTCGTCTCGTCGCTACGATCCTGTGGCCGCTGACGGATCGTAATTCGGAGCTCGGACAAAGAAGTTAGAGGAGGAATACTTCTCGATCGTCCAAGAGCGTCGTCGTGCGAAGAAGAAACGATTGGTCTGCAAATAATCCGCGACCCATTCTTATATAGGTAACAAATAGTTAAAACAGTATGCAGCGTGTATTGATGAATACTCGGTGTGATCGTACACCCGTTACATGTTTCGACAGGTCAACACACGACACGTCACGCGGTTTCCACGCGTTTTAATAATAAGACGTTAATTTTCTTAATATGTGTGTTTCGTTGACTTGAGACTTAACTCATAAAAAGTTATCCATCACTGGTCTTAAAATGACCGTCTTAATTACAGGATTACATTGCCGCTGACGGTTCGTCATTCCGACACCATATGAAGAAGTTACGGTCAAATTAAGATTATATAACCCAAAACAAAAACATTATTATTATATTATTTAATTTAATTTAACACTTATTTTCTTTCCACCTCAAATAAGAACCCAAGCTCAACATGTCTTAAAGTGAAGCGCATAAGCCCCCGTGATTGACTCCACTTTTATATTATCATTATTATCATTTAATAATTATTAGATTTTAAAATTTCTCTCTCCAATCACAATTATATTTATGCCCCTTTATTTCCCCTCACGCCCAGCACATCATAAGATTTCAATGTTTTTCATTTCACCTTATTTCCAAAATTATTATCATAATAATAATTAATACTACACCAAAATTGGCGCCTCCCTTCCTAATTCCATGCCCAACATGCCCCAACCTTCATTCCTTTATGGTTTTTATTATTTCGTTATTATTCCATCACTTTGTAATCTCTCTCCAATCTCACTTAAATACCATTATTAATAAAATAAATATTAATAATACCCATCATTAATGTTCAAATTTAGTCCCATTAAATTATATTACCATAATTTTTCTTTTATTAATCTAAAACCATTCCATGTGGCTCAAAAACATTTCATTTAATTGAATTAAATGACAAAACGAAATTACTATAACTTACATATTCAACCCCTTTTTAATACATTTAATTTCATTACTCTCTCGCACATAGTTTTACATCATCATTGTTATTACTCCTTTTCAATAATAATAATAACAATTCATTATTTCATTTTATTAACTCATCGCCATTATTATTTTTAATAACAATAATATTTATGCTCATCGCATTGACTACATTAAACCACCGCGTTGGATATCTGAATCCAACCATGCCACATCAATGTCGCGTAACATACGTCAATTTAATTATTTAATTATATTTCTTTTATTTCACATTGATTAAACTAAAACCATTTTAATTTAATTAACACCAAATATTTTCAATCCATCATAATAATAATAACACTTACGCTACGCATCTTCATTTATTTACTTGCAATAAATATCATAACTCATTTTATTAATTTCTAATTAATATTATGAATAATATTAATAACACAACACCTATTATTATTATTCTAATTTAATTCCAACAATTTCTCAATTAATATTAAACTAAACGCCTTATTTTTTTAAATTATTATTTAGAATTAAAACCCCTTTTAATTTAATTAATCACGCACTTTATATCACCATCTTTATTATTTAATATAATAAACTGACAAAACATATTTTAATTTTTTTTTAATATTCTTCGTTTTTATCATTAATAATTATCATTGTTACGCGCGCCGTGTTGACCACATAGATTTCAACAAAGGAATGGACCGGAGGGGCCCGGTCCATTACATCAGATACCTCTCAAAACATTCTCGTCCTCGAGAATTAAAACCAACCCATAAAAGGGGGAAATGTCCGAACAACCACCCTTAAGATACATCTCAGGCCTCTTCTAGTAACAAGAAACAACCGACAACCCTAATTATGTGAGTTAGGAATTCCCTCTCCTATGTCGAGATATTATCCGCTTTAGGCGGCACTGACTCGCCTGCACGGGTTTAATCGCATCCGCATTAATGCGTCTCGATTAAGGACTGAGCCTTCCCACTTCCATATATTAAGATTTTCCAACTTACACTGCACCCACCAACGTACAACCCACACACTGCCCGGACACATGGCTTGAGTAATTCCTTCTCCCATGTCAAGATATTATCCGCTTTAGGCGGCACTGACTAGCCTGCACGGGTTAAATCGCATCCACATTAATGCGTCTCGATTAGGGATTAGGTCTTCCCCACCCCACATGATAGGGCTCTTCACGTACATTTAAAGAAAAGCGGGAAACAACATAGCATAAAAAACTCACAAAAACAAGGTCCAGGCCCAGAGAATGAGCAAAAGAGTTCCAACAAAGGAGTGTGATGATATTGAATTTAAACAAAACATAAGTGAGAGAATTTAAGTAAAACCGGAAACATCCCTCTTGATCTCTGGCCTTGCTAGGGTTGCCACTTCTATTGTGTGAAACTGTCTGTGTCCCACTCCTCTGCCGTTCTGTTGACGTCCAGGTGTCATAGTTGTTCGGTAACTAGGGAACTCCTAAGCCCAAGTATTAATGAAAAACTCAAAGTTTTAATTATCATTTTATTTTAATTTCCTTCCCAGAACACCCAAATAAAGTAAAACACAAACATGATGATGTATGTACCTCCCCTAGGGTCTCTACCCTGCAATCAATATAGTCTCACTTGTTTGTTCGGTAGGCTCAGAGTCCTTGCATCGGATCACGGGGGTCCCTCAAATCCTGTGTCCTAGCCGGTCTTCCCTGGCCTGTGTCACGCACCAAGATTAACGAACACCGTTTCCCTACCATCGCATGCAATCCTCGTTGTGCCTAACTCCAGACTCCATCCTATCTCTCAACCATCACCTATGATACCATTCTGTCACGACCCCCTCCCACCAAAGATGCCCCTCCGGATCTGGAAATGGTGAAAGGAAGATAATGACCCCCGAGTCCCGCCTCCAGTAGGCCCCGGGTTGGTTACTAGCACCAAGGGTATGAGTTTTCACAAATATGGGAGGCATTACCCTTTTTATTATTTTGGATCGGGAAATAGGACAAGTAAACCACCAAAAAGGGAAAAGAACAAGTGTATATAAATAAACCCAAACCACGCCCACATGCATTTTTAAACAATTTTTATAACAAGGTACAAGTACAAGGAAGCTCAAAAGTACAATGCCAAAGAAAACAAGAGAACAGCAACAACTCCAACTGCCTGACTAGTAGGGTCCCGCACGACCCTGGTAGTCCTCCTGGAAACCTGAAAGTAAACGTAGGGTGAGCATACAAGTATACTCAGTAGGGAAACCTAAAGCTCTCGTGCACAAGTGGGGAGACACTCTAAGGTCCCGTGAGAAAAAAGAAGAACCAGAAACTAACAAGGAAAAACTATCCACCCAGCCTCACTGGTCACACTCACCAAGTAACACAAACAAGTTTAGTATATATATAGAACAAAATTATTGGGTACCCCGCACCGTTTCACACTTAATTAGATGCTGCTCTTCCTAACGACAAACGTCCTGACGCTACCACACTCTTCCCGCCCGCACACACCTGGGCCAAACCACGCATCCCGCCCACACACACTTGGGCCTCACAACCACGCATCTCGCCCGCACACACCTGGGCCTCACAACCACACATCTCGCCCGCACACACCTGGGCCACAACCACTAACCCGCCCGAAGACACCTGGGCCTCATCCCGAAGGTTCTTGGGAACAGTAAGCCTGCCCGAAGAGTCTTGGGCTAAAGGTCTCCTCAAGCCATCATAGCCTCCGAGACCTACCCGAAGAGTCTTGGGTGTAAGGTCACCTCAAGCCATCATAGCCTATGGAAGAAGGAGCAGGAAGGAGCTAGTAACTAAGGGGCAACACCCTCTCCCATAAAATGGGAGTGTTCGGCACTAGGTGCTTGACATGGGTGTGGTGCGACAAAAACAAAGATACAATTATATATATACATATACCAAACACACAGCCCAACCTATGGCTTCATAAAAAGAGGAACTGAGCATGTGCCTCGGCACTGCTACCAAGAAGCATGCATCAACAACCAAACAATCATCCCCCAACCCCATTTAGGTTTTCATGTTTCATGAAATGGTTTAACAATTATTACTACTGGGCAACTATCATCCATACAAAACCTTTCACAAACATATCCCTGCAATCCACAACCAAGTTTAGGTAAAACGCAAGCAACCACATGCCATTTCATTTACAAAAGATTATCACAACCATACAACATTCCATCATTCATTTATTTCAAAGTACCACACATAAATCCCTTTCCACACACAAAACATTTCCGCATTTGAAAACACCTTTTACTTCAAAACACTTTTCATAATCAAAACAGTTTTCATATATCAAAACAATTTTCATTAATAAAGGCATTTTCCACAACCAACCACTTCCCATTTAAACCCCATCGTTTACGAAACATTTCACACCTCCAAGTTTCCACCATCAACCATTCCAATAAGATCACCACCCAAACGTCGCAGCCCCGCTGCTCACCCAAACCACAACAGCCCACAAAACACCCCCAACACATGCCACGTAACCAAGCCGACACCCACATGTTCATTATTCCATTTTGGTTCAACCGGGGTGATCACACAAGGGTTCTAGATTTTCATTTAAAAATTAAACTTTACTTGATTAACCAATTTCCACATTTCATGAAGTTTCCATCCATAAGAAAATACATAAGGAGAGGGAAACATTTAATTGCGTAAGCAAAGGCCCCCAACGACTATGATTTTCAGTAGGTAGAAGCACATTCAATTCACAAATATAATATCGCAGGATATAAAAAGTAAGGTAACAATAATCACTAACTTCTCAACCCCATTCTTTAACCAGTTATTATCTTTATTTAAAGGTTCAACCATTTCTCATGAAAACAAAAGGATACCCGCCACACATGATACAAGAATTAGAGAGACAAAGTTGGGATACCTACCTCAAAAGGTCCCGATCACGTCGCTTCCGACGACGTCCTTCGGTTTCCTCCGACTTCGCCAAACCCGACAAATGCCTCCTAGGATGGAAGCTGGAGAAGGAAGGCCGGAATGAAAGGGGAAAAGTACAGGCTTAGAAGCTTCGTCTCATCGCTACGATCCTGTGGCCGCTGACGGATCGTAATTCGGATCTCGGACAAAGAAGTTAGAGGAGGAATACTTCTCGATCATCCAAGAGCGTCGTCGTGCGAAGAAGAAACGATTGGTCTGGAAATAATCCGCGACCCTTTCTTATATAGGAAACGAATAGGTAAAACAGTATGCAGCGTGTATTGATGAATACATGGTGTGACCGTACACCTGTTAAGCGTTTTTACTGGTCAACACACGACATGTCACGCGGTTTCCACGCGTTTTAATAATAAGATGTTAATTTTCTTAATATGTGTGTTTCGTTGACCCGAGACATAACTCATAAAAAGGTATCCATCACTGGTCTTAAAATGACCGTCTTAATTATAGGATTACACTGCCGCTGATGGTTCGTCATTCCGACACCATATGAAGAAGTTACGGTCAAATTAAGATTATATAACCCAAAACAAAAACATTATTATTATATTATTTAATTTAATTTAACACTTATTTTCTTTCCACCTCAAATAAGAACCCACTCTCAACATGTCTTAAAGTGAAGCGCATAAGCCCCCATGATTGACTCCACTTTTATATTATCATTATTGTCATTTAATAATTATTATATTTTAAAATTTCTTTCTCCAATCACAATTATATTTATGCACCTTTATTTCCCCTCACGCCTAGCACATCATAAGATTTCAATTTTTTTCATTTCACCTTATTTCCAAAATTATTTTCATAACAATAATTAATACTACACCAAAAGTGGCGCCTCCCTTCCTAATTCCATGCCCAACATGCCCCAACCTTCATTCCTTTATAGTTTTTATTATTTTCTTTATTATTCCATCACTTTGTAATCTCTCTCCAATATCACTTCAATACCATTATTAATAAAATCAATATTAATAATACCCATAATTAATGTTCAAATTTAGTCCCATTAAATTATATTACCATAATTATTCTTATATTAAACTAAAACAATTCCATGTGACTCAAAACCATTTCATTTAATTGAATTAAATTACAAAACGAAATTAATATAACTTACATATTCAACCGCTTTTTAATACATTTAATTTCATTAATCTCTCGCACATAGTTTTACATCATCATTTTTATTACTCTTTTTCAATAATAATAATAACAATTCATTATTTAATTTTATTAACTCATCGCCATTATAATTTTTAATAACAATAATATTTATGCTCATCGCATTGACTACTTTAAACCACCGCGTTGGATATCTAAATCCAACCATGCCACATCAATGTCGCGTAACATACGTCAATTTAATTATTCAATTATATTTCTTTTATTTCACATTGATTAAACTAAAACCATTTTAATTTAAATTAACACCAAATATTTTCAAGCCATCATAATAATAATAACACTTACGCTACACATCTTCATTTATTTACTTGCAATAAATATTATAACTCATTTTATTAATTTCTCATTAATATTATGAATAATATTAATAACGCAAAACCTATTATTATTATTCTAATTTAATTCCAACAATTTCTCAATTAATATTAAACTAAACGCCTTATTTTTTAAAATTCTTATTTAGAATTAAAACCCCTTTTAATTTAATTAATCACACACTTTATATCCCCATCATTATTATTTAATATAATAAACTGACAAAACATCTTTTAATTTTTTTTTAAATCTTATTCGTTTTTATCATTAATAATTATCATTGTTACGCGCGCCGTGTTGACCACATCAATTTCAACAAAGGAATGGACTGGAGGGGCCCGGTCCATTACAAGCCTAATTTGATATTCCATCCATTTTGTATAATTCCATCTTAAAGAGTCATTTTGGGAAAATCAAAAGGAAACACCCAAAGAAGTAGTAATCATTTTTTCTTCTAATCAAAGTTCACTTTTTTCTTCTACATCATCTTCCTAAGTTGTTGCCATAATAAAATATTAACTACATAATCTAATATATATTTATATTTTGTTTTAATTATTATAAAACCATATTGATACTTTTACACATCCTATGAAATACAATGCAACCATGCATGCGTACGTAGGTCAATCCTTCTCCACGATGTGGTGTGAAAAAATTTCATATCAACATTATTTCAATGTGTATAATTATGAATATAAATGAATGAATTAATAAATACAAATTGGTATTATTTAATTAAAATTCATATTCCATTGAAATCCACATTATTAAGCCATTAATTATATAATATCATCACTCCTGTGTACGTAGGACTTAACGCCTTTACAACACGATGAAACACATCATCCATGTTCAACATACTAGAATGATTATAAAAATATATATATTATGAATAATATTTCAATATAATGAATAATAATTATACTTGCATTATATATATATGTACATATATTTCATTAACTTACATCCACCAAATACGATAAGAAAACGGAAACAACATTTTTGTGTACATTCAGCCTTCCATCTCAATGAAGTGTGTATTCCATTACATATATCTATCGTTTATATATATTTATATTATGAATATATATTATATATTAAACATATTATAAATTTTTTATGAAATTAAATCATGATCTATGTAATTTGATCGAGAATAATAAGTCAAAACACATTCAATAATCAAAGCTATTATTACCTAAAATGATGCATTAGATTGGAATTGTTAATAAATTGGTAATAAAATGAAATAAAATAATAATATATGATATCATAAATATTATTATTATTTTTATATAAGTTAAATGTATTTTTAAAAACATTATACCAGAGATTCATACACGTATGTAGAGTATCAGACCTAAGGTAAACATTAAATACATAATTTCTTTATTATTTGAGATTATTTATGTGTAAATATTTAGTAGGACATAATTATCATCAATTTCCATGATTAATTAAATTTATCAAAAAAAGATTTTAATGTTATATTGAATTTACTCATTAACTATATAATCATTTTAAATGATTTAAATATTTATTTTCTAAATCTATTTAATTGATTTCCATGTTTTCAAAATGATGTTAGTGACTTATTTAAATAAAAATGATTGTTTTAAAATGTTGATTCCTTTAAAATGTTTCAATTTGGTACGGGAAACATTGATTAAAAAATATATTTTGAATTACCTCATTTATTAAATGTGAATATTTTAAATTATTTCATGAAAAAGAATATTTATGTCAAAGAGTTTTACTGATTATTGGAATATATGTCAACATCCATTATTGGATATTATTATTAATTGAGGTTGATATTTTATAATACAATCATCCATATTGTATTTATGGCGTTATGATATATTTAACTATGGATGTTCTATTTTTATACCACTCATGGGTTATTATTAATGTTTTGGCATTTTTTTTATGCAATTTGTAATACAAATGTTTATGTTATGTTTCAAACATTTCGTATGAGGAATGAATTAAACATAGTAGGTGATGGGTGGGGACCTCTATATCCCTTAGCTGGATTGGTAGGCTTAATTATAAAATCTAGTGTCATGTTACATGTCCTTGATAAGATATTTGTGTATGGTCGTGGTACGAAGCATTGAAGTAATCGTTAAGACTCCTAACATTAGGAATTCCCTCATTATGAGGTTTGTTATTGATATTTCATGTGACTATTCAACTAGTATAATATCAAAGTGATATTTTAAATGGAATTAATTTATTTATTTTTGAAATATTGTATAGAATATGTTTTCTAAATTGTTTTTGATTTTATTTTATACCTTTCATAAAATTTTTATGCTTATTTGTGATTGCTTCCACTATATTGTTTATCACTACTGATCATCTGGTATCACCCTTTTCTAATGTTTTATTTTCCCTATATGATAAGAAGTTTTTTATGATTGATATTAAGTGTTAATAAAGTGTAATAATGGCGTTCTCAATGGATTATCTATGACGTGTTGTGTTCGTTAAATTGTTATATAAAGATTATGTATGTAATATATTTTCAAAAACCACTAAACTGATCGGTCCATAGGGACATAATTCCTTATATTCATGAGAATTTACTAAAATAATGCTTTGGATCTTGGTTTATGGGTTCATGGCGTTACAATGTGTCAAAAAAATTTGGGTAATAAATATCATATAGAAAAGTGATGCAAAAACAATTTCCATGTAGAAATGATGAGTATTGTGGAATGAAATAAATATAATTTAATAGATCCATTTATAGCGTGTTTACATTTATGTGGAAAACATGGAAAATAAATTATTCATTTCCAAAATCTATATAATAAAAGCTTTGCCATGGAAGTTTATATGTTAGAATAAAACAGATTATGTATTTATGCATATGGATATATAATAATAAATTATAAAATTATTTCAAAAATTGATATTTATTTTTTATGATAAATAAAACCACTACGTGTTGTGTTGAATTTTAAAATCATATTCATACTAATTAATTAATGATTTATTTATACGATAATGTGTATTTTTAATCATATTAAACAATCTCTTCATTTTTAAAACTATATTTTTATGTTTTCTATTATGAGAGACTACGAAGATTAATAAAATTTAGGATAAATGTATTCTATGAATATATTTCAGTGTTAAAGTAATTTAATGAATATTTTTTTGATATATGTCTACTTGTGTGTATATAATTTTGGGTTTCTTTTATCAATAATTAAATTTTAATAATAGTTAAAAAAAATTATTCGACATTGTGAAAAATGTGATGTATGTAAATCCTTAGTAAAAATGGTACATAATGAATAAAATTATTTCTATTATATATAATAATTATTTAAAATAATTATACGAATATTATTTTAAGAAAATAATTAAACCAATTTAATAGGTTAAAACCCATAATATGAGGTCATGTCATCAGGATTGAACCCAAAAACAATGGTTGATATTGTATTATTTCTTACCAATGTTATATGGGATGTCCTCGTTAATATGTTATAGTATTGAATTAAATGATTTGATTAGTAAATACTAATGATGAACTAGTACAATTAAATTTTATTTTTATGGATTAATTCTTTATATGAGATAACATGTGTTAATTATATTGAAATTGGAAAATATTTAAATAAATACAAAACTGTTTTTCACACATTAATGGATCATAACATATTTATTAAATGTTAATTTTAATTCTTATAGTATGAAAACTAACATTTGGACATTATATTAAATGTGTAATAGATGAATTTTTAATTGGTAGAGGAACTAAAAATGGATAAAGATATTCTTATTTAATAGAAAAATATCATGTATGTATATTCAATTACTATAAATTAATTCCTAAACATCAGAAAAAGAAGCCTAATTTTGTTTCTTCATATTGCATTAATATCTAATAAATAATATTGTCTTTTAAATAATCAAATATTTTCAATTTGGGTGACCTAATGTTATTATAGGTCAACCAGTTAACTTTAATCAACATACTCTAGCACCCAACATATGTTTTCCATATTATCTATGATAACCATATATTATCATTCCACCAACAGTCATACATGCTGGTAAAGAGTAATATATTATTCCATATGAGTTTTTTACATCCCCACCACACTTATAATAATGATATTTTATTAAAGAAATTAACGATGTGATATTTTAATCCACGGTATTCCTAAATATCACATAGTTATATACTGAGATCTTGCATAAATTGAGATGAAACAATTTGTTTAATGTGTGTAGAATATGAAAAACCTAGTTTTTAATAAAATAACATTTTATTCAATAAAATATATGAAATATCAACCCATTAATATAAGAAAATATATCATCCAAAGGCTTTTATGAGATAGTTATTTTTAAATAAATTCAATCTCTTAAGAATCATTAACCACCAGAAATTGTAACATTATATAACATGACACACAACACTGAGTTATCTTGAGTTACAAGCTAACACCTCGTATAAAAAGATGATTTTTTTTAAATATCTTTCATAAAGATAATAATTATTATAAAACTATTGGAATATTGGCCATGCATTGGAATATGTATCTTAAAAAATTTGTTTAAAAACAATTATTGGTTATATATTTATCATCAATCGAAATAAAAATCATTTAATGATAAATTATTTTTTTCTAAAAAATCAAATTTTCTAATAAACCGTTTCATTTCCAATTGGGCACATAATTAAAAAATAATATTTAAAAATTTTAGAAAACTTAATTTTTATATAAATAATTAATATCTTAATAATTAGTATGATATTTTTTAAAGTTTAATGCTTTTTATTTTTACCAAATGATTCATTTTGGATTAATAGTGACAAATACTAATATTTATTTGATAACTACCATATCATTTACTAATTTATAATTAATAATTTGATTTTCATTTTAAAAAAATTAATATTCGATAATTTATAAATCAATTAACTCAATTTAAAAATTGGAATAATTTTCATATTTTATTTTGATATATAATCTGTATACTTTTGATCATTTTCCAATAAAATACAAACATCCTCAAAAAACCTGTAGTATAAATTTTAAATTAAAATATTAAACTTATATATTCAAAATTTGGAATAAACATTGAATATATTTTTAGTCATATAATGTATAATATTTAATAATATCACCATAAATGTTTAGTAATACTGCTAGTGAGAAAAATTATAATTGATTACAACTATTAATGTAAAAATGGATTTACATGGGGATTAAACTAAGTGGATAAGTGTTATAATGTATAGACGAACTAGTCCAACTACCATTGTGTTGAAATATTTTGACCCAATTTCATATATGTCCCAAAATAGATTATTTTTAATGACTTTTTCAAGATTAATATTATCGTATGTTTAAATCCTTTCAATAATTAAATTTTTTCCACACATCTCTCTTATAGAAGGTCATCCTTTCTCCTCATTTATTCAAATAGTAAAACCTATATAGTTTGGATAATACCATCCCAAATATAATATTAAAACACATATAATTATCCTAGAGACATTAAATATGTTTTAAATGCATCATTTGTTTGATTTATATGAAATCTAAAGAGGATACATGAATTATAGGTTATATTATTTAACATAAGTGTTTATTTTATTTTATTCTCAATCTCAAAAATATTTATTATTACTTTTTATATTTTATAAATTTTATATTATATATAAATTAATGATATTATAATAACTAATTGAAGTATGACCATCTCTAATTCCATTAAATGGGTCATGAAATAATCATTCATGAGTATGGTGGAGTACTTCCATGAAAACTCATGTCATTAGTTCTAGCATTACCACGTCTCGCAGTTTTGAATGACAGTAGATATAAATTGTTTTTAGGATATATTTTAAATAGGTATAACTATTAAGTCATTATATTAAATATATATTTATTAACATATATATTGTTTGATATATGATGAATTCACTCATGGGAATAACCGGCTACGACCACCCTAAGTAATGTGATTCGTCTTTCAAAAACGCTTCACGTGTATGATGATAAGTATATATTTAACTAAAAAATGGGATATAAATTAAATAATTATTATATAAATGAAATTTTTATAATTATAAAAAATATTATTTCATTTTTTATTACCTTTCCACTCAGATTATGATGATACCATAAGTTGTGTACATGTGGACTAGTACCTTTACAATGTGATGTGACTCTCATTTCATTACCACACATGATATATGATAGATATATGAATATAAAATATTATTTTTGATTTCATTTTCCTTAGTAATTTATATTATATTTCTTAACTTATTTCTATAATTATCAGTGATAAAATGGATATGCTTCTAATATATATTTAGAAATACTATCTACATGATCATAATGTAAATTATTTGTCCACAAATTTCATGATTAGATTTAAAAGTAAATTAATGTATAAATATTATAATTATTTATTATTATAATTCTTCACTTGATAAAAATACATATTATGTTCATGAAATTAATCATTGATGACAAAAAATCATAAGAAAACAATTTAATTAACTAATTAATTAATGAAAATAATTAATGATAAATAATGAATCGGTGATATGATGTTATCAAATGATATCATGTTATGTTGAAAATACTAATATTGTATTATTTATGCTAGTAATTTTTTAAAAGAAATATACACAAGTATAAATAATGATCAACAAAATCTAAGGGTGAAATTAATGATTTTTTCTCAATATCTTACCGTTGAGGAACATTTGTATGATATGCCCCACATTTTTTTTTATATTATGTGGGAATTAATATTCAATTATAATAAATTGAATATATAATAAATCATGTTTTTTAGTTTTTAAATTTAAATTATTTCATCCATGTGTATTTTTCCCGAATATTTCTAATTTTAATGGATTTTGTAACGCATTTTTCATTCATTGCATTAAAATTAAACTTCATTGATTATGAGTATATAATTTTATGTGTATAATATAATTTCATTTATAAAAAAAATTTCACAATAATTTAATTGTAATTATATTTTAAATTGTAAATTGATGCATTGATTAATTCAGTATTCAACGTTAAAATAAAGGTAATGGTTTTTTTACAATATCAATATAATAAATATTATTTATTCAAAAAAAATTTATGATGTAAATAATAATATATTCTCTTGATTATCAAATTTAATTTTCTTATAGTATGTTTAATAGTGATATATTCAAGTAATACTACCAATTTATTACTCTTTTGTCATTAAATTTATGTATGTAATGAAATTATTTTTAATTAATATCATTCATTGTTAGGGATAATTTTTTTTCTAAAACTATGTTTTCAAAAAAAATTACAATTTTATTTCATTATTATAAATTTATTTTATTAAAGTGATTTTCAAAAAAATATGCTTCAAAAATTATTTCCTGTATTATTTATGTTTTTTTTTAATTAAATTCCAATTTGTATTTTACAATAAACTTAATTATAATATTCCTAAAAAATATCAAAAATGAAAATTTTATATTCGTTTTATAGTTCAATCTGAAGGTTTCATTTTAAATATTACATTATATAAATAATAACCATCTAATATAACTATTATTCTATTGAATCTTCCTTTGAATTATTACAAAATTATTTTAATATATTTTTTTCATAATATTATTTAAATTTATTGTTTTAAAAAATTATTTTTAAAGAAAATTATTGAGACAATGTGTTATATATTAGAAAATAAATTTCAAAATGAAATATATATTTCCCTCTAGAAAATTTGGAATGATATTTTTTAAACACATCAATCAAAACCCCCATTTTTATTACTATTATGTGTATATGTTAGATTAATACAATATATATTATTCCTCTAGGATATTTATATTATTTGGACCAAGGATAGTATTGATATAAACTTTTTAAATTAAATTCATTTTTGTAATTGGTGTACCCTTTATATTTTCACATTAAATCTATCCATAGTAAGTAAATTCCTTCTATTATCCTTATCATTTCTCAAGTAAATTTTTTCTTATTAGAAAATATCACACATATACATTTTGTATTCCACATTGAAATGTATTTTTTAACTAGAAAAATATATGTAATTCCATATTCTTTCATCAATAATGATATTTCATTATATGGTAACAATTTTCATCAACTAAATCAAATATTTGATATATGATAAATGATTTTGACATGCAATGAATTGTTTTCTGAGGAAAAATATAGACCATTAATGAATTAGTATTTCTATTGAAATTGTTAGGTAACAATGATTTAATGGGGTTTTTAGATTGAATTTAAAAAATCATGTGAAATTACTTAATTGTAAGGGTATCATGATGTCTAATATCATGGAAAAAATAATTATTCATTTCCATCTTTAACAATAATGTTATTATAATCCATGAATTTTACTCAATAATATTATATCTCGATTCATTTCATTCTAAACTAATTGATTAAATGTAATGTAATTTTAGTTATTTAATATGAAATCTTTTATATTCCATTTATTGTTATTTAAATGTGGTATATTTTATGTTATTTACATTTATATAATTCTTTTATGTTATCCAACCAAGATTATCAAATTATTTACAAATAATTTTTTTGATTTATTTACTAATAAATACTAATTAGGTCCCATCTTATCAAGATAGTCATTTTTATTATATCTCACATGTTTTTAGTTATTTACCTTTCTATATAACTATATCTTATCTTATCATGATAGTCAATTGGATTTAATGGAATGTGTTTTCAGTTATATAACTTTCCATGTTGATTATGGATATTTATTGATGAAAAATTCTACAGTAAAAAACCAGATCCATAAATTGTGACTATAGTAATTTTTAATTCAAGGAACATATGAAGTAATATAATAATTAGATGGATTAATTTTCTAGAGGGAATATTAATATTATAAACAAAAATATTGTTGTATTTTGTGTATTGAAAATTAATATGGTATTAAAGTATGTATCCACATTTTGTGTAATACTACACTATTTGGTTCTTCATGAAGTGATTCCTTGTACATTATATAGAATCAATTTTTTCCTTATAATATATTGAAAATTATCACCATAATATTTCATATCTCGGATTTGAGATGACATGTGATAAAGAGAACATGGTTTCCTAGAATTTTTTTTATAAAATATTAAATTTAATTTATAAGGAATGTTGATAATTTTTTAAAGATAATATGATATTACTCAAATAGATTATCTGATCCCAAATCAATGTCAGTTATTGAGTTTGTAATATTTTTTACCCTAAGAGATACCTAATATTAGTTTGTATGGTTAATTACGATCCCACTCTCATTGGTACTATGTTCAATGGATTAATTTGTTAATAAATATGTTAATTTATTAATTTTTGACCTAAAATAAATGTTTATAAATATTATTCCATAAATAATCACATTAGATACCCTTCACAATAATGTGTTCTAATGAGAGCTTATCCTTCCTCATTCATTTGCAGATTACTATAGACAATGACAAAGCAATGGACTAGAGTACATCGGGACACAGAAAAACCAAATACCACTTCCAATAATTTTCTTTCCTGATTTTAGACAATTACATGCCTATTATCTATGTGTTAATAATAAATGTAATGACTATTACAATGATTAAATTGATTGATAAGATCGATCCATTATATTTATTAGCCCCAATTTCTACATTTTCATGAACCTAGGTATTAATTTAATTATATTATTTTAATTATTTTATAACCATGGTTGTATATTATTAATTTAATTCAATAAACTCATCTCAAACGATTCATAAAACACTTCTCTAGTTAATTCCCTTTAATTTTGTTCAAATTCATTTTAATTTGGTCCTCGTGGTCCTAGAATGTCATTTCCAAGTTGAAACAATCCCGATCTGATCCACCAAATCATAAAACATTTGTTAACAATGCAAAAATCAACAAATATATCATTGATATGGTATTATTATGTGTGGTGGATGATCATTTAAATTATAATAGATGAGATCATAAAACATTTGTGGATCTAGAAGTGCAATATAATAAATTATTTCTAAACATCTAATCTGATTTGAAATTTCAAAAATAAGTGAGCCGAAATCTACTTCCAAATGAATGGTTCATGAATCACGAATGAATCCTTGATGAGTTCAGAGGTGAAATAATTCATCTACCATGTGGGAAAATGATTTAGAAATTTGTATAAAATAATACTACCTTCTTTCTATAAGGTTTATCACATTGAATATTTCCCCTTATGTACGAAGGATATGGTTTTCGAAACCATAACGATGTAACAACATAGATTCCTCTTACACATTGTTCATTATATAACTAGTTGGAAGAGACATGTTATTTTCTACATGGGTATGACTCTATGTGTGGGTGTATATCCAGGCACTCGGTTGTGTACTGATGTACACATAAAAGGAACTATGTAAATATACATGTTTATAATGATATTAAATAGTCACAATTATTCTTGAAATGTTGTATAGCCCACCTGCATGACATGAACTACAACATGGGTTAGGATCCATGTGTTTTATAGGGATACGTCAATGTGATGGAGAAAAAATTCACACCCTATGTGTCCCCAAATGTTGTGTGTACCCAATGGTCCTTTTTATAAAACTTCACGGTTTCGTATCACCATAATTATATCTTAGATAGTGTCTTGATAGTATAATACCCTGAAATAATTTTCCTCAAGAATGTGATGTTACATTCAGTTGTGTTTTTCAGGGTACGTTGGGGAATCTAACATTATCACCACTTTTTTAAGAAATTCTCAACAATAAAAGTGAACATATAGAATCACCATATGAATATTTTTTAGTGGAATTCCCAAAAAAACATAGGTGTGGGTCTTGTATAGATATTGTCCAAGTGGAATCCCA
Organism: Viscum album; assembly: GCA_963277665.1. NCBI lineage: Eukaryota > Viridiplantae > Streptophyta > Magnoliopsida > Santalales > Viscaceae > Viscum > Viscum album. The sequence continues at coordinate 1,779,766,645 of OY728121.1, read as the reverse complement.
TATCCAATTAGGAATTTGTTCTCGATGAATCAAGTGGAACTCGTAGTCGTACCATTGGTTCTTTCTCAACTTCTGACTAGAATACCCTATATAACATGGCACATATCCTCAATAATTAATGTGGATCACCACTTTCATACAACATATAATTTCATTTACTTCCATGTGGAACCACCTTTCAAATATGGAATGGGTACATGATTAATAGTGTGGAACCAAATAATCAATCAAGGGTTCAGGTAAAAATCCTTGTAAAACCCTCACATCAAATATAGAATAGGACCTCAATGACTATATTATATCCCCACATCACACACATGCACAGTTCCTCTACAAATTTTTTTGGAACTCTCCTTATCATGGGTGTGTTTCCTCATCCTTTAGAGTAGAAGTCCATATCACATAGTGTGTGGGTTCTCGTGAAACCAAAGTGGGACTCCCTATCAGCAAGGGTGGAGATCCTCTACTAATACATATAGATTTAAACCCCCTATCATACTAGGGAATGATTCCTATACATATAGGTTGTGTCCCCTCCCCTATGAGGAACCATGACAAGGCATGTATTAACATTTATGGTTACTTATAGAACCATTACCTAGATTCTATGAAAAATTAATGTAATTTATTTAATAATTGTGTCTCTCCTTTTGAAAATGATTATTGAGATGGAGATCCCTATACACTGGCATTTCAGTTTATTTTGATTGAACACACACACACACACACATATATATATATTCATCTATATCCCTAAATTTTAATTTTTTACTCTCTTTCCATTGGAAGTTGATTACCTATGGTGTATGAACCATGATTTCCATGTATAGCTACCTGTGGTGGGATTATATAAAACTATAACTTTGGGTGGAAAAGAATCGATGTGTTGTTAATCTACTCCCAATGATGGTCATCCTATGCATGGATGGGTTAACTATCTCTCTATATGTTTGGGATGGTCTATATTATTTAACTATATATTGCATCATTTGTAATACCAATAAACATTTTTTCATTTTCTATCTCTTACTACTCTGAGTTCAGATTTTTAGGTCCCATTTGGAATGTATAAACTCACCCTTAAATTATCATTGAATGTACATGTTGTTTCTTATTTTGAAAAAATAGGTTGGTGGTTACTTCAAACAGTCATATGGATACCGTGTATTTTGGAAAACACATTGTGGTCAGAACATGTGATTCAAAAGGTGGGAACTAATACTATTTTACATTTCTGGGTTTTTAGGTTGGGACAAATTTCTGGTAGGGAATTTATTCATTCGACATAAATATTAGATTTTATTGTCTTTATATTCTAAAAAAATGATGTTATTCATGTGTGCTTTTATTTATAGACTTTTTATAATTATTTCTATTTGTCTTATCCACTTATATATATATTGTAGGGTGTTTGTGTGCATGTACTTTTGAATGATCTTACCATTTAGGATATTCCATTAATGAATTATCCCCAACCATATGTTGGTCGTCTTGGGGTAGTTATGAATTCAGGGTCTACATGGGTCAGGACATGCGAGATTTCTATCTACAAATTCCATTCCACGGGATATTTTTTAGACTATTCCCTTTATGAGGATTTTTGTTGGTATTAGTCATGCAGTGTATGATTTCTTTGAATCCTGCCCTCAGTATAGAGATTCCAGTGATGGTGGGGCACTATGACATGTCATGGATTCTCACTTCTATAAGATATAACTATTTATAGACTTTTACATGGGAAGGAATATTTTTATTCATATATAATTGGATGACCATGTTTCAATTTGAGTCTAGTGGGGGGGGGGGGTTGGAGTGTATTTAGAGGTAGGTCTTCCAATGACCCTATGTGATCTCATGTGTATCAATTTTTTTCTTGAAAAAAGGATGACTAGAGCCCATATATTTTTATATATGATCATCAGCTAAATCATTCAATGAAAAAGAACGAGATCCCATTACCTAATATTGAATACTTTTTATACCAGTTTTGAGGTTCATGATGATTCTTAACGATTGATATCCAGACCTAACACATCATGTTGAGGGTTATTAAGGATAATATTACAAATTTAAATTTTTGTTGTATCAGTTGAAATTATGAGTCCCTAGTGAATCACATTAGGATAATTAATTACCCAGTTGTGTTTATGGATTTTATTCAATATGTCTTCATATAAAACATGAAAGAATTTTTTATTTCCATCATTTAATAAATACTAACATAATCTAAATCAGAAAATAAGAACATAGAGAACCCATTGATGAATCTATGTTTCCTTTTAGAGCACTATATTTATGGGAAATATAAAATATCAGGTTATGGATTCATGAAGTTCAATTATTAGGATATTTCATTTCTGAACGTGGTATATACATTGACCCATAAAAGATCAATGAAATGGATTATTGGGAGGCACCCATCGATGTGTCACATTTTAAAAGATTTAATGGAATTTATGGGCTATAAAGTATGTTTATGGAACAATATTCAAGTGTTTAAACCCCATTGAATACCCTAAAATTGATATGGAAGTCATTTACTCATTCGAAGTAGTTCTAGAAGGCTTTTGAGATGTTTCGGTAGAGGCTGGTTAGTTAATTAGTATTGTGAATACCAAGAGAGGGTGTTATGAACATGTCGTATTGTGATCTCTCATGAGATATTCTATAATGAATGTTTTTTAGTGAATAGTTTTTGTCACATTCATGTCAAGGATGATTCGACCCCGTGAGTTGAATGATGTGGCTCAATAGCTAGAGCATGTAGTAGTATTCATTTCCCTGAGGATGTGGTTTAACTACCTTATAAGATAGATCATTGAGGTTTAATTAGTCTCCCATTGTCATAGTTATGTGTGATCAATCTAGAGTTGAACCAGAGACTCCAACATTGGATGGAGTTACTATAGGTCAATGAAATAGATATTGTATATATCATGGGGAATGAAAGAATATATATTGCTTTAGTAGGAATCCCCACGACTTCTTACTGAATCAAGCATAAAATAATTTGTATTCTCTCTATCTTACCCTAGTGGAGAAGGATGGTATAACATTTCTGCGGTAGTTTGTGTTGAGTCTTTTGATTCTAGATCATGTGAGAGGGTCTCAGATTAGAGTCATTTATTGTGTTGTATTTTGTGACCGGATATCAATGGGGTACTCAGTAGATAGATGTCATGATTTATGGAAACATTTCATCCTTTTACCGAATTGATATTAGAATGACTCATGATTTCAGAGGAGGTTATGAGATGATGCCTAGTTTAGTTCATCCCTTGTTGCCTCATGTATCAGCAGCTGAAGAATGAGAACCATGTCTTGAATGGTTTTGTTGAATCCCCTTGATACACCAAAGAGGTTGTGGGATGAAATTTTTCATGTACTTCATGAAAATGATCATGTGAACAAAAAAGGTGATGATTCCATATTGTTGATTTTTGAAATAATCACCATGTCCGAATAAATTCATTTATTGAAGGATTAGATTTTACTAATGTGTTTGGGGGCAGTTGTACATATGAGAGATCACTCTCCTTCATGGTGTGACCTCAAACATTTTCTCTAATAATAACATGAGCATAATGAGATGATTTTGGAGAGTCATATTAGTTGAATTTGGGTCCAAGATGAGGATTATTACAAACATTGATCCCCGTATTGATGGGATGTATGAGCACACAATTCAGTTGTCATATGATATGTTTAGGGATTGTGTGTTATAAATTTAATGGAAGTTTCATGATCTGCTACCCTATGTATATTTTTTTTAAAAAAACTACCATTATAATATCATCATGAAAACATTATGTGAAATTAGTTAGAGACCCTAACGGTCACCCTTGGGATTGGAATAGAATAGTGAGACAACAACTGTGGGCCCAGAGTTAGTGCAAATTATGATGGACAATATCCAATTCAACTATGAGTGTATGTGGTTTTCCCAAAGCATAAAACAACCATATGTAGATCACTTTCATAGGACCTTGGAGATCATTCATTGAGAATAACATTTCTTAAGTGTCTCCCCTTGATGTGACTTCAACGATTTATGTGGTGAGTCATTATATCTCTATTGTTCATTGTGATGTAAGAGATAATTCATTGTTTTGGAGAGTTCACTTAGTGCCTCTACATACACCTAAAACATGAGAGGTTCTAGGAGGTCATTCACATGTCACCGATGATGAAATGCATGATCATCCAATGCATGTCATTTACTATGATATGATAGAAATAATGGTTGGAGAAACCTTTGTGGATCATCTAGTGAATATCAGTGATCAATAAGAGACAACCATGTGTGTATGGAACATTTCCTTGGGATGAATTTTTTTGTAGAACAGGAACATGATGGATTGGTCCTGTGAGTGGGAGAACCATGTTTTGTCTCATTATCTAGATTTATTCCATTTTTTTCTTTTTTTGGGATGAAACACTTGAAAAAGGGAATGATGTAGTTACACCATTTTCTACTTGTAATAAATTTAAATATTTCAATATATATGTCCATATCATGGAATTAATAAGACATATGATTATGAGGCCCAATGTGCCCATAATTTGTTAAATAAACATATTTAGTATATTTTAAATTCAACATGTGTAGTTTTTTAAGGAAAATGATATATTCACATATCAATAGAATATTCTCTATAGAATCCAAATGTGGAAGGTCTTTTCCATTGCATGGTATGTTGACATAAAAATTAAGAGAAAATCAAACTATACTTCGTGTATAGAGAAGATCGAATGGTGTGCATCCCATTACGTGAGAGAAATAGGGACTTAAAAATCCAATGGTTGACATTTAATATAGTGATCAACATGCAAATTACCCCCACACGGGGGTGGATGTGATATGTGATGAGTCCCCTATGTAGGACTCATTATGGGTTTCTTGGCTAGCTACCCATCCATTTCTGATGTACACCGACATTGGGTAATACACATACAAAACCATAAAAATAAGACATGATTTCGATTAGTATAGAATACCATATAGTCCACCTGAATTTTGTTTACTACTATATTTGTTTTGATCAATGTTCCAGTAAGGAACATGTCTAGGAGACAGAGTGAGATCATAATAAATTTTGGCCTAGTCAGAGCACATATACCCCATGGATCCTATTTATGGAACTTCAAGGGTTTGTATCTCCTTCTATTGGACTATAATTTTGTCTTGTGATTAATAAACATTTGTGATTTTTAGAAAAGTATTAAATGGTTCCCAATGATGTGGATATTGAGGTAAAATGTTGATTTTTCTAGGTATAGACATCTTTTAGGAAATGCCTGACAATTGTTGTTGTATGGAAGAATCACCATTGGAAAATTTTAGAGTGGAAACACTACTAAACATGGGAACATGTCTTCTGAAACTACTATATTATTGTAACCCCCATATTTTATAGGTTTCATGTTCATATTGACTAAAGTAGAATCCACTATCCTACCAGGGAACCCATAATAGACATCTAAGTAGACCCCTCATATAAAATAGGGAATAGATCCTCGATGACTATTTTTGAACATCGTTTCATACAAGGGCAAGGTTCCTCAACATAATTCTAAAACACATTTACTGTATAATAAATTGGTACATGATGAATATAGTTGAACCAAATTATCCTATCGGGGTGCATGTCAATGACATTTGGGTGGAATGGAATATCGTATTGTGTGACGGCCCTCAATGGCTAGAGTGGAACCACTAATTTTACCATGGAATGTGTACTAGATTTATAGTGTGGATTCACCCATTATATAGGGTGTGTTTCCACTATCAACCATGTGGAACCAACTATTGGACATGGAAAAGTTCCACGTGAATGAAGACCGGTACCCCCATTCTGCCTGGGAACAATTCATATATAAAATATTATAATGTAAAATCTCCCAAACATATTCAAGGGACGGTCCTCTGATTTTATGTTTTGGACCCAAGACTATGAAATATAGTTACAAGTTTAACTTTACATTTATGGGTACTTCTATGTAGACTATTGAGATGATTGGTATCATATATAGAATTGTGGTTCTTTTGGTTACTCTCCTTTCTAGTTTGAGCTATTAGATGGAGATACACATACTCTATCAATTGAAATTAACTTGAATAAGAATATATATATATATATATATATTCTTATATATCCACACCAATGATTTTTTTACTCTCTTTACACGGGAGGTGAATATTTGTTGAATGTGTGATGTCATTTCCATGTAAATATTATCTTGTTAAAATGATTTTTTTCTCCATATAGGCATGGAAAAACATTATTGTTTTTATCTAGAGATAGTATTGATCACACTCTCCATGGAATAAGATAATATTTATCACTTGGGTTGGTTTGAGATGTTCTCTATCACTTTATCTAACATCTTGTTTACAATGTAATATATTTTTATTATATTTTATCTCTTTATAAGACCATTATTTTTTTCATATTACTACTTAGGTATGTAAATAGTCACCCATGAATGGACTTTTCAATCAGGTATCATATAGTAGGATGATGAAGGAAAACTCATCAGGGACTTCAGAAGTGCTTATGGACAATTAGTATTTTGGACTTCATATAATGGTTGTAGCTTAGGATTCACAAGATGGTCTCTCTCACTAGTAAAATTTTATTGTTTTGTATTGTTGGAAAATATATCTTGTTGGTTGGGTATTTTTCACATTAATTTAATATTTTATCTACGTTACTGTTGTATTCACTAGATGATATTCAAATGTGGTATACATTATAGTTTTTGAAGCATATTTTGGTTTCCTTTTCACTTCTATGATGATATGGTCAGCAATGTGATTATAGTTACTAATTATTAGACCATAGATTTATGATTTACTTTTAATGATTTTATCCAACACAGGGACAATGTATGTGGGCATGGTGTAGTTTCATCTCAAGACCCAACATGGTTTTGGTAGTGAAATGTTATGCCAATTGTAATAAATCAAGAACAATTTCTAGGCCACCAGGGTTAGGGACTATATAAATTCATAAAATACTACAGATTACTGAAATATCCACTAATAAAGATATGTTACATAATAAAACATATGAAATATAATAAAGTTCAATCATTAATATAGATTCTCATAACCATGTTTGGTTTATTGATTTTATAGTTTAATGAAATTTATAATACATACATATTATCATGGGAGAATACATAGTGCTCTAAAATGAATTGATGACAATTATTTAATATAATTTACCTATTAAAAATCATGTTCATATTATGATGAGTATAAGGCCCCAGCCTTAAACCTTACTTAATATTGAATTAAATGAATAATTCATATTGAGGATCTTTTCAGGTTTAGAGTTTTAGAGAATTAGAACATAACTATTACATCTCAAAAGATTACAAAGTAGACACTTCTACTATGTTTCCATAATAAAAAAAACTCTTAAAAAGAAACATGTCTAGTTCCATGTTTTATATAGCATGGCATTCACTTGATCCTATACTTGACCTTATTCCGCATTAAGTCCTGTGAAAAACATTTCAAAAAAACTTGGGGTGATCATAAAAAGCTCAGTAAGGTATACACAAAGAATCAAAACTGTTAGTTTTTCAAACATCAAGTAAAACATGTATACTCTATCAAAGTAATACCTTCACCTTCATGAAGTAGTAAAAACTCTTCACTGAATAACGTATCATTACATACCTTTTTGTAACCAAAGGATTGCCATAAAACCCATATAAAGAACACATAACAAATATAAAGGTAACTTGGGACATAAACATACTTAAGTGGATTAACCATACAGTCGACTTCCACCCATATCACTTAATGGAATAGCGATACGGCCAATTTCCATACATACTTAATGGAATAGCCATACGGCCGACTTCCATACCCAATGCATTGGAGGTTATAACGTAACCACCCATCCTGGTATTCACGGCACCACCTATCATATGGTTTATCACGTAACCACCCGTCAAATGTCTAAGTACCAATATAAAATCATAAAACATAAAACCAATATAAAGGAATGATAAAATTTCCACATTTCAATCACAATATATCATTTAAATATATTGAAATAATATAATCCTTTATCAAAACCATTTTCAATACCAAAATACAAAAAAGAGTATATGGTATTTATTTTATTTTAAAAACATTACGGCTTGTTGAGGAAGCCAAAGATCAAATAATACTCGCGGCGGCGGAAAAGGTCGTTATCACCGCGTACATTAAAAAAACATTCCTTTTTGTCATTTAGTAAAACACTTCATAGAAAAAGATTCCTTTTGTATAAATGTAAAAGTAAAATGGGTTTATACACCGTATAAAAGAATGTTGTGTATAAAACAAAATATGCCTCAATGAAAGGAGATTGAGACGAAGTCCCTTACCTCAGGTCCGACATGACTCGATCGTTCTTTAACGTCCTGAATAATAAACATGAGTTAATTTATACTTGATTAAGAACTTTTTTAATGTACATTATTCCTTTTATATCACTTATTGCCATGTTATAAACATTATGTAACCATTTAAGTTGATAATTTTTGTTTTGTCGATATTTGGTTCTTAAGTCGAAAGTGGACTTCTTACAATTACATGTTGTTCGTGTGGTCAAAGGTTCATTATATCCAGAATGACATTACTGATTTGGATATCATATATATCATATATATCCAGCTTATACATTTGTTTATAATATTACATAATCATTAATAGGTAAAAAATGAAATGCACCGTTCATTGAGACGGTAAGTCGTACGTACGCATGAACGCTACTTTCATTTCTTTGTCATATTAATGGAATTAAAACTAAATGAGATGTATGTATATTTTAATTCCAGAATTATATTAATCATTTAGATATATCATTAATTATATATATCCATTATATATATGTACTTTTAATAGTACATTACATTTGGGGATAAGAAATGAAATGCACCGTTCATGGAGACGGTAAGCTGTACGTACGCATGAACGCTACTTTCATTTCTATCTCATACTTTAATGGAAATAAATAATAATGATATAGATGTATATTATAATTCCAGTATAACATCATAAATAATAACTTTAAATCCATCATTTACCCATCCCACATATGGCATTAAATAATTACATCACTTTGAGGGGGCGGTATTCCACACTTCCTTAAATGAAGATATCATGTTTACCCATAATGGAAACCATAAAGGTATTCCCAAAATGAAAAATACAGAAGATTAAGGAAAACATAAACATATTATATATCATATATAAATATATTTTCATCCTAATGTCCACCTTTTAAGGTGTTAAAAAAATGTTGAACAATCATCGTTTCGGGAGGCAGAAATTTCCCATCAACTGAAACAGTATGTTCTTTAACCATTAGATGTAGGTGAGTGTAAGTGTAGCTCGAATCCTTATTATAACAACATCCTAGTATATTTAGTATACTGTAGTTGTTACAAAAGAAAATAATAAAAAGAGTTTATGGGGTTGGAGAAGCAAAGTAAAACAAAAGGACTCAAAAGAAGACATTACCTTAAAATCGGGTAACTCCCCTTAGTTTGAGCTCAAAGGATTCCTTGAAAAGACTTCTGCCAAAAGTGCGGATTCAAGGAGTAATATAGGTATGTGTAGAGCCAAAATGGGCAGGGTTTTTCCGAGCCAAAGGCTTTGGGAGTGGGGGTAAGGAGGTAGAGGTGGGGGCCTTTTATAAGAGGAGAGGAAGGGCACTCTTGGAAAGTAAAAAAAAGTCACTTTATTTTAGAATGGTATTCGGATTTAAGAGGTCCCACATTAATGTATTTCGAGGATAAGGATATAAGGGTTATAAATCCACTCATCCAATTAGTTTTGGACATGTTTAGGTCTTAGATATTACATTATTATCCATTTTATTTAAATCGTTAAATAATGAGGTCATCGCTGCATCATCAGGATGTCATAAATAATTTAGTTTATTTAATGTATAAAAATTCTAAAACAAATACTATGATGTAGGAAATCGTTTTATCTTTCCAATGACTATTTATAGTAAAAAATATGACTTTTATAACCCCATGAAAAAATTATTTTAGTAAAACATCTCATGTGTGTTTCATTTTTACTTTAACATTAAATAAAAAGTTATTTTTGTCATTTCCCAACCAAAGTTGCTCCGTGGGGTCCCCAGGTTGACCCATGGATTTTATTGGTCGGCCAAGATACATCCAATAAGGTTAGGACATGTGTCAAGCTCATATCATATTATTAAAACATTATTTTTACCTTAAACTACATTAATTACCTCTAATCGCGATTAAAATCTTAATAAGTTACTATTCACAAAAAAAATATTTTAATCTCATTGAACCACATTTTACTTCTTAATGACAACCATGTATGTCAGATTTTTGAAATTCAAAACACAGAAGTGGTAAAATTTTATTTAAACGAAAAATCAGTTTTTATAAGTATCACTTAGTGGTTTCACTATTCATCAAAAATTGAAGTTTTTCAGAAAAATACCAAAAATTCACCCTAAGATAAATTTGATATTCCGAATTGAAAAATGAAGTCTATTTTACAAAATTCAAAACTTATAAGCCACACTGATTAATTTAATAATTAATTCCCGTTGTCAGAGTAAATAGCGTGTTTTTATGAAACAATAAGTATCAAAAGATTGACACTAGTTTAAGTCCGATTTCAAAGTGAAATTAATTCCAACGACCACTATTGGATTTAATGGTAAAAATATTTTCTAATTTCACTTTAAAACCAATTCAAATTATAATCTAATCATATAAATAAATTAGATTAAAAAGTGGTTTTGAATTAAAATACAACATTTTACACTATTCATTAAAAAATGAACTTTATCGGAAAGATACCAAAAATTGACACAAAGTAAATTTTGATGTCCCGATTCTAAAGAAGAGTTATATTTGGGCCAATAGAATTTATAAGATTGATCAAAAAAATATTTAATGACGGTTCGCCGTCAAAAGGTGATAAGTGATCCCTTAGTGAAAATTAGGGTATAAATGCCTAAAATTGAATTCTTTTTATATTTTAAGCCTTTATATTTTATTGGATAAATGTAAAAACATTTGAAAACATATATAATCATATTTTAGTTATTTCTATCCATTCCTACCAATACAATGGCTACATTTTAACCATCATTTAATATAATATTATTATATTACTAGTGTGCAACATAAGTTTTCAAAGGAACTCATCGTTGAGTATCGGGTACGCTATCGAACATTGAAACCCCTTTTAATTAAAATTAATATTTAATTCGTAAATATTAATAAATATGAAAATGTATTATTCTTTATTTACCTGGGATGTTACATCCTTCTCCCCTTTTGGGAATTGCGTCCTCGCAATTTTATTCACTTATCAAAATAAGTGGGGGTATATATCCCTCAAAGCATTTCCAGATTCCCACAGTGCCTCTTCAATCACATGGTTTTTTCACAAAACCTTTACCTGATGAATCACCTTATTTCGTAACACCTACTCCCTGTGGTCAAGAATCTGGACTGGTTGTTCTTCATAAGATAGGTTCTCTTCCAGCTGAACTACCTCTGGATTCAAAACTTGAGATGGATCTGGCATATACTTCCTCAACATCGAAACATGAAAAAGATTGTGTACCTGAGATAAACTCGGAGGTAAAGCCACTCGGTAAGCAACTAATCCATCTTTCTCCATAATTTCATATGGTCCAATGAACCATGGACTCATCTTTCCTTTCTTACCAAATCTCATCACACTTTTCCAAGGAGAAACCTTGAGAAAAACATGATCACCTACCTCGAATGAGAGATCCTTCCTCCGGTTATCCGCATAAATCTTCTGCCTGCTCTAAGTTGTTCTCATGTGCTTATGAATCAACTGAACATTTTCTTCCATATCTTCTACCAATTCTGGTCCCATCAGCTTCCTTTCACCCACTTCATCCCAAAATGATAGAGTTCGACACAGCTTCCCATATAATGCCTCAAATGGTGCCATCTGTATACTGGAATGAAAACTGTTATTACAAGAAAACTCAACCAAAGAAAGATGTTGGTCCCAACTTCCCTGATAATCCATCGAACAATCTCGTAGCATATCCTCCAAGGTCTGAATTTTTCTTTCTGACTGCCCATCTGATTGATGATGAAAAGTTGTACTAAATTTTAATTCAGTACCCAACGACTTCTGAAGGCCATTCCAAAAGTTAGAAGTAAACCTGGGATCACGGTCAGATACAATGGAGAGAGGATCTCCATGTAACCTGACTATCTCTTTAAGTTACAAATAGGAATGTTGATCTAGGGAAAAAGTATCTCGTATAGAAAGGAAATGAGCAGATTTAGTCAAGTGATCAACAATAACCCAGATTGCATTATTACCTCGAGATGTCCTCGGTAATCCCACAACAAAGTCCATGGATATGTTTTCCCATTTCCACTCTGGCACTGGTAAAGGCTGAAGCATCCCTTTAGGTAACTGCCACTCTCCTTTAACCTGCTGACAAGTCAAACACTTCACAGTAAAATAAGCAATATCTCTTTTCATTCCATCCCACCAGTAATACTTCCCCAGATCTATGTACATCTTAGTACTGCCAGGATGAACTGAAAACAGGGAACTATGAGACTCACATAACAACTCATTCTTCAACTGTGAATCATAAGGCACACATAATCTCTTCCCAAACCTCAAATCACAATCATTATCAATGATGAATTCAGGAAACTTCCCTTTCTGAACCAGCTCTACCTTTTTCTGCAACTCACTGTCTTGCTTATGTGCTTGCTTGATTCTGTCTGATAGAGAAGATTTCACTGATACCTGAAACAAAACAGAAGGACTTCCGGCACCAACAACTTCTATTCCAAAGTTCATCAAATCAAAAACCAAAGGATCTCGTTCCAAACGTATCATGGTTAATGAAGCATTACTTTTTCGACTCAAAGCATCGCCCACTTTATTTGATTCTCCCGTATGGTAATGAATTGTACAATAATAATCCTTGATTAATTCTAGCCATCTCCTTTGTCTCATGTTCAATTCTTTCTGAGTGAATATATACTTTATAATTTTGTGATCGGTATATATTTCACACTTTACTCCATACAAATGATGCCTCCAAATTTCTAAAGCGAAAACAACAGCAGCTAATTCCAAATCATGTATAGGGTAATTTACCTCATGAGTTTTCAACTGTCGTGAAGCATAAGAAATTACCTGATCATTCTGCATTAGGACACAACCAAGTCCTTTCAATGAAGCGTCGCTGTATATAACAAACTCACCATTCCTGAAAGGAAGTGCCAAAACAGGAGAATTCACCAATCTTATATTCAAATCATGAAAACAATCATCACATTCATTTGTCCAGATGAACTTAACACCCATACGAGTTAGCTTAGTCATTAGACTAGATAACCATGAAAAAGTTTCACCAAACCTTCGGTAGTAACCTGCCAAACCATGAAAACTACGGATCTCAGTTACATTTGTGGGTCTTGGCCATTCTTAAACAAATTTTGTTTTAGTAGGATCAACAGTTATTCCATCTTTTGAAACAATGTGACCCAGGAAGGAAATTTGTTGTAACCAAAACTCACACTTGCTGAATTTTCCATATAGTTTCTTTTCTTTTAAGGTTTGCAAGATAACCCTTAAATAAATCTCATGCTCCTCTTTACTTTTAGAAACACCAAAATATCTTCGATGAAAACAACCAGAAACTTATCCAAGAACTCATGGAAAATTCTATTTATAAGGTCCATGAATATAGTAGGTACATTGGTTAACCCAAAAGGTATAACTAAAAATTCATAATGGCCATATCTAGTACGAAACACAGTCTTCGGAACTTCTGCTTCTTTTACTTTCAACTGATGGTACCCCAACCTCAAGTCAATCTTCGAAAAATACTGATCTCCCTGGAGCTAATCAAACAAATCATCGATATGAGGCAAAGGATACTTGTTCTTAACAGTAATATTATTCAAGGCTCTATAATCAATGCAATGTCTCATTGATCCATTTATCTTTTTAACAAAAAAGACAGTAGAACCCCATGGTGATGTGCTAGGTCGAATGAAACCTTTTCTAATAACTCATGCAATTTTTTCTTTAACTCTAAAAGTTCAACTTGAGCCATTCGATAAGGGTGTTTTGAAATTGTCTTAGAATCAAGAACTAAGTCAATAGTAAATTCAACTTCCCGGTCATGAATAATACCAGGAAACTCATCAGGAAAAACATCAAGATACTCATTTACCACTATAACATCATTAATTTTAACAGTTCCTTTATTTTAAACAATATTTGCAAGGTAACATTCATTTCCATCTTTTACTAGTTTCTCAACTTACTGATATGTTATCAAAATCAAGGGTTCATTCATGTACAGAAACTGAAAATCATTCTGAAAAGAAACCATTTTAGCTCTGCAGTCAATGTCAGAATGATAAACAGAAAGCCAATCCATCCCCATAATAACATCAAACTCTACTAGAGGAAAAACAATAAGGTTTGCTGGTAGATTCTTTCCACACACAGGGATAGAAAGGTTCTTATAATTCCTTTTTGTCTCAACGTTCCCTCCGGGTGTTTTTACCATAAGTTCAGGGTTCATATCTTGAGATGGAATTTCCAATTTACTAGAAAACTTCTAAGAAATGAATGAGTGTGTAGACCCTGAATCAAACAACACATTGACATAATCTGAACAAACAAATAGTGTACCTGATACCACTTCATTCGATGGCCCAACATCTGCTGAAGTTGTTGCAAAGGATTTCACCACCCCTATATGCTTGTAGTCTGGATGCATTCCCCCAGTTGAGTTCTTCGTTGGACACTCGTTTGCGTAATGACCCATTTCATTACACTTAAAACATCTTATCATTGGCCTTTCATTGCCTGCTTTATCAACTTCCTTACAGTTACGAGCAATATGACCAGACATACCACTCCGAAAGCACTTACCAAACTTGGATAAACATTCTCCAGGATGCATTTTACCACACTTCTCATAGGATGGATATTTGGTTTTTTTTACCTCCTTGCTTCTTTGATGAATTCTTCCCCTTTTACTGCCAACTAGACCTCTTATTCTGTTATTTGTCATAGAACACCTGATCATCGGCCAACTCCATTTCCACCATCTACTCACTTCGAACAAGTTTTTCATAACTTTTGAACTCACGAGATGCTAAAGCCATTTGATACTTTGGAATTAACCCTGAGTAAAAACGGTTTATTTTACTATCAAGATCTCGTATGAAATTTGGAGCATACCTTGCCAATCGAGTGAACTTTTCTTTATAAGAAGCCACTGAATCATCCTCCTGCCTCAATTCTAGGAACTGTTTTTCCATCCTAAGACGAACCACCTTAGAAAAATATTTCTCAAGAAACATACCTGTGAATTCGTCCCAGTGAAGATCCTCAATCTCATCACTATCCATGATATTTTTCACCAACGACCACCACTGATCAGCTTCACCTTCAAAATGGTAGATAGCAAGACTAACCTTATGATGTTCTGAACACCCCATGACATCAAAAATATTCTCCAGTACTTTAATCCTGCCTTCAGCTTGCACAGGGTCAGATGATCCTCTGAATGATGGGGGATGTTGCCTCATGAAATGTTCCACCACTGACATGTTCCCATGCGGTTGATCTGGATGATCTCATCCATGGATACCACCACCATTTATAGGATAAGTGAATTGTGCCATCACTGCAACAAACAGTTCAGTTCCGATTTTGACCATATCAGGTTGCAGATTTGGAAGTTTGTCTTCCTCCTGATGTCGTCCCAACATAGCTACTTTTTTTCCTCTGCAGAAAACCATTCTGAAAACAGAAATATCTTAGGCAAAGCAACATGGTAATCTGTTAATGCTATATCATTTCAATAATATTATAATTTAACACTTTTCTAACTCCTAAAGTTGTCTAAACAGACCTTTGATACCAACTATAAGGCCTCGGCCGTAAACCTTACTTAATATTGAATTAAATGAATAATTCACATTGAGGATCTTTTCAGGTTTAGAGTGTTAGAGAATTAGAACATAACTATTACATCTTAAAAGATTACAAAGTAGACACTTCTACTAAGTTTCCATAATAAAAAAACTCTTAAAAAGAAACATGTGTAGTTCCATGTTTTATATAGCATGACATTCCCTTGATCCCATACTTGACCTTAATCCACATTAAGTCCTGTGAAAAACATTTCAAAAAAACTTGGGTTGAGCATAAAAAGCTCAGTAAGGGATACACAATGAATGAAAACTGTTAGTTTTTAAAACATCAAGTAAACCATGTATACTCTATCAAAGTAATACCTTCACTTTCATGAAGTAGTAAAAACTCTTCACTGAATAAAGTATCATTACTTACATTTTTTTTAACCAAAGTATTACCATAAAACCCATATAAAGAACACATAACATATATAAAGGTAACTTGGGACATAAACATACTTAAGTGGAATAACCATACGGTCGACTTCCACACATATCACTTAATGGAATAGCCATACGACCAATTTCCATACATACTTAAAGGAATATCCATACGGCCGACTTCCATACCCAATGCATTGGAGGTTATAATATAACCACCCGTCCTGGTATTCACGGCACCACCCGTCATATGGTTTATCACGTAACCACCCATCAAATGTCCAAGTACCAATATAAAATCATAAAACATAAAACCAATATAAAGGAATGATAACATTTCCACGTTTCAATCAGAATATATCATTTAAATATATTGACATAATCGAATCCTTTATCAATACCATTTTCAATACCAAAATACATAAAAGATTATATGGTATTTATTTTATTTTAAAAACATTACGGCATGTTGAGGAAGCCAAAGACCAAATAATACTCGCAGTGGCGGAAAAGGTCGTTGTCACCGCAAACGTTAAAAAAAACATTCCTTTTTGTCGTTTAGTAAAACGCTTCGTAGAAAAAGATTCCTTTTGTATAAAAGTAAATGAAAAAGTGGTTTATACACCGTATAAAAGAAATTTGTGTATAAAAAAAATATGCCTCAATGAAAGGAGATTGAGACGAAGTCCCTTACCTCAGGTCCGACATGACTCGATCGTTCTTTAACATCCTGAATAAAAAACTTGAGTTAATTTCTACTAGTTTAAGAACATTTTTAATGTTCATAATTCCTTTTTTATCACTTATTTCTATGTTATAAACATTATGTAACCATTTATGTTAATAATGTTTGTTTTGTCGATATTTGGTTCTTAAGTCGAAAGTGGACTTCTTAAAATTAAATGTTGTTCGTGTGGTCAAAGGTTCTTTATATCCAGAATGACATACCTGATTTGGATATCATATATATCATATATATCCATAATATAAATGTATTTATAATATTACATAATCATTTATAGGTAAAAAATGAAATGCACCGTTCATGGAGACGGTAAGCCGTACGTACGCATGAACGCTACTTTCATTTCTTTGTCATATTAATGAAATTAAAACTAAATGAGAATTATGTATATTTTAATTCTAGAATTATATTCGTCATTTAGATATATCATTCATTATATATATCCAATATATACATGTACTTTTAATAGTACATTACATTTGGGGATAAGAAATGAAATGCACCGTTCATGGAGACGGTAAGCCATATGTACGCATTAACGCTACTTTCATTTCTATCTCATACTTTAATGGAAAGAAATAATAATGATATAGAGGTATATTATAATTCCAGTATAACATCATATATAATAACTTTAAATCCATCCTTTACACGTCCCACATATGGCATTAACGAATCACATCACTTTGAGGGGGTGGTAGTCCGCACTTCCTTAAATGAAGATATCATGTTTACCCATAATGGAAACCATAAAGGTATGCCCAAAATGAAAAATACAGAATCTTAAGGAAAACATAAAAATATTATATATCATATATAAACATAGTGTCATCTTAATGGCCACCTTTGAAGGTGTTAAAAGAATGATGAACAATCATTGTTTTGGGGGGCAGAAATTCGCCATCCACGAAAACAGTATGTTCTTTAACCATTAGATGTAGCTGTGTGTAAGTGTAGCTCGAATCCTTCTTATAACAACATCATAGTATATTTAGGATACTGTATTTGTTACAAAAGATAAAAATAAAAAGAGTTTAGGGGGTTGGAGAAGCAAAATAAAACAAAAGGACTCAAAAGAAGACATTACCTTAAAATCGGGTAACTCCCCTTAGTTTGAGCTCAAAGGATTCCTTGGGAAGCCTTCTGCCCAAAGTGAGGCTTCAAGGAGTAAGATAGTGATGTGGAGAGCCGAAATGGGCAGTTGTTGGCCTAGAAAAAGGCTTTGGGAGTGTGGGTAAGGAGGTAGAGGTGGGGGCCTTTTATAAGAGGAGAGGAGAGGCACTGTTGGAAAGTAAATAAAAGTCACTTTATTTTAAAATGGTATTCGGATTTAAGAGGTCCCAACTTGATGTATTTGGAGAATCAGGTGATATGTGTTCGAAATCCACTCATACAATAGGTTTTGGACATGTGTAGGTCTTAGATATTACATTATCTTTCCATTTTATTTAAATCGTTAAATAATGAGGTCATCGTTGCATCATCCTGATGTCATAAATAATTTAGTTTATTTAATGTCTAAAAATTCTAAAAAAAATACTATGATATAGGAAATATTTTTATATTTCAAATTAATATTTATAGTCAAAAATCTGACTTGTATAACCCCATGTAAAAATTATTTTAGTAAAACATCTCATGTGTGTGTCATTTTTACTTTAACATTAAATAAAAAGTTATTTATGTCATTTCCCAACCAAAGTGGCTCCATGGGGTCCCCAAGTTGACCCATGGCTTTTATGGGTCGGACATGACACATCCAATAATGTTAGGACATGTGTAAAGCTCATCTCATATTATTAAAACATTATTTTTACCTTCAACTACACTAATTACCTATAATCGCGATTAAAAACTTAATAAGTTATTATTCACCAAAAAAAATATTGTAATCTCATTGAACCACATTTTACTTCTTAATGAAAACCATGTATATCTGATTTTTTAAATTCAAAACACAGAAGTGGTAAAATTTCATTTAAACGAAAAATCAGTTTTTTTAAGTACCACTTAGTGGTTTCAATTTTTATCAAAAATTGAAGTTTTTCAGAAAAATACCAAAAATTCACCCTAAGCTATATTTGATATTCCGAATTCAAAAATGAAGTCTATTTTAAAAAATTCAAAACATATAAGTCACATTAATTAATTTAATAATTAATTCCCGCTGTCAGAGCCAATAGCGTGTTTTTATGAAACAATAAGTATCAAAAGATTGACACTAGTTTAAGTCCGATTTCAAAGTGAAATTAATTCCAACGACCACTATTGGATTTAATGTAAAAATGTTTTCTAATTTCACTTTAAAACCAATTAAAATGATAATCTAATTATATAAATAAATTATTTTAAAAAGAGGTTTTGAATTAAAATACAACATTTTACACTATTCATTAAAAAGTGGACTTTATCGGAAAGATACCAAAAATTTACAGAAATTAAATTTTGATGTCCCAATTCTAAAGAAGAGTTATATTTGTTTCAATAGAATTTATAAGATTGATCAAAACTATATTTAATGACGGTTCTCCGTCAAAAGGTTATAAGTGAACCCTTAGTGAAAATTATGGTATAAATGCCTAAAATTGAATTTTTTTTCCGTATTTTCAGCCTTTATCTTTTATTGGATAAATGTAAAAACATTTGAAAACATATATAATCATATTATAGTTATTTCTATCCATTCCCTCCAATACAACGGCTACATTTTAACTACCATTTAAAATAATATTATTATATTACTAGTGTGCAATGTATGTTTTCAAAGGAACTCATCGTTGTGTATCGGGTACGCTAACCAACATAGAAAACCCTTTTAATTAAAATTAATATTTAATTCGTAAATATTAATAAATATGAAAAGGTATTATTCTTTATTTACATGAGATGTTACAATGATTGTTTGTTATTTTCATTATATCATCCAAACATACTATATCCACCAAGTGGAAAGAATATATCACTATATTGAGGTTATCCTGGACAAGAAGGAAGGATTATATACTATCATTGGGACACCTTGTTTATTAGGGTATAATATATTTTTTATGATTGATTATTCATTTCATGAACTGTTATTGTGTAAGATGGTGGAAAATTCAATGATTAATTTGTTCATTTTTTAATAGATATGGAACATGATGGAGGATGATTCAAGGACTAGATTCCAAGTAATTATCAATTGGGAATTATCTCAATGTGGGAGATTAAATATAGAGGATATAAATTAAAATATTAATTGAATTTTGTAATTACATGAAAATTATAATATATTTAGAATATCATAGTATATTTTTGTAGATTATTTGTGTTAAAATGTGGTGATCATAATGATATCCTGATAATTTTGAGTTATTAAACCATAATATATAAATTTATTATATTTTTTGATTAAATTTTGGGGGTTTAATTAGAAATACATAGTAATATTATAATGATATTTGGAGTTAATTTTTTCATCATTCCCATATATAGTGTGTAGTCATTTATGAAAAAATAATTTTTAATTTATCATTTAAAATAAAAAAATGAAATTTAATAATAGCATAATTATTGAAATATATATCAAAATAATTTTGATTTTATATAATATCATGAATATATAGAAAATATCATGGATACTAAAATTTAAATACCTTATTTTAATAAAAAAATAAAATTAAATATATCTATTTGAATGAAGATATGGATGAATTATCACTCTATGATGGTATTTTAAATGATGATGTAAGAGTTTCCATGATGAAAAATATAATATTGAGTATTTTATAGATGCATATGTTCATAGATAAGCTTTAAAATATACATAAAGTAATAAAATTCCTCACTTCAATACATATGAAAAATCAATATTGATGTTGTATTTTTTTTTACTCGAATGGAATTGTTTTAATAATTACATTATGTAGTGAAATAGTTAGTTGTGTGAGGAGAGTTTCATTATGTATGTTGAATTTTCTTATGTTGTAATTAAATATTCACAAGGAAATGATATATAGATAAAAATATGGAAGGAATCATATGATCATGTTTCTAGTAAATCATATCCATTATTAATATATTATTAAAAATTGGAAAAAATATCATTAAATTATAAATAGAACATTTCTAAAAATTATGAAAAATATATTTTATCACTAACATTAAAATATAAAAAACACCCAGAATTTGAACTGAAAAGTATTTTTTCTTTAATAGATCATTTTAATCATGAATAGATATATTCATTGAAAATAATTTCCAGGTTCGTCGAAAATTTTTTTTTCTTGTTAAACAATAATATGATTATTTCATTTGAATATTGGGAAAAAATTTATAGTAAAATGTTCATAATAAGTATTAAACATTTATTCATAATAATTTCATTCAAAATTTGAATTCTGTATACCTTTAAAAATTAATGGATCATTTAAAATAACTATCATAATATTTTTTAACTAATCTGGACATTCCACGTAAATGTTTTTTACCAAAGTGGAAATAATAAATGTTTTTTTTAAAATATCAATAAATTTCTAAACTATAGAGAGTAAAATGATTCAACGACATGAATATTAATGGAATAATGATAGGATCTGAATATATGTAAGGTATAGATGGTCATTCCCATATAATATCACTCATTATATATTTAGCATGGACAATATTAAAAATAAATGTGATTATAATATAAATCCCCTACCTCCATTATTTTCAAACTACATATGGGTTAAAAAGAACTATATATTAATTAAATAGTTAATATATATTTATTTTACAAAACCCATATTAATTCTTATTATACATTTAAATATTTAAATATAACACATTTTCACCTATTATCTATCAATAATCAATTATCATTATCATTTTGGTATTAACTAAACCATTTTTGTTATCTATTTTGGTCCCATATTGGTGGTCCCATCATATTTATCATAGCGCCTTAATCACCATAGTCATACATATGTCATCATTAATAAATAAATAAATAAATTATTTTTTATATTAATTGTAAAAATATTTTAAATAAATTAATTAGATCATTTAATAGAGATTGAAGTCCATATGTATTTATGAATAATGATTCCACTTTTCTATAGATCAATGAAATAATGGTAAACAATAATTAAATACACCATAATCATTATTATCATATAAAGATAATAAATACTCATGGTATTTATCTTTATTAAAATCCATGTAATGTTAATATTATTTTTGAATCTCATCACTTTTTAGAGATAATATTATATACATAAAAACAATCCAAAATATATTTTTATCACATTTGGGAAGGTATTATGGAAGATATGATATTTTAATTAAATTATAATTATAATTTAATTAATATAAAATAATAATATTAATTTCATTATATTTTAATACAATGAAGTATTGTATGTTAATATGAATCTTATATCTACATATATCATGTAGTCCACATGTAAACATGGGTGATACTTTAAGATACAATTTTATTTAATGAATATTGAATAATGTATTACCATAAATTTATTAAATTTTTTAAATATTATTTATTATTTATTTTTTATGTTATGATAGATACAAGAGTTATAAATGTTTTATAGTAAGATATAATCTTTTAAATAATCATGTAAAATAATTACCTATTTATTGAGATAACAATTTTCAATTATACAACATGGCATCCTTAGACGATGTATATATATCCTCCAATGATATACATCAAACACATAATGAACATAATAATATATTTATGGTAGTTCTATGTAATAATATACATTCAATACAGAGTTAAAAATCAATATGGGTAAAATATACATTTGGAGTAACATTAAAATTATCAATATCTACTATACATCTATAATGGATAAATTTATTGAAATACCATATCACTGATATAGAAAACAAACCATCAATGATATGTTTCATAATAACCCTTCTATCACCACTAAGTAACCATGATATTGTTTTTTCAAAACTCGTATATTAATTGTAATTCCCTTAATATTCTTAAGATACAATATTTATCAATCTATCATCATTTATTCATATTTTATTTATTCATTTATTACCATATATGGACTCATAATTAGTGATCCATAATCTTGGGATACAATAATACTTATAATAATACTTTAAAACACAAATTATTTGATTCAAATAACTATTTAAATATGGAGATCATGGTTTTATAATATCAAATTGGGTTATAATAGTTTACTTTTAATGAATATTTTACAATGGATGATAGGTATTTCTGAAAAAATACTCCTTATCCAGATCTAATATAATACTTCTGAAAACAATTAATTAACACTCATTTTTTTATAACATAAAATAATATATATTTTTCTATGAATCCTTATAATATACTTGTTTTTTATTTGGAAAATAATAGGCAGAGTTAAATATTATAATATTGAAATGAAATGGGAATACATTATATGGTTATCAACTATGAAACAAATAGCATTATTTTGAATATATTTCATTAGGGTTTCTTAGGAGTAAATACATTGTGATGATTTCGAATATATATATATAGGTATAGGTAAGAAATTTTAAAATTCATAATATATATATTGCTAATACTAAACATCTTTTTAAACTAATAACTAAGATATGTACTATGTACTATAACACATTATAATTAACCATCTTAATGAATCCCCACTGCCTCAATAAATAATTGTAACTCTTTAATGAACTGATAGTGGTATTTTATGGGAATCATCCAAAATAACATAATTAAATTAAGTTATTATAAGGACATATACACTATTCCAATACATTATCATTCCATATAAATTTTCTATGATCCCTACATCATTTCTCAAATTATTCTATTATTCCCCATCTTTAGTCTATGGATCATCAATCCCCAGATTAAAAGTTTATTGAATATTCATATAATAATAGTGTGATTTATTTCATTACCCATGATTTAAGAATGCATATTATGTGAAACATTAAATAATATGTCTCATCTAATCCTCATCATTGAAAAATAAGAATGGTCCTTCTAACTCAATGAATTAGAAACCTCATTTTATTTTCAAGTGTGGCATTGTATTGATTAGTCATAATCAATAATTAATTGTGAAAATTTCATTTGGTAAATATAAAAATTTATTTGTGTGATAAATTTAATTAATAATTTATTATCTAGATTAATATTTTTAAATATCATCTCTCTTAATGTAATGAAAATACATTTATATTTAAAATGGAAAAATTAGCAATTCCAACTATAAATAATACAATGGGTAAATTTTATAATAATATTTAAATTTTATAATAGAAAAATTTATCACCATGGAATTATAAATTATTGTCCATCAAAATAATTTCATTGATGTAATTATATAAATAACAGACGATACTCCATTGCAGTGTATTGTGAGATGAGGTGTGAGGACAATTCTTAATTTCAAATCCATAATATTTTAATCAAAGTCATCTATCCAAAGGAGAATATATCACTTTCAAATAAAATTTACAATTAAATTTTATATCCATTGAAATTTAATTTAAATTTTACAACCATTTCATACGGGTCTCAAGTCATGATTCCCCATACACGCCTCTAATAGTCATGGTGCAGGTGACTAACACCGAGTTGACATATCACTAACATGAGATGTATTTCCTATGTACCTGTACACATTAAATAATCCACAAGCCATCAAATGCTGAGAAGTAAAACCCACTAAGGAAAAAAAATTCATGCTTCCAATTAATCCCAATAGACAGAGTTCAATAGAATTAATGTAATGAATGAAAATTGGTTCAAAATACAATCCCATCAAAAGAAAGAGTATGAAAACTACAAATTCAATCCTCTAAATAATGAAGGAACATGGAATACTACTCATAGCTGTATAAAAACCTCAGGAATCAAGGAACTCATAAATCCTTGTTCAGTCATGGTCTACCCTAGACTATGTCAAAGGGCCTCTTATCTTCAGAAGACATGCCACGTTTGGGAAAATCTCGGGTAGGGGTGAGTATAAAAATACTCTGTAGGGGACCCTGAAAATTTCAAATCACTACACAATGTAAAGGTACAGTCATCTATAACTTGTCTACTAAACATATAACAAGAGAATCACAGATAGATATACCTGAAACCCATAACTGTAGTCTAGAGACAACTCACAATGACCCCATACCCACACTAGGGATTCAGTTCGAAGATTTCACAAGCACTCATCTAGGATAACTCACTCAATGAGTCTGATAACATTGATGACATCCATCCGAGAAATAATGTTTATCGAGAAAATATGTGAGAGGGATAAGAGTAGTAATTGATATGAAGAGAGAATATATACAATCAACAAGGGAGAAGAAATGCCTGAGGGAAAAAACATCACTATAGACATTTGAAGATCATTTTTAGGTCCTTGGAGGATACCAAGGACCATCAAGAATCACCGGCTAAGTAGACGATTAGTGTCATGAAAGACTGTTCTGGTTGATACCTGACTCTACCTAGGGTCAATAATGTATACATGATATCCCTTCGGTCCTCTCGGAGGGATATCTGACACTATCATAGAAATTCATTTTGAAGGGATCATTATCCTCTACATGGAACCGATACCTAAACATTAGGGTAATGAGTAAATAGGAACTAAAATAAATGAATCATGTCCAAGAAAAAATGGGAAAGAATATCCAAAAAGGTATATATAGTTACATGGTGTGTAGAGGTGAGCACTCATCGTTTCCCTCGACTCCAGGTATTTCCCATGTATAACGTCCTCCATCTAGAGTACATGTCATGTAAAAACTTATATATACGATGTGTGGGAAGGTTCACACTCAATGTCTATGTATCCAGGCTCCTCTACATGTGCGCTATACATGTTCACATACCTAGATTCAACCCGTGTATCCCAGATGATGTACCTATACACTAGGTGGTTCCTGTACCGATCCATTAGTGGTCATGTTTTGGAGTACATGTCATGTACTCCACCAAGTGTTTGTGTGTCTCCAAAGATACACACCAGTTCTGCATAAAGACACACACATAGATTGAAAATGGTCACAAGTATTGACTATTATTCCTACCACATAGAACTCTAGTCACCGCTACGTGTGGTCTACAATCCATGTCTCTCTATAATCATGTCGTGTCCTTCATCACGTGCAATGTAAAACCATAGTCATCACCATGTCTATCCAAAAAGGTGTGTTCAGCAGAGAACTCTCTATATACATAAAATATTACCTAAAATGTGATCCTCTACTGTTGCACCTCCATCAATCTCACAATGCTCATTCCAACATTTGGATTTCCACAAAATTCAATATTCATGGCCTCCCTGCCTTCTTATAGACTTTTCGAGATGATTCATATGTTTTCCAGCCCTAAAACCTCTTTTTAATCCCCCCTCGCGAAAAAAGATCGAAGAAGGTTTTCTCCCTATCCAAAATGAATCATCATCTATCATCACTATCACACCTCTTCTAGGTATTTGTGATGTATTATCTCCAATTTGGGAACATTGCATAGAGAAACAGGTTCGCAACGATCCATTTTTCATCGCCCAATGAATAATACAGTGAACACTAAAAAAAGAGGGAAGAAAACCAATAGACAAAATGAAGACTTTAACCACAACATTCATTTTTCAAGACACTGATCTAATCCCATTAGAAGGATTAAACTAGGTGAACCAAAAACAAATTCAACTATTTCCATAAAATGAATTACCAAATCAAAAACACTAAATGAAATTTAAAATAACAATCTCCCGTAAGAACAAATTATCCATAGATCAACCTCTTCATGGGTTTATCTTCATTCTTCATTTAATTGAATAACATGAATGAAAAAAATAAAAAACAAAATCCCTACCATTATTGGATTGAAGAATGATCTTCCCATATCATTCATTGGAGATGTTTCATTGAATCTGAGTGTGTAGATCGATTAATCGGTCATCGTTTTTTATTGATAGATGTCTCTAAGGGGTATCCATGTTATTCCTCAAGATGATTTTAGGGTTAGGAGGCTATCCCTTATTATTATCTTAATATATTATTTAATATATCTCTTCTCCGTGTTATGGAAATGTTTTAAATAACATTTTTTCCCTTGAAAACATCTACAAACTATCATATATTTCTGATCTATGATAGATGATGTTAGGCCACACCTAAGGTATAATATCCACTCTAAACCCAACAAATCCCACATATTAATAATATATGGATCCATTTAAAAAGGTAGTTATGGTTTTCAGGAAGACCCTTTTACACTATTTTCCGTTTAAATTTATTTTAAAATTTATTCTACGTAATATATGACACATAAACCGATGGGCTTAAAACACAAAAAAATTTCCCCCCTATTCCACATTATATTCATCAGATTCTCATGCGTTCACTATACACACACTAGGGGAATCAATCATCCACAATGTATCCTCTCATTCCGATCCTTGATCTTCACCGGGTATTTTTCCATAGTCGCTCCTACCGTGATTTCCATATCGCCCTAGATGATGACCTGTGATGGGTCATGTACATAACTCCTCGGATATGACACATGGAATAAATCATTATCTCAGTGCATCTATGGTGGTATAGCTTGGTGATATGACACCCCACCAACTCTACATGTAATCTGAGAATGGACGATGAACCTAAGAGACAACTTGACTCCCGCAAAAAATATCGGCAACCCTCGATGAGGTGAGACTAGAAGGAAGTCATGGTCTCCCTCCTCAAACTCCATCTGACATCATCAGCTATTAACATAAGAATTATTGCAGATCTATGTATTCATTATCCACTCCTAGATGATTTGCACCTTCATGGTTGTAGCTTTTACCCATTCTGGACCATTGAATGCTGACTCTCCGTGGTTTGTCTGGCAATGTAGTTACCGGTAGTGTCGTCTATATAAAGAATCAAATGGTGTCGTACCGATGTGTAGGGGAAAATATTTTTGTATATGAACACCATTATTGGTAGGTTTTTCCACTAACTATAACTAATGTCCAAGATACATGCCTGCAACATATCCTCAAGAACATGAATGGTTATTTCTGTCTGACCATCTGGCTGTGGATGAAGCATCGTGCTCAAGGGTAGAGGAGTCCCAAAATCCTCCTACAATCCCTTCCACGAATGGGACATGAGGCATTAATCTCAATCCGAAAATATACTTTAAGGTAAACCATAAATCCAAACTATCTCTAGTAGGTATAGGTGTCCCATTCTCTCTGGGGACACTACTCCCTGATAGCTAGGAAGTGGTCCGACATGGTGAGTTCGTCAATGATCATCATGATGGAATTGTGTCCATTGCACATCTGGTATGCCTGTAAAAAAGTCCATCTATATTCCATCCCACATCTACTCTATTAAATTCAAGGGTGAGCTAAACCTGTTGGAACATGGTACTCAACCTTCTCCTACATGCACATATGTCATTGAAAAACAAACATTTCCACTTCCTTCTTCATAAAAACAAACTAGAACTGAAGCCAAAGATCTTGGTACAATTTTTCTACTCCAAGACGTAATATTGAGGGTGATGTATGAAACTACCTCATACATGCCTCTCTCAATGCCACTAGTAGTACTACGGGTCCTCTAAAATGGACTATGTGCTCCCCAACTTGAATACACTCATAAATATCATATCCTATGGACAACTAAGCAGGTAATGTCTCATAGTTGACATGAACTAGAAGTTTCTACTTGAATCCCCATAAGAGTGGAGGGGTTATGACCATAAACTCGAGATAAGATACATCATCTACATACATATAGGATAACTACATAGTGGAAAAATAATCTAAAACCTCGCTTAGTATCAATGATCTATATAACCTAATGAGTGAATCTACCATAACATTCACCTTCCTAATAGTTTTGATGATAATGAATTCATAATATAAGAAGATATTCATCCATCACATATGTGTGAAATTCATATACACTTAGAGAATATGTACTTAAGTATCTTTTGGTCAGATTAAATGATAAACCATTCACCCATCAGGTAGTGTCACCACATATTCAATGGAAATAATACCACATCAAATAAAATATCATGGGTCACATAGTTTTTTATCATGAGTCGTCAACTGGAATGAACTATATAAAATTTATACTTCTATCAAAATCAACAAATAGCCATGCCCATCCCTATACGTGTTGCAGAAAAATATGTACTGAAAATCCACTTATGGAAATATATAGATTGGTGTGCTTGTAAAATAATAACTCAACTTTAAGAATAACTTGTGGCAATTATCCGTCGATAAGAATGGATTCCCCTTTCTATATAAGGCTGTCCTTAGTGATGATATCCGGGAGAAGATACGGATAAATCATTGATTATTTGATTATATCCCAAGGAATCTCCACACCTCTGTCAGAATTCGGGGTGGCTCTAATGCTTTCATTGCCTCGACCATGGCCCGGTCCACTACTACTTCATATGCTGAGATAAAAAGTCCAAGAATGTGAACCTCTAGTATCCAAAATTGGAAATTTGAGAGCTTCCCATAATGTTGGTGATCTTGGAGTATGTATAGAATCATCTAGAGGAGTCTCATTTGATACTCATCTAACAACGAGTTATAAAGGATGTAATCGATTAATACCTCTATGAAATAGTCTATATGTGAATTAAAGATCATGTTCTTATATACCATGAAGACTTTGTGGTATTCGTCATACCGAAATTCATCACCATGTACATGTAGTTACTGTAGTGGAATATGAATGTCATCATGGTTGTATCCTCATTCCATACTTGTAACTAATGGTAACCCAATCAAAGGTCAACATTTGAGAACCATTGTGACTCACTTATATAATAGAATAGATTGTTGATCATCAACAATGGATTCATGTTATTATCTCTTACGTAATTCAGGCACTTGTAATCTCACACAACCTCAAATTCAAGTCTGCATTATTGTAAAAAAAACTAAGGTGACCTAGGTTGAAACACTCGATCTTATTAAGGAATTACTCTGAAAATACACCAAATTCACCATCATCTCGTAAGGCTCTATTAGAGCCATCAGATTCTCAAGGGAAGATTTCGGTTATGTTTCAAGGTGTATGTTGATTTATATGTTGATCTCCAAGTGGGGTGGTATTACTAGAACTTTTATGTAAATACATCCACATACTCTCCCACTAATGCTGTGAACTGAAAGCTCAGAACATCTATTGCTCCAGGGGTAAGGCTATCCAATTCAAGAGTGATCGATTTATACCTCATATACATTAGAAAAATCTCTACATTTTCAGCATCCTTTATAATAAAAAATGAAAATATCAACCCATCTCTGCAGACACACCGAACCCGTAACCTAATGAAGTCAAATTGGGTTTTGATCGACGATAGCCGACCCCTAACTAGAATGATGTCATACGGCCATGATGCTACCACCAATTGGTTCCAACTGAAACACTCATTTCCCAGAGAAAGGTAACACATTCTGCAAAGATATGTGATCATTGAATCTCCTCCCAATGGATTCCCCAAAATAAGGGGTGAATCAATGGATCTACAAGAATTTCATGGTTTCTCACAATACTTTTGGTGAGGAAGGAATGAAAAATAGAAGTGTCTATAATTATTAATGCTAAGTTAAAAACGGAAAAAAATATTACCACAAATCATTCTTGGAGTCCCTAGATCATACACCTCGAGAACTCCAGGAGAAGTCAAAAATGAATAGAGGCATCATTCTAGTGTGTATGTCCCATCGTATACCTCGATCTAATGTCTGAGCACTGATGTACTAATCCAAAATTATATCTATTGATTATATCTCATGGTTGGGGAAACTTATTGAATAGTCATCCACCATCTAACTTCCATGATGGATGTGATTATTCCCCTTCATACTCACGGATCATAGAGTAACTAGAGAGATATCCGCCCTAAATATTTGCTCGAACTCCGTCCACAAATGATTCTCCTTGTCATGTGTCTTCATGGTCAATATCCAACATCATCCTGATGAACCCTAATGAATTATCTCTCACAGGATCAACATCTATTCTGTGGGTATCTTCACTAGACACAAAACATTAGTCTCCATCAAAATCCAATACTTAGCTACATGAGGGTCGGGATCACCTCAGAACATGATGTGTCATTATCTATGAAACTCATGGAGTGTGCTCATCTTGTGCCCCACACATGTTAGAGCTATAGGCACCACATTATGCTCCACTTGAGGTGGTATAGCTGGTGCCCCACCTAGTGTTATACCCTGGGAAATTGGTCCATGTATTAATTCCTCGTCATTGAGGGGATCACCCTTATGATCAAGCTCCCGAATCATAGAGGGTATGAATCATGGATGCATATTTTAAGGAAACAAGATGTATAATGGTCAACATGTATATCTGAATAGGTGAAAAAAGGACACTGAAAATGCCACCCAAACCTATATGATTCATTTATCAATTGTTTATTTCTTTATAACTAGTTTTTTGGAGGACCGATTCGAAAAAAGGTTACCAGAGTCATGGTGTATGGATTTTTCTGTCACCCACATCAACAATATAGTACCTTGACTAAAATCCGAGCGTAAAACACTGCACTATATTTCTTCAAAACAATCTCATAGACCAGTGGTCCTAATGTTGAATTGACCACTACTAATACCACTCTATCACGACCCATCCTAGGGGGTTCCTCACCACAACTCTCCAATCCCTCTACCAACAAGGCGTGGGATGGTGGCAAGTACCATGTATGTATATCACTAACATTGGACGCATTGCATAAGTACCGATACACAAAAAGACATCACGAAACCCACTAAAGAAATGATGTAAAACCCTCTAAAGTAGAAAATGCATGAATGCAACTAAACATTAGCATCATAGTACAATGGAAATAATGAGCAGAATGAAAACTAGTCTATAATACAAGACTTAAAAAGGAAAGAGTTTGAAATATACAATGTTTAACATGTATGAAAAATGAGGTTTTGGGAATACTACTCGTAGATGTAGGAGCACCTCCTCCTTCAAGGAATTCAAGATTCTCAGTCAAGTCATGGTCTTCCCTAGACTCTGTCAGAAGGATTCTCATCTGCACCTGACATTATAGATGGGATAAAATCCCATGTAGGGGTGACTATAAAATTACTTATTAGGGGACCCCAAAAACCACAAAGTAATACCCAAATTAAAGGTATAATAATCTCAACATATTATTTGTATTCTGAAAAATTATAAAGATAAACCCATCTATATAGAATGGATACCCAGATCCTGAGTGCAGAGACATGTTACAATGACCCCATACCCATGAAACAGATTAAGTTCGAAAAATTCCCAAGCACTTGTCTAGAAGAACACTCTTCAAGAGTCTGATTTCTCTAATGAAGTCCATTTGATATGTAATTTTCATCATGAAAATCCATGAGAGAGATAGGTGAACAAATATATCTAAAGAGATAGAAGTTACACTCTTTCTATGATGACAGACATCTGATTGGGAAAATATCATATTACATAGATGAGGATCACTACCAAGGATATAGTGGATACAAAGGCCAATCAGGATTCGTTTACTAGGTAGAGAATCAGCATAATGTTGGATTGTTCTTGTCGATACATGAATCTACCTAGATATTTCATTTGAGTTCTCAACAAGGATTTATCATCAAAATATCCAAATTCAAACTGATCTTTTCTCCAGATACCAACTATAGAGACCTAAACTTTTCACCCATTGAAATTACATCATATTTTCATAAAATATATACATTATAAAATCAGATTCCCAAAGTCTGTGATTGGTGTAGTTCCTTTGTAAACATGGATACATAATCACTAATATATAAATGATAAATACAATCTCACACTACATTCATCTTGACTAGAAAATTTCATAGAAACATCCAACATAATACATATATTCATAAATTTGGGTAGAAAAAATAAAAAAAGGTGAGTTCGAATACTTAGTAAGGGTATAAACTGAAGACATGAAATAATGATCAGAATAATAAGGCATTGATAACATGATCATTTATATATAAAATAATAAACTTCATATCAATGATCATAACATAGATCATGTAAAAAATATTTTCTATCATTAAGACATGAATCATAATTGAATAATGTGCATAATCCATGAAATATATCAAAATAATAAAACATGGAATCATGTAAAAGACATAAGAATATAATATTATTTTA
The DNA here is from genome assembly GCA_963277665.1 of Viscum album. Classification (NCBI taxonomy): domain Eukaryota; kingdom Viridiplantae; phylum Streptophyta; class Magnoliopsida; order Santalales; family Viscaceae; genus Viscum; species Viscum album. Next base: position 1,779,733,317 of record OY728121.1, on the reverse strand, counting down.
ATAGTAGACAAGTCATCACTCTCAATACCATATTATTGGGTAGAGTAATTTACTGAATTGGGTGAATCCCATTCCATCCTTTTAATACTGAACCGAGTGAAACCTAATTCCATTCATGTATTACTAAACAGAGTAAACCCATATTATAGCCATGTTTATATCACTAGATATAAATGTTTACATAATGAATTGTAGAGACATATATTTCTAATTCATTACAAAATGAAATCATATATACATGTTCGACATGGTCATGAATAATCATATCATAACGCCATAAATAAAATGGGTATCATAAACATGTAATCAGATCACAACATATGGAAAGTGACATGTTTCATAATCATTTCAACATAAACATAACCCATGAATAGATGTGGGATTCAAAATCATATGACCCTTGAAAAAGAAATGGGCTTCAAAAAATTCATGCTTAAAAGAATTATCAATTTTGAGAAATAATATGATTGTAATAACTGAATAATTTCCCCATAAAATAATGAGTAATAAAAATTGATGATATATTATATGGGAAATAATTTTTAATTTTCATTTAAAAACAATTTTCAATGAAAAATCTTTTATTAATTGAAAAAAATTATAATATAAAACCTATTGAGGACATTTTTATTTGAAAATTGATTTGAAGACTTATAATATAATATTTGAAAATAGTAAAACAATAATAATATAATTTTTCATTGAAATTATCATTAATTATATTTTTATATAATTTTTATTTTTTATGAATAAATTAGATTTCCAACTGAAGAGAGAGAGACCAACATATTTTAAAAAAATTATCTTAAGTTAAAAGGAGTGTAAAAATGGTACTGGTAACAGAATATGTAATGAATAAACATAGGATAAAGAATATCAGGAATTTTATTGATATATGTGTCATAATATTTCATTAATGAAATTGTAATAAATGAAATCTCCAAAAAAGAGATGATGTTGTATCAATATGCAAAAATAACTCAGAAACATGGGATCATAATCTCTATCTAAAGAAAGTAGTATAAATTATCATTAATATATAATTAAAATATAGAAATTCAAGTTATAACATTTATAATGGATGTATACAAACCTAGAAAAATATTTTATGTGTGTAATAAAACATGAGTCTCAAAGAAGGAAAATAGAGGCAAAACTATTTAACCGATTTGGAAACATTGAATCTTAAACCACATGAAAGAAGGATTTTGAAATTCAAATGTGAATAACCATAATTTTACTCATAAGATACCTATAATTCAATCATGTTATTTACATAAACCACACAATATTAATGATCGTGGAAAAACACATGTATCTCACGAAAATTAAAATTGAGATGAAATCCCCTTACCATGTGCCTCGACTCTCTATGTACTCTTACAAGATTACTGTAAAATAAATATTATCTAATTATAGATAATTTAAATAAGAATATTATTATATAATTTATAATACATGGTTTGATAATGACCTTATATTATTTATTTTTAACGATCTTTTGTTATGGTTTCACTTTAGGTAATATTCACCTTGTTTTTTGGAATGTGTCTTAATTTGTTATATTATTGTTCCTTATACATATTTAATGATTCCGAAATGTATATAATTATTTAAGTTTTATTTATATATAGTATATTTATATTATAATAATCTATATATATATAAGAGTATGATGTTGAATACACCATTAATTGAGACTGTAAGTCTTACGTAAGCAATATTGTTGTTTTCGTCTTTATTGGAGCATTGAATGAAATAATGTAAATGAAATATGTTTATATTTGTATTTATATATATGTAAATTTATTATAGTATAATTAATAATATATATATATATATTATATGTTTACTATTCCCATCTGTAATTCATTTCATGTGGGGTGTGAATAAATCACATCGCATTGACGGGGTGGTAGCCAACACTTCCTCAAAAGTGATTATCGTATTGATACCAATTTTAATGTAGGGAGGTTTGTGTTGTAAAATGAATAATGAAGATTAAAAAAATACAATATATGACATATATAAACAGTTTTCCATAATTATGGCCACCATGATTAGTGGTAAATGAAAATAAAGAATCACTGTTTCGTGAGGGAGTAATTAACCATACTTAGAAATAATATGTTAAATACCCCGTAGATGGAGGTGTTTGTTTTATTATTTCATAACCATATCATAATAAAATCATATTAAATTATATTTTCTAGTTTTTTCTCACATTAATTAAATATATAGAGTGGAGTGGGTGAAGAAGGAAAATAAAGGAATGGATATCGAGGGAAGATGCTACATCTAAATCAGGTAACTCTTTTTGGTTTGTGCCGAAGGTATTTCATGAGTTGATTTATTCCATAAGGTTCCATTGAAGGAATAATGGAATAGTTTTGGGAGGCTACATGGGCACATCATTTTCAATAATAAGTGGTTTGAGATCTGAGTCGAATGGGTAGAGGAGGTGGCCTTTTATAGAGGAGGATGAGTTACACTCTCGTAAATATTTGAATTTGGAATATGAGAAAAATTATTCATCTAATAAGTGGATCAAATATTGGATCAAAGAAGACCCAATTAAGTAAAGGATTTAAATATTTCCAGACAATGGGTTTTGGACATGTTTCTAGGTCATTATGGTTAATAAATATAATAATTAAAACTGTATTATCTTATTTTTATCATAACATTTGTAATTAATTTTAATCACATTCACATATAGTTGTTTATGAAAACAATTATTACCATATTATACATAATTAATTATTATAATTATAAATTTGGAATCCATTTATCAAATTTCTAATTATAGAAGTGGTAAAACTAATTTAAAATTATCCCCACTATTGGGACAACACTGCAAGTTTTTATATTGAAATGGTTCAAATTGATCATACACTTATTGTATAATATAAAATTTTAAATGGTTCTAATGAAAAAAATTGAATTGGTTGAAAAATATATTTCCTAATAAATCATTTAACTCAAATTAAAATATATTTGTTTCCTTATCAATGTATTAAATTAAAGATAAATTTTGAATTAATACTTTTATTTTTTACTATTAAATAATAAATAACACTTCATTAAAAAATACCACAATTTCACCAAAACATACTTTTTACATTATAAATTAAAAAATGAATTTTATTTTATCAAATTAAATATAAAAATGTTTCTAAAATTAATTTATTATATGGACATTAAAAGAGAACTTTTACGCATGGAATGACTTTACCGAAAACATTATCTTTTATTATAAATGTGTTATATTTATATAAAAAAATTATGAACAATATATGAGAAGTAGTTAATAATGATAATATAACATTGTCTAACAGATAGGTTATAATTATCTTATTCAGATTATTAACACATTAAAAATTGATGTTTCTTAGAAACAAAGTGTAACGTGTATCGTACGAATACTAAGTGTTGTGTGCAATGTACGACATGACAGTGTAGTGTGAAAAGAAATTTTTACATAGTTTATTGCATAATATAAATGATAATATAAATATATTCAGAATAAATATGTCTACAAAAAATTAGATTGTTATAACCCAATTTATCAAGTGATACATGATCTACTTATGATGTAGAGATGTGAAAATGTCTTGTGGTGGATGTTTTGAAAACATTATATGAAATATTTTAAAATATATATTAAGAAATTTTTTTTAATGAAAATAATAATTATTGTGATATCCATTATTCTGTAGAATAATTTTATAATGTAATTTTGAAATTTTTAATCATCATTCAACAAATAGTCGCAACATGTCTATGTGATATAATAATTCAATGGCCATTGAATTGGATGATATGAATTCAAGTTAGAAAAAAATCATATATCATTATAAATAAAATTTAATTGACTTCAAATAAGTTTAAAAGAAATTTATGTGGAAAAATTTATTCTAAAAACATCACTGAGTTGATTATGGAGGAAGCAAGGGTGATGTATTATATAAAAATAATTATTGATTTTTTCATAAAAATTTAAAAATAAATAATGATAATTTGAAATAAATTATATAATTTCCACTAAATTGGATGATTAAATTTATATGATTACTATATTCAAGAAAGGAATAAATATTATTCTAGATTTACAAGTAAAAACAGTTTATTAATTGCATGAGAAATTTATCTTATTAAAAAATAAATTTTCAAAATTAAATTTAAACATTCAGAACATTATAAATCATTTATTGAATTCATGTTTTTATAATAATATATTATCATTTAGTAATATAAAATTTATATATTTATTATATATTATGGATCCTGATAACATATTATAAAACTATGATTGTATTCCTATGGAAAACTCACCCATGTCTATGATAGAACCCCTATAAGGAATGTGGTGAATAGAACTGATGGTATTCCCATTAAAAATGAAAATATTTGATTTCATAAAATACAATAATGAATATCCTAATAAATTATTGTTATAATTAGTTTGTTTTCAAATAATATTTTTAGATACTACCTTTTATTATGAAATGGATTTACATATATTTAGTTTTATATGTGAATAAATGAAATATAAATCATTAAAGGAAGTTGATATAATTTTTTTAACATTGCATTACCAACAAAATAATAATAATTTATTGATGTTACTATAATAATTCAATCAATTAAAAAAATCACTAATAGAGTTCCCCATAGTAGTACATCCATAAGAAATGCGTAAAACTAACTTGCATTAATTGATAAATATATTTTTCTGAGAAGTTGATTCATGGGGATTGATTATGAAAATAAAGATAATGAATGTTGTATAAATTGGATTTTATAATCTTCTCTTAAAAAAATAGCTTTCACATATTAGAAAAATATTTTTACATGTGAATAAAAATTACACTCTATTATTTATCATGTAAAATTACATATCGAACCAAATCTATGTGTTATGAAAAATATTGATTATAATTTGAATAAATATTTATATAATATTTTTTTAAATAGGAAATTAATAATGTTATATTTTTAGAGTTTCTATTTCTATAAGTCAACATAGTGGAGTCACATATTGTGTTTGAAATTTATGAAATTATAATGATAATAAAAATTGAATTTTTTCTTGATAATTTTAATGTTATTTATAGCATAATTTTTTTTCCAAATTAATGTATAATATAAATGTTTTTCTAAATAGTGACACTCTGTATTCATAATTACTTTTCAAAAAACCATCTTCCCCTACCAATGTAAATATAAATTTTATGACATTTATTCATGTTTTTTGGACGGCGAGAGATATGGTTATTTGGAAATAAGTGTAAAAATAATAAATTTCTACCGTTATAATATTTTATGTAATAGTTGATTATTTGAAAAGTAAAAAGTAAAAATTATTGAATATGGTAGTAATTTTATATTTGTTAAATAAAAAGTGTTATTGCAATATAAATTTGTATCCTAATTAGGCTCATAGTATATATGAAGTGTTTCTTTTAGGAACACTCCATATCAATTCGTATAGTATATTATTAATTAATAAATTATTATAACACACTATGTTTTTAGAATTTTTTTTGAAAAAATTTATTTAAATTAATTATTTTCATTTTATGAATCATAGATTAATTCTTGAATTACATGAAAGACATGGGTTATCTTTAGTTACACATGACAGAATATTTTTTAAAATACAATTATATAATTTTAATATTATTAAAATTATACCATTATTACATATCCATTAATCATATAAATATGAATTGTAGTATATATATTTTAAATATTATATTCAATTTATTTATAAAAAATATATATTGAGAACAAATGTACTGAATTGTTAAATAAAATCTATAAATGCTTCAAAAACACATTTTCCCCAAAAAATATATTTCATTACTTATTTTATTGAATAATAATTTTTTAATGGTTTTATTAATGGTATTTGATAAAATAATATTCATATATTATCATTATATCTATATTTTTTCTAAGTGAATATTTGATAATTTTAAAAAATCAAATATTTTTTTGATGGACTGAATAGAAATAAATTTTAAATAAAAAATATCTTTTAATTTAAATTATTTATAATTTTAAATAGTATTATAAATTTTATTTTATGTTTAATTAGTTAAATTATATTTATATTAAACAAATTATATCATTGGAATAGTTTTCATATTCGGTTTCTCTATAAAAAGAATGCAATCTATTCAAAATTATCACATTGAAACCATGGTTTGTCATCACATCTTCGTGATTATAATTAAATTATGTTTTCCAAAAAGGTTTTATTAATGAGTGGAAAATGGATTTAATATATGGAATTAGAATAATTTATATAATACTAAAAAGTAATCATAATTATGAATTAAGGGAATTCTTAATACATGAATAATTTGTTACAATTGTTTCGGAAAAAATCGAATTAACAAGGGATATATTACAAATATATCTTCTAAAATGACACAAATACATTTCTAAAATATATTTTATAGTCATATTTTGATCCAATGAGGTCTATGTCTTGAAAATACATTATTTTTTACCATTTTATCTTTCAATAACGATCGCATGCATCATTATATTATTACAATTACAACTGTGACACTCACCTCACTTCTAAATGGACAACCACTCTCCTCTCTTATTTTAACATTTATACCATTTTTTATATCTTGATAACATTCTAAATACTTTTTAATATACATAAAATAGTCTAATATTCCATTTTTTCATAGAAATATTTTTGAAATGATTTTTATGAAAACACAAGAGCATACATGAGGTAGAGGAAATGTTCATCATCGATAATTTTTTTTAAATATTTATCCACCTTATTAAATTCATATAATTAAATTATATAATAATAAAATCTCTATATTATTTGTTTTTATATGTTTATATGTATACTTAATTGATTAAATAATTTAAAAATACATCAAATGAGATAAAAAAATCATCCTTCTTGTGTATACTGGTCGATGAAATCATGAAATAATGTCAATGTTTCTGGTACCAAATCTAAAAGAAGATTATAATGGTGCATTAAATTTTTATATTTATTGTTTATGATATAATTATACAAAAAATATTATTAAATTTCCCATACCTTATAAGATTATATTATGTGTGAATATGATAAAAGGAACTCATGGGTCTGGTAGAATACCCCAACCCAAAGCGACATGATATGATCACAATTTACATTAATGGAATTATGAATGTTTTTATTGATAATATTTTTTATACATGAAATAAAATTTATCATGGAATGGAAATATATTATTAACCATACCTTGTATCAAACAATTAAACTAATTTAAATAGAGTTCATGCATACATATAACCTATCATATACATAAAATGGAAACATAATTTTGTATCAATAAATTTTTGGGTTTCATATAATTATATATATAATTAATATATTTAATTTTTATAATTTTTATAAAAAATTTATATGATGTATTAATGAATAATATAAAAGGACAGTAAATAAAAAATAAATATATCTATGAATGATAATGAACTTATGGCCTTAAATAGAAATTTAACATGAAATTTATAATTAAGAAAAAATAACATTTCTTCAATAATCCAGGTATATTATTCTATATAAGATTATGGATTTAAAAATTAATTATAAAAAAAAAATAATAATTGTACCATATCATCAAATGTGTATTATAGAATCATCACTTAAGATAAGGGATTTATTTCCCAATTTTTACTTCTACAAGAGACATTCCCCATCCAAAACCAAAATATTCTCTATGGTGTATATAACATTCATGAATGTAATAAATAGTTCATTATATAAATATTATGGGGATTATATACAAATTTCTGGATCTATCATTCATGTGGATTATGTTTTATAAAACATTTGAGAAAATGTTTTTTTATATTTTATTTATATCATCGATTAGAAAAACGTATTCATCCTTTTTTTATAAAAATTATTTAAATAATTTTTTAATAATTAATAAAAAAAATTCAAAATAATTCATCAATAATTTATATATTTATGAATTTATTTATAGGACTCCTCATGTTTATTCAAAATAATGACAATTTTTTATTTTACAAAAAAATGATGGAATCATTATTTGTTATTTGTAAAAAATGATTATATTTTTTTTCTATATTGACCAATATCTTCGTTTTATCTTCCATTATAGGTTTTTTAATTAATTTTCAATATTATGTATTTAAAGTTATTTTTATGATTTCTTAGTTTTAATAATTTATGATGTATGAAAATCTATATTTATCAAGGAATTATCCAATTGATTTATCATTAAAAATAATTTTCCATTGAAGATGAGATCCCTTATGGTAATTTGTGCATTACTAGGGGATTAAAACAATAGAAAAACTTTTTATACTTTTCAATTAAGTGTTTATTATTATAATATATAGATGAATCTGATTTCTCTTCCTCTGGATAAGAATGAAAAATTTCTTTGCAAACCTGCTAGATTCTACCTTGGATATGAAATAAAGAAATGATGAACATACAATTAATAATATCGAATTTTTTAATATGATGGAAAAATTATAATTATAATTTCTTTTAAATAGTGATGATGAGATTAATATTCAATAAAATCCTAGAGGGATAATGTATGATTTTCATTATGTGACAGTTGGGACTTATATCACCAACTAATATAATATATATGAACATATATCTTAATATATTCATTTAATTCATATGGAATGTACCCTATTCAGTAAGTGACATTATCTATTATGATGGACTTTGGAGGGAAACATGAATATTATGATGGTTTGGAGATTGAACACATTCCTATATGATATAATTATTGTTGAGAAATAAATAAAATTAAAAATATTTTTTATTCCAATGTGTATTCCACTAATCTAGGAATTACTACATTATTATGATATCATTCCTCATTTTTATTAATTATATTATGATTCATCTGTTTTAAAATTATAGTCGTTATTCCATGAAAAAGTGTTATAATCTTTAATGTGCAAGGTATGGTTTTTTATGTTATGGTCATGTTATCATACTAATATATTCATATTTTTTTTACATTTCACTAATTTTTACCCATATAGATCATCACAGGTAAAACATTTTAATTTATCCCTTCCACATAATATTGAAAAAATTATTATGCATGAAACTCCCAAAAAAAATTCTATATATGATGAATTTAGTAGGAGATGATGTTTTTTACAAATTAACTAGTTGTTTGTTCATTCATGTTTCAAATGGGATTGTAACTTTTTCATGTAGAAGTGTTTTTTATATAATGTAATGTATTTTATTAAAAGATAATTTATTATTATTTTTTGATAAATAATGTATTATAAATTTTGTATTAGATGATATATTTTATTAATTATTGGAAACTGTGGCGAGGGAATTTTTTTTTGATCCATATGGACTTGTATTAAGTCATTTTTACATATTTTTCAATGTTATGAAATTTTCATGGAATTTATGTAAAGGATTGTTCTAGTGGATTGAATGAAATTAAATACCTATCTATATTTTAAAATATTTTGTGGATCTTTCATTGATTTAAATTGTGGTAATAACCCAGAAACATGTTAATTCAGATGGACTCAATTTTCTCTTACTACAATATAATGGGTCTTGAGGATCACCTCATTTGAAAGTACAGATGAATGTGATTTGTAAATTAAATAAATCATTACTAACCATCATGTATAATTTGAATTATTACTTATGATAAACATGTGTTTTCATTGATAAAAAATAACATGAAATTATTTTGACATCCAATAATTTTGTTTTCATGATTATATAATTTCTCAATTTGATTATTTTTTTCATACACTATGAATTTTGATTTTACATAATTGATTGAACTCAAAGAATGAAATTTAATGTTTACTGTATTGTAAAATTAAATTATTTTCCTCTAGATTATCCAAACATTATTCTATATGTATTATGAAAACATATATTTATTCATCCAAAAAATTATCATGCATCGAGTATTTATAGACAAAACAAGGAATAATATATCGGAAAATATCTTTTCGAATAATTCATACTGAAATTTCAATATTATTTTAGTTGTTTTATAATCCATTATTTTTTGAACAATGGGTTTTCACTACTAATGAATATTTTCCATTCACTAGTTTCTGGAACATGGAAAATTAATTTGGGAGGTCAATCGTTTTGATGATTAATAAAATATATAGTGGAAACCTATATAGAAAACAAGTTTGAGAATATTATCTAATTGGATATATAATATTTCAGATACATATTTTTTAATAATTATATTCCTATTAATCGTTGTATAATGATTTAGTATTTCCATTAACAAAAAATAGATGCTTAATATCCTTTTACATATGAGGACTCTTTAGATGACATCAATGGTACACATGTTATATTATCATCTTACTAAAATGAAATTTTGTTCATTTCTAATGTGGATAAAATCCATGGATCTAAAGGGCATTAGACTTAATATTCTTCAGTATATATGATGTGACTATTTGGTGTGCTATCAAGGTGGAAATGGTGGTTGGAGACAAATATCAATATCATGGTTTTAATATTAAGAGAAAAAACTCATTTTAATAGAAAATAAAAAACCCTAGAGGGATGAAAATGAGACTTCAATTGTTTTAAAAGTGTTATAAAAAATGGAAGAAATTTTATTATAGGAAATGGTAACATTAATGTATCGAATGAAAGTTCATATATAAATTTATTACTAGTGTTTTTGGATGAAGCTACCTAATGATGTGAATATAGTGATTGCTGTAAAGAATGAACAATGGAACATCCCTTGTTTCATGAGAAAATATTATGGGAAGTGTGCTTGAAGGCTTCAAAATATACCTATTAATGATGATGAAAGACATCAAAATTATATTAATCTGAGATAATATGGAAAATATCATTGATCACTATTCATACCAAGGGGCACAATAATGCCATGGGAAAGGTACACTCACCACAAACTCTAAATTTTTTTATTTGAATATAATCTATCATTTTATTTATATATGGAAAATTTTGAAAGGATAAAATGGTTCCAGCAAAATTATTATATGAAGAATGTGTATTAATTACCTTAAGGGTGTGAAGATAACATATCGTGTATTTGATTCCTCTATGTTTGGATTGGTGGAAATTTTATACATTAAAATCATGACATTGATCATATGGTTTAAATTTTCTTTATATTATTAAATAATTGTATTTTAATAAATAAACACCAAATCCATTTCGGTGGAATTTAAGTAAAATTTTGTATTCCAAAAAAATCCTATTATAATGTAGTATTGTGATAATAAATATAAAAAATGAAGGGAAATCCAATAAATTGTATATGTTTTGATACTATATAAATAGTGACATCATTATCATATAATTATTATGAAACATAAAATTTTTGCTAATCCAATTATGATGGATATTTTTATGAATTTACATTAGTGTTTCTCATCCTTACTAATAATTTATATTGATCTTGTTATAAAATTCAGAATAGGTTCCACAAAAATTTCAAATAATCCTTATATAATTTCATTAATTTTGTTGTATGAATTGAAATTATAATGTGATGATAAAGCTGAAGAGGGATTTATTCATATAATAGAATCCCTATGTGGTTAACCAATTATATTTTTAGATAACTTTGAATAATTATTACAATGAATTCATTATTAATATTTGGATAAGATCCCGATCAATAATTAGTTTATTATATCAATTTATATGTCCTATTTTATCATGATTAAGAAGTTCAATATATTTTCAAAATATTCCATTATTTTTTATATCAGAAATTGAGGATTAGGATGAAAGATATAGAAAAGAAATATAATTCTTTATGATGGATGGAATAAATGAATAGATAGATATTACATTCAATATTACAAATTAACCAAAAATCATAGATTCTATTTATCAGACTAACTACTCTACAATAATCATGTGTTTATTGAACAATGTCTTTTGATATCACCATGATCATTTTTTATAGCCTTTATAGATGACATTATAGTCTGTTCATAGAGAATGTATCATTATTATTTTGACATTAGAATTGTTATATTCCCCCAATGTAAGAATAAAATATATTAAATATTTATTTCATCTTAATTTTTAATGAAAACGTTATCATTTATGTGTTATATAAAGTCTAGAGATGGTAAATCAGTTGATCTATCAATTGGGAAGGTAATTGAATTTTGGACCAAACCAACCATGGTTATTGAGATTGAAATGTTTCATTAGTTAGAAATAAACTTTTTTGTATTATAGAGAATTTATCATGATTATATAATAAAATAACATTGTTAACCATTTATGGATAAATGTTATACAAGAAAGTGGAATGATTAGAAATATTTCCGGAACTAATGTGAATATTCGTCAGTTCACCCATTCCTAAAAGACCATATATGGTAGAATATATTTTAATACAAAATGGCACATAATTTAATGGATTGTATTCTTGTTCATGCATAATCAAAAAATTTTATTTTATGCCTCTTTAAATTTTTTGGATTATGAGAAAAATGATCTAACTCGATATTTATAGTAACATGACGTTATTTTTCCTTCAAAAATAAAGACACATTTTCAGTATGGAGAAAAGGGTGATATATATGGTTGTAGATACCCAATCCATGACATAAATAGACACTAAATTACTTTTTCAGAATACTTAATACATACCAAAAACAAACAAAAAAGTACCGTAATAGTTTAGTGTATTTGAAAATTCCGAAAAATAATATTTTAATCATGGTTAAAGATCTTCAACATCTCCAATAAAGATCATCCCCTTTTGTTTTCTTACTTAAAACCATTCTTCATATCCTGGGGAAAAGAAAAACTCAAAAGGATGATCTCAAATGATCAGTAAGGGTAAACATAGAGAACATAAAACAATCAATAAACATTTGGATGCAAAAAACACATGAACATAAATTCAAAACATCAAAATCTTGAGCAATGACATGACTCATGGACGTACTTAAGGCATATATCATAAAGTAACATCAATAATGATAAAATATCACTGCAATAAAACATGTAAATGTTGAAATCCATTAAGCACATGATATTATTTCCATTGTATAAAAGGCATTGCTGTCGAGACTATCTTAGTGGACAAAGTCCCTTTCGGAATCGAGTTCACTCCTTGTTCCAGTCCTGTAACAATGAACCAAACTAACTTACCATTCCAGCCATGTATATCTCATGAGATATAAATCTTTAACCAATTCATTGGAGGGAGATATAGGTCCCACCAATCTCATAATGAAATAATTATTACTTTTCCCCCAAAATAAACATAAATCATTCATCACAACCCAAAGAATAAAATGGGTTTCACAAACATCATCCATCATAACATAATCCGTATAAAACAAATGGTTATCCATTCATCATAAGAAAAGTGAAACCATGTAACTAATAGAGGCATTATACTTGAAACATTCACATATGAAATAGTGACATCTTATATGGAAACTGTTATTGGTAAAACACATGGAATGAATTCTTGAGGAAACATCCTTTCTTCTTCAACAGAATTTTATTTTCACCAAATTCAATTAAATTTTAAAAAAATGATTTTTTAGAAAATAGTCATGAAATCTTGTAGATTATTCTTCATGAAAATAAGGCATTATAAAACCGTAAAAATTCGTTCATGTTGTATAAGATTAAAAAAACTCCCCTCGTACTTTTAAAGGAAAAGTCAAAATGTACCGTGTCAGGTAAAAAAAGAAATATTCCTTCCATAACACTAAGTAAAATTCAAGAGGGGTAAAAATGACATTATTAATACATGGATTAACACATTATGAAAACGTTTATATGTACATGGATGAAAAATATGACCCCAGTAAATACTAACGTATAAGCATTCTCAGATAAAAATGATATTGAAAAATTATCCCTTGCCTTAGGTCCCATAAAATTTATACGTATCTGAACCTCTTGTATAATAATATAAATAATGTCATTTATTTATTGGGGAATCATATTCATTGTTATGATCTCATATATGGTTCACTTATGCCTTTATATTACACATTCTTTTGTAAATTCCATGTTAAAGAAGTGTTTTGGGTAAATTTGTTTTATTTATCGTACGTGTTTGGACTTGTTGTTCTTGATATTATTATTACTTATATCATGATTTAATTACTTCCAAAATGTAAATAATGATATATTTATCATATATATTCATTATATATATATAATAGATATATAAATGATATTAAATACACCGTTCAGGGAGATGGAAGGTTGTACAAACGCATTAAGGCTATTTTCCTTTCCTTATTGACTTGAATGGAAGTACATAGATGACATATATTTATATATAAATAAATAAAACAGGTTTATCATGTCATATATTTCATTATTATTCATCATATATACTTTATAATCATTCTTGAGTGGTTAATATGGAGAATGAATCTAATAGCGTCATGGAGACAGTAATCTGTACATACGCACGACTGCTGATATCATTCCCATAATTATTTGATTGAATTGGTGTGGAAGATATAATATCTCAGAATCCGTATGATGTTATAATTAATATATATGTTTATTATTTTCACCGTTATACCCATCCATGTATGGTGGTGGTGGAAAAATATATTACACCACGGTATGAAGACGGTATTCCATACGTACGCACATGCGGTGATTTGGTATTCCGTATGATGGATCGAAGGTGAAATGGGGTTGTTTTTTATTTATAATAACATATCAGTATACTAGTGATACTTATGTCATTAATTTATAAGGAAACAACTAAGGAAGACTAAATTGAATAAGAAATAAAATATGAAAGAGTCGGTAGAATATATTACCTATTCTTCGACCGCGTCTTCATTTTTTCTTACACTATATAGTTAATAAACATACAATAACAAGCCAAAATAACCCCAAGTGGTTAATTATTAATATATATAACCATATCTATGTAATTTCTCTGAACCATATATTTTTAGGAATATAATAACAATTAATAATATAATATTTTTTTTAAAAACCATTTTATGTCAATTTTGACACTATTTGGTAATTTATTTTTGTAAAAATTAAAATAGCATTATTAGTTAGAAAAAAGTTAATTAAATCAATAATAACATGTCATTGTAACCTAAATAATTATTGGAATTAACAAAAAGTCTAAAATTACATTTATTTGGGTATTTATAACATCAATTATTATAATATTTCATTAATAAGGTAATTTCTGTATCATTATCGTGTTATAAATAAATTAAATTATTTAATGTCTAAAAATTATAAATAAAATAATATTATGTAGGAAATAATTTTATAATTCTAATGAATATTTATAGTCAAATTTATCATAATTATAAACCTATATTATAAATGTTAAGTTATTAAACATTGATTTTAACTCTTTTAACTCTTCATTGAATTAAATAATAATAAATGTCCTAATCTAATACAGGTGGACCTAAATGATAATATTATATTACTAAGGTTTATTTTGGTCGAATTATACTTATCCAATATAGTTAGGACATGTTTTAGGGTAATAATAATATCATATTTACCCTTAATTACCCTATTTACTTTTAACTGTGGTAAATAAAAGTAAAAAGTTACTATTCACCAAAAATTCTTTTTATCTTATTGAACCACATATTACTCTTTGATATTAACTGTGTCTCTCATATTTTTGAAATTACACTCACAGAAGTGGTAAATTTTAGTTATATATAACTTTTCAAATTCTCATTGGAGGTGGGTAATAGACGGTGAAAAGTTCAGTAAAATTTTTATATATCTAAAATTATTATAAAATCACTCCAATGAACTACATTGAACATATAAAGTATTCTATATTAATTATGAAAGAAAATAAATTTATATAAAATAAATAATTATTTAAATAAAAACTCGGTTTTTAAATAGTAACCTATAGTTTTCACTATTCATCAAAAATTGAAGGTTTTCAGAAAAATTCCAAAAATTCACCCATGGATAATTTCGATATTCCGAATCCAAAAAAGAAGTCCATTTTGAATGATAAAATTTAGAAAAATTTGAAAAATTTATATTACTATTTATAACGACAAGTTCATAATAATATTATAATAATATCTTGTTTAGTGAAACTCGGTATATTGTATTACACACGCTATCGAGGAAGGTATTGATTGCATGTAATGAAAGAAAAGTCAGGGCTGTTTGTAGTGAATGCTCTGTTTGGTGTTGCGTATAAAACAATCAAAATTTATTTCATTTATACATTAAAGAAAATATATACATAATGTTGCGTAGAATAATTTATAAAAAATGAACTTGAAATTTTGTGTAACACGAGCCATGAATAATGTTGCGTATACTGCAAGATAATACGGTGTTGCATATAGTACAAGCTAATCTTGGTGTAGTGTAAAATAGAATGCACAAAATAAATTAATAATAATTTATCTCATAAAATCTTAGGGTGTTACATTCTACCCCCATTAAAATAAATTTCACCCTCGAAATTAGTCGGTGTTATAAATTGTTTACTACTTGAATGTTTCGTTCATAGATACCTGCATCTTAAAAGGAATAATAAAACGTAATTTTAAAAATTAATATAAGAAATGTAACAGTTACACAGATTAACTCATCATTGGATTTCCACATAGGAGAACATAGGTGGAAATATTGATATGGAAGAAAAAATCAATACATCATGTTCTGATGGAGAGTGGTGGATGACATGGATATAAAAAATCCAACAATCACAAAGCCATAATTTTTTGATGATTTAAGGCACCACCTACTTCATCAGATATAAGGACATTAGGAAAAAAAATTTGTTTTCAAGATCATTTCCCAAAACTTGAAGAATTGTGGAATTAAATGAAATACTTACTTTATTTTGGTACCATCTCACCGTTGTTCGTGCCTTGAACAATTTCCACTTCATCTTTTAAAGAAATGATGGTGGATTTTTCATTCATGAAGTGTTAGTATATCATTTGATTGAAAAGTGGGTCATTCTATATATCTCATATAAAAGTTGAGAAAAAGTTATTAAATATACATAAGTCCATGTATGGTGAGATTAATCGTATAAGGTTATAAAAATCGACGTATACTTCATATATCATAGAACATAATAAATTTAAACTAATATAATAACCAGGGACTTCCTGTAGGCCAGTGGTTTGCGATAAAGGCCTGTCGCACTTCAGTTGTGGGTTCAATTCCCGCATCCTTGTCCGACGCGACGAGTTGTCGCCCGTCCTACAGGTTTTCCTTTTTCTAAAACTATGCTACTATAACTTTCCAAAAATAGTATCAAAATGTTGTAGCCTTAAACAATACTATCTGATGACTAACATAATCTTTTAAAATCTTTAGTCTTACACAATATCACATTATAAGGAAAAAGATTGATAGAGAGGTCATCTACCATGCGTGTAAATACAATCATTTATCCCCATATATCATAATATATGTCTTACTGGTCACATTCCAAACATTCGAATTCTGTAATCATGTATTGTATTGAAAAATGAATACCCATTGAAACTTAGTGAAAACATGAATGCAGTTAAAAGTTAACACTTTCCACATGCCAAAATCCCAAAAATTCTATAAACTCATACCATGATATCACTTAGTCCATATATCAATCATTAGCTCATGAATACTCTCAAACATATTATTTTCTCCTTATACATTCATTATGCACATATCATCTTCTTTTCAAAATATTTGTATCACATTTCATGGTTTCAGGTACAATATAATTATTGAAAACCATAACAAACCAATATATATATAGTCCAATATTACACAATACTATAAATGAGATTATAATCATTCCACTGCATCGTTGTCATACTCAACATCACCAATATTGATCGCATGTTACTTCCCATTGTCCTTTACCTTAATAGGTTGTTGATGTTGATCATCATTAACCCTTGGATAAGGGCATTGGTTAACATAATGCACAATTTCCTTTCAATTTAGCATTGAAGTGTTGGTGGAGCATTCTTTGTAGTCTTTTCTCTATTCAAATCATTAGATACCTTTTTCCCATTACATCAAAACTAAACTACTTTATAACCTTCTCTTCCACACTTAAAACATTTTCTAGTACATTTTAGACAATATCCACCTTGATTCTTCCCAAATTTTTATCATAAAGTAACATTCATCTTATTTTCACCATTTTTCTGAGATTTCTCCTTGAACTCCATCATTCATTTCATGTCAAAACCATGAGAAGGATATGTAACTCCAACTTCCAGTTCTACCTTGATTTTACAATGCACAATTTCTTCATAGCTACTAAAGTCTCTTATCACTAATTCCATTTGAAGACTTGGTTTTAAGCCACTTAAAATTGATCTACTTTACTTTCAGTTTGGATTATAAATCCAGGGTCATACCTTGCATGCCATGTAAAATTCACATTGTATATACCAACATATTCGTCATCCTTTTTCCTAAGCTCGAGGAACTCCTTCTCTATATTTGGTCTAATAATACGAGGGAAGTACCTATTGAAAAACATGTTCTTGAACTCATTCCATTCCATGGATTCAATTTTTTCTTGGGGCCCTTTTTTAACTAGAGTCCACCAGTAGTCTGATTCACTTATAACCGATAAACAACAAAAATGACTCTTTCATGCTCTTAACAGCGAAGTATAGAAAATGTCTTTTAAATGGTACTAATCCATTGTTCAACAACAATTGGATAAGAAGACCCAATGAATGAAGGTGGGCGTTTCCTCATGAAGGAATCAATAGAATATTGATTATTTATATAGTCATTTGGAAGTCCAGAATGATTCATAGCTTTTGTAAGTATAGAAATAATATTTTTCACTTTATCTCCCATAACATTGGTTTGTTAAGAAGGAAAATCATTGCATTGTCCATTACATTGATCAAAATGGTTCATTCGAGTTCTAGCCATCGTCTAAACCACAAAAATAATATTGTGATAGGAAAAATTCATACTAGGAAAAAACATAATAATGGGGGATTAACTTCAATATCTGAAATATTAGGTTTAATTCAAAGATTGTTACCGTAATTATAAGACTATAAAATATACTTATACATAACCTTAGGGACATCCCTAGACATACCTTAGAAATATCTCTAGGGACATCACTAAAGTTTTTGCATCCATGTTTCCAAAGGTTAATTAAACCATTCCTCTGATACCAACTGTAGATACCCAAAGCTTGACATACATAGACATTACATTACTTTTTAAGAATACTTAATATATAATAAAAACAAACACACAATGAACGTAATATTTTAGTGTCTTTGGAAACTCAGAAAAATAATCTTCTAATCATGGTGAAAGATCTTCAAAATCTCACATAATGATATTCCCCTTTTTTCTTACCTAAAATGTTTCTTTATATCATGGGGAAAAGAAAAAATAAAAAAGGTGAGATCAAATGCTCAGTAAAGGTAAACATAGAGAACATAAAACAATCCATAGACATTTTAATGCAAAAACAATGTTGAACAGAAAATCTAAACATCAAGATCTTGATCAAAGATATATATCTTGAAATTACATAAGGCATATATCATTAAATAACAATAATCATTATAAAATAACATGGTAATAAAACATGTAATTGTGGAAAACCATTAAGCACATGAAATGATTTCCATAGTAGCTAAGGCATTGCTACCAAGACTATCTTAGTGGACAAAGTCCCTTTCAGAATAGAGTTCACTCCTCGTTCCAGTCCTATAACACTGAACCATATTAACATATCGTTCCAACCATGTCTATCTCATGAGATATAAATCTTTAACCAATTTATTGGAGGGATATATAGGTCCCACACATCTCATCAATAAATCATTCTTACTTATGCCACAAAATAAACATAATTCATTCATCATAACCCAGAGAATAAAATGGGTTTCATAATCATCATCCATCATAACATAATCCATATAAATCAAATGGATATCCTTTCATCATAATATAATTGAAAAGATTTAAATCATAGATACATTATATTGGAAACATACACATATGAAATAATTTCATCTTAGATGGAAAATGTTATTGATAAATCACATGAAATTATTTATTGGGGAAAATATACATTATTCTTTAAAATCATTTTATTTTCACAAAATTCCATGAAATTTTAAAAGAAAGGGATTTTTTTGAAAATAGTCATTAAATCTTGTAGATTATTCTTCATGAAAATAAGGCGTTATAAACCCGTAAAAATCAGTTCTTTCCTTAAAACATAAAAAACATTCCCCTCATACTATTAATGAAAAAGTCAAAAAGTACCGCGTATGGTAAAGAAATGAAATATTCCTTCCATAACACAATGTAAAAAACATGAGGGGTAAAAATGAAATTAAACATACATGTAATAACACTTAATGAAAACATTTTATTTGGACATGGATGGAAAATATAACCTTAGTAAATACTTAAGTATACGCATTCTGAGATAAAAATGAGATTGCAAAATTATCCCTTACCTTAGGTCTGATATGCTTCAAACATATCCAAAACTCCTATATAATGATTAAAATAATGTCATTGACTTATTACAGAATCATATTAATTATTATGATATCACATATGGTTCACTTCTGGCATTATATTTCCCATTCATTTGTATATTCGATGTTAATGCATTGTTTTGGGTAATATCGTTTTATTTATCATACGTGTTTAGACTTGTTGTTCATGATATTATTATTTATTGTATCATGATTTAATTACTTCCAGAATGTATATCATTATTTATATGTCATATATATTTACTATATATATATATAATAGATATATAGAAATGAAATTAAATACACCTTTCATGGAGATGGTAGGTCATACGTACGCATGAACGCAGTTTTCCTTTCATTATTGACTTGAATAGAAGTAAGTAGATGACACACACACACACACACACATATATATATAGATAAATTCATTAGATTTATTATTTCATATATTTCATTATTATTCATTATATATACTTTATAATCATTCTTGGGTGGTTAACACGGAGAATGAATCTCATCGCGTCATGGAGACTATAATCTGTTCCTACGCACGACCGATGATATCGTTCCCATAATTATTGAATTGAATTTGAGTGGATGATATAATATCTCAGAATTAGTGTGATGTTATAATAACTACATATAGTTATTCTTTACACCATTATACCAATCCATGTAAGGTGGTGGTGGAAAAACAGATTACACCCTGACATGGAGACGATATTCTATACGTACACACATGCAGTGATTTCATTTTTCGTAGGTTGGATAGAAAGTGAAATGTGGTTCTCTCATATTAATAATAAATTATAAGTATATTTTTTATACTAATGTTATTACTTTATAATGAAACAAATAAATAAGATTAAATTGAAGATGAAATAAATTTGAAATAATCGGTAAAAGAGATTACCTCTACTTCGACGCACCTTTTTTAAGAATCCTCTTAAGGGACTAGACATGGTCTTTTGACAAGACCAAAACCTTTGTAATGTTTCTTGGGAATTTGAGAATGTAAATGTGTAGGGTTTTTATAAGCATGAATGTTCAAAATTGTGTAACGAGAAGAGGTAGGAGGTGCCCTTTTATAAGAGAGGAGAGAGGCACCTAATGAAAAACATAAAATTTTATTTTATAATAAAGTCATATTCGGTTATAATATCTCCAAATTAATTTATTTCAAAGATAAAGTGGCTATGGGTAGAAATCATCTCAACAAATAGGTTTTAGACATGTTTAGGTTACTATTTTAACCTTATCATTTAGATTTAATTCTATATTAAATAATTTAACTTTTAACCATGTCTTCCTGTTTTCTTACACAATATGGTGAATAAACTTACTATAACAAGCCAATAGAACCTCAAGTGGATCATTATTAATGTATATAACCTTATATTAGTCATTTGGATGATCCATAGATTTTTTGGAATAGAATAACAATTCATAATATAATATTTGTTTTAAAAAATATTTTATGTCCATTTTGACACTATTTGGTAATTTTTTTTTTGAAAATCATAATAGCATTATTAATTAGAAAAAAGTAAACTAAATCAATATTAACATGTCATATTAACATAAAATATTATTTGAATTTATAAAAAGTCTCAAATTACATTTATTTGGGTATTTATAACATCAATTATGTTAATATTTCATTAATAATGCAACTATTGCATCTACATTGTGTCATAAATAAATTAAATTATATAATGTCTACAAATTATAAATAAAATACCATTATGTAAGAATTTTTTTAATATTTAAAATTAATATTTATAGTTGAATTTATATTCTTTATAACCATATATTAATAATGTTTTCTTTATTAATCATTCTTTTTAACTCTTTTAACTCTTCTTTGAATTAAATAATAATAAATATCCTAATCTAATTCAAGTGGACCTAAATGATAATATTATATTCCTAAGGTTTTTTTTCTCGAATTATACTTATCCAATAGAATTAAGACATGTGTTAGGATAATAATAATATCATTTTTACCCTTAATTTCCCTAGTTACTTTTAATATTGGAAAATAAAATTAAAAACATACTATTCACCAAAAATTATTTTTATCTTATTAAACCACATATTAATCCTTGATATTAACCGTGTCTCTTGTATTTTCTACATTACACTTACAAATGTAGTAAAATTTTGTTTTATATAAATTCTCAAATTCTCTTACGAGGTGGGTAAAAGATGGTGAAATGTTCAATAAAATTTTTATATATCTAAAATTATTATAAATTGACTCCAATGAATTAGATTGAACATATATAGGTATTATGTATCAATTTTGACCTAAAATAAATTTAAATGATATAAATAATTATTTAAAGAAAAACTCGGTTTTTTAATAGTAACCTAGTATTTTCCCTATTCATAAAAAATTTAAGGTTTTCATAAAAATAACAAAAATTCACCCTAGGCTAATTTCGATATTCCGAATCAAAAAATTAAGTCCATTTAGAAAGATAAAATTTATAAAATTTTAAAAAAGGGTATTACTATTCTTAATGGCAAGTTCATAATAATAATATAGTAATATCTCGTTTTGTGAAACTCGGTATTGCGTACTACACACGCTATCAAGGAAGGTCTTGATTGCGTGTAATGAAAGACAAGCTAGGTTTTTGTTTTGTGAATGCCCCGTTTGGTGTTATGTATGACATTATCAAAACATATTTCATTTATACATTTAAAAAAATCTATACTTAAGGTTGTGTAGAATAATTTCTACAAAACGAACTTGAAATTGTGTGGAACAAGAGCCAAGAATAGTGTTGCGTATACTGCAAGATAATACGTTGTTGCATACAGTACAAGATAATCATGGTGTAGTATATAAAAAAAGTCATCAAAGAAATTAAAAATAATATAGATCATAAAATCTCAGGGTGGTACAATGGTGGTAAAAAAACTTAATGATTATATTCACATTAAAAGAGTTTAATATTAATGGATGAATATGGTTTGATATAATTAGTGATATTTAATTCTCAATAAATGACAACCCAGGGAAATAGAACAATGTGGCCAATTCTCTATGCCAAAAGGATCATAATAACATATCCATAATGAGTATCATATAATATTCATTATTTATTTATATGAAAAGTATTAACATGGAAATATTTTGTGATGTGGAGAAATATATTCATTATAAATTTAATATTATAACATATACCAATAGTAATATTGTAATCAATAAATAATGAGTATGAGATAAAAAAAAGGAAATAAATGTTCCCATGTTTTAATTTGATCATGATGGAATGATGACGTTCTGGAACTAGGTATATTTTCCTCCCACTCAAAAATTGAATCAGGTTTTTAGAGGGATATCATAGTTATTAATTATCAATTCATACTTGAAGAATGATTATGTATATATATTTGAAATAAAAATTATGTCGGGTTGTCTTGAAGAGAGATATAGTAAATTTTGTATCACCATTATTGTTTGTTTAAGAAGCAAATAATTATAGAAAAAATTATAATGGGATATTAAATCAATTATCCATACAATAATGTGTATTGGAAAAGATCACAATTAATTTTTGTAATTTGACTCTCTAAATAATATAAATACTATTATTTTATATTGGTTTTATATTATTACTTAACATTGTCATCACACATCTTCACCATTATAGAATATTTCAATTTGGATCATATATTCATGATATAAATTAACTATGTTCTTATCTTACATAAATTTCTAGCTTCCGTTATGAATAATATTAGTCTAATGATTGCATCAATGTTATGGTGAAGCCTTTATAGCACTCTTAATATTGAGTTGATTATCAGGACTACATATGATCATCTAATGACACATAGTGTGATAGAATAATTCATACCATATATGATATATTGAGATCATTTTATTTGGACTTCAACGATTATTTTGATCAATAACTTACTGTTGTTTAGTTTCAATACAACTATATATTTCACTCATGTATTCAAATGGAACGTTATGAATACCTCTATTTAAATAAAAATAGAGAACAAATATGAAAAAATTAATTTGGAGAATGAATGATATTTAGAAGTAACATAACTAATGAAATGGAAGAAAAATTTAGATTCTTTATACAACAAATCATTTTAGCATAGAGTTGGTATAGAAATTATACTAAATATAACCACAGTAATCTAGAATTTCATTTTGTTGACAAGGTGTTTTAATAAAATTATCCCTAGGAGAATGGTATGATATTTATTATGAAAGTGAAATCAATCCCTATGTATATTGGTCACATTGAAAAAGGTGATCATAACAAGATAGTATCCTCTTAGTCAGTTCTTACACAAAATGACTCTCATGTCCAAAATGTGTTCCATATATCTATCACAATGATGTACATACCTACTCGTTCTCATTAATAAATCATTTATTACATACAGTTAAATCAAAATAATTATTATGAAGACAAAAATGTGGATATAATTAGTTATATAGATATTGTTATATGAAAAAATATCACTCACTGGGTCAATGTTTTGTGGTGATTCTACATGTTTGAGGATGGTTTGTGGGAATATTTTGAAATGAAAAGGAAAATATATCATCATTTTTTTTGAATCAAAGAGATGATATTAAAAATTAATTTTTTTGTGTTGATGAATGTAACACATTGATTTTTTTGAATTATATTTTTTTAAAATAAATTTTATTAATAGTATATGATATAATAAATATCTACTTTGACATGTGTTATAATAAATATTGTGTTTTTTATTAATTACATTGGATACTATAATTTTTAAAACATGAATAAATTTTAAATAATATTCACTCCTGACTGTTAGAATATATACACCAAACATATTGAAAATAATAATAACTTTTTACCTTATAAATATTAAATATAATGGATATATATAAATAAATGATATTGATAAAAAAAAGTATGTAATTATTCAATAATTTTATTTTATTTTTAAAATATAAATTTTTTCAAAAAATATATTTTTTCTATTTCATATTGTGTAAAATAATATTTTTTTTAATATATTTAGAGATGATATGGGATAATAAAATTTAATTTTTAGTATATCAACATTATCTTATTTTGAATGTGTGAGAATTTTCTAAAAATATTAATTTTTTAATGAATGGTGAAAAATATTAATATTAAATTTATACCCCAAATTTTTTTAAATAATTTTTTTTTAAATTATTATAACAAACCATTAACATGGTTTTGGTAATTGTAGGTGATATGGCCTCCTGAGTTCCTCCACTTATGAGAGAGGTTGCTAGCTAGCATCGACGTTGTAAATGTTGTACAATGGGGAGACTATAACCTCTTTTTAGAGAATCATATCATTACCTCTATGATCAAATAAGAGATAAATAAATAAATAGTAATAATTTATTGATTTACCCGTGATAGTATAATATTAAATGAATATAAATACTAGAAAATACTAATATAAAAAAATATGAAATCACATCCCCTTGATTATGATTAAAATAAAAACGTTGAAAAAGTAAATGCCACAAAATGTATTACAATGTAATAATAGACATAAAATTAAATCACAAAGGGAGTGCACAATTAACATCCAATGCTTTAAATAAGTCACATGATCTTAACATCATTGAATAATTTAAACTGACAATGTAATCAACCTTGGTACCATAATAATATGGTCTACATGGGTTCCCACTATAATGGTATCCCGAGTAGGGTGTGAGATAATAATACTACTATGTTACATCCCAGGGTGACTATGATTTTATCAATTATGTGGAATATAATATAAATCAATGTGCATTTATATTCTGAAAAATAAATAAAAAAATAAAAATTATATATAGAAACCGCCCTGGTTACTATGGGATACATGGCGGCTATATCTACATAAGCTCATAGCTGGAATTATGGAATGATCATTTAATAAATTTATAGATCATAATACATATATATATATATTATTTATATATTTAATCCACCAATATGAACAATGTTATTGTATATTCTTAATGGATGTGTAACTGGAATACAAGTTGCTTATTAGATCAGGGCAGAATATAGACATCCATAACCACATTAAATGAGTATAAAAGATCATGAAAACAGTGTGTTACTTACACAATTTCATATTGAGATATTACTAGGGAAAAAAGTCTAGATAATGAGTGATCCTCCTTGGATGCACTCTAGTCATGATATGTCCCACATTATCCCTACAACAATATTGTATCCATGGTGTGAGATGATATGAACTCCCCACCTGATGTAAGGGAGTGTGATTTTATACAATGTTTTATACCCGTTTCCATTATTCAATTCCTATATAAATGTGTATAATTTAATATAATGGATGATTCAAAAACACTCACACAACACAATATTTTAGCACATATAAAGGTATAATTACATTTATTGTACAAGGCATGAGGCAATACCTCTCATGAAACATAACATTTCAGACAAAAAATAAATATGTCGGTAATAATCATCATTATTATAGAAAAAATTATTAAATACCGCTCTTATTCCAATTGGACACATTAAAATCCAATCAAATCATTAATACTCTTTATAATATTAATTTATGTTTAAAATCATTCCATGGACTTAAAATAATTTTAAGTAATTTATTTAAATTATTTTATGGTGTTAAATAATTCATGAGTATTCCATTAATTCAATTTTTCCAAATCATTTATGTGTGAAAAAATCATTAATAATCTACACAATGAACAACATTCCATTGAATCTAAAAATTAATGTGCATTAAATTATCAATGTTTAATATGTTACTTACAATTTACCATGGTCAAATCAGAAAATTACCTAAATGGGTATTCCCATTCATCAAGCATGCCTAGACCCTATAAGGATCTTTTTCCATTATTATTTTATATATGATAGTTCATTCCTTAAAAAAATGTAGTGCAATGTATAAATGAACATAACGGAAGGAGAGGGAATCTCTATTTATCAAGGTCATTCTAATTAATTAAAAAAATAAATATGCAACAAGGTAAGAATGATTTATATTACTAATCAATACTTTATTGTTTAGAAGATTTAGCATCTAATCCTAGGGGTTATATTATATAATAATAATAATTTCCATCAAAAAATAAATTATTATATTTAAAATTACATTTCAAATGAATTTCACAATTCATCATATGAAAATATTTAAAATACCAAATAAACATTGAAATTAAATGTATTAATGTTCAAATGGAATATAAAAGGATTCATTATACTTTAGATAATTAATAATAAGATGAAATTTCATTTACATTATATGATTAAATAATATAAGTCATTTCAGTCTTTTAATAATTAAATTTTAATGGGGAACAAATGGAACACAGATGGGATGCTCATAAAAGAGGTCATACCTATTTAAATACCTAAATGACGATAAAAATAATTGTATCATAGTGCATTGGTAAAATTTATATGAAGCAAAAAAATATACTAAAATGGTTGAAAAATTAAGGATTCTTAGAATAATGAATATAATTATTAAATGATTGAAAAATGAGGAAAACATTCATATACCACCTACCTTGTACAAATAATATGACACTCTTCAATAGGCCAGGGGCTGGCAACTATCACCAAAGTCCAGGGGCTGGTGACTAGCACCAAAGGCGGAAATCCCGACAAAAAGGGGGAGGCATTGCCTTTATAAAGTAAAGAAACACCACAGAGTAAGCCAGTATAAGTAAACACTAAGTATTCAAAAGTACAAGTACGTGCGGAAAAGTAAGTGGTCCAGAATACAAACCCAAATTGAAAGTAAAGTACAACTGGAAAGGAAGTACAACAACTGAAAAGTAAAGTTGCAACATCGTGTCGTCCACTGGAAATCCCACATGAAAGGTGCTACAGATAGCCTCCTCAGCTCCTCAAGTCCTGCCATCTTCCCCGTGTACG
This sequence comes from Viscum album, assembly GCA_963277665.1. Lineage (NCBI taxonomy): Eukaryota > Viridiplantae > Streptophyta > Magnoliopsida > Santalales > Viscaceae > Viscum > Viscum album. The sequence goes on along the minus strand of OY728121.1, from coordinate 1,779,704,851 downwards.
TCCGGCCCAGTGGTCCACCTTTGGGTACTGATTCATCATGATATCCACCTTCGGGCACCGACTCGTTGTGAGTTCCTCCTCCGGGAACCGCCTAGCTCTACAAGCCTCAACCTCGATCAGTGATGTCCATCGTCTGCAACCAACACAATGTAGTGCAAGTGAAGCCCATGTTGGGGTGAGTATACGATACTTAGTAGGGACCCTGAGACCCATGAAGGACTCTAGAATCCACAAAGGAAAGATACAATCATGAACTAACATCCAACACTACTTAGGTATATGCCGATATATATACCTAAGTCATCAATTCCAGTTTGGCTCCAACATTCGAGCCCATGTTCGATCACGTCCACACAGGATAGTACAACCCAATCCGCACAGGAAAGAACAACCCAATCCACACAAGAAAACAATTCAATCATGTCGAAGATAATGATGGAATGTCAAGACTCATCTCACACAGGTATACATCATTTGTAAAGCAAAGGAGATGATCAGATGTAGTCACTGATTCATCCAGCTGGGACCCACATAGGATACTAGAATAGCTAAGCTGTCATCCCACGTAGGATACACATATTTTAGTTGTCACCATCGAACCCACGGTGGATTCCTGTATGGTTTTCATTGACGTCGAACCCATGAAGGATTCCAGTACGATAGTCTTCACCGTCGAACCCACGGAGGATTCCAGTACGTTTTCCATCACCATCGAACCCATGGAGGATTATTGTACATTTTCCATCACCGTTGAACCCATAGATACTGAGGAACTCCTCCTCTATCGAGTACAATGGGTCTGCCGCTACAACCAAGCGCTTACCACTAACCATGGACTACTGTAGTACTTCACTTATCGAGTACTGTGGGCCTGCTGCTACAACCAAGTGCTTCCCACCATGGGGCTGCCGCTACAACCAAGTGCTCCCCCTCAAAGCCTACAGATGAACTTATTCTGTTGAGTACCGCAGGTCTTTTTCTACAACCAAGTGATCCTCCGTCATGGGTCTACTGCTATAACCAAGTGCTCCTAACTGGGCTATCAAAACACTCTGAGTCGGTCAATTAGCAGTCAATAAGTCTCAGCCAGCTCTAGGGTTTCCGCAAATATCACACTCGTTTCTGGGAGGGTCCACTCCACGAGCCAGGGTGTCCATACATTAACTGACACTGAGTCCAGAGTTTATGTGTCCCAATGTTCCATCTAGACATAGGGAACTCAATGTGACAGACAGTGCATCAATCGGACGCACGGTCTGAGAGTTTTTGGCTTTTTCATTCCAGGGGCCTGTTTGGATTTTAAGTCAAAACCAACCCAAACGCACTCCAACTGTGTCCATACCACGTTAGGAGGATGAGAAAAGGTCTGTCTCACTTAGAGGAATCCAACAAAGTCGACGGCATGTCAATCAGACGTCCAGATCTCAAGTTACAAGTGTTTCTGCTCCGAGGGCCCGATTGGTTTCGTGTTCGAACCAGCCTGGTTGTACACAAAGTTCTCCAAAACCTTTATTGTAATAAACCGAAATGACTGTCTCTGTCCAAGGATCCCAATGCAACTGAAGGGGCATCGATTGGAGGTGCGAAGCCCAAGGTATGGGCAAATTACTGAAAGTAGTCCGAAATGGGGGGTCTGGGCCCGGCCTGGCCTGGACCAACCCCCCCTGGGTCGGCCTGGCCCGGTGCGATCGGACCAGCCTGGGCGGCCGGTTGACCTGGCGTGGGCGCAGCCCATGCGGCTAGTCATCTCGTCCATTATAGCTGAGCAAGAAACGAAATGGGGGTGGGGGCGCTGCCCATTTTTGGAAACAGTGGTCCTCGCGTGGGGGCTGCTCCCATGCCAGTCGGGGGTTACCACCCCCTGCTCCTCTGTTCGGCCAGCCCGGATGGCCGGTCGGTGACGCCACTGTAAGACCCAACGGTTCCGCTCCTCTGAGGTGCTGGCGGCTGGCGGTTCGGGTCGTCGTTCCCTTCTTCGCCGCGGCCAAATGTCGCGGCCTTGGTCCGACCGGCACGGTGCGACGGCCCCATGCCCCTCTGACGTGCCCCTGCTCTGGTCATCGTGTCTTCGTGGTTCTTCGGAACGGCGCGACGGCACCGCACCCCTTCACCGCAACCCGACTCTGGTTTCGGGTTCATTCGTCCTCAATGGCGCGGCTCGACGGCACTGTGCTTCTTCACCGTGATTCTCTATGTTCCCGCGTGGTGCAATTGTACCGAGCTGCCTTTTTTTGTGCCGCAACAAGAACAATAACAAAGAGGGAGGAGGGTCGCCTGGGTTCATGCGGTCCGACCTCCTCAAATTATAACATTAACCAGATGACCAAAAAAATTAATACCCTTGTCAAGGAAGCGCAAAAATTAATCCATAATATTTGAACTCAAACCCCTACCTCAAGGAGTTGTCAAACGAGGGTCGTCGTAGAACAACGGTGTCACAAAAGACTGCGTTGCAGAAGACGGTGTTGCAGATCGATGCTCTATAAGAATCGTCAGCATTTTCTCGAAGAAGGATGTGGCGCATATTCGTTCTTCGAAGAAGGCGTCTCTCACCGGCTACAGAGAGGGAAGAAGACAGTTCAGCGAACTCCCTTTGCAGTGATAGAGTACTTCGTCGTAGACTCGGTGTTCTTCGCATTCTTTAACGAGGATGAAGATATTCCTCAAGAGAGAAAGAGTCCTCTCCTTCTTTCCTCACAACAAATCAACCACCCCCCAAATAAAATAAGTCAAGTCATATTTTATTATCACAGACGCATGCAATTACATTGAAATTAAAAAAGAAACTCATCCAATTAATTCACTTAATTTTATAGTGTTTAATAATCCAAAAAATCAAGGGTTGAATATCCATTTAATTATAGTGTGGGTGAGTTACAAAATAAATGCATGAGAGGGAGATTAAAGGGATTTGAAGGGGTGCGGATTTTGTGGGCCCCACGTCACTAAAATCCAACATTGAGAAGTAAGGATGTAGTGGGTCCCATCCCAACCCCCATGTGTAGGTTTAAACTACTTAGAAAAGAAATAAAAATTGTCGCACAATATTTTATTTCATTCTTTAGTTAACCCATTTATTTAATAACCTCACCAGAGAAAACGATACTCTAGTAATGTCATTCATAGACAATTACCCACGCTGCAGTTTCATTGGTGCCCTCAGATTTCGATTCCGAGCACTGGTTCAAATGTTTCGAAAACCCTCTCATTCGTTCATTGAACGTACCCGAGCCAAACTTTGGAAATTGATTTCAGGCACACCGGGCCACAGAATCAGGTGCCGCCAGAAACTGAGTTCTTGTAAAATCCCAAAGAAAATTAAGAAAAAATTTCCCTTGAATTTTACGGGTCATTACAATACTCCCACCTCGGGGATTTACGTCCCTGTAAAGATAATCAGAAAATAGAGGAACAAAAGTGGGTATCGTGCATGCACCTGAGCCTCCCTCTCCCAAGTGCTCTTCTGGAGGTTCCCGTGATTCAACCTGATGTGCACTAATGGAATCTACCACCCATGTAGGACCCGATCCTATTGATCCTCGATCTCCATTAGGACCTCTGGAAATGTCTCCCCATTGTCAATGTCCAACAACCAAATGGTCATTGATATGAATCGTGTCGTGCACGTATCACCTCAACTGAGATACGTGGAAGACATCATGCACCTGGTGCAACTGCGGTGGTAGAGTCAGGCGATAATCCACCTCGCCTATCTTACTAAGAACCTGGAATTGTATGATGAAGTAGAGAGATAACTTGTTGTCGTGGCTGAAACTCCATAATCCACGTTGAGGTGAGACACGTCGGAAAATGTGGTCTCCATCCTCGAACTCCAGTGGTCTCTGCCTCCTGACAGCACAATACTTTTGTCGGCTCTGAGCTGTCCTCATCCACTCTTGGATGACCTGGACCTTCCTTGTTCCTACAAGAGCTGCTATGATTTCTTCTTTTTCGATAATATAAATTTGGTCTCATCCCCAGGATGAACCACGTTCTTAACCTAATATAGTCAATCCAAACATGGATGATACAAATCCATACCAAGGATGATGTCGTAAGGTTTCGACGCCACTACCAATAGATCCACCCTTTACTCTCACCTCTAATGGTTGAGTCACACTGTCAGCATCTGTGTGTGGTCAATGGGTTTCCTCCAGTTGGAATCTCAAAAGTGAGGGTCATGTCAACAGTTTAAACCGGTACCTCTTAGTGACAACATATATAGAGAATAGGAAAGTAAATGCCAAAAAATGTGTCTTTTATTACTGCAGCTCAAAGTACAAAGACACAAAGCATCCATAAACAAACATAAACAAAGCTATAAGCAACATGAACAAAATTATCCATGTCTGGAGCTAGTCCTGCTCCTGTCCATCTGCTCTCGGAGCTCCATGATCGTAGGCCTCAGCTACCTAACGTTGAGCTCTCCCATGTCCACCTGTTCCCTGCGGTCTTGGTGGTCTTCCTGGTGGTGGTGGTGGTGGTGGTAGGGCCTCAAACCATCGCCCACCACCCGTTGCTCGGCCATCTCCCCTGCCTCGGTCTCATGGCCCTTGAAATCCACCCCGATCGAACCTCTACAACTGCATGGGAGGTCCTTCGTTTATCCGTTGGTTATCTATATGGAGGGTTGGACAGTCACGTTCCATGTGACCAACCCCGCCATATTAGTAACATTTTCCACTCCTGGTAAGTCATTCTCAACCCCGGGTGCCACGAACACACGATCTTGTGTCATGCGGTCGATCACCTGTAGGTCTATTCCTCTTGGACCTCTGCGTCATCTATTTACTGCCCACTGCAGAAGACTCTACCACATGTCGACTAGTGGTGGGTCCTGCTGTTGAAGACTACTCCGCAAGGAAACTCTCCACAAAAAGGGCTCGCTCCAACACCCTTGTCTGCGTCGAGATGCTGTGAGAAACAACTGAAGCTTTAATCTCTCGCCTAAGCCCATGCTTGAAGGTTTTGGCCCTGAAAAACGGGTCTCATACCATATCTATAGAGTAACTTGAGGGATTAGTGAACCTCGCTGAATATTGCGCCACTGAAATGCTACCCTGCTGAAGATGAAGTAGCTCATATATGCGCACTGCTTAATGGGTGGCTGGTACAAACTCTGCCCGGAATAGGATCTCGAAGTCTGCCCACAGAAGAAATGCCTCGTCGTGCACCTGGAGCATCAAGATCCACCATCTTCCTACTACCGCATGCAGGAGGCTTGCTTCAAGGATCAGTATGAAGTCATCTGGTGTCCCTAATAACCTAAAAACTCGAACAACCACCTCCATCCAATCCTTGGCTGCTTGAGGGTCCATCTCCCCGTGGAACTTGGGTGGTCTCTGACGTTGAAAATTGTGCAGTGCGCTCAAGCGACGTGCATCGTCTACTGTTGGGGCCGGTGGCATCAGTGGCCCAGTGGGTGGTAGTACCTCTGGTGCCTCCGCCAATACCTCAACTGGAAGAGGGCCTTGTACTGAGGCCTCGTCGCTCGGCGGGCTGCCAGTACCTACCATGATTGGGTCCCTAGATGGTTGTCGTCGTGGGGCCATCCGAGAAAGAGATAGGTGTGCCACAGTCAAAACAGTATACCTGGTGAGCTGACAGAAAGTAATCACAATGAAATCTTTTAAAACACACATGCAATCTATGTTTTTGTGCACTGAGTCGGAAATCAGAAGTCAGGGTCCTAGTGTACGGATACGTCGGTCGTCGCACCAACACTGGACTTCGAGGACTAATAACCACACTCAATACCCATAACATTATTTCTTCACATATAAGAAAGACCATAGTCCATATTTCTTTGTTAGAACTGAACTCCTATAATAGTAATTTATCACGACCCATCCTCGGGACCTGTGTCATGACTACCCGAAGCCCGTCTTCCATAGGCCAGGGGATGGCGACTAGCATAAAAGGCACAAATCCCAACATAAAGGGAAATGCATTGCCTTTATAAAGTAAACAAACACCATAGAGTAATCCCGTAGAAGTAAAAATTATGTAATCACAATTAAAAGTAAGTGCGAAAAAGTAAGTGGGCTAGAATACAAACCCAAATTGAAATTAAAGTACAACTAGAAAAGAAGTACACCAACTAAAAAGTAAAACAGCAACGCCAAGCCATCCACTAGATATCCCACCTGAATGGTGGATACATATAGCCTCCTCACCTCCCCGGGTCCGGCCATCTGCCCCTTGTATGTCCCGCCCAGTGGTCCACCTCCAGGTACCGACTCTTCATGATATCCACCTCCGGGCACGGACTCGTCATGAGTTCCTCCTCCGGGAACCGTCTAGCTCTACAAGCCTCAACCTCAATCAGTGATGTCTGTCGTCTGCAACCAACACAACATAGTGCGGGTGAAGCCCATGCAGGGGTGAGTATAAGATACTCAGTAGAGACCCCGAGACCCCCGAAGGTCTCCCAAAATCCCCAATGGATAATCCATAAAAGAATGATACAATCACGAAGTAACATCTAACACTACTTAGGTATATTACCATTCATATACATAAGTCATCAATTCTTGTTTGGCTCCAAAATCAGATCCCAAGTTCGATCACATCCACACAGGATAGAACAACCCAATCCACACAGGAAATCACAACCCAATCCATACAGGAAATCAAGTCAATATTGTTGAAGATAATGATTGAACATTAAGACTCAGCTCACACAGGGATACAAAATTTGTAAAGCAAAGTTGATGATCATATGTAGTCACTGATTCATCCATCTGGGACCCACATAGGATACTAGACCAACTAAGCTGTCGTCCCACGTAGGATCCAAGTACTATAGTCGTCACCGCCGAACCCACAGAGGAATCCTGTACGGTTTCCATCATCATCGAACCCATGGAGGATTCCAATTTGATAGTATTCACTGTCGAACCCACAAAGTATTCTAGTATGTTCAACATCACCATCGAACCCACAGAGGATTCCAGTAGGTTTGCCATCACCGTCGAACCCATAGCTGCTGGGGAACTCCTCCTCTATCGAGTACAGTGGGACTGCCACTACAACCATGCACTTTCCACTAACCTTGGACTGCTTTAGTACTCCACCTATCGAGTACTGTGGTCCTGCTGCTACAACCATGCGCTTTCCACCATGGGTTTACCGCTACAACCAAGCGCACCCATTCATAGCCTATAGAGGTACTCCTTCTGTTGAGTACCGAAGTTATGCCACTACAACCACGCTCTCCTCCTTCTTGGGTCTGCCTCTACAACCAAGCACTCCCCACTGGGCTATCAAAGCACTCCGAGTCGGTCTATCAGTAGTCGTCAAGTCTCAGCAAGCTCTAGGGTTTTCGCACACAGCATGCTCATTTCTGGGAGGGTCCGCTCCACGAGCCAGGGGATCGATACATCAACTGACACTTAGTTCAGAGTTGATGTATCCCAATGTTTCGTCTCGACATAGGGAACTCAACATGACAGATGGAGCGTCAATCGGACGCTCGATCTGAGAGTTATTGGATTTTTCGTTGCAGGGGACCGTTTGTTTTTTAAATCAAAATCAATCTGACCGCACTCCAACTGTGTCTAAACCTCGATAAGAGTAATCTAAATGTTCGTATCACTATGAGGAATCCAACAAAGTCGATTACCCGTCAATCAGACGTCCAGAGATCATGTTATAAGCGTTTCCGCTCCGAGGGCCCTGTTGGTTTCGTGTTCGAAGCAACCTGGCCGTACCGAAAGTTCTCCAAAACCTTGAGTTTAATATTCTGAAACGAAAATCTCGATCCACGGATCCCAACACAACTGACGGTGCGTCGATCGGAGGTCTGAATCCCATGATATGGGAAAATGACTGAAAATATTCTGAAATGGGGGTTCTGGGCCTGGCCCAGCCCGGCCCAACCCCCCCTGGGTCGACCTGACCTAGGTCCGGGTCAGGACCAATTGTGCATGGCCCGGACCAGCCGGCACGGCCCGGCTCGGCGCGGCCGTTCTAGCATGGGCGGCCGGTTGGGCTGGCGCGGGCGCGGCCAGTCAGGTCGGCCATTATGGGCGATCGGGAAACAAAAGGGGGGGGGGGGGGCGCTGCCCCCCGGTTTGGAAACTGCAGCCCCCGCGTGGGGGATGATCCATTTCCAGCCGGGGGTTATGACCCCAGACTCCTCCATTCTGTCGGCCCGGCTTTCCGGCCGGTGCCACCACCATGGGACCCCGCAATCCCACTCCTCGAAGGCACCGGCGGTTCCTGCCACCGCTCCCTGCTATACCGCGGACAAAGGTCGCGGATTTGGTCCGACCGGCGCGGCGCGACGGTACCGCCGCCCTCCGTCAGGCTCCCGCATCGGCCGTAGTGTCTTCGTGGTTCTCTAGAATGGTGCGACGACACCGCACCCCTTCATCGTTGCCCGACTCCGGCTTCGGGTTTGTTCGACCTCAACGGCGCGGCGCGGCAGCACCACGCTTCTTCGCCTTGATTCTCCATGTTCTCGCACGATGTCGTTGCACTGTGCTGCCTTTGTTCGTGCCACAAAAAGAACAAAAAAAATAGGGAGGAGGGTCGGTCGTGTTCGTGTGGTCCCACCTCCTCCCGTTATAACGATAACAGGCGGCCCAAAAAAAATTCAATACCCTCGTCAAGAAAGCTCAAAAATTAATCAATAATATTTGAACTCAAACCCCCACCTCAAGGAGTTGTCGAACAATGGTCGTCGGGGAACAAAGATGTCGCAGAAGACGGCATTATAGAAGACGGCGTTGCAAATCGATGCTCCATAAGCGTCGTCGGCGTTCGCCCGAAGAAGGATGTGGTGCATCATCGTTTATTGAAGAAGGCGTCTTTCACCAGCTGTGGAGAGGGAGGAAGGCGGTTCGGCGAAATCCCTTTGTGGTGATAGAGTTCTTCATCATAGATTCAGCGTTCTTCGCGTTCTTCGACGAGGATGAAGATATTCCTCAAGAGCACAAGATTCCTCTCCTTCTTTTCACACAATGAATCAACCCCCCCCCCCCCCCAATAAAATAAGTCAAGTCATATTTTATTATCACACACACATTCCATTACTTTGAAATTTATAATGAAACTCATCCAATTAATTCACATAATTATAGAGTGTTTAATAACCCAAAATAAAAGCGAGGGTTGACTTTCCATTTAATTAGAGTGTGGGTGAGTAACAAAATAAATGCACGAGAGGGATGTTAAAGTGATTTGAAGGGGTGGGGCTTGTGTGGGCCCCACTTTACTAATATCCTACCTAGAGAAGTTAGGATGTAGTGGGTCCCATCCCAACCACCATGCGTTGTTTTATAGTACATAGAAACAAAATAAAAATTGATGCACAATATTTTATTTCATTATTTATTTAGCCCATTTATTTAATAACCTCACCCGAGCAAACGCAACTCCAGTAATGGTGTTTTTACGAAATTTCTGGGGTTGTAGTTTCATTGGTGCCCTCAGATTTCGATTCCGAGCCCCGGTTTAAAAGTTAGGAAAACCCACTCGTTTGTTCACTGAATGTACCCGAGCTAAACTTCAGAAATTGATTCCGAGCACACCGGGCCTCAGAATCAGGTGCCGTCAGAAACTGCGTTCTTGTAAAATCCCAAAGAAAATAAATAAAAAATTTCCCTTGAATTTTACGGGACTTTAATAGATATTAAATGAAAAAAATATTGAAAAAGCACTAGAAAGCATGCCTATGTGGCTCCACATAGATTAATGGTCATCAACTCTCATTCTAGATAGATGAGATCAATCAATGGCTAGGTTAGGGATAAGAGGAATCCCAGAAAGAAAAACAGAGGGGAAACACCATCAAGAACAAGAATCATGAAATAAATAATGTGGGTAAATATTTCATTAATGGAAAATATATCATTTCACCATAAAAACATGGTCACACAGTTTGGATAAACTGTGCACTATCCATGCAACACCCATTTCTTAGGAAAACAACTCGAATAGCCTAGCGAACATGTTTACCCATTCCATGCACCAACTGTGTGGTGAATAAAAAATGTGTGTAACCCATAATCAAAAAATCTGATTGAGATAACTTAATTTTTATGATAAAGATTGAATATCTCATGTAGTTTATATTTACAACTATGAAACATGCTGCATGGTTTTCTAATAAGTTCCACACAATTTTTAACAAAAAATTCAACTCATACATACCACCAAAAACATGCTTTCATGAAAAAATTGCTCTTGAAACATATCTACAACCATGAGAAACCTGTTGTGACTTCTCTTAAGTCCAAAAAACAACACATTGTGGTATTCAAACAATCATAAATATGCTATATGTATTTGTGTTCAAAATGGTCCCTCAAGTTAATGAAAAAGTTTAAATTTCCATGGAATTTCACACAGTCTAAAAACATGGGATGTTATAACACCCCAAACATATAACATATAGTCTCTAGAATTAATTTTGAAAAAATGTGACATCAGAAAACATATTAGGGTCTTTGAGGTTTTTTCAAATGGTTAATTTGCTTTTTCAAAATTCCCAACATGCCTCTGAAAATTAGTTTTTGAACAGGACACATAATCCATCAACACTGAATACAACACATTTTTTCTAACTAAAATACTATGAAAGATCATATCTGACCCCGTATAATAAGAGAAAATGTAACATCATTATATCATTATGAATCTAGACACAATAACTCTCCGTCTTTTTCATTAACATTAAAAAGGCCTAATTATGATCCCCAAAGCATCCCACAATCATACTTTCCATAAAAATAAATCCTCTAATTGTTATCATGTTGGTCATTTAAGATTTCATGATCCATGAAACCCTGAATGCATCCTAGGACACATAAAAAGTCTCACTGAGAGAAATAGCTTAATCCAAATGGACCAAATTGAACTTTCATTATTTCTTTTATTGAAAAAGGACACAATAAACCACTAACGTCATAACATGGTGAAATTATCAAAATGGATTCATCCAATAGTAAATTCATAATAGGAGGGACAATTTGTCAGTTAACATTTGGATGAGTATTATCAAAATTATCAACTTATATGACTAGAAAATTTACAACTAATCTATGATGTCATCTTTTATGGATTGTCTCATCAACCAAAAACACATAAATAAATGTCCATATCTAACATACAGTGATGTCTCATGATAAAACAATCACCAATAATGATGAAAATATTTCGGTAACCACAAAATCAATGAATTTTAGTTCATGGGACAAAATGAAGTGGCTTTCACTATATATTTATATGTGGGGCCTTAGTACGAAGCCAATAAATCCACATCAAAATAGTGGCTAAGCATAGAGTGAATTCTCTGGGAGGTCAAGTCATAAGAAAACAGACAGTGTTTGAGAGTCCGTCCAAGTAATTACTAATAATTATATAAGGTATCCCTCATGAGTATCCATACCTCGATAAGAAAAATACATACAACATATAACCCAGTGAAAAACCACCAATACTAGCTAAATATCTTTCAAAATTCAACAAGGTGTGAGACTTACTCTCACAATGTTCATAATGGATGACGTAAAGATATGGGATATTCTCATCACATTACATTATATAATAATAGTTAATTAAGAAATAAATAAAAATAATGAATGGTCGAACCACTATTGGTAGACGTCATCGGAAAAAAAATCGGCTTCACCTATTGACAAAACCAAATTATCCGGTCCATGATACCTTCGCCATCCAAGGAATCTAGTTATTACTGACACTTATAAAATGATTTCTATCCCGGACCATCACAATTTATAAAGGTTTTATACTGAACATCCCACAACAATTTTGGGCTACTGAGAAAGCCCCAAAAATAAATTAAATTGTCATCTGAAAATTCATTTAATAAAAATAATCGAATTCATATTTGAAGTATTCATTTGTGTTTTTTGTACTTATAAATACTCAATTTCACAAGAAAAATTTCAATTTTCATCACCTCATGTGTTTACATGTAATAAAAAAAATTAGACAGAGATTTAGATCGTAAACACTCTAGTTCATTATCCTTTTGAATGTATGTGTTCCACTCCTCTGAGTAACAATCACAAATGTTAATGAACTGGGCATGAAGACCAACCCAACTGACTTGTAAAAACAATAGAGTCTCTAATAATACCTTCTAATCATTTGGATGATCTAGATTATTTTTCAATGCACAGATCACTCAAATACGTCAATGACTCAAGTATTTACTCACTAGATCAATCCTCAATAATAAAACCATACTCAACCATGTCATTAAAATATATAACACTTCATGGTAACAACATATGTGAACTCATAAATCCCCAAGGATATATAATAAAATAGAAAATCATGGTTTCTACTCATAGTCTACTAGCCCAATGAATTCATGTATTTGATGGATCATAAAAAATATTTAACAAATAGTCATATTTCCTCATACGACCATTAATAAGGATTACGTCATGACAAATCATCCATTACTAAGGATGAAGAAAGGTGTCGCGTGACCTATGAGGTAACTGACCCTTCATAATGCATGTCCAACCTTTTGAAATTGATTATTTCTCGATTCTCAATCACTTAATAGTGACCAAGAAAAACATTAACACCTATAAAAAAGTGGGTCATTTATAATTTTAGATAGTCCTTCTTGTAACAACATCACCCAAATTACACCAAATAGTAGAAAATCAATTAATTTTTAATAGACCATAAACATTAATTGATATAACTACAATGAATTTCCCTTTATTAAGAAAAAAAATTAAAAATATTACTAATTCATGCCTAATAAAAGTCACTAGATCAAGAGACTATCATTCAATACAATTTTAAAAAGAAGAAGTGAAATATGGAATGAATAAAAAATTTATTACATGGAATCAAAAGGAGAAAATCAATCGACCATTTCACGATGGATTAAACAATGGATACCACCAAGGGTTTTTTATTTCCAATCTTTTAATCTCATTATTCCTTAATCATATTAAACGATTTAATCTAAAACATCATGTTCTAATAAAAATGAACATTGTACATATTTCAATTAATGGTAGAAGGTAAAATATGAAAGCTATATCAAATTTAGATTTTAATATTATCATATTCAATAAAATCCCATTATAATTAAGAATTGTATCATATATATTCAATTCAATTTTTTTAATATAAGTTGTCCTATATGTGAACCATTAATCTTTCCCTAGATCATAGGAATACAACAAAATAGTATTTCCCAATTATTTTAATTACAAAAACAGAATTTTGTCTTTTCATTTGAAACACACCCCATCTAAACTACTTTGGAACATTTTGGATTTTTGGTTTTTTTCTAATTCATTACCGATTTAAATTAAACTACTTTTAAATTTATAAGAAATCATAATATATAATGGTTACATTAAATGTTCTATTACCGGGGTTACTACCACCATAATCTATAAAGAATCCATACACTTTATTGATAAATGATTATCTCCCATTTTATTGAAATCAAATCAATTTTTCATTTAATACTTACCATGATTTTAAATTTCGCAATCTAAATTTAATTATAAATAATTATAAAATATTGTTTGACTATGCCAGTTGTTTTATCCATATTATAAGTAACCCATAAACCATACTACTGAAAATCATAAATCATCGTAAATAAAAAAATTTAATTTTCACAATGCATCAATTTTATTTCATCATAACTAGCCATGTTATATAATTTCATAAACACATGTAATCATGTTATTAATCATAGAATCATTACATATTAGCATGGAATTATATAAAAATTAATATACAAGTCACATATTCATGAATGGTGTGCTATGAAATATAAAAACATGGTACAAAATAATTAACATAACTAAGTACATAACATGTCATAAAACATGATTGATAATAAAAAAACCATGGTATGGAACCAATGTAATACAATCATTAATCTGAAAGCATATCAATAAAATCAACTACATAGAATGGTATATTCATGAAATTTAAATTTCAATGAGCCTACCATGATATGAGTTGTGATTCATTCTTTTCATATCGAGAAAAGGTAAAACTACCATAATCTCATAAATCAATTTTTATTAGAAATTATATTAATAACTGAAGGTGAAATCATATAAAAAATAATAGACAACAACAAAAACATCAATCCCCATAACTATACAATAGTTCATTTCCACATTCATGAGGGGATTAATCCCAGATACAAATATTTACCATGTGTTGAAACATTCTTAGAGTCCAATCTACAAACCAAAAACAGAATGAAAAAGGAAATAAAATATTATATTATACAACAATGTAACATACCAAATCGACCATCCACTAATAAGGTAGTTGGATCTGTGGGTCCCATGGGCTCAGGCATGCCTCCCTGTATTGACAAAGTACACTGACTAGTATCAAGTGTATAAAGGTGTTATATTAGGTATATTACAACATAATGTCATAGTAGAACAATGGTACAAATGATAAAAAAAATAACGGATAACATTATAATTAGTAATAAATTAATGCCTGAGTAGTGGATGAATACAATTACATAATATAAACAGTACATATCACCAATATCCAAGAGATTCATGCTGACACTCATGATGATACATAACTAAAGTATTATAAAAAACATGATACGAATTATAGTGAAAATAAAGAAGAAAAAAATAAAATTGATTATGGATGATCTCTATGAGAATCTCACGCTCCATATCTATTCTATAGTCCACACTCCAATGTACTACTAAACCTGATCAAGAAATTAATCAAGGTACTATATGAACAAGGTCTACTTGCATACCCTAGTTGAATGGAATCTTGGGTAGTGTGTGAGATAAGAATAATAGTAGCTTTAACCCCAAAATGACCATGACTTAATCATGTAAGTGAAATATAATGTAAAACAATGTGTAGGTTTAAGTTGAGTGATAAATTCATAGTGCAAACTAAATTAAACAAAACATACCAAGTTACCTATAGGATATATGGAGACTATACATTCATTAGCATATAATAATGACATGTTTATGAGCATAGAATATATATATATAGTAACAATAATCTATATATAGTATAGTAATGCATTTCCTCCACCTATATCATCCATGTGTATGGATTTTCCTAATGACCATAAACATATACTAGTTGCTGCAAGCTGTAATAGGGTGTAACTCAGACATCCATAACAAGTATAGACTAGCGTAAGAGATCAATAAATACAGATAATGTCTTAAATCTTTATAGATTGTGAGATATAATGAATTAATTATAGTTATGGTGAGTGAGATAACCTTGGAATGCTCAAATAATGGTATGTGGTGCCTCATCCCATTTCCCTTATAATATCACTTGTGTTAGTAATTATGAACATAAAACTCGATGTATGGGAGTATGATTTCCCTCCATGATGAACACCCCTTATAATCATATATAATTTATATGAAGGTGTATATTTTAATATAATTAATGACTAAAAACCACTCATGAAACATATTATTCAATCCTAGATAAAGGGATCATTTCATTTATAATACATGGAATAAGGAAAAACAATCATTAAACATATCATTAAATCCCATATATATAAAAAATTAATAACAATAATTATAATATAACAAATTATGAATTACTACCCACATATCCATTTTTTACCACCAAATCCATTAAAGGCGTATCAATTAATAATAATTATAATTCAGGCATAAAAAATCATGGAATTTATGTCTTCTTAGGTTTTTAATTATTTCCATTTTAAATTGGGGAATCCTTAATGAGTATTCTCCCAATTAAATTTATCCAAATAATTTAAAAATGAGAGAAAACTAATGAATAATCTCCCCAATTGACAACATTACATTGAATCTATCCCAGCCTAGTTATTAATATAACAAGGTTCCATGATGTACTTAGAAGGTACCACATACTAATTGGGAAATTAAATATATGTGTAATTTTATTAGTTATACATTCCACACCCTTAGATGGATCATGGTCCATTACATATTTAGAAAGGAGTGATCATTACATGAAATTAAGATGTACCATGAAAAAAATGAAAAATTATGTATGAGTGGGAAAATCAATTTATCATTGTCATTAGACAAAATAATCAAAAGACTAATGTAATAAAATAATAATGATTAATATTAATAGTCTATGATTATGGGTTTAGAAGAACAAATACCTCATCCAAGGTTATTTATTATAAAATCATCAAATTGATCATGAAACAATACATTTATAATATTTAAACATATATTTAAAATTCATATATTAATTAAATCAAATAAACATTTTATATTAACATATTAACATGGAAATTTAATGTATGAAGGGTAAAATGTAATTTTTTAATGTCCATTATGATTTATTAATTTAATGACAATGGGAAATTTCATTTATAGTCCATTCCAAATTCATAGAATACATTTTTGTTTGTTTTATTCATGTAATTTTAAACGAGAAAAATACATGAACAGTCATGTGGAATCCATAGATGAGGTAAACCCTATCTGTTAACCTAAACAAGGATTAAAATATATGTACTATTGAGAAATTTTGAATTTTATATTATTTAACCAATTATAAAAAAAATTTAAACAATGGACAACATGTGTCACAATAAAATTATTCAGAAAATTACATAAAAATAGAAAATCATATATTACACAAACCTCATAATTATGATTTACCAATCTTGTAGTATCATGCCTTTATTTGATCTGTCTTGGAAGATATTTAGAAAACATACCTTTACCCAAAAAATAGATAAAATTATATTTCACCGAATTATAAAAACATCGAAGAGATTAAATGAAAAAAATTAAACAATTATTTGAGATAATAAAAATGTTGATCCCTAGAAACTAAAGATGATTGATTCTTTGTTCGGGAAGATGAGAATCATTCATGCATATGTTTGGGGGGAGAGGAACCACATGATTCACCATGGATATTATACACTCATTAATGAGAGAGGATTGAAAATGTAAAAGGTATTTCAATTTAATTAAGGGAAAATCATTTAACCATAAAAAATTTGTTTCATGGGTTTCCCATAATATTTTTTCATATCATTCACCAATCATGAAACACCCATTTCTTAACAAATCAACTCGTAATGTTTGGGACACAAGGATACCCTAATGGTGAATCAACCATGTTTTGAATATTGTAAGGGTGCTACCTAAAATGAAACTAGTACTGTGAGATAGTTTAATTGTTTTGGTAAATCATGGTCATCCCGATATAGGGAAAATATTCTCCTCTGAAATCAGACTCAATGTTTTTTGCAGAAGGAAAATTGTCTGTTTAAATACACAATGCCTCTGATAGGCCATAAAAAATATCATATTGAGACCGTGTTTCTCATTAAAAATCAATAAGACTACGTGAAAACATCTCTAACCATTTCATATTCAAAAAACAAGACATCGTGGTTTTCCAAGTGTCAAAATTAAATTCTTATGCAATGTTTCCAAAATTACACATACCGTCAACACAAAAGCTCAAATTCCCATGTAATTTCACCTTCGATAAAAAAAATTCGTTAAAATATTATAATTATATCATAATATGGGATTAAAGTAATATAGGTACAATTATATATCCATTAATCCAATTAAGGTCCTTGGAATCTATTTTAAGTGGAATTTTAATATAATATATTTGTAAACATTTGAACAATGTATTATTGAACGTTTTTTTGTTGTCATATCTACGTGATTAATTTTAAATAATCATTTTCAATTTTGTACATTTTTATAGAAAATTGACTTCTTATTAATAATTTAATTAATTTATATTATCTAAATGTTTCAACTAATTATTTTTACAAAAATGGGTTGTGATACATTAAATAAGTTTTACCATGGTTAATAATACATCAGGTTACTACTGTGTTAATATATAAACATAAATCTTAATGTGTCATAAATACATAACATATATCAATTTTTCCTTACATAAAATATAAAATTTTATGTATCGAATATAATCAATTTTAGAATAATTGTTCATTATAATAATATTTGTAAATTGTGTTATGTTCAAAATATTACATGTCTACCACACAATGGATAAATAAAAGGCCACCCCCTCTATTATATTATTCATGCACTAATTTCATTTTACTAATGAATGAAATAACAATATCAACTACGAACTTAATTCTTATAATATTATAATCCCAATTTTTGTAAAATACCAGTCTCAAATGGAATTTTGTAAAAACATATTTATATTACTTAAGGAAGATGTAATGTTCTTCGTTGAGCATATTTAAATTACATTTTACACCACCTAATTCCATTATATTTTAATCAGGTTGATATAAAATACTATTGATATTATATAAACTAAGGTGTGGTTATATGAATATAATTACCAAAAATTTTACAATTATATTAAATGGATTATGAAATATCAATAGTGTGTAATGTGGACTACATCACCAATGACGTATGTAATTCATTTTTCCATTACTACCTCTCCCAAATTATTATAATGATGGAATAAAAAATTTATATATAATATTTATGATATTATAATACTAAATTAGTAATTACATAATACAAACAATTATATATTATATTATATGGTAATATAATGGCATCATTTCTGTATAGGGTGATATAATCACACATGAAGCGATTTCATTGATTAATAATTTACATTGACTATAATGAGTATTGTTTTTAATGAAAATATTTTACTTATATGAGATAAATTTGATTCTATGATTGAAATATATTATTTAACTTTTTCCCTTAATCTAAGGATAAAATGGAAATGACATTCATGCATACGTACAACCTACCATT
The DNA here is from genome assembly GCA_963277665.1 of Viscum album. Taxonomy (NCBI): domain Eukaryota; kingdom Viridiplantae; phylum Streptophyta; class Magnoliopsida; order Santalales; family Viscaceae; genus Viscum; species Viscum album. The sequence continues at coordinate 1,779,686,069 of OY728121.1, read as the reverse complement.
GTCATTAAACTTATATTTCATTTTCTAGATAATTTTTTTTCTTAATATAAATACATATATGATAGGTACATATGCAATTAATTTCATTGTAATCATTCATGATATTCATAAACTATGCTCAATGTTTCAGGACCAAATATAAAAAATCATATCGTAGATGGACACCAATGAAGTTATATCTCAAAAAATTACTTTAAAAAATTAATTAATAAAAAATAAATAAAAGGTAATAAATTTTTATATTATGGTATGATATATATGATTATAGATAAATTATATATGAATGAAAAGTTATATTTATTATATTAGTGGTTATGACAAGTAATAAAGAAATCACGACATATGGTAATGAATTTATTTCACACCTTCTACATTTAGGAGACACATTATATATTCATCATGTACTTCATTTATGTGGTTTATAAAATACCAACGAAATAATTTTATAATTATTATCATATGAATTACTATGATTAAATACTGATTTTATGATGAATTATTCATTTTTATATTATTTAAAATATTTCCAATATGGAAATGATATCAGTATAAAATACCGTATTTTACCAAGAGTTTTTATTATTATGTCACATATATATAAATATAATGATCAACCTCTAAATAATTTTTTGTAAATTCTTTGCCCTAAAATTATTCATGATAATTTCATGTAATAATACCATTATTAAACTTATTTTTAATTAAAATAACATGGATTTTTTTGAAAAATATTATATATTAAACTATTAGATCAAAATAACCTTTTATTTCAAATCCATGATCTCTAATATTTTATTTTATAATATTTTAATTTATATAAAAATTTACAATTCAATAATCTGTTCCCTTGTTTTATCATTTTATGTTTTTTGAAATAGAATCATCATGATTTATATATGTACATTTCATTTTTATTTTTCTCTAAATATGAAATTTATCATTTTTTAACATGTATGAGTGGAAAAAAAATTCCATATTAAAAAACATTATATTCATAATGTTTTACAATAAATAATATTTTTTAAAATTCCAATGAAAATTATAACAAAATTATTTTACTTATTTTGTATTTTAATTATTAAATTTCAATGACATATTTATTCATGAAGATATTATCCAAATGATTTATAATTTAAAATGTTCCCCATTTTTTACAATGTTTAGGGATTTAATTTATGATTTTATGGTCAATTGAATGAAGAATGAAATTATCATTCTTTATCTGAATTGATATTGTTGATAATATGATTATGATACCTATTTCTATTCCACAAGATATTATGTGATAAATTTCAAAGAAAATACACATATATGAATATAGGTTATTAAATAATGGAATGATGAATGGATTTTGAATCATATTCACATGATATTATGTGTTAAGATATTTATGAATATAATTACATTTAATGGTATATTTTATGAATACTGTTTTATGATATTGTGCAATACATCTATTTGGTTTCCATTATGTTCTATGTGGGACCTATATCACCCCCAAATGCACTGGGTACTACTATATATATAATTATATTTATTGGGAAGGAATAGGGTGTTATACTAATTTAGTAAGGGACTTTGTTCATTGAAATAGTCATAGAAGTTAAAATTCACTACTATAATGGCTTGTGGAGTGAACCCATTACACTGTTATAATAATTGCAATGATCTGGGAATACTATGAAAATATTTTCTTATTCTTATCTATGTGAAAAATATATACGCCTCCTTCCAATGTAATAAAATAATGGATCATGTTTTTTGATTCAATTATGATTAATGTATTATGAACATCCAATAATTATTTTTTGGCTCAATATTTTGATTTTTATATTAAATTTATGGGTTTCAAATGTCATTGACATGATCTAATACCCAAATGTTAACGTTAGGATTTTATTTATCTATTTTTTTACCATTAGTGAAATTTTAATGTCACAAGTTATTATTTTTATTTTCACTAGTCAATTAAAAATTTTATTTCATATGATATTTCGATGTAGGGTTCATGAAATTAGTCATATAGTTGATGATCATGCAGTTTACCAATAAAACATTTGTTTTTTTCATGATTCAAAAGTAAATATTCCATTACAATCCCCACAAATTTTTGTTTAATGTAATAAATTTTCATAAGAAATAATTTAATATCTAGGTATGTAAATCTGATGACATTAGAAAAACATTTTATCTATATGAAACATCAAGAATAATATTGAAAACAAATATTTCAAAATATAACTTTCTTTTGAATGAATGATATAATTTGATGTATTTTGGGATATCAAAATTTATTATTTGTGGTTTAGAAATAATATGGAAATTTTATCTATATTTATATATAAATTCAAGATATATAGGTAGACATATAGATATTAATATAATGATATTAAATGACCCTGAATTTTCAAAAATAAATATTACATATTTTTATATGTATATTCAATAGATTTCACACAAAAAACAAAAATGTACTGTTAGTGATATGTTTTTATAGGGAAAAAATCCATATAATCTCATAATTGTTGTTTAACATATCCTAGAGTTATCCTCTCATTCAGTTCAATTCATAAACATACTCTTTATAAATCCTTTCTTTATACCTTGAAAAATATAATCATAAAATAGGGTGAGATCAGAGGCAATAATAAGACTAAATCTATGAGATATTAATCAAGGATGATATTAAATAAAAATATGTCTGTAAGGGTTTGTGTTTATTAATATTACTAACAATATTAATAGGAAATCTGTCACGAACCCTCTCATAAATGTGTACCCCTCCTGGGATGGCAATTAGAGAAGAGAGACAAAGAAACCAGAGTGCTTCCATTTGTTGGACATTGGTTAGACACTAGCACTGAGGGAATTGTAAAAAATTATTTGTGAGGTATTAAACACATTGATAACCCATGGTAATAAGAGAAATAATATAGTAATATAACAAAAACATCTTAGACCATAATGAAACAGAAAACCTACTGAACATTTGTAATGTAATAAAAGAACTACATCATGTGGAAGGGAAAATTGGAAGTACCAAGGAATGTAAAATCTCATGAAACAAAATCCCAGAAATCTCGTATACAATCATGAACTACCAGTAAACATCCTGGTCTCAATCAAACACCGTGTAACTTGAAAAAAAATTTATATAACACAGTGTTCATATAGTAGTATACTAAGTAGTTGATCACAACATGATTAACTGTTTCATTTTCACCATTACACCACTGTGTTAAACATGTTTTGTATTGAAAATTATAAAAATAATTAAAACTTTAAAATCATGATTTATTCCATTATTAAATGATTATCACTGTTATTAAGGGCAATGACACATGTTTTGTTTATTTGAATGTAAGAGGAGATTATTTGGAGGGCCCATGATGATGTGGGAGAAAAATTGGACAGAATTGCTTGGATCTATGAAGACGTGTCCACAATATTTCTGTTATAAAAACTTTATTTCATCAAAATGAACTCATATTTTTAGTGGTGGTCCAAACATTAATGGGATACAACTCTTATGAAGAAACCATGTCCCAATTCTAACATCCAGGGGCCCAACCGACCTGATCTGTCCAGAACACTGAATATGTGTGATGACAAAAGTGGCATTTCATAATCAATCTATATCATCTGATCCAATTTTCCTTATAATGCAAAAAATTCAGTGGAGATATTCAGAATGTGGTGCTACAATGTTTCAATTTTGTCAAAATATATATAATAATTTTTAATTGTCCAAACCTGTGGGACAAATGGTTTTATGAAATCTGTGTTCCCAAAACCACCTTCAAATGTTCTTATAAAATAGAACCATGGGCTCCACATTTGAGAGTTAAAAAAAAGTAAAGGTGATACAATTTTGGAGTCCCAATGTAGTCCTCCAACAAATATTTGTTGTTCTGGAGGACATTGTAAATTCTACCTCAACATATTTCTCTTCCTCCATTCCCATGGGTTTATAAAGCCCATGTAATCACCTGGGGAAGAAATGTTTTAAATACTAATCATTATGGTGTAATATTTTAATTTTATTATTAATTCATGGTATTTATGTTGTTTTTATTCTTCCAATATTTTTTATTTCATTTAGTAATGTAATTTTATGTCATGCTTGACTCAATTGATCATGCATGGGGGAACCTATTCATGTGAAGTTGAAAACACTATTCACCACTTCTTCGTAACCATTTCAATTATAATGATGGTGTGGTTATATTGTAAAATTAAACTCACATAAAAATACCATGTTCATTTATTTTAAAATCAAGGTAACATGATGAAAAAAATAAAAACATGGATAGTGCATCATGTTCTTTGTGTGTTATGACAGTTATTTTTTAATATGAAGTCGTACACGAATCATTCAATCATCAGCGATATCTAGTGAATCATTGGGTGTTTTTGAATGAATCCTAGGTGTTATCCTAGTATAGACTCAGAAATATTATGTTTCTTGGTTTTACAAAATCATTATTTAATGATCATAAGCCTATCACAAGAAATAATGACGGATCAATAACATGTGAATTTCTCGGGTTAATCCCACATTATTAAATCTTTCAATTTCTGATTTCATGTATGGTTTTCTTTTATGTGATTTATTCCTAAACCCAAAAAAACCTGAATTATATAAATCCCCATTCCTATTTTATTTTCCTAATCAGAACCTTTTATAATGTTAATTATCTAAAGCCCCAACGAGTGATGAACTAGGGTTGTTGATATGCGAATGAAATTCTAGTTGAAAATAAACATCTAATTTGACAAAATTGACAATGCGGTCAAATTTTGGAGTTGTTTTTGGGGATACAATATCATTTTTTATTTATTTACTTTTATTTATTAAATTTACTTTTTAATTAGTAACCCTTTCAATACAATTCTCCCATTTTATTGTTTTTGTTTTTGGATTTTTTTTCTATTTTTGGTTGTTTTTGTGTGTTCTTCAACACACACACATTCTATCTATATTTTTCTACTCCATATATCTATCAATAATTATAATTTATTTGATTATATTCACCTTTCACAATTGTTAAGTGATTTTATACATATTAAATAAATTAAAAAAATCACAAGTAATTTGCATGACCCCATCAGAAAAAGAATAAATGATTGAATTTGACCATGAAAATGAAAAGACTAATTGACAAAAAAATCAAGGAATATAAAGAAATTCAATCATGTATCACTGAGGAACTTCTTTTGGATCCTCAAGTGGTCCTAATCCAAGGACAAATTTTACCCCTTTCAACAAAATAAAACATCACTACAAATAATTAAGACTTAAAATAACTCACCACCTCGGATGTTGAGTACCAACCTTTGTACATCAAATTTCATGATGAAGAAGTCAAAATTGAGCTATGATCATGCCTTATCCACCTACATCCCAAATTCCAGGGTCTTCCTGGTGTGGACAATAAAAAACATCTAAAATAGTTTCTCATATTGTGCTCCACCATGAAACCCCAAAATTTGTATGAGGACCTATCAATGTTTAGGGTCTTCCCTTTCTCCCATAATGGGGGATCCAAACACTGGCTATACTATCTGCCTATCACAATTGGGGAATGTAATGACCACAAACAAATAATTTTATAGAATGTTTTCCCTATATCTCGAATGGCCTAAATTATGAAATGAATGTATGGAATTAGTCAATAACAATGAGTGACCCTTCATGAATACTGGGAGAGGTACAAAAAACATTTATAATGTTTCCCCAACCACCAGATTAGTGAAAAACATTTAATAAAATACTTCTATGAGGGAATTATCACCATGGATCTTGGAATGATTGATGTTGTAGCTGGTGGTGCCCATGTTGATAAAACTCCTTCCTATGCTCGTGACATAATAACTAGTATGTACCAAAATGAAAAACAATTTGGTACATGAGTTATTTCACCAACCCGAGGAGTTATTGAGGTAGGTTATTCATCCCTAGATGAAAAGGAAGATAATAAGCATGATGAGATTCATAAAGTTATATTAAAATTACCTCAAGGACAAGGTAACTCACAATATCCTCATATTCCATTACATTATTGTATTTGTTATGATAATACTCATTTTTCTGACCAGTGCCCACAATATCAAGATTCCCCTGGTTTATTTGTAGTCGTGGTCCCAGGGAGTGAATTCCAATAGGAAACTACATTCATGCACAAACCATTCAACCCAAATCCAAATCTTGGGATACGAGGACAACCCTCATACTGACAATGTGGAAACACATGACACCCCTTGTAGAATTTCTATCTACAACGCCAAGGTAATAAACCTTATTATTCAACAACTTCTCAAAACAATCATCATCCCCCGGCCAAATATAAACCTAGCTTTGTGGATATGTTGAATCAAATGGCTACCATGAATTTGTAACTCTAACAAACCACCCAATCTTCTATTCAAGACCTACAAACTCAAGTGGGGAAAATTGGAAAACACTATCAGTGAGCTTAAGATGAATGGTTCTAGACAACTACCATCCCAACCCATTTCCAATCCAAAAAAATGGTAATTTATGAACAATTGAACCTAGTAGTGTTAAATATATTCCTCTTTCAATTGATTATACACAACAGGTGTGTCCCCCTGATGAAAACACACATTCACTAACTAGAAATTATTATTGTGATGAAAAACCAAACCAAAAGGCTAAGCCATATTTCAATGAGGATTTCCATGAATAATCAATTCCTATTCATTTTCCACAATGACACTCTAAACCTACGATGAATTATGGGAATGTCATTGATAATGAAATCATGCATACTATTATAAAGGATCATGTTAACATTCCTTTTTTTGAATGCAGTTAAACAAATCCCCTCATATGAAATATTTCTTAAATTTATTTTCAACCATATATGGATACTACATTGGAATGAGAGAGTCAAAATGGGAAGGAATTTCTCACCCTTAATTCAACCAAATATTCCAACCAAGTTCAAGGATCCAATAATATTAACATTCATTGCACCATATAGGAGACATTATATTCAAATTATATTCGAGATTTATGTGATTCATTTAATGAATTGCTCAACACTTTATACACTTCTCTACATTTTGTAGAGAATCAACCGATAGAAATCATAGTAAAACCTCCCAATCTGAGCACCAAACACCCATTAAGAGGGGTCTAGGGTGTCCTTTTAAATGTGAAGAATCTCATATTCCCAATCGACTTCTATATTCATGAGATTGGGGATACCTGAAATCAAGGAAATTCCATTCTCAAAACCGGGAGGCCATTCCTCAAAATAGGAAATACGATCACCAACATTCAAAATTTTAAACATTCCATGGAGTTCAGTGGAGAAATGAGAAGTTTTAACATCCATGATTCTATGAAACAACCCATTAAGTAGCACAACACCCATCATGTCTATTCGATGTTTGTTCCCTAAAATGATTCACACACTCAAAATTCTCTCCTTAACTTGTACTCTAATTAACTTACCTCTTTTTCACCAATGGATTATTAGAGTTTTGATAGATGTTTTGAGTCTTCTATGGGTTCTGAATATTTTTAATTTTGTGCATTAATTGATGAGAGTGTTAATTTTCAAATACCCATATCGTCGATGATTATGAAAATCTCATTTCAATAGATTCTATTTCATTATAGATTAATCATGAGAAGATAGTCAGATTCATGGACCTCACACCCACTAAACACCCTCCCTCAAACCAAAAACCACTGGTGTAGGAACTCAAATCACTTCCATGTAATTTGAAATATGTGTATCTTGAGGGTAGTGACCAATTTCACATCATTATTGGAAATAACCTCTCTCCACAGCAAGAATAAAAATTCTTCAACCTTATGAGAAAGTGTAAAAAAGATGATATGATAGACATTGGCTGATTTTCTAGGGATAATCCCATCTATATGTATGCATTATATTATTGGGTGATGAGGCTAAGCGTGTAAGAAAATCTCAACACAAGATGAATATCACTCAACATATTGTGGTAAAATTAGAAGTTAGTAAATTAAATGTCGCACTTATCATTTAACCTATATCTAATAGTAAATGGGTTAGCCCAATTAAAATGGTGCCTAAAAATAGGAATAATAGATGTGTCAAATGAATGGAATAATTATTTTAAGCTTGTGTGCAAAACATTTGGTGAGTCATTATTGACCACCATCAACTTAATAAAGCTACGTAGAAGGTCTATATTACTCTACCTTTTATTTAAAAAATGTTAGAATGATTGGATGGTATATCCAATATTGATTCCTTGACGGCTACTCATGATATTTTCAAATCTATATAGAACATGAGGATCATAAAAGGACAACAATTATATGTCCATTTGATAAATATTCATATATAAGGATTACCTTTGGTATTTGTAATTCTCATTGTGTAACACCCCATTTTTTTCAAAAATAAATAGAGATTCATGGAAATTTGTATTAAGTTGTTATTTATTACTATCCTTAAAACATAATTTTTCCATTTCATTGTTTAAAATTTCAGGAAACAATCATATACAATTGTCTTCCGTAAGTTATTTGGAGTCCGATAAAACCAACAAATTTTTTTGTGAATATTAACATACCCTTATGAATAGTAATATAACAATAGTTAATAGTAAATTTTATTATTATTTTATTTTCTTATGGAATTTCTATAATTACATCTTGGTTAATTTTTCATCGTGATATAGAAGTAGTAATAGAATTAGAATTTTTAATTTTTGAACTAAATATGATTTTAATTAAAAATTAAATTAATATTATATAGAAAATTAATTTTAAAAAATGGATTCCATTTATTAATTCTACACATCAAAAAATGTTTATGGTAAATATTTTGGATTTTTCTGAAATTCTGTAATTTTCAATGAATAGTGAAATATGATATAATATTGTATAATAAAATTCTCAGTAAAATTCACTATTTATGAAATCATAAGTAATGAAAGGCCACATGTATTGAACTCACATGCCATTATTAATATTTCAGGTAACATTAAATAATACTATTAATAATCATGAGAAAAAATATTATAGTAAGGATTAAAATATTGAATAATTCCCCCTCTCCTCCACTATATATTTCACCGTCACTCTATTCTTCTTAACACACATATCAAGACTTGATACATGAGTATGTTATAATCAATACTCTTCCAAAAGTCTCTTCCTCACGTCCTAGAGCTACTGGTATCACCAGAAGACCAAAACCGAATCCCTTAAGAAGGATCTCATGGAGAAGAGATCAAGAGGTAAACATACTCTTTTCTTTTATTTCTTTTGTGTAATTTTAAGTTATTCTCTTCATTTACATTAGATTATGTTGGGATATTTAATTACATATCCCTCCTTACTATCCATATTATGTATTATTTAAGTGATATCCCTTTTCTCTTATCAAATGGATCACACCCAAATTTACCCAAGAGAAGAAGGGTTGAACGGTCCTTGTAGTGTAGCTTGGGTTGTCGATTCCACATAGACCTAAGAATATACCTAAGATACACAACCTAAGGGATGGATTTTTGGCTATGAAGTGGCCAACCTGGATTTGTTTTTAAGTGTTTTGGAAGAAGACTAATAAGCTTAGTTGAGTTTAATTATAATTAAATGAGTTGATCTTAGGGTTACACTTGGGTGTATTGAATGCATTTTATTTCTTTAGACAAATTTTGGGTTTTATTAATTCTTGATGAAAACATTCTTTAAAATAACACTACCTTCATCATTTTCTGGTTAGATACTAACTAAACTCAATTACTTGTCACCAACACACATAGAGAACCAGATTCATGATCTCTCTATGGTATATGGTCAATTTAGTAATTGGAATTATCTTTTTCAAACACAGTGAAGATGAGGAGCGAAAATAATTGAAGAATGGAAGTCTTGAATTATTTAACCAATTAACAAAAATTCGTGAATTAAATAAAATTAAATCTAGCATTTTCATCTTCCTAGGATCAACCCATTAAAGGGTTATCCCTCCATTGATGATATTCTATCAATGGTGGGTGGAAGATGGCTTATAAGAATTGAATTGTAGAGATTAAAACCGCGGAAATAACAAGCACTCCTCCGTGTGTGTGAATGAAATTCACACCTCTATGTGAACTATATCACCAACACACAGAGTTATCACTGTGGTTTTGTGATTTTAGAGATTTAAGTATAGAAATTGGAAGAAGAAAAGAGAAGGAATTGTATTAAGAAATTAGAAATACAAAAAGAAACTTACATGGGGAAATGAAAGCATTATAAAGAAAATTGAGCATAATAACATTACATGAAAGAAGGTATATGAGTTACTCTTCACCACAACTGCCTTAAATAAGAAAATTTTGATCCTTAGGCCTAGCTCCACCATTCCAAGTCATCCCAATCAATGAGGGTAGGCATAGGTGGTGGAAAGTAGGTGGATAGGAGACTTCTCCCCCCTTGACCCGAGATGGCATCCAGCTTGCATCCACTTGACAGATCTGATTCAATGTCCTTCTAGATGGCCGATATGGAGTGGGCCATAGAAGACGACAACGAAGACCCGGATGTCTTCTAACATCCTGTAAAATATCAGCCCAATTTCCTTTCTCCCTGAATGAGAAAATTTTAAATTTGAAGTGAAGATACATTTAAAAAAATATAATATTAAAAGATGAATAATTACATTCAATAAAATCAGATGAGTCATTGGGCCTAAATTAGTGTACATTAGGCATGAAGTGCACAATTGATGAGAGTGGATGTTTAAAATTAAAATGTAATAACTCAGGCCCATATGATCAAAATTTAACTTTTAATCACAATAAAATGTAATTATAAAATGTGTTTTGATTGTCTAATCACACCCACCATCTTGAGATTTTCTAGTCCCGAGAAAATAACTCAAAGATTATGAAAATCAAATTCCCGTTTCCAAAAACATTTTAATAAAAAATTATCAACAAAATACCTCATACCAAAAAAATTATGCATCCCATCAAAATCATTTAATAAAATGTAGGTTCTAAAGCATAACCCAAGCCCATGCCCATTCTTCTGATCAAATTCAATGCCACATTTCATCCACTTAGAATTAATCATGATGATGTGTTGTGTGTCACAATAGACATGGGGGTTCATTTTTATTCAAGGGGGAAAAGATGGAAGCGCTAGGTGGAATCAAATTTTAATATTAATATGAGTATTCATTTTTTTCTCTTTTATTTCTTTTTTATTTCCTATAATGTTGTCATGGTTATTGAAATTGCATTCAAATGAGTCCACCCTTGTAGCGAGACTTTGCCAATGACTCCCAGCCTCAAAGGCCTTAGGGCACCAAGTGATTCCCATATACTCAGGCATCATCTCAAGTTAACTCATTCAAAAACAAATTCTAATTTCCACAAATAGAGATTAAATTCCCAACTCTGGGCCAAACAACTCTGGATTCACAATCCCCAAGTGCCGAAAGCAACACATTAATTCATTTCATTCCTCTATGCGCAAATTTATTGTTTTTTTGTTTTTGTTTATTGTTTTTGTGATTTTTTACACCTCTTATATATATATATATATTAAAATATTCATATTAAATTTAAAATGGTCACTAAAACTATGTTATTTATTAGGGGACCCCAATAATTCAAAATAATACCCCACAATCCAACGGACGTGAATTATGAATTTTTTTATAAAAATTGGATGAAAATGTAACAATGAAAAATCACATTAGACAACCACACTTTCCAAAATTTTATGCTCATGAACTTAAACATGTATTAAAATCAGAATCAAGGAATACAAAATTATTTAATATTCAGTTTTCAAGGTTTCCAATGTGTAATAACATGTTCAAGGTTAAGGATAATTTTCATTCAATTAACATGCACATTTTATTACTCTGTGTGATTGATTTTTATTTTCACCTCCCCACAAAATAATATAACACTGTCCCCAGTGTTTAAAGAAAATATAATTTAGAAGGGGAAGAGGCAGAGAATAGGAGCATAAAACAATTTCACCTAATATTTGATGTTGATGTTTGTGATTCTCTCATTTAATCCCTTGGTCTCCATGTCACTTGAAGAATCCTCACGGTAGTGTACGCTTGTACTCTTATGATTTCCCTGAAAATCCATCAAACGTGGCAGCCCCACCATAGTTCAGTGGTAGGCATGCACCCCTGTCTCCCTTCGGTCCCGGGTTCGAGTCCCGTGGCTTCACCGGTTGTGACGGGGTTTGACCCACATCCGACAACGTGTCACTTTTTTTTAATTTTTTTTTATTTGTTGTTTTGTTTTGTTTTTTTAATAATAAAAAAAATAAAATATAATAAAATAAAAACATACAAACACCTATATTGTTGATATATTGTCTTATTTTTAATTTCTGGGTAAGATAATACTCAGGGATCACACCGCGTGACACTGATGAATACGGCTCTCCCCTTTCATACCCATCCATACTCCTAAGAGAAGAACAGGTCAAAAATTTGAGGTAAAATTAGATCAAATTGTTTTTCTAAAAAAATTGATTAAATCAATAAAGTGATTGTAAATTTAAAAATCATGGGTTGCCTCCCATTCAATGCTTTGTTTAACGTCGTTAGCTCGACATAAACCCCTAATTGATTAATTGTTTTATTTCATCAAAGGTAGGTTCACTCAGGTCTTCATCAATGTCATGTTTTTGGAATAGTTCAGTGAATGGTTTGACTCTATAACCATTAATGTTAAATATTTGACCATTGGTGGGATATTTAATTTCAATAGCCCCATGGGGGTACACCTTATGCACTATGTATGGACCAGACCCTCTAGACCTCAACATTCCCGGGTGCAAATGAAGTTTAGAACTAAACAAAAGCACATGTTTCCCGGGTTCAATGTGTTTAATTTTAAGATTCCTAGACTGGTAGGCTTGAACTCTAGCTTTATTGATCCTTGAATTTTCATAAGCCTCCATCTTAAGTTCCTCAAGCTCGTTTAGATAAAATTTCCTCTTTATTCCGGCCAATGAAATGTCAAAGTTCATTTTTTTGATTGCCTAAAATTCCTTATGCTCAATCTCCACTGGCAAATGACATGCTTTACCATAAACCAACCTATATGGGGACATTCCTAGGATTGTTTTAAATGCTGTTCGATATTCCCAAAGATCATCTAAGAGATTTCTCGACCAATCTTTCCTAGATGGATTAATAGTATTCTCAAGAATTTGTTTGATTTCTCGATTGGCTAACTCAGCTTAACCATTGGTTTGTGGGTGGTAAGCGGTGGACACTTTGTGAGAAATTCCATACTTCTCCATGAGCGATGAGAATGGGAGATTGTAGAAATGAGTTCCACGATCACTAATGATAGCCCTAGGAATCCCAAATCTAGAGAAGATGTTTTGTTTAAGGAATCTAATCACAGTTTGATGGTCATTGTATTTTGTATGAATGGCCTCAACCGATTTTGAGACATAATCTACAGCCAAGATAATGTAAAGATATCCCCTAGAGTTTGGGAAAGGACCCAAGAAATCAATTCCCCAAAAGTCAAAGATTTCAACCACTAATATTGGATTGAGATGAATTTGATTCCTTTTTTTGATGGACCCTACTTTTTGACACCTAGGATAGCTTTGACAAAATGTGTAGGAGTCCCTTGAGAGGGTGGGCCAAAAGAGACCACATTGATGAACCTTGGAAGAAGTTTTCTTAGAGGAAATGTGACCTCCACAAGCCTCAATATGACAGAACATTAGGATGGACTCTTGTTCGGATTTTGGCACACACCTCCTAATGACTTGGTCAGGACAGAACTTATAGAGGTATGGATCATCAGACACATAATGCTTGACATCAGAAAGAAATTGTTTTCTAGCTTGGGTACCTAAGAATTTTGGAATGACCCCTGAAACTAAGAAGATGGCTATGTCAGCATACCACGGTCAATCACTCACAGAATAGTGGTTCTCAATGGGAAATGAATCAGACACAGAAAGGTTATGTGAGTTGTCTTTGAATTCCAACCTAGATAGGTGATCAGCTACAACATTCTCGACACCTTTTTTATCCTTAATGGTTAAATCGAACTCTTAAAGAAGAAGGACCCACCTAATCAATCTATCCTTGGCATCCTGTTTTTGGAAGAGATATTTTAGAGTTGAGTGGTCGGTGAATACAATGATGGGTGATCCTAAGAGGTAGGACCTGAATTTATCGAAGGCAAACACAATAGCAAGTAACTCCTTTTCAGTGGTGGTGTAATTGATTTGGGCATCATTTAAGGATTTTCTTGCATAAGAAATTACATATGGAGTTTTATCACACCGTTGTCCTAACACAGCTCCTACAGCAAAGTCACTGGCATCACACATGAGTTCGAATGGAAGGTCCCAGTTTAGAGATTTCATAATGGGAGGAGAGGTGAGAGTGGATTTAAGGGTTGAAAATTAACCCTCACAGCTTTCTATCCAAACAAATAGATCATCCTTTACTAGAAGAGCACAAAGTGGACGAGAGATTGAACTAAAGTCCTTAATTAATCTTCTACAGAAACCAGCATGTCCTAAGAAGGAACTCACTTCCTTAACAGTTATGGGTGATGGAAGGTGACAAATGATGTCAACCATTGCTTTATCAACTTCAATTCCCCTACCTGAGACTATATGGCCAAGTACTAACCCCTCTTTTACCATAAGATGGCATTTTTCCCAGTTTAGGACCAGATTATTTTCTTCACATCATGACAAAACTCTCTCCACATTCCTAATACATCCCTCAAATGTATCCCCAAAGACAGAGAAACCATCCATGAAGACCTCTAGAAAATCCCCTACCATATCTGAGAAGATTCCCATCATGCACCGCTGGAAGGTTCCTGGGGCATTTCATAACCCGAACGGCATGCGTTTGAAGGAAAAGGTGTCGAATGGACAGGTGAAGGTTGTCTTCCCTTGATCCTCCAAGGTGACCTCGATTTGATTGTAACCTGAGTACCCATCTAGGAAGCAATAGAATTGATGACCCGCCACTCGCTCGAGGACTTGATCAATAAATGGCAAGGGAAAATGGTCCTTCTTGGTATAACAGTTGAGCTTCCTATAGTCAATCTAGACTCTCCAGCCACTACTCACCCTAGTTGGAAGAATTTACCCATCCTTGTTAGTGATCACTGTGATTCCAGATTTCTTTGGGACAACTTTAATTGGACTTACCCACTCACTCTCAGCTATGGGGTAGATGATACCAGCTTTCAGCAACTTAAGAAGTTCTTTCCTTACCACATCCATAAGATTGGGATTTAGTCTCCTCTAAGGTTGACGACATCGTTTGGATTCAGATTCAAGAGTAATCCTATGAGTTCCAATAAGTGGGTTAATCCGAGGAATATCAAACAGGGTCCAACCAATGGCTTTCTTGTGTTTCCTAAGGACATCTAGAATCATCCCCTCATGATTGGCTTCAAGAGAAGAATATATGACTATAGGATGTGTTTGATTTTCCCCTAGGAAGGCATACTTGAGGGAAGTAGGAAGCTCCATCAATTCAAGATCAGGTTGGTTCAGAATTTCAGCAAAAGATTGGGGCATTGGACCAAGATCAAATATGTTTCCTAGATTTTCAGATTGAATTGATTCCCCATGTATAGATGTTTCAGCAAAAAGATTGTATTGACCTGGGTTAGGAAAGGGAGTTTGAGTTATCTCCCTGAATGTGGTTTCCTGAAAGGATTTACTAATTGTTTGTCCTAGGACATCATCATAGGAGCAATTTGAAAATGATTCGAGCCAAGGAGATAAACTTCCTTCATGTGAACAAAGGAAAACAATCTCATCCTGACTTAAACATCCATCAAATATTTCTTGATGGTCTATAGGTTCATTTTCAATGCTTCATAACATGTTTACTTCATGAATGTCCTCTTCATCTTCTATTTGTAAGCTTTCTTTATAGATGTTCAAGTCTAGAATCATGTTCCCAAAGGTGATGGTCATGTTCCCATTTCGGACTCGGATAACAGATTCGATTGTAGCAAGGAAATGACGTCTAAGAATGATTGGGGTTTGCTCCCTAGGACCTAATCTTGGATGATTGTGAAGGACAATGAAGTCATCTGGGTAAATGAAATTCTCAACTTTCAGTAAAACATTCTTTAAGATCCCCTTAGGAACCCAAACACTGCGATCAGCAAGTTGAAGAGTGACATATGTGGGTTGGAGTTCTTCGAGCCCTAACTGACAATACATGTCATAAAGAAGGAGGTTTACACTAGCACCTAGGTCACACAAATCCTTGACAAAATTTTTCTCTCCTAGTTCAACATTGATGTAAGGGCAACCCGGGTCTTTCATCTTTGGTGGAATGGTCCCTTGAATGGTGGTACACACATTAGCATCCAAAAGCACTTGGTTTTTATGTACAAATTTCCTTTTAAAAGTGCACAAGTCCTTAAGGTACATTGATTAGGATAGTATGGTTTATATTGAATCTAGGATTGGAATGTTTATCTTTACTTGAGAGAAGATTTCTCTCAAGGTTTCACTCAGTTCAGGCTTGGATTTCCCCCTCATGCGTTGAGGGAAGGGAGCAGGTTGTTTGAGTGTTTGGTGAGGTTGTGGTTCCTTCTCATTCTCATTGGTTTTTTCAGAATCTGTCGGTTGTTCTTCATCATTTTTAAGTGATGTTGAATCTTTTAGTAGTTCTGAAATGGTTTGTTCAGGTTTTTCAATTGATTTCCCACATCCTAATACTGTCACTGCTTTCAATTGTTCATGATTTGATTGAGTGAAACTTGACTCTCCCCTTTTTGTTTGTTGTGGAATGTCTTGGGTAGGCATGGTTGCCTTCCCAGTTTTGATTGTTTTAAGTTCTTGTTTAAGGGAATAGACTTCCAAGTTCATCCTTTCCATTTGTTTGCAAAGTTGTTCTAGTAGGCATTGTGGAACACTTTTGGTTGGTGCTTGAGAAGATTGGTTTATCCTTGGGGGATATTTTAAAGGTGGAATGGTTTGTTGAAAATGGACTGGTGGCTATTGGTATTGGAGAGGTTGGGTTTGAAACTGATTATGGGTTTGGTAGTTCTGTTGAGGGTAAGTATTTTTCCCTTGTGGTTGGCTATGTTGTTGGTTATCCTTCCATCGGAAGCCTGGGTGGTCATTGTACCTTGGATTGAAGGTGTTTTGGTATTGGGGCTTTTGAAATTTTAGGGCATTGACTTCCAATGGGGGTCCTCCTAGAAGAAAATCCTTGATGGATGGAATGGTTGGGCAGTTGTCTGTTTTATGGTCATTTTTGTCACAAATTGTGCAAACAAGGTCTACATTTTGGATTTCATGGACTTTCCTAGGGTCTATCTCTTCAACCTTCCTAGATAGTGCTGTGAGTTTAGACCTAAGGCTTTCCTCTTCTCTAAGTGTATAAATTCCAGTGGTTATTTGTGGCTTTTCAGAATAAGGTGAAGTTCCCCAAGTTTGGTTTTGTTCAGCCAGACTTTCCAGATACTCGTAAGCATCATTTGGGGCCTTGTTTTTAAAGGTTCCATTACACATCATGTCAATGAATTGTTTGTTCCCCGGACCCAAACTTTCATAGAAAATTCTCACTTGTAAATTAATAGAAAATCCATTGTGTGGAACCGTGTTTAGGGTGTGTTTGAACCTCTCCCATGTTTCATAGAATGGCTCTCCCTCTTTTTCAAAAAAAGTGTTGGATGCTCTTTTTATGTGAAATTGTTTTGTGATGAGGGAAGTATTTTATGTAGAATTCTCTTTGATGTTGGTCCCAAGAGTGGATGGATGTAGGTCTCATGTTGTTTAGACAATTATTATCTCGATACTTTAATGAAAAAGGAAATAGACTCATATTAGCTTATTATAGTTGATGTGGGGGACACATGGTTTCAACAATGTCGTTGAACTCTTTGACATGAAGGTATGGCATTTCTGACTCCATCCCATGAAAGGTTGGAAGGTGGTTTAGGACATGGGGATTGAATATGTAGTCGGTGTCTCCTATGGAATTGTGTCTAATGCATGAGGGGGCATTGGTCCAAGCTGGAGTGAGGTAGTCGTTCATGGATTGATCAACTACATTCCCTAAGATTGGAGCTTCTTGGTTTTGGTTTCCCATTTGATTCACCCCGGGGTTTACAATTTGATTTTGTGGATGACATTCCATTGGACTTGTTTAGAGTTCGGACATTGGGGTTTCAAGAATATTTGTATCTGATTTAAATAATCCCATAGGTGCACTTGACTCCCCTATCCTAGGACTTTCCACCCTAACTAGTCTGTTTGAGAAATCGCGGGTGTAGGCGGACATGCGCCAAAAAAAGTGAGAAAGGGACAAGATAAGAGATCTTGGGAGAGAGTAGAAGAATGGAGGTGTGGAATGAAGGTTTTGTTGGATCTAAGGTACTTACATGGTGCCCGGAAACGGCGCAAAAATTTGGTTCATGCCCAAATTTACCCAAGAGAAGAAGGGTAGAACGGTTCTTGTAGTGTAGCTTGGGTTGTTGATTCCACAGAGACCTAAGAAGATACATAAGATACACAACCTAAGGGATGGATTTTTGGCTATGAAGTGGCCAAAGTGGATTTTTTTTAAGTGTTTTAGGAGAAGAATAATAACCTTAGTTGAGTTTTATTATAATGAAATGGGTTGATCTTAGGGTTACACTTTGGTGGATTGAATGCATTTTATTTCATTAGACAAATTTTTGGTTTTATAAATTGTTGATGAAACCATTCGTCAAAATAACACTACCTTCATCATTTTCAAGTTAGATACTAACTAAACTCAATTACTAGTCACCAAAACACTTTGAGAACCAGATTCATGATCTCTACAATGTATATGGTCAATTTAGTAATTTGAATTAGCCTTTTCAAACACAGTGAAGATGAGGAGCGAAAATTATTTAAGAATGGAATTCTTGAATTATTTATCCAATTTACAACAATTCGTGCATTAAATAACATTCAATCCAGCCTTTTAATATTCCTAAGATCAACCCATTAAAGGGTTAGCCCTCCATTTATTATATTCTATCAATGGTGGGCGGAAGACGGCTTACAAGAATTGAATTGAAGAGATTAAAACCGCAGAAGTAACGAGAACTTCTCCGTGTGTGTGAATGGAATTCACACCTATGTGTGAACTATATCACCAACACATAGAGTTATCACTGTTATTTTGTGATTTAGAGATTTAATTATAGAAATTGGATGAATAGAATTGATGGAATTGGATTAATAACTTAGAAATACAAAAAGAAACTTACATGAGTAAATGAAAGCATTACAACGAAAATTGAGTATAATAACATTACATGAAAGAAGGTATAAGAGTTCCTCCTCACCACCACTGCCTTAAATAAGAAAATTTGGATCCTTAGGCCGAGCTCCAACAGTCCAAGTCATCCCAATCAATGAGGGTGGACATAGGTGGTGGAAAGTAGGTGGAGAGGAGACTTCTCCACCCTTGACCCAAGATGGCATCCATCTTGCATACACTTGACAAATCCGCTTCAACCTCCTTATAGATGGCCGATTTGGAGTGGGCCATAGAAAAAAAATGAATCCCCCGATGTCTTCTAACATCCTGTAAAATAACAGCCCAATTTACTTTGTGGTTCGAGAGATATGGAATATTCATTGGGCTGACATTCTGGGCCGCAGATTCTGGCCCAGATTCTGATCTTCCATTTGGGCTGCCTTGATCACCATCATGGAGACCGAATTAGCACTTTGGCCTGAATAATGATTTGTTCCCCTGTATGTATTCTATAATCACAAGAAATTTGGGCTTCATTGGTCCAGTATTGTGGGACCCAAATCTTCAATAGTGGGTTGGTGTCCAATCTGCCTTCACCAGAATTGTCTCCTTTCATCATCAAATATCTTCATCATTTTTTATGAATCTTTCCTTGCTCCCTGAATGAGAAACATTTACATTTAATGTGAAGATACATTTCGAAAAATATAATATTAAAACATGAATAATTACATTCAATAAAATCAGATGAGTCATTGTGAATAAATTGGTGTAAATTAGGCATGAAGTGCACAATTGATGATAGTGGATGTTTAAAATTACAATGTACTAACTCAGTCCCATATGATAAAAAATGAAAATTTAATCCCAATAAAATTTAATTATAAAATGTGTTTTTATTGTCTAATCTTCAACCTATATTTATGAAATTGTAAGAGATGTCGTTAGGCTGCCGAATTTTCATGAGAAATTTCTGAAGTTTTCTTTTATTTCAAAATTCATTTAATTTCATCTTTTTTCTTCACCACCTTATATCCAAGCGGTATAAAAGCTCCATAATACTGTACATTTTGGATGTTCTCATGTTCATGGGAAATTCATCATCTATAATTTTCTTTTCCCCCACTTGATCATGGAACTAAAAACATTGTTTATGATGTGTTGAATTACAACATCGTGGACGATGTGAATTTAATTTTCTTTATTTTTTTAAAGTCTCATAATGAAACCAATAATATGGTTGAACCAATTTAAAAAATATTTATTATGTCTCATACATGGTTCTATAATTATTTTGTACACATTTTTCTAATTTGTAAAACCATATAAGGTCGTTATTATCAATGAACCACTGGAATGATCAAAACTAACATCATTGATGTTTCATCTTATGCATCATCCTCATATAAAACATCAAAATTATAAATGGAATAAATTATTGTACTGGAAACATGTAAATACCGTTCTATTCAAATTCTATAATTTCACATCCAATAGACAAGAACATCCTTGATGAACCAATCATGGAAATCATGTAAGGAACTCACCCAAAACAGTGCAAGGAACAAAATTCTAACAATTAATGGGTGAAATAAGGTTGTTAAATGATCACATAAGATATTATAAACATGAAATTGATTCTTTAAAAAACCTATAAAAATATTTTAACCGTTATAGATGAAGTTTAAACATGATTGATGTAAAACAATCCTAAGGTAAGGGAATTCTTAACCCAATTTTCATTCTTTGGGATAACCTAATACATCATTATTTATATTGTATTAAAAAAATTTTAATGTTGGGTTTTATTTATATTAACTTTAATTTTTTTATATACAATTTATATACATATTACATAAACTCTATTATGTCTTTATTCAATTATATGAATTGTGTAAGGGGTTTTCCTTCTAAAAATCCTCTTTTAAAATTCTGGTTTACAAAATTCAAAAGCAATGTTTTTATGATATTATTCATATTGTATGATTATGTTATAGTTCTTGGGAATTATTTATGGTGAAGGGTGGGACCTATATCTCCCTCCAATGCATAGGGTATGTGTATGTTGGAGGTTGGATGTATAGTTACTCCATGTGTAATAGGGATGGTTACACAAATTGTATGGTATCCGTGAGGGTTGCAAATTATAAGGTAGCCGAGAGGGTTACAATATTATGTATGTAATACCCCAAGATAACATTATGAATATATTTATGTTATCATTTTTTTGGATATTTTAAAAATCTCTAGTTACAAAAAGGTAGTATATTTTGGTGAAAATCGTGTTTTTTTTAAATTATTTCATAGGTTACGAGTATTCATAGACCAATTTTCTCTTTCCTTTTTTCAAACATTAATGAGATTTTGTGCTCATAAAAAGTATTCAAGTTATTATAATCGGTTAGGGGATGTTTAATACAATAAATGAATCCATTTTAAATGATGAAGAATTGTCAAGTAGTCATGTTTAAGTTTTAATGTTTTATATTTTGAAAAAAATGAAACTATTTTTATTGTATCCACTCTGAAAAATTGAGTAATGTTATGAAGGTATTTTCCAAATTCCAAAAATCTATAAACATTAAAATATCCACTATGTAAAAATTAAGTCATTTATTTCCTAAATTCAAGATTAAGTAATGTAATAAGGATGAGTCAATATAGTTTGTATCGAAGGATGGTTTAGATTACATTTGGTGTTAGGGTGAGGTTAATAGAATACCATAAATGATATTAAATCTATTATTAATTTGAAATGTGGTATAATTTAAATATTACAATGTTGTTTCATATAATATTTGTTTGTTCAGAATTTTTGTCCATGGATGGAACATGAATGCTGTAGAGGAGAGGCACCAACAGAATGATATCCTTCAAGATCTACATCCAGAAATGATAGGGATTGGAACCGAGCTGTTTGTGATAGTAATGACTCAACTAATAAATGAAATAAATTTTTGTGTAATCCATGCAAGAGAAAAAATAGATACACCATAACATAACATGACATTAGTAGAACATTATATGAGAAAACACCCTCTTGATTCCAATGGATCTTCTGACCCAGTAGTAGCTAATGGATGGATCAAATCCATTCAAATGATATTCTATGTTATGGGATATCGAGAAAATCCAAATGTAAGTCATGAAATTTATCATGTTGAAGGGAAATTTGATCAGTGGTGGATAATGTTAATAAATATCCGTGATAGAGCGGATTTTTATGCCTTAGATTGGGATGAATTTAAATGTCTTTTCCTTGAAAAATATTTTCTTTTGGTGGTGGGACATATGATTGAGAAGAAATTCATTGAATAGAAATAGAAGGAGGAAGATCCAGTGGCCTTGTATGAAGAAAACATCACTAGACTAGAAATTTACACTACAAATATTATTCTGGATCTTGATAGAATAATCATCCAATTTTACTCAGGACAGAATCCAAGGTATCGAATGGTGTTATCCACCCATGAATTAAAATGATATGAGTAACTTGTATGATGTGATGAGAGGGTAGATATGTAGTTTGTGTATGATCATGTGTATTTTGTAAAAAATTAGACGAATTGGTCTAGATGGAATGTGATGGGTAAGAATCAACCAATGAAATATGATGGTATGATAATCCAATTTCTAGTTTGAGAAATGTGTGGCAAGGAAAACCATGGAGAATGTCATAGAAAGACTAGGATGTGGTATAAATGTTTTAAGTTTTAACATATGCCCTGAGATTTAAATGAAAATGATCCTAAGAATAATCATGATAAGAATATAATAATGTGTTTTAAATAGGTTGAAATGGTTCACTCTAAAAATGCCTTACCAAAGAGAGATCTGAATGATGTAAAAAAGCCAGACTATAAGAAAAAAGGTGTAGTGAGACCCATTGAGACTATGTTAGCAGATCTCAGTCCATCCAATGAAGTTATACCAGGTATATTGTTTGTTCACTCACATTTTTCTAATGTTTTGTTCGATATGAGGTCTACATATTCCTTCATCTCTGAGAAATTTTCTGTTAAATTGGATATATCAGCTAAACAAAAGAAACCAGAACTTGTTTTTAATAAATTAGGGAAAATGTTAAAAAAAATAAGAATTATAATAATTTTTCTATTGTGGTCTGTGGGAATACATTACATTATACCCTTGTGGTTTTACCCTTAGTCAATTTTGATGTTATTCTGGGAATGGATTGGCATTCTGATTATCATGCTTAGATTGATTTTAGATATGAAGAAGATGTTTTTCAGAAAATGTTTTATTTTCTAGACAAGAATGAACCCATAAAATTGATAACATATCAGGAAGATAAGAAACTATTGAAATATGTAAATGAAAGTAATCTTACTACTATTGATGAAAACAAGAGAACTATTTAGATTAAATATGTTCCAGTGGTAAATGAATACATTGATTTTTTTCTTAATGAGTTCCATGGTGTCATCCCTTACCGGGAAGTGGAATTCACAATTGACTTAGTTCTTGATGCTAAGTGAATTTAAAAACCCCAATATCATATGGCTCCAATAGAACATCATTTATTGAAAACTCAGTTGCAGGATTTGATTGACAACAGATTCATTCATCCTAGAAATTCACTATAGGGAGCCATTATTTTGTTTTTTAAAAATAATAATGGTTCTTTGAGACTTATCATTGATTATAGAGCATTGAATAACATTAATGTTATAAACAAGTATCATTTGCCTCATATCGATGACTTGTTCGATCAGCTCTCAGGAACTCAGTACATTTCCACGATTATCTTGAGATCTAGATACCATTGGTTGAATGTTAAAGAGGATGATATATCAAAAACAACCTTTCGTAATAGATATGGGAACTATGAATTTTTTAAGATTTTTGGATTAACTAATGCACCTAATGCTTTCATGAATATTATGAATAGAGTATTTCATGAGTTCTTGGATATGTTTATGGTTGTATTTATTGATGTCATTATTTTCATTTCGAAAAAAAATTGGAGCATGAAAAAAATCAAAGGGATGTTTTACATTCCACAGAAAAATAAACTGTATGGAAAATTTAGAAAGTGTGACTTTTGGTTGCAACAAATTTCGTTACATAAAAAAATAACATTATTCGGGAATCTAGCCTGATAACTATGTTTACAAGGAAATGGGTTAAATATGTTTGGACATATAATTATGATGTTTTTTTCGGTAAATGAAGAAGTGATTTTTGAATACTCCATTTTTTGCCTCTCCTTCAAGAAATGGTGAGTTTTTCATCTATAGTGACGCTTTTTTGAAGGGACTTGGTTGTGTTTTGATGCAAAATAATAAGGTAATTGCCTATGCTTTGAGGAAAATTAGACCTCATAAGATAAATTATCCCCTACATTATTTGGAATTGGCACTAATGGTTTTTTGCATTTAAAATTTGGAGGCACCATTTATACGAAACCAAATATAAAATATATAATGATCATAAAAGTCTGAAGTATATATTCACTCAGATGGAATTAAACAAGAGGAAGAAAATATGGCATGAACTGATAAAGGATTATGATTTCAAAATCAATTACCATCTTGGGAAATCTAACAAATTTGTGGATTCCTTGAGTCGGAAACATCATGCATCATTAACCATGTTACATTTGGAACATGATCCCTTGATTAAATATTTCATAAATTTTTTCTTAGAAGTTGTTGGTGTAGGGAATAAATCTGTATTGTTTCAGGTTTTAGTGTAGTATTCATGTCAGACAGAATTATGTGAGCATAGAAGGAAGTCTGTGAGCTAAATAAAAAGGTAGAATCTGTTAATGTAAGAGATTTTGTAGAATTTAACCTTTATAATGATTCAATAATATGATTTAGAAAATGGTTGTGTGTTCCTAGTGATTTATAGTTGAAGAATGTTTTATTGTTTGAAGTGCATAGTTCTCCATTTTCAGTTCATCATGGAAGTACTAAGATGTATAGTGACGTTATGGAGTTTTATTGGTGGAATGAAATGAATAAAGATATTTTTGATTTTACCATGAGATGTATGACATGTCAACAGGTTAAAGAAGAGTAGCAGTTA
This sequence comes from Viscum album, assembly GCA_963277665.1. Lineage (NCBI taxonomy): Eukaryota > Viridiplantae > Streptophyta > Magnoliopsida > Santalales > Viscaceae > Viscum > Viscum album. The sequence continues at coordinate 1,779,660,759 of OY728121.1, read as the reverse complement.
TATTAGGGGATGCTTTAGTGTTTTCCAGTTCCATAATGGAAATGGGAGAATGTATCCATGGACTTTGTGATGGGAATACCAAATACTTCATGAGGAAACAATTCGATTTAGTTTATTATTTGTCAGATGAAAATATCTTCACATTTTCTTTCTATTTGAGATACAATGTATTTGGATATAATTTCTCGATTGTACCTCATGGAAATTGTCAAGTAACACATAGTTCCTATTACCATTGAATCTGACCGGGATCCTAGGTTCACTTCTAACTTTTGGAAGGGAAATAATATGTAGTTGGGCACAATGTTAAATTTTAGTACATCTTTTCATCCTCAATTATATGGGAAACCCGAATGAACGATTCAGACATTTGAAGGTATACTTTGAGATAGTTAAATGGACTACTATGGATGTTGGTATTAACATAATTCTTTAGTGGAATTATCTTATAATAATAGTTTTCCTTCCAGTATTTAGATGGCACCTTCTGAGGGCTTGTATGTGAAGCGGTGTCAGACTCTAGGGTTTTGTGATGAAGTCAGTGAAAGAATGATGATGGGGACAAAATTAGAAGAAGAAGTGGCTGAGACTATGAGGATGATCTAGAAGCACATGACGATAGCTCATAGTAGGCAGAAAATTTATGCAGACAATAGAAGGAAATACATCCCTTTCGATGAACGTGACCATGTTTTCAAGAAAATATTTTGTTGGAAATGTATGAATCATTTTAGAAGAAAGGGAATAAGTCCACGGTTCATCGATATTTTTTAATTCTTGGAGATAGTTAGAACAATTTCAAAACATGAAGATTTTCCTCCGAGTTTATATCTGTTACACAGTGTTTTTAATGTTTTTATGTTTAGAATGTATGTGCAGGGTTCAACAAATGTCTTGAGCCCAGAAGCAGTTCAGCTGGAAAGGAACCTTTCTTATGAAGAGAAACGAGTTCAGATACCTGATCTATGGGAACATGCATTGCGGAATAAGGTAATCCACTAGGTAATGGTTTTCTGGAGAAAGAAAATGGTTAAAGAAGAAACATGAGAGGCTACAAATTCTATAAGGGAAAAGTACACATAGTTGATTAATAAGAAAATAAAATTGTGAGGACACATTTTATAGAAGGTGGGGATAATGTAACACCACACGTCTTTCAACAAAAAAATAGAAATGCATGGAACTTTGTTTTGAGTAGATATTTATAACTATCCATTAAACATAATGTTTCCACATCATTGTTTTGAATTTCCAGAAATTATTATCTACAATTGTGTTCATTAAGTTATCTGGAGTTTGGCTAATCCAACTTGTTTTTCTGTTGTGAATAGTAACAACACCGTATGAATCGTAATATGACCCTAATAAATAGTAAATTTTATTAATATTTTATTTTCATAAGGATTTATGAAAATAACATCTTGGTTAATTATTCATCGTGATCTTGAACTAGTTATATAATTATAATTGTTAGTTGTTGAATTATGTAAAATTTTATTTAAAAATTAAATTAATATTATTTAGATAATTATTATCAAAAAAATGGGCTTCATTTTTGAATTCTACACATTAGAAAATTGTTAGGGTAAATTTTTGAGATTTTGTTGAAATTCATTAATTTTTTATGAATAGTGACATATGATAGAATACAGTATAATCAAATTATCAGTAAAATTCACTACATATGACATCATAAGTGATGCAAGGAAACTTGGTTCGAACTCACATGCCATTATTACAATTTTAGGTAACATTAACTATGACTATTCATAATAATTATAAAATATATTATAAAAATGACTAAAATAATGAAATACGCCACCTCCCCTCGACTATAAATACCACCCTACTCCACCCTTATTCTCACACCTCTCAAGACTTGAACCATGACTATGATATACCCAATAATCCTCCCAAAAATCTTCCCCATGTTCTAGATCTTGTGGTCCTACCAAAAGACCAAAACTGAGTCCCTTAAGATGGATCTCAATGAAAATAGATGAATATGTAAACATCCTCTTTTATTTTCATTTTTTTCATTAGTTTTATGTTATTATCTTCATTTTCATTAGATTATGTTGTAATATTCCATTAAATATCCTCCCTTATTATCAATATTATGTTATAGTGTTGAGATATCAATTTTATCTTATCAAACTATATTTATGAAATTTTATGATACGTCGTTTGGCTGCCGAATTTTGGTGAGGAATTTATGAAGTTTTCATTTATTTTAAGATTCCTTTCATTTCTTATTCATTCATCACCTTCTCTTAACGTAGAGGCATGAATGATCAATAATAATTTATATTATTCATTTTCTCTTGATCATAGGAAATTAATCATCAATATTCTTCTTTTACCCCACCCGTTCAAGTAATTAAAAACAATGTCTGTGATCTGTTTAATTACCGACATCTTGGACGATGTGATTTCAGTTTTATTTTATTATTTCAATTCTATTCATGAAACCATTTATATGGAAAAAATAATTTATAATATAATTATTATGTATCATCCATGGTTTTGAATTTTTATTATACACATGGTTTTAATTTATAAAACAAAATGATGTCGTTATTATCAAATAACTATTGAAATGATCTAAACTGACATCATTAATTTTTTAAAAAATTAACCATCCCCATATAAAACATTAAAATGATAAATGGTATAAATTATGGTAATATAAATATGTAAATACCTTTCCATTCCAATTCTGTATTTTTCAATTCCAATCGAAAAGAACATCCATCATGAACCAATCATGGAAATCATGTAAGGAACTCACCCAAAATCATGCAGGGAACTAAATACTATCATTTAAGGGGTAATTTAAGGTAATGAAATGATCATATAATATATTAAAAAAAATTAAAATTATTCTTTAAAATACTAATAACACTCTTTTGACCATTATAAAAGTTGTTTAATCATGTTTGAAGTAATAGAAGCCTGATGTAAGAGAATTATTAACCCGATTTTCATTCTTTGGGTTAACCTACAAATTCATTATTTCTGATGTATTAAAATTGTTTGAAAGTTGTGTTCTATTTATATTATATTGAATTATGACTATTTACTGTTTATATACATATTTTATTCACTCTATTAAGTCTTGATTCAATTACAATAATTACGTAAGCGGTTTCTCTTTTAAAACCCCTCTATTAAAATTCTATTTTTCAAAATTCAATAGAAATATTTTTTATGCTATTATTCATGTTGTATGATTATGTCATGATTCTTGGGAATTTTTTATGATGAATGGTGGGACCTATATCTCCGTCCAATTAATTTTGTATGTTTATGTTGGAGGTTGGTTGTATGGTTACTCCCAGTGTAACTAGGATGGTTACACAAATTGTAAGGTATTCGTGAGGGTTACAAATTATGAAGTATCCAAGAGGGTTTCAAAATTATTTAAGTAATTCCCCAATATACCTTTATGATTATATATAAGTTCTCATGTCTTTTTGGATCTTTTATAAATATCATGTTACAAAAATTCAATATTTATGGGTGACAATCATGTTTTTTGAAAATTCTTTCATATGATACGAGTATTGATAGACTAATTTGATCATTCATTATTATTCATACCTTACTGAGCTTTTTTACTCATCTAAAGCTATTAAATTATTTTCACAGGTTATGGGATGTGTATGATAAAGAAGGAATCCATGATAAATGTTGAGGAATTGTTAATGAGTCATGTTTATGTTTTAATGTTTTATATTCTTAAAAAAAGGAAACTGTTTTTATGGTATCCACTCTGTAACAATATGTTATGTTATGACTGTAATTGTCCCAAATATCTAAAGATACAAACTTTAAAAATACTCAATGTAAAAAAGTAAGTTATTTTCTTGACTAAATTTAAGATTTTATAATTTAATAAGAATATATATTTATACCTAGTACTTTTTAGCAATGTATGTCGAGTGTATTTTACGAGTACCATGAGAATTTAATGGAAGTTTTTAGGTATGATTTCATAGATTACCAATCTTATTTTGATGAAAATTTGCCACACCTGGGTTCTATTATTGTAACAGCCCGAGATTTTATGAAAAATATTCTTTTCTATTTTACTAATGTCTTGTGTTATACGGTACACCAAAAGGAGCTTGCACAACACGCATCCTTGACTTGCCTTGCATTACACGCAATCACAACCTTCCTCGATAGCGTGTGTGGTACGTAATCCTGAGTTTCACGAAACAATGATATGCTATTAAAATATTATTAAAACTAGCCGTTATGAATAGTAATAACCACTTTTTAAATTATAGAAATTTTAACTCTCAAAATGGACTTCATTTTTGGATTCGGAGTATCGAATTTAGCCTATGGTGAAATTTTGGTACTTTTCGGATAACTTTCATATTCTGATGAATAGTGAAAATTACTAAATTATAATTAAAAACAACTTTTTTAATCGAAATAATTAATAGTGATAAATCATTAATTTGAGTGGTTTTAAAGTATATTTAGAATATATTTTTACAATTTAATACAATGTTGGTCATTGGATGTAATTTCACATTTAAACTAGACATAAACAAGTGTCAATCTTTTGATAGATATTGTTTCTTAAAAACACGCTATTTGTTTTAACAGTGGGATTTAATTATAAAATTAATTAATGCAACTTTTATGTTATGAATTTGGTAAAATAGACTTCATTTTTGAATTCGGAATATGAAATATAGCTTGGGATGGAATTTTGGCATTGTTCTGAAAAACATCAATTTTTGATGAATAGTGAAACTACTAAGTGGTAGGTTAAAAACTGAATTTTGAATAAAACATAATTTTACCGCTTCTGTGAATGGAATTTCGAAAATCCGAGAGACACGGTTAATATCAAGGACTAAAATGTGGTTCAATGAGATGAAAATAATTTTTTGGTGAATAGTAACTTTTTACTTTTTTAACCACGGTTAATAGTAAATAGGGTAACTAAGGGTAAAGATGAAATTAATATTACCCTAACACATGTCCTAATTCTATTGGACAAGTGTAATTCGACCAAAAACAAACTTTGGAATAAAATATGACCATTTAGGCCCACTTGGATTAGATTAGGACATTTATTATTAATTTATTTAAAGAAGGGTTAAAATAGTTAAAATCAAAGTTTAATAAGTAAATCATTTCTAATATGGGGTTATACATAAGATAAATTCGATTGTAAATATTCATTAGAAATCTAAAAAGATTTACTACATGATGGTATTTTATTTGTAATTTTTAGACATCAAATAATTTAATTTATTTATGACACAAAGATGATGTAGTAATTATCTTGTTAATGAAATATTGACATAATTGATGTTATAAACACCAAAATAAATGTAATTTGATACTTTTTATGAATTCCACTAATTTTCTAGGTTACTATGATATATTATTGTTGATTTAATCAACTTGGTTCGAATAAATAATTCTGTTATGACTTTCAAAAAAATCATGTATCAAATAGTGTCAAAATTGACACAAAATAGTTTTTAAATCAAATATTATATTATTAATTGTTATTTTATTCCTAAAAATCTAAGGTTCGGCCAAATGACTTAGATAAGGATATATATATTAATAATATATAATTTGGGGTTAGTTTGGCATGTTATAGTAAGTTTATTAACCATATAATGTAAGAAAACAAAAAGACACGGTAAAAGTTAAATTATTTAACTTAGAGTTAAATCTAATTGATAAGGTTAAAATAATAACCTAAACTTGTCTAAATCTTATTGGTTGATAGTATTTCGATCCATCCCCACTTTAGCTTCGAAATAAGACCCTTTGGAACCATTATAAACCTATTTTTACTTTAATATAAAATAATATTTTGAGATATTCCTAAGGTGCCCCTCTCCTCCCCTATAAAAGGACACCTCCTTCCCCTCCTCCTCACACCAATTTGAGCACTCATGCTCGGCCAACCCCTGACAATTTCTCCTCTCCACTTCCCTAGAAACATCCTAGAGGTTCTGGTCTTCCTCAAAGACCAATTTTAGTTCCCTAAGAGGAGGTCTCAAAGAGGCACTTCAAAGAAGAGGAGGTTCAGACACTTACAAAACAAGTCGGACCTAAGGTAAGGGAAATATCACAATCTCATTTTTATCCGAGATTGTTTATTCGTAAGAAATTACTGGGGTGTATTTTATCATCCACATCCATGTTCCCTCAATATGTAATATTATTTCCATCCTTCTTCAATAGTTTATATCCAATTTTACCCTTCGGTGAGTTTTTAGTAAAAGATATGAAAGAAATCTTTTGTCGTTTTTCGTACGAGGTACTTTTTGACTTTTCCGACAAAAGTACGAAGAATGCTTTTTTTAACTTATACGGCATGAATGGATTTTAAAAAATTATTTCCAAGAAGCTTCCTTTACAAGTATTCATGTTTATTTTTAATCAACTTATTTTATTTTAAAGTTGTATGACATGTTATGAAAGGAAAAATGTTTTTGAAGAAGAAAGGATATTTTCCACAAGAATGGAGTTCAAGTGTTTTATCAAAATTATTTTCAATCTAAGATAATAAAAGGGTTCTGTTTTTATCCCTCTTATTACATGGATTTTATTATGTTGTGATGGAAATATTTTTATGAATTCCTTTATCTTATATGAATTGTTTTATGATGTCATGATGTTTCAAGAATCCCATTTTTGTTACATGTGTTATGCGATGATGTATGTTTTATGATTATGTGGCACACATAAGAAAGGATTCATTATAAGATTGGTGGGACCTATATCTCCCTCCAATGCATTGGGTAATGATTTTATATCTCATGAGATAGACATGGCTGGAACGGAAGGTTATTTCAGTTCAGTGATACAGGACTGAAACGAGGAGTGAACTCGGTTCAGAAAGGGACTTTGTCCACTAAGATAGTCTTGGCAATGAGTCATGACTAACAAGAAATGATTTTCCATGATTATGTGTTCATGCCACAAAGTTTCAAGTTTCATGTTATGATTATGGGGATCTCATTTTCAATTCTATGAATTATCCCATGTTATGATATTATGAGCTCTTTTGCAGGTCAAGATTTCCAAAAGCTACGTTCTTATGTATATGATGTGATTGATATTTCTTTTGTTTACCCTTACTGAGCATTTGAGCTCACCCTTTTTTTTTTGTTTTTCTTTCCCCAGGATATAAAGAAAGGTTTTAGGTTAAAAAAAAGGGGAAGATCTTTATGGGAGATATTGAAGATCTTTCACCACGTTTAGAAGATTACGTTCCGAGTTTCCAAAGACACTAAACTATTACGATCCTTGTGTCTGTGTTTTTGTTATGTACTAAGTATTCCGCAAAAGTAATGTAATGTCCATGTACGATAATCTTCGGGTCTCTACAGCTGGTATCAGAGGAAAGGTTTAGTCAACCTTTGGAAACTATGATGCGAAAACGTTAGTGAGATCCCTAGAGATATTTCTAAGGTATGTCTAGGGATGCCCCTATGGATAAGTATACGTATACGATATAGTCCTAGAACTATGGTAACGATATTAGATTAAACCAAAGATGTTAGATATTTAAGTTACTCCCCCTTTATTATGATTTTTGCCTCTCACACTATTCTTTTTTTGGGTTTTAGAAAATGGCTGGAAACAAGATGATTCACGATAATGGAGGATATGATGGACAATGGAATGATATTCTTCATAATGAAATGGGATTTGGAAGTCCAAACATCATTATTATGCCGAATCAGCAATCTCACAACATGATCAATAAAGTAAAATTTGCTAAGTTTCCTGACTCGACTAATAAGAGAAAGATGGAGTTCCATGATGATCATAGAGGAAAGAAAGTTCAATTTCCCCTATGTAAATCATGCGGGAAGAGGCATCAAGGAGAATGTTTCAAGGTAACTGGAAGATGCTTTGGGTGTGGAAAAGAAGGACACAAAGCAAGTAAGTGCAAAGGAAGAGGGTCGGTTAACACTATGGATGAGGATAATGGTATTGCTACGACATCAAAAATGGTTAACTGTTTTAAATGTGGAATGTATGGGCATTATGCAAAAAAATGCCCTAAGGGAAAGACTCATGAAGAGAATCAGTATGGTCATATGTGTAGTATTTATGCGGATAATGATGAAGAGACTACAAATGATATGTGAGATGAAAGAATTGTTGAAGCTCGGTCAATGGTTTAAGAATGTAGTGGAATGATTACATGTTTATCATGTGTAATGTTGTATAAGTAATCTCATGGTACTATGGAATAAAGAGACATGTAAGGATTGTTACACTGTTGTCTGATTAATGTTACCAGTAACCATGAAAGGTTATTCAGATATTTTTGGAATATAGATGATATGCGCATAATGAAGGGATAAGGAGAAAATTAAATGTTTAACAGTATTCATGAGCTCATGATTGATATAAGGATTAAGTGATATCATGGTTTGAGTATATAGAATTTTGAGGATTTTGGTATGTGGAAAGTGTTAACTTTTAACTGCACCCATGTTTTCACTAAGGTATTCAAGAGAATACAAGATTAAGGACTTTGAATGTTTGGAATGTGACCAACAAGACATATCTTATGATATGTGGGGATCAACGACGGTATTAAATCTCTAGTAATCGTTGTCACTATATTATGAGAGTGGACTGCAGTATTATGTATAAGCCTAAAGATTAGACTGGATTATGTTGGACATAAGTTAGTATTGTTTAAGGATAGAAGATTTTCTATTTTATTGATGGGATGTTATAGTAACGTAGTTTTAGAAAAAGGACAACCTGCAGGACGGGCGACAGCCCATCGCTTCGGACAAGGCTGTAGGAATCGAACCCACAACCGAAGTGCGACTGGCCTTTATCGCCTACCACTGACCTACAAGAAGTCCCTATTTAGTAGAAACTAGTTTTATTATATTAAGCAGTATGATATATGAAGTATAAGTCCATTTTAGGAACCATATATGATTAATCTCACTATAGAATGACTTATGTATATTTAATAACTTTTGCTAACCTTTTGTTTGAGACAGATGGAATGAACAGTCATTCTATCACATGAACTTCTAACACTTCACAAATAACAAATTCAACTTCATTTAAGAGATGAAGTAGAAATTGTTCAAGGAACGAACAAAAGTGAGATTGTACCAAAATAAAGTAAGTATTTATTCTAAGCAAATTTTCAACTTTAGGGAAATGATCTTGAAAACCAAAAATGTTGTCCTAGTGATCTTATACCTGATGAATCATATGGTACCTTATATCATCACAAATCTATGGATTTGTGATTACTGGCTTTTCCATAGCCATGTTCTCTACCACTCTCCATCAGAACATGATGGTTAGATTTCTCTTCCATATCCATATTTTCACCTATGTGGAAACCCAGTGATTAGTTTATTTGGGTAATCGTTACATTTCATACTTTAGTTTTTAAAGCCAAGTTTTGGTATTCCCTTTTACGATGTGGGTTTCTATTAAAAAAACTTTCGAATAGTAAACCATTTATAACCCCGACGAATTTCGAGGGAGAAATTCATTTTAAGGGGGGTAGAATGTAACAGCCCGAGATTTTATGAAAAATATTCTTTTTTATTTTACTAATGTCTTGTGTTATACGCTACACCAAAAGGAGCTTGCACAACACGCATCCTTGACTTGCCTTGCATTACACGCAATCGCAACCTTCCTCGATAGCGTGTGTGGTACGTAATCCTGAGTTTCACGAAACAATGATATGCTATTAAAATATTATTAAAACTAGCCGTTATGAATAGTAATAACCACTTTTTAAATTTTAGAAATTTTAACTCTCAAAATGGACTTCATTTTTGGATTCGGAGTATCGAATTTAGCCTAAGGTGAAATTTTGGTACTTTTCGGATAACTTTCATATTCTGATGAATAGTGAAAATTACTAAATTATAATTAAAAACAACTTTTTTAATCGAAATAATTAATAGTGATAAATCATTAATTTGAGTGGTTTTAAAGTATATTTAGAATATATTTTTACAATTTAATACAATGTTGGTCATTGGATGTAATTTCACATTTAAACTAGACATAAACAAGTGTCAATCTTTTGATAGATATTGTTTCTTAAAAACACGCTATTTGTTTTAACAGTGGGATTTAATTATAAAATTAATTAATGAAACTTTTATGTTATGAATTTGGTAAAATAGACTTCATTTTTGAATTCGGAATATGAAATATAGCTTGGGATGGAATTTTGGCATTGTTCTGAAAAACATCAATTTTTGATGAATAGTGAAACTACTAAGTGGTAGGTTAAAAACTGAATTTTGAATAAAACTTAATTTTACCGCTTCTGTGAATGGAATTTTGAAAATCCGTGAGACACGGTTAATATCAAGGACTAAAATGTGGTTCAATGAGATGAAAATAATTTTTTGGTGAATAGTAACTTTTTACTTTTTTTACCACGGTTAATAGTAAATAGGGTAACTAAGGGTAAATATGATATTAATATTACCCTAACACATGTCCTAATTCTATTGGACAAGTGTAATTCGACCAAAAACAAACTTAGGAATAAAATATGACCATTTAGGCCCACTTGGATTAGATTAGGACATTTATTATTAATTTATTTAAAGAAGGGTTAAAATAGTTAAAATCAAAGTTTAATAAGTAAATCATTTCTAATATGGGGTTATACATAAGATAAATTCTATTGTAAATATTCATAAGAAAGATAAAAAGATTTACTACATGATGGTATTTTATTTGTAATTTTTAGACATCAAATAATTTAATTTATTTATGACACAAAGATGATGTAGTAATTATCTTGTTAATGAAATATTGACATAATTGATGTTATAAACACCAAAATAAATGTAATTTGATACTTTTTATGAATTCCACTAATTTTCTAGGTTACTATGATATATTAGTGTTGATTTAATCAACTTGGTTCGAACAAATAATTCTGTTATGACTTTCAAAAAAATCATGTATCAAATAGTGTCAAAATTGACACAAAATAGTTTTTAAATCAAATATTATATTATTAATTGTTATTTTATTCCTAAAAATCTAAGGTTCGGCCAAATGACTTAGATAAGGATATATATATTAATAATATATAATTTTGGGTTCGTTTGGCATGTTATAGTAAGTTTATTAACCATATAATGTAAGAAAACAAAAAGACACGGTAAAAGTTAAATTATTTAACTTAGAGTTAAATCTAATTGATAAGGTTAAAATAATAACCTAAACTTGTCTAAATCTTATTGGTTGATAGGATTTCGATCCATCCCCACTTTAGCTTCGAAATAAGACCCTTTGGAACCATTATAAACCGATTTTTACTTTAATATAAAATAATATTTTGAGATATTCCTAAGGTGCCCCTCTCCTCCCCTATAAAAGGACACCTCCTTCCCCTCCTCCTCACACCAATTTGAGCACTCAAGCTCGGCCAACCCCTGACAATTTCTCCTCTCCACTTCCCTAGAAACATCCTAGAGGTTCTGGTCTTCCTCAAAGACCAATTTTAGTGCCCTAAGAGGAGGTCTCAAAGAGGCACTTCAAAGAAGAGGAGGTTCGGACACTTACAAAGCAACTCGGACCTAAGGTAAGGGAAATATCACAATCTCATTTTTATCCGAGATTGTTTATTCGTAAGTAATTACTGGGGTGTATTTTATCATCCACATCCATGTTCCCTCAATATGTAATATTATTTCCATCCTTCTACAATAGTTTATATCCAATTTTACCCTTCGGTGAGTTTTTAGTAAAAGATATGAAAGGAATCTTTTGTCGTTTTTCGTACGAGGTACTTTTTGACTTTTCCGACAAAAGTACGAAGAATGTTTTTTTTAACTTATACGGCATGAATGGATTTATAAAAAATTATTTCCAAGAAGCTTCCTTTACAAGTATTCAAGTTTATTTTTAATCAACTTATTTTATTTTAAAGTTGTATGACATGTTATGAAAGGAAAAATGTTTTTGAAGAAGAAATGATATTTTCCACAAGAATGGAGTTCAAGGGTTTTATCAAAATTATTTTCAATCTAAGATAATAAAAGGGTTCTGTTTTTATCCCTCTTATTACATGGATTTTATTATGTTGTGATGGAAATATTTTTATGAATTCCTTTATCTTATATGAATTGTTTTATGACGTCATGATGTTTCAAGAATCCCATTTTTGTTACATGTGTTATGCGATGATGTATGTTTTATGATTATGTGGCACACATAAGAAAGGATTCATTATAAGATTGGTGGGACCTATATCTCCCTCCAATGCATTGGGTAATGATTTTATATCTCATGAGATAGACATGGCTGGAACGGAAGGTTATTTCAGTTCAGTGATACAGGACTGAAACGAGGAGTGAACTCGGTTCAGAAAGGGACTTTGTCCACTAAGATAGTCTTGGCAATGAGTCATGACTAACAAGAAATGATTTTCCATGATTATGTGTGCATGCCACAAAGTTTCAAGTTTCATGTTATGATTATGGGGATCTCATTTTCAATTCTATGAATTATCCCATGTTATGATATTATGAGCTCTTTTGCAGGTCAAGATTTCCAAAAGCTACGTTCTTATGTATATGATGTGATTGATATTTCTTTTGTTTACCCTTACTGAGCATTTGAGCTCACCCTTTGTTTTTTGTTTTTCTTTCCCCAGGATATAAAGAAAGGTTTTAGGTTAAAAAAAAGGGGAAGATCTTTATGGGAGATATTGAAGATCTTTCACCACGTTTAGAAGATTACGTTCCGAGTTTCCAAAGACACTAAAATATTACGATCCTTGTGTGTGTGTTTTTGTTATGTACTAAGTATTCCGCAAAAGTAATGTAATGTCCATGTACGATAATCTTCGGGTCTCTACAGTTGGTATCAGAGGAAAGGTTTAGTCAACCTTTGGAAACTAGGATGCGAAAACGTTAGTGAGATCCCTAGAGATATTTCTAAGGTATGTCTAGGGATGCCCCTATGGATAAGTATACGTATACGATATAGTCCTAGAACTATTGTAACGATATTAGATTAAACCAAAGATGTTAGATATTTAAGTTACTCCCCCTTTATTATGATTTTTGCCTCTCACACTATTCTTTTTTTGGGTTTTAGAAAATGGCTGGAAACAAGATGATTCACGATAATAGAGGATATGATGGACAATGGAATGATATTCTTCATAATGAAATGGGATTTGGAAGTCCAAACATCATTATTATGCCGAATCAGCAATCTCACAACATGATCAATAAAGTAAAATTTGGTAAGTTTCCTGACTCGACTAATAAGAGAAAGATGGAGTTCCATGATGATCATAGAGGAAAGAAAGTTCAATTTCCCCTATGTAAATCATGCGGGAAGAGGCATCAAGGAGAATGTTTCAAGGTAACTGGAAGATGCTTTGGGTGTGGAAAAGAAGGACACAAAGAAAGTAAGTGCAAAGGAAGAGGGTCGGTTAACACCATGGATGAGGATAATGGTATTGCTACGACATCAAAAATGGTTAACTGTTTTAAATGTGGAATGTATGGGCATTATGCAAAAAAATGCCCTAAGGGAAAGACTCATGAAGAGAATCAGTATGGTCATATGGGTAGTATTTATGCGGATAATGATGAAGAGACTACAAATGATATGTGAGATGAAAGAATTGTTGAAGCTCGGTCAATGGTTTAAGAATGTAGTGGAATGATTACATGTTTATCATGTGTAATGTTGTATAAGTAATCTCATGGTACTATGGAATAAAGAGACATGTAAGGATTGTTACACTATTGTCTGATTAATGTTACCAGTAACCATGAAAGGTTATTCAGATATTTTTGGAATATAGATGATATGCGCATAATGAAGGGATAAGGAGAAAATTAAATGTTTAACAGTATTCATGAGCTCATGATTGATATAAGGATTAAGTGATATCATGGTTTGAGTATATAGAATTTTGAGGATTTTGGTATGTGGAAAGTGTTAACTTTTAACTGCACCCATGTTTTCACTAAGGTATTCAAGAGAATACAAGATTAAGGACTTTGAATGTTTGGAATGTGACCAACAAGACATATCTTATGATATGTGGGGATCAACGATGGTATTAAATCTCTAGTAATCGTTGTCACTATATTATGAGAGTGGACTGCAGTATTATGTATAAGCCTAAAGATTAGACTGGATTATGTTGGACATAAGTTAGTATTGTTTAAGGATTGAAGATTTTCTATTTTATTGATGGGATGTTATAGTAACGTAGTTTTAGAAAAAGGACAACCTGCAGGACGGGCGACAGCCCATCGCTTCGGACAAGGCTGTAGGAATCGAACCCACAACCGAAGTGCGACTGGCCTTTATCGCCTACCACTGACCTACAAGAAGTCCCTATTTAGTAGAAACTAGTTTTATTATATTAAGCAGTATGATATATGAAGTATAAGTCCATTTTAGGAACCATATATGATTAATCTCACTATAGAATGACTTATGTATATTTAATAACTTTTGCTAACCTTTTGTTTGAGACAGATGGAATGAACAGTCATTCTATCACATGAACTTCTAACACTTCACAAATAACAAATTCAACTTCATTTAAGAGATGAAGTAGAAATTGTTCAAGGAACGAACAAAAGTGAGATTGTACCAAAATAAAGTATTTATTCTAAGCAAATTTTCAACTTTAGGGAAATGATCTTGAAAACCAAAAATGTTGTCCTAGTGATCTTATACCTGATGAATCAGATGGTACCTTATATCATCACAAATCTATGGATTTGTGATTACTGGCTTTTCCATAGCCATGTTCTCTACCACTCTCCATCAGAACATGATGGTTAGATTTCTCTTCCATATCCATATTTTCACCTATGTGGAAACCCAGTGATTAGTTTATTTGGGTAATCGTTACATTTCATACTTTAGTTTTTAAAGCCAAGTTTTTGTATTCCCTTTTACGATGTGGGTTTCTATTAAAAAAACTTTCGAATAGTAAACCATTTATAACCCCGACGAATTTCGAGGGAGAAATTCATTTTAAGGGGGGTAGAATGTAACAGCCCGAGATTTTATGAAAAATATTCTTTTTTATTTTACTAATGTCTTGTGTTATATGCTACACCAAAAGCAGCTTGCACAACACGCATCCTTGACTTGCCTTGCATTACACGCAATCACAACCTTCCTCGATAGCGTGTGTGGTACGTAATCCTCAGTTTCACGAAACAATGATATGCTATTAAAATATTATTAAAACTAGCCGTTATGAATAGTAATAACCACTTTTAAAATTTTAGAAATTTTAACTCTCAAAATGGACTTCATTTTTGGATTCGGAGTATCGAATTTAGCCTAAGGTGAAATTTTGGTACTTTTCGGATAACTTTCATATTCTGATGAATAATGAAAATTACTAAATTATAATTAAAAACAACTTTTTTTAATCGAAATAATTAATAGTGATAAATCAATAATTTGAGTGGTTTTAAAGTATATTTAGAATATATTTTTACAATTTAATACAATGTTGGTCATTGGATGTAATTTCACATTCAAACTAGACATAAACAAGTGTCAATCTTTTGATAGATATTGTTTCTTAAAAACACGCTATTTGTTTTAACAGCGGGATTTAATTATAAAATTAATTAATGAAACTTTTATGTTATGAATTTGGTAAAATAGACTTCATTTTTGAATTCGGAATATGAAATATAGCTTGGGATGAAATTTTGGCATTGTTCTGAAAAACATCAATTTTTGATGAATAGTGAAACTACTAAGTGGTAGGTTAAAAACTGAATTTTGAATAAAACTTAATTTTACCGCTTCTGTGAATAGAATTTCGAAAGTTTGAGAGACACTGTTAATATCAAGGACTAAAATGTGGTTCAATGAGATTAAAATAATTTTTTGGTGAATAGTAACTTTTTACTTTTTTTACCACGGTTAATAGTAAATAGGGTAACTAAGGGTAAATATGATATTAATATTACCCTAACACATGTCCTAATTCTATTGGACAAGTGTAATTCGACCAAAAACAAA
The DNA here is from genome assembly GCA_963277665.1 of Viscum album. NCBI lineage: Eukaryota > Viridiplantae > Streptophyta > Magnoliopsida > Santalales > Viscaceae > Viscum > Viscum album. Next base: position 1,779,644,706 of record OY728121.1, on the reverse strand, counting down.
CTTAGGAATAACATATGACCATTTAGGCCCACTTGGATTAGATTAGGACATTTATTATTAATTTATTTAAAGAAGGGTTAAAATAGTTAAAATCAAAGTTTAATAAGTAAATCATTTCTAATATGGGGTTATACATAAGATAAATTCGATTGTAAATATTAATTAGAAAGCTAAAAATATTTAATACATGATGGTATTTTATTTGTAATTTTTAGACGTCAAAAAATTTAATTTATTAATGACACAAAGATGAAGCAGTAATTATCTTGTTAATGAAATATTGACATAATTGATGTTATAAACACCAAAATAAATGTAATTTGAGACTTTTTATGAATTCCACTAATTTTCTAGGTTACTATGATATATTAGTGTTGATTTAATCAACTTGTTTCGAACAAATAATTCTGTTATGACTTTCAAAAAAATCATGTATCAAATAGTGTCAAAATTGACACAAAATAGTTTTTAAATCAAATATTATATTATTAATTGTTATTTTATTCCTAAAAATCTAAGGTTCGGAAAAATGACTTAGATAAGGATATATATATTAATAATATATAATTTGGGGTTCTTTTGGCATGTTATAGTAAGTTTATTAACCATATAATGTAAGAAAACAAAAAGACACGGTAAAAGTTAAATTATTTAACTTAGAGTTAAATCTAATTGATAAGGTTAAAATAATAAACTAAACTTGTCTAAATCTTATTGGTTGATAGGATTTCGATCCATCCCCACTTTAGCTTCGAAATAAGACCCTTTGGAACCATTATAAACCGATTTTTACTTTAATATAAAATAATATTTTGAGATATTCCTAAGGTGCCCCTCTCCTCCCCTATAAAAGGACACCTCCTTCCCCTCCTCCTCACACCAATTTGAGCACTCAAGCTCGGCCAACCCCTGACAATTTCTCCTCTCCACTTCCCTAGAAACATCCTAGAGGTTCTGGTCTTCCTCAAAGACCAATTTTAGTGCCCTAAGAGGAGGTCTCAAAGAGTCACTTCAAAGAAGAGGAGGTTCGGACACTTACAAAGCAAGTCGGACCTAAGGTATGGGAAATATCACAATCTCATTTTTATCCGAGATTGTTTATTCGTAAGTAATTACTGGGGTGTATTTTATCATCCACATCCATGTTCCCTCAATATGTAATATTATTTCCATCCTTCTACAATAGTTTATATCCAATTTTACCCTTCGGTGAGTTTTTAGTAAAAGATATGAAAGGAATCTTTTGTCGTTTTTCGTACGAGGTACTTTTTGACTTTTCCGACAAAAGTACGAAGAATGTTTTTTTTAACTTATACGGCATGAATGGATTGCTAAAAAATTATTTCCAAGAAGCTACCTTTACAAGTATTCAAGTTTATTTTTAATCAACTTATTTTATTTTAAAGTTTTATGACATGTTATGAAAGGAAAAATGTTTTTGAAGAAGAAAGGATATTTTCCTCAAGAATGGAGTTCAAGTGTTTTATCAAAATTATTTTCCATCTAAGATAATAAAAGGGTTCTGTTTTTATCCCTCTTATTACATGGATTTGATTATGTTGTGATGGAAATATTTTTATGAATTCCTTTATCTTATATGAATTGTTTTATGATGTCATGATGTTTCAAGAATCCCACTTTTGTTACATGTGTTATGCGATGATTTATGTTTTATGATTATGTGGCACACATAAGAAAGGATTCATTATAAGATGGGTGGGACCTATATCTCCCTCCAATGCATTGGGTAATGATTTTATATCTCATGAGATAGACATGGCTGGAACGGAAGGTTATTTCGGTTCAGTGATACAGGACTGAAACGAGGAGTGAACTCGGTTCAGAAAGGGACTTTGTCCACTAAGATAGTCTTGGAAATGAGTCATGACTAACAAGAAATGATTTTCCATGATTATGTGTGCATGCCACAAAGTTTCAAGTTTCATGTTATGATTATGGGGATCTCATTTTCAATTCTATGATTTATCCCATGTTATGATATTATGAGCTCTTTTGCAGGTCAAGATTTCCAAAATCTACGTTCTTATGTATATGATGTGATTGATATTTCTTTTGTTTACCCTTACTAAGCATTTGAGCTCACCCTTTTTTTTTTCTTTCCCCAGGATATAAAGAATGTTTTTAGGTAAAAAAAAGGGGAAGATCTTTATGGGAGATATTGAAGATCTTTCACCACGTTTAGAAGATTACGTTCCGAGTTTCCAAAGACACTAAACTATTACGATCCTTGTGTGTGTGTTTTTGTTATGTACTAAGTATTCCGCAAAAGTAATGTAATGTCCATGTACGATAATCTTCGGGTCTCTACAATTATCATCCATTGTATATAATGGATATCGTTTTAAATTACAAGAAATGTAATTTCATTGTCGAATAGTTATAGAGAATGTTATTTCAAAAGAGGAAATTCAATTAGATGAATAATAAATTGAATTAATTATAATTCTTCTATATATAAAATGTGTTCATGATGTGTGATTGTTCTTGGTTCATGTTGTTTTTTACCACTGATTCAATAATGAATTCAGTAAGACCGCACTTTCCATTGAATATTTATTCCCTCATGAGACCCATTCAGACATTCTCGACCTTACCCCCTATTTTGAGGACATTGTAAATATTATTGAAACATCTTGGGTCCCCATTGATTCTAGCACTTAATTATTCCAGAGACATAAATATGTTTCTCGATTTTACATTTGGGATAAACCTTTCTTGTGGGGAATTTATAGTGACCGGGGTGTTTGTAGGTATGTCCCTGACCATGAGTTCAACTCTATTTAGAACATCATCCAAACTTTGTATTGTGGGGCCCACGTTGTCTTTCCACAGACTACTCGAATGGTCTTTCATTCCGGATATTATTGGGAAACACTGTATATTAATTCCTATCAATTTTTCACTTTATATAGTATTTTTAAATTCAAGGGAAATATCTCTATGAATAATGGAATTAATCAAATGCCCATGTTATTCTTTGAAATCTATGATGCAAGGGGAACTGACATAATGGGGCCTTTCAAAATTATTTTGGCTATGTGTAAATCTTATTGAAAATTGACTATGTATCAATATTCGTGGAAGAAAATTCCACCCAGGCTGATGACTCTCGAATGTTTTTTTTGAGTTTATGAGGTCCCACATTTTAAGTAGGTTTGGATTATTGAGATTCATTATTAGTGATCCTGGTTCACATTTTTCAAATAGAATCATGAAAAATTTTCTTCATATGAATGGGTTTGTTCATAATGTTTCCACAATATATCAACCCTAATATAATTGACAAGAATAAATCTCGCATAGGGAAGTTAAGAAAATATTAGAAAAATGTTACAAACCAATAGAAAATAATGGTATTTCTGATTGGATGATTCACTTTCTGCATACCATACATCAATTAAAACACCAACAAGTGTGTCAAATTAGAGGATTGTTTTTGGAAAAGCATTTCATTTTCTATTGGTGGTAGAACACCATTCATATTGGGTTATTAAATAATGTAATATGAATCATTTATAAGTAAGATATCATAGAGATAATCATATTCAATATTTGGAAGAAATATTTTGTGATTCATATGCAAACACCCAGATCTATAAATAAAGGAAAAAGTCTATCCATGGTAGCATGATTCATTAGTGTATATTCTGTGTTGTTGAGAAGTTAATCATTTATAATTCTAGTAAAATGCTTCACCTATGTAACCTTAGATACCGATGTCTCATTCCTTATAATGTTATTAATGATACCCTTTTGGTGCTATACAGTTTTTCCATGAGACGATTTGACAAACAATTAATGTAAATTGGAAGAGCCATAAACCCTTATATGAGTATTTTCAAAATATTCTGTAGGGGTATATAAAACTTATAGATTACTCATATGACACCACATTTTAGGATTTCCCTTCTCCCAAAATTTATTTAATTTTCTATATAATTAAATTAAATTCATTGAGGGCCTTGCATATTTTAGTTGCGGGTAGAGTGACCTGTCATTTTTAACATTAATCCAAATAAGATAATCAAAATTAATAAATGGGAGAAATGTGTTTTAAATTTTGATTTATTTTTCCTTATTTTATGTTTTTTGGAAAAATTTATGATTAGAATAATATATCATAATAATTTTTCATGAATGCCTCAATTTTATGTAAAAATATATTTTTTTCATAAAAATGTTTTTCCAATGAATGTGGATATAGATTCATTTTCTAGAATTTGTTTTTATTCATTTATAGGTTTTTAATGGATTTCAGAATCTCATGCCGCATTAGCACAAAAAAAATATTTTAATCCCTTACCTAAGAAACATTCTATTCCCTTTATTTCATATTATTCCATTAAATCACATTCATGAGAGTCTGAGGTCATGTAGATAAACTACAACTTTTCGTGATTCTTTTTGATACCATAGGTTTCGAGTATTAAAAATTAATGATAGAGGCGGTCATTCATTGAAAATACCGTTGTTCATGTATCCCCTATTTTTTACCTTTTCATTTCATCCTTCTTAATCCATATAGACTATGAAATGCCTCATAGGTAGCCACATTAAAAGCTACTTTATCCCTAAAAAACCATCTCCATTTTAAACTATTGTTTTTTTCATCAATTGGGGGAGAGAGGTCATTTCCATGGGAATTCTTTGAATAGAATCATTGTTATCGGTTGATATAAATGGATCCTACATTTTCCCTAGTAAATGGGTTCTCACGAAATATTACATAATTTTATTAAATATGTTTCCCCCTTTAACTCCAAAAAAAACTTATAAAAATAGATTTTTGTACCTGAAAAAACAACAGAACAAAATAATATAATTGACAAATGAGAATTTTTATTAATTATTATTCATTTCTTTGATGTAACCATTACAAATGGGCAAGGGTGATAGTGAGTAAGAGTTAAAACAAATTTTGAGGGGATGAGTGTGTACACTCATTTTGAACACATTCTGAATTTTAATTTTTTTTGTACATTAGAGAATAAACACTCCTCTTCAACCACATGTTTTTTTATACTTTAAATCGTACCAACCCATGAACCTCAGAACAATATATTCGAAGTCCTCTTGAGTAGAACACCAGTTTGTAAAGGTAGAGAACATAGAGTCTAGTAAAAAATTTGATAATATAACATGAAATATGGGAAAATAGAATATCTCCACGTTCATATGTTCCTTTAGTGAAGAGGGAAAATTTTATAATAGTGGTAGGATGAAGCATGTTTCATGGATGAAAAAATGATGACGATCAAATTAAAATGTGAGAAAAGAATAATTAAATTTAAATTGAGTCCATAAACGAGACATGATGAATTAAATTTCAAAAGAATCATGGATGTTTTCACACCTTTGACATTGCAATGGGACATGACTAGGATATTATACATTTCTATAGAGTACAAATGATTCTGTATGGGGGTGTGATTGTACCACGATTCACTATTTCATTTTCACCATTATACCAATTTGCGGTTTTTTTACTGAAAATTATAAAAAAAATAACAAATTGAGCTTCTTGTTTTATTTCATTATTTTTCCTTTGTTAGTATTGAAAAGGGAAATGTTACTTGTTTGGAATATTTCAATGTAGGATGTGATGTTTGGGATGGCTCATGATGAAGTGGAAGAAAAATGGCCCAAAATTGCATGGATCCATGAACAAATATCCATTGTTGTGCCTATTTAGAATATTATGTGAATCCATATATGGTCATATATGATTTTCTGGTCCAGGATTTAATTAGATATAAATAATATGAAGGAACGCAATCCAAATTTATCCATCAAGGGGTCCAACCAACCAGATATGTCCTGAACAACGATTATGTAAGAAGTAAAAATTGATTTAATGCAATCAATCCATATCAATAGATACACATCTCCAAAGGATTCCAAGAATTCAGTTGTGATATTAAGGCAGTGGGGAACCAAATTTACAATTTCTTCAAAAGGGATATTAGATTGTCTAATGGCCAAAATGAATGAGACAATTTGTTTTATGAATGTTGTGTGCCGAATACCACCTTCCAATTTTTATATAAAATGGCTCCTTGGGATCCCCATTTGTGAGTTCTAACCAAAGGAAAGGTTCAGCCATTTTGGTGTCCCAATGATGTCTTACAACCAGTATTTGATTTTGTGTAGGCCATTTTATTTTCTACTTTATCATCATTCTCTACCTCCCCGCCCATGGGTTTCAAAACCCCTTGTGATAACCCAGGGAGGAACATGTTTTAAATATCAAGATTAATGTTATAATATCTAAATGAGATTTTTAATTTCATTTATGTATGTTTTTTTATTCATCCTACTTTTAATTTAATAGTTTTATGTACGAGTTTGACATTCTCGACACATATTATCATGCTTCGGGGTACCAACATGTCACGACCCACCATCGGTAAAAGGAGGGAAGGGACAACAGATTGCCAAGCCCTTCCTTCTTTAAGATGATATAGAGATAATGACCCCCGATTCCCGCCTCCAGTAGGCCCTGAAGTGGCGACTAGAACCAATGGTATAACATTTTCTCAATATGGGACGCATTAACATTTTTTTTACCAAGATTTGTTGAAATAATGAGTCAACACAAAACACCACCAAGTATAGAAAACTCAAGGTAGAAACCAAAATACATGCATGGTTTAATAATAAAACAGAACAATGTACAAGGAATCTAAAGTACAATACCAAACTGGATAGGAAAAAGGCTAAGCAAAATCCAACAACGACCAATATCAACTCCAATTTATAGACTACTATGGTCCCGCACGGCCTCTGAAGCCCTGCTGGATACCTGAAAGTAAACGTAGGGTGAGCATACAAAGTATAACCAGTAGGAAGACCTAAATCTCTTGTGCACAAGTGGGGGAGACATCCTAAAGTCCCATGAGAAGAAAAAGAAACATCAACTATCAATGAATTTATCCATCCCACCTCATCGTCCACACTCACCAAATAACACAAGAAGTAAGATAATATTAAGAAAAAACATTTGGGTACCACACACCACCATTTCCCCCACTAACCAGCTGCTAATACCTAACAGAAAATGTCATGATGCTACCACGCTCTTCCTGCCCACATACACCTGGGCCTCACAACCACACATCCCTTCCCGCACACACCTAGACCTCACAACTAGACTTCCCTGCCCGCACACTACTGGGCCTCACAACCATCCATCCCTACCCGCACACACCTGCGCCTCATCCCGAATATTATTGGGAAAACAACCTTCCCAAAGAGTCCCAGGCTAACAACACACCGATCAAATCCTACCCAACGAATCTTGGGTGAATGTTCACCTCCAGCCATCATAGCTGAGGGAAGAAGGAGAAGGAATGAGATTAACTTGGGGGAAACACCCTACCCCATGAAATGGGGTCTTTGAAAGTAAGCGCCCAACTTGGGTGGGGTGCGACTAAACACAAAACATACAGTTAAACTAAATATACCAACACATATCCCAACCTATTACTCCTCAACAGAAACAAAAAGTTTCCCAAGCACTGTTGCCTCAGAAAATGGGCACATAGAAAAAATTTATTTGTTTCCCTATCTATGTTATCATTTCATAATAGTTCAGTATGAGTTATTCCCATCACTACTAGGAAAATAAAAGGGCCCAATCACCTGGAAACAACAATTAAAGAATGAAAGAAAACTGTCGGTAAAAATTGAAGCATTCACACCCGATTCTCTTTTAAATCACAACAACTAGGGATCAAGTGAGATCTCCTCATCAATATAGGATCCCACCCGAATACGTATCATGGTAGAGCAACCATAAAACCTCAGATTCACAACCAGCGAATGTATGAAAATAGGGGATCCCATCCCCACCCATATCACCCCCATAATCTAATCCTCCATCCAAGAAATCCATAATGTCACCCACAAATGGCCCATGAAATAAAACAATGAAACCACTACGACCAACACAAGGCATTCCCGTGCATGTATTTTCAGATTTAAAAGATTTAACACAGTCCATGGTCCCAATTCCACTGGGATTTATCCGATGTTATCAATGAAAAGGGCTGATCCTGGTGCTTTCAATATATATAACCACATATACATAATTAACCAATTCCATGTTTCAATTATTTAAACATCTAGGTGCACTGAGGTTCATTAGTGCACAGAGAGATACCACAAAAGGCCATGATTTTCAGTGAGAATAGGCCTATATAATTCACACGGATATCAACATAAAAGAACACATCAAAACATCGATCACACCATCCCTCTTTCCTTCTTTATAGGTCCTTTCATTATCCTCATTAATTTTGGTTTCACCAAATTGCAAAAAGACAAAACCATACCAACCCCACATGATGCACATAAATGAGAGACGAAGACGAAAAATCCCAACCTGATTGATCAAGGATCGACATTAAGTCCTCATGTGGAAACCGGATATCAGGAATAGCAGGAACTCCTCTAACTTTGATCAAGTAAAAAATCACGGGCGTACAACTCGTTTGGAGGAATAGTATTCTGAGCGAAGGGTGACAGAGAAAAGAAACCTATGGAGAAAAGAAACCGTCAGGTTATAAAGGCTGAGATAAATCATCACCAGGACGGTTAAGGTAAGGAGAAAAAATTGAAACCGCGGATGAAGTGGGATCGTGGGTTGACCATGCGGCTCGGCAACCCCACATGTCCAACATAAATGTTCTGCGCCCTTTAGGTTGGTTAAAACTATGCACACCTCCATAACCAAGAAAGGACTCCTCACAGGATGTGGTAGAGGTGTTTCTGAAAACGCGGTTAATGGCATGACCAAAACACATGGTTTTTCATTTAAGGAGGGTACATACCCAATCATTTAATTAAAATCCATTAATTGGTTTTAAAATAGGCTTAAAGGGGGTCAAAACATGTTTTAAAAACCAATTCGCTAAAAAAGGAGGCACTACTAGAAAACCCATGGAGAGGTCACCAGTTGGCTAGGTATACTGGTAGACCAAACTACCTGTAGGATGAGGCTACCGTAGGTTGAGGCTACCGGTATGCCGAGCTACCTATAGGTCGGGGCCACCGGTAGGTCGAGCTATGGGTAGGCCGAGCTACCTGTAAGCCGAGGCCACTGGTAGTCCGAGGCCACCAGTAGGCCGAGCTACTAATAGGTCAAGCTACTACTATGCCGAGCCACCGGTAGGCCGAGTGACCAATAGGCCAAGGCCACCGGTAGGCCGAACTACCGATAGGACATGCTACCGGTAGTCCAAGGTACTGGTAGGATGAGCTACCGGTAGGCCAAGGCTACTGGTAGGCCGAGGCCACTATTGGAGTCCTAAGCTTCACCGAGAAGCTGGGATGGCCTTCTACACCACCCTGAAAACCCCAATGATCATATTTTCACCATGTAATAGACCCCAAATCCCCGGGCCATTACATACGATACTTCTCAATATATTCTCATCCCAGATAATATAAGAACAAACCAAAAAGAAGAAAAGTGGGGTCCAAACAACCACCCTCTAAAGATACTTCTCAGAGGAAAACCCCTGAGTTGTTAAAAAGCTTGAACAGAGCCCCCCTACATCCAAGAATACTCCCCCAAGAGTTATCAACCACAAACATTCACTAAAATCACAAGAATCTCACCTTCCAACACCAGACACAAGGAGTCCCTTCCTACATGTCAGGATATTATCTACTTTGGGCGGATATGACTCGTCCACACGGTTTTAATCGCATCCCCATTAATGCGTCCTGATTAGCAGTCATATTTTCCCATCATCACACATTCGGAAACACATAGAACAGGGAACAGATCATCTATTAGCAAAGAGAATCAATCATTTCATACATTAAATTACAATGTAAAACATCACAACAAAACTCAAAACCACAACAACAACAAGGAAGAAAAAATAGATCTGGGTACAGAATGTGTAACTGGGCCTCCCGCTCCCAAGTGCTCTCCTCAAGGCCACCATGCCACCACAACACACAAACTAAGGGGATGGTTCATCCACGAAGAACTTTCCCTTTACGATCCTCCATATTGATCGGTCTCTCTATAAAGGTCACATCATTTTTGACATCTAACTCTCCCCAATGGATGACATGGGAGTCATCGTGTAAATATTGTAAAATCTGGGTGAATTGAAAGATGTTGTGAACTTTATCCAACTAAGGTTCCAACCCCAGCTGATACGCCACCTCAACAAATCATCTTAGCACCTCGAAAGGTCTGATGAACATAAGGGAGAGATTACTCCCCTTCCCAAATCTTCATTACCCATGTCGAGGGGAAACATTCAAGAACACATTATTTCCAAACTCGAACTACAAGGGCCTCACCCTATGATTGACAAAAGACTTCTTCCAGTCATGGGCTACCTTCATCCTCTCACGCATGAGCTGAACCTTCTCAGTGGTGCCCTACACCACTTCTGGCCCAAGAACAACTTCTTCCCCAATCTCTGTCCAGCAAAAGGGTGAACGACACGGCCTTCCATATAAGGCCTAAAATGGTGTAATTCCAATAGTGGAGTGGAATCTAATATTATAAGAAAACTCCACCAGAGGAAAGTGTCATACCCATGATCCACCAAAATCCAGAACACATGCTCGTAGCATGTCTTCAAATGCCTAGATAATTTGTTCTGTTTTCCCATATGTTCAAGGGTGGAATGTTGTGTTATGGCATAGCTAGGTGCCAAAGGAATGTTGTAATCCCATCCAGACTCATGAGGTAAACCGTGTGTCTCGATTGGAGACAATAGATCTCGGAATCCCATCCAACTGCACCACCTCATCGACGTAGTTCTAGGATAATATGATCACTGGCCTCGACTTCTTAATCTCCAAGAAGTGTGCTTATTTTTTCAACCAATCCACCACTAACCACATGGCATCATAGTCTCCCTGAGACCTGGGTAGCCCAGTGACAAAGTCCATCAAGATGTCATCCCACTTCCACTCGGGAACATCTAAAGTCTATAACATCCCTCTAAGAAAATGTTGTTTTTCCTTCACTTGCTGACACACTTGGCACTTAGCCACAAACTTTACCACCATCCGCATTACCTTGAGCCACCAAAATTGTCATATCAGGCCGTGGTACATCGTTGAGACCCCAGGATGTACAGCTATAGCCGATCCATGTAACTCATGGAGAACCCATTTAGGAATCATCTCTGGAACAAAAAGCCTTCCACGGAAAAGCATCTGATGCTGACCATCCTCCGACCATCCCTCAGGAGCATTTCCCTGATAAACATGATCTCGCATCACTTACACCTCCGAGTCCCCCCACTGAGACTCTTCCAACCGCACCAATAAAGAGGAAACTAAAGTCATCTAAAATAGATAGCCTCTTCCACCATCCACACTTGCATCCAAATTCAAGGCTGATAACTCTTCCTTCACTCACCAAGCATCTGCATATTCCTGAACTACTTCCTTCTACGATTTCCTACTCAGGGAATCAACCACAAAATTTCCCTTTCCCCTTGTATAAGAGTTCTTGAAGTCGTATTCATGGGGGAACTCACCCAATATTTCCTGACGCAAGTTCGGATCCCTATGGGAAAAGACACAACGCAAGCTACTGTGATCGTAGAAGACCACAAAGTGCTCTTTGACGAGATAATTCCTCCACAACATCAATGTGAACACCACAACTTCATGCTCTAGATCATGAGTGGAATATTTATGTTCATGAGGACGTAACTTCCTAGACCCATAAGAGATCACTCCTCACTGCTGCATCAGCACAAATCCCATCATAAGTCCAGAAGCGTCATAGAACACTTAAAACAACACCCCTTCCTTGTGTAATCTGAGCACTGGAGCACTACCCATCTTCTCATTTAGGTAGCCAAAAGCTCTATGGCACTGGTTTCTCCAAAAGAAGGCCTGGTCCTTCATAGTTAAAGTTTTTATTGGAGATGCAACTTGGGAGAATTCGGGCACAATCCCCCATTAATAGCCTGACAACCCAAGGAAACTACAATCTTTCTCCACATTATTGGGTGCTTCCCATGAAAAGACTACCTCGACCTTCGATAGGTCTACTGCTATTCCCTTCTGAGACACTACATGCCCATGGAAATTTACTTCTCACATTAATAACTTGGAATTAGATAGTTTCCCATATAGATGGTGGTGTCCAAGGACTCCCAAAACTGCCCTAAGATGCTCAACATGCTCTTCCTCTAATCATGAGTAGATAAGTTTTTCATTGATGAACACCACAATGAAGTGATCCAAAAACTCTGGGAAGATAGTGTTCATGTGGTTCGTGAACATATCCAGTGCATTCGTATCGCCAAACGGCATGACCACGAACTCAAAGAGGCTATATCTTCACTTTAAAGATGTCTTCGAGATATCACATTCCTTCACTCTCAAATGGTGGTATCTAGACCACAGATCGATCATAGAGAACCAAACTTCTCCCCTCAGTCAGTCAAAATGATCATCAATCCTCGAGAGTGGGTAAAGATTCTTGACCGTCACCTGATTCAACCTCTGGCAGTCTATGCACAGTCGTAGACTACCAATTTACTTCATTATGAACAAAACTGGAGCACCCCACGGCGACACGCTGGGTCAAACAAAGTCCTTCTCCATTAGACCATCAATCTGAATCCCCAACCCCCGCAACATAGAAGGTGTCATCCGATAAGGATCCATCGAGATCGGGCGGGCATCGGGCTGTAAGTATATAAAAAACACAACGTCACATCGAGGGGGTAGAGGCACAACTTCATCGGGAAAGACATCTGGGAATTATCTTACGTCCTCTTGGATATCCATCATTCCTACATCTGCTGACTCCACTGACACCCCATCCAGCATAGAAAGCAGTGCCTCAACATGTCAACTCCCTCCTGATAACTACGCTCCACAACAAAATCCACACACTGTCCTTCCTCTTTGGAGAATTAAATCCTTCCTTGATAGAAGTTGATGATGGCATGCACAGAGAATAACCAGTCGATGCCTAGAATGACATCGTATCACTGCATCTGCAATGAAAGAAGGTCTCCACTAGATGGATGTTGTCCCAACATCAATCTACATCCCCAGAACCCCAACTGGAGTTCTCAACACCAGGGGAAAAAATGTCTCTTGGCATCCAGACCGAGATAATGGGATAATTCGGGTGTAGAAATGGAGTGTGAAGCTCCCAAATAAAAAATGGAAGAAATAAGGGTGCTGAATAAAAAGATCATACCTCAAACGACCTCTGGTCCTGCTGGAGCTACTAACTCTGCGGCCTTCAACTGTCCATGACCAGCTCCTCTTCCTTGCTGTTGTCGACTGACTCCCCGACCACGCCCAAATAGAGGTCCCTGGGGAGCACCCTGGTGTCAGTCTCCTCCCACAAAGTCATCCTTCGGAGGTCCAGGGGCCTGCTGCTGCTGCAGCTGGAAAGGCCTCGCCCACAACAGATGCTGTTGAGGTGGGTGCTGAAACTTACCACCTCCACCATGTGGAGCTCGAGTCGGAAACCTTCTCTGGATGTGCCCGAAAACTCTACAAGAGAAACAATTTTGTCCTAGACTTGTAGAAAATGGGTGATGGCTAAAAGCTCGTAACTTGAAATGAATAGGCCTAAATCCTTCTTATAGAAACCTGGAAGGACCTGTCGCTGGAGACCTGCTATTGACCACCTTCCCCTTTGATGAAATCTGCTGATTCCCTTCACATGGTGTGCCTCCCTTTGAGTGAATCCTCTCTATGATCTATGTCATCTTCAGTACCGCTAGATACGTCAGAAGAGTGAATGGAATGACATCATACTAAATAGAAGAACGGTGTGCCTCCTCTAACCGTCTTGCCTGAGACTCCTCATTCAGAAAGACATCCGGGGAAAAGTACAAGATATCGTTGAACTTGATCCACATATCCCTCACTGACATGCGTCCCTGCTGAAGGGAGAGAAAATCCTATCCCTTCTCTGCCTTCACTGCAGAGGAGAGGAACTCCATAAAAAATTCTTTCTCAAAACATGCCCTAGAAACTTCTACCTCCGTATTATCTCCTAGGAAAAGCTTCCACCAATGATGTGTTGATCTTCTTAGATGACTGACGGCCAACAGAACCTAGTACACTTTTAGATAACGAATCAAATATAAGGTGATGGAAGGCTCCTTGATCCATCCCTCCGTTACAGAGCCATAAATGGTTCCCTCGTACTTCTTGAGGGTTTGTTGCTCGATGGAGCGCAGAGTCCTCTGCCAAAAGTCGTCCTCCACATCTTGTTCAATCCTTTGCTGGTCAACTGCCTCGATCTGCTAGGCCAAAACTCCCCGAGTCGCTCATGGATAACGTCCGGGTGCCATAGCTTCAAGGAAAACAAAGAATGCCTAAGCCCGAGTAGTAAGATAAATTATTATTATTATTATTAATTTTTTTCACATCAAGGCGCCTCAAATCAATAAAAAACCTAATCAGTATGATGGATGTACCATCCCTAGGGTCTCTACCCTAAAATAAACGTAGTCTCACTTGGTCGTTTGATAGGCTCGGATTCCTTGCATCATATCATGGGGGCCCCTAAAATCATATGTCCTTGCCGGTCCTCCCTGGTTTATTTCATAAACCAGGATCTCCTAACATTGTTTCCCTTCCATCCCATGCAATCCTCATTGTGCCTAACTCCACAATCCATCATATCCCTCAACCTTCCTCTAATACCATTTTTTCATGACCCGCCTCCACCGAAAGGAGGGAAGGGATAACAGATTGCCAAGCCCTTCCTTCTATAAGTTGAAGGAGAGATAATGAACCCCCTGAGTCCCACATCCATGGGGCCCCGAAGTGGAAACTAGCACCAAGGGTATATCATTTTCACAATATGGGAGGCATTAACCATTTTTTGTTAACCATGATTGGGAGATAGAATGAGTCAACACCAAACACCACCAAGTATAGAAAAATCAAGGTAAAAACCAAACTACATACATGTTTTAATAATAAAACAGAACAATGTACAAGGAATCCAAATTAAAATACTCAAAAGGAAAGGAAAAAGGCTAAGTAAAATCCAACAGTGACCAACAACAACTCCAATGTCCAGACTAGTAAGGCCCCGCACGGCCTCTGAAGCCCTCCTAGAAACCTGAAAGTAAACGTAGGGTGAGCATACAATGTATACCGTGTAGTAAAACCTAAAGATCTCGTTCAAAAGTGGAGGGGACGTCAAAATGTCTCGTGAGAAACAAAAGAAACATCATCTATAAAGGAATATATCCATCCCACCTCATTGGCCACACTCATCAAATAAAACAAGCTGTAAGATAATAGTAAGAACAAATCATTTGGGTACCCAACACCACCATTTCCACCACTAGAAAGCTTCTCATCCCTAACAACAAACATCCTGATTCTACCACGCCCTTCTGGACCGCACACACCAAGGCCTCATAACTACACATCCCTGAATGCACACACATGGGCCTCACGACCACACATCCCTGCCCGCACAATGCTGGGCCTCACAACCATCCATCCCTGCCTGCACAAATATAGGCCTCATCTCAACGATTCTTGGGATAACAACATTCCAGAAGAGGCCGTTGCTAACAACACACCGATCAAAACCGACCCAAATAATCTTGGGTGTAAGGTAGCATCCAGACATCATAGCTGAGGGAAGAGAGGGCAGGAAAGCGAGTAACTAGGGGAAACACCATTCCCCATGAAATAGGGTGTCTGACACTAAGTGAAAAACATGGGTGTGGTGTGACTAAACAAAGAACATACAGTTATATATATATATATATATATATATATATATATATATATATATATCAACAGAAAACCCAACCTATGGCTCCTCAATAGAGTCAAGAAGGATCCCAAGCACTGCTGCCTCAGAAAACGGGCACACAACAAACACTTCCCCATTTTTCTATTCAAGTTATCATTTCATAACAGTTATGTATGAGTTATTCCCTTCACTACTGGGAAACAAACAGGAACAATCAATGAGAAACAATAATTCATGAAGGAAGGAAAACTATTGGAAAAAATTTAAGCAATCACACCCGGTTCTCTTGTAAAGTCACAACAACAAGGGATCAAGTGAGATCCCTCGAAGTACTGGAAACAAAACAATCCTCGAGACACAGACCCATGTCCCCTAAATCCAAGAGCCAATGGTTTCTCAACAAAATAGATTCGCACCCAAATTCGTGTCACAACAGAGCAACCATACAACCGTACATTCACAACCAGCGAAAGTATAACAATAGGGGATCCCATCCCAACCCATATCACCCCAACAATATAAGCCCCCATCCATGAAAACTGTTAAGTAACCCAAAATTATCCCATGAAATAAAACAAACAAACCACTACCACTAACACAAGTCATTCCCTTGTATTTATTTTTATATTTAAATGATTTAACACACTCCATGTTTTCAATTACACTTGGCTTTAATCGGAGTTATCAATGAAATGTGGTGATGTTGGTGCTTTCAATTTATTTAACTGAGTATACATAATTACCAATTCCATGATGCATTTATTTAAATATCCAGGAGCACGGAGGTTTATTATTGCATTGATAAAGACAACCAATGGCTACGATTATCAGTGATCATTGGACCATATAATTCACACACTTATCAACATAAAAGAACACATCAGAACATCGATCCCCCCATATTTCCTTCATTAGAGGTCTTTTCATTATCTTCATTAAATTTGGTTTCACCAAAGTCTACAGAGAAAAATGCATACCCACCCCACATGATGCACATAAATGAGATATGAAGGATAAATATCCCCACATGATTGATCAAGGATTGGCGTTATGTCCTTGCGTTGAAACTAAAAATCAGGGGTGGTAGGAACTCCTCAGAATTTGATCAAGGAACACTTCGAAGGGGTACAACTCATCCAGAGGAAGGGTATTCCGGGTGCAAAGTGATAGTGAAAATAATTCTAGGGATAAGATAAGCCTATAGGTTATAAATGCTATGATACATCATCCCTGGGATGGTTAAGATATGGAGAAAAACTCGAAACCACGGAAGAAGCGGGATCGTGGGTTGACCACGTGGCTGGGCTACCCCACACATCCAACATGAAAGGTCCCCACCCATTGGGGTTGTTAAAACTGACACACACCTCCTTAACCCAGGAAGGACTCTTCATAGGATGCAATAGAAACATTTTTTAAAACACGGTTAAGGGAATGTCCAAAATGCATGGTTTTTCATTTAAGGAGGGTACCTCACAAAAAATTTAATTTAACACCATTAATTGTCTTTAAAACGGGATTAAAGGGGTTAAAAAATGGTTTAAAAACCAATTTTCAAAAAAATGAGGCACTACTGAAAAACCCATGGAGAGGTCACCTGTAGGCTAGGTCTACCGGTAGACCAAGCTACCGGTTGGCCGAGGCCACCTGTAGGCCGAGCGATAGGTAGGCTGGGGCCACCGGTAGGCTGGGGCCACCGGTAGGCCGAGCTTCCTGTAGGCCTATATACCGGTAGGTCGAGCTACGAGTACCCTGAGTCCACTAGTAGGACGAGCTACCAGTAGGTCGAGCTACAGGTACGCCGAGCTACCGGTAGGCTGAGGCTACTGGTAGGCCGAGGCTACCGGTAGTCCGAGGCCACCGTTGGAGTCCTAAACTTCACCGAGATGCTCTGATGGCCTTCCAGACCACCCAGAACACCCCAAAAATCATATTTTCACCATGTAATGGACCCCAAAGCCATGGGCCATTAAACAACTCATGTGATGTTTCACACACCATTCACCACTTTTTCTCCCCCCTTTTGACTATAGTGTTTATGTGGTTCTTATTTGTTAATTGGTATCACATAAACACAATCATGGCCATCTATTTTAATATAATGGTTACACATTGAAATAGCACACAATCCTGGATAGTGCATTGAGTTCATTGTTTGATGTCTTGGTGAGTTTCAGTTATGAAGTGGAACACAAATCACTCAATCATCGGTGGTATATGGTGAATCATTGGGTGTTTCTGACTGAAACCTACAAGGTATCATAGTATAAAATCAATTAAATTATATTTCTAGGTGTTAAAAACCTTATATTTCACGATCATAACCCTCTCTCTTAAAATAATTATGGATGATCAACAGGAAACTTCTCTGGGTGGATCATACGTTATCAAATATTTCAATTTTTTATTTCATGTATTATTTTCATTTATGTGATATATTCCTAAACCAGTAAAAGACAAAATATTATAAATACTAATTCCTATTTTATTTTCAAAATCAGAACCTTATTTTTAAAATTAATGTTGTAAGGCTCCATCGAGAGACTACCTAGTGTTGCTGCTATACGGTATAAATTCTAGTTAAAAACAAACATATAATTAGATTTTGTCAACAATGCGGTCAATAGAAAACTCTACATATCATCTCTTGAAAAATGAAAGAATTCATGATAAAGCACACTGAATTAAAAGATAAATTAAATTGTCAACTAAAACTTAATTCCAATACACATGGACTCACCATGTATAATCCAAACATGTGTCACATAAAATTATATATAATATAATAAATAATAAAAAGGGTACCCTGAATCCACATCCCTGTTGTTTTGCTGCTACACCCCACTGTCGAACGCCTTGAGCATCTCTATTCAAAAAGGCAATCCCAAAGGATCCTCTGTTAAGCACAACAACATGAACCACATAAAAGACACCACCAAATCCACATAACCAAATGTTACCAGGTAGATTCTGAAATCCACCACAACTCGCATGACATGGATCATCCATCTAGTATTATTCATCAAGACATTATAGCCTAAAAACAGAGTTCATATCCTCAAGCCACAACATCCATTACAAGTTACACATATATTAGTCCATAGGATACTATATCCATCATATTTCTATGTGAAATATCCATAATCCAGTATATCCCTCTACACACATATAAGTGGAAAACTAAATAACATTCATACAAGTAAAAAACAAAATTGAAAATAGAGATGGTCCAAAGGGGTAGTCATCCGTTGGTCCTCTAAATAGGATGTTGGGTAAGACATCCCCGTGGCTCAAAATCATCGGGGTGTCCGTTTCCCTATCTGAAACGGTGTATTTTCATATAGAAAAAAAATTAAATGATATAATATATCTCACAGAAAAATATGGGAATAAGAATGTCTTACACACCACTGAAACAAACATCTCTCAGACTCTCAAATTCACCTACATAGACTAAATATCCTATTAACACACAACCATTTAAGAGATACATTAAATTAAATTATCGTTTTTGATTAGTTGGAATTTTTTTTAATTAATTTCTAAATATTGATTAATCATTATCATTTTACACATTTCTTTTAATTAGAATCACAATAATGTTTCATTCCCTAAAGGAATAACCAAATCGAGTCCACATATTCTCAGTATTATAACCTCAACATTGCATCCTAGCAGGATCCACCCCCTTATGTAAAAAGATTATTCATTAATTAACAAAATTAACACATTACATATTTCCTTATTTAATCATATTATATGAAAAACTTATATGCTACTAAACACAAAGTGCTCAACCTAGTGATTAGACAATCTGCTTATCAAGTCCTTACATCATATAATAGGATAATTGACACATCCATCCTCTAGATGCTACAAAAATAAATCACATGTCATACACTAGGTATCATAACATCTTTTTTAATGAGGGTAAGAAAGATAGTAATCCATAAGAAGTGGGGAATGTAATTTAGAAAAACAAATTAGGTTTATGAAAACACCAACATTCATATCAATGGGAAAGCCAAGATTCAACCCAATACAACACCTATGATGTCCTTTCGATCACCCACATGCATAAATTGAATCATCTCCCCACTCCATACATCAACTCCTTTATCAAAAACTAGGGAACTATACCACACATTCCTCTCCAGCCCCCCAGTATTAGCCATCCTAGGTTCATGACAAAACAAAATTAGCATGAAATAAACATATCAATATTACGCTTGGACCTAAACAAGGAACTCAGCTTTCAGACACACTGATTTCTCATAGATAGAAAGAATAATCTACATTTACATTAAATGAAAGAAGGTAAATCATACCCCACATGGTATTAAATTTATCACACAACCAGTTCTTTATACCATCTTGAATTAACTAATTCAATTAGAAAATAATTACTGCATCAATATGATTATAATCAAATCACAGCACATGAATAATATTCATTAAAATGAATCCATAGTCGTTTTTCTAGTAGATTTACAATTCATGAAGACATTATACTCATTATAAATTTCCATGAATAGAAATATTTTAAAAAAGATGAGTATTGATATAATATTATATAGAAAATAAAAATGCAATAACATCACCAAGAAATTTAACAAAATAATTTAATATTTTTCAAATATGTATAATGTCAATTTCATTGTTAACAAATAGATAAATCATGAAAACACTATGACTATAGGTAAATAAAAAGAGAGATAGTGAATTACCAAGATCAAATGGTATCCAACATTCATGGGATGAGAATGAGACAACACAATGTACCATGATCACTTATAATGTAATTACTGATATCAAAGATAGATTGAAACATCCTGGTTTCACCAATACTAGGTGTGTAAAAATTCATGGGGAACCGGATCCAAGGATGGCAGTTCGATCACATGAATTATATGGGAAGAATAACTCTATGAATCTCTTACCAGTGCATTCAATATATTAGAATAAAGGCTGATGGTATCTCGACCATTTTGTAAATCTAAATAGATAAGTGATATAGTTAAGGTTTATATTTTCTATTAAAGGATGGTCTTATATAAATTATGTGTTCTGACAGAGTAATGGAGACTAAAACCCTAAGAAAATTACAGATTTGAGTAATAGAATTTTAATCCTCCTTAAATCCCTTAAAACATTGATTTGAATGCATTTTACATCAAATATAACATTAATAGAGACAAATTGTAAGCAACTAAAAACACTATTTGTGAATCACTATATGTCGATTCATTATTGGATGAGTCAGAATTGGGAGATTTACCGTTAGATGAATCATCTTTAAATATTAGACAATTGGACGACTCACCATTGGACGAGTTAACATTGGATTACACTCTAGACTTGACTAACCATTATAGAAACATTGTTCAACCTAAAATTGGATGTATCTCCATTCTTGAAAAACTATTAAATCTACTAATGGACAACTCACCATTGTGATAGAATTTTCTAAACTATTATTTAATGACTCATTGTTCATCATAATGTTGTATGTAATACCATTCTAGAAACATTGTTCAACCTAACGTTTCATGACCCACCATTTTTGAAACATTTTTCAACATAACATTGGACGACTCACTATTCTCAAAATATTGTTAAAGAAATATACGATAGAATTCACTGAATAAAAAAATACATTTTGAGAATGAAATGATATGGTTTTATCCAAAATCGTAGCAAATGTCATTATGTGTGGTGTGGCCCCATAAAGATCTCACAAACTCTGCATATATCAAACAATTCAACTCGACATCCAATAGGTGTAGTCAATTCCAATGGAACAAGAGGCCAATATACCTCATTTATAATGACATGAATAGGGGAAAACAATTTTAAGAACTGTGTCACTCATGAATCAAGCTAGACATGATCCCAAATAGAATACCAGAAATGTGTACCTCTAACAACATCTAACATGCTTGGTGTGGGAAAGTATAATGGATGAAGATGATGATGGACTAAGACAGGGAAAATTTGACCCTATTGATGAAAACCTCCGGGGCTACAATATTCATTCTAATGATTGGGAGAAACACGATGCAATTATTTTCCCCCTTTTGATCTATATTGATACAAGTCCAGTGAAACCTTCTGCTACTGCCTCAGTTGGAACTACCATAATAAATGATCCTAGGGTGTAACACCTAATAAACAATGACTTCATGGAGTGGTTGGGTAGTCTCTCCACAAATGACCTCGTCATCCACAAGAAAACAAAATCATGACCCCTTAGCATATTATTGAGATATTATTACCTCATAGAGTCGATACATTGATTTATGAGACCTAACCCTACCAAATGGAAACTATTCTTCACTGATAACCGGTAACCCTTTACCACATATATATTTCATGACGAATCCCAAAAAATATCATCTCATGATGACCTGG
The DNA here is from genome assembly GCA_963277665.1 of Viscum album. Lineage (NCBI taxonomy): Eukaryota > Viridiplantae > Streptophyta > Magnoliopsida > Santalales > Viscaceae > Viscum > Viscum album. The sequence continues at coordinate 1,779,622,526 of OY728121.1, read as the reverse complement.
TTCTCGCTAAATTCCTCTCAATGACATACACCCCTTCTATAACCTCATTATAGATCATTAGATGAAATGGAGTGACCTAGTGTTGTATATCTAGATGAAAATCTTCTTATAAATGCCTCATTATGGCCTCATAATCTAGAAATAAGTCAGAAGCATATTACAAAAGGTCCCTGAAATGGATATAGAACTCTCACAAACTGTAGATTCCATGTCGAAGGGTATGATTATCCTATAGACTGGCCACCTTTGCATTCGAAGAAGGAAACCTAGCATTAAAATGGTCCTAAACACCTCCCAAGAGGCTTTTGAATCCTCATGATCCATGAGGAATAATAACCAGAAGTTCCCCCCATGCAATAAACCCATGAATAATAATACACAATGATCCATAAAATTGTAGATAAAATTGATTTCTATCTAAACAACTTCCAAACTATCTTCTATGACCGCATCTGAAATGGAGCACTCATCCTTATTTTGACTATAGAATAGATACTTTGAGAGTTTACTCCTCTAAGTTCCATCATTGTGAACCTTTATATTTTAGCGATATGACGGTGTAACCTAATCAACAAATTATGTAAAAAACTAATGAGGAAATTTATGTGGATATATATATGAACGATAAAATACTATCATTCTTCCTTAACCTCAAATATGATATACTTTACTATTAATTAATTGTATTCTATTAATCATATTTGGATAACCTATCCCATGTTCTGCACATTCAATCGTAGTCATGAAGAATAATGATTCATTAACCTTTTCATGTTCTCTACCCTCCAACAAGTTCCACCTTGATTAGTAGCCACTATATTCTTTAAGATACATTAATTAGATCACTAGGGGTGATAAATACCCAATTCATAGCCAGTATCCCGTGTTTAAAACACTATTTTAAACATAACATACACAATTAGACTTCCAACCAATGAAACCTCCCATATGCCTATCTTGAAACTCCACTCTATCCCTCAACCATACCTCTGATACCACACTATCACACCCCCTACAAAAAATGTGTACCGTCCGGGGTTGTAAATTATAGAAGAAGTATACTGAATCCTAACCCAGCCTCCATTATGTCGTGACACGGAGACTAGAATAGATTGTATAATTATCACACATATTGAAGGTGTTACCATTTAAAAGGAAACTTGAAAAATGATAGATAATATAGAAATGAACCGGCTCCTACTCAAACCACAAATTAAAATAATCCCATGTAGACAAATGTAATTTATTACATGAACTACTACAAAAATAATTGAAAAAATACATGAACCATTGAATGTAAAAGGACCAAAATGACAAAAATTATAAATCCCGAAAAAATCGTAAAAATAATCCGAAACCACTATTAACCTGCATTATCTACAAAATTCTTCAAGTGACATAAATAATAGTTTATATAACTTAGTATCCATATAATTTTATTCTCACTATGATCCTCTCAAGAGACTCTTGGGAAAATGTAACGAAATAATGTTAAATCATTGTGAATAATAATTTAAATAGCTCATCACCTAAACAGGAATACAATGTACCCATCCTTCACATGGCTACTCTCACACTATATCACTTACAAGATTATATATTATAATAGTGAAAATAATTGGTTCTATGGTATCACTTCCCCATTGGTTTCCCTCTATTCCCAAAATTAGAACATCATTAGAATCTATCTACAGAATGGATTGCCCAGATACATATGGGGGAATCACCAGAACATGAACATCATGAAATCAATCACTACATAAACATAAACCTGTGAAACTAGGTAGCATACAAGATCCACCACAAAACTCATTACGTTTATCATACATAGGGTATTATAACTCAACCAATCACAGCCAATAAACTATGTACAGATCCCCATGTGATCCTTTTTTGTACATGTTACTCCTAAATTAGTCCTTATGAAAATATATTCATAATATATGTGTGTGAAATAAAAAAAATCCATTATATCCCACACCACAAATATATGGACAAAACAATCCTCCATGCTTACCAACACTATTAAATACCTTAATAATAGATTGAGGAAAAAGGGGTTTGTTGGCAATCTATACTTCCATTACGATGATGAGAAAACACCCCCCATGGCTCAAAATCAATTGGGTGTCAGTTTCCCTATTCAATGGGGTAGATTATAATATAGATACAAAAAAATTATAGTATGTAATATGGATTAAAACCACACAATGGGCATAACCTACTCATAGACTCCTCTTCTGCTAATGTCTATTAGACTCCCACCTTCCACTAGTAATACTTGATATCCAATAGGCACACAATGATTTTAAAAGATACAGAAATTTATGTAATTCCTTTTTATCTATTCCACGTTATGTTAAATAAATATGTAAACATTAATTAACCATTATAATTATATAAATTTCGTTCATTAACATCACAACAAAAGACCACAACCACCAGGAATAACCAAACTGCGTCCACACCTACTTATAATTATAAACTCATCATTTCATTATAGAAAGCTCCTGCCCCAACGGTTAAACAATTATTCATTTACTGATAACATAATCAGTTTACATATTTCTATATTTTTAGGTACTATAAGAAAACAATACAATCTGCTACACAGAATGTGATAAACACATTGAGTAGATGAAGTACTTATAAAATAATTTCCACCTATAGAAGGATCAGAAACCCAACCATTATCCTCAAGATAAACACAAGATGATAAATGAATAACCCATACATATTCACCTCTTTTGTAAGGAGGGTATGCCTGATCATATTCCTCATGATGTGGTTGAATTAATGTAGTTAAACTAAAACAGATTAAACCTGAAATAAACTTTCATATCAATTGGAAAACCTTCTTACAACTCATTCCATCAACAACTATTTCCTCATCAACCCCCACATGTATAAAATGATGAATCTTGACGCACTTGGAATTAACTACGACTAGAACCATTGGGCCACCCCACTAAACAATCTTCAACAGCCCGCATGGATTTGCTATCCTAGCTCACATCACAACACATATAGCAGAAAAAAAAATATAAACTAGGATATGATCCCTAAAGAAGGTATTGAACCTTGTCACATAAAGAAATATCATATATCCAAACCCTAATGTAATTTTAATTTACAAGAATATAGGTTAGTAAGGCCCCATATTTAATTACATTTAGAAGCCAACCGACTCATTATTCCATCTTGAATAAACCAATTCAAATATACATGCATAGCTATATCCATTTTATTTTCATCAAATCACAACAACCACAATAATATTTACTAACATACCTCTTTTCTCATTTATCCATTCGATTTATAATTCATACCCTCTTTACTATAATTAAATATAGGATTATTCTTGTTTTCTATGAAATTGTATTCAGTTTTAGGGTATTTAGGTATAGTAGAGTGGCTGACCATGGTCATCGCTCATTAGAGGAAGTAATTTTAAACAATAAGTTAATGGTATTTTTAAAATAAAATAAAATAAAATAACCAACTTTGAAGGAAGCGAGATTGTTCAATTATAATGTATCGGATTATCTTAAGGTATTTTTTGATTTGGATTTGGTTTGGGCCTCATAAATTTTTTAAGATAAGTGTTTCAAAAGTTTATGTGAAGGCTTGGGGTGTTACAGGGACATGACACAAAATTGGAAGAAAAAATATTGTTTGGCATGTTGCAGGGTTTGCGCACGGTTAGTGCAAACCATGTAGAGTATCCCTGATAAGTATGTAGCCTTAGACAGAGCCTAATTCTCGGTTGGCACATGGTTAACCAAACACTATAGAATTTACATGAAATATTGAGATAGATTTATTTTTAGGTAGTATCTTCCACTAATTATTCACAATGTTTAGAATACTATGTAAGAAAACTATGTGGCCTAGTAATGTTGTAAAATTCAACTAAATTTCATCCCATTATTTTAAACCTGAACTCATTATTTTCCTCCATTATTCTCCTTTCATCCCTAGTGACATTATTTGATGAAAAAACCATACCATGGGTGGTTCTCCATTGATTCTTAGACGTTCGGATATTTTTATGTTGTGGATCAAATCCTCGGGTATGTCTAATATATACCTTATTTCCTCTTTTCGATTTGGGTTTTCATATTTCTCCCATCTCCATGTGAAAAAATGAAACCATCTTTTATATGTTGAGATTTAGTATTAGGATTCATGGGATGTTTGAATCCGGATTCCAGTTTACGATTAAGAATGTGTTCATCAATGAATTCAAGGTAGTTGGTCTATAAGTTATATCCCATTGTTTTGATATAGATTTCTTCATTTGTGTTGATATTTTTTCCATTTTCTTGTTGTGTATTTGTTACTTTGAGTATTATTTTTTATATTTTGTTTCTAAATTTTTTCTTGTAACCCTCACAATCCTCGTGGGATGCATAGAAGAGTACTTGACTTTTTAAGGGTCACCCATGGGGTGCTCCGGCCAACACATACATAGAGTGAGTTAGTGTTACATTATGGGATTCCGAATATGAATTTCGTACCCATACATATTATTTATTAATTTCTTACTATGTTGTAAATGGAATGTGGAGAAATATTCCTATGGTTATAATGGAATAATGTGTTATTTGACCTAAAATTAAAATGGGTAAATCAGGTGGAATGAGATTAGGTCAACTGTTAATGAAATTTAGTTTGAAATGCCTAAGATTAATAGGGCATGTTAAGTGGTGGACTAATAAGTAAATAATGGAATAGGAAAGTGGGCGTATGTTAATGGGTGTAATAAAAAAATGGAGAAATATATTGAATGGGTTAATATTTGGGGATTTTGTAGAACCGAAGGATTGAATTTATTTTGTTGATGGGTTAGGAGAAATGAGAAATTTATATCAAATTCATAAGTGTGTGAATGCTTATGAAATGATAAATTGGGAAAAATTGGTAAATTTATGATCATTGATTAATTTGGATAAGGAATTCATGTTTTTGATATACATATGGATTTAAGGCCTGAAAATGTGAATTTATCTAGCTGAATTTGAATTTTAATTGGTAAATGTCTTAATAGGTTATGTCATAGTATTTATTTTCATGGTATTTTTTTATTCTTTGTGATTGATTATTTTTAATGGCATTGGTTATGTTATATTGTGTTATTGTATGACTGTGTTTATTGGATAAATAGGAATGTGCACATGGCATTGAAGATTTGGGTATTTACTAAAGGTTCTACACCCCTGGGTTGAGTTAGACTGAGTCTCTAAACTCAACTAATAAAATCATGGGTTAGGTAAGGGGATGTAGGATTAATTCCCCGAACAATTTCATTCCATGAAGACTGAGGCTTCGGGGTTAGGATAATGTGTTTATGTGATATTTGGATCCCATGTGAGATAGGGAAATGATTCATTTTCCCCTATTCATTGAGATATTGTTTTGTAGAACCATGTATTGATGATGTATATTCCTTACCCAAATGGAATGTGAAAAAAGAATATGTGGAAAAAGTGGTTTATGACATGTAAATGGGAAAAAATGTATTTTATAAATTAAATGAACATTGATAACTAATGGAAATTTAATTGTCCCTTTTTTAATTATTTTTTTATTTCGTACTTTCCGGCACTATCTATTAGACTATATATTTTTTAGACACTATTGGTTGAAGTCTATAGAATTTTGTATTCACATCCTACTCTAGCCGTCATTAGTTACCCAAGAATATTTCCTGGGCGCAAGTCAAGATAAAGGTGAAGGACCTACTCTAGGATGTTTAGTTGGGCATGGAATTAACATGGTTAAGGATCAAAACATATATTTGTTATCAATTTAGATTTTTTCCCATTCGTTTTAGTTTTGGTTTCATTCACATTGTACTACTTGTACGATATGACATTTTTCTATGAGATTTTTGGTTTTTAGCCTATTTGGAAAACATTTGGTTATCCATGTTATTGGTTGTTCATATTGTTTCCACTATTTATATTGTGTTATTATGTGCCATACCCTAGTTAATAGTGTATATTCTTCTCACGTGACTTATCAGACCCTCACTGCTTGTCGGTTACCTATGGCATACAGGGAGGCAAGCCTGTGGTCATGTAACAACTCAACTTGTGGCCCTTGTCTAGTGGGTTTAGAGTTAGGAACATTACAATGTGTGTATGAAAGGATTTATATTCTCATAATTAATATTCGGGTGTGGTAGATAAGAGATTATGATGTGTTGGTCCTTGGTAGTGACCTTGTTCTTAGGAGTAGTTATCCCATGTACGATGAAAAACCCAAGTCACCTTGGGTTGGAATTGTTGTTCGTAATGTGTGTTATTATAGTAGAATGATATTTCACCATTTGTTGATGCACATTTTTTGTGATTTGACAAAATTATGATATTTCGCTCATGCTCGGAATGGATTGAGGTTATGCATCAAATCATCATTTTATTAACCTGATGATGTAGGTGGCACACATCATTATAGGAACACACTCGAGATGGGTGTGTGGGGAATAGAGAGTATAATCCATTTAAATTCCATGATAAATAAGAAGAAAACGATTCATAATAATGGTAATGTATGTGGATGAATATTAAGAAAGAAAATTATTAGTTAAGGAATATTGTGTATAAAGAAATATCGAGACCTGAATATTATTTAGGGATTTGATGAACTGTATAGGTTGTATTGGCATCTAAATGAGAATGATTACATTTTGATTGTAAAATTGTTAATGAATAATTTCAAATGAATGGTGTAAATGAGTTCTAATGATTTTTGTAACAAGTTGTGAAATAGTAAATGTGCCTAACAAGAATAGATCATATTATGAAATAAGAATTGGTTTGGAGGGGTGATGAAGAAAGGCTTGTGATTAAGTAAATTTTTACCCCTATTTTTAACATTATCTACATTAGTTGTGGTAGAGGGTATTTTTCATTGTGAAATTATGAACGTGGGGATAGAATATTAATTGTGGTTTGATTGAGGTAGACAGAGTGAGACCTTTTCCATCTGTGGTTGAATCCTACTGGTTATTCATTGAAGTGTCAAGTGAATGATTTGTTTAAAAATGGAAATAATTTAGTTCAACAGAAGGTATTCTATGTGATTTGGGTTGAACCTTTTATGTATATGTTTGGGTAGTGAGGGGGCCCATGATTGAGACATGGATTGGGATTGTGATGTCTTTCCTATTGTGATATAGCCTATGTGGTGTGTTCCAGTTACCCTTGGTAGGGTGGGGGTCTTTGGGTTGTGAGTCATTGTTCAATAATGTGAGTGAGGAAACACTCATGGTTTGTGACCATAAAGAGTGAATCAAAGACCTTAAGGATGGTGTATGTGTCTTGGTGACCTTGCAAGTAGAGACCATACGAGTTTTATTTGAAAACCAAACAGTAAATTTTTTTCTTGTATATTCAATGATTATGTAAACCCTTGGTACAAAACCTAGTGTAAATGGGTTTTTGGTTCACTAGGAATAGTGTGCATAAGAACTAGGGTTTTAGTGTCATGCATATACTACTACATTGTTCGTCACAAGATATGTATGGTTTGGAGATATGAAAATTGGATTCACTTTGTTATGACTCTATCATAGGGATTTTGTATCAGTCAACCATCATGGTGACCTATGAGATTGGTTGGACATTGTTTAATGTTTTTTTGGGGTGTGTGTCGCACATGTGGATGTTGTGGACCTTTATAATGTGACATATAGTGTCCCATGGTGAAACATTGGCCTTGAGGGATTTGAGGGAAGGTTTAGAGATGGTTAAGCCACTAATGTTTTGGTTATGCATTGATAATATCATGATATCAAGTTCTACCTTGTGGGAGGTTAGCCCAATGATGTAGGTACCTTGGAATATGAATCATGAGAGATGCTTCAGAGGTGGTTCCAATGAATGATGAGTACCACAGAGTTTAGTAAGTGGAATAGTTGTGACATGGAACTTTCATAATGGAACCCTAATATTCTTGATAGGATGTATGGATTGTTTCTATGGTATGTATCATAAGAATTTATTACCCACCTATTTAGGTGATGATTAATGATGCTATGGATGTTCATTTTGTGTTGAAATGTAAAGGGTGGCGGATGTGTGATTATATACATTCTCTATATGGTGACACCCAATTTGAGGGTGTTCATGTGGCTGAACATGTTTGTAGGAATGGATCATTTGTTGGGTTATATATAGAGTCTTCCATGGGTCCGATGCTAATGACTAACCACGAGACATTTTTATATATGTTTGAAGGTGATGGACTATACCCATGTAAGGTTTTTTTTAATGATTGTTGGTTAGAATTTAGTGGTAGTCCGTTGTGATTTAGTTTTCAGCATTCAGGGAAACATTAGATGAATTCGAGCGGTATGGTGTACGTAGTTCCACCTGAAATGGTGTATCATAGTTTCATGGTTATTTGATCTTGGAGTGAAGGATGTACATGGTTGGAAATCACACCACGGTGGTGGTGGTTATATGTTTATGGGATGTGTTAGATAGGGATGCATAAAATCCTTAGCAGGACATAGTGTCCCATATTTTAACCAAAAAAAGTATAATATGGTTGTGGTGTTATTAAACATCTTATTAGCATACCACATATAGTGATGAGCATTCCCAACATCATGACATCATAATAGGTACATTGAGAGGCTTTGGCTCACCCCAAGAGACATGGAGGTGATTTATTGGATGATTGACATTATGAAGTTTAATCTAATAGAAACAATATATTTGGTGATTGATGGTGGGATTTAAACCAATAATGGATTGGGTTTGATTCATCCGGATGGACTGAAAGTTGATAAATGCCATGGGTGTTGTTCACAGATATTGAGAACGAGCAATGGGTGACAATTTGTTACTTGTTTTGGGAAAAGCTAGAAAGTCATATATATGTTTGGGGCTCAGTTTGTGATCAATTGTAAGATGCAGTGGTTGGAATCCCTCATGATAGTAGTGGTAACTACACACCTATTTAGGGGTGTGATAATTCAGTCCTGGATGTAGATAAAATAACACCGAGTTGATGTAGTGGCATCTGGATGACAATAAAGAACATATGAGGTGCAGGTTCGATGCCCCGAAAGGCATGTTAAGCTCATATGTGGTGACTGATTGTTAAAGTGTTCTTTTTGAGATTAGGGAGGTACTAGGTGAATCTTATAATGTCTATGTTGATTCGTAATAGTGTTTGGTTCGATTGGAAAATAGTTTGTGGAAAGATAATTTTGGGTGTTATTAGTCAAAAAGATATTGGGGTTAGACTCTGGTAATTTTTTTTATGGTTTTGCAACGTCTTAATGTTCGGGGGAACTCATTAATATTATGTGGTTTCATGCTGAGGGTGATTCTTGATGATGGTCTAGAGGGAAGTAATCCCATATTGATGTAATTAAACTAGAATTCACAGAACAAACTTAGTGGGTGTGCAGGATGATAATGATATGCTTCAATTCAATAAGCATCATGGGAAAGATGATTTGAGTCTAGTGGGCCATTGTAAAAGAGGGGGGGTTCTATATAACCGAAAATTATTGATATCAAAATACCAAATAAATTTGTGGTTAATGATGTGGCTAGTGTTTCGAGTTGGAACGACTCAAGTAGTCACTGCCCGAGTGAGTTGGCCCTGGTAAAGAGTTTTTTCAAGAGTTTTTTTGGGTATAATAGTCGAGAGATTGGGTTGAGTATTGATTTATAGTTTTGAAATTTAATCATCAGGAAATGTGGTTGGATGGATCGTGTTTTTTCTTTTTGGTGATATCGGGTTTGGTCCCCATTGTATTTTGGAAAATAGTGGAATGTTACACCAAGTGATTTGGGTCATGAGTTGTATAGATTATCAGGCCAATGAGGCGATGATTGGTTCCTACATGATGAAGTTATGTTGTGCATTATGTTTCCATGTTTTTTAGTTCGGTTTTGTCACTTTATGATTCCCCCATGATGTTCTCGTGGTGAGAATTGGTAAAGATTATCCATTCCTGAGATTTTTATAGCTTGTGTTGTGGTCATAGTAAGAATTTCTTGTTGGGATATTTTGGGACATTGATCTATGTTCAGTGTCCTTATGATGTGAATCATAAAGATGGAAAATTAGAATGGATAGTAATCCCTAGTCGAAAGACATATAGTTCTGAAAGCTTAGTGATTCTTGGAAGAGTGCCTCGAGGACAAGTCGTTATAAGGTGGGGATATTGTAAGATCCCAAATTATCTTATAGTATGTTTTTATTAATTTTTGGATTGTGCCTCTTATTTTAGAATAGATATTTGTTTCCCAGGTTTATGTGATGGATTACGGTTGTTCTGTTATTTTGGTACATAGAAAATGTAGAAAATGAAATTTATTGGCATGTTGCACAGTTTGTACAAGGATAGTTAAAATCATGCGGAGCATCCCAGCTAATCGTGTAGCCTTAGATAAAGCCATAGTGATGATTATTTCAAGGTAAATAAAACCATGTGAAATTCATTGGAAACTATGTGGTGAGGTGATTTTTGGGTAGTAGATTCCTTATTAATAGTGCCCAGTTTAGAAGGTTGTGTGGGTAAAATGATTGGCCTAGTAATGATGGAAAGTTTACAATAATTCAATTCCATAATTTTAAACACTATCCAAGGATTTTCCCCCATTCAATCTCATCCAACCCTAGTGATTTGGTACTATGAACCAAGTTTCATATGGTTGTTTAACCTTCAATTTATGGTTGTTTGGAGCATCGTTGGTTGTGGATTGAGGCCCTGAGTATGTTCAATCTTTTTCATTCTTCCAATTTTTTATCAGGTTTTTCACATTTCCCCCATCTCTTTCTGAAACTTTAAAACACACTTTTCTGGGTGAGATTTAGGTTTATTCTTCATGTTATGTCTTAATCTAGATCTGAGTCTATGATTAATAGTGCAGTAATTGACAAATTCAAGGTAGGTGGGAAACCAGTTATATCGTATAGTTTTGTTATAGATTTGTGCATGTCTGCTAAGATTTTGCCATTCCCATGTTTTGTATGGGTTTACTTGATAATTATTTTGTATATTGGTTGTCTAAATTATTTATTAAACCCTCATGATCCCCATGGGATGTGTTGAGGAGGAAATGACCATTTTGGGGCCACCATGGTGTGCACCGGTACACCCAGACCCAGAGTGTGGTAGGGTTAAATGACGGGTTGCTGAATAAGAATATGGAACCCATTTAGAATATGTCAAAATGGATGATTATGTTATAAATATAATGATTAGAAATATTCCTATTATGATAAATTCATAAAGAGTATTTTTATAGGATATGAAAATGGGAAAATCATGTTGAATAGGATTAGGTCATTTTTAACAAAATTTGGTTAGAAATGCCTATGTGGATTAGTACATGTCATATAGTGAACCTATAAATGGATGAAGGAATGGGAAATGGAGATTATATTTATGGTTGTAATAAGGAAATGTAATAATATATATAATGATTTAATACAAGGGGATTGTTGTACACCTAATGGTTGAATGCATTAAGTGGTTTGGTTATGAGATATTAGAAACATGATAGAAATGAATAAGTGGGTGAATGCATATGAAATTATAAATGGGGATAAATGGGTAAATGTATTTTCATTGAATAATTTGGGTGAGGAATAGGGGTTGTGGAAAAAAGTTAAGGTATCGAGGCATATAAATGTGATTTCAGCTAATTGACTAGGAATTTTAATAGGTGATAGTGTTAATGGGAAATTTTATTATATTAAATCGCATTTATTTGTTATGAATTGTGATTTATGGTTTCAAACAACATTGGTAATGTTATATTGCTTTATGGTTGTCCTGATTTAGAAAATAATATTGTGCTCATGGATTAGAATAGTGGGGTATTGACTTGATGTTCAATACCCACATTTTGAGTTCTAAAGAGGCTCTAAAATCCACCAAAAAGTCATAGGTTCAGGAAGGGTTTAGAGGATATATTACTTTATCGGTTTCATTCCAACCATACTGAGGCTTATTGTGGAAGATAATAGGATGATGAGATTTTTTGATCACCTGTAATATATGGACTTGATTTATTTTCCCTATTCATAGTGATTAATTTCCTTAGACCCATGTATAAATGATGTATATTCCTAATCCAAATAGAATGTGTGAAAAATGGATTATGTATTAAAAGTGGTTAATGAAATCGAATTGGGATAAATTCTAGTAATGATTTTATTTAGCCTTGTTAAATAATGGAACTCTAACTATCCCTTTATAATTTTATTTCTTTTATAAATTCTTGCACTATATATTATCCATTATATTTTTTAGACAACATTTGTGATGGAATATTGGTTTTGTACTCACACCATACTCAGGCCATCGTTGGGTACTCAAGAATATTTCCCGGTTTCAGGTTAAGATAAGGGTGATGGTCATACTCTAGTATGTTGAGTTGGGAATGTGATGTACATTGGGGAGGATCCAGACATACTGTTGGGACCCGTTTGGAGTTTCGGTTAGTCTTTTTATTTTGGATTTTTTTTTCACTTTACACTACTTGTACGACATGAAAATATTTTTTTTAGGTTTGTACCTTATTTGGGAAATTTTTGTCTATTCATGTAATTGGTTGTTCATATTGTTTACACTTTTTACATTAGGTTATGATGTGGCTTTCTTTGTTTATGTGGGTATACTCTCCCTATGTGACTTATCAGACCCTCAACCCATGTAGGCAACCTATATATTATAGGGAGGCACACTGGGTGACATGTGACAACTCCGCACGAGGAACCAGTCTATTGGATTTTGGGTCAGGTACGATACACACAATTTATAAAAAAATATGATGAAGTATACTGGATAAAGATTATATTTTATTTATATTTGATATTTGATTAAAAAAACAAACAAGAAATTTTTTTTTTGAAAAATATTTTAAATGTCATGATAGATATAACTGCACCTCTTCACATAATAATTTATAATTATCATTTATAGTAATATCCACATAATTATTATCCTTTAATTTGTTAACCCTATAACCCTATGGGATTTTACATAACCAAAAAGTTGAAATTAATTAAACCTGAGTTGAGCTTCGAAATATTCGATTATGGCACCCTAGTTTGATTGATGTTATATGTCTATCATATAATCAGTGGTAAATTAGATAACATATATATTTTAGAAAATGGGGATGAATTGTGTTTATTTATTATATTTGACATCTACAAATTTATCCTTTCTGTTTTTGTTCCACTGGTTATGGTCTCACTCTAAAAATTCACACTTTACTCGACCTCATGTATTTCTAAATAAATTGTTATATTGAATTATTAGTTTAAATTAAATTTAAAATTTATTTATATATATAATATTATGTGAATTTTAGTATCTCATAGATTTAAAAAAACGATGAAACAATATCTTCATAGTTCAATTACAAAAAAGAACTACTCTTCCACGGGAGATGTTGTCATTTAAGAAATTATTTGCTTGTACAATGGTTTAGAAACGGTATAAACAAATCTCATTTGTACTCATGATTTCCAAACCAATGTGGCAGATTAAGGAATAATAGAAGTGAATAAAAATGACTATAATGGAAGAAAAAAATAAATAAATAAGAATTCTATTACAAAGAGAGAAATATTACAACATGGGAATGATAATAAGGCTTAAATGAGGGGATACACACTTTAAGAGATCCCCCTAGGATTATAGGATGTTTAAGAACCTCCATGGTGATTATAGGACACATATGGAACTCAAAAATTGAATTAAATCACTCCTTGATCGATCTTGTAAATGAAGGGAACATGGTATCAATTTATATCCCAAATGTGATGTGCTTTTGGGAACCCAGATCCTGAGTACCACTTATGTCTCGGTTATGTGTAGCTTAATGACCTTATATCGACCGTGAAAAAAGAAAAAAGTTTTAGGCAAAAATATTTGGTTTCTACATGTAAAAATTAGCATTCAATGGTATATCACAGTGTGAGAGATGACCAAAATACAAAACCAAATCTTTGACATCATGCAGATTCTATCCCCTAGACTGATTGGTTTTGATATCCACCATAATGGAATAAATGGGCTTCAGTTTCATGAGATTATTTGAATCTCATGATGTTATGGACCGACCTAGAAAAGTTATTTCCATTTGAAAATGTGTATTTTTTAATGATAAAAAAAATATAAAAATATCCTTGGGATTACGTGTAGATTATCCCATTTTTCTTCCGGATCATCTCTGACCATCAAATCACAACCACCAACAAAAAAATCTCCAAAAAATAATAATATATCTTTTTAAAGGTGATAAATATTTAATAATTGAATAAAATGGGATGTTTAATTTGAGATAATATATGTATTTAGAAATAAAAATCTTTCAAAATAGTAATGTTTGTGCGAGATAGAATAGTGATCGTGATGTGATCACAGCCCCCCAATTACCCTTTTCCTATCATAGGAAAAACAGCATATCAGGTATTCCAAAAAAATTGAAAAAATGAAAAAATGAAATCATGAATTACCAACAAAGAATTATTCTAATTTATTAATTAATATCATTAAATATATTTCCAATTTATTTATCCTATCATGAACACAAAATACTTACCTAACTTTCATTTTCTCTTACAACACAAATGTAAATTGATCAGAATTGTCTTTTTCATCATAGATCATACAAGGGTCACCATATGCTAGATTAATTCTGACATCTATACATGATGTGATTCAATGAAATATGTTTTTCATGAAAACATTTCAGTGTTTTTATGCTAATTCCATATGGTATGATATTAATGTGAAAAATATTGAGGTAGAATAAAGAGGGCTATGCCCTTTTTTATGAAAAAAATGTGTTTTTAAAATTTTAAACCAAGTATGAACTCCTACTCAATCCCCTTAGTATCAATTAATCTTCCCACCATTAAAACACATAATATGTTTACATGATTCCTTTGTTCAACAACAAAAATGTCAATTTTCTTATTCAATAATTTTTCGTGAATGCTTCAGATAAGAAAAACATTATTTCTTCATTGGAAGCTCTATGAAGACACAAATAATTTTATCAAATAACTGTATATGATGGAAAAAAATTAAAACGTTGTATTTTTAGCACCAAACACATTTTTGTAATATTTTTCCCCCCAAGATTATCACAAAATAACATAACACAACACAAGATAGAATCCCCCAAACTTAAGTTCAACTAGATCCTTCAATTTCACATTAAGAGCAGGATGGAAGGGAAAATTGGATTCTAATGTGGCTAACCTAACCATATGATCATGCGTTATGTTGGAAATATTTTTAAATATTTATTTTTTCCATTAATAAATGTATTATTAGAAAAGGTGGGTTTAAAACCAACAAAACACATCAATCATAAAAAACACATGTTCATATAACCCTAATTTTTTATTGGAATAAATTAAATTATGAATGAATAATTCATGGGTTGGATCACTAAATAAGTGAGGTGAATGTAAATAAAATAAAAAAACGTTCAAAAGGCTCACAGGGAAGTGTTTTAAATTATACTTACAGTAACATTTGGCATGGGATTCAAAATTCTGAGTAATCTTCATTAAATTCTTAATGATTGGAACATGAAACAAAGATATCTTCAACATTAATTTCATCTCATATTAAATGGATAAACTGTTTCACATATTGAAATGGATTATAAATTAAAATTTGGATTCATTTAATATAAAAAAATTTCAGAATATTTTTTTTAAAGAGTTGACATTTTTTTAAAAAGAAAAAAAAATGAAATAACTAAACAAAAAGGATCTCTTCCACGCACATAAAATATTTAATTTTCCACAATTAGAACCCATGAGATGTTATGTGCACATAAATAAAAAATTTATGGAGTAAAAATAAAATAAAAGTTAATGTATTAGGAATAACATGATATTTTCAAGGGATGATGCAGTAATGCAGTTTGATGAAATCAAATATATTTTTAGAAATTACCTTAATGAATTGCATCAAACATTTCCTATTGTTCGTAGATATTATTCCAATATCATATTATGTGATATACACTCCATCATATAGATAAACATTAGATACAATATAAGGGCATACCCATTTGGAACACAACTTATTGGTCATCAGCTTTAGTTGTAAACTATAGTGTATGACTTTCTCTCCAAAATGCATCTCTATTTGTTCTATAATTCTGACATGAGATGTTATTTATGTTTTCTTTTGGAGACTTGACATCTCATATGATGGAAATATAATCTCATAAATAACATTAATATTCAACATCCATTTAATTCGTGCTTTAATGAAAACCATGTTTAATTTTTTTATAGCTCAATATACTCGATTATTAACATCCACGGGAATATGAAAAGCATCACCAAATGAAATACGAAATGGGGACATATTTTTGGCAGTCATGTATGCTTTCCAATAGTCTCACAATGTATAATAGAATCTATTTATCCATTCCTTTATATTTGGCTGCACATTTTTCTCAAAAACATGATTCATCTCTTGATTGGAAAACTCATCCTAGCTATTAGTACGTGGGGGGTGGTATGGTGTTCTTGTTTTTTATTTCACCTTAAAATTTTGAAGGCTGCAAGCCAAATTACTGTTTCAAAAATATGTCCATTGTTCACTGACGATTTCCTTTGTTACACCAATTCTACAAAAAATCTTATTCCTTTAAAAATATTACAAAAACATGAAGATCATCAGTCATGGTGGCCATAGCCTCTAACCATGTACCCAGATAATCAAAAGAAACCAAAATATACAAAAACCCAAATAATCATTGAAATGGTCCCAAAAAATAAATTCCCCAAACATAAAAAATCTCACCAAATCATAAGGGTTTTTGGGGAATCTCAAGTCTCTTAAAAATGTTACAAGTGTGTTGGTAATGTGAGAAAGAATTTCCAATGACATGGGGACATAAAATTATCTAGTAAAAAATAATATAGAGTCTAAACATTCATATATATTAGTTGCAGCCCAAATTTTCCTCAGCGTGATATAGTATAGATGAAATGAAAAACAAGATCAAAATCGTGATCAAGAAGACACTTTCTAATAACGTGGTCACTGCCATGGATGTGTAAATAAGAAGGAATAATGTTGATAATGACGGAATGAGTCCTCATGTGGTACCTAGTCCATGGTCTCATTTACTAATTTGTGATTAAGTCTACTCATGTGGTCCTCTTCCAGGTTATCTGACCCCTTCTTTTTCAATTATCTTAAAAATGAATTCCAAAAGATAGGACATCAAGTGGATAAGATAAGTATTTGCATCTTGCTTCTTCAATAGGTACCTCAGAGAAGAATGGTTAGAAGAAACAAATAATTTTGTGGCCGATAAATTTGAATGGAATTTATCTATATAAAATATTATGGATAGAAATGTATTTTCAATGGTTTTTAGTTTTATTGTGTTGAATCAAATGCCTTCTATGAATAGTTAATCACATGTGGGAATCCCTCCACCCTCTGAGATTAGATAGCTCTTACTATGATGTGGGATGCATCACATATAATCTCAAAAGGAAGCTCCCACCACGTGGGATAAATGATTAGTGGATTGGTCTGATACTTATTTATATCATCAGAGGAAGTCCTTCAAGAATCATTAAACACAAAATGAATATCCTTCTGATGTAATTTCAATATTGGAAGAGAAATCATATTAAAATATTTGATGAAGAACCACTAAAATACAACAATTCATAAGAAGGATCTAACAATACAAACCCATGAAGGATCAGATAAGGATGAAATAATATCTTCCTTGGACTTATCAAACTATACCTAATGTTTGGACACTACAAGCCCGAAGACTAATCCTTTACCTACACAAAAATGATACATTTCAAATATTAGAACGTGATTCTTCTCAAAAAAATATTCAAACACATTTCCAAACATGATATACAATCATTAATTGATGACTCATACACTGTAAAATAATCCTTAAATACTTCCATACTGCTCTCAATAAAATCATAAAAAATAATCGTAATGCATCCTTGGATGGTAATTCTGGCATGTAAAATCCCAAATGGAATACTTTGGTAGTAAAATGTATCAAATGGAAAAATGAATGTTTTCATCTCAGGATCATCCATAGAAATAGTAACCTGAAAATTTCTAGTAAATCCATCCATGAAATAATAGTGTGTTTTCCCAACTAGTCTTTCAAGCATGTTTTCATTAAATGGGTGGGGGAAATGGTCCTTGATAGTGGACATATTTATATTACTAAAATAAATACACAATCAACAAATTATTTGAACCAATATTAGAACTAACTCCTCTATATCATTTTTCACAATAGTAAAAGACATTTATTATGAAAAAAATTAATATAACTCACCAACTATGAATCTATAATATAATAAATTATACATGACTCTTGAAAATTTTCAACTTCATTCTTAACAACTTCTAGAATAGTTTTTTTATTGTCCTTTGTGGATTTTTATCCAGTTTATTCCCCTCATGTAAAATAATAATATAAATGAAAAGTGAGGGGATAATACCACATATGTCATCCAAGGAACATCGGAGTGCACAAATGTTCTCCCTCAATAGATTAAAATCTTTTTCTACATGTACAAAAGGGTGATTGTTAGAAATGATAACTGCTAAATTTTCACCACTTAAAAAGTAGGAGTATTATATATTTGTTGGAAATTAATTGACTTCCAATGTAGGGGGTGGTGAATGGATTAAAAAATTGAAGGAACTAAAATTTGTTCACAATGAAATTAATTATCTGACTACTAAAAATCAAAATCATAGAATAATGCTTCAAATCCACCATTATACTCAACCACCGTTTCATAATAAGATAGATAATTATCAAAATTAGAATATAAATCCATTTAAAAATATATTTATTGTGAGTATTTTTCATTAGAAACATTTTGTGTAAGTGCTCTTAGACATCAATCATGAAATTATAATCTTAATCACTCGAAGAATAGGATAGTAAAATTTCATGTGGTTTCTATTTGGTGGTTAATAATGGACGTAAAAAAGTGTAATTTTCCTCTGATGGATGTTCTTCAAGTACATAACATTAAATATAAAAACTTCATCTCCAAACTCCATGGAAAGTGTACCCTCAAAAAAATTTCAATATTTTTTTTTATTTTTGGGGAAGGACCTACCGAAGATAATTGGATTATTGGAATTTAGGTGATAAACCTCCATGATTATAATGTTTAAATATGTTTTATGGATGATGTATCATACCTGATGAAATTACATCATCAATGACTCCTACTAGATATATTGTACCTATTTTATCTAACTTCACCACTATTACCACTATGTTAAACTCACTACCCTATAAATAATGAAATAAATAGTGAAGCATTCCTTTTAAGGAAGCACCAAAATCAAAATTTGCTTCAGAAAAGTGAATCACCCCTATTATGCATGGGATGGTGAATGTCCCCATATCCATTCACATTGTTGTAAATGGTAGAGTTGGTGTTATGAGATCCGACATAATCCATCAATGAATGATCCTTTAATTTCCCTTGATCCCTCTTCAATTGGTACAAATTTCATTTAAAATTATTTCATACCTTTGGATTTACATTATTGTTTCAAGTAGAGGCATATCAATCTCAACATGCTAAAATGTATCAAAATAATATTTGTTTCATCACTAATTTTTCCATATTCATTGTTTGTGAAACTCTATTTGCAAATTGATGGGATTAGGAGGAACATCATCAATGTTTTTCTTACCTTTTTCTTCCTCCATGGGATTCTCATTTATTGTTCTTGATGGGTTCTTCTAAAGAGTAGATTTGAATCCCTTAGAATGGTAGGTGGAAGGGAATAATTTTTTTCTTACCACATTTCAATGGGATGGAATAAAATTCCCCTTGGGATGTAGATTAGGTTGTGATGTATTATTTCTGGAGTTTATACTTATCAATTCATAGATGGTGGTTGAAATTTTTATCATTTGATTTTAAACTCCCTTAGCCCTGAACTATGACTCTTCACCATATATTATTGATAAAGATCAACTTGATTAAAATTATTAAAAACATTATAATATAACATTTGTTGATAAGTACCTTTTTTATTTCATGTTGACTCTTGGGCATCAAATCCCCTTTGTGACTGTGGGAAACCATGCTGGTAAGGCGATGGCTACTAGAAGTTGTGTTGAAAACAAGGCCTTTTTTATTATCTATATCCAAACCACATGTATAATAGATCCTTCAAACCTTGGACTTATGTTGGGGAAATGTAATCCTTCTTATTTTGTTTATTTGGTATCTATTTATTTTTTTATGGTCTCCCATGTAATACTACCAAACAATCCTCTATCACCTGTAGTTGGAGGCAACAATCAGTCTGGTTATTGATTTTAGTGAAAATTCCAAAAGGCCTGGCCAGAGTGGGTTGGGAAGTCTTTTGATCCAATGAAAAATGTCTCACTATAGTGGAAAATTAATCCGTATTTATAGAAAATAAATTAAATTCATGTGAATATAGACTTACCTGGTGTACTCTTATAATATGTTGTGTACCTCGATCACCAAATTTATGGGATTTTGTTGACATCGTGTCACTCAATGCATGTGAAGTTGTGGGTGTTTTGTTGACCAATGCCCCTATGGCTACAAAATCATCCATGCTTCTCTCCATTGGTATGATTACAACATTTATGTATTGTATAAGTAGTTTATCACTGATATGGTGATGTGGGTAGCTTGCAAATAGTTTCATGAATTTATCCTAGAAAACATACATTGACTCCCCTTGGGATTGGATGATTTTGGAGATCTCCTTAGAAATGGACGTGGTCCATGATTCTAGAAAACATCTATAAAATAAATGATGTTTCAAATAATTAAAATATGTTAAATATTCAGGTTTTAAGTACTATATTCAATCCTCTGTATCTCCCCTAAGATAAAATTTTAATGCTTATATTTTTATTTGATCTTCTGATACATTCGATGGTATTAATGTTTATAAAAACATTATTTCAAATACATGCATATTTTGATCCACACAAGAGTGGCCGTGAAATTTTTGAAGAAGATTAATTTACAGTGATTTTAGTTCAATGTCTGATTTGATATTTGGGTATACAATACCATTTGGTTGATAGTAAATATATAGTGAAAGAAATTATCAATTAGTTATATTATGTTCATTTGTTATTATTTTCATCCATTTTTTCTTTTTTTATATTGATTCCAAACTACATCAAATTTTAAGGTTCTTATATTTTAGACATTCCCATGTTGGCTAAATGGTGACACTTCTAGTAGACCAAGATTTTATGATTCGAGCCTTAAGGTTGTGTTCAATATCAGGGTCTACATCAAAGAGATCCTTTGGAAATGAACGTTTCATAAATCATATATTCATAATATAATTTCATGTGAATATGTTACAAAATATTGTTAAATAGTGAATAAATTAAATAGGAAGATGAATGAGAGAGTGGAAGATAGAAAAAATTGTGAAAGTTGGAAGAAGTTAGATGAGTGAATATAAAAATAAAGGATAAAATAAAAGTCAACCAATACATGTAAGTATTTGAATAAAATATTATCCTTTAAATAAATTGAACCAATTTGGAAATTTTTTGTCCTTGGTACTCTCAAATGATATTCCATTAAATGGATTTAGGTGAAAAAGAGTGGCTGACCAATGTTTTCTGTTAACGTAGAAAGTAATTCAAAACATCTTTTTAAAGGTATTTTGAATAAGACACATCATAAAATGTTGGGTGTTGAAAAATAAATATAAATGAATAATAATAAGTATTCTAGAAAAAGATTTTATTTTCTTGGTTTTGTTTTTGAAATGAAATTGGATCAATAAAACACAACGATAAGATGTTTTTTTGACAAATATTTTAAATGGAGTATTCTATAAAACTACACCTTTATGATTACTTATTAATAATTATCATTTAAATTAATATCCAGAAAACTATTATGCCTTAATTATTTAGTCCTTAAAAACTATAGGAGACAATATAACCACAATGATGAAATGTATTAAATTGAGGCTAGATTTGGAAAATGTAATAGTAGCACCATGCATTGTTTGATTCTATAGTTATATCATATAGTAAGTAGTAAAATAATGAAAATATAAATATTCTCAAATGATGATGAGATACATTTATGGAATATTTTAAAACTCTTCAAATTTATCCCTTGTTTTTTTGTTTCACCGATTAAGGTCACGCTCTCAAAATCCACACATTACTCGACCTCGCATGTTTTTTCATGAATAATTATATTTCTTGCTAAATTTCAAATAAATTTTAAAAAAATTATATACCATATTATTTGAATTATATTAGAGCATTATTTCAAAATAAATTAAATAATATGGTTAATGGTAGTTCTATTATTAAAAAGAACTACTCTTCCACGTGCAGTGTATTCATTTTTGAAATGTTTTTATTATGAAAATGATTAAAAAGTGTATAAAAAATATCATTTATACTTTTTATTTAAATCCAAAATGAATATTAATTATTATTAAATTTAAATAAAATATATTAAAACATAAAAATTAAATGTGGAACTATGAATTTTATTACACGAAGACAAATATTCCCACATTAGAAGGAGATGATGGGATCGATGAATGAATCCTTGATTCGAGAAGTCCCCCTATGAATATAGGATGTTACAGAACTGACTATTTGATTATAGGAATCCTCTGAAACTCCAAAATTGTGCCACATCACCACTTGGTCGAACATGAAAACGAGGTTTCCAAGGTGATAATTTATAACCAACATTGGAAGTGATTTTGGAAACATGATTTTGAGATTCATTTATGTCTCAATTTTCGGATCATAAATACCCTTATCGCAACATTGAGAAATGATAAAATTTTTAGTATACAACCCTTTATATCTCCATGTTAATTTTTTAGGCTAATAGAGGTTTAAAACAAATGATATGGCATAAATAATGAAAAATATCTTTTAATTCGTGCGTATTCTCTCCCCTGAATATATTGGATCATATGGCCATAGAAATGGATGAATTGAGATTTAGATTATTTAGATGAGTTCTATCAGATGATTATATTGATCATCCCAAAATATTTCTGCCAATTATGAATAATTAATTTTGATTAATTTTCAGAACATTGTACAAATTTCCCTGGGATTACATTAATTTTGCCCATTTTCTATCTACATCATCTCTGATCCTCCAAATCAACTCCTCCTACAATGGAGTCACCAAAACAAGAATAATATCCCCCTTTAAACCATGGTAATCATTTAATATTTGAATAAAATGGGATGTGAAATTAGTGATATTATTTGTAAATTGAAATAGAAAACATGTTTAAAATAGTGATGCAATTGTGAAATATTGTAGTGAATCGTGATGTGATCAATTACCAATTTCCTTCAAGAACGACATAATAAAAAATTAAATAATATATATCACATAATCTTTAAAATTAATATTCAATGGATTCTCTTATAAATTTATAAAAATTATATAATTCTATTAAAAAAATTAGTTTGTCAATTTCATTATGATCCATTGGGCTCCATCTTGCTAAATCTATGATTTCACACTAATAAAAAGTGATATATAGTATCCCTTACCTCAAAAGGATTATGATGTTCTTAGGATGATAATCTGAAATCACAACATATCTTCATCCCCACCCCCACAACAACTTATATAAAAAATGGATCGATACATCAAGGAATTTTTGTAAAGGATACTGTTATTATTTTTAATGAAATTAAATCATGATATATATTATTCAAGATGATGTGTCTATTTCATTGATGTAGATTGAGGTAATAACCCTGAAATTGGTTTATTGAGATGGCATC
Organism: Viscum album; assembly: GCA_963277665.1. Taxonomy (NCBI): domain Eukaryota; kingdom Viridiplantae; phylum Streptophyta; class Magnoliopsida; order Santalales; family Viscaceae; genus Viscum; species Viscum album. Next base: position 1,779,598,671 of record OY728121.1, on the reverse strand, counting down.
TACATTCAATTGTTTCATAACAATTTGTCTTTCTGAACAACTCATTTGAAACTATAGTGTAACATTCGTTGTAAATTAAAAAACTAATTACAAACCAACATGAATAATATGAATAATTACAAAGAATAAGCAATGATAAACCAGTGCTGTCAATGATTGAAAAAACATGTAATTATATTGTGTTTATATAAATATTTTTTCTTGTTTATTTGATTTTACAGTTTTATTATTGTTTATTACACTAATATTTGGTATTAATTAATGTATGGAACCCAATGGAACTATGTTACAAATATGTGGAATGTAAAATGTTATGATTTTTTTATAGAGGATCCATTTTTTATGAGATATGTTGTGTAAATTCTTATTTTTATTCTCACACAAATTTATAATTTTTTGAATGTTTCTTGACATACCAATTTATAATATATTTAGAAAATAGCTTTTTGTATAATTCATAAACAAAATTAAATCTTCTTTTAGTGGGTCTTCTAATCTTTTATTGTTGGAACAACATATTTTTACAACTAAATGATATTCAACATTTCCTATTTTTCAGACAATGGAATATTAATTTGGGATTTCAACTATTTTTAAGATGAATCAAATAAATTATGAAAATTATAATGAATACTTGTAATTAGGAAATAATTGACTAATGTGAAATAGTTTAGTTTAAGAATATATTTTTCAATAATTATATTACTATTATTATTATTTATATAAATATTGAATATTTCCTTAAGCTAAAGTAAATTTATGGTTACTCTATTTTTTAAAATGATTTCTTTTAGATGACATCATTGGTAGACATATTTTATTATTATCTTACATGAATGTAATTTGGATTATTTATAAACTGGATTATAACCATGTCTTCGAAGGTAATTATTCTTAATAGTAATTATTAGATATGAATAGACTATTTGGTGTGTAATCAATAAGTAAATGAGGGATATAATTAACTATAAATGACATGTTTTTTATAATAATAGAATAATTCAATTCAATGAAATATATAAAACCATAAATATAAGATAATGAGATTGAAATTATTCTAAAATTGTTTTAAAAAGAAGGAGGAAACTGTATTAAGTTAACTAGTATCATTTATATTTTGAATTTATAGTCATTGATAAATTCACTATAGATGTGATTGGAAAAAGTTAGCTAATGATGTGAATAGAGGGATAACTACAAAGATTGCACCATTGAACATCCAGTGTTTTAAACGAAATGTGTATGGGAACTAATCTATCTAGTTATATAATATTCCTATAATGGACTATGAAGGACATAATGATTATCTTAAACATAGATGAAATGAGAAATATCTTGGGATAACTATTCTTAATATGGGGTAGAATAATTTCATTGTGAATATTAAACTCAACTTCCAATCTGGAACAAAAAAAATTCTTATATGACTATGAACATATCAATATATTCAAATATAGAAAATTTTTAAAGGATATTACAATTAAAACCAAATTATTTGATATATAATGAGTTCAAGATCCCCTAATGGTATGATAGACAAATATGCAGTCTTTATTCCCTTTATTTTCTAATTTTTTGTAATTTTATTCATTAAAAACTTGTAATTAATTAAAATGTTGAATTTTTCATTATCCTATAAAATAATGGGCATTCAAAAAATTAAATCCCACATTAATTGGTTTCGATATTAAGTAAAATTGTATATTCCAAATAATCATATGATCATATATCAGTGGGATAATAAATATAAATATCCAAGGTAAATCAAATTTATTGTATGAGTTTTGATTTCAATTGATGAGTGACATGTTTCCCAAATGGTTAGGATGAAATTGAAAATTTTTGATAAACGTATTTCGTGGAATAATTTTTTATATATTAACATAATATTGTTGTATCCATAATAATAAATAGTATTTATTTCCTAAAAATACTCATACCAGGTTCCAAAAAAAATTAAAATATACCTTTTATAATATCCACATTTGAGTTGTAAGAACTAAAATGAAACTCAAGGAGATACTAGTAGAGAAATCTAATTAGCTAACTCTATAACCTAGTGATGATCATATTATTGTTCATTATAACCTTGAATAATTATTAATTTTAATTTATCATAGAAATTTTGGTATGTTTTTGATCAAGAAAGAGTTTAATTTACCCATATTTATGACCTATTTGATCATTATCAAGGAGCTCAATAAAATCACCAAATATTCCATTTTTTGGATATCATAAATTGATGGACTTGAAGGATGATATAATATATTTATTATTCTATTAATGGTATTTATCATATGAATAGATATTTATTCCATTCAATCATACTATTTCACACACTAACTTCGTGTATTTAACGAACAAAGTCCTTTGATATTAGCATGTTCAATTTGCTGTAGCATCTATAGATGAATTATATTCTTTTAATAGTGAAAGGATTATCTTGATTATGACCTGAAAATTTTACTAAGACCCCTATGTAAGGAGAAAATATATTCAATATTTATATAATTTTATTTTTGATCTCAAATTTTTCTTTTGTCCATTACATAATCTAATGTGATGTTAAATAATAAGTTCTATCAAATATTGAAGCTATTGAAAATCATACCATACAACCCATTATTATATATTTATCTTTTTTCATAGATTAAATATAAATTTACAATGGTTTTTGCAGATTTTATTAATATTATATAATCATATAATCTTGTTAACTCAAAATGGAGCAGAGTTCCTTGTGATTGATGAATGTTTGGAAAATTTTAAGGATATAAAAATAATATTTGTCAATTCAACCATTTATAATTTTCCCTATAGCGGATATGGGTATCTAATATATATATATATATATATCCAAACTAGAATGGATCCTATGTTTTTCTTGTATAAAAACATTTTTAAAGTTCATACCTCTCTGAAATTGATGGTTCATAAGGAAAATTATACCAGTCTTGATTTAGAGTTATATGCAATAATTTATTCCTTACAAATAAATAAGCATTATATCTATGGATAAATGTGTGAAATATTTGGTTACCACAAAATATAAAAGATTACATTCATATATTAGTAGTTCAATATTCATGCTACAATATGGTCAATAATAATTAGTTGTTTGAACTTCTCAATACAATGAAAACCTATGGAAATAGAACATTGTGGAAAATTAATTTAATCTAAATGATCATACAAACATATCCATAATGTGGATTATAAATGATCCATTATTTATAGATTTCAGAAAAATTATTCAAAAAATTCCCGAGTGAGGAGGGTCAAATAATATAACTCTCAATTTACTGTTCAAAAATATTAAAATGGGAATATAATAGAGGAATAAATGAAAAGTTTTATGTACAAAACAATTATAGAAAAATTCCCATGATTAAAATTGACTATGATAGAATGATATGGTTTTGAAACTAGGTATGTGTTCCTTCCTCAATAAAATTGAATTGGGGGTTTTTCGTGATGTTGCATAGTCATTAATAATTTATTCATATATGAAGTATGATTATGTATAGATATTTAAAATAATAAGACTCTTGGGATGTCATGATGAGAGATATAAAAAATCTGGCATCTCAATTCTTTGTTATTTAAGAATCTATTAAATAGGAAAAAATATAATTATGTGTTAAATCCATTACCCATTTAAGAATGTAAATGTGAAATAGTAACCAAGTATTTTGTCATTGGACTCTCTAAATTGTCCAAAAAGTATTATTATATATGGTTAGTTGTTTATCACATTACAATGTCATTACACATCATACATATTATAGAATATTTATCTTAATATCATATTTTAATGAATAAAATAAGTAAGGTGTTTGGTTACATTTATTTAAAAATTATATTATGTCTAATCTAGATCTGAGGATTGCATAAATGTTATGGTGAATACATTAGAATTGTCTAGATATAATGTTAATTTTTAGAACTGCATGGGATCCTTAAAAATGTACATAGTCTGAGATAGTTGTATATAAAAAATAAGATATATTGAGAAAATATAATTTTTACATCTATGACAATTGTGATCAATAGAATAGTCTTGTTGATTTTTCATAAAACTATAGATTTACCTCATGCATTTAAATGGTCTTTCTGAATAACTTTATATAAATAAATATACAGTTCAAATTAGTTTTAATAAAGTTGGATAATTAATTATATAGGGAAGTAACATAGATAATGGAAAGGAATAAAAATTAAATTCATTATAAAACACATAATTGAGGCATATATTTGGAATAAAATTAATATTTTTTATGTCCAGTTAAATGTTGAATTTAATTTTGTTGAAATGGTGTTTCAATGAATTTATACCTGGAAGAATGTTATGAGATTTTTTATTAAGGTATATTTATCTCTAATTATATTGGTCACTTTCAAACACATGATCATATCAGTATGGTATCCAATTAGTTGGTTCTTATACTAAACCTTATTCAAGTACACAATGTGTTCCATTTTTCTCTCATGATTATGTATATACTTGAAAATTAAAATGTATCAAACATATAGGTCATATAGTTGAATAATCATCATTTTTATGAAGAAAAAATATAGGATATTATGAGTCATATTGAGAATGTTATATGAAAAAATAAAACTCACGTGGTCAATGTTTTTTCCTCAATAATCCATATTGAGGATAGTACGTGGGAACCTTTGTGAAAGACAAAGAAAATGTATCCTCGTTTTTTTAATCAAAGAGATGATATTCAAGCGAGAAATTATTTTTCAGGGGGTAGAATGTGACACCATGAATATTAATGAAATATCATTTTTTGCAATAAATTTCATTAATTGCATGTGATATAATTAATATAAAGTTGTACATGTGTTACATGAAATATTGGGTTTATCTTACGTTACACATAACACTATTTTTTTAAGAAAACATTGATAAATTGAAAATAATATTCAAACATAACTATTATTACCTAGACATTAAATATATTGAAATTAATAATATTAATTGGTACCTTTTATAATTTTAATATAATGTTTATATATAAAATTATGATATTGATAAAAATAGATATTCATTTTCAATAATTTCAATATATGTTTCAAATTTACATTTTTCAAAAAAATGATTTTTTTAAATTATTTTCTTTAAAATAGTAAATATGTTTTTTATATAATTATATAAGTTATAGGATAATTAAATTAATATAATAATTAACTTTGGCTGAGTATATAATAATATTCTAAGAAGACTAATTTTCTATGAATAGTGAAAATATTAAAATATAATCTAAAACCCACTTTTTATTAAATCAACATATATATTTTTAATATACTAGAAAGACTAACTACTAACATTTATGTGGGGATTGTGGTTAATATGGCATCAGTTGAGCCTCCACATATGTTATACGCTGATAACTAGCATTGAGGGTGTTCATGTGGTACAATAGGGAGTCGTTAACATCAGGTCAGAGTAGCATAGTAGCAAACATAGGAAAAATAAAAGATATCCATATAATCAAAATTAAATTATTTAATGAGTAGTGGAACAATAATATAAATGGAATATAAATAGTGTAAAATTCCAATTTACAACATATGATTGCATTTCCTCATGATGATACATAAGATAAATCAGTCAAAAAACAACATACCACAAAATATACCAAAATACAATAAGGGAATGAAAATTAAATACACATGGGGGAGATTAATGAATATCCAATTCTCTAGCTCAATCATGTCTTCTAACATTAAGTTATAATCTAAACAACATGAGAAATAAACCATGGTCCCACATGCATAAGGTCTATATGGGTACCCTAGTGAAATAGAAGATCATGTTGTGTTTAAGATAATAATAATTTAAGGTTAACCTTGGTGAGTAATAATTAAATCCATATGAAAAATACAATTTATCATTATATGCCTCTATATTAAGAATGTAAAAAAAACATATAATTATTTAACAAAATACTGGCATCTTCTTATGGGACACTATGGTAGCAATTACTGTATCATCTCATAGTGGGAATAATGGTCTGATCAATTCATATATATATATATATATTAAGAATTATAATATATATATATATATATATTGAATCCACCAATATGAACTATGTTCTTGCTGATGCTTAATGGTCGTGTACCATGAATACTGGCAACTGGATGGATCAGAGCATAACAAAGACATACATAACAATTCCTAAATTTCCTAACATATCATGAAATAGTTTATATTACATTAATATTCATATATAATTATATTAATTTCAATGATACTCAAGATGTTGAATGATTTTCATTGGAAAAAAATAATCAGGGAACACAACACCTTATTTGAACACCCATATTGTATCAGTAGTGTGAGATGCTATGAACTTCAAACCTAATGTAATGGAGTGTGGTATTCTAAAATGGTAAACAACCCAATCCGTTATCTATATCCTCTGTAATGGTGTATAATTTATTATAATGATTGACTCAAAACCTCTCACCCAATATATTATTAAAGACCATATAAAGACATAATTAAATTTATAATTAATGGAATGAGGAAATAACTCCCATGAATCATGTCCTTATATAACATATATATAAGCAAGTAATAATCAAATTATTATATAACACATGATTTAATACCACTGGTATGTCCATTTTTTATGTTAAATTCCACTCAATGCATTAAAATCCATAATGAGAATAAGTTAATAGAAAAATATTAGCAGGGACATACTTTCATCATTAATCATTTATTAAATCCATTTTAAAGAGGGAAATACTTCATGATTATTCCATCAATTCAACTCGTCCAAATCATTTAAAATTGATAAAACCATAATATATATTCTAGTTAATTAGAAACATACTAATTAAACTAAAAATTTTGTCCATTCATTTATCAAGTTCCCTTATGTTACATAGAAGGGACCTTGGAATAATTGAAAATTTACATACAAGGGTAATTGCATTCATCAATAATGACATAACCTTATATTGATCTTTGTTCATTATTAATTTATATTGGAGTGACCATTCCATTTAAAAATTTAATTCCTTTACTAAATGAATGTTAATGGATGAGAGTGAAACTCCATTAATCAAGGTCATTCATATTATTGATAAAAGAACAATGCAACAAGTTAAGCTTGATTTATATTACTAATCAATACTTTTTAGTTTAGAATATTAAACAACTCATCCAAGTATGTTTTTTATATCATCATAATATTTTTCATAAAAAAACTCATTGGCTATATTTAAACAAACATTTCAAAGGAATGTATAAATGAAATAAATGAAACATTTTAAAATAACAAAAAAATTGGAAATTCAATGTAGAAATGTTAAAATGACATTCACAATGTTTTATTCTAGCTAATAAAATTAATAATAAGTTTAAATTATATTTATAGTATATTATTAATGATTATAATAATTTTTAGGCATTTAATTATTTAATTGTAATTGATCAAAAATGTAACACCACTTGGGTGTCCATAAAAGTTGTCAAATAACTTTTACTACGTATATGAGGATCAAAATATATAGTGATTTTGAAAAATCTATATGAAGAAATCCAATTTGATGAAATGGATGATAAATTACGTAGTGAGGAATAATGATTATTTTCAATAAATTATTGAATAATGAGAAAAAGTCATGCACAAGCAATATTATACTCATAACATTACACATGTCAAATATCATTCCATTATTTGACCTCCTATGTCAGAGATTGAAGAAACATAACTTTTCCCTAAAAATATGTAAAATGATCTCACAGATTAATAGTTGAAACGAGAGGAGATTAGATGAAGGAATATTCATAATTACTAGATAGGTTACCGATATTAATCCACGGAGACTAATGATGATTGATTCCATGTCTGGATGGATGGCATCAATCATTACTTATGTTAGGGATGAGAGGAATATGACAACGCAAAATAGAGAGGAGACACCTGATATAGGTAGATGAAAGAAAAAATTAATAAGGATAAATAATTTAGTAAGCTAAAAAATATCATTTCGTTTTTAAACCTAGGTCACCCTGTTCAGAAAAACCATGCACCAACCATGAAAAACCCTTTTCTTAGGAAAACTACTCAAACATTATAGCCCGCATTATTACCCTATCCATGAACTGACAATGTGGTTAGTAGAGAAATAGTACAACCCAAAATTGAACTATCCGAGTTATATAGGTTCATGGATAGGGTTAAGTATGCATATCTTGCCGAGGGAACATCTTCTACTCTGAAACTAGATTAATCATTATCTAATGAGTTCCACACACATTCCGACAATCCAATTACCTTTGAAAGACCACCCAAATCATGCTTTCCAGGGCTAGGAGATCTCAAAACTAATCTAGAAACCCATGAAAAATATTGAGACTTTACCCATGTTCAAAAAACACATTGAGGTGTTACAACTCTAAGAAATATGTTCTGATGCTTGGGTTATAAAATAGTCCATCTAGAAAATGTAAATGATCAAATACCCTTTTAATTTCACCTTGTTTCAAAATAATGTTGTGTTACAACCTCCCAAACATATAACATCATGTCTCTATGAATTATTTGGAAAAATGGATTTTCACCCAACCATTGAGGGTTAAGGATCTACTTTTAAATGGACACAATGAATTTCAAAACCACCAACATTCCTCTGTGAATTCATTTAAGAAAAAGAAATTCAAGACATAAATACTCATTCCAACACTGGTTTTCTAACTAAATCATAGAGAAAGATCCTATCTAGGCCTACATAACTATATACATGATAACATCATTATCTCAATTTTAATATGGACAAAGGAAATCCAATCATTAGGATTTAACATTATTAATTATAATTCTAAGTAGAAAAAAAACATACCACCATAATTTATGTATATATCAAGCCTCAAATAATCCTTATGATGGACTCTCATGGTTTCTTTATCCGAGATAACATGATTTCATCTGTTTTAAAATAATTGACATCATAAAGAGAAATAATCAAATCCCTATATGAAAAATTTATGTTTTTATGTATAAATTAAATGAAAAACATCACATAAAACTATACTATACACAACATGGTTATAGGCTCTGAATGGTTTAATCATTCCATACATAATTAGTATGATGGATAACATGGCAATTAATCATTGGATGAAAATTCTCTAAACTCTTCGGTTAGATGACATGAACATCTCCAACTGATCAATGAGGTAATTTTCAATGACTTCGTGAATCCAACACAAACACATACACTATTTTCCTTACATAACATATAGCGATTTTCCATGATCAAGACATCGCCAAAACTAATAAAATGTTTGGGGTTATCTCAGATTCAATGTAGTATGAGGGACATAATAAAGTGGTCCAATTCCCATATTTATAAGTGGGACCATGGTAAAAATTTAATATGTCCTCCTCAAAATAGTGATTGATCATAGAGGTAATTCACCTAGATTTTTAGTCATAACAAAAATATCTGCTTCTAAGAGTCCATCTATGGAATTACAACACATGAACCCATGAATCACTAAAGACTAAACATTCCTCGATAAAAAAGATACATCCATCATATATCATTGAGAGAAAGAAATAAAAAAGTTCCAACATCATTCAAAATTAAACATGGTGTGAGACCACCTTTTACTGACTTCATCATGGATTATGTCATGATAGGGGATATTCACATTGTTTTATAGAATATAGTAAAATATAATAAAGAATTAATTGACAAAATACTAATGGTTGACATCCGCAGAATGATTCCTAGATTCACATATTGACACATCAACATTTTCTATGTCATGATGCCTTCACCATTCTATTTATCTATAAATCATTCGTACTTATAAACAATTTTGTATCCAAGAACATCGGTGTTTTAATTTCTATATAAAAAACTAACAACTTCAACTTTGTTCTATAAATAAAGCAACAAAAATTAATTTTAATTGAAATCCTAAAATCCATTTGAGAATAACCATCCATTTCCAAATTTTATTCTTTGGTTTTTCATATCTTACTTATAAAGAATCAATTTTAACTAATTTTATATCATGCTCCCCACCTCAGTAGACTCCAAGATGTCAAAAATATGACTAAACAGTCGATCAAATGCAGGCTAGGTCAGAAACACCATTTACATATGTGTTCCTCTCTTCAAAGCCACCCCACACACATTCAATCATATGGAGTGAAAACAATCCCGACCAAAATTTCAAAAAACCCTAGTCTATGGGAAGTCCTTTATAGAATAAAAATGATCATTATTCTGTTTCATCACCCATTTCACTCTAATACGATGATGAACTGAAGACTTACTCAATTGATCAAGGTTCCATGATTCAACCGACCACAACCATGTTGTTAAAATATTTTTTCATTTGATGGGATTATCATTCGTGAACTCATAAAACCCCAAGGATACATAATAAAATATAAAGTCATTGTTTATACTCCTTATCTACAAGTCCCATGCATTCATGTATTTGATGTTTCATAAAAGAGATTTAAGAAATGCCATATATCCTCATATGACCATTAACCAGGACAACAACATATTTTTCCAATAAAAAGGAATAAGAAATGGGCCCACATGAACAAAGAAGTATAAGAAAATTCCCATGTCATGTCTAACCTGTTAGAAACGAGCATTGCTTAATGAACACAACCTTAATAAATTAAATGGAAAACATTACCACCAATAATAAAAAGGTTTTTTTAGTATATAAGAGAGTCCTACTGGGAACTATATCACCAATATAACATCAAACATCAAAACCTCATATTTTTTATAAAGAAACAAAATCTTTAAGGGTTCTACCTAGAATGACATTACCCTAATGAAGAAAGAGAATCAACCCTATTATTTTGTCACACATAATAAAAGTAATTAGATAGTGGTCCTATCATTTAATACATTGGTAAAATGAAGAGGTGGAATATTGAATCACTCAAAATTCTGTTCCAAGGATAGAAAAATAGAATCTCAATCTACTATTGCATAGTGGTTTAAAAAATGGAAACCATATATGGTTACATTTTTAATTCCATACATTTATTCACATTATTCCGTAAATCATGGGGTCATAAAAATAAAAACCTAGAGAATATCCTAATTATTACAATTACAAAATCCCAAAAAAAGGCTTCTACTCAAAAAAATGCCATGAATGAACTACAAGGACATTATTTTATTTTTGGTATTTTTCAATTACATTATAGATTAAAATTGAATTGATTTTACATTTATAAGAGTGTCATAATATAACATTGTCATGTACTATTTTCGATAACATGGGTTTAATAACCCCAATCTATTAATAGCCTAGAAATATTATATATCAAAGAGTATCTCCGACCTAATACAAACCAAAACAATAATGAATTCAAACATCAATAACATTATAAATTTAGACAAAAATCATTAAATATAACCAACGCTCACATATGTTTAGAGAAAATAAGTTATTTTTTCAAATTTATAAGTCACCCATACACCATATAACTGAAAATAATCTCCGGTAAAAATTTAAAATAATTAATATATACAATGACACAATGTTATAACATCATAACTACTCATGTTATAACAGATCATAAACACAAAAATACATGTTATTAATCATATAATTCATACATATATGACATGAATTATAAATAAATCAATAGATAAGGATTATATTTAATATATTGATGATATGAAATACGAAAACATTGTAAAAAATTATGAATGGAAATGTTTATATAACCATTAACAAGACATGATTGATTATAATCAAAATCATGCCATAACATCCAAGGAATACAATCATAATTATTAATCATATCTACTAATTCAACTCTATGGATTGTATAATCATGATATGTGAACATATATATGCCTACAATAATGAATGTAATTCTTTTTTCATTCTATATTGGGCCATGGTAATAGTACCATTAACTCATAAGTCAATATTCATTAGAAGGTACAAAAATCACCCAATGGGGAATCGTATCAAATATAAAAAAACAACACAAGCATCAATTTGTATCCCCAGACACTATGTCTGTTCCCCATGTCTGGGGGGATTATTCCATAAATAGCTATATACCATTGGTAGACACATTAATAGTCTCCAGTCTTCTAAACAAAAATAATAAGGAAATAGAAGTAATTAGGCTCTGTTATATCTTATCACATCCTTACTCTACTAGCCACTATGAGGGAGCATGGATTGGTGGTTCACATGGACTCAAACATGAAACCTTATAATGAAAGAGGCAACTACCTAGTAGCATGGACATAATGGTTGTACATTGGAGAGAGTAAAATCTCATTTCATAGTAGAAAAATGGAACAAACAATAAAATAAAATGGATAACTTCAAAAGCAGTAATAAATGAACACATAAGAAGTGGAATAAAAATATTACATAATATAAACAATGGATATTGAAAATTTACAACAGATTCATGAATGAATTCATTATGATACAAAAAATGAAATAGTATTAAAAAAGTTTCTATATAACATAGTACATAATAAGAAATAAATGGAATTAAATGGACAAAGGATGTTCTCTATGAGCATCCCGAGATCTATCTCAGTCATGTGGTCATAACTCCTAGGTACAAGATAACCAGGTAAATACATAAACCATGATATTAGAGGCATGTGGTCTACATCGATAGCCTACTGGAATAGATTCCTGAATAGTTTTTGAGATAATAATCCCAGTATGTTCCCACCCATAGAGTCTAGGACTGAATAAAGTTAGTGAAATATAATTTAGAACACTATGTACATATAAGATGATAGATAATGAAATGGTTTTAAATAAATAAACAAAAACCTTCCCAAGAACATGTGGGACACATGGAGGCTATATCTTATCCATATTATAGTCAGTATAATTGTATGATCAAAGAATATATATATAAAATAACAACAACCTACATATAGTTTAGATATATATTTCATCCACCAGTATGAACCATGTGTGTGTGGATTCCCAACAACCATATATATGGAATAATAGCAGATTTCTATACTAGGGTGTATGTTAAATATGTATAACCAATCCAAAGGGCTAAAAAGGTGATTAAAGCTAGATCATGTCCAAAATAAAAATAGAGTGATATTCATCATGCAAAAATTATGTATATTATGAATCAAATACACTTAGAAAACTCTAATCATTGTTCATGGGGCCTCATTCCAATGACCATATAATATCATTTGTGTGAGACACTATGAACTCAAAAACTCTTGTACAAGATTCTGATGGTTCTCAATGTTATACACTCCTTAAAATCATCAAGAATCCAAATAATGGTGTATCATTTAATATAATGAATGAGGAGAAAGCCTCATGAAACTAATTATTCGATCCCATATAAAGGCATCATTATATTTATAATACAAGGAATTTGTAAACATATATAATGAAACTTATTGTTCAATCATATATAAATATATATATATATGAAATTAATAATATTCATTATTAATTAACAAATTACGAAATATGTCCCACATGTCAACTGATTATGATCAGATCCATAAAAAAAATTTCAATTAATTAAAATCATAATTGAATCACAAAAATGGAATGGAATTACAATCATAAAAAATCATTATTTTATTAGTTTTAAATTGAAGATTCATTCATGATTATTTTATGAATTTAATTCATCCAAATCATTGATAAGAGAAAAACCCAATATAATTTCCCATTCTATTGACTACATTCCATTGAATCTATTAATGTATGGCCATTAATTTAACAAGGTTCATGGTGGTACATAGATGGAACCATGGTCAAATTGGGAAATTACATACATGTTTAATGCCATTAATTAATAATTCCACACACATATAAGGATCATAGTATAATATTTTTTTGAATAAGAGTGATAATTCCAAAAAAATAGACTATTCCAAGGCACAATGATCATTTATGTAGGTGAGGGCAAGTCAATTTATCAAGTTCATTAGAAAATAAATAAAAAATACCAATGCAATAATATAGGAATTTATTATATTAATAGTGAATACATCATGTTTTAGAAGTTAGAAAACCTCATCTTTGTTTTTTTATTATAAAATAAAGAAATTTTTCATCAAATTATTTATTTATAAAATATAAACATCATTTTCAAATACATATCTTAATTAGACCAGATAAACATTATAAAATAAGAACTAAACATGTACATTCATTGTCTGGTGGGTGAAATGAAATTTTAAAGGTCCATTCCCATTTAGTAAATTTACAACAAGGGGAAATTTCATTTACAGTATATGTTGAATTCATAGGACATATTTTATGATTTTAATCATTTAATTTTAAAATAAAAAAAAAATTAACACTCATTAACTGTCCATAAATGAGGTTATTCAAATATAATGCCCTAAATGAGGATCAAAATACATGTATTATGGTGAAATAGTAAAATTTATATGATCAAACTAGTTATATTGTTATGTGTGATAATGGAAAACATGTGGCATAATGAAATTATTCATAAAAAGATGTAAAAACAATGGAAAATAATATATACCACATACCTCAAATTTAGGATGTGTCAATATTCCAATATCAAGCCCTGATTTGATCTCGTTCAAATGAGATCATGAAAATAATCTTTTATTCTAAAAGTGGGAAAATGAGTTGACACCAAAATAAAAAATACAAGAAGTGATTAAATGATAAAATATTAAAATATATGTGATAATACCGATGTGGATCCATAGAGTCTGATGATGATTGATTGCGAGTCTAGGAAAATGAGATACATCAATGCATATTTTAGGGAGTACATAACCCCCATAGAACACATCAGAGAAGAGAAACCTATTGGACTGAGAAGAAATAATGGATGAACTATTAATATTTAATTTGGGAAAAAATTTCCCTTCACTGTGAAAACTAGGTACCATTATTTTTCCTGAATATATGGTCATAACATTCAAAAATCATGAAAGAAATTTATTATGAAAACACATTGAATTGTTTGTCATATTCGGTTACCCGAACTATGCACCAACCGGGATGTGAATTCTGTGATCGTACTAACAAAAATGCTTCAATTAAAGAGATATAGTTGAATGATTTTGGTAAACCATGAACATCCCCTTATAAGAAAAATATTCTTCTCTAAAACATGCAATAATTGTTTCTGTTGAGGGTCATACAGTTTTAGACAATCCGTATGCCTTTGAAAGACCACCCAACACAACATTTTGGGAACCTCATTCTCCCGAAACTATATGATACTACAAGAAAACATCTCAATTCATATAAAAATTCGAGAAAAGAAAGAAATTGTGGTTTTCCACCTCTCAAAATTCAATTATGGTGTTTGAATTTAAAAACTACATATACAATAAACAAAAAATATCAACTTCCCATAACATTTCACCTTAGATAAAATTATGGGTCATTACAACATTAAAATTAAATTAAAATTTAATATGAAAGAAAAATATGTACAATTATATATTAATTATTCCAATATAAGTTATTTTAATCATTTTAGTGAAGAAATTTTATATAAAATACATGAATAAATTTGACACTTTTAACCTTGGAAGTATGCTTTCTTGTCCTGTCTTGGGGATTTAATTTAAATAAAAATTTCCAATTAAATTAATTTAATAAGTATAATTTATTCCATATATACAATTTAAATAATTTATATTATATAATATTTTCAGCATAATTTTTATTCTAAAATGAAAAATGAAAAAATAATGAATATTTACCATATTAAATGAAAATTTAGTTTTATATAATGTAAATATAAAAATATAAATGTTATTATGTCAACAATAAATTTCACATATAAATTGTTTATTAATATTTAAAATATATAAATTATTATTTTATATTATACACCATTTTAGAACAATTTCTATTTAAGAAAATTGTTTATAATTTATTTTATTTTAAAAAAAATTCATGTGTTCCACTCAACAAATATATAAATGAAAACCTGTTATCATACCTCATTCACATATTAATAACAATTTATTCCTCTATTAACTAACCATATCCACTACTATCTGAATTATTATCATCATATAAGAGGATTCATTTTCAACTACATGTCTCAAAGGTAATTTTTTTAAAACATATGGAGGATACTCAAGGAATATGTAATGTTACAAATTGAGCATATATATATTACATTTTACGCCACATATTTCAATCATTATTTAATCATGCTTTTATAAAATCTTATGTATCATGACAATAATGAGTGTTGTTATGTGATGTTAATTACATAAAATATATACACTTCCATTTAATGGATATTAAAATTATCATTCATGTATATGGTGGACTACCACCACATAGACTAACATAATTCATTATTCTGTTACAACATCTAAATTTTTTTTATATTTTTGTATCAAAAAAAATTGAATAATTTTTTTTTGATATTTTATTACTTATGGAAAAATTATATAACACATACAATTTTAAATTATATTATATGGTAATATGATTACATAATTCATGAATAGGGTGGATGATTTCAACAAGATGTGATTTCATTCATTCACAATTGACATCGACTATAATGAGTATATGGTTAAATTAAAATATTTGATATATATAAAATAAAAACAATTCCATATTTGAAATATATAATTTAAATTTTTTATCTCAGTGTAATGATAAATTGGAAACAACATTCATGTATATGTATTGCCTACTGCCTACATGAATGATATATTTCATTTATATATATGTATATATTTTTTGGGTTTACTATAAATACAAATATGCTTGATATATATGTAACTTATATCATGTTTATCATTCTCAATATGATAAAAAATTGAACAATTTATGAGGAAGAACTGTAAAAATGAGAAACATAGATGGGAAATAATGAATTTATAGCTCAAAACATGACATTAACATGGAATTATAAATAAACCTGAAATAAATATTCATAAAATTATAATTATGGTATGATATATATCATTATAGATATATAGTATATGTATGAAAACATATATTTATTACACTAGAGGTCATAACATGTAATAAGTAAATCTATAATTAATATAATAGATCTTTATATCACTTTTAGTATTTAGAAGACATATTCTATATTAATCATGTATTAATACAATGTGGTGTATATAATACCACTGAAATTATTTTACTATTATATTCCTTGTAATTATTTGGATTTATTATCCATTTTATGATTAATCATTCATTCTGATATTATTTAAAATGTTACTAATGTAGTAATGATATTATGTTACAATATCTTATTTTATAGGGTATATTTTTGATTAAGTCTCCAATGATGAAATATTATGATCTATTTATCAATAATTTCCATGAAATTACTTTTACTTTTATTATTCATGATATTTTCATATAAAAATACAATTATCCAACTTTTTGTTATGTAATATAATAATGATTCTTTTGAAGAGAAATATTGAATATTAGTCTCATCGATCGAAAAACACCTCTTATTCCAAAACCATGATTTATAATATATTTTTTTTCATTATAGTTTTTGAATATAATAATTAATAATTAAATAAAATTCCCAGGTTTTAATATTTTCTAGTTTTTGAAAGGAATCTTATTGTTTTATCCATCTATATTTCATTGATATTTTACTGTAAATATATAATTATTCATTTATATTTTCATATAAGACATGATCATAATTTTATTTTATAAATGTCATTATATTATTTAAATTATCCATTTTATATTATTTAGTTTATTTTGAGAAAAAATTATATGAAAACTATTTTACACATTTTTAGTTTGAATAAATATTTTTCAATGAAATGTTATATTCATCAAAAAAACTTATCCAAATTATTTATAAATAAATTATTATGTATATTCAATATAAAATATGATTTAATTTATGATTGGATGGTAAAATGAAGCATGAAGGCAACTATAATTATTTATATGAATTTTATATGTTGAAAATAATTTAATGATACCTATTTCTCATCCACAAAAAAACCAATTATATTTCAATTAAAATAGACTTATTTGACTATCGGTTATGAAATAATGGAATGATGTAACAATTAGATATTATATCTACATGATTTTATTTGTGGTTATACATATTAATACCATTCAATTTTATGGGATATTATTCAATTATTTTATTCTTATATTGTATAATTCATGTGTATGGATTTCATTACATTCTGTGTGTGACCTATATCACTCCCAAATGCACTGGGTAATGATTTATATTTAATGATATTGATAGAGATGGAAGAGGGTTTGAAACTAATTCAATAAGGTACATGGTCTTTTATAATGTCTATTGGAGTGAACATGGACTATAGTGATGGCTTGGGGAGTGAACACATTACACTATAATAGTAATTTCAGTGAGCCTTAAAAACTATAAAATTGTTTATATATTATTATTTCTACGGAAAAGAACTATGCCTTTTGCCAAATTTTTAACATAATTTATCTTGTTTTTTATTCAATTAGGAATCATGTATAATGAACGTATAATGATAATGTTTTGTCTCAATATCATGAATTTGATATGCATGGTATAGTTTTCATATGTTATTTATAAGTTATAATACATATATGTTCATGTTAATGATTTATATCTTCATTAATTACCATTAGTGAACTTGTATGGTCACAAGTTTTTATTTTTCATTTCCCTGGGTGAGGATGAATTGTATTTAATATTATATTTTTCGGTTGGAGACATAAACTTAAGAATATAGAAGAATATCATGAAGTTTTCTTATGATACATTTTTTTTATTTCCATGATCCAAAATGAAATATTACATTAAAATCCCCAAACATTTGTTTTTGTAATGTAATAAATTTTTAACAAAAATTATGCAATATATATATATGTATAGATTTGTTCATTTTAAAAAACGTTATGGTGTAGAATCATTCAGAATAATTTTATTATTTTATATTTAAATTTCTTACATGTTTCTAAATAAGGGGAAAATTTGTTGGATTTTGGGATATAAAATAATATTTTATGTGGTTATCTCTTAATATAAAAATAGTATCAATATTTATTTAATAATTTGAGAAATATTGGTGTAAATTTAGAAAAATATATAAAATAATTTAGTGACCATGTACTTTTATATATAAATATTACATATTTTTATATGAATATTCAATACATTTCACAAAAAACTCACCAATGTACTGTAATTGATATGTGACTATAGAGATTAAATACAGAAACCTTAATATTTGGTTAATTCTATTTAATGTATATTAGGATGATCATCTCATTTAGTATCATTTATAGTCTTACTCTATATAAATCCTTTATTTATACACTGATAAATCATATCGTAAAATATGGTGACATTTAGGAAATGAGTAAGGGTAAATCTAGAAGATATCAATAAATGATCACTTGAAATAAAAATATATTCTTAATGGAATGAGTTTACCAATATCACTAAGAATGACCCCACCTAATTTGTCATGATCCTATCCCCATAATGTTTACTTCTCATGTGATTTAAATGGGAGAAAAAAGATTATAAAACTCGAGTGTCGCATCCAGTAGGCCACATATTAGTGACTAACAACAAGGTCATAGTAAAAACATAGATTGGAGGAATTACCCTCTACGAGAAAACATTAGATAGAGGTAGATAAGATAGACACAAACAAATTCCTTCTCAGATAACACTATGAATGAATCCCAAGTCCACCTATTTAATGTTATGCAAGAACTACTACAAATTAAAGGGAAAAAATTATGCGAAAAAATGAAAATGACCACAAAGAATTAAAAACACTTCAAAAACCCAAAACTAGTAGTATCCATCATAATCTCTAACCTTCTCTTTACGAATTGAGAAATGTATTAAATATTTTTGGGTTAGTATAATAATATACTATGTAGAATCCTCCATGTATCCGCTCATGAAATTGTAAATAAATCATGAAAATGAAATGTGAACAATAATTGAAACAATGTTATCACCTATATAGGTATACTCTGATCCTGACATCGATCTCCTATATCTCATCCAGCACATCATTCAAGATTATATTTTTTAATACAGAATATCAAGGGTAACCCTCAACCACTCTCCCACTTGTTTTACTCTTTTCCACCATAGTCGCACACCTTGAGAGTCCTTCTACAAAAAACATTATATTGAAGAAACCATGGGAATGAAAAAAAAACCTGAACCTTATGAAACACACAAGCACATCAACAAATAAAATTTAACCAGGTTGTTTGTTAGAGACACAAGATGTCAAGAAATATGGATCATACATTGGGTATTAAAGGTCAATCAATCACATCCCATAGGCATAGTGTAGATCCTCAAGACATCCTAGAAGATACATGTTACACCTATATTAGTCCATTGGAATATATATCCAAAATATTTTCATTTGAAACAACAACAATCCATTATAACCCTCTACACACATATTTTGGGGAAAACTAACTGTCATGCATATAATCATAGGTTACTAACAAGAGAAAAGAGTTTTTTAGAAGGGTGTAGTCAGCTATCAATCTTTCCAAAAATATATTAGGGAAGGCACCCCACCCTCGTGGCTCAGAATCCGCCCGTTATCAATTTTCCTAACAAAATGATTTGAGTAGAAAATAGAATAAAAAAAGTACGTGTTATAATATATATCACAACAACAATATGGGTTAACATTATCTTAGACTCCACTACATATAAGGTCACTCAGACTCCCTAATTCCACTACAAAGACTAAATATATTCTATTCCAAAAACCATTTTACGATTTACATTAAATTTTATTATCCCTTTTTATCAGTTCCAATGTCTATTAATTAAGTCATTAAATATTAATTAAACACTATAATTTTCCACATTATTTTTTCAATAGAATCATAATAATGTTTCATTTCCTCATGTAGTATCCACATTGAAACCATGACTTCATTGAATTATAACCTCAGTATTGAATCCCTATAAGATCCAACCCCATAGGTTAAACATTTTTTCATTTATAAAAAAATTATCTCATTCCATATTTTCGGGATTCTAGGTATTCTAGGAAATCATTCTATTATATCCTACATTACGATTTCAAAATGGTGATTTGATGAACTACCCATTGAGTCTGTATAGCCTATAGCTAGAGTATATACCCATACATCATCGAGATTATAAAAATGAAAGGAATATCTGATACCCCAGACATCGTATCATATTTTGAAAGGAGTGTATGAGAGACCATATGCCTCATTTTTTATGTAATGTAAAGTACATAAATAAAAATAAGGTCACCGAGAAACCAACCTATATATCAATGGTCAGACCCATATTCATCCAATTACATGAAATCATGTGTCTCCACAACACCCATATGTATAAATCAATGAATCTTGATACTCCATGAATCATCTTATTCCATAACCACTAGGCCTACGCACATTACATACCACAACATACCTCTAGGATCAGCCATCTCAGGATTACATTAAAACAAAGTAATCATGAAACAAAATAGAAACCAGTATCTTGGACCTAAATAAGGCATTAAGAATTCACACACATTGAGATATAATGGAAACATAGAATAAATTACTTGGCCTTAAAAATTGATGAAAATTAGAACTGATAAAGAATTACATTTAACACACAACAAGTTCTTTATTCCTTACTGAATCAACTGATTCAATTAAACATGAATAACATTATACATTTTATGATAATCAAATCAAAAACACCCCAAAAATCAAATACAAAATCATGCCTCTATAATAATTTAAAAAATAAATATGGAAATTATCCCGATAATTTTTTCAATTTTTAATTATGAATTATTAAACAAATAAGAAAATCATAGATATATCTTTGTCTAGAAAATCAATAGATTATAACATATTCCTACTGTTGATACCAATTCTCTAATCTCATTCATATTTTTATTATATCAGTTTTATTTTGATCCATTGTAATAAATCATGCAAAAAATATGGTTACACAGAACCGAAATGTGTGGTAGTGGATCCCCTACACTAAAATGGTTTCTAAAGTCCTTTAGACAATAACTGGAAAATACAAAAAATTATGATCACCTCTCTCGCAATAGTATATATCGAATATTGAGCTGCACATTCGGTATTATACAAAAAAAGGGAAGAAAAAAACCAAATTGAATATGATACACAAACTGATGTATGATTGCACTACTCCTATGGGATGAAGAATATTGTGAATCCTATATTATGGAAAATAAGAAATATGAACACGGGAAGAAGGTATCTCATCTGATTTTTAAAAATATAAAAGGAATAGTGTTTTACAATTTCCATTGAAGGATGATCTGGGAAATATTACATGTTGTGACCATGTAAAGGCACCTGGATGCCTATGAAATTTTTAAGTAGGAGTTAGGTCCTTTTAATCTTCCTTAAATATAATAAAAGAAGGATTTAAATACTTTTTACATAAAAAATAACATTAAACATTAGATATTTTATGAAACTGGAAACATTGTTTGTGGCTCCCCATTGGATGAGTCACTTTTGGATGTGTCACCATTGGACGTGTATCTGTTGGATGACTCAGTCTTGGGAAATTAACTATTTGATGACTCAATGTTGTAGGATTTAACATTTTATTACTCGCTGTTGGATGAATCAATGGTCCAAACTCACCATTTCAGAAACCCTGTTCAACCTACAGTTCGATGAGTCACTATTATAGAAACACTATTCAACCTACCATTGGAAAACTCACCATTTTTGGAAGAACTATTCAACCTACCATTACAATAATCACTTCTCAACCTAACATTGGATGACATACAATTCTGGAAAAACATTTGAAACTAACAGTGGATGACTCACCATTTTAGAAACATTGTTCATCCTTCTGTTGGATGACATAATGTCCTAGAAACAATGTTCAACCAACCATTAGATATGTCACCAATCTATAAACATTGTTCATCATACCTTTGGATGCATCAATATACTGAAAACACTATTCATAATACCATTTGATGACTCACTATTATGGTATAGAAATTAAAAACCATAAACTCAATATTAATTTCTCACACGATAGACTCTCTTACAATTTTCATTAAAATAATTAACCTTCCATCACTTTTCTAAAAAAAGAATCCATTAAATGATAAAGAAATGATATAATAATTAAAATAGCTCTTCCATTTGGTTATCCATTAGGACTCCCTTTATCAAAAACATGAATTAATCTAGATTTATTGATAGTACAAACTCATTCATTAAAATATTGTTGGAAAACTAGAATTTGTTTAATTTAATATCCACATTACATCCCAATATTCTTCCAGATCACACCAATGGAACATTCAAAGATGTTTTACATTCTTGTAACATGAGTCATCATAATAACATTATTCATGTTATTGAAAATTATCACTCTTCAAATTATGAATATTTCCTGATCTAGGAAGCTACTAATAATTGAATCCAATACCCCAAAAATATTTACAACCACAACAATCAAAATCCATATAATTATTTTATATGGTTATTTTTTCGCAAACCATTGATTAATATTTCAATGATTATTATTGTTTTTCATATTTCTCACAACAAATTACCAACAAATGTTTTCTTTAAAAAATTTAAATTCATATTTTCTCAATTTTCATCATTATAAAAAACATATAGAAGGTAATATCCACAATTTTCTGTCTTGTGCTATATCATCAACTCATTATAACTATATTTTTTTACAATTTATACTCTAGATAGTTACTTCTTTATTCAATCATCTCATAGCTAATGAATTGTGTTGATATAGAAACCTCTAAGCAAATAATGACTATTTTCATTAATATTAATGTTGAGCTTATCCATGTTATTTGGTGTGATAAAATTGATATTCCTTATAAAAATTTCTCATCTATTCTAATTGAGGGTCAAATGTGTATTCTCATTTCCATTTAAAAAGATTCCATGATTCAAAACGCTAATTGTGACAACACTGTTTAAGAATTTGGGCTCCTCCAAAATTTTAAGAACTCGGATCTTCGTTTCAGGTATGTTTTTCCTTTTCCTGATGTTTTTGTGAAAAAACGATTTTCTGTAAATTTTTAAAATACATGTCGTGTACTTTATGAGTACACGCCGTGTACTCCCTCACCATGCCAGGCCTTGTGCTAGCCGTGTCTGGGCTATACAAATGATGTGTAGTGGTGAAGTGGAGGAATCTTAATGAAGAGTACATAAAAATAGTGTAAATGCCGTGTACTTAATAAGTACATGCCATGTATTTTATTTTTTTTCATTAAAAGGACTAGGGTCACGCCTAGTTGACAAAAACGTCTTCTTCTAGGTCCCGTTTGACAGAGAGATGCTATACAGCCGTAGAACTTCTACAAATCCACACACCTTCATCTGTTCTCCCAATCGACTGATGCCGATTACGTTGGAACCATAACGGTGAGTCCTTCCATCTCCTAGAGCATTATTATCCAATTTCTCTTTTTTCTCATGTTATCGTCGGTTGAACATTTTCGAAGATTCCTCATATCTACGACATTTTAATGAGGATCTGTCTTCGTGGATCAAGTATATTGATCTCCTAGGATCCAGGTAAGAGGTTTGTGCCTTACCTTACAATGTCTTTGAGTTTTTTGTGCAATTTCCACCAATACCCGTGAAAAGGGAATTACGTGTTTACCGTTTTTCCCTTTTTGTTATTCCGGCCTTAATTTAATGCTTGTGTATAGTTAAATTTATAATAATTGTAGATAATTTTTGTTCTTGGATTTTTTTCCCATGCTTTGTTATATTTACAACCTTCATGACATTGTAAGCCTTGGCTGTTTTTCTTGCTTCCTTGCCTTGTGACCATAGGATGGAGTGTGTAGAGACCCTAATATTGACTTACATGGACATTACATTACTTTTTCGGAATTCTTAGTACATAACAAAAACACACACACAAGGATCGTAATAGTTTAGTGTCTTTGGAAACTCGGAACGTAATCTTCTAATCGTGGTGAAAGATCTTCAATATCTCCCAAAAAGATCTTCCCTTTTTTTTACCTAAAACCTTTATTTATATCCTGTGGAAAAGAAAACATAAAAGGGTGATCTCAAATGCTCAGTAAGGTTAAACAAAAGAGAAATCAATCACATCATATTCATAAGAACATAACTTTTGGAAATCATTACCTGCAAAAGAGAGCATAATTTCATAACATGGGATAAATCATAGTAGTGAAATGAAATCACAATAATCATAACTTAAAACATGAAACTTTGTGGATTACACACATAATCATAAAGAATCATTTCTTGTTAGTCAAGACTCATTTCCAAGACTATCCTAGTGGACAAAGTCCCTTTCTGAACCGAGTCACCCACGTTTCAGTCCTGTTTCACTGAACCGGTATAACCTATCATTCCAGCCATGTCTATCTCATGAGATATAAAATCTTTACCCAATGCATTGGATGGAGATATAGGTCCCACCCATCTTATAATTATACCATTCTTATGTGTGCCACAAAATCATAAACCATACATCATTTCATAACCCATGTAATAAAAATGTGATTCTTAAACAACATGACATCATAAAAAAATTCATATAAGATAAAGGAATTCATAAAAATACTTCCATCACAACATAATCAAATCAATGTAATAATAGGGATAAAAACAGAACCCTATATTATCTTAGATGGAAAATAATTTTGATAAAACACTTGAAATGAATTCTTGAGGAAAATATCATTTCTTCTTCAAAAACACATTTCCTTTCTTAATATGTCATACAATTATAAACTAAAAGAAGTTGATTAAAAATAAAATTGAAAACTTTTAAAGGAAGATTCTTGGAAATAATGTTTTAAAAATCCATTCATGACGTATAAGTTAAATAAAACATTCTTCGTACTTTTGTCGGAAAAGTCAAAAAGTACCTCGTACAAAAAACGACAAAAGATTCCTTCCATATCTTTTACAAAAAACTTACCGAAGGGTAAAATTGGATATAAATTATTGTAGAAGGATTAAATATTGTGGTAACATGGATTTGTATGATAAAATACACCCCATTAAATACTAAATATAAACAATCTCGGATAAAAATGAGATTGTGATATTTCCCTTACCTTAGGTCCGATTTGCTTCGTATGTGTCTGAACCTCCTGTATAATGATTTAAATAATGTCAATGACTTATTACAGAATCATATTCATTGTTATGATATCATATATGGTTAACTTATGACTTTATATTACCCGTTCTTTTGTAAATTCCATGTTAAAGAAGCGTTTTGGGTAAAATCGTTTCATTTATCGTAGGTGTTTTGACTTGTTGTTCATGACATTATTATTACTTATATCATGATTTACATACTTCCAGAATATAAAATATGATTTATATATCATATATATTCAGTATATATATATATATAATAGATAGATAAATGAAATGAAAAATACAGTTCATGGAGACGGTAGTCCGTACGTACGCATGGACGCTGTTTTCCTTTCCTTATTGTCTTGAATGGAAGTAAGTAGATGACATACATATATATATACATAAATCCAGTAGCTTTATAATGTAATTTAATTCATTATTATTTCTTATATATACTTTGTAATCATTCTTAAATGGTTAACATGGAGAATGAATCTCATCGCGTCGTGGAGACGGTAGTCCGTACGTACGCACGAGCGATGATATTGTTCCCATGGTCGTGGAATTGTGTTGAAGTGTATGTATACTATTTCAGTATCAATATATCTTTATAATAATCATGTATAGTTACTCATTACATCATTATACCCATCCAATTAAGGTGGTGACGGAAAATAGATTACACCACGGCGTGGAGACAGTATTCCGTACGTACGCACACGCGTTGATTTACTTTCTCCGTAGGATGGATAGAAGGTTAATTAGAGTTGTATCATATTTATAATAACGTATCAGTATATAAGAAATAATGATGTTATTAATTTATCATGAAACAACTAAAGAAGAAGAAGTTGAAGAAGAAAGAAATTGAAAAGATCGGTAATGGATATTACCTCTTCTTTGGAACACCTATTTTAATCCTCCACTTAGGGAACTATGATTGGTCTTTGAAGAAGAGAAGGACCTCTAGGACTATTCTATGGAAGTGGAGAAGGGATTTTGTCAGGGTTTTGCAGAGATTGAGTGCTAAAATTGGTGTGAGGAGGAGGGGGAGGAGGTGTCCTTTTATAAGGGAGGAGAGGGGCACCTTAGGAATATCTCAAAATATTATTTTATATTAAAGTCAAAATCGGTTTATAATGGTTCCAAAGGGTATTATTTAGAAGCTAAAGTGGGGATGGGTCGAAATCCTATCAACCAATATGATTTAGACAAGTTTAGGTTATTATTTTAACCTTATGAATTAGATTTAACTCTAAGTTAAATAATTTAACTTATACCGTGTCTTTTTGTTTTCTTACACTATATGGTTAATACACTTACTATAACATACCAAACGAACCCCAAATTGTTTATTATTAATATATATATCCTTATCTAAGTCATTTGGCCGAACCGTAGATTTTTTGGAATAAAATAACAAATAATAATATAATATTTGATTTAAAAACTATTTTGTGTCAATTTTGAAACTATTTGATATATGATTTTTGTGAAAGTAATAACAGAATTATATGTTCTATCCAAGTTGATTAAAGCAACACTAATATATCATAGTAACCTATAAAATTAGTGGAATTCATAAAAAGTCTCAAATTACATTTATTTTGGTGTTTATATCATCAATTATGTCAATATTTCATTAATAAGATAATTACTGCATCATCATTGTGTCATAAATAAATTAAATTATTTAATGTCTAAAAATTACAAATAAAATACCATTATGTATGAAATATTTTTAGCTTTCTAATTAATTTTTATAGTCAAATATATCTTATGTATAACCCCATATTAACAATGATTTACTTATTAAACATTGATTTTAACTATTTTAACTATTCATTAAATAAAATAATATTAAATGTCATAATCTAATCCAAGTGGACCTAAATGGTAATATTATATTCCTAAGGTTGTTTTTGGTCGAATTTCACTTATCCAATAGAATTAGGAAATTTTTTTGTATAATAGTAATATCATATTTACCCTTAGTTACCCTATTTAGTATTAACTGCGGTAAAAAAGTAAAAAGTTACTATTCACCAAAAAATTATTTTTATCTCATTGAACCACATTTTACATACTGATATCAACAGTGTCTGTCGGATTTTCTAAATTCCATTCACAGAAGCGGTAAAATTATGTTTTATGCAGAATTCAGTTTTTAACCTACCACTTAGTGGTTTCACTATTCATCAAAAAATGAAAGTTTTCAGAAAAATACCAAAAATTAGGCCTAAGATATATTTGATATTATGAACTCAAAAATTATTTTTACTTTACCAAATTCAAAACATATCAGTTGAATTAATTAATTTAAAAATTAATTTCCATAGTCAAAACAAAAGGCGTGTTTTTAAGAGATAATAACTATCAAAAGATTGACACTTGTTTATGTCTGGTTTAATTGTGAAATTAAATCCAATGAACAACATTGTATTAAATTGTAAAAATATATTCTAAATATACTTTAAAACCACTCAAATTAATGACTTATCACTATTAATTATTTCGATTAAAAAAGTTTTTTTTAATTATAATTTAGTAATTTTCACTATTCATCAGAATATGAAAGTTATCCGAAAAGTACCAAAATTTCACCTTAGGCTAAATTCGATACTCCGAATCCAAAAATGAAGTCCATTTTGAGAGCTAAAATTTCTAAATTTTAAAAAAAGTGGTTATTACTATTCATAATGGCTAGTTTTAATAATATTTTAATAGCATATCGTTGTTTCGTGAAACTCAGTATTGCGTACTACACACGCTATCGAGGAAGGTTGTGATTGCGTGTAATGCAAGGCAAGTCAAGGATGCGTGTTGTGCAAGCTCCTTTTGGTGTAGCGTACAACACAAGACATTAGTGAAATTAAAAAGAATATTTTTCATAAAATCTTGGGCTGTTACATTCTACCCCCCTTAAAATGAATTTCGCCCTCGAAATTCGTCGGGGTTATAAATGGTTTACTATTAGAAAGTTTCTTTAATAGAAACCCACATCGTAAAAAGGAATACCAAAACCAATATTTGAAAACAAAAGTATGAAACTTAACGGTTACCCAAATAAACTAATCATTGGGTTTCCACATAGGTGAAAATATGGATATGGATGAAAAATCTAACCATCATGTTCTGAGGGAGAGTGGTTGAGAACACGGCTATGGAAAAGCCAACAATCACAAATCCATAAATTTGTGACGATCTAAGGTACCATCTGATTAATCAGATATAAGATCAATAGGACAACATTTTTTGGTTTTCAAGATCGTTTTCCTAAAGTTGAAGAATTTGAATTAGAATAAATACTTTATTTTTCTACAATCGCACTACTATTCGTGCCATGAACAATTTCCACTTCATCTCTTAAATAAATGAAGTTGAATTTGTTATTCGTGAAGTGTTAGCAGATCATGTGATAGAATGACGGGTCATTCCATCTGTCTCAAACAAAAGGTTAGAAAAATTTATATACATAAGTCTATCTATAGTGAGATTAATCATATATGGTTCCTAAAATGGACTTATACTTCATATATAATACTACTTAATATAATAAAACTAGTTTCTACTAAATAGGGACTTCCTGTAGGCCAGTGGTAGGCGATAAAGGCCAGTCGCACTTCGGCTGTGGGTTCGATTCCCACAGCCTTGTCCGAAGCGATGGGCTGTCGCCCATCCTGTAGGTTTTCCTTTTTCTAAAACTACATTACTATAACATCCCATCAATAATATCTAAAATCTTCTATCCTTAAACAATACTAACTTATGTCCAACATAATCCATTCTAATCTTTAGGCTTATCCATAATACTGCAGTCCACTCTCATAATATAGTGAAAATGATTACCAGATATTTAATACTCTCATTGATCCCCATATATCATAAGATATGTCTTGTTGGTCACATTGTAAACATTCAAAGGCCTTAATCATGTATTCTCTTGAATACACATTGAACCTTAGTGAAAACATGAATGTAGTTAAATGTTAACACTTTTGACATACCAAAATCCAAAAATTCTATAAACTCAAACCATGATATAACCTTCTCCTTATATCAGTCATGAGCTCATGAATACAATCAAATACCTCATTATCTTATTATTCCTTCATTATGCGCATATCATCTACTTTCCAAAAAATATCTGAATAACATTTCATGGTTACTAGTACCATTAATCATACACTTTAAAAACATAGGAAATACAATAGTGTAAAAATACTTAGATGTCTCTTTATTCCATAGTACCATGAGATTACTTATACATCAATACACTTGATAAACATGTAATCATTCCACTACCTTCTTAAACAATTGACCGAGCTTCAACAATTCTTTCATCTAACATGTCATTTGTAGTCTCTTCATCATCATCTACATAAATACTTCCCATACGACCATACTGATTATCTTCATGAGACTTTCCCTTAGGGAATTGGTTTTCATAATGCCCGTACATTTCACATTTAAAACATTTAACCATTGTTGATGTCGTAGCAATACCATTATCCTCATCCATGGTGTTAACTGAACCTTTTCCTTTGCACTTGCTTGCTTTGTGTCCTTCTTTTCCACACCCAAAGCATCTTCCAGTTCCTTTGAAACATTCTCCTTGATTCCTCTTCCTACAAGATTTACATAGGGGAAATTGAACTTTCTTTCCTCTATGATCATCATGAAACTCCATCTTTCTCTTATTAGCCGAGTCAGGAAACTTACCAAATTTTACTTTATTAATCATATTATGAGATTGCTGATTCGGCATAATAATGATGTTTGGACTTCCAAATCCCATTTCATTATGAAGAATATCATTCCATTTTCCATCATATCCTCCATTATCGTGAATCATCTTGTTTCCAGCCATTTTCTAAAACCCAAAAAGAATAGTGTGAGAGGAAAAAATCATGTTAGGGGAAAACAACATAATAAAGGGGGAGTACCTTCAATATCTAACATCTTAGGTTTAATTCTATGATCGTTTGCATAATTCTAGTACTATAACCTATACGTATACTTAACCTTAGGGACATCCCTTGACATACCTTAGAAATATCTCTAGGGATCTCACTAACGTTTTCACATCCTAGTTTCAAAAGGTTGACTAAACCTTTCCTCTGATACCAACTGTAGAGACCCGATTCTTGACTTACATGGACATTACATTACTTTTGCGGAATATTTAGTACATAACAAAAACACACAAACAAGGATCGTAATAGTTTAGTGTCTTTGGAATCTCGGAACGTAATCTTCTAATCGTGGTGAAAGATCTTCAATATCTCCCATAAAGATCTTCCCTTTTTTTACCTAAAACCTTTCTTTATATCCTGGGGAATAGAAAACATAAAAGGGTGAGCTCAAATTCTTAGTAAGGGTAATCAAAATAGAAATCAATCACATCATATTCATAAGAACATAACTTTTGGAAATCTTAACCTGCAAAAGAGAGCATAATTTCATAACATGGGATAAATCATAGTAGTGAAATGAAATCCCAATAATCATAACGTAAAACATGAAACTCTGTGTCATACACACATAATCATAGAGAATCATTTCTTGTTAGTCAAGACTCATTGCCAAGACTATCTTAGTGGACAAAGTCCCTTTCTGAACCGAGTCACCCTCGTTTCAGTCCTGTTTCACTGAACCGGTATAACCTACCATTCCAGCCATTTCTATCTCATGAGATATAAAGTCTTTACCCAATGCATTGGAGGGAGATATAGGTCCCACCCATCTCATAATGATACCATTCTTATGTGTTCCACAAAATCATAAACCATACATCATTTCATAACCCATGTAATAAAAATGGGATTCATAAACAACATGACATCATAATACAATTCATATAAGATAAAGTAATTAATAGAAATACTTCCATCACAACATAATCAAATCAATGTAATAATAGGGATAAAAACATAACTCTATATTATCTTAGATGGAAAATAATTTTGATAAAACACTTGAAATGAATTCTTGAGGAAAATATAATTTCTTATTCAAAAACAGTTTTCCTTTCTTAATATGTCATACAATTATAAACTAAAAGAAGTTGATTAAAAATAAACTTGAAAACTTTTAAAGGAATATTCATGGAAATAATGTTTTAAAAATCCATTCATGCCGTATAAGTTAAATAAAACATTCATCGTACTTTTGTCGGAAAAGTCAAAAAGTACCTCGTACGAAAAACGACAAAAGATTCCTTTCATATCTTTTACAAAAAACTTACCGAAGGGTAAAATTGGATATAAACTATTTTAGAAGGATTACATATTGAGGGAATACAGATGTGGATGATAAAATGCACCCCATTAAATACTAAATATAAACAATCTCGGATAAAAATGAGATTGTGATATTTCCCTTACCTTAGGTCCGATTTGCATCGTATGTGTCAGAAACTCCTGTATAATGATTTAAATAATGTAATTGACTTATTACAGAATCATATTCATTGTTATGATATCATATATGGTTCACTTATGACTTTATATTACCCGTTCTTTTGTAAATTCCATGTTAAATAAGTGTTTTGTGTAAAATCGTTTCATTTATCGTATGTGTTTTGAATTGTTGTTCTTGACATTATTATTACTTATATCATGATTTAATTACTTAGAGAATATAAAATATGATTTATATATCATATATATTCAGTATATATATATATATATAATAGATAGATAAATGAAATGAAAAACACCGTTCATGGAGACGGTAGTCCGTACGTACGCATGAACGCTGTTTTCCTTTCCTTATTGTCTTGAATGGAAGTAAGTAGATGAAATACATATATATATATAAATAAATCCAGTATCTTTATAATGTCATGTATTTCATTATTATTTCTTATATATACATTGTAATCATTCTTAAATGGTTAACATGGAGAATGAATCTCATCGCGTCGTGGAGACGGTAGTTCGTACGTATGCACGAGCGATGATATCGTTCCCATGGTCGTGGAATTGTGTTGAAGTGTTTGTATACTATTTCAGTATCAATATAACTTTATAATAATCATGTATAGTTACTCATTACATCATTATAACCATCCAATTAAGGTGGTGACGGAAAATAGATTACACCACGGCGTGGAGACGGTATTCCGTACGTACGCATGCGCGGTGATTTCCTTTCTCTGTAGGATGGATACAAGGTTAATTAGAGTTGTTTCATATTTAAAATAACATATCAGTATATAAGAAATACTGATGTTATTACTTTATCATGAAAAAACTAAAGAAGAAGAAGTTGAAGAAGAAAGAAATTGAAATGATCGGTAATAGATATTACCTCTTCTTTGGAACACCTCTTTGAATCATCCACTGAGGGAACTAAGATTGGTCTTTGAAGAAGAGAAGGACCTCTAGGATTATTCTAGGGAAGTGGAGAACGGATTTTTTCAGGGGTTGTCCGAGCTTGAGTGCTCAAATTGGTGTGAGGAGGAGGGGGAGGAGGTGTCCTTTTATAAGGGAGGAGAGGGGTACCTTAGGAATATCTCAAAATATTATTTTATATTAAAGTCTAAATCGGTTTATAATGGTTCCAAAGGGTCTTATTTATAAGATAAAGTGGGGATGGGTCGAAATACTATCAACCAATAGGATTTAGACAAGTTTAGGTTATTATTTTAACCTTATCAATTAGATTTAACTCTAAGTTAAATAATTTAACTTTTACCGTGTCTTTTTGTTTTATTAAATTATATGGTTAATACACTTACTATAACATTCCAAACAAACCCCAAATTGTTTATTATTAATATATATATCCTTATCTAAGTCATTTGGCCTAACTTTATATTTTTAGGAATAAAATAACAATTAATAATATAATATTTGATTTAAAAACTATTTTGTGTCAATTTTGACACTATTTGATATATGATTTTTGTGAAAGTCATAACAGAATTATATGTTCGATCAAAGTTGATTTAAGCAACACTAATATATCATAGAAACCAATAAAATTAGTGTATTTCATAAAAAGTCTCAAATTAGATTTATTTTGGTGTTTATAACATCAATTATGTCAAATATTCCATTAATAAGATAACTACTGCATCATCATTGTGTCATAAATAAATTAAATTATTTAATGTCTAAAAATTACAAATAAAATACCATTATGTAGGAAATATTTATAGTTTTCTAATGAATTTTTATAGTCGAATTTATCTTATGTATAACCCCATATTAAAAATTATTTACTTATTTAACATTGATTTTAACTATTTTAACTATTCATTAAATAAAATAATATTAAATGTCATAATCTAATCCAAGTGGACCTAAATGGTAATATTATATTCATAAGGTTGTTTTTGGTCGAATTACACTTATTCAATATAATTAGGAAATGTGTTTGGGTAATATTAATATCATATTTACCCTTAGTTACCCTATTTACTATTAACTGCGGTAAAAAAAGTAAAAAGTTACTATTCACCAAAAAATTAGTTTAATCTCATTGAACCACATTTTACCTACTGATATAAACCGTGTCTATTGGATTTTCGAAATTACATTCACAGAAGCGGTAAAATTAAGTTTTATGCAGAATTCAGTTTTTAACCTACCACTTAGTGGTTTCACTATTCATCAAAAATTGAAAGTTTTCAGAAAAATACCAAAAATTATGCCTAAGATATATTTGATATTATGAACTCAAAAATGATTTTTACTTTACCAAATTCAAAACATATCAGTTGCATTAATTAATTTAAAAATTAATTCCCGTCGTCAAAACAAAAGACGCGTTTTTAAGAGATAATAACTATCAAAAGATTGACACTTGTTTATGTCTGGTTTAAATGTGAAATTACATCCAATGACCATCATTGTATTAAATTGTAAAAATATATTCTAAATATACTTTAAAACCACTCAAATTAATGATTTATCACTATTAATTATTTCGATTAAAAAAGTTGTTTTTAATTATAATTTAGTAATTTTCTCTATTCATCAGAATATGAATGTTATCCGAAAAGTACCAAAATTTCACCTTAGGATAAATTCGATACTCCGAATCCAAAAATGAAGTCCATTTTGAGAGCTAAAATTTATAAAATTTTAAAAAAGTGCTTATTACTATTCATAACAGCTAGTTTTAATAATATTTTAATAGCATATCGTTGTTTCGTGAAACTCAGTATTGCGTACTACACACGCTATCGAGGAAGGTTGTGATTGCGTGTAATGCAAGGAAAGTCAAGGATGCGTGTTGTGCAAGCTCCTTTTGGTGTAGCGTACAACACAAGACATTAGTGAAATTAAAAAGAATATTTTTCATAAAATCTTGGGCTGTTACAGAATGATGATGATAACATGCTTATTTTTCTGTAGACTGTTTAGCCAAGTAGATTTAAAGGTGTACCATGGACTTAGAGAATTATTATGCACTTACTGGCATGGGGATTTGAGAACCTAGTGCTATAGACTACAAGGGATAGACTGAATTAGCTTCCAACAGATTCCTTGACATTATAGGCTACATGGGATAGACCAAGTGAGCTTCCCAGAGTTCCTTGGATGTTATAGACTATAGGAAGGTAGACCTAGTGAGCTTCCTCAGAGTGTCTTCTCTTGTTGAATTACTTTAAAACATTTTTCCAAACTAGAGGAGTAATTTATTGAGTGAGCTTCCTCAAAGAGTATGTGATAGAACTGAAATTATATGAGGAATTGACTGAGTGAGCTTCCTCGGAGGGTTTCTAGACCTTGGGGCCATGAGGGTTACACCACGTGATCTTCCTCATAGTGTCCATGACTACCCTCTACTATGAGGGGAATAGACCGAGTGAGCTTCCCCAGTGAGTCTTATAAATTCGTATGACCAAACCAGAGGGGTTAGGCTGAGTGCACAACCCAGAGGGTTGTGTTACTTCTTGGTTAGGACCAAAGGGGATGGCTGCGAGTACTTCCCGGAGGGTTTCCTATTAGTGGTCTGCTATTTGCTTCACTACTGCTTGTTTTTATGTGGACTGATTATTATTGTATATCTTTTTGTTATTCCCTATTGTTTACTTTTAGTATTTACTGTTTATTGTACTGTTACATGCCATATACTCACTGACTTTTAGGCACAAATCATCTGGTGGTTTCCTACTAGGATTTAGTCTCACAGCCTGATTGGGCCATGATTTTGGGCCCAATCAAAATATGTTGTTCCAGGTATAGACAAGGGCATGCACCCTTCGACTTCTAGTATTTGATTTCTTGGAGCATGAGAGCACGAGACCAAGCTACAGCTTGCGATGTTGAGGAGTTTATCTGTTTACATTTTTTGTACTTTGGTTTGGCACTATTTTACTTCTAGTATTGTGACTTGTTTGGTAGTTTTCCTAGACATATGTATCATGCATAATTTAATATATATATATATATATACATGTGTGCTCCACTGTTACTGCTATGTCATACGATGTTTACTCGTGTACGGATTGTTCTTTTTCTGCTATTCATATTATATACTTCCACTATGTACTCTGAAAATGAGGGTAGAGTTACCCCACTATCACACCCAAGGCCCTCGCTGCTAGTTAGAAGCCTGTGGCATTTGGGGAAATGCGCATGAAGACATATGACCAACTGGGTATGGGTGCCTCTTGTCGGCTCCCAGAAACGGGACTTTACAAAGAGGTATCCGAGGGGTTATTTTCACTTAACTTACTATTTGGATCCTTAGCCAGGGATAAGACATATTCAGTACTTAGTGAAAAGCTTTGAACAGGAGTAGCTAACCCGTGTATAGGGCAAAGCCAATCTACCTCGCTTATTGCAGTTTTCTGGTTTTGCGATGTTACAGTTGATATGATTTCACCTAGAGTGATTCACATAACTTGTGTTGTTATTGTTGTTTCTATTATGGTTCAATTTCTATCACAACCCAATGAGATGACGGTATGACATCTCACGAATCATATAGACACCTGTTAGAAATCACATGCCATGCAATCATTCCATGCCATCTAGGGAGCATTTGAGATTAAATGTTGTTGTGATAGACTTGTGTAGATTATGCATGTTGTTGTGATAGATGCATGATCGAATCCATTATGTTTATTAGAGGACAGTTTGTATTGTACTTGATTGGATGAAGAAAATATTTTTTTTCCTGAGGTGTTATGGGCCATCTTTAATCAGAAATTGGTGGATCGTTGACCTTTTTTCCTTTTATATGACTCTATTGGATTCCAAGCATTGATTCACAGGGAGTATGGGCCCTCACAGATCTGTATTTGGAACCTTCATGCCTTATTTCTATGTTTTCTGAAATTCGGTGAAGTTTCAGAGTTATTTCCATGAAAAATGAAAAATAAATGGTGTGTACATTGTATATACACACCTTGTAGTTTTTTTAAATGTGTCATTGATTGTCTGAGCAGGAACGCGGTGTTGTGGAAAATTTATGGAAGATGTCGTGTATGGTAGGTACACGCCGTGTAGTACTAAGTGGTCTTCCCGGACGTGTCACTAACAACACGGGCTGGGGAAGCTCGAGAATAACACACCATGTTTGGTAGGAACACGCGTTGTAGTTTTGTTCTAGGTACCCAGTCGTGTAATGAACAACATGGGTTGGTGTTATCTTCTTCTATACAAACCATGTTTGTTCGGAACACGCCGTGTAAGGGTCAGCCATGTCGCCAGCGGTGTAACTAACAACACGGGTTGCCAGAACATTATTTAGTACCCACTGTGTCCATGGGAAGCACGCCACGTAGTCTATGATTTAGTGGACCGTGTAGGTTACCATTGTAAGGGGACTGGGGCAGGGGATTATAGTTCAATAACACACTGTATGTAGGGACAACACGTCGTGTATATTGGGGCATTACACGATTAGTGTGGAAGGAATGCACGCCCATGTGAAGGGATTAATAGAACATGCCATGTAGTTTTTATACATGTCGTGTAGTCCTGTTTGGTAATACATGAATGTTTCATTCTCTTGTTCCCATTTTTTACTCTTGTGTTCTAATTCTTTGACAATCTTTGTCTAAGGTGTGATTTAGATCTTCAGAGCTATGCCTCTGAGACGTCCTCTGGTTGAATAGTAGTTGCCTGATGGGAATCAGACACCAGATATGGCCGATCAAGATCCTCCTACTGATCCTCCTTCTGTGCCAGTTTTGGAAGTAGCAGTTATACCCATCCTAGGAGACAATACGCAGTTTAGGGAGGACTTCCTGAGGATGATGTAGAATATTTTGGGAGCACCACCTCCTGCCCCGTCGAAGGACGAATTGACGTGGGACTTCCAGCAGTATCATCCTCCTACTTTTTCAGGGGATGGAGGACCCCAGTCTACCGAGTTGGTGTTAGAGGCCACACTGACTATCTTCGAGCATCTCGAGATACCCCCAGAGAAGAGAGTAATGTTTTCCACCTTTATGCTCTGTGACACCATCAAGAGGTTGTGGGATTTGATCTCATAGTCAGGGCGCTAATAGGGTATGTCTTGGGACGTGTTAAGAGTTACCTTCTATGACTACTTCTATCTGAAGACCATGAGGTATGATCGAGCCCAGGAGTATATGAGTTTGTAGCAGGGTACTCTTTCTGTTATGGAGTACTCATCATGCTTTACTGAACTGTAGCATTTCACACCGAGCCTAGCAGGTGATGAGTTGTTCCTTTCATGGATGATCGAGGATGGTCTCAGGCTGGATATCCGTTCCCAGGTGAATATATTCAAGTTGACCTCGATATCCTCTATCGTCAACCATGCATTGATCTTTGAGTGTAATTGGAGAGATTCTAGAGTAGTGAGCCAGGGAGGTTCGAAATCCAGAGCTGGTGTTCCTCCTACGGATAGTAAGAAGCGTTGTAGAGAGTCTCCTCTAGGAGATCAGGGCAGGCGGGATGTATCTTATGGAATCTATGTTTTGTGATACCAGTGCGGTAGGAGTGGGCATACTAGTCCCTAGTGCTAGAGAGATCTGATGGACTACCGATCATGCGTAAATATGGGCCATATTCAGTGATTTTGTCAGATCTTCTCACCTTCAGCTGGTGGTAGAGGTTCTTATATGACACCACATTCTGGAGATTCTTTGCCGGTTTCTCAATAGTCTGGGAACTGGAGTTCTTCTGGCCATTCGGGCCGAGGTGGTGGTCTTGATCGTTGTGGTCAGTCACCTGGTAATCATCGACAATAGAGTGGATCAACTCAGAGTGGTTAGGCAGGGGCGCAATGTCATGGTACATGCCAGACTTTTGCTATGGAGCATATCTATCTGGAGCAGGATCCAAAACATTCTACAGTTCGAGGTATTATCTTAGTAGCCTCTGTTTTATCGTCATCTCTTTTTTATACTAGTGCTTCATATAGTTTTATCTATATTTTTGTTGTGAATATCCTTGGGCTATGTATCTTTTCGTCTGCCAACACGTTGACTCTTGACATTCCGTTGGAAGCAAGGACTTATAACACAGTTCAGTGCAGAGATTTCCCTCCCAAGGTTCTAGGATATTGTTTCTTATGGAATCTATATGTCCTAGAGATGACAGGTTATGATTTCATTCCTGGGATAGATTGGTTGGTTCCCTTCCAGGAAGTCCTCGACTGTTATCATCGCAGAGTGGCTTTTATATCACAAGAGGGTGAATCCATTCTTCATAGAGGTGATTGGGATGTTCAGGAGAGTCGAGAAGGACTCGAACATCATGAGCTTGGAGGAGTTACATCACATATTTATAGTCTTTATCTGTATAACCAAGGGACTTCACAGTTGGACTTTCCTCTAGTGGTGGATTGTTTCAGAGAGGTCTTCTCAGAGGACTTTTCTAGTCTACCTCCGGAGCATGAGGTAGACTTCTTGATTGAGCTCGTGCTAGGAGCATCACCAGTGTCCATTCCCCTATATAAGATGGTTACACCTATGTTGCAAGAGCTCATGAAGCAGTTGGAGGACATGTAGGAAAGTGTGTCATTATACCCAGTACTTCTCCTTGGGGTTTGCCTGTCATTTTTGTGATGAAGGCAGACGGTACCCTTAGGCTTTGCGTGGATTATCGGAAGTTGAACCATTTGACGGTAAAGAAACTATATCCTTTGCCGAGGAACGATGATCTCCTCGATCAGATTCGAGGAGCCAGAGTGTTCTTGAAGATTTATTTGAGATCCAGATATCACCAGTTGCACGTTATACCATTAGATATACCTCTTACAGCCTTTAGCAGCATGTATGGTCTATACGAGTATATGGTTATTCTGTTCGGTCTCACGAATGTGCCAGCAGTTTTCATGGCCCTGACGAACCATGTGTTCCATCCATACATGGATTCCTTTGTCATGGTCTTTGTGGATGATATCTTGGTGTACTCTCACACTCAACATGACCATTCCACACATCATGATATCAATCCAGTACATTGAAAGAGAATAAGTTATATGATAATCATTCGAAATGCCTCTTTTGGATGGATAAAATTCACATTTTGGGTCATGTTATCTTAGAGACATGAGTGTTAGTGGACCCAGAGAAAGTGAGAGATATAGTTTTCTGGGAGAATCCGATGAATGACTTTGAGGTTCGGGGTTACCTAGGGCTAGTTGGATACTACATGGGATTCATACAACACTTTTCACGCCTAGCAGCATCATTGACAGGTCTGACCGAGAAGGGGGCAATGTTTTTATGGTCAAATTCTTGTGAGTTATCCTTTCCACAGCTAAAGGGGAGGTTGACGTCTGCACCGATACTAGTCATGCCAAAGCCAGGCAAGAGCTATACTGTTTAGTGTGATGCTTTAGGTATCGGTCTGGGCACCATGCATATGCAGGGAGATGGGGTCATTGCTTATTGTTTTCGGTAGTTGAGGCCACATGATATTAACTACTTGAAACACGATCTATTGGTGGTAATTGTTGTTCATGATTTATGTTGTTATAGACACTACCTTATGGGAGAGAACATTTTGGTTTTAACCGATCACAAGAGTCTCAAGTATATATTCACTCAACACGATCTAAATCTGAGACAGTTCAGATGGGTCGAGTATATTCAGACTTTCGACTTCATTCTCGCTTATACACCGGTAAAAGGAAAACACAGTGGATGATGTGTTGAGTATGAGAACATAGATTCAGAAAGTTCAGGAGGCTAGCAGTGAGTGGAAACTTAAGACATTGTTCTCGGAGATGCACTTGGAGTTGCACAATAGATAGGGACATACATTACTTTCTTCTGTAGATGTTACATCTACTCTTCTTGATCGGGTATGGATGAGCCTAATATTAGAATCATAAGGATTAGTCATGCGGGAGAGTGTGTCAGGAGAAGACACTATTCCTGGATGGACAGTGGGTGAGGATGTGATCTTCCATTTCCAGGGACGCGTATGGGTGCCACCAGACATATGAAAGGAGATGTTGCAGGATTTTCAATCCTTAGTGTGGGAAGTTCATCCTAGAGTCACCTAGATGTATCGGGATCTTCATCGCCAGTACTGGTGACCAGGTATGAAGAGAGATGTTGTTGGTTTTGTCATGACATATTCTACTTGTCAGCAGGTGAAGTAGAGAATTAGAGACCATCATTCCTTTCACAGCAGTTACCAATTCCTTAGTAGAAGTAGAACAACGTCGTGATGGACTTCATGACAGGGTTGCCGAGGACACCCCGAGGGAGTGATTCTGTTTGGGTTGTCGTCGACAGGCTTATGAAGTATGCTCACTTATTGACAATTAAGGATACATTCAATGTTGTGGAGTTGGGACGGTTTTATATCCAAGAGATTGTACGTCTACATGGAGTTCCACACTCCATTGTTTCAGACAAGGATGGGCGCTTTATTTCTCAGTTCTGGTAGGGACATGATAAGGCCTTGGGGACATATGTTATTTTGAGTACAACATTCCATCCTCGGACTGATGGTCAGTCTGAGGGTAAAATCATGGTGCTTGAGGATATGCTCCGAGATTGCATTATAGGCATTGTCAGTTCATGGTAGAAGCATATTACTCTTGTTGATTTCGCCTACATCAATAGTTTTCAGGTGACTATTCAGATTTCACCTTATGAGGCTTTGTACGGTAGGCCATGCCGATAACCCTTATGCTGGTTGGATGTAGGGGAGACATCTTTTCTGGGAAATATTCTTGTTCAGGAGATCTCTGAGCAGATATAGTTGATTCGGAAGATGATGGCTACATCATAGGATTGGAAGAAGTCTTATGATGATCAGCAGAGATGACCTCTAGAGTTCGAGGTAGGGGATCAGGTTTTCCTGCGTGTCGCACTGAGGATGGGACACAAGTGGATTTTGAGACAGGGTAAGATTTCATCATGGTACGTCGGGCAGTTTGAGGTGTTGGAGAGAAATGATCCGGGCGCCTATCAGTTGTTGTTACCTAAGAGGTACCAGGATATGCACGACATCTTCCATGTTTCTCAGCTTCAACATTACTTTTCAGATCCATCTCATGTCTTCCAACATGAGGAGGTTGAGCTCGATGCTGATGCATCGTTTGAGGAGCATCCTATCTGGATTTTTGATCGTAGTAAAAAGGTTCTCTGAGAACATTTTGTTCCTTTGGTATGGGTGCTATGGAAGCACGGGTGAGTACACGAGGAGACTTTGGAGAGGGAGGTCTATGTGCGATCATAATGGCCAGAGCTATTTGGGGTTTTGTCTTCTATGCCTCGCTAGGGATATTCGGGGACAAATTTCTATAAGGGGTGAAGCATGAAAGAACCTGGATCTTCGTTTTAGGTATGTTTTTCCTTTTTCTGAAGTTTTTGAGAAATGATGAATTTTTTAAAATTTTTGAAATACACGCCGTGTACTTTATGAGTACACGCCTTGTACTCCCTTGCCGCACAAGACCGGGTGTGGACCGGGTCCGGCCCACACACACGATGTGTAGGAGTGAAGTGGAGGCTGCATAAATCAGAGTACATAAAAATAAAGTACACACTATGTACTCAAGATGTAAATGATGTGTATTTTTTTTCATTAAACAGACCGGGGTCACACATAATCGACCAAAACGTCTTCTTCTATGTCTTGTTCGAGTGAGAGATGCCTTCCAGCCATGGAACTTCTCTGAATCCCTACGCCTTCATCCGTTCTCCGAATTGACCGCTATCAATTACATTGGAAATGCTGGGGTGAGTCTTTCCTTCTCCTAGAGCCTTGTTTTCCAATTCCACTTCTTTCTCATGTTATCATCGATATAACATTTTGGATGTTTCTTCCGATGTTCGACGTTCAAATAAGAATCAATCTTCATGGATCAAGTATATTTATCTCCTGGAATCCAGTTAGGTGTTTTGTGCCTTACCATTCGATGTCCTTGAGTTTTATGTGCAATTTCCTGCAATACCCGTGAACAGGGTATTGTGTTTTTACCATTTTTCCCTTGTGGTTAATCCTACCTTGATTGCATGCTTGTGTAGTGGTAAATTGATCATGATTGTAGATAATTTCTATGATTGGATGTTTTTCACATTCTTTGATCTATTAAAAACCTTTAGGTCTTTGTTATCCTTGGTCGTTTTTCCTGTTTCCATTCCTAGTGATCGTAGGATAGATTGATGATGATAACATGCTTGTTTATTGTAGACAGTTCATCCAAGTAGCTCTATAGGTGTACCTTGGCCTTATAGAATTATTATGCACTAACTTGCATTAGACTGTTAGAACCTGGTGCTAAAGACTATAGGGGACAGACTGAGTGATATTCCCAAAGAGTCCTTGACATTATAGGCTACAGGGGATAGACCGAGTGAGCTTCCCATAGTGAATTGGATCTTATAGACTATATGAGGGTATAGTGAGTGAGGATCCTCAGAGAGTACTTTCTTGTTGAGTTGCTTTAAAACCTTTTTTCAGTCTAGATAGTGAATTGACTGAGTGATCTTCTATATAGAGTCTGTGATAGACCTGAAACTGTAGGTGGAATTGACCGAGTGATCTTCCTCAAAGAGTTTCTAGACCATGGGGCCACGAGGGGTAGACCACATGATCTTCCTCAGATAGTCCATGATTAACCTAAACTATGAGAAGAATAGACCGAGTGAGCTTCCCCAGAGAGTCTTATAAATTTGTATGACCAAACCATAGGGGTTAGGTTGAGTTCAATGCACAGAGGGTTGTGGTACTTTTTGGTTAGGACAAGACAAGATGGCTGCGAGTACATCCCAAAGGGTTTCCTGTTAGTAGTCAACAAATTTCTTCACTACTGCATGTTGTTTTGTGGACTGATTATTGTGGTATATCATCCTATTACTGACTGTTTTTTACTGTTATTGTTTACTGTTTACTGTATTGTTACATGCCATATACTCAGTGACTGTAAGGAACATATCATCAGGTGGTTTCCTACTAGGATTTAGT
Source organism: Viscum album (assembly GCA_963277665.1). Classification (NCBI taxonomy): domain Eukaryota; kingdom Viridiplantae; phylum Streptophyta; class Magnoliopsida; order Santalales; family Viscaceae; genus Viscum; species Viscum album. The sequence continues at coordinate 1,779,554,139 of OY728121.1, read as the reverse complement.
CTCTCATCCTGATTGGGCCATGCTTTTGGGCCCATGCAGACTATGTTATTGTAGATATAGGTAAGGGAAAGTTCCCTTCGACTTCAGGTACTTGATTTCTTAGAGCATGAGAGCATGGGACCCATCTATGGCTTGTGATGCTGAGGAGTTTATCTGTTTACCGTTCTTTAGTACTTTGGGTTGGCACTATCGTACTTCCTGCATTGTGACTTGTTTGGAAGTTATCCTAGACATATGTATCATGAATCATTTCATATATATATGTGTGTGTGTGTGTGTGATCTGCTGTTACTGCTTAGTCTTCTGTTGTTTACTCTGGTATAGATTGTTCTATTTCCACTATTTCTTATTGTTTACTTCCTCTATGTAATCTTCCAATAAGGGCATAGTTTCCCCACGATCACAGCCAAGGCCCTTGCTACTAGTCGGATGCCTCTGGTGTTTGGGGAAATACACTTGAGGACCTGTGACCAACTGGGTATGGGGCGCCTCTTGACGGCTTTCAAAACGGGGACGTAACAACAATCATCAGATTGACGAAATATATCATCCTCCTAGACAAAATTTTGATGTGTTACGACAACCCAATTTACCATTTTGGATTAAATATAATTTTGATGGCACTTATAAAGGTAATGCAGGACCCGCGAGTTGTGGTTATATTTTTGAAAACCGTTATGGGAAGTGTTTTAGTTACTTCGTTGGTAGTTAATGAATTACATCATATCAGGAAGCAGAAATTATGATTGTGATCCATTATGTTTTCTATAATAAGAAAACGGGTTGGAACAATATTTCCATTGAAAGGGATTCATCCACTATTTTCCATGCAATTTGTAATGGTGTGGTGCATATTTCTGGGCTGCTTACTACATGTTGGATGAATTTTCTCACTTTTATTGTAGATATGAGATACATTTTCACTCATATCATTTGTGAAGAAAACATGTTTGCAGACAGAATTTTTAACTAGATAGTTAAACACGAAATAACCAAGATGGATTACCTCCGTTTTTTATTTACTCCATTTTTGTGATAAGTATATTAAAATATTTTATCTTTAATAATCATGTGACACTTTTTTGTATATTATATTGTGATTTTGTCTTTGAAAAATTCACCCCATTCTTATAATAAAATAATCAATCTAAAAACCCAATTCAACATACCATTGGATAACTCCACGTTCTGGAATCATTTTTCACAAAAATTGAAATTTTGAAATGCGTGTAAGAATATGTCTCCATGACCTCATAGAACAACTCAAAAAATATATACTCACAATGGAATGTACTGAAGAGGTCCGAGCCATTACATCAGATACCTTTCGATAAAATTCACTCCATCATGAATAAAAAACAATCCCACAGAGGAAAAAATTGAAGGGGTATGAACAACCACCCTGGGAGATATGTAACCAAGCTAATGCCACAATATTATCTCAACTAATTAATTAAAGAAAAAATAAAAAACAACAAAAAAATTAACTACTAGCTCTTAAACACTCTCTCAAGAGAGTTATCTCTCTAGATAGAGAAAACCTAATAATTAAACAAGACAATTCATTCTTATTAACAGGCAGGATCTAAAGAAACCAAAGGAAAAATGTTACAAGAGAATATATAAACTTGAAATATGTTGTGGTAATGAGTACATATATTCAAATCATGATCCCAATTACCTTCTTCTACCCTATAATGATTCCACAAGACAAAAACAAGGGGAGAAAATTCCCACTCAACATAGTCTCCCTGTGTTCCTAGATCACTACATCTTTCTCTTCAACGGTCTCATAATCATCAACATTATTCTTTCCCCAATTGGTGTTGTAAGATTATTCATGAATGTATTGAAAAAGCTGCGACATGTGAAAAATATGATTTATCCATCTCATTTGTGAGGGAAGTGATGCATGATAAGCTTGGACTTGAACATGAGAGAACACTTTGAATGTCCCGAAAATTGGTGTGGTTGTATAGTACCATTATCAAACCACTACTTCCAATGATGGGGAGTAACCATAAAAATCATGATCATCATCATAAAACTTCATAGGTATGATCCTATGATCAATATTGGACATAAAATGATCTGGTTTTTCCTTCATCCACTCACAAATAATCTGAACCACCACTCATTATTGATTACATGATCTGGCACAAGAATTTATGACTCTCCAACCCTAGTCCAGAACAACATAGATTATAAATGTCGGTCATACATGGATTAAAATGATTCTATATCAATAATGGTGTAGAAAATATTGTTTACAGAGAAATCTTGCAAGGGAAGTTTCCATATCCACAAATCATAAAAATTTGGAACATTAGAGCGCAACATGTCTTCATGAGTAATGGTGGTCTGCTCTGTCTAACTACCCATATATGGTAGAAATAAGCAGTATTCCATGGATGAGAACCAAAATCATTGTAGAAACCTATCCACACCCTGATGTTAAAATAAGGATCTCAATTGAAAATGATCATCATTAGGATACCGTGTAGTCCCACCACCATTACAAAACAATGCACTGATAGAACCTCTAATGAGCATGAATCCAGGATCACAATAATGTATTATGAGTTTGTGAAATGATAGAATACTAAATGTATCATATAATAGAATCATTGATATCATGGATAACTAGTATCAAATTCCACAGAGATGTCCTAATACTTCCACTGAGGAACATCCAAGGGATGGAAAAACCACTAGGAAAATAGTGCTCCACCTTCACGTTCTAGATCACCACGAAACAAGACAAAAACTGTGAATCTACACAAATCAAAGCTAGAAAATAACAATAACAACTAAAAGAAGGTTAAATATTTTTAATTCTAGGATTTTCCACTAATAGAGAACTATAGAAATATTAGATAACTATCAAATTAATTACAAAAGTAATGACAATCCTTCCATTAAACTACTCCCACTAATTTTTATCCACAATCCAACATTCAAGGACCTCACCACAAAAAAATATGTTTCTCCATACCTTCTCAACATTACCCCCACTAGAAATCACCAACTTTATACACTAGATATGATTATTCCATCATCTGAAATAGACTTCATTTTCCCCAAACATATCACATATCCCAGTGTAATGATGAATGATCTACCATCAGAAACTAGTAATTATATAATTCACACACTGTATAGCTATGTGACGTAATGCTCATAACATCAGCTATAACATTACCCTATCGAGGTGTATACAAAATTTCGAATTTGTAATCTTATTAATTGTGCATCCACCCATGATGTCACAAGTTCATGTCATACTAGGAGAAAATGTACTAGAGGATATTATGACCGATGAAGACCACGAGATTCATTCAAATAAAGTAATGTCTCCACAAATTTAGGGCCAACATTAGAGCTAATAACTCAATATTATAGGTGGTATATTTAATTTAAGGAGGAATAAACTACGAAATAATAGAATAAATGACATATCTCTTCTACAAAAGAACACATCATAAAATCTGACATGATGAATCATTGAAAACATCAAACTAAACTCCTTATGCAAGAAAATAATGTACTGGAGAACATTCCATATTCTCAATTAGAAAATCAAAATCTACATGAAACCAATCATTCCACATGAATGCATGATATTTTCTAGTAAATTCCATTAGAGGAGTCATAACCTGAATGAAATTGTCTATGATCCTCCTATAATATCCCACAAGGCCATTAAAACTACACATATCTAAAAATATCTTGGGGGATTCCCAATACACTAATTCTCATATATTTGTTAGATCCAAAACTACTCCCTAGTGAAATATAACATGCCCCATGAAAAATGATTTTTTGAGCACATAAAACACATTTCAAAAACTTCCCAAACAATTGATGATACCGATGAACTCCCAATATACCATGTATATGATCAGCATGCTCCTCAATTTCAGAATAAATAACGATGTCATTGATGTAGAACAAAAACAAATATTGATGAGGACACTAAACATGATGTTAATTAACCCCATGAGCACAACTAGATATTCTTCACATAAAATGACATCATGAAAAACACATAAGTACAATGACAAAAATGGAATGAAGTGTTCAGGATATCCATCACTCTCACAAACAACTGATGATATCCTAACCAAAAATCGATCATTGAGAACCAATATTATTCCTTTTTTAAATATAATTAACCACAAATCTATAGAAAAGGATAGTGATTCTTCAATATCCCTTAGATCAATAAATAATTATCGAAAAACACCAGAAAACTGTCATCTTCCTTCTCCATGAACAAAACCGTTCCAACCTACAATGACATACATTTCCATATGAAACCACAATAGAACATATCATTGAGTTGTATGTGCATATATCACAACTCAAATGCAATAATCCTATTTATATAAATCGATATAGGAGGCATACCATGTTGTAGCTCAATCTTAACCATGATCACCCATCGCGGGGGTAATGTTGTAACCTCTTCTAGAATGTAATGAGTGTACACATTCAAAAACCTATGAAACAAGGACTCTTAAACCTCCAAAAAGCCCCAAATAAGTTCATTTTACAGGGATGATAAGGATGGAACATTCCTCTCAACCATTTTGGGGTCCCACTCACCAAAAAATACTGCAATCACTACATTAGTATAGAAAAAGACAAGAATCCCTAGGATTCAATCAACTAAATCATACACTAAATAAAACCAATCCATGTTGTGGATCACATAATTTGTTTATATCCATAAAAATAGGAAATGTACCAAGTAGAATTCATGATCCATCACAAGGTAATAATATTTAAATACATCAAAAAATCATCTCGGCCTCTAACTAGTATAGTCATTGCCCAGGGAACAAGAGGAATCTCCACCTCGTTTCCCATGGCATGGAAAAGGGCATGTGATAGGATTGAGTTAATCACTCTTGAATCCAACAAGGAATGAAACCAAGTATAAAAAAAGTAATGGGTACCTCAAACGATGTCTGGATCATATTGTTATGTTAATTTTTTCAGATGAAGCAGGCCACAACCTACTCCATGGACTCTTCAAACCTAATGATGACAAACACCTTGGCCACACTATTCTTTATGAGGATAAGAATAATACCAATGATTTTCTTTTCCTTACCAATATATTATCTTATACTCTGATTCTAATGCAACCCAGTTCCACTGCCTCAGTTGGAGCTTCCTAAACAGAGGATCATGTAGTGGAACACGTGCCACACACTATCTAGTCTTAATGTTTTGGAACTCAACCTACAGATGACCTCAATCTCTATAAGATAAACAAGTCATTTTCCATTGTTATAGGTTTGTGTGACACTTCCCTAGAAAAAAATAAATTGAAAGTGGGGACCTACCCCCAAAAAATAGAAACACTTTTTCCCTAAATGCTGAGAACAATGTACAATAGCTCTAAAATGTTAGGAATCCTCCTGACTCATTTATCGTGATTATCTAGTTCTAAATGAAACCCTCTTGGTAACATCCTATAAATTCCTAAAATTGGACTCCCCATATGGAAATAGATCTGAATATTATAAAAATTGTTTCATGAAATCGATATTGATCTATCAAACATTGTAGAAACTAAGATGAAGGGTTAAAATCTCCTAGCGACTAGCCACCTTCACGGTCAAAGAATGAAACTCAGCTCTGAACTTGTCTTGAAACTCCTCCCATAACACTACTGACTCTCTAGGATTACAAAGTATCAAGAACCACCACTTCCTCACTAACCCACACAACATCATCATAACAAATGATACCAAGTGATCCTCTCAGGGTATGACCATACTAAAACCTATCTCAACCTCTTCCAACTAGTATTCATTGGCTGCTTATGAAATGGATCCCTTGTACATCTATAGACTCTAGAAAATAGACTCTCAATGTGTCTTAATCATTGTGTTGTCTTCATCATCCTCAACTATATGGAGATTTGCTATGTTAAAATAATACACATCTTTGATGAAAACCAAATAAGGACTTTGACATGAATCTATTCATGAATAAGACCCATTTTTTATAGATCCTAAACATCGAATATGTAATAAATTCAATTTGATTAACATTATTTATGTTATTTATTTTATTATAAAATATCATATATTTTTCCCACTCAAAGAAATTAACAATGAAGATTGAGACATGATCATTTAAAAGGACTCTACCCTCCAACAAGTATCACATTGATTAGTAGCCACATTATGGTTGAAGGTACAAGCATAAGATCACATGGGGCCATAAATACCTAGGTCTAATCCATTATCCCATGTTTAAAACAATATCTAAAATGAGCTAAAATTATATACCTACCAACCTATGAAACCTCACATATAACAACATCCAAACTCCATCGTATCCCTCAACCAAAGCACTGATACCACACTTTGTTGTCCCCATCCACACAATGTGTACAATGTTAGGAATAAAATTTATAAGAGAGATAATGACCAATGAGCTCCATTTCAAGTATCACTCAGGTTGGAGAATACACTTATGTTATAATAAACATACAAACAGGAGAAATTACCTTATTATAGAACAAATGAGAAATGGATAAATAAGATAGAAACCAATGAAATTATTCTGAGACTAAAAAGAAAAATAATCTAAGGAGCACATATGTAATGTCAAGTAAGAACTACTAAAATATAAATTTAAATCTATATATACCAAAGAATATAAAGTGACAACAACCACACATCCCCAACAATTCCTATAAAACCACGAACTACTAGTAACCGACATGATCTCTATATTAAATGAAGTGTCCAAAAAAATAGTTTATATAACGATGAGTGAGTATAATTTTATACTCATTAGGATCATCCCTAGAGACTCTCATTTAAAATTAAACAAATCATGTTAGATAATAGTAAAATATAATTAAATAAAACACATCAATTAAATAGTTTTAATATGTTCCCAGCCTCACCATGGGTACAAACTCTAATTATATCATATAAGAATTCGAAATATAATAATGAATATCATGGGTACCCTACTACAACTTCCCTACTTGTTTCCCAAATATCAAAAAAGATTCATGTCTTGGAATCTCTATCCCAAAAAGCTCGCATGAAGTCACATGGGCATGGAACCAAAACATGAACCTCATGAAACACACCACCATATCCACATAACCAACATTTACTAGGAAGTTTCTAGGATCCACCAAAGATCTAAAAATATGTATTATATGTCGGATATTATACCTCAATCCATCACAACACATATACTTTGTAGATATCCTCAATCCATCATAGTATATATATGTTACACCTATATTAGTCCATAAGAAACATTATCCATAATATATGACTTTTAAATAACAAAATGGAAATACCGACCAATACACACATATATGGCGAAGACTAAACATCATGCATACCATTTCAATTAACAACAAGGAGAATGGAGTTAGCATATAGGTGGTATTCATCCATTCAAACGTTGCATGATATTGTTGTGTAAAACAACCGTAGGGTTCATAATCCCAAGGGTGATAATTTCCCTATCCGATAAAGTGGAGTAGTGTTTGCGAAAAAAAATTATTGGATATAATATGGATCCGAAAACAATTTTTGTATGACCTACTCATTGAATTAAATTTATCTAATCTTTCTAGGACTCCCAAATCCAATTTCTATTACTAGATATTCTATAAGGACAAAACCATTTTAAGAGATATGTTAAATAACATTATTCCTTTTAATCGGTTTCAATTTATTTTAAATAAATCATTAATCATTAATTAACCATTCATGTCATCCACATTTCTTTTCATTATACTCACAACAAAGACCCATGAACTTCATGCATATCCAAAATGATTCAATGAATTCTTAAAAATATAACATCAACATTTCATCCCACAAACCACAAAACTCATGGATTTAAAAAAAGTCATTTAATAACAGCATTATCACATTCAATATGTACATAATTTTAGGTATTCTAGTAAAAAATTCTATACTACCAAACACAGTGGGGTAATCATAGTGAGTATATGAACTAACTATCAATTCTTTTAGACCTATATAAGGAGTGTAGAATCATCTATACTCTAGAAGAAAAACACATAAATAATGTGGAATACCTAATTCATATTCACCTATATTGGATGGAGTGCATGATAGACCAAAATTCCCATGCAATGTGAAATGAAAAGAAGATAAAAAACAATATGTTAAATGATACCCCATCATTAATATCAATAATAATTACCTCTACAGCCAGTTCTATAACCTATACTATCCTCCACAACATCTACCTGGTCAAACAGAGGCATCTTTCCAACAAAGGAACAAACTACATCATGAACCACTAGGACCCCCCTTCCTACATACCACAACAGACCACAAGGCATAGCCATACCATCTCACATCACAACACAAGTTTTCGGAATCAAACATAAAAATTAGGATCATGGATACAAACAAGGCATTAATCCATCACACACTATGATCTCTTTGAGATCCAAAACATAATGTCCATGGCCATTACATGAAAGCAGATTACTCATACCCTTAATGTAGAGACCCGAAGCTTGACGTACATGGAAATTTCATTACTTTTGCGGAATACTTAGTACATAATGAAAACAAACACACAAGGATCGTAATAGTTTAGTGTCTTTGGAAACTCTAAATATAATCTTTTAATAGTGGTGAAAGATCTTCAATATCTCCCATAAATATCTTCCACTTTTTTTTACATAAAACCTTTCTTTTTATCCTGGGGAAAAGAAAACATAAAAGGGTGAGCTCAAATGCTCAGTAATGTTAAACAAAAGAAATATAAATCACATCATATTCATAAGAACATAACATTTTTGAAATCTTATCCTGCAAAAGAGATCATAATTTCATAACATGGAATAAATCATGGCAGTGAAATGTAATCACAATAATCATAACATAAAACATGAAACTTTGTGGCATACACACATAATCATAGAGAATAATTTCTTTTTCGTCAACACTAATTTCCAAGACTATCTTAGTGGACACAGTCCCTTTCTGAACCGAGTCACCCTCATTTTAGTCTTGTTTCACTGAACCGGTATAACCTACCGTTCCAGCCATGTCTATCTCATGAGATATAAAATCTTTACCCAATGCATTGGAGGGAGATATAGGTACCACCAATCTCATAATGATACCATTCTTATGTGTGCCACAAAATCATAAATCATACATCATTGCATAACCCATGTAATAAAATGGGATTCTTAAACATCATGACATCATAATCCATAAACAATTGATATCATTACATCATATGAAAATTGAAACCATTTAAATCATATAGACATTTTACTTGAAACATACATATCAAATAATGTCATCTTAGATGGAAAATAGTTTTGAAAAAAAACATTTGAAATGAATTCTTGAGGAAAATATCCTTTCTTCTTTAAAAACATTTTTCCTTTCATAACATGTCATAAAACTTTAAACTAAAAGAAGTTGATTAAAAATAAACTTTAAAACATGTAAATTAAGCTTCTTGTAATTAATGTTTTAAAAATCCATTCATGCCATATATGTTAAAAAAACATTCTTCTCATACTTTTGTCGGAAAAGTCAAAAAGTACCTCGTACGAAAAACGACAAAAGATTCCTTTCATATATTTTACTAAAAACTCACCAAAGGATAAAATTGGGTTTAAATAATTGTATGTGGATGGAAATAATATTACATATTGATGAAATATGGATGTGGATGATAAAATAGACCCCAGTAAATACTTACGAATAAACAATCTCGGATAAAAATGAGATTGTGATATTTTTCCTTACCTTAGGTCCGATTTTCTTCGTAAGTGTCCGAACCACCTGTATAATGATTTAAATAATGTCATTTACTTATTACAGAATCTTTTAAATTGTTATTATATCATATATGGTTCACTTATGAATTTATATTACCCGTTGTTTTGTAAATTCATGTTAAAGTAGCGTTTTGGGTAAAATCGTCTCATTTGTCGTTCGTGTTTTTACTTGTAATTGTTCATATGATTACTTAGATCATTATTACTTAATTATAGAATATAAAAAATTATTTATATATAATATATATTCATAATATACATATATATAATGGATCGATAAATGGAAAGAAATACACCGTTCATGGAGACGGTAGGTCGTACGTACGCTTGAAAGCTGTTTTCATTTCATTATTGAATTGAGTGGAATTAAGTATATGACATACATATATATACACATAAATACAGTAGCTTTATAATTTCATATATTTCATTATTATTTCTTATATATACTTTATAATCATTCTTAAATGGTTAACATGGAGAATGAATCTCATCGCGTCGTGGAGACGGTAGTCTGTACGTACGCACGAGCGATGATATCATTTACATAATTATTGAATTGAATTGGAGTGGATTATACAATATATCAGCATCAATATGATTTTCTAATAACTATGTATAGTTAATCTTTACACCATTATACCCATCCATGTAAGGTGGTGGTGGAAAATAGATTACACCACGGCGTGGAGACGGTATTCCGTACGTACGAATGCGCGGTGATTTCTTTTTCCGTAGGATGGATAGATGGTGAAATAGGGTTTTTTTCATACTTATAATAACATATCAGAATATGAGTGATACTGATGTTAATAATTCATAATGAAACAACCTAGGAAGAAGTAGTGGAAGAAGAAATAAAGATGAAAGAATCGGTAACAGACATTACCTCTTCTTTGAAGTGCTTCTTTTAGACCTCCTTTTAGGGAACTAAAATGGGTCTTTGAAGAAGACCACAACCTCTAGGATGATACTAGGGAAGTGGAGAAGATATTTTGTCAGGGGTTGTCCGAGCTTGAATGCTCAAATTGGTGTGAGGAGGAGAGGGAGGAGGTGCTATTTTATAAGGGAGGAGAGGGGCACCTTTGGAATAACTAAAAATATTATTTTATTATAAAGTCAAGTTCGGTTTTAAATAGCTCCAAATTGATTTATTTCGTGGATAAGGTGGGGATGGGTCGAAATCCTCTCATCTAATAGAATTTATACAAGGTTAGGTTCCTATTTTAACCTTATCTTTTGGATTTAACATTAAGTTAAATAATTTTACTTTTACCATTTCTTCATGTGTTATTACACTATAAGGTTAATAAACTTACTATAAGAAGCCAAAAAACCCCAAATTGTTTATTATTAATATATATAACAGTATCTAAGTCATTTGGCATAACCATATATTTTTAGGAATAAAATAACAATAAATAATATAATATCTGTTTTAAAAACTATTTTATGTCAATTTTGACACTATTTAGTAATTGATTTTTGTGAAAAACATAAAAGAATGATATGTTCAATCAAAGTAAATTAAATCAATAATAACATGTCATATTAACCTATAGAATTAGTGTAATTCATAAAAAGTCTCAAATTATATTTATTTGGGTATTTATAACATTAATTATGTCAATATTTCATTAATAAGATAATTACTGCATCATCGTTGTGTCATAAATAAATTATACTATTTAATGTCTAAACATTACAAATAAAATACCATTATGTATAAAATCTTTTTATATTTCTATTTAATATTTATAGTCGAATCAATCTTATGTATAACCCCATACTAAAAATGTTTTAGTAAATAAACTTTTATTTTAACTCATTTAACCCTTCTTTAAATAAATTAATAATAAATGTCCTAATCTAATCCAAGTGGACCTAAATGGTCATATTTTATTCCTAAGATTGTTTTTGGTCTAATTACACTTATCCAATAGAATTAGGACATGTGTTAGGGTAATAATAATATCATCTGTACCCTTAATTACCCTATTTACTTTTTACCGTGGTAAAAAAAGTAAAAAGTTACTATTCAACAAAAATTATTTTCATCTCATTGAACCACATTTTAGTCCTTGATATTAACTGTGTTTCTCGGATTTTCAAAAATCCACTCACAGAAGTGGTAAAATTATGTTTTATGAAAAACTCAGTTTTTTTAGCTAAAACATAGTGGTTTCACTATTAATCAAAAAGTAAAAGTTTTTAGAAAAATACCAAAATTTCACCCTAGGCTAATTTCGATATTCCAAATCCAAAAATGAAGTCCATTTTGAAAAATAAAATTTATAAAATTTCAAAAAGTTGTTATTACTATTCTTAATGGCTAGTTTTAATAATAGCATATTGTTGTTTAGTGAAACTCGTTATTGCGTACTACACATGCTATCGAGGAAGGTCGTGATTGCGTGTAATGCAAGGCAAATCAAGGATGCGTATTGGGCAAGCTCCTTTTGTTGTAGCAGAAAAAACAAGACATTAATGAAATTAAAAAGAATATTTTTCACAAAATCTCGGGGTGTTACATTCTACCCCCCTTATAATGAATTTCGCCCTCGAAATTCGTCGGGGTTATAAATGGTTTACTATTCGAAAGTTTCTTTAATTGAAACCCACATCGTAAAAATGAATACCAAAACCAATCTTTAAAAACAAATGTATGAAACGTAACGGTTACCCAAATAAACTAATTACTGGGTTTCCACATAGGTGAAAATATGGATATGGAAGAAAAATATAACCATCATGTTCTGATGGAGAGTGGTAGAGAATATGGCTATGGAAAAGCCAACAATCACAAATCCATAAATTTGTGATGATCTATGGTACCATCCGATTAATCAAATATAAGAGCACTAGGACAAAATTTTTGGTTTTCAAGATCATTTCCCTAAAGTTGATGAATTTGAATAAATACTTACTTTATTTTGGTACACTCTCACTATTGTTCGTGCCTTGAACAATTTCCACATCATCTCTTAAATAAATGAAGTTGAATTTGTTATCCATGAAGTGTTAGCAGATCATGTGATAGAATGACGGGTTATTCCATCTCGTTCAAACAAAAGGTTAGAAAAAGTTATAAGTCCATCTTATGGTTAATCGTATAGGGTTCCAAAAATGAATTTATACTTCATATATCATACCGCTTAATAAAATAAAACTATTTTCTACTAACCAGGGACTTCTTGTAGGCCAGTGGTAGGCGATAAATGCCAGTCACACTTCGGTTGTGGGTTTGATTCCCACAGCCTTGTCCGACGCGATTGGCTGTCACCCGTCCTGCATGTTGTCCTTTTTCTAAAGCTATATTACTATAAAATCCCATCAATAATATCGAAAAACGTTTTATCCTAAATTATGTCCAACATAATCCATTCTAATTTTTAGGCTTATCTAAAATACTTCGGTCCCAGCTCATAGTATAAAGAAAATGATTACTTGAAATGTCATAGAACAATCACGTGAATGCCATCATTTAACCCACATATATCATAAGATATATCTTGTTGGTCAAATTAAAAACATGTGAATACCTTAATCATGTATTCTCTTAAAGAATGAATACCCATTGATCCTTAGTGAAAACATGAATGTAGTTAAAAGTTAACACTTTCCACATACCAAAATCCAAAAATTCTATATACTCAAACCACGATATAACCTTCTCCATATATCAGTCATGAGCTCATGAATACTATCAAACATTTTATTTTCTCCTTATCCCTTCATTATGCGCATATCATCTACATTCCAAAAATATCTGAATAACCTTTCATGGATACTGGTAAAATTAATCATACACTTTCAAAACTCAAGGAAAGACAACAGTGTAACAATCCATATATGTCTCTTTATTCCATAGTAGCATGAGATTACTTATAAAACATTAAACCATTGACCGAGATTCAACAATTATTTCATCTCACATATCATTTGTAGTCTCTTCATCATTATCCACATAAATACTACCCATACGACCATACTGATTCTCTTCATGAGACTTTCCCTTAGGGCATTGGTTTGCATAATGCTCGTACATTCCACATTTAAAACTTTTAACCATTGTTGATGTCATAGAAATACCATTATCCTCATCCCTAGTGTTAACTGAACCTTTTCCTTTGAACTTACTAGCTTTGTGTCCTTCTTTTCCACACCCAAAGCATCTTCCAGTTCCTTTGAAACATTCTCCTTGATGCCTCTTCCCACATGATTTACATAGGGGAAATTGAACTTTCTTTCCTCTATGATCATCATGAAACTCCATCTTTCTCTTGTTAGTCGAGTCAGGAAACATACCAAATTTTACTTTATTGATCATATTATGAGATTGCCGATTCAGCATAATAATGATGTTTGGACTTCCAAATCCCTTTTAATTATGAAGAATGTCATTCCATTGTCCATCATATCCTCCATTATCGTGAATCATCTTGTTTCCAACCATTTTCTAAAACCCAAAAGAATAGTGTTAGAGGCAAAAAACATAATAAAGGGGGAGTAACTTCAATATCTAACATCTTAGGTTAAATTCTAAGATTGTTACCATAGTTCTAGGACTATCCTGTACGTATACTTATCCTTAGGGACATCCCTAGACATACCTTAGAAATATCTCTAGGGATCTCACTAACGTTTTCGCATCCTAGTATCCAAAGGTTGACTAAACCTTTCCTCTGATACCAACTGTAGAGACCCGAAGCTTGATGTACATGGACATTACATTAATTTTGCGGAATAATTATTACATAACAAACACAAACACACAAGGACCGTAATAGTTTAGTGTCTTTGGAAACTCAGAATATAATCTTCTAATCGTGCTGAAAGATCTTCAATATCTCCCATAAAGATCTTCCTCTTTTTTTTTACCTAAAACCGTTCTTCTTATCCTGGGGAAATGAAAACATAAAAGGGTGAGCTCAAATTCTCAGTAAGGGTAAACAAAAGAAATATCAATCACATCATATTCATAAGAACATAACATTTTGGAAATCTTAACCTGCAAAAGAGATCATAATTTCATAACATGGAATAAATCATGGCAGTGAAATGTAATCACAATAATCATAACATAAAACATGAAACTTTGTGTCATACACAAATAATCATAAAGAATCATATCTTGTTAGTCAAGACTCATTGCCAAGAATATCTTAGTGGACAAAGTCCCTTTCTGAACCGAGTCACCCTCGTTTCAGTCCTGTTTCACTGAACCAGTATAACCTACCGTTCTAGCCATGTCTATCTCATGAGATATAAAATCTTTACCCAATGAATTGGACAGAGATATAGGTCCCACCCAACTCATAATGATACCATTCTTATGTGTGCCACAAAATCATAAATCATACATCATTGCATAACCCATGTAATAAAATGGGATTCTTAAACATCATGCCATCATAATCCATAAACAATTGATATCATTTCATCATAAGAAAATTGAAACCATTTAAATCATAGAGAAATTTTACTTGAAACATACATATCAAATAAAGTCATCTTAGATGGAAAATAGTTTTGAAAAAAATACACTTGAACTGAATTAATGAGGAAAATATCCTTTCTTCTTTAAAAACATTTTTCCTTTCTTAACATGTCATAAAACATTAAAATAAAAGAAGTTTATTACAAATTAACATGAAACCATTTAAATGAAGCTTCATGGAAATAATGTTTTAAAAATCCATTCATGCCATATAAGTTAAAAAAAATATTCTTCTCGTACTTTTGTTGGAAAAGTCAAAAAGTACCTCGTACGAAAAACGACAAAAGATTCCTTTCATATCTTTTACTAAAAACTCACCAAAGGGTAAAATTGGATTTAAATAATTGTAGGTGGATGGAAATAATATTACATATTGATGAAACATGGATATGGATGATAAAATACACCCCAGTAAATACTTACGAATAAACAATCTCGGAAAAAAATGAGATTGTGATATTTTCCCTTACCTTAGGTCTGATTTGCTTCGTAAGTGTCTGAACCTCCTGTATAATGATTTAAATAATGTCATTGACTTATTACAGAATCATATTCACTATAATTATATCATATATGGTTCACTTATGACTTTATATTACCCGTTCTTTTGTAAATTAATGTTAACGTAGCGTTTTGGGTAAAATCGTCTCATTTGGCGTTCGTGTTTTAACATGTAATTATTCATATGATTACTTAGATCATTATTACTTAATTATAGAATATAAAAAATTATTTATATATAATATATATTCAGAATATACATATATATAATGGATCGATAAATGGAAAGAAATATACCGTTCATGGAGACGGTAGGTCGTACGTATGCATGAACGCTGTTTTCTTTTCATTATTGAATTGAGTGGAATTAAGTAGATGACATAAATATATATACACATAAATCCAGTATCTTTATAATGTCATATATTTCATTATTATTGCTTATATATACTTTATAATCATTCTTAAATGGTTAACATGGAGAATGAATCTCATCGCTTCGTAGAGACGGTAGTCCGTACGTACGCACGAGTGATGATATCATTTCCATAATTATTGAATTGAATTGGAGTGAATGATACAATATATCAGAATCAATATGATTTTATAATAACTATGTATAGTTATTCTTTACACCATTATACCCATCCATGTATGTTGGTGGTGGAAAATAGATTACACCACGGCGTGGAGACGGTATTCCGTACATACGCATGCACGGTGATTTATTTTTCCATAGGATGGATAGATGGTGAAATAGGGTTATTTAATACTTATAATAACATATCATTATATGAGTGATACTGATGTTATTAATTCATAATGAAACAACCTAAGAAGAAGAAGTGGAAGAAGAAATAAAGATGAATGAATCGGTAACGGACATTACCTATTCTTCGAAGTGCTTCTTTGAGACCTCCTTTTAGGGCACTAAAATGGGTCTTTGAAGAAGACCAGAACCTCTAGGATGATACTAGGGAAGTGGAGAAGATATTTTGGTAGGGGTTGGCCGAGCTTTAATTCTCAAATTGGTGTGAGGAGGAGAGGGAGAATGTGCCCTTTTATAAGGGAGGAGAGGGGCACCTTTGGAATAACTAAAAGTATTATTTTATTATAAAGTCAATTTCGGTTTTAAATAGCTCCAAATTGATTTATTTATTGGATAAGGTGGGTATGGGTCGAAAACCTCTCATCCAATAGAATTTATACAAGGTTAGGTTCCTATTTTAACCGTATCATTTAGATTTAACATTAAGATAAATAATTATACTTTTACTTTGTCTTCTTGTGTTCTTACACTATAAGGTTAATAAACTTACAATAAGAAGCCAAACGAACCCAAAATTGTCTATTATTATTATATATAACCTTATGTAAGTCATTTGGCCGAACCTTAGATTTTTAGGAATAAAATAACAATTAATTATATAATATCTGTTTTAAAAACTATTTTATGTCAATTTTGACACTATTTAGTAATTGATTTTTCTGAAAATCATAACAGACTGATAAGTTCAAAAAAAGTTAATTAAATCTATAATAACATGTCATATTAACCTATAAAATTAGTTTAATTCATAAAAATTCTCAAATTATATTTATTTGGGTATTTATAACATCATTTATGTCAATATTTCATTAATAAGATAATTACTGCATCATCGTTGTGTCATAAATAAATTAAATTATATAATGTCTTAAAATTAAAAATAAAATACCGTTATGTAGGAAATCGTTTTAGCTTTATAATGAATATTTATAGTCGAATTTATCTTATGTTTACACCATACTAAAATTGTTTTAGTAAATAAACTTTGATTTTAACTCTTTTAACCCTTCTTTAAATAAATTATTAATAAATGTCCTAATCTAATCCAAGTGGGCCTAAATGGTCATATTTTATACCTAAGTTTTTTTTGGTCGAATTACACTTATCCAATAGAATTAGGACATGTGTTAGGATAATAATAATATCATCTTTACCCTTAATTACCCTATTTACTTTTAACCTTGGAAAAAAAGAAAAAAGTTTCTATTCACCAAAAATTATTTTCATCTCATTGAACCACATTTTAGACCTTGATATTAACAGTGTCTCTTGGATTTTCGAAATTCCACTCACAGAAGCAGTAAAATTAAATTTTATGAAAAATTCAGTTTTTTTAGCTAACACTTAGTGGTTTCACTATTCATCAAAAATTAAAAGTTTTCAGAAAAATACCAAAATTTCACCCTAGGCTATTTTAGATATTCCAAATCCAAAAATGAAGTCCATTTTGAAAAATAAAATTTCTAAAATTTCAAAAAGTTGTTATTACTATTCTTAATGTCTAGTTTTAATAATAGCATATATATTTTTAGTGAAACTCGTTATTGCGTACTACACACGCTATCAAGGAAGGTAGCGATTGCGTGTAATGCATGGAAAATCCAGGATTCCTGTTGTGAAAGATCCTTTTGGTGTAGCATACAACACAAGACATTAATGAAATTAAAAAGAATATTTTCATAAAATCTAGGGGTGTTACACTTAAGGAATTACATTTATCACATAACCAGTTCTTTATTCCATCATGAAATAACTGATTAAATTTAACATGCATAATTTCTTCCATTTTATTATCATCAAATCATAACAACAAAAAATATATTCTTTAACACACCTATTTAATTCCTTATAAAATCAACTTACAATTCATCCCAATTTCACATTAATTACCTATTTCTCTCATGGAAAACATGATAAATAAGGAATGCATAGATATAACACTATCTAGAAATTCAAATTCCAATAAAATCACTATGAAATTGATAAAATTATTTAATACAATTAAAATATTTATTATTTAAATTCCAATATCGTCCATTGGGATAAAACATGATAACTCTGTGATTGCATTCAATTAAAAAGAGAGTAAATGATTACCCTACCTCGAAAAGGTTTTGATATTCCTGGTAGGATAATAAGACAAAAAAATAGATAATGATCACCAATCCAGCAGAGACATTTATCGTTGATAGATCAACAATTCCTTGTTGCATAAAAATAGGTGTTGGAAAAAATCTATGGGGAACATGATAGGAGGATAACAGTTTGGTCGCATGACTCCTATAGCATGTGATCTTTGAGAATATAGTAATAATGAAATCAATAAGGAGTAACAATTGAGAAATGTATATTTTCTCTTTTGTAAATATTAATGGGGAAGTGTTATTTATTATGTTTATATTTTACATTAATGAAAATCTATTCAATATTATACATTTCGTCCTAATAAATGCACCAAGACCCTTAGAGATAAATTATATAGGAGTTATGAGCTTCATATAATCCTTAAATTCCAAAAAAAATGTCTTTGAATTTATTTTAATTCAATGATAATGTTAATGGCGAAAAATAATATGAAACTATAAACACTATTCATGACTCACCATTTGATGAGTCTTTGTTGGATGATTCACTATTTGATGAGTTATCGTCTAATGACTCAATATTTGATGACTCGACATTAGATGAATCATCGTATGATGAGACGCCAATGGATTACTCGCCATTGGAGGATTAATTATTGCATGAATCACTAGATAGGAATAACTATTATGGGAACATTGTTCATCCTAACATTGGACCAGTCACCATTATGGAGAACTTCTCAAACATCCAATGGATGCCTTAAAATTCTAGAAACATTATCTATCACACTATTTGACAACTCATCATTTTGGAAGAATTGTTTATCCTACAATTCGAAGACTCACCATTATGGAATTACTATTCATGCTATAGTTGGACAACTCACCATTAATGAAAAACTATTAAACATATAGTTCGACAATTCACTATTTAGGAAACACTATTCAACCTCATATTGGAAGACTCTCCATTCTAGAAACTATGTTAAAACTACCATTGGATGAATCACCATTTTGGAAACAATGTTCAACCATTCATTGGATGAGTAATAGTTTTGGAAGCATTGTTGGACATACTACTAGACGAATAACCATTATATAAACACTATTCATCATATAATATGATGACTCACTGTTCTAGAAACATAGTTCAAACTCTTCTAGGATGATTTTCCATTATGGAAACATTGTGAACAAAATATAAAATTTAGGAAATGATTGAAATAAGTAACATTGACCTCCCAGAACACCTCATAAACTAGATTTTCTTAAAGGGATGGACCAGAGATGTTCAAAACATTAAAAAATAATTAATGGAATGAAAATAGTAGTCATGAAATAATACATTACCATTTTAGAAAATAATGATCATATGTGTGATGAATTATCATAAATCAATCATGACCACAAGATCTTGAAACATTAATTTAGAACAATCGTATATATAGAAACCATTTCTTAAATTACATGAAACTACTAATAACATAAATAATGCTTTAAATATATCTAGATAATTCCCACATTAGATCATGATGATTTACTTGATTCTCATAATGTATAAAGAGAATCAATTGGATTCACATGGAGGAACAAGCACATTGACTTGTTTCTTATTTTCAATATAGAACATGAAATAGTTTCCCATAATAATCTTGCTACATATAACACATGATGCATTTTATTAGAGGGGTATATTATCCATTTACCAAATTTTAATTATTTAAAATCATTTATATGTGTTCATTATAACCATTAAACAATGATCATATCATCATATCATAACATTTTCATATAATTATTGATTCATTAACATTTACAAAATCTATAATAGTATAACTCTATGGAAATCAATTAGATTCATTAAATCTCATTTTCTTAATCATATTCAATCCAAACAAATAATAAATATTTTACCAATAAATCATATACATAGTAAATCATTAGAAAAAAGATTTTTAGTTCTCATTTATACGTAGACATTATATAAATAATTTATTAATGAATTTTTGATGAATATATACCATCCATATTGAAAATGACGATCCCAAAATTTGAAATTGAAAAAATATTATAATAATTCATTTTGAAAATAACCATTATATCCAATAATGGAATCTTTAGTTAAATGCCTAATATTATTGGTTGGGAATTTTTGTTCATGAAATATATGATAAATGAAAACATAAATTTAACATTATTATAGAAGTAATCATGTAGTTACTTTTTATTTGAAAATGAAAATAATAGTTATTTTTTAAAATTTAGTAAAAATTAATGATGGAGAAATGGCTTTAATACCAAACATTAGATAACAAAAAACACTAAAGAAATAATTTTTATGACATATTGGAATGAATTAGAATATATTTTTGGCATAAGACTCAAATTTTTTTTATTTTAAAAAATTCTTTTTTTTCTCTATTGATTTATTATAGAAATAAAAATTGAAGTTATACTTTAACTGATAATAAATAAATATAAGAGAATAATATTAATTATATTATATAGAGATGGATAAAAAAATTTAATCATGTGATAAATTATCAGAAAACTCTATATAAACAGGGATATTAAAATATAAATCCCATTCAAAATTGGGAACCATTTTATAATAATAAACTTGAACTAAAAAAAATATGGATATCTAAATAAGAATAAATTTATAATTATAATAATAAATTAAAATTATGAATATTATGTACACAATATAAACAAAATTATTGGTGAATATGTAATTTGTCTCATAGAAATAAAAGTGAGATGAAAATAAATAACAAATTCATCTTTGGAATTGTAAGACTCATGAATCAAATTTTTTTAATGAATAATTTGATATATTTATAATAATTAAAATTAATATATATATATATAGTCAATTTGGCTAAATGTACACATTATAAATAACAATCTGTGCAGAAGATATCTTCTGTCAAAATAATTAAAATTCGAGACAAATATCACTTACCCCGAGGAAAATGATTCCTCAACACATTTGATTATTATATGTAACAAATAATGTTTTATTATATACAATTTTAACAAAAAAACTGTTATATATAATAATATATATTATTTACATATAACCATTATTCCACAATTAATTAAAAATTATTTATTAATTTCTCTATTTTGTGTTGTAACTACTTCATTATTAGGTAGGTTTTAGTTAGGTAGTTATTGTCCCTATACATTTATCATTGTTCCATAATCAATATAATATTATTTAATATATCAATACCATGTAAATTCATTATATGAAAATTTATACTAAATTTAAAAATTTAGATATAGAAAAATGATTTACAAGGTTTATATAGAGTAAAGCCCGTAGGTACATTAAAATGATATTTCAATTTTTTTAAAGATATAATAAAATGTAAATAATACTTCAAAATCCAATATTCAGTATTATACAGTATATATAATATTAATTCATTATATTGATATATATTTCTATTGATTAAGTCAAAAAATTAAAAACAAGTCACATCGCTTTATGGTGGCGATAGTCCACTCATACAAATGAGCAATGATATTATTTTAAAACAGATTGGATGATAAGATTTCAATTATTAAAGATTAACTATATAATTATAATACATTTATAAATAACATTTATATTTTAAACTCATCACTATATCAATCCATGAGGATTTATGATGTATAATCACATACATCGGTTCCTGAGTTTGTAGTCTAATATATACATGTTTTTTGGTTTTGATTCAAATTTGATGTAAGATTAGATTTATATATGTTATATAATAATCATAATAACACCCTTTTATATGTTAGATAATATAATTACAATATTTTATTTATTATAAAATTAATATAGATGTTATGATAAGAAGTTTAAATGAATGATCCTTAGTAAAGGAAGTTATCGTAAGAAAGAAAAAAACCGTTAGATGTCCTATTGAGGACCCCAGGGTTTATTGCCAAAATACATCACCAGATATAGTATATGTATAATTTTGTATTTCAGTTATTTATTTTCAGATTTTTTTGTAAAAATATCATTTGTCATGGGAAGAAATTTTAGAAGTAGGTAATCATTTAAAATTGAGGAGAACAAGATTATTTTCAAATATGAGGTAAAATTAAATAATTGGGATGACTTATCAACCCATATTGCTAAAATTTTTATGAATAATGTATTGGATGTTATATAGGGAATGTAAAATCCTCCACAATAAAATAATACACATCTATTAGATATTTTTCCCTTATCATATAAATATTCTTAATTTTAAAATTATAGAAATCATTGAAATATAAATAAGTTTTCACAATATAATTTGTTATTTGGCCATTAAAAATAAAAATAATTATAAACTTGAAATTAAATTTATAAATTAAAAATCATATCTATAGGGATAATTTATTTTAACAGAAACACAGGTAATTTGTAGAAACGCATTTTAACTATAAAAACGGTACTTGAGATTTACTATTTCTACTATTAATTATTATCAAAAAATAAAATACACATGTTAACTAACATTAAAAATTTGGATTCAAAATATTTAATTTATTGAATAATATTTGGTTAACAATTGTTTAAGAATTTAATTTAAAAATATTTTTGTATAGATGATGAAAACGCGGTTTCCCCTATAATTCATTTTCATTAATATAAATAATTTATATATAAAATTGAAGAATGAAATTGATTCCAATAACCTCAAATATATAAAGATAAAATAATTTTACTAATTTTATAATAAATCCATTTTCAAATAGAATATTATATTTAAAATTATTTTGATATAACTATATGTTTAAATGAATGAATTTCTTTTTTGAAAATTCTTAAAAAATTTATACATTTTATAAATTTTTAAAAAACTCACTCGAAGCCAATATAAAAATTATCTATAAATAATTAATTTTAGTTTGGAAAATACATTATCTAAATGTTTAAAATGTTGATTTTATTTTGTTTTATTACAAAAATAAAAAAAAAAATTGGGATAAAAGATGTTTGTTTGAAACCAATAACAACTTTATAAATATTTAATTACATATTTAAAAATATTGTTTATTTATCTTAATATATAATTAATTTTCAAGTTTCCTTTTATTCATCTATTAATGAAAATAATAATGGATAGTTTATATAGATCCTATTTAAATAATAATAATTTTTATTATATAATTTCACTCAACAAAACTACGTGTTGCATCTAATGTAGTCTATAAATGATATTTAAATTATTTGAAAAATATTATTCAAACTATAGTGTGTTAAACTATAGAAGAAATAAAATTATTTTTATCCTAAATATTTTAATGAATTGATATAAAATTATGGATACCTTTTTTAATCATATCGTCATTTTAAAAAGTGGAATCCACATATTGGTGTTTTTACAAAAAACAATGACCACTTGAGTATTACTGTTTAATAAAAAATTTCATCTTAAATTAAAAAATCTCCACATGTTGATACATTAATCCTTCAATATTATTTTCACTAATTATATCATTAAATGAGATTGAATACACTTCCCCAGAAAATGAATGTAAAATCCAATTTTATTACATACAATATTGAATGGTACTTCATTCGTGCATAAAACCTATGTAATTTTATTATCTACAGATATAGAATTCTCATGACATCTATGATAGAATATAATGGGTAAAAAATCTAAATTTGATTCATATAAAAATCAAATGAATAATTCACTTTTACTATTTTAGTGGTGTTCAATGAAAATGTAATTGGTTTCATTTTTTCATTTCCATTTATTAATTGGTAATGGTTCTTACATCGCCATGGACATCTATCTCACAAACCTAACAAACTAATATTTTATCACTATGATATATACTCACCATTATCTCTCTTCTAGTATCCCCATAGAAAATAAACCAATAAATCACTGTATTTCTTCATATATACATATGATACATTGAAAATGGAGAACAATGAGTGTTTCATAATATATCATTATTTACATTTTTTTATAAAAAAAATACATACAATGTTCCTAAACTATAAAATTCCATCAATATTAATTATAAACTAATGAATGATCATCACCTTCATGTAAAAATATACATCATTTTGTGTCCCATTATCCCTTAAATGGAAAATTTATATAACATTTTTTTGTTGGATTAAATACTTCCTCTTCCATTAGGATATCATGATCAAAAAATTTTAATTCCCTAAATATTATATCTTTGGTAATATTGAATATGTATAAAATAACATGGTGATATATACAAATATAATCTTATCACTTGTTATCCATATGTAGTTTTTAATATATTATGTAGTCATATTATACAATTAACTCCAAACTTATTAACTGGTACATTTTTACATCCTCTCAATTGAATGTGTAATTTATAATTTAATATTTGTATATTTATCACATATTTATAAGTAATGATAATTATTCCATATCATTGATAGAAAAAATATGATAACATAATATAAATCAAAAGTTATGTATTATTTTTCATGAACATATTTTTTCATGAATTATAATCTAAAAAAATATTATTCATTGTGAGAATAAATCCTAAAAAATAATTCAATGCATAATTTTAGATTAAAGGCCCTAATCTAGAGAATGGTGTAGTTTTAATAGGGTTACTTACTGTTATTCTCATTAGTAATTTGAAATTTTTCCCCATATATTCTTTTAAAGGAACATGGATACCTTTAGAGTAATAAAATGGATAGGATGAAATTGGAATGATTATTTTTCTACAAATGGTCAATAATTGAAACCTGAATCACGATTTCACCAAATAGGAATCAATAATGTTTTTATATGGAAAAATTTAATAAAATTAATTTTTTATTTATCCATTGATATCACGTCTATTGATATTAGAGAAATAAAATATTACACCTCTGGTATCATAAATTTATAGAAGGTAAATATTTCTTGAAAATTTCTTTTATTTGTTTCTATAGAACAATTCTATAGTTATTTGTATCCTCTAATTATATATCAGAATTTATTTAAATATATTCTATAAATAATTACATAAACTAATAAAGGTTATATAAATAAAATTTCATTAAATCTATTATTAAATAGGGGGTATTATTATGAAAAAATATATTCACACAATATTCAATGTTTTCATACACTATTCCGAATATTATGGTCGGAATATCCTCCATAGAACCCATAAATTTAGGATATCTAGAATTATGGTCAATCATGGAATAATATTTATCATTATATATTTGTTCAAAGAAGATATTAATACTAATAAAATGTTATGTGATCTAGAATGTTATTTTTTATAGTTCTAAATATCCAATTTAAAGTTGCATTGAAGCATTAATATTCATGTAAAACAAAACATGGTTCACTCCAATAAGAAATAGTTGACCAAATATAAAATTTGAAAATATTATATAACATTTCATACATTAATTATTTAAACACAATATTTGAAATTTACTAGATAGTCATAGAAATGTTTTTAGAAATTGTTCTAAGTTATATTATGAGATAAAATTCAAAAATCAATTTATGAATAAGAATATATTCTCAAAAGACATTAAAATTTCCAACTCAATAAAAAAGTCAAAGATGATGAGTTTCTATCCAACCATATGAGATAAACAACTCATTTTAATATGAATAAATATCATTTAAATGTTTATGATTTCTATAATATTTCGATATTTATATTTTCATTTACATATGATCATAGTATTCTTAAAAATATTAAAGATTTATATCATTACTATGAAATTGATGTTTATTTGTTTTAATGAAATGTGATTAATCCCAATTAATACAAAACATTATACTATAGGGTGAATTAATTAATTCATCACATTCCATAAACATTAACTAATTAATAATCTTAACCATGAGATGAAATCATCATAACATTTTGTGTTTTTTCATCACGTTTACTATCTCATCATATAAGATATGTATTTTAATTCCATATGACTATTCAGGAAATAGAAAAAAAAATATAAAATATGGTAACTGGATAGTTGATCATAACTATTTCATCCATAATTTAATCATTATACCTCAAATCACATATATAAATGGAGTCATTTTTTATGACCATAATGAATCACCCCATATGCGATCTATAATGTAGTATGCTTCTTATTAATTCAAAATAATGACTCATTGTTTTCTTACATTGACATAATATGTTTATTCTAGTTCATTCGTTCCTATAATCTATTCAACATAATCATTTATTTTATCATTAAATACATGAATTTTGAAAATATATTCTACGAGAGTTGAAAAAACAAGTGTGAAATAGGTTCTTTTTTAGTTCACAATTTAAATATTGTGTCAAATATGAATTTTCCTTTTTTGCGGATTTACCCATAGGTAAAAATATTCCAATAATATTTTATCATGTATTATCAAAAAACTGTATGCACATCTATGACAAACACATAATAGGTTTAAAAAAAATTATATTTACATATAAGTAATTTTATAAACATGGTCATCAGAAATGAATTATATCCCAAATATACATTGATTAACTAAACAGTTTCTTGATACCATCTATATAGAATTTATTTTTTCATAAATAAAAATTATAAAGTTTTAAATTAATATTCAAACATTATAGAAAAATATTCTTGAGGACCATAAATGATTGACAACATTAGAAACATGATAAACAATTATTTTATTTTATTAATTATCTTAAAAATATATGAATGTGATCTTCCAATAAAATAATATACATTAACACACCCTATATAAAAAATTTCTTTATTAAATGTGGTGTAAAATCATGGTAATGGATTAGATAAGATGATAAATAATGGTAGTAATGAGAGGTATCAGTAAAAAATCTTATGAATATATACTTATTTTATTATGTGTTTGAGATCAGAAATATAGCATTTAATATTCATTATTAATACATCACAGACCGTAGTCATGAGTAATGTCACAAAACCATAGTAATTCAAATGGAATGAATCATAAGAGTAATAAATAATCATAAATAAATCATGAACCATATTTTATTTTGATATATTTATGGAACCATCATATGTATAAAAACCACGTAATATGTCATTCATAATGACTGATACTATCAATAAATATTTAATAATGAATAAAAACTATTTCACATATTAGATAAATAACATGAACATGATTGAAAAACTAAATCAACAACATCAACTTTTTTCCCATAATGGATCATGATCATTGTTTTATTTTTTATAGAGTATCATTAGCATTAATATATCTCCAATGGCAGATCAAGAATATCAAATAGTTTACCATAATCGCATAATGTGATATAAATAATTATCGAACTCATTATAGGCGTATATAATTTTGGCACCACTGTTGAAATAATAAAAATTACACTATTATTTTTCATAAAATAAATAATCATTCATCATACCTTCGTATCATAGCTATTGAAAGAAGTTAAGTTTATATAAAAATTAAATGAATTAATCAATGAATTTGTTTTGGAAAATGATTAGGTCTCACATGAAAAAATACATCACAATCGTATAACCTCAAGAAAAATAACATGGATGGTACAACTAAATGATATCCCCTGTAAAATATAATATCCAGTATAGATTGTATTTATTAATGAATATAACGTCCAAAAAATATCATGAAATCATTATTGATGAAAAAATATTTCATACATATAAAATTTCATTTCTAGATATTATTATTAAATGAAATTAGAAAAATATTTCTTTAAAAAACCATTCAATCCTATAATAGTGTTATTGACACCTTGAGAGGTTATGATGGAAGAAAATTCCAATCTTTTCATTAAAGTAAAAAAAAATTATATTCACATTATCAAAAAAAATTAAATGTGTACACTATTTGGAATATTGAAATAATATTAATATTACCATATTTAAATATTTAGATATGGATAAAATTAATTCATTAAATACATTTAGAGTAGTAAAAATATTCATGAAAATATATTTATAGAAAATGGACAAGGAAAACAATTTTTTTAATGTAGATAGAAATAAATTAAACTTCCCATAATAATAAATCATTTTATATCATTAGGTCTATAGAAAATAATATTTAATGAAAACATGTATTATTAATTAATATATAGATAAGAATAAATATTATGATACTTTTGAGATTTATCTTTTTAAATATCACCTTTTGAATTCCTTATTTAATTAAATATATATTGATATTGAGATTGTGACATAAATCATATACCATATTGGTAAATATTAAATCAAATTTCTCATTAAATAATGAACTATATATGGACATTTAAATTGAAATAAATTGAATAAAAATGATCATAATATAATCTAATGTATATTATATAAATAAAATTAATGAAATATTTGTTGACTATGGCATGTGTATCAATGTAATAAAATTTGGTAAAAATCATTTACCACTTTTCTATCTTGGAAATAGATTCCCCATGAAAAATAATAATAAATTTGAAATTCTATATCATTAAATTAATGAGATTCATGATATAAAATTTCAATGGTTAAATATGTAATTTTCATAAAATATTCTATGTGTGTTACATAAATTACGTACCAATGTGTCAATTTGGGAAAAAAATCATTTATTTGATGTTTTTGGATTCATTATACATGTTTTATCTTATGTTATAAAAAAAATATTAATATAATTATATTAGATAAACTAACGAAATATAGTACCATATAGTTTTTAATTATAATATTTTATCGCATAAAATTTAATCTTTCATAATTAAATTTCGTATTTGTGGTGATAAATTATTCATTTTCAGATTTTTTTGTTATGTAGTTATCCTTGTAAATTTCTAATGATTGATTATTATAAATATTTATATTCATGAAATAAATATAAAATATATTAAAATTTTAAATTTTTAGTTTAATATATAAAATATTTATATATATATATATATATATGATTAATAGCATTCCTAGATACATTAAGAGATTAACCCTCATGAATGATGATTTTTTTTATCATATGGAATGAAAATGGTAATTAATATTTCAACATGTCATAAATATTATAATATCATATTTATCAAATTTATCTTTTAAATTATTCATTATTACTATCCATATATAGCATAAATTAGAAAATTGGCATGTCTGTTTATGGAGGTTATAGTCTAAATGTACAAACAAGTGACATTATATTTATCCAAGTTATTTGAAGGTAATATTGTTTTTGTGATATTATTATTTTTTAACAAAATATTATAAATATCATAAATAAGAATTAAATACATCATTAAATCCAATAATGAGATTTTCTAATAGAAAAAAACTACTTTGGTCTATGTGGAAGTAGTTCCATATACACATATTCAATGGTTTCCTTTCCATTTTTATGAATGTAGAAACATATATTGGATATGAAATGTATATAAAAAATACTAAATATATGTTATACACTTCTTTTATAAAAATGGAAATATAAATAAATTAATAGTGGTTGGAAGAGATGGGTTAAATAGAATAAACATCAGTGAAGAAAACATTTTTTCTTATATAAAAACCTACATTGTATCATCTATTATGGACAATAGGGTATGCCTTTTGGGATGAAAAGGGTATCCATATCATATATAATGAAGATGTATATATGTTTTTAAATTATTTTTTTATTAAATTGAATTACTAGTTTTGAACAGGTCATTGGAAGATGTCCCATTTTATAAATACAGATGAGTGACAAAATTGTAATAACAAAAATCTATTCAATAATTAGAAGTAACTACCATTATAGTATACTAGAATATATATATATATTTCATTATTCAGATAAAATTATCAATAATAACATTCATATAAATAAAATAAACATTAAATAAACATTATTATTATTATTATCCTATATGTATATATATTTTTACCAATTTAGTTTTCAACATGGTAACAAATTTTTCAAATTTTTTCTTATTTAATTAATCTGTGAAAACTAAAAAATTAATATAATTATTTTATTACATTTGTATTATTATGATACATATTAAAATAAAATTATAAAAAAATTCTATTTTTTGGAAATTTAATTTTATCCTACATTCTAGTGATCTAAAAACCCTCAATATAAACATTAAAACTATAATTTATAATATAATTTTTAAGTCATAAATAATTAAAAAAATTGATTTAACTATTGATTAATAGTAACTATTCTTATTTAAAAAATTAAATATATTTTAAATAATTAAATTCATAGAATTTATAAAAATAAATTGAAAATTAATACCCCAAATGTGAAAGAATATAGTTTTTTTTGCAAAAAAGATTCCATATGTATAACATGTTGTTATATAAAATTTCATCATAAAATTTATTATAATGAATTAAATTGGTATAATAAAAATATAATTGAATGAAATTTATGTCAATACTATTTTAATAATTAATTTTTATTTCATTTATATTTAAAATTTAATTGTCAATTTGAGAAAAATATCAGTAATTTCAATCATTCTTGAAAAAATTTATCACTTCAAAAATTTATGTAAAATAAGATCTTAGATTGGTTGTACATGTTATTTAAAAATCATTGTTATCATATTAAATAACTTTTAAAAAAGACGAAAAGATAATATTTAATACTATTTATCCAAAATAATTCAATTTTTTAGACAAAATATATTATTGATTCAATTAATTACATTTAAAAAAATATTTGAACACAATTATGACTATAAATATATTATCTAAAACCATAATAATTATATTTATAATGTTTTTTTTTCATTACTCAATATTTAATTTATCTGTTTTCAATGTCATGTTTATATAATAAAAATATTAATAGTATATTATTGTTCATCATAATTATTTGTTTGATAATATTCAAGCCATCAAATAAAAAATATTTACTTTACTAAAATTATTTAACAAAAAACATGTGTTTTAGGAATATTATTCAACATGAAAAAAAATTATGGAAACATGATGGATAATAATTTTTTTTAAACAAATTGAAGTTGTTTTCAATGTTAAAAATCATTATTAGGATTGCAGTCTACAACAAACAATCAATGATGCAATATGATATTCTTCACAAATAATAAAATTAATGATATTCTCAATAAAGATGATTTAAATTATTATTATGATCATCTGGTGTGTTCATTCTTGGAATAAAAACATTTTTACTACAAAAAAATGTATTTTTGTGATTTCAATGGAAAAATTTTATATAATTAGATAATTATCATTTTTCTAACAATGATTTATAACAAAATATTTTTAGAGGAATATTTGACATATAATTTATTAGGTTGATGCCCCTTAGTATTTTTTTTATCAATTAATCCATAGTACATTGAGTTTCTTATGATTCATTATAAAATAATAACTCTTGGTAAACAAGTGCATATTTAGTTAGAAATTGTATTAGTCGTTATGTGTATTTAAATTGAGGGGGATCAACAAAATTATTTTAATATAATTAAAATGATGAAAAAAGTGATAATATTTTACAACACAAACTTGTAAATTTTTGTAAAAATTGTTATAATTCAATGTGGACAATGGAAATAATTTTTTTATGTGGTGCTAAATGTTAGAAGAGGTCTAGTTTTGAAAACTTTTCATATGATATGATGCGATTCTCGGAAAATGGAACATATTATTGAAGATTGGAATCATTTTTTTAAGAATTACCACTAGGGGAGTATTATAGAGGATTATAATATATTACAATATTATATAAGGGTGATATATCTTCAATGAATATATATTTTTTATTTTAGAACAAATTTAAAATTTTATATTACATTAATGGTTGAAATGAAACCATCATGAATCAAATAATGATGAGATAAATATTGTTTCATGTATATTATGAGGTATATATCGTGATTTTTTTTCATTAGTAACATTTATTTTATTTCAAAATAGATTTCTAATGTTATGTTTTTTATTTTCTGATTATGTATTTTATTTTTTAATATATTTTGTTTAAATTATTATATATATTTCAATACAATTTACTATCAAAACATAATATTATTTTTGTTTTAGGTGATGTAACTAAAGTAAAAAAGGGATTATTTATATTTTGGGTCTAACAATTTCAAATATAATTCATGAATAGTTAAAATTACAGGAGGTATTAAATGAAATTTTACTTTCTAAGGGAAAACTAGAAGAGGATCAATTGGGATTCCATATTTTTATTTAGATTCCTATAACATGGGAGGAAATAAATTTTAGTTATTAATATTATTCATTGTTTTTTAGTATTTATGTTGAATTATTCAATCAATAATTTGTATAATATAATATTACAAATTAGAGTGAAATGGAATATTTCTTCATTAATTTGTGTAGTTATAATTTAGTTAATATTATATTACAGATATATATATCCGTAAATAATATAGTAAATTTTTATTTTTAGAATATTGAAAATACATATACCAAAAAATTATAATAAATAGTTTAAAAGACAAGATGTATTTGTATTGTTATTTCATAATGATGATTGAGAAGAATAGGATCTAGAATATGATCTATACAAACAAGAAGTTATAGTTTCAATGAAAACTGCTATAATAGTGATGATTTGTTTCCTGAATATGTTCAATATTGGGATGTGGATTAGAGATTTATATATCAGGTGGCCCATATAATTTTAGTAATACATATTTTGATAAGTTATAAATTATTTACTTTAATGATATATTTATTAACACTAATTGATGTAATGATCTATATAGTTGAGTTATTGGAGAGACCAATGAGAAGAATTGAGTCATATCTAAATCATGGAATCTATTTAATACCACTAATAACATATACAATCTCTTAAATAGTATTTTTTCTCCATTATGGAATTATATTTTTCAAACTCCATTGAATAGCCTATTTCAGACCATCCTAATAATATAATTTTTTATATAACTGATTGATTTTAATTCTTCTAAAAATGCTTCATGTTGTTTAAAGGACCATTGAAATATTTTTATTGAGTGAAATTATGATAGTGGATATAATTAAATCTACCAATAAATTAAAAAATAATAATTAAGATGATACTACAATATGGTCTATATCATATACGACAGTTATAGTACAAGTATGAAAATTTCAAATTTGAAAAAATTTAACACCCATATTTTCCCGTCCATCTATAGTTATTTATAAATATATTCCACTATGAGAATGAAATAAAATCATAAATATTTATTTTCCCACTTATATTTTTTATAATTAATCCCCTTATATATATTCAATTCTTTTAATGGATAAACAAATCAGCATTCCATTATTCAATATAAAAAATATTCATTCAAAATCATCTATGTCAGCTCGTAAATCCATTAGAATTAAAATTATATCATTCGAATAAACAATATATTTCTTCTAAATAAACTATATTTAGAAATTATTCAAAACCATGTTCGAATAGATTGGATAGTTTATTATTATAAACATTTTATATACTGATATCTCCTTCATTTGTTTTGTAAATCATACATAATAATGAAAATAAATTTACAATTTTATTATAAATATTTAATTTAGGATTTATGAGAAAAAAATAATTTAACATAATTTACTACCATGTTCATATCAAATAAAATGAAAATCATATAATAAAATTCCTTTTATAGTATTCTATTATATTCAATGAGTGGTATATAAAATCTACTTTAATTATCTCAATGAAAGTCGTCATAAGCCTTTAAAAATAAAAATAGATAAATTTATTTATTGTCACTGACATTGGGAAAAAACTATTTATTGATGTAATGTGATATACTATTAATAATGTGTTTATATCCAATGGATGTTTTATTTAATAAATTCTAATAAATTTAATAGGAATTAATTATTCATAAAATTGGCATGGTGAAACCACCGACACCAAAGAAAAATTTATTTTAATAATAAATTTGTATTTAACTCATAATGAAGTTGTTTAGAACCACAATATTTTATGATATATTTAACATAAAATAGTTCCATTATTATCAATAATACAACCAATCCCTATTATTAATGAACTATTATCTAATATAGTATGATAATTTTTTTTATCAAAATCTAAAAATTAATAAGAATAACATAATTTTGAAAATTATCTATAATGGTTTTATTAAATAAATGATATATCAATTTATATATAATGATAAATTGATTTATTGAAAATACCAATTTTAATTTCATGTTTTTAAATTGATTATTTTTTAGTGAATAAATAAATCATCAGTTTTAGGAATAATATGATCAGGATTATTATAATAAATTTTATGTTGAATTTTGAAATAAAAACTTTTAATTCAAAAGAAAGCATTTTTTTGTGAAACATCATATTTATTTTTTTATGGTACTTATTGTAAATTATGTTCCCCCATTTATAAAATTTGAATCATGAAAACTTTTTTCCATATGTTGGATATAGTGATACAAATTTGGTAAATAATACCATTTTTTGATTGAAAAATAATAATAGAAACCATAATAAGTTATTGTTATAATCGTTAATGAGAAATTAGTTTTTTAGGGATGAAACTAATGTTATAGGGGATCAATTAAATTATTTCATTTACCTTATGTAATTAAACTAACTCATCTAACTAGGATCTAGTGTATAATTTCATACATTAGAACATGCTATAATTTTTCTCATTTTGATACACATAATATTATATTACTATTAGTATTCAATATATATACTTGAAATCAACATTACATTAGAAATATAAAATAGAAAACATTTTTTTCACTTTGTAAAAAATAATTTCCCTTAGAAAAACACTTTATATATATCATAAAAAAATTAACATGTTGAAAATAAATCATAATACCTAGTTGGAATGAAAACCAAAATTAGTTTATATGTATAGTCGATGGTATCATGAATAAATAATAATATTATATATAGAAATATAATAAATTAATGAGATTATATTTATAAAAAAACCTATGAAAAACCTGGAATAATAAATGAATATTATTTAAATATATGAAAATGATCAAATAAAATTTAATATTATTCATTCATAATCTAACAAATCAAAAACATTCGTGTTAATTACATAACTAATACCATGGTTAGGCATAGTTTATTTCAGCAAAAACTATATAGACCTATCACAGGAAAATTTAATACTCTTTGTATTAACATGATTAAATTTTCCCACGACATTTTGATCTTGAGAAGTATAGTTGAATCTATGGGCTATATATAACTTTAACACAAAAATACCATACTATTTGTAATTCATTTCGTGTATGATAGTTATGAAACATAATCGACCAAAAAAATTATTGGAAAAATTATATATGAATTTTTTATACCTAGAAAAAGAAAATAAATATAATCATACACCATATGATATAAAATTATGAGTGATAATATTTTTTTGTACCCTAAGTCAAATTGATCATAAACCTTCCAACAGAAAAATGTTAACAATAACAACACTATGTATCACTAGTG
This sequence comes from Viscum album, assembly GCA_963277665.1. Lineage (NCBI taxonomy): Eukaryota > Viridiplantae > Streptophyta > Magnoliopsida > Santalales > Viscaceae > Viscum > Viscum album. The sequence goes on along the minus strand of OY728121.1, from coordinate 1,779,517,961 downwards.
GATCATATGAACAATAACAATATCATTCATAGAAAAATATTGGTAATATAAAAATTAAATTACAATAATTTTTGAGAATTTTTTATAGAATATAAATTTAGAAGAAAAGTTAGAAAAATATATTTAAAATAATTTTATTTAAAATGATACTTTTTAGAAAAGTATTGTAATCCTTAAATGATCAATGGGTCACGATGGAGGAATTTCTTTTTCTTCATTCAACATAAAAATAATAATTCCATTTACATTTTTAGTGATATAAAAACTATCAATGTTTTCAAAATGACATAAAAATTAATTGATAATAATTAAAAAATTTATACATTTGGAAACAAGTCATTAATAAATCGTTATTATAATTATTTTAATAATATTAAATATTTCGTGAAAAATTTATTATAATGTAAAATAATTTTTAACTTGAGGTAGAAATAAATTCTTAATGTCAAAAAACAATTAGCAATAATTTTAGATAATATAGAGTATAAAAAGGGATATATTATTTAAAAATGATAATAAATAATAAAATTATTGAAAATATGTGGACTTTATGATAGAAATTTAAAGTAATTCCCCCCTCTTGGAATGAAATGGATATAATCCATAATAACAATGATATTATAAAATTTTGCATTACCACATTTTTTACATCTAAATACTATGTCATAGAAAATTTGTAGATTGAAAATAAAACATAATATTATAAAAATAATATTTTATTAATTATATAAAATATAAAACGGATCAGAAATATAACCAATAATGTAAAAATTATTGAATATGAATTATAAGTCAAATAAGTCAATGGTATTTGATAAACCCTTGCCTTAGATTAAAATTACATCATATATGTCCAAAATCATGTATAATATATATAATTTTATTATGATTATAATAAAAAAACGTAATCATATATTTCATACCATATATAATTTATTAATATTCTTTTTTCAATATTTTATTAAAAATTATTTATTAAATTAACTTTATATGCTGATAATTTCGTCGTTTTAAAAATGTTTTAGTTCACTAATTTGGATCCATTGAATTTTTTCAGGGTTAAACAAACACCATAATGTTTATGATTATATTAATATCATATATATTCATGATATAGTTAAATATTATAATCTATTAATTTTGGAGGTTGAAAATTAATTTCACCTTTCATGGAGATGTTTGGCCATACATACACATGAAATTTATTTCTGTTAATCTTGATGGATAGAATAAAATAATATAAAAATTAATTCAAAATTTTGTATTCATTATAATATCATAAATGAAATTTATATTAATCAAATATGTCATTATTACTATACATGTAATTATGAAATTAATTTAATAAATATCACTATGTGGATGTGGATGTTGACACAAACAAATGAACAATATTATTATTTTCCAATACATAGAAAAATATAATGTAAAATGTGACATTATACATCCATAAGTATAAAAATATCACATAAATTCATTAACATTAACCTTAATACAATTAATTTAATTTTTAAGTATAAATTTATAAAATCGAAATGCAAGGCTGTAATCTACTGTACAGACAACAAACATCAATATATCTTCCAACTAAATTTATAGTAATATAATATATGTGATATAAAAATTCATAAATCATAATAGTTTCATTATTATAATATTAATATGTTAAAAATATCATTATATAAAAAATTTAATTGTTTTTATGGAAAATATATTACATCGGTTCATGATGCGATAGACTTCCGTACATAAAATCATTCGGTTTTTCCAATTTAAAGGAATTAGTGATTTATATGGACTATTAAATAAAAATTAAAATATATCATTATATATAAGATAATGTTGTTATTTTATTATCATTAATAAATTTGGTTTGATAGAGGTGTATCATTAAATAGAATAAATATACATGTTTAAAAATTTTAACTCATCTTCAGAGGATCACTTTAGGTTTATATTGAAATAATTCGATAGATAGATTAGTAAATCAAATATCATCTATAATATGTGGTGATGGAATTAAATAAGCAATTCGTTATGTTATTTTATACAACAATGTGTTTTGAATGTGCATAAATTTAATTTCTCTAAAATTGATTGTAATTTTTAAAATTATATGTAATTATTCTGAGACCACACACCTTGAAAACATGTGATTAAGATGCCTGGTGAGGCTGGAACAGAATTTTGACCTTTTCTTCACTTAATTAAATGTATATTTGGGATTTTATAACCTTTGATCCCTTCCTCAGATAAACAATTTGAGTGCACCATTGAAATTAGAAATGTAAGATACACCTAGAAAGGACATAACATCGACCACCAATGGTCAAACAGAAATGGTAATTTTCATCCATTTCGATAAATACTAAAATTACATTAAAAATATAATTTCTTTTCTTTTCACGTTAATTGAGCGTAGGGTGATTATGTTTTGGTACAACTACGAGGTGGATTGATGAGTCTCATTAATGGCTCCATAACTCTCAATGTAATTATTCTTCAATGGAACAAAACATCAAAATTGTTTTATAAATAAAATAGAGTAATGAAGGAACATCATAGCATAACCGAAACAATGTCACATGTTTTTATTTTATTTTGTTTGATGCATTGATGGAGCGAGGAATGTAACTGTGATGATTATTTGATGAACCTATGATGAACATCCCCTCCAACTAAGAATGAAAAACAAAAACAAATGTCAAATATATTCGACATACCTCAATGAATAGATTCGAAAGCGATGAAGAACTTAGTTTTCATGAATCCTCAAGAACGTAGCACTGTGTCTAAAAATTTCAAAGAGGTAGGGGTTTAATTTTTTCATGTTATTCCTATTTTTTATTCTAGAAATAATTAACCTAGATCGACCCTAAGTAGTTTGATCCAAGAATCATTCATTTATGCAGAGGGTGACCTAAATTTTGGGTGTTATCATCCGGGAAAAGTTTATGTATAGCTTGATTGATCCACAATCCCAATGCCTCCCCATGATTATAGACAACTAACACATAGGGAACATGTATTCATGAACAATAGTTCAGAATCACCACATGGGTGCTAATTGTGAATAGATTTTCAAAATGGATGACATTGTGGGTTTGAGATCACCCTGGCAAGGAATACACTCATATGTGGTTGTATCTAAAGAAGGAATAATGAACAGAGCACCATAGCATGTCTGGTGGTCAGAAGATGAATTTTACAATGGAGGTGGTGGGGTTTGTGACATGCGGTGGAGTTGACCACATGTCGGACAACATGACAACATGTTGTTAGCCTTTCCTACAGTAGTGGGGAGACGTGGAACCCACTGGGAACTGCGTGGATTTACACCCCCCAAGTTGTGGACCCTCGATTGCGGTAGGAGGTCCTTGGGTGTCTGCGGGGCATCTGCGTCCAAATGTTGTAGCCGACTGTATGTCAGAAGTATGACCCACCACAGACCTCCCTGGAAGTTGAGATTCAGGCTGAAGGGTTATGCCCTAAGCCAGTGGGCCGGTCCCGCCGCTAGAGGGACATGCGAACACTAACGGGCCAGGCCTGTAGCACAGTGGGGTGGATCTGTGCCAGTGAGCCGGAACTATAATGGTGGTCCATACATGTCCAAGTGGGTCGGTACCGCACTTATTGGGCGGGAACCGTGTCCTTTAAGCTAGGATATACCCTCGTGCAAACTGGATTGGGTCCATCAGGGACAATTTGGACTGGCCCACTGGCGAGGCTGAAGTAGAATGATCTATAACTGAATTGGGCTCTTTTTAGATGGTATAATTAAAATGAGGTATGTGGGACCCCTGTGAAGGGATTTTTGGGTCGGTATAATCGGGTCGGACTGCGCTCATACACTACTGACCTCATCTTACTAAAACAAATGTATGTTTTCAACCACATTTCTGATTAATGTGTTGTTTGTGGCATTGGAACCCACTAGAAGATGTAGATCATTTGGAATTCCTTTAAAATTATTTCAAGGATGTTAGTATGTGAATAATTTATTGAGGAGTTGTTATCCCATGTGCAATACATATATAACCATGCAGTTGGATGACACCTGAAGACTGCCAACTATCTACTTTGTGTGACCCGATGATGGCCAAGTGGGAAGCAGATCGGTGTGACCCGGTAAGCCCATGGTGGAGAGACGCTCTATGTGACCCTGTATTCCTATGATACTCAACCGTAGATGTATCTCAATATGACCATGGTGTGAAGTAGCATTGTTTGACCTGGTAGGCCCAGGGTGTGTAGTGGCTCGGTGTGACCCATTATACCCACAATAATCATTAGGTATGGGTACTGCAGAAGTCCAAGGTTAGAGGGAAGTGTCTTCTGTTTGACATGACATTCCCATTGTAAATGATAGAAGATGAGTTCTACAATGAACGTGGATTTTGATAATGTGACATATTATACATCAATCACTACCCAAATCATATACCTGATGTGATCTATCTTGTGCTTTATTCTTCACATTGGTGATTTTTGGGTTGTCTTAACTTTTTTCTTTTTGGTTTCCTACTATTTATCGCGTTACTCACCGCTACATGGTATAATACCACTCGTGTCATGTACCGTGCATGTGATCACTGTTTCAACATATACATTGGTGAACCGGGACTGATAGGTGCTAAGGGAGACGTGACTAACAAGCGCTACGATGGCATACAAGGTGGCCTAGTATTCGGAGAGACCCAGTAGGATCAGGTATACCTGACATTCTACTTTGGTTTCAAATATCTAAAATAATCTCATGATTGTGTGGGAATTTTTCCATGGTTTTCCATCAGAGTTTCTTTTTTTTAAATTGCTATTTTTTGTTCAATTTATTGGATTTTATAATGGAAAAATTGTATTAGTTGTACATGTAATAAACTCTAGTTTAGTGATACCTATTTCTTTTTCAGTGTGAGGGAATTTTTTGGGTGTGTGTTTGTGTGCATACATGTACTCATTAAATTTCATCCCACATGCAGGTTAACACATTTTGCATTAGTCACCAGACCATGGCCTTTGGGAGGCGGGCTTCTGTTTGTCACGACACAGGCCCCATGGGATGTGTCAAGAAAAAGTGGAATCATAGGTCACTTAGTCCAACCACAAAGACTGTGAGTTAGTTTTTTGTTTTCGGAAAACATTGTTATGTGTTTCGAGTCTGAATTCATGATTTTGGGTGTCTAGTGTTTGTGAGGAGACTGAAATATCCATACACCATGACACTGAATTATGTTTTTTGAATCTATATATGAAAAAACTAGTTTCATAAGTTTTCCATAATTTTATTTTCAAATAAAATTCATCTCACCATATATATCCTTATGACCATGGTATATATAGATCTATCTTAGTATGTCTCCATGTGGATGACTATCTTGGATCCTGATATAAGGTCATGAGGACAACCCACCTAGCAATGAGGCCTCTGTTCAGGGAACGATTCTAGAGATGTCCCCACCAGGTGGTGCAATAGTGATACCACCACCTGTCGGTCATCATCAAATGTTGGTGGTTCTAGAATAGCACATGTGTATACTCCGTGACAATCAATAGTTAAAGCGATAGATCACCCTTGGACTAGGGGAGGTACAAATCCTCAGTTCTCTGTTGACTTGTAGGAAGTAGTTATGTGATTCATCTTCTTAGTGAGGTCTCCACGTAACTAGATGGAGATCATGGTAGCATTACTTCTAGATGGATAAAAATGGATATGGTGGAGATTGACCACCTAGAATAATAATGTGGTGACCCTCGCCTAGGAGGACATCAAGTGGCATTTCTAAGAGGACTTTATCCCCATGACCTTGCACTCAATGGGAATTCAAGATTTGCTTCACCTTTAGTGGTGAAACATGAATGTTGTTGAGTATTATGTGAGGTTCACTAATATTTATCACTACCTGAAAAATATGGCTTGAGACCCATTGTTATTGGATCTAGCCTTTCAACAGGGATTCAAGTGGGAGATTATGGCGGTGGTGTTTCCTCTCAGTAACCATACATATGCTGCATGTTGGTGTGATCCCTTCTGGTAGAGAGCTTCTTGGTGTAGAAGGTACACATAACTAGATCTACCGGCAATCCCCAGGTGGAAGATTTTTTGGCTGGCCGGAGATAGTAGATCTTAGAGCCCAAGCAGGCCATGTGTTTTAGAGGACAACCCTAAGACTCTGGTTTAGTAGTGTGGGGCCACATTCTTGGGGGAGTTCACATGGAGCCAAGTTTTTCATCACGTGCGGAAGATAGTGACACATTGAACATGAATACCCAACCCACAATTTATATGATCAATAGATGGTCAATGATATGCCGAGATGGAGAGAGAGGATGGAGCAAGGAGGTCTGTAGGGCGACAAACAATGCTGGGGAGTAGGCCAAACAATAGGTGGTGGGAGACTGTTTGAGGTTTTACCACTACTACCCCAAGGTGGTCTACCCCAACAATAGGGAGTTGAAAGATAGGGGTGAGAAAATCATTCAGGAATAGAGGATTATGACCATGGAACTCGAGAGATGATTTGGGGAAACGATATGTGTTTTCTCCACCCTCACTGTAGTTCTTATAGACACATGTGCTAGTCACCTCTTCCATTAAATGAATGTTATTTGGAGCTCGTAGATTTTGGTGGTGCCATTTGCTATATCTTTATCACTGAAGACTCATATTGGATGGGATTTTATGAGTACACAATAGTATCAGCAATGTTATCTTACTCGAGGAGGTGAGACCTTCATCTGGGATATCATAGTAGCGGCATCTAGTCCTTACGACGTAATCTTGTTTATGGATTGGTTATCAACACTCTATAGTTATATAAAATATTTAGGCATATTGTTTTGTGTGACAATGGATATTGGACCAGGTTTTCCTTTACCAGTGCGAAGGAATCCTATACAACACGGGACAAACTCTTTTAGTGGAGGGTGTAGCCTATCGGTCACCAGTTGGCTAGACTCACCCTCAGTGCATTGGATGAGAGGAATACATGATTCATATTAGTAGTGGATGGGTACTATGGTGTTTTTCATGAGGATGTTCTGGGACTAACTCCTCGCCAGGAATAACTAATCTGCTTCGACATCTACCCTGGTATGTCACAGATATCCACACTAACATATCAGATGGATCTTGCAATAATTCATGAGCTGAGTGTATAGGTCTTGAAAGAGAATATGATCATAAGTCATAGTGTTTCACCTTGTGTAGCCTTGATACTTTTTTCCAAGAAGGAATAAGTGACTTTGAGGTTATGTGTGGACATCCGGTGCCTAAACCAGGTGATCGTTCTGAACATGTATCCACTGTCTAGAATCACTGATCTAGTCAATGAACTGAATGGGGATAGTGGTTCTCAATGATAGACCTCAGATCAGGCTATCACCAGCTTTTGGTACGAGAATATGGTTCCCAGAAGATAGCCTTCAGGTATAGGTACGACCACTATGAGTTCTTGATGATTCCATTCGGCATGATGAACTCCCCAATAGTGTTCGTAAACCTCATGAATAGGATCTTACAACCATACCTCAACCCGTTTGTGTTTGTATTCATCGATGACACACTAGTGTAAATATAATTGTAGGAGTAACAAACTAAACACTTGTCTGTATTCCTGGATACAGTCATAGAGTACCAACATTATGGTATGCTTTTGAAGTGTCAGTTTTTGATTCGATAATTCTACCTTCTCTAATATATCATCTTAGTGGATTGAGATACAATGGATTAAAAAAATATAGATCCAGGAATTTCATGGGCGCTGCCTAGGAATGTGAATGTAGTGAAGAGATTCTTGAGGTTGGGTGGTTACTATAGGGGGATCATGCGTGACGTTTCCAAAGTTGCAACACCCTTATTAGATTTTACATGGAAGTGACAACCCTTCATGTAGATGAATAAATTTCACCACCGTTCCGAGTAGTTGAGGAAGAGGATGACTAGTTCCCCGCATAATGAGACTAGTAGTGGGGGTTTTGGTTATGTAGTTTACTACCACGCATGATGGACCGGACTAGGTTGTGTCTTGAAGATTGATCGAGAAGTGAATGCATACGAATCATGACAGTTGATATAGTATCATCTAAAATAAATGAACTAAAACATGAGATTAGTAGCACTGGACTATGCATTGAAAATTTTCCATACTACTTGAGGTTTGAAAATTTTAATTTTTACTCAGACCACAAGGGTATCATGTATATCTTCCCCCAAAATTACACAATACTGAGACAAAAACAATGGATAGAGTTCGTAAAAACATTTAAATTAAGAAAGTATATAATCCTATAAAGGGGAATAATTTGGCAGACACACTTAGTAGGAAGACTGGTTTGTAGTTGTTGAGTGAGTTTACAAACCATATTCCTATGATACATGTATTCATCAGGGATGATGGTTGAGCTATATAACTTTAGTTGGTGATTGTTACTCTCATTAGTTTCTAGTGAGTCAGGGTGCTACAACTTGTGGATTTTTACTATGCTGCCTCATATAGAAAATTGACCATTTCATACATTACTATTACATTTTATTAAAGATAAAAAACATAATAGTATTACACATTGAGGATAAAAAGGTTTAGCGTCTTGGGAAAACTCGGACCATACATAACAATTACAACATCAGGCATAAACATTTATTTAATTTATTCTTCTCTAGATTCTTATTGGAATTTGTCATCTCCTTAGTACATGTAGCCACATGAGGATATACATCAAAAGGGGTGAGCTAGAAGCCCAATAATAGGATAGATATGAACAATATAGCATGTGTTGAGAATATTCATAACATGGGAAAAAATCATGAACATGAGATGAATCATAAATATATTACTTGGAATGTTTCAATGCATAAAAACAAAACATCACGTCTTAGTGGTTAAATACCACACATACTTGTGTACTAAGATAGAAACTTGATATCAAATCATTTAAAATTTTCTCATGAGATTCATCACATTACCCGATGCATTGGAGCGTTGTATAATTCCAGGCACACCCATCACTTTGAAATATTCATATTGCATTATATAATTCTGGGCGCACCCGTCACATCATAACATTTTCATTATCATGCTAGAATCATAAGACACATATCAAAAAATGAACATAAATAACCCATGTAAAGGAATGTTTTTTATCTCATAAGAACACATTCATAAACATTGAGTTCCCAAAATATAGAGGTAATAACATACATGTTTCAATAACCATTCACTTTGAGGGAGAAGTAAAAGTTGTGTTCTTAAAAGAAGTGTTATTTTGGAAAAAAAATTGGATGACATAATAACCAGTGATTAACATGTATATCCTATAAAAGGACAGGAAATGATGAAAAAATAATCTTTATGGAGTAACCATATAAAAAATAATAGAGTGAAAGATGGAGAACCCGAAGGATAAAAGTTGGGTTTGAGAATTTCCCATTACCTTGTACCCGAATGCTTCTTTCTCTTTAATGTCATGTGTAATGACATTATATTCATTAATTAGAAATCCAGAACCTTGTATAAATTAATATAGTTAATTATGGTTTCATTAAATGAATTTATGTCCCTTTGGATGAGTTATAGAATTTAAAAACATTATTTGGGAATGTTTGTTTTTCTGGTTTTCTTGAGTGGTTCACATGTATGCATAAATTGAAGTTTCGGTAGAACATGGGTAAACATCCAGAACTGATAAAACTTGTTATAAATTACATTATAGGAGTTTTGATGATCTTAAAATGAATGAAATTAGATCCACGTGGATGAATCATTATATAAGAATTAAATGATTATTATTTGGGTTAATTTCGGCGGTTTTTCGATGATAATGAACTTGTTTTATTTTATCACTTATAAATATGATCATAAGATAGTTAAAAATATTAAAATAGGAGATAATAAATATAAAATATTGTTTTTAAACCATAAAAATGGTTTCATGAGCAGATCAGAAGGTAGAAATGGAAAAAAATCCAGTCGTTCTTGAAGGTGATAAATTAACACCTCACGAACAATGTTCTCTTTTATAAAATAAATGGTGGAGGGAAATGGGTTATGGATGATGTTTTGATTATAAAAATTCAGTATATGTATTATAATGTACTTAAAATTAAATTTATATGAATACAGGTGGAGAGAGATGAAGAAATGAACTTGAACTTGAAAGGAAATTAAAGGAGAAGAGGGAAAGAAATTGCCTCTTGAATCCTTCTTTTGAAATCCTCTTTTAGGGCCTTAGATTGGTATTTTAATGATACCATATACTCTTGGACGTGGGATAGGGGATAGTTATGGTGTTTGGGAAGATTTTAGAGAAGTATTTGAGCTTGCGAGTTTTGCAAAAATGGGGGTGTGAATGGTGGCTTTTATAGTTGATGGGAGAGGGGTTTCCTTAATATAAAATTCATTAATTTATTTATTTCCCCTAAGAAAAGGAATAACGAGTCCTAGATGTCCATGATTATTAATTTTATCATGTGATCCCGAAACAAGTGGTGTTATATCAGTAGAGCATGATCGATGACTCAATTAATACATTATTTAGCATTTATTGTAAATTATCGAATTCTACTATTCATCAAAAATTCATGTATCTCAGAAAAATCCCAAAAATTTACCCCAACAATTATTCTACATGTAGAATCAAAAAATAAATTCCATTTTTAAAAAATAATTTTCCAAATATTATTAATTTAATATTTATTTAAAATCATAGTTTACTTAAAATAGTTTTTAAGATTAAAACTGATTTTATAGTGCTTTCAAAAATTATGTAGGGTCTTATAAAATTATCTAAAAACTATAAGAAATTGATTTAATAAATAATTTATACATTCATAGAAAATAAATTTTCCATTAAATTAATTAATTAGTTGTTATTAATTATTTATGACTTACAAAATTCTAAAACGTTTACTAAGGTTAAATTGTCACATTCTATGATGTATAAATTTTATTTTATTATTCATGGATATAGTTAATCATATGTTGGATGATTTTCTATTAATAAGGGTCATATTACTATTCATCAGGGTATAATACTATTCCTAAGGGTATCTTACTATTCACCGAATATTATATTTGTTTCATTAGACTCCAAAAATCATCTTGAGCACAACCGTGGATGTCCTATTTTTAAAATTCCAAACACAAAAGTGATAAAAATATGTCTAAACGTCACTTATCACATATTAGTTCATTATTTTGTGTTTTCATGTTATTTTATGATTGAAATATATGAAGGAAATTTCCATTTAAAAACATTGGGTCATTACATTCTTCCCCCTTACGAAATTTCGCCCCAGAAATTTCACTTTACACATACAGGTGATGGTGTTTCTCCTTCATTGCCTTTTCTGGTACCCAAGTTTCTTCCTCAAATTTATGGTTCCTCCCAACACCATGAAAATATGGGTTGTCTTTTTGCCTAGAACCTTATCTCTCTGATACATAATCTTTACTGGATGCTCCTCATTGGATAGATCATCTTTTAGCAGCACCACCTCTCAGCTTAGTACTTGTGAGTGGTCTGGTATGTACTTCATCCATAGTGATACATGAATCAAATCATGAACTAGAGGCATATTTGGTTGAAGTGAAAGATGATAAGCCACATATCCTATACGGTCAAGGATCACAAAGGGGCATATCTATCTTGGTCTTAGCTTCCCGTTTTTCCTGAATCGCATGACTCTATTCCATGGAAATATTTGAAGGAAGACTTTATCTCCAACATCGAACTCTAAGTCCCCTCGACGGTTGTCAGCATAGCTCTTTTTCTCACTTTGAGCAGCATTGATGTGTTTCTGGATGAAATGACCCTTCTCTGTCATATCTTGATCAAGTTCGGGTCCTTGCAGATTTCTTTCTTTAACATCATCCCAACAGGTTGGAGTTCTACATCGCTTTCCATACAGATAATCATATGGAGATATCTAAATACTTGAGTGGAAGATATTGTTATATGAGAACTCAACCAATTGGAGATGCTGATCCCAACCAACTTTCAATTCAAGAGAGGAGGATCATAGAATTTCTTCAATCATCTAAATAGTATTTTCAGACTGGCCATCAGTTTGGGGGTGATAGGCCATGCTAAAATTTAATTCAGTACTCAAAGGATGTTGAATGCTCCTCCGGAACATAGATGTGATCCTTGGATCACGGTCAGAGACAATTGAGAGTGTAACACCGTGCAGTCTCACCACATCTTTCACATATATCTTTGCAAGTCATTTAAGCGAGAGATCTTTCTGAATAGCAATAAAATGGCTAGTCTTGGTGAGTCAATCAACCACAACCCATATCTCATTATTTCCCTATGACATCTTCGGGAGACCCATGACAAAGTCCATAGTATCATTTTCCCATTTCCACATGGGTATAGACAATTGATGCATTATACCCTTGTACTTTTTATCGGTCATCTTTAACATGCTGAAATTCCATGTACAATGAGATATATTCCACAATCTCATTCTTCATGTTATCCCACCAGAAGTTTCCTTGAAGTTAACGATACATCTTGGTACTCATAGGATGAATAGAGAATGTTGAGCTATGTGAATTTTCCAACAGATCCTTCTTCGTACCGGGTGATGAAGGAACACAAATCCGCGTTCAAAACTGAATCACGACATCATCGTTGATATGGAACTCTTGTATCTTCCCTTCCATTACTGCATCCACCCACTTTTGTATCTCCACATAATCCATTTGTGATTCCTTAATCATCTCCTAGATTTATTGTTGTGCAATAATTTGGGCAAGGTATGATGTATCCTCTACCCTTATGATTTCCAAATCCATCCTTTTCATGTCATTGAAGACAGGGTCTTTATCACTCCGCAACATGGATAGAGTTGCAAGTTCTATTCTGCTTAATGCATCGTCTACCTTGTTCACCCTTCTAGGATGATAGTGAATAGAGAAATCATAATACTTGATTAGATCTAACCATGTTTATTGACACATGTTGATCTCCTATTGTGTGAATATATACAATAGGCTCTTATGGTCGGTGTATATGTCACACTTCACGCCATAAAGGCAGTGTCGCCATATTTTCAAGGAAAAAATCACAGCTACCCTCTCTAGATCAGGAGTTGGGTAGTTCTTCTCATGGATCTTCAACTGTCGAGAGGTGTAGGCTATAACATTATCATTTTTCATGAGTACACAACCCAAGACGTTCTTTGAAGCATCAGTGTATATCACAAAACATTATCCACTTTTCGGTATTATGAGGAAAGGTGCAGTGATCATCCTTCTCTTTAATTCCCTGAAGCTTCCCCCACATTCTTCTGTCCATACATACTTTACCCCTTTCCTTGTAAAATTAGTTAGCGGGCTTGACAATCGTGAGAAGTTTCTAAAAAAATGTTTGTAGTACTGAGCTAATACAAGAAAACTACGGACTTTTGGGACACTAGTGGGCCTTGGCCATTCCTAAATCTCCTTTGTCTTTGAAAGATCCATATAAATTCCCTCACCTTAAATTATATGTCCCATGAATGTTACTTGATTCATCCAAAAGTCACACTTTCTGAACATGGTGTAAAACTCATCCTTTCTCAATGTCTCCAATGAAAGTCTTAGATATTCTTCATGTCCCTCTTTACTATTAGAGTAGATTAGAATATCATTTATAAAAACTACCACAAATTCATTGACTTAATTTCTAAAGACAATATTCATCAAATCCATGATGGTTGTAGGGGCATTATTAAGCCCGAAGGGAGTTACCAAAAACTCATAGTTCCCATACCTTGTACTGAACGTAGTCTTCTAAATATCTTCCTTCTTCACCATTACCTGATGATATCCAGAACAAAGATACACCTTTGAGAAGTATTGAGATCCTCTTAACTGGTCGAACAAGTCACCAATCCATGGGAGATGATACTTGTCATTTATGGCGATCTTGTTGATTTCCCGATAATCGATACACATCCACACTGTTCCATCCTTCTTCTTCAAAAAAAGCACTGGTTCACCCCATGGTGATGCACGTGGGCGTATAAACCCTTTGTCCTGATGCTCTTGTAGATGCTTCATTAACTCCTCCAGTTCGATAGGATTCATCCAATAGGGACACATCGAGATAGGATTGGGTCCAGGTATGATTTCAATTTAGAACTCTACCTCATGATCTAGGTGAATTCTGTGTAACTCTTTGGGAAATACATCGTTGTATTCCCTCACTATTGGAGTTTCCTCAAGTTTGGCACTTTCATTCGACTCAACCATTTGGGTGAGGTATGATTATTCAAAGGGAATAAACACCCACACCATTGAATGCTTTTTCAAAATAGATTCATGATCTTCCTTACATTAGTAGAGGAGCGTGGGATGGTTCGGAATATGAAAAGATATTTCATTTTCTTGAGAGTTTATATGTTCTCTATATTGTGAGAGCTAATCCATTCCCATTATAGCACTGAATTCCACAAAGGAATGTATTACAAGATTTTCCAGAATAATCTTCCCACATACGCCAATTGGAGAAGAGTAAAAAACATGGGTTGCAATGATTGCACCACATGGTGTTTTTACAGAAATCTCTACATCAAGGTTTCGGGGCATCAATTATATAGTTCTATAGAACTTGTATGATATAAAGGAAAGCATAGAACCAGAATCAAATAAGACTTTTACCATTATTGATTGAATAGGAAGTGTACCTTGTATGACTTCATTATCATGATCCACCACCGTAGTAGTGAGGCATAATCCTTCCCTAGTTCCTTCGACATCGGTTGATACTGAGATTGATTACCCTCAAGAGATCGTGGTTTAGTGAACTGTTTTGCATAGTTACCTAGCTCCTAATAGTTGTAGCATTGAACCATGAGTGGTTCTCTACTTTCATCGGCTACATTATCCTTCCTTTTAGTGACTTTTAGACACTCTTGCGCATGTTGTCCTTCTTTCCCACACATGATTCCTTTCCCTCTACCTTTGAGGCTATTCCTATGGTTCAAAATCCCAATTTTTTTGCATGTCGGTCATTTATTTTTCTTCCCACCATTATCATTAGCTCCACCGTCTTGAAATTCTATCTTTCATTTCATATCCCCATAGCCTTGGGACCATCTCTAAACTCAATATCAACATTGAGAGCACACCGAACAACTTCTTCATAACTACCAAAGACTCGAATTGTAAGAGCCATTCAAAGGTTTGGTTTCAATCCACTAATGATTCTACCAATTATTCTATCATTGTTGATAACAAAACCCGATGTGCACCTTGCGAGCCTTGTGAAATTTGATTCATAGGTTGGGATAGTTTCTCCTTATTTTTTCTTGTGCTCTATGAATTCTCTATCTATATTCATGTGAATAGTTCTTGAGAAATACTTGTAAAGAAACATTATCATAACGTCTTCACATTCCATCTCTTTAATTTCCTACCTTGGAATGGTGTTATTAATCAATTCCCAACATTGATCAGCTTCTCCATCTAAAGGATAAATTTATAGAGTCACGTTCTCCATCTCAGTACAATGAAGCACAAAAAAGATCTGCTCCATGGAGTTGACCCACTGTTCGACAACTAGTGGATCAGAAGATCCACAAAATGTTTGTGGTCGTTTCCACAAAAAACATTCGATAGCCAGTTTCTCCCTCTTTGGTGATGGAGGACCATCTCTATTATTATGGTTATTATTCATAACATGTGATAATTGTGTAAGCATCACCATGATGTTTTTAACTCCATAACCCAAATCATTGGGATCTTTTCATTGTCCCTCACATGAGTGGTTGGCATGATTTCTCCTGGTTCCCAACATATTATAAAATAGAAAAGGTTAGAACAAAACATAAGTAAACAATTCATGAATATCTTATTCATTTAAACAATTTATAATAAAAAAAACATATGACATACCTAGCTAAATATTCTTGTGTACTTATTTGTACTCAGTCTCATGCTAGAGGTTTTCTTTTGGGTTCAGTAATCCTAATTCCCAAATTAACTAAACTTTTCCTCCAATACCAAAAAAAGCGACATGGCCTTTTCCTACATTACTATAAAATTATTTTAAAGATAAATAACATAATATTATTACACATAGAGTATCAAAAGGTTTAGTTTCTTGGTAATACTAGGACCATACATAACAATTACAACATCTGGCATAAACATTTATTTAATTTATTCTTCTCTAGATTCTTATTGGCATTTGTCCTCTCCATAGTAAATGTAGACACATGAAAATATACATAAAATGGGGTGAAATATAATCTGATTAGGATGGGAAATAAGAACAATATAGCATGGTGTGAGCATAATCATAATATGGGAAAAAGATCATGAACATGAGAGGAAACAAAAATATAAGACTTGGAATGTGGCAATGCATAAAAATGAAACATCATGTCTTAGTGGTTAACTACCACAAATTAATGTGAACAAATCAAGAATATTTTTCACACGTCATTTCACATTTAATTATGGGAATAATCACATTACCCAATGCATTGGAGTGCTGTATTATTCTGGGTGCACCTGTCACATTGAAACATTCATATTGCTCCATATAATTCCAGGCGCACCAGTCACATCATAACAGTATCATTATGATTCATTCCACATAAAAAATATATAAAAAATAAACATAAGTAACCCATGTAAAGGAATGTGATTCATCTCATATGAACAAATTCATAAACATTAGGTTCCCAAAATAAAGAGGAAATCACAAACATTTTACAAGAATCGTTCACATTGAGGGATAAGTAAAAGATGTGTTCTTAAAAGAATAGTTTTTTTGATAAAAATTTTGTTTGACATAATAAATAGTGACAAACAAGTATATCAAATAAAATGAAAGACAATGATTAACAAATGATCTTTATGGAGTAATTATATAAAAAATAATGGAGTGATAGAGGGAGAACCCGAAGGATGAATGTTGGGTTTCAGAATTTCCCCATACCTTGTCCCCGAATGATTCATTCTCTTTAATTTCCTGTATAATGACATTATATTCATTAATTAGAAATCCAGAACCTTTTTCATATTAATATGGATCATTTTTCTTTCATTAAGTGAATTTATGTTCCTTTGGATGAGTTATAACATTTAAATACATTATTTGGGAATGTTTGTTTTTATGGTTTTCTAGAGTGGTTCACTTGAATTCTTAAATTGTAGTCTGAGTAGACCATGGAAAACATCCAGAACTGATATTACATGTTATTAATGATATTACAGGAGTTTGGATGACATTATAATGAATCATATTAGATCCAGGTGGATGAATCATTAGATAAAAATTAAATGATGAATATTTGGGTTAATTTGGGTGGTTTTTCGAATAATGACCTTGTTTTATATTATCACTTAGAAATATGATCATAAGTTATTTAAATATAATTAAATAGGAGATAATACAAATAAAATGTTCGGGTTCAACCAAAAAAATGCTTTCATAACCATATCTGAATGTATAAATTGAAGAAGAAAGCATGTCGTTCTTAAAGGTGATAAATTAACACCTCACGAACAATGTTCCATTTAATAAAATAAAAGGAAGAGGGAATGTGGGTATGGAGGATATTTGAATCATAAAATTTTATTATATGTATACTACTGGATGTACAATACAATTCTGATGAAGATAGGATGAGAGAGTTCAAGAAATGAACTTGAACTTGAAAGGAAATTAAAGAGAAGAGGGAGAGAAATTACCTCTTCAAACCTTCTCTTAAGAACCAACTTAAGGCCCTAAACATGGACTTCTGATGAGAACAGCTGATCTTGGATGTTGGGTAGGGGCTAGGGAAGGTTTTTTGGAAGTGTTTAGAGATGTCTTGGAGCTTTAGAGTTGTGAGGAAATGAGGGTGTGAAGGGTGGCTTTTATAGTGGAGGGGAGAGGGGTTTCCTTAATATAAAATTCATTAATTTATTAATTTCCCCTAAGACAAGGAATAGTGAGTCTTTGATGACCAATAATAGATATTTTATCATGTGATCCCGAACCATGTTATATTACATCTTCAGAGCATCATTGATGAATCAATTATTCCATTATTTATCATTTATTGTAAATTATTGGATTCTACTATTCATCAAAAAATTCAAGTATCTCAAAAAAATCCCAAAAATTTACCCCAACCATTTTTTGATGATTAGAATCATAAAATGAAGTTCATTTTTCAAAAATAATATTATAAATACTATTAATTTAATATTTAATTAAAATCATAATTTACGTAAAAAACAGTTTTTAAGATTAAAATTAAATTTATAGTGCATTCAAATATTACATAGGGTCATATAAAATTATCTAAAAACAATAAGAAATTGATTCCATAAATAATGAATAAATTATAATGAAATAAATTTTCATTTAAATTAATTAATTAGTTATAATTAAATATTTATGACTTAAAAAATTCCAAAACGTTTACTAAGATCAAATTGTCAGTTTCTATGATATATAAATTTTATATAATTATTCATTGGTATGGTTACTCTTATGTTGGATGATTTACTATTCATAATGGTCATATTACTATTCATAAGGGTGTGATACAATTCCTAAGGGTAAGTTTCTATTCACCGAAAATTATTTTTGTTTCATTAGACTTTGAAAATCATCATGAGCACAACCGTGTATATCAGATTTTTAAAATTCCAAACACAAAAGTGACAAAAATATGTCTAAAGGAAACATATCACTTAATAGTTCATTATGGGGTGTTTTCATGTTATTTTATGAAGGAAATATAATAAGGGAATTTCCATTTAAAAACATTGTTTCGTTACACCTCATTTTCTTAGTTATCCATAGGATGTACTCCTATTGGATTTTTGTTAGGCGGGAAACACATCATCTTTTCCATAGGGAACACTATAGTACTAGTGATATTGAAAGAGGAGGTGTAATGGGATCTCCAAACAACCCCTTTGTTAGTACATCCTAGAGTTTAAAAGATGTACTAGTACCTACAACATCAGTACTGGTGTCCATAAATGATGAATGTGGTGGATGAGTTCATTTCAAGATGCATCACTTGTTATAAAGTGAAGGATGAGAATTAAGTTCCTATAGGCTTGGCCTAGACACTCGACGTACCATATTGAAAATGGGATGGTATCACCCTTGGTGTTATCATAGGTATACCGCATATATCTAGGAACCAAAACTCTATTTGGGTGATCGTTGACTAACTCAGCAAGTCGGATCACATCCTACCCATATGGGAGTAGGTCCTAGTAGTGGGCTTGGGATTCCTCTACTTCTAAGAGATATTTTGGTTTCACATGGTTCCTTCGATGATAATATCTAATGATGAGACATTTTTTACATCCCAGACATAGAGGGGATTAGAGGGGGAATTCATAATGTGGCTTCTCTTGAGCATATATTTCAATCGCTAGAAGGATGGTCAAACAGAGTGGACCATACAGACCTTGGAGGACAAGCTAGGTACCTGCATCCTGGCTTTTAGTCATAGTTGGGAGGACAACCAACCACAATTGTAATTTTCATACCACAAATAATTTAACACCACCATTGGCATGGCACCATTTTGGGCCATTTACATGTGTCCTTTTAGATAATCTCTAAGCAAGATATATCCAGGGGATTCAGCACTCAAGGGTATAGGGTTGGTATGACCTACCACCAAGAAGGTACAGATAATCCAGTGAAGATGAGGAATGCACATAGCAGGAAAATGTCTTATATTAACATGAGATATAGAACCTTGGATTTTGAGGAGGGAGAACTTGTGTTCCATCATATCTCACCCCAAGGAGGGTTACATAGATATTTCCATGGTGGAAATATATATTTAAGGATAATACTTCCTTTTAAATCATGAGTAGAGTTGACAAGATGGAATACCGCCTATCTCTTCCCCCACAAATGCATTGGTTGCATGATTTTTTGCATGTGTCGTACCTATGGAGGTACGTTCATGATCAATCACACGTCATCGACTACGGAGTGCTGGACATTGAACATGGGGAGAAAAATGCAGTGATCCTGGTTGAGATAGAGGATTGATAGGGGATGGTACTATATGTCCGGTCGATTCCTCTACTATGAAAACAATGGTAGCATGATAATCACTAGGAGGGCATATGGGTGTGAGAAGCTCAAATCCTTGATCAGTACCGCCATATATTTGATTAGTTTTTATTTTGGATTTCTGGGACATAAATACATATATTGGGGATAATATAATGGATTAGAAATTTCATGAGATTGTTTTTTTATTGTATGAAATTATTTTGAGACCACACGCTTTGACAGTATGTGAATCAGAGGCTTGGTGAGCCCAGAATGAAATTTTGATGTTTTTTTAATGCACATAAGTAACCGTGCATATATATTTTTATATCATGGGAACCGATGCATGGATATAATATATGAGGGAATGTTCCAATCAACACATCAACAATCTACTAGAAAAGACATATCTTCTGCCATTAAGATTCCAAATTAATAGTTAATTTTTGGAATTCTGAAAAATAATAAAATAACATTAAAATGTTATTTATTTTATTTTCTCATTCATTTAGTGGTGGACGGTCACACTGTTCTATAAGTAAGAAAAACATTTATGATAATCATTAATGGATCAGTAACCCACATCATAATGTTGCATTAATGATGCTTATTAGTGACACTATTTCATAAATGATACAATGTAAAAACATGAAATGACAGTATAAAAAAATCTTCAACATGTTTTCATTTTATTTTGGATGATGTGTTCATGGATAGATATATTAAAATACATGTATTATCATAATAACCTCCAACAAACATCCCATCCAATGAGGAATGATATATTATGACAAACGATAAATATCATCGATACCCGTCGATATGTGGTGATGTAAGTGGCGAATGATGTCAACTTCTTGAAACCTTGAGGACGTAGCGTTGTGGAACTGAACGTCAAATAGGTCAGGGTATATTTTTTTAAAGTTATTTCCCAATCACATTTTAGAAATTATGGACACAAATCATCCCATGAACAAGTTCATATTTTAATAGTGTATTTTTGTGGGTGGGTGAATTTTATTTTGGGAGTAGTCATCTAGGAATAATTTAGTCTTGTTTTATAGAGACACAATCATCTAGAATCCGAATGATTTTAAACATCTAACATGGAGGGATCGGGCTGAAAAAAACTAGGCCCTATCCACTCATCATGTGAGCTCTTTGTAAATGGATTTTATAAATCAACGACATGGTGGGTTTGAGAACATCGAGGTGAAGAGGATGCTCCTCGGAGGCTATAGACGCTGCTAATATGATGAACAGGACCACCCGAGTGTGTCCAGTGGTCTGATGATTAATCTGATTGTAGTGGCACATGGAGGCATAGGCCACACACCAGATGTATTGGTTCACCTCAGTGGGATAATGAGCTGAAGGCTGTGCTGATGGCCAGTTGGAGCGGCACACCCATCGGTGCACCCCGGGGGAAGGAGGCTACGACCAATGTCCACAACCATAACGGGGAGAGTTGGTGCATTCCTAGCATCCCATTGTGGAATGGCAGGTGGTACGTTCACCCATCATGCTAGACTATACTGGTTTGATGGGAGACATGGCATGCTAGAACCTTGGACAACCAGGCCTTGTCAAGCGAGGGCCAATGGACCTGGCCTAGTAGCTATGCTAGACCAGAACAACCCATACCTAAACTGTGTTAGATCACATTAGCAGAATGAAACTATGCTATGTGAGAACCCCCATGTTGGGATGTTCGGGTTGGTCCGACCGGGTTGGACTAGGCTGAGACGATACTAGCCCCCATTTACTAAAACAATCATATCATAAACACTGAGTGTCTGATTGATGAACCATTTAAGGCATTGGGACCCTCTCTGTGAGGCATGATATTTGTATTGCCTTGAGGAGGATTTCATGGATGTTTAGATGTGACGAATGGATTTTGAAGTAGTCCTATTAATCACACTATGTTCAGAACACTGTGGTATGATTAGACATGAACACTAAATATTATCGACTCTATGTGACTCGATTAAAGCCTAGTGAGAAGAAGATCTATGTGACATGGAAGGCCCACAGTGGGGAGTGGAACAATGTGAACTGGTCGACACATGATAGTTGATAGGATGAGTATATCAGTATCACCAAGGTGTTATGAAACATTTTTTTCTAGCAGGCCCACAGGGGGGGGGGGTGCTCTATATGATACAGAATACCCACGGTACTCATCAGGTATGAGTACCATAGAATTCCATGTTTTGTGGGAATAGACTTCTATGTGTCCTACCAAGACCACCGTACATGATAGTGGAGTTATCCTGTAGTTGAGGAGATCGATAATGTTAATGTGTATTCTTCTATCACAACCCTAAACTTATACCTAGTGAAAGAGGTCTTGTTCTTAACACTTTGCTTTAAATATTCCTGTGTGGACATTCTTTTTTTGATTTGTGATCTCTACTGAGTATCATGTTACATACCATTTCACGGGTTCCACCCACTCATGTCATGTTCCGTGTAAGCAATCATCATTTCGACAATGAATTTGGTGGACCAGGACCCAAATGTGCGCTGAGATATGGGACCGACATGCACGATAATATTGAACTAGGGGGCCGATGACCATGCAGGGACTCATAATATTATGTGGACGTGAAATTATAAATTGAATTCCATTAGCCACTGTACTCTCATGATCCAATGGGTTTTTCTACGGATGGCCTTAAGAGGTTCTGTTTTTTACTTTTAGGTTATTAGTTATTTTTTTGGGTTTGTATTCTAGATCAGTTATATTATTTGTATTCGTACTCAGCTCTGTTTTAGAGATACATATTTCCTTTTCAATGTATGTCACTTGGTTGGTCATCTGTGTGTGTTCATGTACTAAGGTAAATGCCTCCCACATGCTGGTGGACACCTTCAGTGATAGTCCCCATCCCCTGACCTTCATGAGAGGGGCTTGGGGTAGTCACCACATAGGCCCTGGGTTTGGGTAGTGAGAAATAATGTAAGGAGATGTGGTGGAATTTTATACGTTGGAGAGATGAAAATCATGAAATTTATGAACAAATAACGTGATAGAATATTTTACGTCAGAAATGAAAGTAATATGATAATATTTTTTTTTCAATATCCATTACCTAATGTAGAATAATTCTTTTTCAATAATAATTTAGTACATAAAAAATAATGATACCTGATATTTCTCAATTTCATAAGAATAGATTCATAATTTGGTTATTCTTTCATCAATTTCCACTTCATTTTACACACTATAAAATTTATATTTAAAATTAACTATTATTAGTGATAATAATTTAATATATCATTTGAAATAAAATTCATTCAAAATTTATCTATATACTTCCCATAAACATAATTAATTAGAAAAATTTATCAAATAGTAGTTGATGTTCACCTAAATCGCTTGAATATATATTCAACACTATGTATCATCATAAATATTCCATTACAAATTCAATTTCATTAAATATCAATGTATGGTCATTAAAAAATTATATTCCCCAAAATATATGATGTTTCCATTAATTTAAGATTATAAATATTTGAAAGCCATTATCCATATAACAATATAATGAAGATTTTCATTTCTTGAAAAATAAAATCATATTATATTGAAATAATTCCATAAATCAATACTTGTAATAAAATATATTATTGATGATGTAATACATTGAATCTGAAAAAAATTATATTCCCCAACATTGTCACATCAAAACCTCTTTATTATATCAGGATCCAAATAATATTAATGGTTATCCTCCCATAATAATTTTATGTCTAGGTGGAATAACATGTCACAGAATAACATATATTTTTAATCGATAACAATCAATATTAGCATTATAATCCATTATGAAATATTACCCTCATACAATCCATATTCATTTCATGAAACATATAAGTTTAATATCATTAAAAAATTATCCTTAATCACAATTATTGAATATAAAAAAATAAACATTCCCATTCATTATTTGAGATAAACTAACCATGAACATTACTCCATGACATCATTTTATGAATATTGACCTGATTAATATGGAATTAGTTTATGTTGGGAACAATCTTATTAAATTTTTATAATTGAATAATGGTAATTTATTTCATATAATTGAAATTACAATCATGGTGGCCATTCTCGGGACACATATATGAAACTATATTTCCCTTTCGAGAATGTAACAAATTGTTTATTTCCACCACATTCCATTGTAGGAAATAAATTAGTTAACTTCATCAACTTATACATTTTTAATCTGACTTTTTTTTCATTTTATTCAATTGGATTAAATAATACATAGGTAACTATTAATTAACATTAATACCGTATGAAATTATTTTCTCATACAATAAAAGTATTTCCGAGACTAGTCCACCTCAATATTTTTTTAATAACATCAAAGAGATTTTCATTCTTACTAAATTGAATATTTTAATCATTGAACATCCCATTATACTAGTTATGTTCTATTTACAATAAATTTAATGGATGGTATTAGATAAAAAATTACCTAACATTATTTATTACCCATATTCTAGTTAAATAATTATCATAAATTGAAAAATTTATACATTGGTTATATCATAAAAATAGGTTTTATTTGCGAAATTTTTCAAATTATAATTATATTTTACAATTATTTATAATTTATTGTTTTCAAAATTAAAAATATCATAAGAATATACCATTTTTGATAAAAAAAGATATTCACAACAATGCTTATATTCATTTACCAGTTGACACTTTAGTCAATCCTAGCACACTTATTTTCAGCATTATTACCCATATGTATATCTATTCTAAATCCATGACCACATGTGGTGAATATTAAATGATTTATTTATATGAAAAATCAAATAATCCTTATATTAACCAATCGTTTTGATGTTATTATATACTTAAACAAAATTTATATCATATGATTATGTTCCAGAATTTATATTTTCATAAATCTACTTCTCATGGATTCTAATAAATATACCAAGATTTGAACTGTAACAAACATATCTCTTGTAACCCAGAATCCATTTCAACATTATTAAACAAGGACAAGACAAAAGATATTTCATCCTAATGAACTGAATTTTTTATTAGTAATTGTATTGTTGCAACACCAGGAAAATAAATAATACATTTTAAACATAAATCAAACACAATGTTATTTGTAGAAATTTTTTTTGTCTTTAACATATCCATGCATATCTATCACAAAACCATCATAAAATACTTTTAAATATTAAGCATAAGAAATGGGAGATCTCATCTACTCAATAATTATATTATAACTAAATTAGTTATCATGATTAAATAATGATAAAAAATTGTTAATTGTAAATAACTAAAACAACTTCCATTTGTGAAATATATTTTTCATAATAAAATATAAATTAATGATGAAAAAAATATAATATATAAAATAATATTGTAACTTCTGAATATATATTCTAATTAATTGAATAATAACATGGAAATTAAAAATTTCATAATGATGTAATTTATAATTTCGAACATCTAAAAACATCAAAACCATTCACAACAGTATTCAAATATCTTGGTAGAATCCTATGTAATTGGACCAAATTATTTTTATATTGAGACCTGTCAATTCCTCAAGGGGACGTCAATAACCGATCATCAATAAAAATATTGTAATCCGAAAAAATAACTCATATGAATAGGAATATTCTTAATTAAAATATACAATTGTTTTGAAAAACAAGAAAATGAATTCATAATACAGACCCAAATAAAATAAAAATATTAACAATCCATTCAATTTAATATAGATAAGGGTAATAAATATGCAATTCATTAGTAAATATGATAATAAACCATAAAAAAATATTCATGTAAGTTATAAATAAATCATATCTCAACTATATTATAAGTAAAATAAAGCGATGATGTTATTAATGAGCCGAAGTAAGACAACAGTTCATTAACATCATTTTTTTAAATG
This sequence comes from Viscum album, assembly GCA_963277665.1. Lineage (NCBI taxonomy): Eukaryota > Viridiplantae > Streptophyta > Magnoliopsida > Santalales > Viscaceae > Viscum > Viscum album. The sequence continues at coordinate 1,779,492,000 of OY728121.1, read as the reverse complement.
TAAAATATACAATATGATTTAATTTTATTCAATTTTATGAAAAAAAAATTAATATATGTTTCATCATATATTAAAAAATAATCTTTTCAACAACGTGTGATGATGATTTTGGTAATTTATCTTCATATTTTACATGCTTAAATAATTATTACATTCACACATTCTATAAAAACCAAATGATCTTTGTTTTGAAAATGACAAAGAGATTACATAAAATTAATGTATTCAATAGTCAGAATTGTTAATAATTTCTATAATGGATCATTTATAAATGGTTATAAACATTTTGGAGGATTACTTTAGAAAACATGGATTTGGATAAAAAATTAATTCCAACAAAATTGAGAAATAATGATGGACATAAGTACATATTGTTGAAAATATTTTTTTGAAAACATTATATGATAAAAGACAAAAATATTTGAAAATGGTCATAAAAAATTAAAATATAATAATATTGGTTGTTTTTTGGAAGAAAATATAAAATAACTAAAATATGGGAGAATTAATCAAAAGAAAACATAAATAATGATTTGATTATGATATAATCCATTACCACTGTTATATATTCAGAATTTTTCTCCACATTAAATAAATAGTTATCAAATTAAACATTAAATAAAATCAAGATAAAATGATTAATTATTTAAAATGTAATTTTGGATGTATGTACAACACATTATGGGATATGTTTTGAATATTTAGTATGTCTTGTGGATGCTGATTTTGTTCAACATCCTATTATGTCCTGTTAGAATTCCATTCAATGTTCTTTGACATACTATATAACATATATAGGTTTATTATAAATCTAATAGAAATAAAAATATATATATTTAGGAAAATATATTATTATTCTTATATTTTTTCATCAAAAATTGTATTGACTAATATTTTTAAAAATCACTCTTTTAGTTGATAGTTTATTCATTTTTCATGTATGTTACTATTCTATAATTTTATCCCTATTATTTTGATCATTGATAAATAATCACCATAATTTTCTACATGACATATATATGGTAGACCGTATGAATTCAAAATCAAATATTCCATTTTTCAGAAAGAATATAATCAATGGATTTTTTAAAATTTTGTTTTTATAAAATAATTAATATTCCATATATATCACTTATATTTACCAAACACATCATTATTACTATCAGGGTATAAAATATAATTAATTCAATATCCCATCACTATGTAGAGGAGGTAATCCATAATGTGAATTAGAGATGGTATTTTTTACCAATGGATTTTAATGTAACATGTTAGATCATATTTTAGTCTCATGTACACACAATTAATGTTATCTTATCCATAATAAATGGAAAATAATAAATTATACTTTATTTATTAACTAGATATATTTGATAATGTAAAAAATATATTTTTAATATTTAAATATATGAGTAGATACATCAATGAATTGTGGTTATGGAAGATTAAATACATAGTTGAATGAGGCCATTGTCTATCATAGATAGGATCAATGGTTTCGTTTACATTTTATGTAAGTAGATTTAGATATAAGAAATTGCATGTGGAAAACTGACCCAATTTCCATCTCAAAATAGAAACCAACCTGATCCACCAAATAATTGAAGGATTCTCTCGATATCCATGGGCTCATGACTTCTAACCATGAATCAAGAAAAAAACAAGGGAAACAATTTTTTCCAACCAAAATAAACTACATAGAATATATACACATATCATACATACGTATTTTAAGATAAAAATATATTCCAAAATTGAGAAATTGAAAAATAACTGATAAAAAAATATTAATCAAATCTCCATGCTACAGTTCCAACTACAATGGACTAAAAAAATAACTAGTCCAATAGGTCAATGCGATAATAATGGAACCCCCCCCCACCATCAAACAAATGGAAACTCAAAACCTAAATGAAATAAAACCTCACCCCCTCAATATAGAGGCATTCATATGACTAAAAAAGATAATCATGGTCTATGAATTAATAAATTAGTAAAAATGGTTTGATTTAACATGTTTATTATTAATCAAATTAGGTCTCACATTTTTTATCTCTAATTAATAATTCATGTATTAAAAAAATTTTAAAAAAAGAAATGATAATAATTTAACTATTTTTATTTAAAAAATAATGGAAAATGTATTATTTTATCATTTTAGAAATTAACAAAAAATTATCGTATATAAGATTCAAATAATCCCATATCTATATAAACTTTTTATAATATCATGTCTAAACAAATCAGGAATTAAATATCATTTCATATCCCATGTGTACAAAAATAAATTGAAAACCAAATGTATTGACACATGTAACATCATAATAATTATCACACATGGATATTATACGTATTGTATGGACCCAAAATCCACTACCGGGTTCGATGAAACACTATGTTCCAATGCCTCATATGTATCATCCCCAACAAAAGAGGCTATTGACAAAGAGGGAGTGATAATGGTATATTTGTGAGAGAATAATTCTCAAATTAATAATGCGTAGAATAGTGGATATATAATAATAGATATATATTATATTAAAAATCTATACAGATGTATTATAAAATATAGACATAATATATAGTGAACTACTTACCAACTGTAGCGGAATTTATATAATGATGAATAAATACTCAAGGAACTAATATTGATACATAAAATCAGGATAATTTAACATTTAAAAAATTAAAATGACTATACATGACATGGTTATGTGCAAAAATGATCATAAGAATTGAAAAATTACAAAATCAATTTCACGCACATTCCCTGGTCCCTACCAATATCCATGTAGTCAGTTCTTATACCTGCTGATGTCCCAGAAAATGTGTGAGACAACACTCTGTTGGCCAATAAAAAATTGTGTCTATTAATAATCTATGATGCCAAATCATGATAATGTTGTTTAAAGTATAAAATAAATATTATAGCACATAAAATATAATACCATAGAAAATATCAAAACCCCATGTGATACTATGAATCAATAAAATGATTCCTATAAGACAATGGATAGTCTCCCACTGTAAGTGATGTATTTATTATATAAAAACCCACTTTGGAAATTCTATATTAAAAACTATAGAAAACTTGAATGATAATTTCATATATTCCACCACATATGCCATTCACCATTGACATCATGTATATATAGTCTTCTACAATGGTTACTCCATATAATCATACATGTGAAACCCCATAGGGTCGGATTCATTTTACGAAACACTTTGTGGTCCTTGTCACATCATAGGAGAATCATGATAGAATCTTAGTTAGACATGGATGAAATCGAAGTATAATGTCAACAATCCATCTCAAATGAGATCCCAATATGTCCATATATAATGGTTTCAAGGCCGAATGAATCCTATGGAATCATTATCCATGGACAAATCTAATTCATTGAATCTAGTACAATTACCAAAATCCATGGTAGAACCATCGAAGGAATCTAATTGAATTAGGAATTAGGTAATAATATCCAAGGAATAAAATATAATTTCAAATAATGTAATTAATTCATCAATTCATTCCAAAAAAATTTATGAGTTAAATCAATTAATATATCCATTCACATTAAAAATATTAATCATATTCTCATCATGTGTAACATGAAAAATGAGAAGATGATCTCTTATTCATCTCAAAAAATTAAGGTCATTTTTAGGTTTAACCTTATATATGAAATCACACATGCACACACCATGGGATGTATAACAATGGTATATGACAAAGTCACACTGCATAGGGGGCCTAGGATGTGGAAACAATTTAAAAATAACTCTAGGATACCACTATGCATCCCTAACATGTTCCATAAAAAATTATTATTAAATTTAATATTTGGGATTCACTATAAATTATTACATATAACACAACCAAAAATATCTCAATGAAACATGAAAAAGAAAATAAAATTTTTAGAATTTGTATTGTAGGTCCATAGTAGAGTTTTGTCCTATATCATCTTCTAAATCATTCTAGTTTAGAATAAAAATAAAAGGAATATAATGAAACTAGAAAAAAGCAACATTATCTTGCACCTTAATAACTCTCTCCAAATGAATTAATATAAATAATGTCACAATAATATCGAATGTAATACTTCCATGGATCCAATTAGACAAAAGGAACTCAATTTCGAGTCTGTATAATGAAATAATGTTATAGACTAATACAAGGGATTAAGGGGAGATCTAAATGTGTTATCTTAAAAAAAATTAGAAAATAAAAGTGTATAATATTGGAAGTAGATTTTGGGTGAATTTTTTTCATTTCCCTCATCTTAAAAGGATTAAAACATTTCGTTTCATGATTGGCCAAACTGTGTTCCAGTACCTTTGTGTTCACTCCATCAAGGAAAACCCTGCACGTTTAGTGTGAATGGTTTTCCTAACCCTGAAGAAACAATATTATATGGCTATGTATGAAAATTATAGGTTCCTTACATGTGTGTGATTGTGTGTTTTAGGTCACATGGTTTCCTCAAATCCTATGACCTATAGAACAACACTATAATGCCTCACATGGTTAGGGCTAACTAGGGTTCATGTCCTAATAGGTTTCTCGTAACAATTTGTGAAATCAATCATTTTATAAAATCTTATATCTAATCACCAAACATTCCTTGGACCAGTTCGATACAACCATTCTCACATTTTAATCTCACATTAGTCCATATAAAATTATTTATAAAAATAAGAATAAATCCATGCCTGGTCAAAAAACAAAGGATCATAAAATATTCATACATAAGGATATTCGTCATGAAATGTCTCATAACATTACAGTCACGAATCACCTGAGAATAATTCAATACATTGGAAACATATGACTAAATCCCTCTCTGATTTCTCATCCGGAAAATTATGATGCTTCCATTGAAACCAAATTAGAGTCCATTACTGAAATGTTAGAACATTAATGGTCATATTAAAACTAGTATATTTTTATCATCGATGGATTTGTTGACCTATGAATATACCTTATCTAGATACATATTGTGTGGTTTGTCTCAGTGGTAATGAATCTATTTATACACATGGAATACTTAATTTGTGGATCTATACCTATGAGGTAATTGATACCCATATAATACTATCCGGAATCACTCTATAATCTCAAATTACCATACATATCGTGTTGAATGCATGCCATGTCCCTTAATACATTTGCGTCCCTGGATCAGTGAGGAATGAAAAAAGTACATGTTCCCTGACTTCAAACTCTAGAAGATATATTTGATAATCGAAATATAAAATTTTTATAGACAATGAAGTTGCCATCCAAATTATTATCAGCTGGACCTAATCATACGTATAATGAACAAGACATATCCCCATTATGGCTACATTGAATATCTCTAACTAGAATTAGTTATATAGACATGTTCTATCATAAAAAGCCTCGAATTCATCCATATTTATTGTCACCTAATATTTATTATTGTAAGGGAAATAAATAATGATAATATGAATCACCCTATATGCCAAGAAATTTAAGACGGTTGATATAAATATTTTCTCACAACATTTATAGAATGATCAAACTTGACATCTGTCTGAAGGTGGAATGTCATAATCGATCACACGTGTACCCAAAACACTCTGAAAAATCATCTAGAAACAATACATGTAATGGTAATCCCTATCAGAGATGATTTTATGATATACAATGAAAAGTATTACTATATATATATATAATCTCATCCTCGTCAACTATGATGGTCCACCTATGAAGGAAAGGAGAAACCCTCATGAGGTAGTCAACAAAAAACCCAATGAAAATCACTACCTTGTGGAGTCCTCATATACTAAGTCCTGAAATTCATCGTAACATTACCACAAAAACACATAGAAATAGGTATGTTATGTATGTGTCTAGTTGGTCGTTGAGTTTTCACCTTCACTTGCTGAAACATGGAACGCATCGTAATGAAACCAGATAGCTCATTTTTCATAGTCAACCAGTAGTACTGAATTTGTATTTCATGATACATCCTGGTGATTCCATACTATAAATCCCATGATGAGGCATGAATATCATTAATAACTCATCACAAATTTCTTTTGGAACTCAAATGTGACTATAGAAACACAAGATTTAATCCCCACAAATAATACAACTATAAAGAGGGTCCTCACCTATCGTGCCATATCATAGTACTAGGTACATAGAATATGATAAATTCCACACACACAATCTACCCAATAATATAGGGATAAAAAATATTTTGTAATTAATTTTTTACCCAACAATCAGGAATCTTCCTGTATATATTAAAAACATCCATTCTATTCCACTATATAATGGCCTCTTATACAACGTGTTTCTGAATCCTATTTCTTAGTGTATTGACTAATTAATATCCATTTCTAGGATTTTATGAATGATTAATGTTGAAACATTGTATGTACACATCCCACAATCATTTTTTTATATTATCATTACTATTTATAAATATATAGTTGAGTATTTTTTTAAATGTGTAGATGAAAAAACTATCTCATAGTAAACTGTGTGTCCAAAAGTTTGAGGCATTACAATTGTAACTAACATAACATCATGATTCATTTAATTAAACTCATGTGGACTCAAATTATTTGACCTTTATGCTATGAATATATCTCTGTGAATCAGAATTACTCCTTATATGATTTGTGATGTGTCATAACACACAATGTAGCTTCTTCCCTGTTATAGAATTATCAATACATGTGTTGTTGTCAGTATCCAATTCAGCTCCAAAAAGTTTGTATCTCATGTTTATGTTAAAAAAAATAATACATTATATGTCACAACCATTTAAATAACTGGTAGTCATGATATTTCATGTTTGAGAATCCTATAATATTAATCTATCTGTAAGATATTTTGTATGTCAAATTAATTTTTGTGATTATCCAAGGAAAAAAACATTCTAAACATCTATGAATCTTCTGAAACACCTTTAACCAATATAATATGACATTGTTTGTGAATATTATCCATTCAAAATAGTTACATTGAGATCCTAGAATATAACCGATGCACTATTAATTTATCAATAATGTCATTTATATGATAAGAATTATGGTTCAATGCTTCGAAATTACCAAGATATAATCCAGGAATACCATAAGAGAAAATTTCAAATATGGATTGAAATCAGTGCTAAGAAAACACATTAAAACTATTGGAATGTATGTAAGATAGAAATTCACATCCATAATATACTCTAGATCACAGCATATTAGAAAAGTTATATGTGGTATATTTATTGGTTGAACTTGAACATTATGATGACTTCTTCATCAGTCAATTTTCAAGAGCACCTTAGAATCACATATCTTATAAAAAACATCATCTATCTATGGAAAAGGATACTAGTTTTTTAAAATCATGCAATTCAATTTTGAGTTATGTTGAATCATCCCAAGTGTACCAAAATAATTTTGTAAAATAAATAACCGGTGAAACCCATAGAGAATCTCCGATTATTACAAAAATGTTTTATGATATGTCCCCTAACTACCTTGTGAGATCCTATAACTCCATCATGGAAATCCTATTCTGGGGGATGGATACCGTTGCATCTCCTAGAACCGACTCAATTGATAATTAAATAACTCTCTTAGGAGGTATACTAAAAAATGATATTTGTAAGAAATTCAAGAAATAATCAACTGTGTTTGAGAATTTACCCAAATCAATATGTATTCCACAACATAAACAACATCAACATTGGGAATCATCCAAACCATCCCATAATTCTCCGGTCTAGCTCAGATACCATTGATATTACATTAACCCATGTTGATAAAAACTCATACCACAAGTGTTGTAAAGCTACCCCTTATGTTTTATAAATAAAAATAAAATCGACAAGAATGTTGCCAATAAATTCTGAGTACGAAAAAAATACATCTAATAATGAGGAAATTAAGATCTCAAATAAATTGATAGAGACTAATCTAAAGGGGGGAATTCCATGTATTGGTGTTCACACTCTTACCTAATCCACAACATTGTATCCAATGTAATCGCACAGTTATAAAACATAATAAAAATCCCAATGATATCCATAATATGTAAAAATATACTATTGTGTGATAAAGATATATAAAAATATAGAGATACGAGAGATGATGGCACTATGATTGTACCTCCCATCATAGATGGAACGGTGTACATCTCCTTATTTGAATGATGTACACAATTTATATGGCATGAAGCAAGGACTTATAACACAACCTCACTACATGGGGAAATCCCACATGGATTTATATGTAGAATTGATGCCTAGTTGACTTAGACACAACAAATACATCATGCTCATTGATCGGTATTGCTTCATCTCCATGCCTAATTCGATGTAGTGAAACCTACATATAAATATAGAGTCAAAGATTTTGATATTCCACTAAATATCGGAGGGACATTCCTACCAATTCTTCATAAAATTTTACATCCTTCGTCAAGATCTTCACTCTAATATGTCTTAATAACATTGAATCCTCACATGACATCATCATCCTCAATGATGAAAGAAAATTATACAACAAACAGTAACATCTTGTCTTGTTGTACCCTTATGGGAATCCAAAAAATGTTTTTCACTGTCATTGGGGGCTGATCCACTAGGCACTATAATTACACTACTCTTCTCGATGACCATAACATCCATTATTTTCCACTATATAATCATTCCATAATTAAATATATTAGTAATAGTTGTCAATACGAATAGATTGTACTATAATATAACAACATATATTCAACCTTTCATGAAGCATGTCACCTTTATTATCTCACAAAACTCTATATAATAGCCTATCAATATAGATCAAAACATTACAAAAATTCATTTTGATTCCCCAAATAATTTAATTCATGAGCATCACTATTTTATCACGAAGAGTCCTATAAAAATCGACTAAAAAGCATAGTAAAATGATTCTACGTGAAGTCACACATGATTTCATCCATATAAAAGTATAGAAATAGTCCTCATTGAAACATAAAAATATATTAGATAAAATCTTCATGGAAATATTCCTCAACTCCAGTGTCTAGTTAAATAGATGATTCTATAGATGTCAATATAGGAGGATCCACTGTTAGATCATGACCCACATCTTTTGGATAATTTACATCACCATTACACTAGCTTATGAATATTGATTTTGTCTACTAGAATATATATACATTAAAAAATTACACCTATGAAAAATATTTATAACAGGAATTTCATAAAAAAACACATAGGATATGTCACAACTTACATATTAATTGTTAATAGACCTGTTTCATCTTCTAACTCTAGTATAAGGTGAAAGTAAATTGTTGTAAAACAAATATATAAACTACCTAATTCCCACTATAAATCATGGTGATGTCCATGTTTTCTATTTCATAATTTATATTTTCATTCTAATTCCTATTAATTAGACATTACACATATAATTTTAGAACTAAAAGGTGCATTACTTTTGATCAATAATTACCCACACACAACATGAACTGAAATTTGGTGGCAATTTACTTCATAACATAGGAATTTGAAATGCATCTGATAAATGATACATGTCATAAATATCCACAATTTTTAGATTAGGTTGTTTACTATTTCTTAATTAGGAAAAATACATTTTTATAGTATGGACTATATTTATCAACCTTTTTTTCAATCATCTACACCATTCATTTTTCAAATATCATGTATATAAGAAAATTATCATATCATAATGTCATACAATAAGTTAATTCCTTTAATATGGAATGGTTAAATGTGTGGGATGTGAATCCTAATGGATGAAGAAAGTGATATATAAGAATCACACTATCATCTGTTTGGGAAATAAAAAAACATATTATCAATCATATCTATTATTTCCTCATAATTAATTTTCATATCCTAATGGTTGATTCAAATCAACAGTTGTAGGAAAAATTCATTAAAAAGTTGTTTTCGCTAATTTTCTGTTTATCCTATATATTGTTTTGGTACTCCTAAGATGAACACATTAATAATTTACCAAATTTTTATTAATTCCCTGGATACTATATAAAAATTGTAATTAATCATAATAAACACTCTAATAAAACATTTTATGTCCTGGTCAACATGCCACTATGATGTACCAAGAGCTGATGCATCAAAAGGACCAAATTCCACCCCCTAAATGTCAGAGACTGCTAAAAATTACTGGTGGAATAAGGTGTGTCCATAGAGAGAGTATTCCCCCAATAAAATATTTTATAATAGTGGTTACAATATATATGCAACATAATAAAAAGTGAACATTTGGAAGAGAATAAACATACACTATAAATATTAGGCCAGTAACCCATCGCAAAAGATGTAGTATAATAGAGGATTGTAACTCAATCAATTGCTTTAAATTAAAATATTTTAGAAACATAATCAAAAATAAATTTATGATTATAATTTTTATGACCCAAAAATTCTACAAAACAACAATACATGAATCCATAAACCATAAATGTATCAAAATAAAAAATAGACTAGAAAGGGGAATCCAAGAGAGAATCATGTTTCCCAAATATGACTTTTTCTCCCCATCATTTAAGAATAACACATATTCAATAAATTAACTAAGGGAAAATCCCTCTGTCCCTGTCATCATCCATATAGTCTATCCATGTACCCAATAGAGGCCTAAACATGGTGTGAATGGACACATAGTATACCACCAACAAAAGTTTCTATTAAAAAACCATGTTGTCTAATAAAGATAAAGAGTTTTTTAGTATATAAAAAAAATAAAATGTAAACATAATAAATCCAACAGAAAAAGAAATAAATTTATTTCAAGATGTCAAGAATGACAATTCTCTCTATAAATCAATGGTCAAGCTCACTATGGATGGGAATGGTAAAAAGGAGTCAATACCCACCATGTCCTCACAATATAATTAGTAGTAGACCTATAACAATACAATTATTTGTAGTGATTTACATATGTCATCAACACAACATGGTTGTATAAAAGTCCTTACACATAGTCTACACCATTCAATCATGTATGTCAGTCAATGGATGGCCATATACAATGCATAGAATACACTTGTGTCGTTATAATGTCCATGGAGCTTCTCATCAGAAACATGGTTAAGCATGGGTTGGGCCTATGATGTATGTTAATAGATCAGTTCTAATTTGATACCAATAAATATGGATCCATGGGATAAAATGAAAAATTCATTACACTGGATTATGACCCAACAATAAATCTCAATCGAGGGATCCTCTACCACAATCAAGATCTATGTGAGAACCATATGTGTAAAAAAATTGAATTTGGATCCATGTGATAATATCCAAATAATCCAATATAATTTAAAATAAATCATTTATTCATAAATCCAAATTTATTAACATTCTATGAGTTCATTTAACATATATAACAACAATCATTTAAACTGTTAATAAAGTCATAATATGTATAAAATAGAAATGAAGGAAAACTACATACTAATTATAACGACCTAAAGATTCATTATTGGAAATTCCACTTGATGTAGTTAAATGTATCTTTATGTAAAATGTTTATCTAATATCTCAACTTATTTAGTTTTATGTTAAGAGTTGTGACTATTACTATTATAGCCATTGAATAGTGATCGCATGATTAATATAAATTCAAGGCTTAAACGAACACAATTTACTCAGAAAAAAGAAGTGATGGTCTCATTCAGTAGAATTGCTCCACAGGACACCCATTTGTTGGATCCCAGAAAAGAGGTGACATACTTGGGCTTCTCTCTTCACGAATCTCAAGCTAAGCTTCACCATGTCAAACTCGAACGAGACCGTCTACATGAAAAGTGGATGTTGATAGAGATTACCACTCGAGCGATGTTATCTGAGCCACCACAATTGTCTATCACCATCGCACACCTTACCCTTAGGAATTATGTGGTTGTTTTAAGAGGTTATGTAAAAAATATCTAGTACTATGTTCATGTACATTATTTTTTGTGTATAATAATTAATATACTTTCTTGTCATTATTCATACATTGTAAATACTTTTTACAGTACAAATAGTGTTTTTGGTTATTATTTAATTAAGAATAATATTTAATTAATTTAAGGTATTTTTGAATTAAGTAATATTTTTATTAATTATTATTATTATTATTAAATTAATTTTTATTAAAAATAAATAATCTTATAATATTATGAATGAAATTGTAATTATTATTAATCGTTGAATGTCATTTGTGTCAAAACCCGTGAATTTTCGATAAATGTCAATTTTTTATTTTAAAAGTGAAAATTAACATTTTTAGAAAATTATTTAGATAACATAAATGTTATTTCTAGAATCAGGACATCGAAATTATAAAATGGTTAATTATTCATAATTTTTTGTGAAAGTCAAATTTTTGGGTAAAAATTAAATACCGATTAAATATATAATGTGTTTTATGACATCATAATGACCCAATAGTGATGTAATAAAATACTATAATCATTATATTCGGCCAATATATGTTTTACCATTAAAATAATGTTATTTTGGATTTTTTTGACTTATTTTACAAATCATTAATGGACCCCTCAAGACTTATTAAACATCTTGTCTTTTTAAATTATTTTCCATGGGAGTGTGACTCACCTCCACATAAGAAACCACATTATTTTAAGAGCTTTGGACCATGGACATATAAAATATTGATTTCCTCTCCCATTTTCCAAAAAGCATGGGAAAAAATATGAGCTGATTTGTGGTTTGGATTACTTTAATGTAAGAGGTCCCAAACCAAAACAACAAACAATTCACTAACATTTCCTATATAAACCCACCGAAGATCACTTCCTCCTCACTCAAATCCTTCGGAGTTCATCCAACCTCTTCCATACTCTATCTATAATCCTCCCAAGGTGCCCCAATCTCCCAAGATGTCTCTCTCAAGCCTCTTTCAAGACTTTGGAATAACACTACCAAGTAAGGGTTTTTCTCCCTTTCTCATATTTGTCGAATTTTCATTAAGATGTTTTTCCCTTTTAATTTCAATTATGAATGTTAGAGTATTGTTTCTTACATCCCTCATACTTCCCTATTTATGTTTTAATGATGGGAGACCCTTTCTCTTTCATTTAATGCCTCCCATAAACACATATTTCTATGCCGAAATTCCGAATGGAACTTCTCTATCCTCATTTACATTCAAGAAATACTTTTGTATCATGAATCTAAATTCCATTACAATTGATGGTACATGTATCTATATGACCTCCTTAATTTCCATTACATGTAAATATGATTAGGAACCTCTTTCTCTCTCATCATCCATTTTTATGAATTCTTATGTCACGCCGTTACGATACTGAAATCGCATCGATTTTCTAAGCCAATGGCATTGTGTAGTGAATATCATGCCCGTTTCTCCATCAAGGGTATTCACCTTTATGAAAATTTACTTATTGATTATGAATTATCATGTATAAATTCCAAATTCCTTTATCATGGAATAAATGATTATGTTTAATGAATCGATGTTTTGTGTTCCATGTGGCACACTTATGCATGAAATGAAATGTTTAAGAAGGATTTGCCCTTATATCGCTCCAATGCATTGAGTAAAGTATAGTAACATGGTAAGTCATGTGAAATGAGTGTTGAATCATGATAATTCAAGTTCAATGATGGTTTACTCATGCTTCATGTGCAATGAGAATTTACTCATTCTCCATGTGCAATGAGCCTTGGCTCATGACAATTCCATGTTAAGTGTTATCGCCACATTACCATGTTATGATTATCATGATTTATCATGCCTTTATGTTAATGTTTCTATTGTACTCTATTGATATTCCTATGATCTAACATTTATTGTACTTATCATGTATCCAGTTTTTATTCCCTTTCTAGTCTTTATAGCTCACCCTTTTCTTATTCATTTTCTCAGGTTATCACATGCAATGCTAATTATGAGGGAATGTAGTGTTCATGTGAAGGAAGTTTTCAATAAATATATTGTATTTCATTTTTTAAGATGTTATGTAATGATCTTAATCCCCAATGAAACTATATCTCTTAATCTTCCATGTTTTATCAAGTGAATTTTTTTATGTAATAAATCATGTTTACGTTCATTATAAAAGAATGGATGTCATAGTTGGTATCAGAGGATTGGATTAGTTATTTTTGGGATTAGGATTAGAAAACCCTAGTAAAGCCTTAGATACAAGACTAGGTATAATAAGAACACCCCTATATTTTGTTAGTACTGAGTTAGTGATTTATCAAACAAATACATCCATGTCTGGATACGAGCTGGTAGAGGCGGCTCTGGAACAGATATATCCTTGGGGTAAAACCCGAAAACACCGCTTGGAGCTAGACTCGAACGGGAACTGGTGCATGAAAACGGGCCTTGCTGCATTTTGGGTTACGACACGTCCGGGGGATACATTTTGATAAATTCACAGGCTTATTTTGAACCATTATTAAGGGAATTAAAATAATTCCACTAAGAATATATGTTAGAAAGTAGATCATGAAAATCCTATATTGAATCCTATATACTTTTGAGTTAAGGAAATAAATATTTATTTGTAAGTCATCAATTTTTGTTTTTGGATTACAATTTATATGTTACCCACTATCTTTCCTTTTATTCCAGCCAATGGCCGGTAATAGGAGGACTCGGGCTAACAACCGATGTGATGATCAATGTGATGACTGTACTAATGCTATGCCCAATACAATGGGAGTGGGAATCGTGAACTTTTTCACACTTCTCTCCCAGCTAACTCAAGAATTGAATAGAAAAACGAGTCAAGAGGAATGTCCAAACCACCCTAGGAAGGAACAAGTTTCTATCGAGATCTTCACGGGACAAAGGCCTCTTACTTTTAGTGGATCATCTGATCCCATGATCGATGAACAATTGATCAACTTCATTGAAAAGATATTCTCCATCCTTCAATGTACTAAACAGGATAATGTTCTCCTGGCAGCTTATCGTATGGAGGGTGAAGATGTTCAATGGAGGGCGTTGATCAAAAATATGAATCCTGAGGAGGAGATCGAGGCGTTGGAATGGAAGGATTTCCAGAAATAAAAATTCAATAAATATTTTCCATGCACACTCTGGCTTAAGAAGGAAAGGGACATTCTTTCCCTCAAGCAATAAGACGAAGAATATGTTGGTGCGTATAAGGATAACCTCACAAGGATTGGACGATACGCTTCTGGCTTTGTCGTTACCCCCGAATGCAAGGTTGACCACTTCTTCGGTGGGATAAAGCCTAGCCTGTGGAAAGCATTAGCGATCTGTGACTTCAACAGATATGAGTAAATTGTCTGATGTGCCTTCAAGGTCAAAATGGAGACCAGGGAATCACAGGGGTAACATGGGGACAAGATGTGTAAGGTAGAATTCAGTGCTGGTGGTCCGATGGATAAATCCAACGGTGCTAAGAAGATCCAGCACCACACTTTCCAAAAGTGCCGAATGAAGCACCTTGGAAATTACATCAAGGGGACAAGGAAATACTTTAGGTGTGGAAGAGAAGGGAACCTAGCTATTATCTATTGTCAAGAAAGACCCGCGGCTGCGACATAGGAGAGGAATGATCTGTTCGAACCTCAACGCATTGTTCATTGCTACAACTTCAATGAACCATGGAATTTTGCAGATCAGTGCTCTAATACAAGGGTTTTCAGAGGCAACCAACAACCTCCAAGGTAGAAAAAAGAGCTTTTTCCATCACTGATGCCGAAGTGAACCTCGTTAATTAAGTGGTGATAGGTATGATAGTTATTCATTCAAGAATATCAAACATTCTTTTTGATTCATGATATACACTTTATTTTATATATCGAATGTTTAGTAGAACAATCCCAGCACCACCAGAAGTCATGGAAGTGAAGATGGGTAAATCATTGAATCCGATGAATATAAGTCCCCCCTATTATAATCTATGGATTGAAGTTCCTGGCGAACCTCGTCATTCTCCCTATGGTGGAATTTGATGTAATTATTGGTATGGATTGGCTTTCCTTATATAGAGCCAACATAAATTGTCGGGAGAGGGAAATCACACTCTATATGGATAATCGACCCCTGATTCTTTACAATTGTAAGGAGGAAGATGAATCTACTTTAGTTCCATCATCTTAAACCTAGATATTACTCCACTATGAGCACACGTATCTGGCTCAGATGATTGAGTCCAAGGGAGAAACCATCCTTGAGTAAATGCCTATTGTGAGGGAATTTGCTGAAGTGTTTCCCGAGGAACTGCCCAGAATTTCTCCTAAAAGAGACGTTAAATTCTCAATTGAATTTATACCAGGGGCTCTACCAATATCCAAGACTCCATATAGAATGGCTATCGTGGAGCATGAATATCTGAAGAAACATCTACAATATAATCTGGATAAAGTGTTTATAGGCCCATGTGCTTCACCATGGGGTGCACCAGTCATCTTCATCAAGAAGAAAGATGGTTCAATGCTGCTTTGCATCTATTATCGTGAACTTAACAAAATTACCATAAAGAACAAGTATTCTCTACCATGGATCAATGACTAGTTCGATCAGCTGTGCGGAGCACAATACTTCTCCACAATAGATTTTTGGTTGGTATATTATCATGTATGGATGAAGAAGGATGATGTCCCCAAGACTGCTTTTTTGTACAAGATACGGGCACTATGAATTCACAGTAATTCCTTTCAGACCCAATAATGCTCCAAAATTCATCATGGAATTAATGAATAGTGTCTTTAGAGATTACCATGTCAAATTTGTGGTAGTCTTTATACCAGATATTATAATATACTCCAAAATAAAGGAGGACCAATAAGAGCATTTAAAAACTGTAATAGAGACATTGCTCAAGGAGAAGATCTATGAAAAGTACAGAAAGTGTGTGTTCTGGTTGAAGGATTTCTCATTCTTGGGCTATATCATCACAAGAAATGGGATATCTTTCGATCCATAAAAAACATATGCAATTGGGGGATGGTTGAGGCCAACATCGGTAACGGATATCCGTAGCTTCTTGGGGTTCCATGGATATTATCGACTATTTGTGAGAACTTTATCACGATTTTCCAAACATATTACCTAGATAACTCGAAAGGGAGTAAATATTCCATGGAGTGATTAATGTGAAGAAAGATTTAATGATTTGAAAAGGAGGCTTATCACTGCGCCAATGCTCACATTACCCACAAGTGGGAAAAATTTTGTGGTGTTCAGTGATTCTTCGAAGAAGGGCTTAGGATGTGTGCAGATAAAGAATGAAAAAGTGATATCCTATGCCTCATGGAAGCTGATAATCCATGAGAGAAAATATCCAACACATGATCTGTAGTTGGCGGCGGTGAGATTTGGCTTGAAAATATGGTGGCATTATCGTTATGGGTTGAAATGTGAGATATATACTATCCACAAGAGTCTTAAATATATATTCACATAGAAAGATCTTAATATGCACCATAGAATATGGATAAAGATCATCATGGATTATGAATGTTCAATACATTAATACCATGGGAATGAGAACAAGGTGGCATATGCCCTAAGTAAAAATGACCCAGCGATTCTATAAATGATGGGAATTGAGAAGGATCCAATCTTCTTAGACATGATGAAGATGGACAAGGGAATCATAAAGAAGGGAAAAACATCGATCCTTTCACAAATTATTTCTCAATCATATCTTTTGGAAAGGTTAAAGGATGCTCAAAAGGATGATGTGGGAAATCATGAAAAAGTAGAAGATATCGAAAAAGTGAAATCCTCAGAGATTAATGTTAATGAAGAAGGAATTGTGCAATTTGGGAATAATCTATGGGTTCCATCAAGTCTGGAGATGGAGAAGGGACTTTTGGATGATGCACATTGTTTAAATTTCTCTATTCACCCATGGATCACAACGATGTCTTGAGATCATCGAGAAAATTTTTGGTTGTATAATATTTAGAAGGAGATCGCTAAATATACATCAAAGTTCCTGGTGTACCCGTATGTGAAGGCATAGAGGCAGAAGTCTAAGGGGATGATGCAACCATTACCCATACTAGAATGGAAATCGGAGAACATCACCAGGTGTTTTTTCACCGGACTTCTGAGGACATCCAATGGCAACAACAAAATATGGGTTGTGGTTGATGGTCTTACAAAGATTCCACACTTCATTGTTATTCGGGAGGAATTATCATTGGATCAATGGGCATGGATATATATTAGGGAAGTGGTAAGACTATAAGGAGTACCACTATCTATTTTGTCTGACCGAGATGCAATTTTCACCTCTAAGGATTGAAAATGTCTCCAACATGCTCTGAATACTGAACTGAACTTCAGTACAGCCTATCATCCTCAATATGATGGCCAATACGATGAAACTATCCAAACACTTGATGACATGTTGAGAGCATTCTCAATGGAATTTAAAGGAAGATGGGATCAACATATTCCTCTAGTTGAGTTCTCATATAATAATATTTTCCACTCAAGCATCCAAATGGCACCTTATTAAGCCTTTTATGGGAAAAGGTGTTGAACACTGGCATGTTGGGATGTGGTTGGGGAATGTATGCTGCTTGGACCATAAATGGTTGAGGAAATGGTGGAGAAGGTGAAAACCATTTAGCAGCTTATCAGGGTATCCCAGAGGTGACAGAAGAGTTATGAAGATAATCATTGAAGAGACATTGAGTTTAATGTTTGAGACATGGTTTTGCTATGAATATCTCCATGGAATAAGGTCATGAGGTTTGGAAATAAAAGTAAGTTAAGTCCAAGGTACATCAGCCCCTTCGAGATTCTGGATCGTGTTGGGGCTGTTGCCTATCGTCTAGAACTTCTACCTGCAATGGACAAAGTAAATGATGTCTTTCACATATCCCTCCTAAGGATGTACATACCAAACCCTCCACATGTACTCTTTTCTGAGGTGGTACAGTTGGAGGACTATATTTATTATGAGGAGAAACCAGTGAAGATCTTAGATCATAGAGAAACATTTCTACGAAATAGGACAATGCCACTTGTCAAGGTGTTGTGGTGAAACAACATGTTTGAAGAAGCGACATGGGAATGAGAGGAAATGATGAATCTAAGTTACCCACTTCTGTTTTAGTGTGGGAAAAGGAAATTTTAAGGGAAAAATTTCATAAGGGGGGAATATTGTAACGACCCAAAGTTTCATTAATGGAAATTCCTCTTGATCTAGTTAAATGTATTTTTATTTAAAATGTTAATTTAAAATTTCAATTTCATTAGTTTAATGTTAGGAGTTGTGACCGTTACTTTTACAGTCGTTGTACAATGATCACATGATTAGTATAAATATAAGGCTTTAACGAACACAATTTTCTCATAAAAAATAAGTGATGGAATAATCCAGTAGAATTTCTCCAAATAACGCCCATTTGTCGGATCTCGGAAAAGTGGTGTCATATTTGGGCTTCCCTCTTGACCAATTCCAAGCTGAGCGTCACCGTGTCAATCTCAAGTGAGACATTCTACGGGAAAGGTGGAAGTTGGAATAGATTACCACTCGAGTGATGTTATCCAAGCCACCCCAAGAGTCTGTCACCATCGTACACCTTACCCTTTGGTCTTATGCAGTTGTTTTAAGGGATTATGTACCAAATTGCTAGTACAATGTTCATGTACATTATTTTTTAATATAATTCTGAATATACTTTCTTGTCATTATTGATACATTGTAAATAGTTTTTAAATTCCAAATAGTGTTTTTAGTTATTATTTAAATAAAAATAATATTTTATTAAATTAAGGGATTTTTGAATTAAATAATATTTTAATAAATTATATTTATTATTATTAAATTAATTTTTATTAAAAATAAATAATTTTATAATCTTATGAATGCAAATGTAATTTTTATTATGGTTTGAAATCCATATTTGTCAGAACCCTTCAATTTTCGATAAATGACGGTTTTTATTGTAAAAGTGAAAATTAACATATATAGAAAATAATTTAGATAAAAAAAATTTTATTTCTGGAATCAGGATGTCGAAACTATATAATGTCGAAATTTTCATAATTTTCTGATATAGTCATATTTTTGGGTAAAAATTAAATATGGATCAAATATATAATGTGTTTTATGACATCATAATGACCCAATAGTGATGTAATAAAATACTATCAGAATTATGTTCGTCCAATATAGGTTTTACCATAAAAATAATATGATTTTGGGTTTGTTTTAATTTTTTTACAAAGCATTAATGGACCCCTCAAGACTTATTAAACATCCTGTCTTTTAAATTATTTTCCATGGGAGTGTGACTCACCTCCACATAAGCAAGCCCATTATTTTAAGAAGTTAGGACTTTGGACTTATAAATTTTTTTTCCCTCTCCACTTTTCCCAAAATCTTGGGAGAAACCATTAGATTATTTGTGGGTTGGATTAGCTTAATGTAAGGGGTCCCAAACGTAAATAATAAAGCATTCAGTCACCTTTCCTAAATAAACCAACCCAAGATCCTATTTCCTCCTCACTCAAAGCATTTGTAGTTCTTCCAACCACTTACCTACTCTCTTTATAATCCTCCCATGGTTCCCCAAGCTCCCCAGAATCCTCTCTCAAGCCTCTCTCAAGCCATTTGAAGCACACTTCCAAGTAAGGGTTTTTCATCCTTTCTCATTTTTTCCAATTATCATTTAGTTGTTTAACCCTTCTAGTTTCAATTATGAATGTTGGGGTATGGTTTTTCACCTTCCTAATACTTCCATATTTATGTTTGAAAGATGGGAGAACCTTTATCTCTCATTTTATTCCTCCCATGTACACCCATTACTATGCCGAAATTCCGAAAGGAACTTCTCTCCCCTCATTTACATTCAAGAAATACTTTTCTATCATGAATCTAAATTCCATTAAAATTGTTGGAAAATTTATCTATATGACCTCCATATTGTCCATTACATGTATATATGATGAGGAACCCCTTTCTCCCTCATCAACCTTTTTTATGAATTCTTATGTCACACCGTTTTGCTGCCGAAATCGCACTGATATTCTAAGCCAATGCCATTGTGTAGTTAATACCATGCCCATTTCTCCATCAACTGTATTCATATTTACTTATTGATTATAAAATTAATGTATGAATTCCACATTCCTTTATCATGTAATAAATTATTATGTTTAATGAATCCATGTTTTATGATCCATGTGGCACACATATACATGAAATGAAATGTTTATGAAGGGTGTGCCCTTATAGTGCTCCAGTGCATTGGGTAAAGTATAGTATCATGATACGTTATGTGCAATGAGTGTTGATTCCTGATAATTCAAGTGCAACGAGGGTTTACTCCTGCTTCATGTTCAATGAGAATGTACTCGTGCTCCATGTGAAATGATCATTGGCTCATGCTAATTCTATGTTAGGAGTTGTTGCCATATTTCCATGTTATGATTATCATGCTTTATCATTCCTTTATGTTCATGTTTCTCTTGTGCTCTATTGATATGCCTATTTTATAACATGTATTGTACTCCTCATGTATTCTGTGTTTATTCCCTTACTGGACTCTATAGCTCACCCATTTCTTATGCATGTCCTCAGGTTATCCCATGTATTTCTAAGTACGAGGGAATGTAGTGGTCATGTAAAGGATGATTTCAATAAAGATGTTGTATTTCATGTTTTAATTTTTTATGTAGTAATCCTAAACCCCAAAAACACTAGACCACTAAATCATCCATGTCGTATCATGTGAATAGTTTATGTAATAAATCATGTTTAATTTTTTAATAAAAGCAGGGTTGTCATACTAATCAAATGAATCAATTAAATTGAATTTATCATTCCATCCTCTAACTAGTAAAGTGAAAATTAACACCCCAAGTGTTTTATTACAAATGGAAAAGTCAGAGGAACACCACAGGGGTAGGCAAGGTTGGGGAATAAACCTCCATAAAACACAAATTTATCAGTTAGAATCATGAACAAGTTCAAGAAAGTCCAATTTATCTATTAATGTATTTCATTTTTACTGGTAAAAATATTTACGAAATGTTAAAATGAAATATATATCAATATAGCACCAATACTCTATGGAATGGCATAGACCATCCACCGTAGGTCCATAATTGAGTGATCATCCAATATCAACATCTGATTCAGCCAATATAAAATGAAAATGATGAATAAATTTTGAACATGGAATTTAGGTATATTATACTACATCTAAATTACAATGTCAATATGGAAGCGAATGATGAATGACAAAATATGATCATAGAACTCACTAACATGGATCCGACAATAGAAAAATATCTTGATTCTTAGTGTGTACTGGGATCTATAGGCAATGACATAGAATATGATCCATGATGTGTTCCAAAATTGTGATCGTGACCAATGTGTGAGAAAAATTTTATTCATATTTTTTTATATTTTCGGGGGTAATTGGAAATTTCATCATTTTTTACAAGGTCATTTAGTTTTCCAATCCATGTGCCATCATGCACCATTCACTACATCAAAGGGTAAACTGTAATGTAAGTGTGTACAATTTTCTTATTGAACTGAAAAATATGTGATTGGGATCTAATGAAATTTCATGTGCATGGTACATATGTGCACATGAGGTCGAACAATTTCCAAGAATCACATGAATGTTAGTACCCTGCATTCATGCCTAAAACAATTAGTTGTAAACACAAAACCATTCCCCATTAGTTTTACCTTCCAATCCAACATGTCTCTTATTTTCCAAAAGTCCTGATTTGATCATCTAACAATCCATAGAAACCCCGGATACACCCTTGGTCACATTGGGTACTCCAATTTTCCTATAATGGACCCTTTAAAAAAAATCAATTTTAGTACCTCAAAAGAAAACTCCGGATCATACATGATTTATTTCATAATCATTCCTAACAATGATTATCACATATTGATTATGAAACAGGTCATAATCCCAAATTAAATTGAGTAGAGGAAAACCTTAAAAATTGAACCTTCTAAAAATTTAAATTGATACTAGAATTAATGGTACTATGTAGAAGAAAAAATCCACACTATGAAGCCTAAAAGTTATACATTATATCCATTAATATACATTAAACAAATGTAATACTAAGTTTCATTGTGATTTATTTTACATATCAATTTATCAAATCATTTCATCATTTTATGATTTGAAAAACATTTTAGTGTAACCCTTTACATATTAATTGAAACCCTTTTCAATATACCAAAAATGTGGAATGTATTTTATAAAACATATTTCAAAAAACACAAAAAAATCAGTCATATCAAATTAATTTAATTAATAATGAATATTTTCGAAATAAAAGAAATTTAGTCAATACATTTACTATAGGATATTGATATAGAAATATGAAATATATTTTTCTAGGTATTTTCAAAAGAAAATTGATTTGGATGTATGAATGGTGTAGGAGAGAGGGTGGCCTCTTATACGGGGGGTAGATGAAATACTAGTAATTTTGGAAAGGATTTTGTGATTTGAGGATTTATTTAATTATAATTCTGCCAAAAAGAATCATTACCGAACAATATAAATTATACAATATATATAAGGGATAAAATGAGTTTCAAACATGTTTTAGTCATTTTTTACCATTATCAACTAATTTTAATCCATGAGTACCCAAATTTTTAACTTAAATTCCTTAATTAAAATTTTAGATATTCACTCTAAATTATGGTAGAAATTTATGAAATCCTTAAAACTCAATATAAAAATATTTGATTAAAAATATGGTAATATATTTATGAAACAAAATCCATTTATGTAGAATAATTAAATTAATATTATACTGTAAATGTGATGAATGGGAATTTATAAAATTTATTCAAGTGTTTTATATTTGTTAAATTAAAATATTATTGAGATAATTTTACATTATACCAAATTAAGAATTTATATTTATCATTTAATGTTATTTAATTAAAAAAATATTTTTAAATAAAAATCATTACTTCTAATTAATCATTATAAAAATAAAATTTTCATAAAACTAAAATGTAAAAAATATAATATTTAAAAACAGTATTAAATTAATTATGTTATTATTAAAATAAATTTTGAAATATTTGTGAAAATAAATTTTTAATTACATAAAATAACTAATGTAAATTCATTTAGGAAAATATGTTTTTCAAGAAAACATTTATTTTCCATGGAAATGTCCCTTATTATATTTCTTATCAATATATATCCATTGAATTTATTTTAGACATGCCTAAACCAGATAATTTTCTATATTTAATTATTATAATTCATTGACATCATCATAATGGAATGGTGTTAATTTCGTATATTGATTATAAATATTTTTATAGATTATATTACATCATTAAATAATAGAGTTGAATTTATTACAATATATCCATGTCATTGAATTTTTGTAAAATTATAGAAATCCTAAATTATAGTTGTGTAAAATTCATTTATTATATAAGTCTTTTAAGTCATTTAATTTATCTAATATGATGTTAGATTTTCAATGTTGCGGGTTGTTACCCCATAATAATATTGGATGATTTTCATTAAGTAATTTCTCTCAATGTTCTGAAAATATACCCATATTGTGACATTTTACATTTATTATGTTTTTTTATTTATTTTAATATGAAAAAACATAACACATTAATGACATGAATATTTAGAAAAATGATACATTATGAAAAAATAGGGTTTGTTTGGTGATAATTGATTAAATTATTTAATTATTTATTTCAATATTTTAGTATTTAATTTAATACGTTGAGTGACGTAATAAATACCTTATTATATTTCTGAATTAATGATGAAATATTTAATTATTTCTTAGATAAATACAATTATTTATTTTAAAAATACAAAATCTAATATTATTTTATTAGGATATTGTAGTCCATAAATATTATTGATATATATAACATTTTATGCACAAGTTATTGTCTTACATTCAAATTTCATTGGTGTTTTCATTTCATTTAAAACAAACTAAATAAATAGTGTAAAAAATGACTTTGATGATTTTTTATTTTGAATAATACTTTGTTAGTTTAATTTTTGAAAAAAAATAACTAATATGGAATATAATGATGATAAATTTTCATAATTATCACATATTGTCTACTTTTTAGATAATCTTAATCATATTTATAAAACTATAAACAATTACGTTGGATTATTTTTTTAATGCAATGAAGGTTAAAATTAGTTAATAAAGTTTTGAAACCAATGGAAATGTCTTAAAATTGAACTAGATAACATTAAAAATATCATTTTATTATGATATTTTGACAATATAATAATTTTCATATAATTTATTTCCATTTGAATAATTTTTTTTCCTGAAATTCACTTAATTATGTTTTATTATTCATTAAAAATCAATGTATGTCATTTCCATGCCTTATGATAGGACACCCTCTCTCTACATTAATTAACCAAAATTAAACCATCAATCTCAAAATATTATACCCAAAATATGTATCAATATCCCTATAAGAGAAATAAAGGTTATTTATTTATTGAACTATTATTCATGGGGTCATTTTAAAGTGATCTAAATGTGTATTATTGAAGATGATGTAATATTTTCCCCGGATATGTTATATTTTTTTTCTTCATATACCATATTTAATTTTATAAAAGTAATCATTAAATAAAATATTATTCATTGTTGTTAAATTAGAATGTAATTATATTTTTGTTACTTCCATTATCCACACACTTTTCCAACACATGGGAGTGTAAAATATCACATATTCGTTCCCTTGGGATATTGTCTTCAGGTAAACATTCAATTAATTTTCCATCTAAATATCCTTTGTATGGATTTTATTATGCAAAAAAATTACATATAATCTTAATGAAACTATTATTCTTTAATAATTATATTTACTAATAAACCTTATTTCATTACAAATTTTTTGAAAATCAAAAAATCTATTTTGCATACATGTGGGATACCACTTCCACAAAGTGATTCCATTTTATTTTTTTTGAATTACAGTGATGAATATAATTATTGTTTTATGAATAATTATAATATATTAAAAATAATTATTTTCAATAATTGTGTGTTAATATTTTTTCACTTATTCATTGCATCTGATAAAAGTAAAAACAATATTCATGCATATATATGACCGATCATGTCGAGGAATAGTGTAGTTATGTACTAAATATCTATCATATATTTATGAATAAAAATAAAAATATAATAGTATATATTAAATAATTACCATTATTAATAACATAAACATGATTTAACATTTACCAACATATAAATACAATATCTACTAAATCGATTTTCTCAAAAAAAATATTGAAACAATTCACCCATAGAAATTATGTTTTTAATAATAATTTGTTAATAAATTTTTGTTGAAATAATATAAAGGGATAATATATGATATTTTTTGAAATTTATTATAGTATAAAATTATATTCAATTTCATAATTTCAAATTTCGGTAATGATTGGGTTATAACCATTCGTCACTTATATAATGTTATTTATTTTTTAGTATTATTTTAACCAAATTTATTATTAGTAGAATTATATTAATGGATAATGTATGATCCATTACTATTTTATCCAATTTAATGTATTCTTATATATTATATTATTTAATTTATATATGTTTAGTAAATAATCTCTTGTTTATGTATTATGATAATGAATCTATTATTTCGAATAAAAATGATTCTATTTATTTATTCAGTAAAAGATAATTTTTAATAAAAATCACTATATTTATAAAATCATTCATTATTTTATTAATAATATCCTATATATTTTTAAATTTACTTTTTTCTAAAACATTATTTTTTAAAAAATTCTATAAAAACAATATTCATTTCATTTCATCAAATGCAGTAACATTGACTTATAATGAAATTTGAAAAAAACCAATTTATTATAAATTATTAACATGATAAATTTTTGTTTAATCTTAAAAACAATTTTTATAAGATTCAATTATAATTTTAGATATTGATTTTTCAATTTAAATATTTTTCTACAATGTATTTATTAAAAAATATGATTTTAATTATTTAATTTTAAAAAGATTGTGGAGTTTTAAAATGGAAATATATAATGTGATCTCTGCAAGGTAATTTCATATATTATGATATGTTTTATTATTACTATTGATTTAATAGCTTCTTGTTCAAAATGTGACATATTTAATTATTCATTAGATGGTATATGGTTTTGATAATGAAATATAAATGACATAAATTTTCTTTTCTATGGGTTTAGTTTTACTGAATGTTTGTTTGATTATATTGAAAAAATATATTTGTGTTTTTGATTTATGTTAATGGTTGGCCTATATTTATATATACATAAAATTCATTGGGTAATGATTACTGTTCTATGAGGTCAAAAGGGGATATATAACGCACCAGAAGCATAAATTATGTTAAATGAATGAATATACAAGGAAAATTGGGGAACATGAGAGTTTATACGAAACCATAAAGTTGGCAAATTGGCCATTATCCCAAGCCTAATCAGTAATTCATTTCTTGGAGGGAATACATAAAATATTTTTTCATTAATTTAGATTGTTACATCATTAAGACAATGTTTTATGATAAGATATTATATTGATATTATATTATGATAGATCATGTTATTTTACTTCCATTGGATTCATTTGTTATAAAATTCCATGATTTTAATCTCTAATAATTATTATGATATTAGATGTAAGGTTTATTATTTCATATTTTATGTTTAATCTATTACAAAATTATAACAATTACACGATAAAATGATCATTAAAATATCAATTTTAAATACATTTAGAACATATATCATCAATTTATTTATTTATTACATTCCCAATTATAAGAAAGAAATATTATAACTTATGTTTATAGTTTTGAAATTATTTTTTATGAAATATGTCAATGATGGCGTATATACTATTTGTACAAAAATTTTTATATCCATGTCCCCAAATATACAAAAATTGTTCAATTATGGTGTGTATGGAATTGTTATATAATGAATAATCATTTGATAAGATGTAATATTTTTATATGAAAACTAAAGGCCTGTAAATTTGGTGTCAGAGAAACATATAGTCAACAATATGATTAGGAATGAAAAAAACAAACAGCAAGATCTGATAGTATAATATTAAGTATAGGTTAATATCCAATGATACATCAAATAATGAAGTTGTATTTTCCTAGAAGAAACTAACTACTTCCATATTATTAAGGGTTGTGGTTTAGGTGGAGATGCTTCAAAATTTAATTGCACCAAAATGAGCTGGTCGATACTATCTATTACATCATTGAATTTAATGGTTTTCGTACTCTTAAAATGAAAATATAAAGAAATTAATAGGATATATTTTTTAATTATATTCATTTTCCTAATGAATAATTTTGAATTATTTTAATAGATGATGAAAATGAATGGAATATTATAAACAATCGATTACATATAATTCAAAGGACACATGATATCAACAACATGTAATTGATTGTTCATTATTATTTCATTTCCCAAAATAAAAATTCTTTTCTCACATTTATATTTTATTTACATTAAGTGATAAAACCCAAAGGAACCAAGATAATACTAAATTTTACTGACAATTAAATTTTTTTTATTCTAGTTTAATAAAATGGTTTTGGATATATAATGATAAATTATATAGATTTTATTACACTACATTCTTATGAAATTGAAAATAATGATATTAAAAATTACAAAATGCATGTAAAAAATTATGTTTTTTCCTTATAGAATATTCATACACCATATATTTGTTGTTTTTCTGATCTCCTTGTTGCAGAAGAAAATAATAGTACCATTGTACATGTTTTTCCGGTTATGAAATTATTATAGTTTAAAAAATTCATTATGAATATTTATAATATGTAAAGATAATATTTTCTATGATTGAAATGATTTTGGAAGACAATCCAGATAGATGAAATTGATAATTTATAGTGGGATGAATGTAGAATATTATTTATCATCATATTCATTCCACGTATTCGTCCCTTAAAAATAGATACAATGTTCAGTTATATAAGGAAAAAGGATGGTGAATCATTTATATCATACGTTTAAAATTTTATAGTACATGTGATGTATTTTTTTAGTAATAATTATACTAAAATCGTTATTTTGTAGATTCATACAAGTTTCATGTTTATAAATATAATTATCAATAATATAAATTAGTTATTACTTTTTATTGGTCAATGTTATATAAATAGAGAAATAGTTATTTCAGTTATTCAATTATCTGATGTTTCTAATATTTAATAAAATTATACATTGAAGTGATATTCTAATAATAAAAACCATAGATATTAGAATATGATAATTACATTATTCATAATCTGGGGAAGGATACCTATAGAAAATTTTAGAATATGGACTAATAAATTAATTATTTGTTTAATGGATTTTAAAAAATCAATAAAATTCCCAAGGGATTTGATGAATTCATCCACATATAGAGTAATGTAACAATAGAAGAAACCACCCACAATTAAATGATCAAATTGAAAGGTGTATTGGAATTATGAAAACTATTCATCAAATTTGTGTGTTAATTAATAATATTTATGTCAGAAACCTCTTAATCCTAGGGAAAATATATAATATCACCTGAGAAATATTTCTGATGTTGAATATGATGATGATGTGGTGAAAGGAACACATACCATCCACTTTATATCTACTAATTTCATAATTTATTTGGGTTTTACAAACAAATTAATATTTGTAAAATTTCCACAAGGTATAAAAATAAAACCTCCAAAATTATGTGTTTAAATAAATGTTATAGAAAATAATTATAGGATGATCACTTATATTGTCTATTATTTTTCCCTAATCATTTTTTCCCTTTTCTTCCTAAAAATTATTGTATACTACATGTTGTTGATTTTTATGAAATGTTAGACATGGAAGGGATTTTTTTACAAACATTCAAAAAAATTACATGTAAGTGATGTAATGATAGTTATTGTAAACCAACCGTTGATCATAAATAAAATTTATAATTAATTTGGAAATCAAATGAAATTTTCATCAATTATAATGGCCCTTATTACATCTAAACATGTTGTTTTATATGAAACATTTGTAAAGAAACAATAAATCATTAATATGATTAATTTATGGATGTTTTTATCATTTTGCTGAATAATTTTTAACTATTCAAAAAATTATGAATTTTTTTTCAATACAAATTGATCATGATGAATTAAACATATTATTAACTATATATACAATGGATATTATTGATTTGTAGAAATTAAACAACAATCTTGAGGTCAATCTTTATAAGGAACTCATTCTGCGAAGTGAATCACCGTAGCCTGGAAATTTTGTTTTATTTATAATGAATGGTGTATCGATGTGACTCTTGATTGATTATATTTAATATAAAAATTTCCCAATAATTAATATGTAATTACTAAAAAATATTATGAATATTTATGGTTATATATTATATGATCAATACATTATATTTATTCCCTTAATTATGTATATAATCAATTGAGGTAAAATACTGATGGTATGCTTGAGAAAAAAAATATTATTTGTGGTTTAAATTTTTTGAATATAGTATTATTATGTTTTCCTGAATAATTACACTGTTATATATGTTGTTTTTATAAAAATAGTCCTTATAGATTACTATGATTTGTTGTTAATATTTATTATATAATATGTTAATTTATATTCAAAAACATGGATCAGAATTGAGATCAATAAATAAATATATTAAATACCATAAGTAAAAATAAATAATATTATAAAATTTTAATGATATAATTTTAACCACCAAATATTTATTTTTTGTTACATAATATATATTTATTATAAATAATTTGATCTGTTAGTGAATAAAGTTATAGGATGTATTCAAAAGAAAATCATTGTCAATAATTTATGCATATTACGTGGTTTGGATGCATATTATCAATTATTTACAGATAATATATATTTTACCTATAATAAAATTTCTATGTTAACAATAATAGGAGGTATATTCTTTTAATTAGAGGATTGTGAAACAAATATTATGGTACTAATGAAAATGGTATTCTTAAATGGTGACTTTATAAAACAATTTATTGGAGAAGAGCATATTAATTAAATATATGCATAAAATATGGTTTCGGGATTAAAAATCATGCAAAATGATGTAGTGATTACTTATTACAAATGATAATATATATTTCATGATGCAAATTACCCAAATCATTATTTAGAGTTAGCATTGGTAAATTTTATATTAAATATATAAATACATTATACTTATAATTATTGGATTGATATATATATTTATTATAATATATTAATTATATCTCACTATGAAATTGATTAATAAGTACCATAGAATAATGATTGAGGGGTAAAATTATTATGAATTCTCACTACATTATAACACTTGGAAAGTGAACAATTAAAATGATAGATTAGGTATAAAAATTCATGTTGTCATAAATACAATGGGGATAAAAAATGATCCAATTGTTATGGATATTCAGATGATGGATATATAATTCCATAAGGATTGTGGATGTATGAATTCTTAAAATCATTTTTTATCTATATATCCATGTAAAGATTATAGATTAAAAACTAAAACATATCAAACAGTATAATCCTATAAAAAATGTTATATAAGTCATCATTAATTTTGATTGATTGAAAGGTTTTGGGTGCTATACATGTTTTTAATACATATCATATTTTTATAGTAACTATTTTTTAGGACCATTGATCATCATTATATATTCAAACTATAGGTATGATGACATATAGTTTTGTGAAATAGTATTCATATCTAGAAAACAAGAATATAGTTATTACTGAGTATTTATAAATTTTCACTGGTTTTTCATAATGTTAAAGACAAGAGAAATAAATATAATGTTGTTACACCCATTACCTATACCTGAATGGAAAAGGGAAAACATAATTATGTTATATTCCATTTAGATCTCCAAAATGAATAGCATAAAAGATGTTATATGTTATTTGATCTATTTACATAGAATTTCAAAACACATAACATCCTATAGAGAATAATTTTATTTTTATCATCTTTAAGGGAATTACATTAATGATGTGTTAATGTTCCATGGAGTATCACAATATTTTGGATTTGACATGGATCTTATTCTTAAAAAAAATGTTCTAGAACATTCTTCAGTATAGTCTATAAATTTTTTATATTTTAGTAACAATATATAATCCATAAATAGATGAGGATATTGAGAAATATTTTCAAACACCATTGTATTTTTTAAGGTATTTTGATATATAATTATAAGGTAGTTTGGATAAAAAAATTGAAAATTATGAGTATTCATACTATAATTGAATTCAATCGATAATTCAAATGGATTCTTATGATTCCCTATATAAATTATTGTAGAGATCAGTTGTGTCATGATGATTATAGATATTGAAATATTTAGGGACATGATTCAGCTCTAGAAATGGCAGAGAAGGTCATAACCATTCAACAACACATCAATCCAATGTAGAATTTAAAATAATTTCTACTAAAAATCATTGGTGAAATATGAAATTTTGTTTTTTTAGAATTTATTCGTATAAATTTATCAATTGGATAACATAATGGTATTTATTCATAACTAATGTTGATCCCTACATATATTGACCTTTTATAGAAATTTGTTTGGTAGGGAAATCATGATATAACATTGTGTTTCCACTAAATATCTATCATGTTCATTATGTGTTCCATGGATCCCATTTAGATATATTCATATATAATTTATTTGATATAATGAACATATAAAATATCAAAATTGAGAATGATATTTATTATGAGAAATAATAGGTATAATTATTGGACAGTTGAGACAATTTTCAACATATCAAAACAATACATCTTGGGTATATTCATTGGAGGTTTCATAAATTTCAATAACCTATATAAGAACATGAGATCATAAAAAATAGATATATCATCATATTAATATTTAATATTATCAATAATTTAAGGTTAACATTAATTATATAAGTGGGTTTGGGTGGCCGTTGAAGGCAAAAAACATATATTTTTTTAGATAATTATCATCAAATAAAATTTCATCAATAGCTTCTGATAAACAAAAACTGATGTCGAAATAAAAATAAATATAATATAACATTATAATAAGTAAATTAAAATAATTTATGAAAATTAATTAAAAAATATTTAATATATATATATAACTATTTGATATATTATATATATTTATATATATGTATTAAATTTTATGTAAGGTCGTTATATTCTTTTATAAAATTTTATCCTGGAAATGGGTTTTTATTTTTTTCATCAGAAAAAATTAAATTAATTTCATCAATGTTAAAATATTTTTTTAAAAAAAATTAAAATTTCTTTTAAAATATATATTCCATGAATATTTTATAATGAAATTTTGCCTTTTGTTTCCAAAGAATTGAGATTTTAATGATTTTATAAATAAATTACTTTTATTGAAAAATTCCAATAAAATTCAACCATTTTTAAAGACTAATTTTCTTTTATAATTACATAAAATATAAAATATTTAATTTTTATGAATAAATTAATCATATTCATTAGAATAATTTATTCATTTATTTTTTTTCTGAATTCATTTTATGTTGAGTAATACAATTTTCATTGAAAAAAAATGTTCACCTCTTTTTTTGTGTTTAATATTAAATTATATTACATTACATGTAGACATTAATAAAGGAAAAGGGAATCCATATATAAAATCTGGAGGTAAAATTCTAGAATATTTGACCCCTAAATTTTTATCCAATAAAATTTTTTGGAAAATTTTTTTTATGGAAAAGGTGAAACAAATAAATTATTGTTATGAAAAATTTAATAGCAATTAATAAAAATAAAATATATCCCTTTATCCTATATATATTATTTATTTGGGGCGTTTGTATACAATTACTTATTTTTTATCCACCTGCTTCCATTTTAAATAGAATATTCCATTTTCATTAATATAAGAATGGATAAAATTAAAAATATAACTCTCAGGTACATAATAACTCTAAAATTATAACATAATTATAAAATTAGAACTTTTTTTCTATTAATAAATTATTTAAAGTTGACTTAATTATTTTATCATTTAAATTTATTTATAATTTTCAGTAACTTACAAATGACCTTGATTTTTTTGTGGAACACCATTACAAAAAATATTAAAACTATATCTAAACTAAATCTATATTTTTTCTTGAACACTTTTCATCACCTCCTTCCACATCACACTAAAAAATATCTCCACCTAAATATTCATACCACTTGTGACATTCGTCATCACTTTCTTGTGGTATCAATGAAAACGTTCTCTCCACCTATATGACCCCCTATACTCCTCTACATCCCTCTATGCCTCCATTCCATCTCGACTCCCTCTTTGAATTCCTGATATTGATGTACTGTATGACTCCCCTCCCCCACTCCATTACCAAATTCATCCCTCCAACCATGTTTTCACCTCCACTAGAATCCTCCACCATTGAATTCTCCTCTACCTACGACCTCACTCCATGAACTAGCTCCTCCTTCCACTACGGCCTATGGTTCCAGCAAGTACACTGTCCATCTCAACGACTACGCATCCCACCTCCTCCTCCCCAACATACTCCCTCTATTGCTAACTCCCTCCCAACATTCTGCTCCTTGTCCCCTCCTTGACTGTGCACTACAAGCCATCATTTTCTTGTGACACATCCCCCCTCTTATCATGCCTCCTACATTACCCCTCTATAGATCTCTTTGTATCCTCCAATGAATCATATAGTATATATCTTCCACTAAACTAAGTTTGTCAGATTAATTTTCTCTATAACCCCCACTATCAATTTTTTATATTATGAGGCCTATTATGAAGTCACAACATGGTTCACTTCCCCTGGTCTCCCTCTGATTCCACTTTTTTGGTTTTTCCCTTTCATAATATTGTTACATCACACATTCAATCAATTATTTAATAACTTATTTATTATATTATGTTCTATTATTCATTAATTTGGTACACCATATTCACTAGTAGTATAGGTTTTCAAAACAAAATTTATTAGCAACAAACTTTATAATAATACTTTTTTACATATTTGTTATATAACAAAAAAATGAACATTAATTATAACTAACAATTTATGAAATTATTGACTAATTCGTTTAAACAAAAATTTTACCTATCACAAAAATTCCTAGTATATCATCCAACCTAACACCCATCCAAGTCCGAGGTATTTCCCAAAGGGCATTCCCAATCCCTACTGGCTATCAACTAGTGTCGGACATCGAATAAAATGTGTAATGGGAATAATTTCGGCCCAAATAAACCACTATCAGATTAAGAAAACATAACAAGTTTGAAAATAACTAATAATCACAATTAAATTAATAGTTGAGTCTAATAAAAAATAAAACTGAACAAGAGGAATCTAAAAGAAAAATTGAAAAAAAATTAGGCAATCAGGATTTCTATGTGACACATGTCCAACACCAACCACATTAAAAAAAATATTCCAACAATGAGCACAGAATCTAAGAATAATTAACAAAATGGAAAACAATAAAAATATATAGTGTCTAATGACACTAAGTTGTACAAGTAGGGTGTGAGATTACATTTTAGTAAGAAATAGCCACATAATCCATGAGTTTAATTCCCCAAAATAGTATATTTATAGTAGTTTTAACTACAAATATATAATTTGTGTTTTTCAATTTAATTAAAAAGGAATGTCTTTCCATTGTAAAATCCATCAATCCATAATCATCATTTCCAAACCTAATTTCCATTTTAAAGAAAATCAATAAAAATGAAAACTATGGTATTGAAAAAAGAATCATAAAAATAGTATTGGTTGGATACAAATACAGTCGAATGTAAGCAAGAAATAAAGATAACAACCATGTGTGATCCTAATCATCCATAGAAGAAACCTAGAATTACTGATATCAGAACAACCTATCGACATTTGTTGAATCCCATAATTTAATAACAAACTCGAAGATCTATCCTAGCCTCACAACTGGAACAATACTTCTAGATTATCTACAACATCATGTGGGTACCAAACAATTTAATTAGATCCTGTAAGATATCATAACTCAATCATCAAAAAGGCACCGAGTATCCCATGATGATAGAAAAACTATGTGAGTAGGAAGCCATCACAACCGTGACATGTCTTACATTATGTCATCACACATTCCTACACTAATCACAGACACCACTATATTATAACCCAAAGAGATAAATCCCTTCTTTATAGGTTCACTATATAAATATATCATGAAAATTATATTTTTAATTGTGTGGTCAAAAATGATTAACATTTTAATCATTTTACAAAACACATTAGGTCTCATATAGGGAAGACAAATTTTACAAAATACATTATTTTACAAAGATAAAAAAAATTAAATGTTTAGATAAACAATTCCAATCAAGCCTTTACATTCACTAAATCAATTCTACATATATTCTCTTAAAAAACAAAATATAATATCACATGTTAATTTATGAAGCTAAAATTTCCCTTACCTTAAATATACAATTTCACCACTTTCACAAATTAGTATACATAGTTGAAAACATAAAGAATGTGTAAAATGATTTCAAAATAGATCTTTAAATAGTTTCATAACCAAATCTAGATTATATAATATCAAATGAGTCATATCCTTCAGTACAATCTCAAAACATCTTTATCTCATTTGGAAATTAGGGATCCATTTTTCATGGATATTGGAAAGATGATAAGATATAGAATATTTTATGAAAAACAATTTTCAATGAAATAATTACTTACAATTCCATATTTATAAGAAATATCATCCATGTTTTCACTTTGTGCACTAATGGATGTTCCCACATCAAATAGAATAACACACAAATTTTCCTCACAGATCATTTTCAATGAAAAAAATATTCACATTCAAATATTTAATCAACCAAATTTATAAAAACAACACCCCATATTAAACCCAACCAAAATTCATTCCATTTAATTAAACATTTATAATGGAAAACACCCATATAATCTCCCAAATTCACTTTAGTGTCTTGGTGAAATTTTATTAAACATGTTCAAGGTGTACATACATAGGAATAAATAAAAAACACTTGGAAACCTATTTTTTACAAATTCCACCAATAACATAACACCATAATAAACTATCCATTTTTATTTAAAGGTGATTATCATTTTTTAAAACTAATTACTACCACACAAGTATCTATGTTTTGAGGTAGAAACAAAAAAGATTGAAATACCAACCACAAAGGGGTGCGACTCTGTTGAAACTCTCGGAGGATAAAGAATAGGGCACTAAGGAAACAAATCATACAATAAAAATAATTATACAAAATCGAACACATAAATTCCAACATTAGTGTTCATCAAAACAATATTTCACCAATTTACCCTTGGAAGGACTCAAGTATGGCTATCTAGGGCCTACCGCATAGCCAGGCAGTAGTAGTAAATTTTTTTATATATAATACCATACCTTCCATATGACTATGTCACATGGTTTTTACTTACCAAGTGGTAACCATGATACAATGGGAAAAACCACTTTAAAAATAGAAAAACAAAACGTTTCTATTAAGGCTCATCCTCGATCCCCAACCAAAAGACACATGAATAATAAATATATAAAATAAATTAGTATTCTTTTTTGATTGGGATTATTCTTCCCAACATAGACACATTATACCACAATAATGAGTTAAAGATTATTGTTAACAAAAACATGAGTGAATTTCTAGCCAAAAAAGATGAAACATTGAATACTAGGAAGACATTTCTCTACATGTGTCCCAGTTGACCGATTCAAAAAGAAAAAATGTCCCCATTATTTTGTTTAGAACATGAGTGGGTTCTCCACACCACCATAATATCTCTAATTCCAAATATTCAATAACCAAATCTCACCACCCCCGTGGTGATGCCATAGCGAGAAATCAGAATCCCAACTTACCAAACATATACAAACAAACCAATGAGTGGCCTTGCAGTGTCCATAAACTATTGAAATCCTAATCCCTAAAAATTAAATCTCTCTTTTTATAAGAAAATAAATCAAACCACATGGAATCATGTATAATACCTAATTAGAAACAACCTCCCATATCAAGATTTAAAACAATGAAACATCCTAGAGGAACCAACAACCATCTGCACAAGGATAAACTATATGACCATTGGAATTATAAATCCACATTGGGAAATTCCCATACCAGAATGAAGTACCCATTATAGAAATTAAAACTTAAACTAAACAGAGAATCAAAACTAATATGCATCTTCTTCACAAAACAAATTCATCTCCCTAACTAACACCCTTGAAAGAAACACCAAAACAAAGACCCAAAAAACCTATTTATCAACCGGTCAAACATCCCTTATTATAAATAAATGATTCATATAGAGAAAATTTAAAACAAATAAACCTTTTATATTTAGGTAGAACGTTTCCATCACACTGTTACAAGAAAAGATGATCCTAAAACAACCAAAAGAAATAAATTTAAGAAACATAAAACATGATCTGGGATACTCTCACCCCAATGAACTTTGGTTGTACGTGAGATTCTCCTGAGACAAGTGGTTTGGGATCTAATTGACTAATAATCTATTTTCCCATATTAAGTCATCACAATCTATGATCAAGTATTAATTTTATGAAAAATTATTCCTATAAAACATATCTATATAACATAATTATCCAAAATAATAGACAATAATCATAGGATTGAAAAATGATGGCTTCGAGTGTACAATTACTCTGGACTGGAATCAAACGATCAAACATTCTAACAAATTAGGTACATAGAAATGAAGGTGATTCCTTGGAATTAGGTTCCTCTATATTGTTCATTCTTCCATATAGGGAACTATCATGGCAACCGACTAAATCTAATTTCACGAGAAAAAAATGATCAACCATGAATGCCTCAACCACGAATATCTCAAAAAATGATTCATTGGATGAGATCACTTTTTCTACAATATAATGATGAAAATACATTAAAATGATATGTGGATTTTTCTGTATTAGGATTCTATATCCAATGAAAATGGAAGTATCTCATTAATAGGGTAAATGTAAGACATTACTATCCACCGGCCCTACCAAACATCCCACAACTCTGTCATCTTTCTCATCTTCACCTCATCTGGTATAAAGATTTGGATGAATATGGTCTTAATAGCATCGAACATCATCTCATGATGCATCATTGATTGGGAACCAACTTTTATTGGTCCAAAGTTGACCCTCAAACAACTTATAAACTACTATGACTCTAACATCTTCGAGAATTCCTAACCACCTAAAAACACACTTGACATACTGAAGACACTCTATAGCCTCTAACAGTCCTCGATCACCATGGGAAATATGATACACATGAGAAGGACAAGGAAGTAGGAATGACTCATTAGAAACATTGGGTATCATTCTAGGTTGGCATTTTCTGAGAAAACATAGAAAAAAACCAAATCTACCATAAATGTATGGTATAATTAGAAAGAAAAACTTCAATCCATTTTTTTAAAGGTTGGGGATGTATCCTAAATTTATTTTTTGAATGCAAAGGCCACATTAGACTGGGTAGAGGGTGACCCATTACATGTCCCGATATACCACGGCCATGTGGCCGGAATACAAGGCTTGAAATCAAATTTTGTGGCCCAAAGGCCCCCTCAGTGAATTTCATGAATTCATTATTTTCTAAAAACTTTATAAATTCCGAAATCCAATTTTATAGAAAAAATGATCTAAAAATAATATTCTCATTCAAATCCATTTAAGAAATCCCATGCCATACAATTTATTCCAAAACTACTCCCAAAAATAACATCCCAAAAATACCAAAACACATGAAAAAATTCATAGGGAACACTAATGGTTGCACCAAATCCATATTCTCAATCAAAAAACCATTTCAAATTTGAACACCCCTTAACTAATCTAAAATCATTTGATGGAAACAAACTATAAATTAAATATTCCTTAATTTCAAAATCTACATTATTTTTTGACGTGGACTTACACCGATCGAATCCAAAATGAGACACAACCAAAAATAAGCCACAAAAATGTTGAACTACTGCACACTTCCAACCTTAAGAAATGGTATTGGGTCATTTTCCATGTAATTAATAATACTATGAAAATGGTGAATATGGATATTTGACTCCACGTGGGTCATATATCCATGTGAGAGCAAAGATTAAATTATTTCTCCTCCAATTTCTTCTATAAATCCAAAAACCCCATGACAGAAGAATCAAATCATTAACTATTCTTTGAAACTAAATGGTTAGGTCGATAAATAACTTTTTACACTCTCCCATCACCAAAATTCCAAGCCATGATAGACATTATATCCTTATACCAGACACACCAAATATCAAGGGACTGCACTGTACCATTTATTGATGAACCAACCATTGATTTCATCTATCCCGAAACTGACTCAGTCTTTGGCATGGCCCAAAGGGTGTACTCGATTCCCACATGCTAGAAACTAGTGACATGAATCAACTATAAATGAGAATTTTAATGTTTGTAGAAGACAAAAAACAATATCAAAAAAATGTGGATAAATTATAATAAAAAAATGAAATAAACATCTAATTTTAATTCAAAAAACAAAAGAACATGCGTACAAAAATAGAAAACAGAAATCTGAAAACCAAGATACCATGAACACCATGTGAATCGTGTATCCATCCTACCATAAGAAGAATCCCCCTCCAAAAATGTGCACATGATACAGGAAACATGAACAAAATAATAAACCCAAAAAATAAATTCAATCTACAGACGTTGTATTGTACTGGTAGGGTGGGGCCTAATTGTTTTGTAGGAAATAACATCATAATACAAGTATTTACTTTCCCAAAAATAATCTATTAGCACTAGATTGAAATATATTTATAGAAATAAGGTTTGGAAATTTTATTAAACTAAATTATATTATTATTTTAAATTTCAAAACACGTCTCGCATCATTTATGAACTCATATTCTATTATATAACGAAAAATCCATTATAGAGAAAACTAGGTTTGTGGTAAAAAATAGCTAAATAGTAAAAGATGGTTAATAGTATTGTTGAATGTAAAAATGTAATATAGATAATAACAATGGATATCATAAACATCCCATGAATACCCATTGACATACTCGATTCGGATCAAACATCTGTTGTGTGGTGAATCCCCTATGTCGATAACAAAATAGCTACTCTATCTGAGTATCACCTATTGAATAAAAACCTATTGGTGTATATACAATTCCAATATGGTACCAACCATTATAAATGGGGTGGGTAAGACCCCATCACTCTATCATATAAATTATTCTTAAGAACCCAAAGGAGTAGTCAGATTATGTGAATTCTAGTCCAATGCATGCGGGACTCGTCTTACCCTTTTGTCACTGCACTTGCCTACCAAAAACACATACACAACTGTACTATAACCCATGGAGAGAAATCCATTCAATAGGGGATACCCTTATATATATATATATATATATGTTTGTGTGCGTGTGTTATAAAATATTTCATGCATCATTAAGGTTCCAACTGGGCCATGATTCTTGATAATTATTAAAATCATTTCACAAAAAAATTAGGTCTCTAATAAGGAACACACAATTTACAAAAAATATTATTTTCTAAAGATAACATTGAGAGACCTTTTGATAAAAATTTACCAATCATCATTTACATAGTCAAAATAAATTCCACATTCACGTTATTCAATATTAATGATAATAGATTACAATGTAATTAATGATTCCAAAAGGTCCATTATATTCCAAATACAAGTTCACCTCCTAAACCAATTCAACTCCAAGTATAAAAAAACAATAACTGACCAATAATTTTCAAATGGAATTTTGAACTATTTAACAATGAATATTATTTTATATAATGATAAATGGGCCACAAACCCTAGTAAAAATTCAATTTCACATTATGTCATTTGTAAACCATGTATCCATTTTACTAGTAATGAAGAATGATGAGAATATGGAATATATTTTTAGGAAATAATTTTTCAATGAATGAATTACTTCTAATTATATAATCATTTTTATGTTATTCCATGATCTCACTACGTTTAGTCATGGATGTGACGACATAAATTTTAATACCACAAGCATTTCCCCCCAAAAGCATTTTAAATGAAACAACACATTCCAATAAACAAGTTCAACAAACCATTTAATAGAAAATTACCCATTTGAAGACCAATCCTAATCAAGTAAATTTAATAAAACAGAACTAATGTAAAATACCCCAAAAATCTCCCATGTTCACTTTAATGGAACAATTAACATTTATGAAAAATGTTCATGGCATACACACATAGGAACAAATAATGAACTACTTTGAAAATTATTTTTATCAAATTATATGAACATGGAAACATCGTAATAAACTAAACATGTTACATATAAATGATTAAATCAGTTTAAAAAAATTATAGGATGAAAACAAGGATCCATGGACTATGTTAGAAATTAAAAATATATAAATACATATCTCAAATGGGTGTGAGTGATTCAAAACAAATATAGTAGGACGAATAGGCCACTAAAAACAAACGCATACCCTAGAATCCAATAAAAACAAGACAATAAAAAACCAAAACATTAGGGTTCAACCAAAAAATATCTCACTTAAGTAGAATGAATAAATCGATAGGTGAACATAGAAAAGAGAGAAAATTTGATGAAAACCCAATATACATACTTTGGAAGCATGAATATTGAACCATGGAAGGAGGAGATCCAAGGGAGAAGGGGTATTGCATCCCATTGGTGTTAAAAAATAAAGTGGGAGAAGAGGGGTGGGATTCATGGTTAAATGAAGGAGAATGTAATATTTATATTTTAGGATTTTAATAACATGGAACAACTACAAGGTTTCACCACAAAATTTTTCAAACCATGTAGTAACCGTGCAGATCTCTCTACTAATTGAAGGACCGTCACATGGTTACATAGTAACTACCACATATCCAGGAACTAGTTGTGGAGT
The DNA here is from genome assembly GCA_963277665.1 of Viscum album. Classification (NCBI taxonomy): domain Eukaryota; kingdom Viridiplantae; phylum Streptophyta; class Magnoliopsida; order Santalales; family Viscaceae; genus Viscum; species Viscum album. The sequence continues at coordinate 1,779,448,896 of OY728121.1, read as the reverse complement.
TATCTATACTAGAACTCATACTAACCACATTATAAGGCCTCACAGTATCTACTAACTGTGTGATAAGCATGCTTGGCTAGGGAAACCTCATGAAAAATCCAAAACCCCAAAATCTTGATCGAGACTCAAACCCAATCATCGACAAAAACCCATGACTTATAAAATGATAAAATAATGGAGTAACCATTTTTGGGGTGTGCCATTCTCATTTCAATATGTGCATTTAATCATCAACATGTTAGATTTATAATGTTAATTTCATTGAATTATTGATATTTTCATTTTGAATTACTTGAAGGTGATTTTTCCCTACCATAAATTCTATTATCTTTCGCTTCATTAACATCCTGAATGTTCAGAATGAAAACCATTATTTTTATTTTTTGACCTCAACAAATGAATATACATCTATTTGGGGTCATATATGTATAATAAACACCCCTTAAAATATTAAATTCAAACTTTAATTATTTTGAATATTATTTACCTAATTTATTATTTTCATCTGATTTAATTTCATTATTCATTTTTTTATTGATAGATTTACGTATATATTTATTTATTTGAAAATGCGTTCAGAAAAAATTCGAGGTTATTTATTAGTTTAATTACACTATATATGTGAATATATATTAGTAATTTTCGTTACTATGAATAATGTCGTTTCATTCATTATATATATAATAAATTATTTATTTTGATAATTTTTTAGATTATTTATCTAATCATGCATAGAAATTAGTTTATGTTTTCCTTCAATGACATGTATTGACTCCTTTAAACTATTTTCAGTTCTTCTCAACTAATTACATTCCTTGATAATGCTAATTTTTCTAATTCATGTTTAATTTTTTCCTTACTCATCAAATTTTTTGATGAGTTTCATGGTTTATTCAAGTAATAATTTTGGTATATCCTATAATAATATTTTTATAGTTTGAAATCATAGCTCATTAAAACCATCATTAATTAGAATTTCATTTCCAGTATGTTCTCTTATTGTTTTAATTTGTAGTTTTTTTCTAAGACATGTATTTTGATTCTGTTTTGCTATGAATGTTGAAATAATTATCTATTAAAACATGATTTTTTTTATTATACTCTCATTTAATCAAAATAATTTGAATAAATTGGAATACTTATTATAATATGTTTATTTTTGGCATATGTATGAAATATAAATCCTTACTAAATAATTATTTTCTTATTGGTTTTATCATATGACATGTATTTTTTAAATTCTTATTTTTTTATATATTAATTCATACTTTTCATTGGTAAAAATAGTATTTTCAAATTGACGTTTCTATGTGCTTATTTTGAATCATAATATGTTCTTTTATATGGATTTAAATTCTTCCATGATGTATTTGGATCCAATTTGTTTCTTGATATCTACTTTTTATATGACAAATCTATTTCATATATATGTTTTATCCTATTCAATTACTCTAATAATATCATTATTTATCTACTATATCCATCTATTTTTGAAAATATAATAGTTTATTGATTTTTTATTACATCGTGTGAATGCACGAGTGAGTAATATTGAATATAAAAAAGAAATGATTTTCTTTAAAATTTTAACATTAATATATTTTGGGTGAATTATTATGTTGCAAACTTTATTATAAAAATATATTGGTTAAGGATATGTTAGTGGTTTAGAATTTTATTCCATTACTCTCTTTATCTCTTCAATGAAAATCTATATCAATAGTCTTTAAATTGACAAAAATATTATCATTATTACATTATATAAATATGAAATATTTACCATAATTATTAAAATGATAATTTTTTAAAGTGTAAAATTTTACATTTTTTTCATGATATAATTGATATCATGTAAGTAATCATTTAATCTATTATGGTTGAAAACAACATGACCGAATATATAATTAAAATCAATTAAGAAATGTTTAAATAAAAATATAAGCATTAGTCTATAACCAAAACTAATTAAATTTTTGTTGGATTATGATATAAGAAGTACAATATCTATTTCATTGACTATTGTTTATTTTGGAATAATTATTCTCAAAAGTGTTCTAATTATATTTTATCCATTTTATAATTAATTCTGTGTCCCTTAGCTCATTTATAAATGGAAACCCCTTCTCTATTAATTAGAAACCACAATGATTGAAAGATATCAAAAAATTATCATAAAGACTCTACTCAATATCATGATAATAAAATTATATTTTTTTTCATCATAGTCAAATTCAGTGGTCTTTATAATAAAATTTAAAGGAAGTATACAATTGATGATTTATGCTTCCACATCAACCTCTTTTATTTCTATCCTTAAACCACAATTTATAAATATTTTAATTATTTTTAACAATATAATAACATAATTATTCTCAATATAACAATATTTTACAATGATAATGGATCTACCATTACCAACATACTTTCTAATCACATAATATGTGAAGTTATCACTTGTTTGTATGTGTGGACTATAACATTAAAGTAAATATATAGTTTATTTTGAATCAAAAAAATTAATGAATGCTTTATATGATATAGGTAATTTTTATATATGATATTTATTAAATATATAATGTTATATTCTTTAAATAATATTACTAATTTGTTGAAATCCATTATTTTTTAGTCAATAACGTAATTCATGTCTATATGTGGACTAACACCTACACATTATAGTATGATTCAATGTTTTATAACATGTGAAATTAATTTGTATCACGACTGATTTAGTGAAAATTTTAGATATATATGATAAAATAATATTCATATAGAGCACAATAATTATTGAATTTTCTTTCATTTCAACATCAAAAAAGAGAACAAATCATTAATTTTCACATACGACCTACGATCATATTGATTAGTGTAGAACATTTATATATCTATATATAAATATATATTTAAGGATTATATATATAATAAAAATATATGATATTAATATCTAGATTGTTATTATAAAGATATTGTATCATTAATAAACATACAATTACCATCACATCAAATCAATATTTATGATGACAAAAAAATCTTTTAACACTTATAAACAATGAATTGGACAATCGATTAATAATATATAATTTATTAAATTTCTTAATTTGATATTATATTATATTAAAAATATTAGATTAACTATAATATCATATTCTCATTGATATTTTTTTATTGTACAAGATGATATAGTTATTCATAAAAAACTATATCATGAGGTGCATGGTTTATTTATTAATCAAATTTCAGCTAAGGGTTATCTTGCATTAGTTTTCATTAAACACAACAATATGATCCTTTAAATCTAAATACAAATTTTAGATGAAATCTTATTAAATAAAATATTATATCCTTTTATATTCCTCCCATTAAAAACTGAGGTGACCAAAATAATAGATTAATTGAAGAAATACATTTTTTAGAATTAGGGGGAAATTATGAAGCTTTAATGACCATACTCTGTAATAATCAATTTTTATTATTTATTCATTAATAGTGTCCTTATTTCATGAAATTCTTATCCATGATTGAAATATTGAAAAAAAATTATAAAAACTAATCTTGAGGATTATTTTCTAAAAAGGTATATTTATATTTAAAATAACAGTGAAATGAACATTGTTATAACAGAAGTGGTATAAAATGTATTTCTTATGACCTGGCCCAATCAATTTTTTTATGTATCCTTTATAAGATAACATATTTCATTTAACATTATTTTTCACTTATTATTTATGTTAAATAAAAAATTTATGATGTGATTTCAAAATTTAAATAATATTTTCCTCAAAAAATATTCCAGTTTCTGTTATAAGGTTTATTAATTTAAGATAAAAACCTTAATTTTTGATTTTTAATTATGTTTTAAATGACCCAATTTAAAAATATTTTGAATTTATATTAATGATTTTTTGTTATTATAATGAAATACAGATAAATAATATTTTATTATATATAGTGTATGTTATAATTCAGGATTTTATGATTTTATGAAATAAGTATTAATGTATTTAGGATTATATAATTGATGTCCCTATAATTATATAAAAATATAATGAATTGGGAATCAATTAACATATGGTAAACTCAAATTACAGAAGGGAGGATATAATAATACTAAAAGGGAAATCAGTCGATGTTATCTCATGCCCGAAATAGGGTGAATGAGAGAATATGTCATTCATAAATGAAAGAATAGTTTCTATTATCACAATAAAAATGTTGGTACATTTGTGGTCTTCTCATGCCTATTATTTTAGGAATGTATTTTGGATATCATTCGAAAAAAAATTTCAATGATTATGACTATTTCACATTTATTACAATATTTTATTACATGAACATGATCTAGTTGTATTTTCTCATCAATAATGTTTATATAGTATCTTATGATTCATTTATTATAAACTATCAAAATTTATTTAAGGAATCAAGTTTGTGATCATATAATTGTTGGATATGATTTTAAATGGATTTACACATGGTCTTATACACCTATACTGTTATTAATTTTTAATTATATTTGATATCTCCTTTTATTAACCATATTAATACTTATATATTAAATTGTATTATGTTTTCATTTCCCCGTGATATGATGATATTTCTTATATATGATGGGTCTAATTAGGGTTTATTCTTCAATGAACAGATTGTGAGATGTTTTACATCATATATAAACTAGTTTATTTAGTTTAAATATTTCCAATGATTTTAAATCATTACAAGTTTATAACATATCATAATTATATATAATAAATTTTCCTTTATTAATATTTTATATTAATTTATGAATTCATTCGGTTTCACTACAATATAAAATGAAGTGAAAATGAAAATAATATTATTTGAAATTCATTACTACAACTAATATAGTCTTCCCATATAAATATGTTTGATGAAAAATGTGGTTTAATAATTAAACATATATATAATAACACCATAAAATTGGAGAAGAAAATGATTATCACCTCTTTTATCAATATTAACTATAAATGATAATAATACGAATAATCAAATTTACAAGGAATGGTTTATAATGGAATCAATATTTAAAAAGAAACCTAATAAATCCAAATTAATTTAAACCCCTATATAATAAAAATTATAGATATGAAAAAAAATTTAAAATTGGAATACCCCACAAGCCTAATAAAAATTTTGGTCACTTCTGTGTCATTCATTAAATTCATTGGTGTTTCATTTTTTCCAAAAAAGTGGTATCGTCCAAGATAAAGATTTTACTATAACATCATGTTCATATGCAACCAAAAAATTTCAACCCAATTATTTCTGAAATGAAAACATCACTCTCCACGTCATCAATTAATCCCCATGAATATGAAATACATTTGAACATTCAAATACATATTTTTAGAACATAAAATAAATATTTAATTCCATATTTATAATTTTTGTAACCTCATAAATAATGATAAATAAAAAAATGATGATATATATAAACTATATATTCTATGTGGTGGCTTGGAATTGAAAATGGGGTTCCATATAATATTTTGTAATGAAAAAATAAATTTTTTTTAAAAAAACATAAAATTTTGAGTCAAAAAAACTATTTACAAGTCATAACACACATTCCTTGTACAAAAGTTTCATTTCAAGGTATTAAACAATAATTATTTTCAGAAATATAATAATTTTGAATTTCTATAAAAATTCAAATAATAATATATGGAAAATAAAACTTAAAATGGGGTATCATTCAATTTTTTTGGTCAATAATTCTATTCATATATCTATAATAAATTACCATGAAGTCGTTTTTTGTAGGAAAAATATAAATAATCATGATTAGAAAAATAAAATATGAGTATAAAGAACAAACCATAATTATTATATAACCTATTATCATTGTAAATCAATTCAAATTATACCATTCAATAATAAATTATAGTTTTTATTTATTATAAAATTATGCCACATATATTATATAATAACCCCATATATTACAAAGATGTTATTTCTATAAATATCCATTTTCCTCAATTAAAAACATATAAAATCATACATATTTTTATTTTGTAAAAAATATTTCTAACATCCATCATGACACATTCTTCTTTATTAATTATCTATTATTTCCATGAAAAACATTTAAAATCATGAGATGAGTGAAAAAATATTTCAATGTTACATAAATGTATGAAAAATTTTAGAGATTTAAAAAATCATGAAAAAACATAAATATTTATAATTTATAATTATATACATTATGTATCTGAAATAAATAATAAATATACGATAAATACAGACTTCTTGATCAATTAAATCCTATAAAACCCATATAATGAAAGTAGAAACCCTCTTAGGAATCATAGTAAATTCTATTCATAAATAAATTAGAAATTAATATAGATAAATTAAATACATATTGAAATCCCTCCCTTCTAAATCCATCATTATATTTATTGGATAAAATTAATGATACCGAATTCAATAGAGAGATATATTATCCACACCAATAAAATAACATGTATAAGGCCCATCCAATAAATATGTTATATATTGAAGACTAATTAAAAAAAATATATCATGATTAACCAACATATTATACTATTATTTGGTACCATATCATGCATAAAATATTTTATTACCATTGTTTCATTATAAAACCCATGTAATAACATTTTTAACATGGGTTAAAAACATTTTTCAATTTCAAAATACACATTTATTTTAAAAAATAATTTTCAAAAATAAAATTGTAAGATAAATGTGAAGAAATTATATATTTTTATGAACACATGGAATAATGAAACGGAAAAAAACATCAATTTTTTTATTTATTTATGGGATAGAAAAATTGTTTTTCTCTATATTAATAAATAAAAACACCTTTTTCCTTTTCAAAAAAAAATTCAAAATGAAAAAAATTATACAAATTTTTAGATTTAAAAAAAATTAATAAATTATATTTTCAAATAATATTATTTATAATTAATTTTTATCCTAATAAATAAAAAAATAATTTAATTTTATTAATATTTATATATAAAAATGATATAGAAAATTAATTGTTAATAAAATAGATGAATGGTTTTAGAACAATGAGACCCTTACCATTACCCTAAATCTTAAAGTTTGTTCATGATCATCATCAATTGAAAAATAAGTAAAATATTTATTTTTAAAGATAATTATTATTTTTATGTTACCATATTATTATAATTAAGGAAATTTTATTATTGAGTTATTCAATCAATTAATCATAGTTTATATGATTTGAAAATATTTGGCTCATATATCCAAAATAAAATAGATATAATGAATACAGTAAGATTGGTCGCTATTAAATTACATATAGAATATAAATAAAGAAATAAGTTATTTTTTCCAAAACTATACTATTAATATTATAATGAATGACACGTATGGTAACTGCATTATGTCACAATCATAAAGGGTGTAGGTCATACATATGCATGAGTAACATTTTCAATGTAAAAAATGATCATTGAATGATGATGTGTGTAATATAATATATTTATTATTATAATAATATAATAATTATCATATTTTATATTTAAATATAATTATATATATATTATTTATTTATTTAGATTTACATTAACAAATCAAATAACTATGTTGAGATGGTAGTCAACACATATTCACAAATGATGTTATCATTTAACAATGGATTGAGATATAAGAAAATATAATATATTATATCATTACGGAATAATATTTTTTCATAAATAGAATATATATAAAATAAATACATTGGGAACAATATTGATGATAAGTTGTTAGGTGTGACTATTTACATCAGATCACAAGTTTGAAGTCCAACGTACACAACACTGATTGTTCTATTTTACAATTCCTTATGAAAAAGATGGGTATAAGTTATAGATTAAAATAATAATATATCGTTATAAGTTTTATAATAATTTTATTAAATCATAATGTCTGATGATAATTTTATGGCCTTAGTAGATGAAATAAAACAGAAAAAATTATCTTTAAATGAAATATCTTCTTGTATCAACCCCATTAAGATTAAATAAAATGTTTTCAGTAATTAATTTTCTAATCTAGACAAGTCATATGTGATGTAGTAATTATTTAGGTAATATATTAATGAATTTTATGACATAGTGGGATATTATGTTTTTTATAATATATTAAAATGCATTCCATTTTATATTGGGGAACACGACACAATGTTAATTTTTTATAATTATTTAAATATAGTAATCACACAAAATGTAACCACATAAGACTATATCAGAATATATGATGATATAATGTATAAGTATATCAATATAATTCAATATACACATTTTTTGGAAATATTAACTATAACTATTAACTTTATATCCTCTGTAATCTTTTTTTAACATTAACCCATGTAAACGATGGATAATTTTTCATCTTATTCACAATAGGAAAACATTATTATGACCATTTTAAAAAATATTAAAAAAATTATTTAAAATATGTAATTAACATTATCTAATTTAATTAACATGTGTACTACAAGAATTTTTATAATTATTATTCTAAACTGTGAAGAATTTCGATTAAAAAAAAAGTATTGTTAGTCACAAAATGGTTTTATATAAAAATAAATTATAATATTTATTTAATTTAACCTAATTGGGATATCCAAAATATAAATTAATATATTATAAATTGATAATATTAATTTCCAAAATATCACATTGTAAATTATGAAATGAAAATAATTTTGTTATAAAAATTTCTTATTTTCAAATATTCCATAAATATAATTTATTTTATAAAAAACAAAATAATTATGATTAAAATAAATTAAAATGATGAACATAGGAATAAACATCATTTTTCAAAATTTAATATTTATATATATATATATATATTGATTATAATTATTTTAAATAATACTACATAATGTATGAAGTAATTTAATTAGAAATAATAGATGTCTTTTTAAATAATAATTAAACTATATTTATATATTGAATATATTTCAATTTAATATAAATAAAAAATAATAAAAATGAATGAAATTTAATAACTACCAACATTTAATATGTTTTTACATTCATCTCATTTATATAAATTTCACCCTCATAATTTTATTATTTATATAATAAATTGGAGAAATAATTTCACAGTACAATTTTAATGATTCCCATGTTTCATTATAAAAAATATGATATTCCTAAAGTACAATAACCTATTAAATAAAATTATTCTAAAACACCCTCCCTTTTTATTAGTGAATCTATATATTTTTTTCCTTATTATAGAGTTTATCAAAAAAACTATAATACTTTAGGGATCAAAATAATAGATGCACCTAGTACATATTAACCAATCCATGAAATTTTAATTACAATAAATAATTAATAAATAATTATATAGGAATTATTTCAAATTAATGATCCATGTACATAGATTCCGTTATAAAATATATAATAATTTCACATTTACATGAAGTCACTTTAAGAAAATACTAATTGCAATCCATAAAATAAATATAATTCTTGAGGTTATAAACTAATCGTTTCTACCACCTCGCGGGTACACTCATGTGATTTTAATTTATATATACATATATATCATTTCCCCTATCAAATATAGTACCAACAATATTCTATCACATATTTAATACAAAAAACATATTTCACATGCCCACATTCCTTATAGTTACACAAATGGTACCATCTATATAATTGAATGAAAACAATTAATATATGAAAACTCAACAAATGAATGATTTATATCCCATATTTATTGATAATCCATTGAAAATGAGTAATTCACATATTTCATGGTCATAATTATTATTTCAAATTGTAAATGATTTTTATAAAAGGAAAACATCACAAAAATTTATTGCATTACACAATTACATTAAACGGACCCTCAAAAAATTATATGTGAACCTGGGATTATGTTATGAAATAATGGAGATAGAACAGCATGTAACACAACTATTTTAAAAAAATAACATTAATTAAAACAAAACTAATCACCAGTGTATTTAATTGGAATTAAATTTCCATATTTAGTTATTCAAATGAAAATAAAACATATAACTTTACATTATCGAGTTTTATTTTTAAATTCATCTATTTAATCCAAGGATATATTATCCAAATTATTTTGATCATATGATAATTGGTGAACATCCTGCCATGTTAATTACCATTCTTCTTTTACATATTGGGAATTCAATATTATCATGTCAATTTCAAAACTAAAACATTTCATTCCATCCAACTAGTAATAGATATGAATATGTTTAACCAATTTTTAGTTTCATGGAAGAATATAAAATGTTTAATTATAAGTTTTTTTCAATGATTATCACCAAAAGTGTGGGTTCCAAGAGCCACATTACGTATTTAACGTTCAGATAACACATACATAATCATCATGAAACATTTAAAACATATCTATTTTTACATTTTCTATCTTTTTATTTAATACATGATTGTACATATGATCATTATTTATCTGAAAAAAGAAAACAATACTGAAACTATATAATAATAGATGATGTTCCTACACTAATAATTTATAGACCATAATTCATAAAATCATTATCGCAATGGTTATTCTATAAATTTATCTTATATAATATTGAATTATATATCTATATAAAATCATCATATATATATTTTCCTTTACAGGAAATAGAAAAATGGTCTATTAATAATCTATAACCAGTTTCATCCATCATCTCAAGAAAACATTCGATTTTTCATGAGTGAAAATATATATCAAAAGTGTCTGATATATATATATTTAAATATTTAATAAATAAAAATGATTCCACCATATTTTTAATGAAATGAAAAAACATATAAAATTAAATCAAATATATGATAATTTAACTTTTCAGGTTTCAATTAATGTCAATCGTAAAAAATTACCTTAAATATATGAATAAAAAACAAGTCTATTTAATAAATCATCACTATAGAAGATATAATAATCATTTTTATTTGGAATGATTACAACTGGATTTTTTTTAAAATATGATTTCTAGATCCTATAGACTATCATCACAGTCATTTTTCATGATGAATTTAACTCTTTCTCAGGTAAATATATTTAAAGGGCAGTTAACCAATTATTTTTTTTTACAAAATCAAATTTTTATAACAATAAATAAATAAAAATATTAATCTCTATAATATTTTTATTTCATGGTAAAAATTAGTTATAGGACATAATATATTTATTCCATTTATGGAAACAATATGACAGAGGTAAAAAATTTGTAAAAAAAATATAAATTAATTAATGTTTCAACATAGATTCATTTATTTTAATGTTTTCAAAACAATAATAAGAATTAATTAATGATCCTCAAGAATATTATAATATATCATTTTATGATCAAGAAAAATAAAATAAACATTTCTTAAATATCAAGGAACAATATATTCTGAAGAACCATAAACACAACTATTTCACGTAACCACTCGAATTACATGAGAAAAATACATTCATACCATATCTATTCTAAAACAACATATTCATAGTATATTCATACATTACCTCAAAATTATAGTATATTAACCAATAATAAATCATAATAATTACTATTCAATATTGAGTTTATTAAAAATTATTTTATATGGGGGAAATGTATAGGATAATAATATTGATGAAATTAAGGGATCTATAGTCATTAAATAGTATCATTCAACAATCATTATTTTTAAAAAATAAAATAGTATCCCGACGATATAATTATCATGGATAAATTAAACCATTATATAGAAAATATTTTAACTTTTTCTTACATTAACAATGATATAAATGATCTATTCAAATAAGTGATTTTTAAATTGGATTAGTATCATGTAATAGATTTTTTTTAAACTAAAACTCATAATCATAAATGAATCTATGATAATAATCAATGATTAAAAACATATATCAATTCAATAATAAAATATCACTAACTCAAAAAACGTATTTATATTCAATAAGATCAGATATGTAACCATGATATACATTTCAAAACAATTCTTGAGCTTCTTGATATGTTATCAAATGTATCATTTCATTTAATATAAATTACCTTTATATGAAATTCATCATAATGTTATATACCTAAATCTATTCAATACAAAAAATAACATCAAACTGCACTATATTCCTTCAATGTTGTATTAGTAATGACCAACCCAATTATGGAAATAGGTTTATTTATATAATCATTGGTTTCATTAATATTACTACTAGTGGTTTGAACCCAATGTTCTATAGAATTGTTTATGACGTTATATTACAATTTTTCATTACATTTATATGCAATTTACGAATTTAATGATCTACATATAACTGAGGAAATGTAATTATTTGAATATACAAGTAATATACTAGTTTCATCATTAATAGAAGGCCCAATATAAAAAAGAGTAGTGGAAAAAATGTTTTCCAACACTTGTTTTCATTAGATATTTATGATTTATATCCACAATATCTAACACCAGACCCAGATTTTTATTTATTCCCAATGTTTTTCAATTGATACATATCATCATTGTTTGTCTATATTTCATAGCATTAGTTAAAAATTTACACAAATATTCATTAGATTCAATACCAATTTTACCACACTTGTAATAAATTTGAGATCATATAAAACATTCCCGAAAATGTTTTTACGATACATGGATCATGTTTGGTGGTTACCTCAATATTTCAATTTTTATTCCTTCAACATTAATATACACCTTGATCTGTCAATATTCTTTTCATCCGAATGAAAAGGAATTTCCTCAAATTCCATATAATCTTTCTCCAAAAAATCAATAAAATTTTCATGACATTTAAATTAATTATGCATAATTATCATCATATACATATTATCAATCATTATAAGTCTATTAATTTCTTTATCAAGGTGAAGAATAATATTCAATGTGTACATACTAAATACTGTTAAATTTATTCTATACATGGGATCTGAATATTCCAATTTCCTCAATAATATTAATTATTTTTCCAACTATTGTGAAAAAATATTATTCAAATAATTCAATAATAAAATATTAAGAAAATATATCACATCTAATTATTTAAATATATTATTTTTCTATATATTTCATAACCTTTTAACCCCATTGATCACGAACACCATCAAATATTAAATATGATTAGTTATGTATTAATAATAAATACAAACCATGTATTCAATTATATTTTCCATTACACTGATCCATCCTTCATGTATTATTAAAATAAAATATTTTATGAATATTTTGGATATTCTCACATAATCATATAATATATTGAATATTTTCTATATTATTTATATGGATTCATTCTATCATGGATTCCACCACCATTTATAACCAAATTTATGTAAGCCATAACTATATATATATTATATATTCTAATACCATCCATTCTAGGAGACTAATTTTGATGGATATTATCCTTTTGTTCCCTTCATAATTATTTGTACATCATTACAATATAGAATAACATTCTTATTATAAAAATATTATATGATGATAAATAGTAATATTAGAATTTTATATTAATGTAATGACAAATGACATTAGAATAAGTGTATCCTAATCCATTTACTAACACATAAAATTATTCAAATCAGTTACTTGATAAAAATACTGATCTACGGTAATATATTATAATATATTGTCACATAATACTAGAATAACCATTCATGAATTAATATAGATCATTTGTGTTTTTTTTGTGATTTGGGGGATAAATATTACATAAAAATCTAATATATTAATATGTGGATATGTTTAATCACTATCCAATTTTCGAATAATATAATCAATTTAATGTTATAAGTGGTTTATTTTCATGAAAATAGTTTTATTCATTCAATATGAATTCTTTATTATTACCAATCATCCTTAATCCCTGTCTACAATTATAAGAATATTGGGTGATAAAGGAAATATCAGTATCGAAAATAAAATACAGAATATTATTAGACCTATAAAAACATAAAAAAATAGTAAATGGTTTATATTACTAATATATTATTTAATCCCTGATAATATATCATGAATATATGAAAAACAACTGATTTTTTCCTATTTAAAACAATTAAACACCATAATGTAAATCCATATTTTTTGAATGAAGAATTATATTCATACCACAAGTCAAAAATAACATGATCACATTTAAATTACTATGAGATACGTCCCTAGATTATTATATTCTTATTTATTTTGAATACCATGAATGTTATTCAAAAAATTATTTTTCTATACCAGGATATCTCGTTGTATAACATATATCAGGATCGACGATCACAGAAGCTATATCCAGTTCACCCAATATATAAATGACAACAATGTCACTAATTATTATCTAACATACTCATGTACTATATCATTAATAATACATTTTATTTCTAAAACATTTGCTCATAAAATAATTTAAATACTCTTTTTATCCAATATAAAAAACAATTTTTTATCTTAAAATTAAATTTAAATTTAAAAATAGAATGTTTAATTTAAATTTGAGGAACAAATAGAACTATGATTTTTTGTGAAAAAACAGAATATATAAATAAAAATTTAAAAATAACTATTGTGTGGGTGATAAGAATCTATTTACACAATATACATTAAAATAGAACATTAATTTGACCTTTTTGAACAAATTCAACACCGTTAATAAAAAAATAAAAAAGTTATTTTGAAATAATTTGTAATAATTTTAAAAGAGACATAAAAAAGACTTCTGTAATTAATTTTAATCATATGAATATATCAATAAAATAATTTCTACAAATTTACATGGATTATGAAAATATAACCCTTACCCTGAGTCAGAATCACAAAATAAATTCTATATAATCCTGAATTATTAAAATTTTATGATTATTTACATAAATAAGAAGTATTTTAGCATTTATCATTAATTTAGTTTTTATTACCATGTTATGTTTAATCACCTGATGAATTATGGTCACATAATAAATTTTGAAGGTATTTGGACCATTTGTACAAAATTCATTTGGTAGGAATTATATGGTCAAATTTCTATATTATTACATCATATATTTAATAATAATAATTAAATAATTATAATTTTTATACAAAAAAATTATTTTAAAACAAAAAATGAAAAATGGTTTTCAAATGATGTTATGCTATAATCCTAGAGACAATAGATCCTATGTACGAATGAGTATTGTCTTCATTTTTCAAAATGTAATATTAAAACAATCAATTAAACATTTTAAATTTAAATAATTATTATTATATAATAAAAATCATATTAGATTTTACAACCAGCTTATATATAAAATTTTTCTGATCAATTAGTAAAAAATTATTCACATTTCATTATTACTGTGGTTATCAATAAATATAAATGAATGATGTTATAATAATTCAGTTGATGGAAGGGAACAAATAGTTGATATCTTTCATTATAAAACAATTAATATTTTATGAATATAATATTTATAAATTTAATCAATTGTTTTTAGTATCTATGAGATCTGATGATGGAAGACAAATTACATAATTTCACCAGATAATAGTCCATGATGCACATATATAATGATTATTTTTACCATTTTACGGAAGAATGATATTGATACCATTGAATAATTATTATGAAAAAATATTAACATATTAATAATAATGGTATTATTATTTCATCATGTTTTAGGATTATTTGATATAGGATGAAGATGAAATTGAACAACCACTCTTAGAAAATAATTATTTTTTTCCATTATTAAATTCGTAGCTAAAATGACTAAAGTAATAGATAGTTTTTTAATGATTATGTTAGGGACCTTAGGACATGAAATGTGATTTTAGGAAGGTATATCATTATTTACTACATGAAACAAATGAATTTTTAACTATGGAGAGGTGAGGAGATTGGTGCCTTTTTATTAGTGGGTGGAAGATACCATGGGAATTTGATAATTATTAAAACATTTTACAGTATTATTCAATCCAAATGTAACTAAAATATAATGTCTACAATTTTTATTTTGGATAGTTTTTAAATATTTCTATAAATTTAATTTATTAATATTTATAACTTCTAATACCTTTATATCCTTTGTCGATATCAGCGTAAATATTTTCTAACAATAACTATGTTAATAGATTTTTGGTATTTTTACTATTCACTTTAGCCAAATTATAATTTTTGTAAAATTAAATAACATTAATTATTATAATTTAAATTTTGGAGTCAATTATATCATATTAAAATTATATTTATCTAATTTTTATTATAAAATAGAACCAACAATATAAGATGAATTTTTTTTTAAAAATATTCATTGTAATTGTGAATTTTTTTATAACGAATTAAGCTATATTGTTGATTTAAATTTTGTCAATTGTAATATTAATAACATAAATAATCTAATTTTACATTAAAAAATATTTATAAAATAATGTATCTTTTTTAGTACATGAAACTAAAATAATTGTTTAAATAAAAATCATTATTATGAAATATTCATTGAAAAATAATATTTTTTAAATATTTCTCAAAAAAATCATCACAATACAATTTACTGATGAAAAAATTAAATAAAAATAATTTTATTGAATTCCACTGATTTTTATTTCGGTTTAACAATTTTATCTAAAATGATAACATTCAAGAAAAAAATTTGGTTAGAACAAAATCTTCTTGTTACATAACTACAAAATCTAAAAATATATCTACAATGAAAACAATGCTTTAATATCTAAATCATGAACACTAAAATTAATTTAACTAATATACTATTTCTCATGACTATTATTTAACTTTTAGCCAAATGGGTATGGAAAATGTATGATATTATATTCCATTATTGTCACTATAATGACGTTAGACATGATTATATGTAAAAAATTATTCATTTCATAATAAATATAATACATATAAAATTAAAACAAATAAATGAATTAAAAAAATTAGATTCTCACTTTGTTATGAAAAATATAAACAATGACCTTTTCATAATTTTTTAATAAGTCTAATAGATAAATTTGAAATTTGAAATTCATGATAAAATCAATAGAGGGAAATGACAGTCATATTAGTTATGTGATATATATTTATTATCTATACAATTTTGATTCCCACCCTATTAAAAATGTTAAAATTTATTTCATGGTATAATAAATGACATCATGATCATAATTACTAAACATAAATAATATATTAATGACATAGGAATTTTATTAATAAGATATTTCCTTATAAAACTCACAATTTGTAAATAATTATAATCTTATATGATCATATGGTTGATAGACCATTGACCTATATAAAAAATATATTTTAAATAATAAATGGTACATACACACGAGTGATATGTATATATCTAAATAAATTAAAAATGAAACCCCCAAAGAGAAATATATATGTATTTATTCTATTCTAAACATATATTTCTTTTATAAAAATTATTTTAATAAATTTTAAATTTGTATTATTAATTTAGTAAATATTTTCATATTTATATAATAAAATTTGGAGATGCTCCTTTATATTTTAAAATTCAATTATTATTTATCTTATTATAATTAATAATATTTTGAATGATGAATCTTTTTATAATCATGATATGCATGTTTGTTATTATAAATTTTAATGATGTTGATACAAGGAAAATTTTAATCAACATTGAAGGAATTATTGAATTATTATAATATTTTGCATCGTCAAATATGATTTAGGTTTCTCAAATTTCATAATGATGGTATGTTAATAAATTTATTTATGTTGTCATATTTAGTAATTAAAAATTATTTATATATTAATTTTTATAATATATTTTTTAATTTTAATATTTAACATTATTTGTCAACATAACTAATCGATGAATATATATTTACATGACTAATTAATTTATTTTCCTTGATGAACATAAAAATGAATCCCATTATTTCATACATTATATTAGAATGGTGAGTAATATATTTTCATTAACATATTACAATAGCAATAATTTTTTTGGTATCTATCATTTAATGAAACTATATAGATTTAAACCACCATATAGTAATTTACATAAATGTTTGGTTTCTCAATGATTTATTATTTATTAACAGTCATTTTCATAATGTTTAATGAAATTAAAATAATGAATATGTATTAACAAAATATAAATGACTAAATATTATGTGGATGAATAATCTATTTAAGTTTAATACCTATGTTAATTAGATGGATCATATTACACTCCCAGATAATGATATGATTGATTCTCATAATGAAATAAATTTATAATGGATATTAACACTGAATGATACCATTTCCATTTGCAAATATTTTCTTATATTTTCTTTAAATTTATAAAAAAAATAATATTCTTGTATTTAAAAATGTAATTTATTTTTATTATATATTATGTAATATCATGGAATGAAGTTGTTATATAGTTTTTAATCTCTATTTTTGTGTAACCAAAATAATTTTCCCTCAATAAAAGATGAACATTTCTTTATATATAGAATCTAATCAGGAATGATTATCATGATTATAAAATTGATAAATATAAGGAAATACATCAATTTATGATATATATTTTTATTTATTATATTATATTTAATTTAAAGGATAGTAATTACATGATGATTTTAATAAGATATATATTTATTTAATTATAATAATTAGTGTAGTTATTATTCTGTGATAATGATATTCCATGATATGATAAGGTATTTATCAATGGTGGAAATGATATATTTGATAAAAGGGAAATTATTTTAACGTTTGGTTTCTCTTCAAGTGATTATATTACATCCATAATAATTTGTCTACTTCTGATTGATATATCATTCAATATTAAAAAGGAAAACATAATCAGGGATTCTAATATAGTATATTTTAGTCATGTTAGAAGTATAATGAATACTTGGAGACTGAAAACCAATATATACAAATTAATTATTTTCCCCCAAAGGAATTATTTATATTATAATAAGATACTACGAATTATATAATATATTTTGAGAATGATTAAAGAATACCATTAGCATTTTTTATTATATGAAGCTTATTTTTCAGCAGGGTGTTGGGGTGTGTTAAAAAAGGTAATACATTAATAGTTAAATATATGCATATTTTATTATGAATATCTATATTTGTGATCAAAATATAAAATACATATTATAAAGGGCATAATATTAGTTTGTCTTCCAGAATTTTTAAGAATATGTTATGAATATATCAGTTGGGAATAATTTTCATGAAAAAGGTAGGTATAAGTCAATTTGTTTGGGAGAAATTATTTGGAGAATGATTCGATGAAAATATTCTTTGATGTTATTATTTTTTTTAATGATGGAGGTCGATTTTAGGTCTAACACGAAAAAGATAATGTAAAATAAATTATTAACATTTTAATTATATTTATGATTTATTATACACAACAAAATCGTTATTTAAACCAAAAAAGAGGACCAATTTTTTTTGATACATACAATAATTGTGTTTTCCTAATGCTATCCAAATTATATTTTCATAAATAAAAAATTTAATAGTTATAATTAGATTAAAATGCATTTTATTGAAAATTTTAATATTAATATCATTAAATATAGATTTTTTTCATGAACGTATCATATGATATTTCTCACAAGATTGTGGTATTCTATTGTATGTATTAAAAATATAATAGTTATTGATGTAGATAAATTTAATTAGTTAACAATGAATCATTGTGTGAAAGTATATGAATAAGGCTGAATAAAAATTATGAGGCATATAAATGAATGTCATAGGTTGTGATTATTATATTCACAGTGTGATAGGTGATATTTTAAAACATCATGAATATTCATGAAATGGAATTTATTTATATAAGCCTATAAATTTTGTAATATGAAAAATTGTGACAGAGAATAAATTCTAGACAACATTAGATTCCAAAAAAATATATATCTAATAATATATAAATGGTACATACACAAGAGTGATATTTATATATCTAGATAAATTAAAAATGAAACCCCCAAAGAGAAATATATATGTATTTATTCTATTCTAAACGTATATTTCTTTTATAAAAATTATTTTAATAAATTTTACATATATATTATTAATTTAGTAAATATTTTCATATTTATATAATAAAATTTGGAGATGATCCTTTATATTTTAAAATTCAATTATTATTTATCTTATTATAAATAATAATGTTTTGAATTAAGAATCTTTTTATAATCATTATATGCATATTTCTTATTATAAATTTTAATGATGTTGATACATGGAAAATTTTAATCAACAATAAAGGAATTATTGAATTATAATAATATTTTGGATCGTCAAATATGATTTAGGTTTCTCAAATTTCATAACGATTGTATGTTAATAAATTTATTTATGTTGTCATATTTAGTAATTAAAAATTATTTATATATTAATTTTTATAATAAGTTTTTTAATTTTAATATTTATCATTATTAGTCAATATAACTAAGCGATGAATATATATTTACATGACTAATTAATTTATTTTCATTGATGAACATAAAAATGAATCCAATTATTTCTTACATTATATTAGAATGTTGAGTAATATATTTTCATTAATATTTGTCAATAGCAATAATTTTTTTGGGTATCTATCATTTAATGAAACTATATAAATTTAAACCACCATATAGTAATTTACATAAATGTTTGGTTTCTCAATGATTTATTATTTATCAATAGTCATTTTCATATAGTATATCAAAATTAAAATAATTAATATGTATTAACTAAATATATATAACTAAATAATATGTGGATGAGTAATCAATTTAAGTTTAATTCCTATGTTAATTAGATGGATCATATTCCACTCCCAGACGATGATGTGATTGATTCTCATAATGAAATAAATTTACAATGGATATTAACACTGAATGATACCATTTCAATTTGAAAATATTTTCTTATATTTTCTGTAAATTTATAAAAAAAATAATATTCTTGTATTTAAAAATGTAATGTATTATTATTATAAATTATGTAATATCATGGAATGATGTTGTTATATAGTTTTTAATCTCTATTTTAGTGTAACCAAATTAATTTTCTCTCATCAAAAGATGAAAGTTTCTTTATATATAGAATCTAATCAGGAATGATTATCGTGATTAGAAAATTGATAAATAGAAGAAAATACATCAATTGATGATATATATTTTTATTTATTATATTATATTTAATTGATAAGGTGGTAATTACATGATGATTTTAATAAGTTATATATTTATTTAATTATAATGATTAGTGTAGTTATTATTGTGTGATAATGATATTCTATGATATGATAAGGTATTTATCAATGGTGGAAATGATATATTTGAAGAAAGGGAAATTATTTTAACGTTTGGTTTCTCTACAAGTGATTATATTACATCCATGATCATTTGTACACTTCTGATTGATATATCATTCAATGTTAAAAAGGAAAACATAATCAGGGATTCTAATATAGTATATTTTAGTCATGTTAGATGTATAATGAACACATGGAGACTGAAAACCAATATATACAAATTCATTATTTTTCCCCAAAGGAATTATTTATATTATAATAAGATACTATGAATTATATATAATATTTTGAGAATGATTAAAGAATTCCATTAACATTTTTTTAATATGTGACGCTTAATTTTCAGCAGGGTGTTGGGGTGTGTTAAAAAAGATAATACATTAATAGTTAAATATATACATATTTTATTATGAATATATATATTGGTGATCAAAACATCAAATAAATATTATAAAGGGCCTAATATTATTTTTTCTTCCTGAATTTTTTAGAATATGTTACGAATATATCAGTTTGGAATAATTTTCATGAAAAAGTTAGGTATAAGTCATTTTTTTTGGATAAATTATTTGGAGAATTATTTGATGAAAATATTGTTCGATGTTATTATTGTTTTTAATGATGGAGGTCGATGTTAGGTATATCAGAAAAAAGATAATGTAAAATAAACTATTAATATTTTAATTATGTTTATGATTGATTATACACAACAAAATCATTATTTAAACCACAAAAGAGGACCAATATTTTTTTGATATATAAAATAATTGTGTTTTCCTAATGGTATCCAAATTATATTTTCATAAATAAAAAATTTAATAGTTATAATTAGAGAAAATGCATTTTATTGAAAATTTTAATATGAATATCATTAAATATTTTTTTTTTTCATGAATGTATCATAATATATTTCTCACAAGATTATGGTATTCTATTGTATTTATTATATATATAATATATATTGATGTAGATAAATTTAATTATTTAACAATGAATCATTGTGTGGAAGTAGATGAATGATGCTGAATAAAAATTATGAGTCATAGATATGAATGTCATAGGTTGTGATTATTATATTCATAGTGTGATAGGTGATATTTTAAAACATCATGAATATTAAAGAAATGGAATTTATTTATATAAGCCTATAAATATGGTAATATGAAAAATTGTGACAGATAATGAATTCTATAAAACATTAGATTCCAAAAAAATATATATCTAATAATATATAAGAAAAATTCAATGACATGGATTAAAGTACAATTTGAATGATACGTAAAAGGTGATACACTAATTTTCGGGGAGGTAAATACACACCCTTCATGTTATTTTTCTCATAGATTAATGGTTTTTGTTGATCCATATGGAAAATTGAAGAAAAAACTTGTTATTATGTGATCTATCTTCTGATTCATCATCCATACTATTCAGAAACATATTGCATAATTTAATATCAAAACATTTATCACCCTATCATGCTAATTCTGATTTGGGTTTTTATTTTGCTAATATCTGATTTTAATGATGATAAAGTGATTGATGTTATATTTTTTTTAATGAATTAGTATTTAATAATTTCATTATAAACGTATTACATCCCTTAGTTTCATATTTTTTAATAAAAGACCCTTGCATTTCAACTTATGGATTATTGAATAATTAAATATCTATTAATATGAGTTTTCTATGTATATTATAAAAGATAAAAATAATAAACATAAAAATGGTTTTGATATTCATTACTCCCTAATGATTTTATTTATACCACCCAAAAAACAATTGGTGTTTTGAGAGTGATATTAGTCACCCAAACCAAGTGTATTTCATAAGAATAATTTCAATTATAATAAAACTAGTGAATTAGTTTTTTAAAACAAGTGAATAAACACAAATATCCATTTCATGGTGAGTTTTTATTTTATTCCCTATATGATTGTAAAATATAGATTCCATTTTGTTTGGATTTATTTTTTCATATGATCATAGTATTATTTCATTATTATTAAATTATTGTTTTTTTATGGTAGCATGTGATCAGCAATATACATTCAATTTCAATACAACTATTATTTAATATTTTTATTTCTGGTTTTATAATGCATTATATTTGAAAACCCTGTTGTACTTAACAATTCATATTGATGATTTTAAATTACTAGACCTATTTCAGTGATATTGGAAAAAGTAAACAATAAATCTATATATTAAAAAACTATTTTCATCAATTTTTTAAATTTTATGACCACAATTATAGGTTATTTAAGAATTTTTCTATTATTAATCCATATTTTTTATATTTTTATATGTGTTATCTATTTTCATTTTAATTCAAAAAAATATATTAGAACTAAAAATCAATGATACAACCTTTGATATATAATCACATAATATATTTATCAATTTACATGGATGGGTGTGAAAAATTAAAATATTGTAAACACAATTACACATAATTATCATTGAAAAATTCACTATGTAATAGAAGTGGCATTATAATAAGGGATGAAACTCCTTTGAAATGGACAATTAATTTGATGAATTTATTAAGGGGGATTATGAAAAATTTGATTGAAATGAATAATATGATTAACCCTCTTTAATAGTTATACATTTATATAAGTCTATATAAAATTCTATTCAAAAACCTAAATCTAAATCTATATAATCAATTAATGAGGCCCCACATAAACTAATATAAATAAATAATTAAAAATGATAAATAATGGATGAATTTTTTTTGATGATGTAAGATTTCATTATCAATGATATTTATATATTTATTCCATTAATAGAGGATTCATATATGAATCATTATTTTAATTGAAAACCTCTAAAAAACTAAAATGTAGAAATATAATGAAGAATACGAAGAATCATAAGATGAAATATAATTCAATACATAGATGTATATTCACAAAAAATAAGTAAAAGGTATTATTATCTATTTTCTACATTAATTTTATTACATTTTCCAACTAATTTATTATATACAATTGAAAAATAACTTCATCAATAAATAAATAAGAATTGAAAAATCTAATAAGAGCTATCCAGAATGAATAATGATGTTGGAAATGGTAAAACAAATATTATAACCCTTTATTACACCAATAGATTATGATCAACTGAGGTATAATTCAATTAAATAAAAACTAAAATGTTATTTTCAAGATGGATTATTTGATTATATTTCATGAAAATTAGTTTTTAAATATTTTCTAGAATTATTTTTTGTATAATATTAAGAATATAAATTTCTATTTTTGGATATAATATTAATTTCAAAACATTTTGGGTTTCTCATTGAAAATGGGAATTCATATTTCCTATAATAATTTGTTTATTCACTTTATGATCATTTGGAAGAAATGATCCATGTAATGTATCAAGAATAAAACTATAGATGATGCAATTAATTAACAGTATAATAGGCGAGTTTATAGCTTCAATGGATTTTAAAAATAACATGTGAAATAAATCATAAAATATCACATATAATAACCCATTATATACAGAAGAATTATTTATGAAATATTTTATATAATACCTCTAGTTTTTGTAATTTTAGCTGTAAATAGCTTGTCATGTAATGTATCTATTGGAAATTCAAAGATATTGATATTAAGAAAGTATCTCTCAATCAATTTTATCTTGTGAATTTGTATTCAATTTAATAATAAATATAGGGACACAAAATAATATAAATAGTGGGTTTCAAATTAGGATTTCCAGAAATTTGAATGTAGATATATATGTGTAATCTCAAATATTTTTCATATTTTGAATTTAAAAATTTAATGGTAATTGGTTTTTTAGTGTGTTTAAATTTTTTATTGATATTATTTTTATGCCATAATTACCAATATAATTATGAACCTATTATTTACACAATATTCATTAAAATAATGTTTTAGGGACACTGAATTTATTATTTTAATAGTTTTTTTTAAATTTTTTCAATTATAAGATTTTACAAAATTACTATTAATGTGGCTGATTATTTTTTTCAATTTAAATTCCATTATCATTAAAACCAAATTCATTCATTTTAAATTATTCCATTTAATAAATAAATATCCATGAGAGTTCTGATCAGTAATATTTGACATATTTATACATTCTAACACTATACATACAATTTTCATGATATTAATATTTATGAATGGGTAGGATAAGTTTTTCTCTAGAAAATATAATTAATATTAAGGATACATGTAGGGGTAATTAATTGAATACTAGTTAGTGTGTTCATTATTATTATTTATTTATTTCCATTTAATCACACTTGAAAATGATATGTTTTTAGTTGAAGGTAAAGAATCAGAATTAATTTTTTGGGGATTAGGATCTTTTGTTTTTGGGAGGGGGATTTGAGACATGAGAAAATATCATCATTTGAATAAAAATAAAATCAGGATGTTGTATAACATTCAATATGTTTTCAAATATTCAAGGAAATCAATACATATAGTAGGTAAAAGTAGATATTTCATTTTTACAAGGGGAAATTTCAGGAATCATTTATTAATTATTATGAAATATATCATTGAGAATAACATCCATTTTTAGGTTTAATATTTTTATACATAATTTATCTTATTACACAAAACCTATTTGAAAATGTATCCAAATTATTTTTCCTTCATTATTTTTAATGATTTTGAATTTTATTAGGAAATGAACTGATACATATTTCAATCATGAGGACAAAAGATTAGTATCAATTGTTACAAAATTTATTTTGGAATTTATATCATGATTTTGTGTGGAAAACATCAAATTCATGTTCAGTAATGATTCCCATGCACAATAATGATTAGTTGAATTATATGAGTATACTAATGGGGACGAATAATCATTTAATATTAGGAATGTTTAAAAATAGATTGACATTATAATTATTAATAGTGGGGGGTGAGAGAAATTATTAATCATGGTGGTTTATTATTTCCATCCCAATAGAAAATTATTTACTATAATTTTATATCATTATTTAAGATTGTTAGGATATAGAATTTTTGTTATAAATATTGGTGTTATTCTATAATTGAAAATCATTAAACATTGTCGGAAGGGATTTTATAACTAAATATCATAAATACATTTATACATACTTTATTATTTATTACTTTGATTAAATATATTGTTAATATAATAAAATTTATAGTTTATTGATTTTATGTTTAGGAAGAATATAAATTCTTGATATATATATGGATTCCCATTGAAGTATTATATGACAAAACCTGAATGAAGATCTCGAAGCTGTGAAATGCATAATTGAACATATAAATCCCAAATTGATTATAATTCCATTATGACATCACGAGGTTTGGAAGGATACATTTTTTAGATAGGAGTATTCAAATTTCTAGGATGTTCCATCTTTTAACATCATCAGATAGCTTAAAATAATGTCTGTAAACTATCATTTTAAAAATATTTAGTGAAATTCAATTTCTTTATCTTAAATAATTTAGGGTTCATATAAAATAATCAATTATAATTTCAAGGATTTAATTTCACTAACTTCAAAGATTTATAAAAAAATATTTTTTGGATGATTTTGTAATCGAATTTAATCTAAATCTTGGTATGTTTTTATTTTATATAAATCCATAAACCATGACTCTCTAGAAATTATATATGTTATAATTTTTATTTTTATTTTGACATAACATTGTTATGATATGGTGGTGATTTACTTTATCCAATATATTATGTAAAAAGAGATTGTATTCATATATATATATTTTTATTATTAAACTCATAATGGGAAATTGGATTCAAACTCCCCCAGATACCCACTTTAAATGTTTTTCATTTCATTAATATTTCATGTTAACAAATAAATTCCCTACATAATTAATTTCATGAAGAGTTACATATCCATTTACATTTCATTTGAATAAAAACAATATGATAAAAAAATGAGAACTCTATTTATGACTATAGAACAGAAGCATATGAAGCATATAAAATATAATTTTATTAGTTATATTTTATTTTATAGAAACCCAAGGCGATATATAAGACATGATCCCAATGAAAAAAATATTATTTATTAAATATTTTATTACAAATACATAATGATATGAGACATCATCATCATTGGGTTCTTTGAATATTCTTATGTCTCTATAATAATTCAGAATGTAAATTAATTTGGATTTATTTTAACATTAATTTAAATTTTATCTTCATTTTTATATTAATATTATAAACCCTAGAAATTTTTTTATTATACCAAAACTCATAATTCCAATAAATCCAATTAGGTTTCCCATATCATTCAAGCCCATATGCTTTTTTAATATCATTATTTGTAGAGAAATTGTAGAGTAAGATTTGTTGTTTTTCTGATCCATGATGTTATAATAGGTTGAGTTTATGATATGATAGGATGTACACATCATGATTGGTATACATGGAAAATTTTGTATAGTTCATTAATTGTGTAATTATAATTCTAGTCAAAAGTGTAAATCCATGAAATTGGAATTGATATTTATGGGTGTATATTCATGATTTGTATGATATATTAGATATGTGAATTTATTTTGTATTATAAATTTTCATCTTATCCTTCAATTTTTTTTACAATATCATATAGTTTATGATGTTATGTAATCCCTTATTCATGTCTTCTACTCAAAAATTTTTTATTGGGCCTTAAATTCATGACATTCGTGATTTTATTGATCAATTCAATGGAAAAACGTGTAATTGGATAAATAAATATAAAACCATACACACCAATATATTATCTCAAAACAAATATTATATTCATACATCAAGGATTCCAGAATATCGCACTTAATACATTTTTAAGGCCATGAAAATGGTTCTGATCCCTTGATCACTATGACTTATCATTGGTTATTGAAGTTTATTTTATCACCCTTAGAATTGTTTTATTCTCTAATTAGTATTATCCTTTCATTCATTCCATATATGGTATGTTTGATGTTATAATTTATTAAAAACCAGTTATTTTGATGCTTTGTGGAACATTTGTGTCATGGAATTCATATAAGTTAGAAGATTCCTTGTCCTATAGATTATTAATGTTATTCATTGTTGTTATATTCTTGATAGATGAATGATGAAATCCTTGATCTATGATATTATTTTCTTTAAATATATGTTTATGTTAAATTATAATATTTTCATTATTTATCTCTCTAGTACATAATGGAATAAGTATTAATAAATATTAACTTGTATTAGGGTTTTAAATGGTTTATGTTGATAGCGATAGCATGTTGTTCCACCACACTATTTATTTTCCACATGGATATCTTGATAATATGTTATATATATTTATAATTTATTATGAATTTTGTTAACCTATGTTTTAGAATAATTATTTAATGTAAATGGATAATATATGTAATGATGTTAATGTTGTTTTGATAATTTACTAAGGTGGAATTTTTATTGAATATTTTTTTTATTATTTTTATTCAAAAGTAATGTGACAATTAATTCATGTTCAATTAAATTGGTTTCATTTATGTGAATGGAATTGGATGTAGCGATAAAAATAAAAATTATTCTAGGTCATATAAATTAGTATTATTAATGATCGAAATCTTCCTTGATTTTTGTTGAAAATAGAAGTTGTTCTTTATTTATTTTTTATATTTAATACCTTTTTATAGATGATATCATATTGTTACTATGGTTGTATTATATGATATATAAATTAGGTAGTCTATTATTTAAATTAAACAATGTGTTTATAAATGATAGCTATTATTGATTGAGTAATTCTATATTTATATAAAGGATGAATTATTTATATTGATGCCATAGATTCCCATTAAACTAATTTTTTTTCAATCAAAATTTTATATATATATTAGATATTTTACATAATGTAAAGTACTATTCATAGTTATGAATATATTTTATTTCTTAAATGAATGATCCCATGTTTAATAGGAATTAAACTATGGAGTAGTTAATAAATTTGTAACCCGATTATTTGGCCCTTGATTATAATGAATATAATGATAATGATTTAGAATATTGGAATCATTTGGGTGATTCCTAGAGGTAATTTCCATTAAAATTTGCTTAATTAAATTTTAAAGTAATAATGTTAAATAGTGTAGAATTAACCTACTCGCATAAAAACAATGGGAAAATAAGTATTATAATGAAATTTCATGAAGTTATTTTTTAAAAATGATTACATTTCCTTGGTTGAGGATGTCTGGTGTCAAAGATATGATAAAGAATGATTATCCCAATATTATTTTAATGGTCATTGTTTGGATGTGATCTATTTTCAATCCTTTTTATTTTGGGATATTAAATGCTCTCCCCACCATGTTTCTAGCATGATTGAAACCAAATGGTATTTGGGATGGTGTTCTCACAAACATCCATGTTAGTAAAAACATATGGAATACTACACCCAATAGTCCCACACTCTTATCAAGCCAGTATAAGGATCTGATAAGAAATGTTGTAATATTACCCTAAATATGTTTGTAGGGGTATCTAATGAATTTTTTATCCTTAAAATTGATTTACCTAAAGATATATTATCTTATTTGTAATTATAGGAATTAAATGTATTGTATGTAGTGGATTGAGGTTTAACACAAGGAATATCAATTGTGGTGGAATAGTGAAACTACTCAGTTACTATCTGGATAAATAGAATTGAATGATGAGGTGATTTTATGACCTTGGTTTGTGGAATAAGATGATGAAAAATTTTATTCCATATTATCCTAGGGATGATACATTATACATAGTGGCATTTGAATGAAATACATTTTGTTGAAATGTATTAAGAAATACAATATTTTGTAATAATATAAATCCAGTTTGGAAGTGGTGTCATGGTAAATTATATTTATATTAAATTATATGTTAAAATGAATGTGACACATGGAGTGATATTATCATGAACCGTCCCCAGGGCCCATGTTTTGACTACCCCAAACCCACCTTCCATAGACTAGGGGCTGTGGATTACCACCAAAATGTGTATCCCTAAAACGGGATGTTATTACCTTTAAACCCATACAATCTCACATAGTAGAACACCCCAAAAGGAAACCACACAAAGTAGAACACATCCAAAGAAACTGGGAAGTAAACTACTATAGTAAAGAGTGCACAAAATAAAGTGGGGCCGGAACACAACCCCAACTGGAAATAGTACAACTATAACTAAAAAATTACAAAACAAGTGAAAATGTGAAAGGAAGATCTTGGATCGTCCACCACAGATCCTTCCGGAAGTGTAGGAACTACCCATAATCAATAGTCCTAGAGTCACATTAAGTCATGAAGGTCCATCTACAAGCACAACCAAGTCCATGCTCCCTCAGCCTGGATAAACGTTGAATTTCGTCTGCACAAGACAGAACAATGTGCTGTAAATGTCCGTTAAGAGGTGATTATAAATATTCCTAGTAGGGACCCTGAGTCCCCCATAGATATAATAGAGTTATATGAAGGATAAAACACAATGAATGAATCAAATGTACACAAATAATGTCATCTCACAATATGTATCACATTATATCAAGGTTTAAAAGGGTTATCACATCATCGAACTCCTCGGCTACTAGGGAAATCATTCTCTATCGAGTATAGTGGGATTGTCGGGTCACAAAAAGCCACTTCCCACTAACCTTGAACTACTGTGGAACCCAATCCTGAACGGTACCGTGGGAATGTCGAGTCACACAGAGCTGTTGTGGGTGTGTCGGGTCACACAGTGTCTCTTCCCACCTCGACCGAAATAAGGTACTCCTCATATTGAGTACAATGGGTCTTCCAGTTCACACAGAGCCTTCCCCCCCCCCTTGTGGGCCTGCTGGGTCAAAAAAATTTGCTTCTCACTAGGCCAAAGGTTAAGAAGTCTTCAGGTCTCATCTAGCTGTGGGTTTCCATACAAAGTCTGCTTCATAGAACACCTCCCCAAGCCACTCTCAACATCATTACATATATTGAAGTCACCAAAAAGTATTGAAAAATATATTCTTCCTCGAGAGAGTATCATAGCCACAAATCTCTAGTCAATCAGATGCACAGTCTTTCAGTTACGAGCGTTTTAGTGCCGAGGTTCTGGTTGGTTTCTTATATGATCCACCCAGCCATGATCCAAAAATATCCAAAACATGGGTGGAGTGCCTAAAAAAGGGCTGCCTTGTCATAAGGATCCCAATTCCATATATGGTGCTTCAAACAAATGTCTGGTTTAGATGTCAGTGCATGTTTTGTGTAGAAAGAAGGTAATGGGTCCTTGCCCGGTCCACATCGGTTGGACCGGCTCGATGTGGTTCAACAAGGGCCGATCCAGTTTGACTTGGGAATACCTGAACTGACTCAGGTCCGAACCAACTCAGGTCAACCGGGCCCACTAGGTGGAAGGTCAGTCCGTAGGACAGAACAGGCGGTGCCGCCCGCTTGGCAACCGAAACCCATGGACACCCTGACATGATTCTTCTAGGTTGGGCTGATGATACGTGGGGGAACGTCAATGGGTCAAATCCTCAGGGGATTATCCAACGTGACTCCACGTGGATCAGAAGGTCCTCTATGTCATTAACGATGGGTCATGGATCCACTACACTGATTCTGATGGGCCACATGCTCTCCACATAGTGGGTGACGGGTTGTGGGTCCTCTACCGGGGCGCCGCTAGCACATGCCCCGTCCACCATCCTCTCGTTGTACCAGAGGCCCTTTTCTCCCACCACGACCATCACTTCCCATGACCCTACTACCATGTGGGTGTGACCCCAGGGTCCCGCCCCTCCTCTTCTCTGTTGATGCCTGTGGCGGAGGAATGTCTTCCGCCAGAAACATGGTTGGTGTCATCGCATTCCACTGCCATGCCGTTATGTGCTGCATCTAGCACCGGTGCCGGTGGCAGGGTGTTCGTCGTGCCGCCAGTCACTCACTAATGACATGATTTCCTACACCGTCGGTGCTAAAAGTTTCACGTGATTGCGCTCTTCGCTAGGTTAGGACATACTTCAGGATGTCACCATGTTCATAAAGGGAGATCACAAATAACACAGGAATGTAGGGGCTCAGGCCTTATTCATGTTGGCCCGCACCCTTCGCATTAGAGATAATCCAGAATATGTTTTGGGAAAATGTTCAACTATATTTTTTTCCTCATTTTCAATTCCAAATCACAATGATAAATCTCACCCTCACGCATATAAAATAATATAAAATTAACCGATGAAATTGTTTTTTATTTGATCCATTCTGATATTTTTAGAAATATAATTGGGGACAATGAAAAATCAACACAACCCCCTGCCTTGAAACATTGGAGAGCACACATGGTTGAGGGATTCTTGTCGTTCGCCCTCCCCGAAACAAGTCACCAACGCCATCCATGCCGCCACTTGAATTTCAAAATATGGATCGAGTTTCAGTGAAAAATGGAACCTCCTGCTAGGGTCAGCTCTATCCTCTAATGGTTCGGAATACAGAACGCGAAAAAAATTGTGCTGCTTGGCGATGTTTTTCTGATACCCCTCCTCAAATATCTATATTTATAATTGTGGGGGAGAGTAAGTAATGATGTGTGGAGTTATTGGGAATCATTAATAAGAAGCATCCTAATTTCACCCATGTTTGTTGTTACCAAGATAGGATAGTAATTTCATTTATTGGCTTGACATGTCACCGATACAACATTACCCATTGTCCGTTTGATGAATTTAATAAAATAAAATAATTAAGTCACGTAATTTATTCATTTTAATGTTCCTAAAACTAACATTTTCTCCATACCAACTGTGGTAGATGTGAAGCATCCCTTATGCGAATCTTGGAACTACATATTCAATAGTTCCCTCATATTTTAAATTTGAGAAGCAGTTCAAATGTTAGAAAATTCCACTAATGCGTTTACTGAAAGTAACTAAAAAATGTTTAGAAAATCATTCTGGGAACTCCGAGCCTTGGAATCCAGCACCGCCAACATTCATAGACTCATAAAATTCCATATATTTAAAAACATACTTGGAAAATCCATTCCTTTACATTCTATAATCCTTAGTTATTAATGTCCCCAAAAGACACGACATAGTGTAAGGAAACAAATTGGTGTACTGAGCATGAATCTAAGCCTCCTAATCCCATGTTCTCTACTAGAGGTTCATGTTCTTCCTACGAACACACACCAGAGGTATCAACCACCCTCAAAGGACCAGCTCCTATCGATCCTAAATATCTATTTGAACATCTATAAATATCTCCCCATTGTCCAAGCCAGATCATCATGGTCAATGACATGATATCGTTCGTGCAGGTATCACATCATCTGGGATATGTGGAAGGCATTGCGAATCCTTTAAAACTGTAGTGGGAGTTACATGCGGTATTCCACCAATCCAATCCTCAATGGTATTAGAAAATTTCCAGTAAACCATGATTATAACTACTGAGTTAGCAAAATCGTCATATTCCACGAACATGGGAGACTCACAAGAATACATGGTCCCCTCTCTTGAACTCCAAGGGCCTATACCTCTTATCAACATTAGAATTATATATACTCTACATAGTCTTTATCCACTCCTATATGGTCTGTACCTTTTCAGTGGTAGCTCGTACCAACACTAGACCCAGAAGTGCTGACTCCATAGGGTTTATCCTGCATAGATATGATCTGTGAGGTCGACCGTACAAGGCCTCTAATGGATCCATACTGATGGTGGAGTGGTAACTGTTGTGGTACAAAAAATATACCAAAGGAAAATGCCATCCCAACTGTAGCCAAAATAAAGGATGCGTCCATGAATCATGTTCCCCAGTGTCTGTATTGTCCGCTCTGTATGACAATCCACCTAGGGATGGAAGGCGGTTCTCAGATGTAGCTGAGTCTCGAACGAATCATGAAAGTCCTTCTATAAATGTGATGTGAAACATCTGTCATAGTTATAGACAATGTTCAATGGACCACCATGAATTCATAAAATCTATTTGACATAGAGGCATCTAATGACCACAACCGACCTCATCTCTATGATAGGAAGGACATGGGCCGACTTTGTGAGTCATTAAACGATTACCCAGTGGGAATCGTGTCCCATGGACGTACATGGTAGCCCTGTCACAATGTCCATGAAGATCCCATCTCCCTTCTACTATGTCACCTCTATTGGGTGTGATAATCCAGCTGGGACCTGCTGCATGGCCTTCACTTACTGACATGTGAGGCATCATGAAACTAACTCTGCTACAGCCTTCTTCATCATTGTCCACCAGTACTGACATAGGATGTCCTCGTACATCTTCTCCACAACAGGATTTACATCTAAAGGGGACGTATGTAACTCCATCAACACCATCTCCCTTTGATCCACATGTACCATGGTATGTCCCCTAAAGAGGATGATGTGTTCCCCACCTAAAAAATCTATCGCCCACCTATGCTGAGGATATGTGAGCTCATCGAGCTTCACAGTCAATATCCCCACGTTGCGCCTGCCTGAATCACTCATGATGCGGGAGAGTGACTTTCAAAGAATGGAGTTAGGATACTCAATCTCTATCCATGAAGGATATATGGAACACTACTAGCTATTTTTTCACATCACTCAGAATCTCTAGACTAGACCTCCAATTAAGTGCATCTGCAACCTCGTTCCCCTCTTCATGTGTATATATTATCTCAATGTCATAGTCTTGGAGGAACTCTAGACAATGCTGCTATCTCAGGTTCAGTTCATTCTGATAGAAGATATACCTGAGACTCTTGTGATCATAGAAGAGTATAAAATGTTTTCCCATCAAGTAATGCTGCTATATCTTTAGGGAAATGACCACTGCATCTATCTTCAGGTCTTGGGTATTGTAGTTCTGATCATGTTGTCTCAGCTATCATGATCCATATAAGATCACTTCTATCTCTTGTACCAGGACACACCCATGTCTAGTCCCTAATGAATCACAACAGAATACATACCCAATTCCCTCTTTGGGTAGCCTCAATATGGGAGCAGTCGTTAGTCTCGGTCTCAGCTCCTAAAAACAATACTGGCATCTCTCCGTCCATATGAAGGGATGACCTTTATTTTTCATCACTAAAAAGGGAGCTATAACTATGGAATATCTAGGCACGAATCTATAGTAATATCCAGAAAACACCATAAAACATCACACCTCTGTCACACTTCTTGGTTGTTCCTAAGAAATTATAGCCTCTATCTTTGATGGATCCACTGCAACTCCAGCCTCTGATATAACATGTCCTATAAAGTGGACCTCTTGTATATAGAATAGGTACTTTGGGAGCTTACCATAATGTTGTTTATCATAAAGTGTATCTAGAAGTATCCGTAGAGGATTTCCATGCTCCCACCCTATTGGGGAGTATATTAGGATGTCATCCATTAAGGCCACCACAAAGAGATCGAGGTATGCCTATAATTTCCTATTCATGAGTCCCATGAACAGAGTAGGGGTGTAGGTCATGCTGAATCTCCTAACCATGATCTTATACTGGCCATACCTGCATATAAAGGTCGTCTTCTACACATCCTCATCTCGTACCCTAAGTTGATGATATCCTGACGTGAAGTCTATCTTTGAAAACAAACATTCTCCCATCATCTGATTGAAAAGATCATCATTTATAAGAAGTGAATACTTGTTTTTCACGGTCACCTAGTTCATGCACTGATATTCCACACAAAGTGTCAAACTCCCATCTACATTCATGGAGAACAAAATCAGGGCTTCCCAAGGAGAAACATTGTGCTTCATGAACCCATTTCCTTGCAAGCCCTCTAATTGTACCTATCACTAACGATGCTCCCCGGGATCCATCCAACATGTTGGTGTAGATATTGGTGCCTTCTTGTGGTACATGTCAATGAAAAAGTATACCACTCCTCATGGATGTAGTTTTAGGACATCATTAGGGAAGTTATCAACATACTGGTCCAATAGTATCAGATATCTAAGACTCTCAACATCAAATTCTACGAGGGTAAGGCTAACCAACTGAGGTGTGATCGGTTTCCACCTCTCCTAGGTCGGTATGTCTTTTATTGCAAATGTTCAATCTTGATCATTGAAGGAAATCCTCGTCCCATATGTGTGGACACAACACTTGTTCCACCTAATACAGTCAATATAATCATGGACTGGGGATAACTTTTCCATACACATGATGATGTCTTAAGGCCCCGACACCGCTACTATGATATCCTATCTGAAGATCTCACCCCCAGAGTAAGCTAAAACTGCCATAACCATTTGGTAATCATCAAATCTGCTCTTGTAGGAGACTCTAGCTGTAAGTATCAATTCAACAACTCTATCAAAATCTCGGAGCTGCGAACAAGGCTCATAAAAAAAGAGTAACTGGAACCTATTTATATAGGAAATGCATCTATGGTGGGGTAGACATAGATCATACCACTATAGGCCTCAGCTATCTAGAGCTGAGCTCCCCCATGTCCACCTGCACCCTATGGTCGTGGGGGACTTCTTGGAGGTGGTGGAGGTTGCACCTCGAATTGCTTCACACAACATGTTGTACGATCGACTACCATGCCAAATCAACACTGTATTGTCCTCCTCATAAATCGAACATCTGCCTCTACCATGGAGGTCCCTCGACCATCTGATGGTCTTATATATGGTGGGTCGGGTAGTCACGAGCCATGTGACCATTTTCACCACAATTAAATCACTATCTAGATCCATGCTAACACCCTTTAAACTGGGAGCCTCGTACTGTAGACCTGGAGTCCTAGGGTCGCCCTCTAAATGACATGGCCCACTTGGGACTACACACCTGATGTCTGCTGCATGGGGAAGACTCTAATACCTTGGTTCTATTGTCGTCTATCATTGTTGGAACCTGATCAGACTAGAAGCTCTCCACATGAAGGCCCAGCACCAGTTCTTTCCCCTAGGTGGGGATGCTGAGGGTCGCCACTAAAGACCTGATCTCCCACCTAAGCCCCTGGTCGAATTCCTGAGCCCAGATGAAATGGAATCACACCATATTTGTACACTAGAGGGAATGAAATGCGAACCATCCCAAGTACTCAACCATTGTCATGTTGCTCTTCTGATGCTGAAGAAGATCTTAACTGCACACAGAGTGCAACATCGTGGGAAAAAAATCCTCCCAAAAAAGTCTATAGAAGTAAACCCAAGTGAGGGTTGCCTCATCAGTAACATGGATGGTCAAACTCAACAATCTCCTAGGTGATCATTACCGAAGGATATCTGACTAGATCACCATCTAGTCAGGTTGCGTCCTCACTAAGCGGAAGACCCACGTAATGGCCTCTTCCCAGTCCTCAGTGACATGAGGTTCAGCCACACCCCTGAACCTGGGATGTCTCTGTCTCTGAAAATCATGTAGGGAGATGATAATACATTCTTCATATACTAGAATCAACTATAGCTGGGGCTGACCATCAAGTGGGGTATGAATAGGGGCTGCACCGGATGGGGCCATATAGATCGCATGTCCCTAGGCAGGCGCCTTGTTATTGAGAGGATATTCCTCATGCATCTAGATTCAGGAAGGTCATCCTTGTTGAGGCATCATGAGATAAATCAAAACATGCCACAGTTATAAAATTATACATACTACTCTGAATCTTATTCGATATCACAAAATTATAACGCAAAAATTATTTTCATTCATTGAGCTGAAAAGAAATAGGCATGGTTCTAGAGTATGGATACATTGGCTACTACACTGAACGTGGACTCCTCGGACCTGAAGGTCAGACACACAAAAGTCAACATTATTTCTTTAATTCAAAAGCACAGACTCTAGATCTCTACGGTAGAACCAACCACCTCTAATAATACTCTTTCATGAACTGTCCCCCGGGGCCTGTGCAATTACTACCCCAAGCCCTCCATCCATAGGACAAGGGTAGGAGACTAGAATCGAAATCAATATCCCTAAAATATGATGGAATTTCCTTTAATATTGTCAAATTCAATGAGTATAACATAATAAGAGGCAACCAAACATACAAGAACACAAAAAAAGAAACTGTGTTGTAAATTGTTGTTTAAAAGAGCACTGAAAATATGGGTGGATAGAATAAAAGCCCAAATGGAAATAGTACAAGAACAACTAAAAAGGTACAAAATAACTGAAAAAATGAAACTCACCTCCTAGATCATCCACCATGGATCCTACATGAAGGGTAGGCACAACTCAAGATCTGTACTCCTTGTGTCACATAACGTCAAAAATGTCCACATCCAAGCACCACCTAGCTCCCTCAGCCTCTATCAATGTTGTTCGTTGTATGCACAATACACAAAAAGGTGTGGGAAAAACACGTGCATGGTTTAGTATGGCGATACTCATTATAGATCATATGACCTTCATAGGTATCCTAGAGTTATACAAAGGATAAACCATAAAGCATGAAACAAAAGTGCCAAACAAAGGTCAGTTCACACTAGGTATCACATTAGGTCAAGGGTAGAAGGGTTATCACATCATTCATCTTCTCTTCTATTGGATAAAACCTCCATAAACAAGTACAGTGGGCATACAGGGTCACACAAATTGGATTCCCACTAACCATGAACTGTTGGGGTACCCATCCCTGATGGTTACCATGGGAATTCTTGGTCACATAGAGCCACTTCCCACTGTGGGCATGTCGTGTCTCACAAATCCACTTCCCACCACAGTAGAAATAAGGTACTACTCTTATCGTGTACCATGGGTCTACCAGGTCACACAGAGCCACTCCCCACTGTGGGCATGTTGGGTCACACAGACCCGCTTCCCACTAGGCCAAATGTCAAATGGTCATTAGGTCTCAACCAACCACAGGGTTCCATACGTAGTCTACTTGGATGATTCACTCCACAAGACAGATGATTCCTCTTTACATAAATGTATGTCACCACTATGTTTTCCAAAAGATCATTATACTCATGAGATTTAAAAATATGAAAATGCCTCGTCAATCGGATGCACGATTTGCGAGTTATAGGGGTTTTAGTGCCGAGGTCCCGATT
The DNA here is from genome assembly GCA_963277665.1 of Viscum album. Lineage (NCBI taxonomy): Eukaryota > Viridiplantae > Streptophyta > Magnoliopsida > Santalales > Viscaceae > Viscum > Viscum album. Next base: position 1,779,409,610 of record OY728121.1, on the reverse strand, counting down.
GGTTTCGTATACGATCCAACCCAGCTGTGTGCCAAATTTCATCAAAACATAGGTGGACTGCCTAAAAAATGGCCTCCTTTTCCTAAGGATCCCAAATCCATAGAATATTCATCTAATGGATGAATTGTTTAGAATTTAGGGCCCATTTTGTGTAACAAGACGGTACTGCGTTCGGGTTCGGTCCACCTCAGTCTGACCGACATGACCTAGTTTGGCATGGGCTGATCTGGTTCAACATGGTTTGACCTGGCATGACATGGGTATAAACCTGAGTCAAGTAAACTAGCCTCCAAGGCATGGACTGACCCATCAGGGCCACCGGTCCCCAGACAGCCCGCTGGGCGGAGGATCGGTCCACTGGACCTACATGGAGGTGCCACCCACCAGGCCACGGGCCGCCAGTGACACTTGGAAATGATGTGTCTAGTTAGGGAAGTCATTGCACAAGGTCACGTTTGATTGTACAAGCCTTATGTGGTAACCCAACACAGCACCACATGGAGCATCATGTCCTCCATGCTGCAACTGATGGGCTGTGGGTCCTCTGTGCTGTGGCCAATGTTCCGTGGGTCCTCTACGCAGCGGCTTATGGGCCATGGGTCCTCTGCACCACGGATGATGGGTCACAATTCTTCTATCGATCATCCCGCTGGCACACGCCCCATCTTCCAGACTCTATTTGTATAGGCATCCCATTGCTCCCACTGCGACAGTCATAGGTCGCGACCCTGGTGCTGCGTGGGAACACCGCCTGGGGCGCACCCCTCTTCAGCTCTGCCGCTGCCCAGGGCGGTGGATGTTCTTCTTCCAGACCCACGTCTGGTGCTGCCACATGACACTATTGCACCACTGTGCACCACCTCTAGTTCCATTGTTGGCATCCAGGTGTTCGTCGGGCCACTATTCACGCATTGATGTCTCACTTTCCTACGTTGTCAGCACATGCGGTTTCCTGGGATCTCACACTTCCTTGGGGGTATGCCCTGATTTGGGTTGTCTCCAGCATAAAAAAGTGATATCACAAAGAAGAAATGAATGGAGGGTCACATACCTTGTTCGTGTCGGCCCACGCCCTCCACATTAGAGTTAATAATGGGGGAGATTTGTGGAAAAGTTCAACTGAATTACATTCCTCGTCTTCAATTACAGATCACAACGATATTGCACAACATCCATCATATAAAATAAAATAAAAATAACAGATCAAATTGTTTGTTAGTTGATCCCTTTTCATCTTTTTTGAATGAGAAGTGTGGAAACCCAAAATTTAATGCAACCCCTACCATAAAACATTGTAGAGAGCTCACAGCTGAGGGAGTATTTTTGTTCGTTGACTTCACTCCATGCCACCCTCACTACTTCCTAAACGTTAAACTCAGGTCCAGGTTTCAGTGCCACACGTCACATCCTATTGGGGTCAGCTACATCATTTAAGTCTCAGCATTACGTCAATCAAATAGAAATTATCTTTTTAGAGAATCATTTCGGATACCCCTCCCCTAGTCACTATATTTATAGAACTTGGGGATAGTACTTAACGACGCTGGGAGTTGTTGGGGATCATTAATATGAATATCCCTAATTTCCCCCAATGTTTTTATTACTTAGATTGGATGGTCAACCCATTTATTAGCATGACACATATCCTTTCCCACCTTACCGCTTGTCCATTGGAGGAATAGAATAAACTAAAATAATAATGTTATTTTATTTATTCTATTAAATAGATTAAAAATATAATATTTCATATGGACCTACTTTGGTTGATGTGAATCCTCTATTAAGTGAATCTCGAATCTGCAGATTCAATGGTGCCCTCGGATTATTTATCTGAAAAATGTTTCAAATGTTATAAAACGATGCTCTATTGTTTACAGATCATACCCGAAAAAAATGTTCAGAAATTAATTGTGGGCACACTAGCCCTTCAAATCATGCGCCATAAATTTTGGAAAACTCGTAAAATTACATATAATTAAAAACATTACATGGAAAATCTGGGTCTTTTATAATATAGACAAGGAGGGGATTTAAACATAATACAACTACTTTTGTGACCATCAATCAATACATTTTTTCCCTAGGGATTGAGTATGCCATCTTTACCATTACGTAAGATTCTCCAGGGAGGATCCCAATATGTATTCCTACTATTAACACACTATATATATATATTATGTTTTAAATGAGTGTGATTGTGATTGTTATGGAAATTAAAATATAATTTTTATCTCAAGGTAATTTTGGGATGTCATAATCACATTGGAGGATAATATATGGGTACTTATAATATTATTATAGATATGTAGATGTGTGAAATTACATTCATGTATTTTTTAACATTATATATATTTATGATTAGAATGGATTTTCATTCATTCTACCTTGTCAATCATTTATCATATCATTGTGGAAAATGAATCTAATATTCATATATAATAAACCTATGGTTATTTCCGCTAATAGAATCCTTTTTTAACATGTTCATAATGTTTAATTTTCTCCCTAAACATACGGTTTACCCAACATGGGTTCCATTACTAGTTGTGTGATTAGACAAAAATATATTAAAATTATGATGAAGGATATGATGATGTTCACAAGTAGTAAAAGCAGAGGAATTGATGGTATAGTTGGGAAATGGATTAATCATATACTATAATTGAATTTAAATTAAGTATACAAATTGAAACAATGTGTTTTATATATCCATTTTATGTTATTCAGAAAAAAAATATGATTATTGTGGCTATAATGTGATGTGATATTGGTTGTAGGGATGAAACCTGGTTAACAAGGAAGAATAATTCATCTTTTTTATAGTGTTTGAAATTTGTTGGCATTCTTAAAAGTATAGAACCAACAATGTATATATAAATAAATAATTACACCATAAATATAATAAATTCCTTTTTTATATGTACCAATAATTTTTTTTCTTTCCTATTAAGCCTCCTAATCCAGAATCTCAATGGATTTTGGATGAAGTTGTTTAGTAGGATATTCCATAAGATCACCCCATACAAGAGTCCAATGGTAAAATAACTTTTTATAGGATGTAGTAACAACTTATTTTCATTTTTATAAAATGGCGTGGGGGATTCATTATTTTACACAATAAAATGGCACTATTTAGAGGAGGTTGACATACACCATATATTGACCAACGCTCACATAGGATAATGGGTTTGAATAGAGTTCATGATGATTCATGGTTCATTGATGAAGTAGTGGTTGTTATTATATTGTCACCATGATAAGTATGATGCCTCATATAAATTTCTCAATTAATATTTATGAGGAAATTTTCATTCAATGAATTTGATATTAACCAATCCATATGGACTATGTTCCCTTCAACATTTCAGTCTTGACAGTAGGGTGTTTATGATCCATCTACATACCCTGACATATTATTGTTTATAAAATTCACTAATTGGAAAATTTTGGAAGATATATTTAGAAGAGAAATTAAGTAATATTTTCCAGTTCAAAATAACATTATATATTCGATGAAAATATTTGATGGTGAAGGATATTTCATATATTGTTATTAGGGTGATGTATAGTATAAAATAATCTCTTTAGGAGGGACATAATGATTCATTGTGTAGAATATATATATATTCTATGTTTAAGACATTGAAGGATATATGTGGAATAATATATTTTGGGGTAGGTACCACACCCTATCATATAAGTTAAACAGGATAAGTAGCACTTATTCCACTGGTATGTGACTAAAAACATGATTACATTCTGGTTTCATAGGTCATATGTGGTGATATTATATTCTATTATGAGTATGAAGCATGCAGTTGATGTTTCAATATAGGTTGTACAACGGATGGAGCTTTCGAATATGTTGTATCAATAAGTTATTGTATATTTACATTATAAATTTGTATACGTGTATTCTTAGGATAACTTTATGTTGATATTCATTAATATAGTTCATAATGTGTGCATGGAGGTGGTGACAATAAGCATTAGAATGGTATTGGGGTTTCCCATGGTTATAAGTATGTTATACATGTACCTCACCATTTCATATAGATATCATTTGTCAAAAGAGTTTAGTTTATATACATAGCAACATAATTTTCTTCAAAATAGAGAGATTAACTCCTTCATATATCCAAACCCATTATGTCTTTTATGATTTGATGTGTAAGGGGTTCTGGTTTCTTTTTCCATCACTATTCTAGTCTGATGCCTATAATATAAATATGATTTTTCCAAGATAATTATTTTTATTGGTGGAAAACCTATCCTAGGGAGACTTCCTATGATTTTGTATATAACAATATCGCACAATCCTCAATATGAAATGGTTGTAATTAGTTTACTCTTTAATTTATTATATTTTCTTATATGATGAGATATATGATACAATATAAGATATTTTATATTAAATTGTTGAGAGAGACACTAGAAAAGATTATTGTTATATAATGTCAATGATTTACATATTGTTTTTTTAATTTCTATTTTTCTATGAGACATAACATGATGTGTTTCCTAATGTTGTTGTAGAGCTCCTAGATTTCATGCCGGAGATTATTTTTTGGTAACCAACGTAATGTTATAATTATTTGTGGATAGTGTTTTTCAATATGGTTTTATTTTGGAAAGGGTATCTCCATCTGGGGTACCGATTCATTTTTTGATGACGTTGAATGATATTCTATATCTGGATATTTATTAAAATATATTAAACTAGGTTATAGTGATAATGAACTATCACATTCTTATGAGTTTTTATTTTATTGATCTAATTAATGAATATTTATTTTCCATGATGATTAGTATTCACTCTAGAAATCAATATATACATTAGAGGTAATTTTATATTTTAATTACTTCTTACCAATTACATTGAGTGAATTATTATTTCATTTTAATGTTATTTGTTAAAATGTATACTCCCACTAGGTTCACGGATTTTGTAAAGAATCTGTTCAATGTGATTCTAAATTGAATTAGTGATTATTTTAATGTCAAATAATAATGTACTATCCCTATGTGGAAGACAAATCAGAGTATCTACAGATATTTCTGTGTGTTTTTTATCAATAACATCTATTTGAGAAGTTATCAAATTGTGAGTTATATACCATTCTTATGTATTTAATGGGTAATGAGGTTTCCTAGTGTGGTGTAGATTCAGATACATCAATGATAAATAAATTCCTTTCGTAGGAAGTTCCCAAGGAACTTGTAGAAGTGTAGATTTTCCTATCAAAACCTCACAAACCATCATAGGAACACCACCAATAAAAATAGCTATAAAAAATTGAAAATGAATGTCGAAGTCCTCCTTAGATAGGACATAGTATTTGGTTGCGAAATGGTGGTTTATCACCTATATAAATGGGATCCATTACATTATTTTGTGTGTGAATTGTGAGATAAAATACATACACCCAACATATATTCCTCAATATTAATGTATCAAAAGTCCCAAAAAAGTTTTGCAATCCCATATAGCATAAAAACAATAATAAAAATATACACATCAATGTTAATTAGTGGAAGTGATCATAAATTGCAAAAAAAAATGACCCCAAAAACCCATCAGATAGTATTATGAATCCTGACCCCAAATATACTGCATGAAAAATTAATAATAGATGGCATATTCATTGCATCACTATAACACCTATACAAAATTTGATCCCATTTATAGCCTCTCATTTTGATAATAAATAATTTATTATAAATACTAGTGAATTATAACTCAAAATAACTCACCATATAAGGTTTTGTCCTATATTCATAGCCAAAAAATGGCTATATCATATTATATATCTCATACAGAGATCAGATAAATTAACATCATAATATTTAATCCCAATAACACTTCCCCAAAAAGTTTCAATATGCTGAAATATCATATGTCCTAAGACATATATCTCTAACATAATCATACTCATGGTAATATATCCTAATGTAATATAATAATATCCATGTACCTAAAACCATATCGTCATCACATACCATTCTCCAAATAGATCACATAATAATATCATCCTATTTAATAAATAATGATACAAACAATGTATTTTCTATGTTCAAAATTATCATGTACACCATGTATTATACCCTAGTGCACTTCGAACCATAAAATAAATTTATATAATAATCTAGATGATATAGTTTCAGAGAATATACGTATGTGAAATAACCACAAGACATTACACCTTAATGATAATTAATGAGGGTAAAAGTGGCCACTATTGATGATAACATAACTCTACCAAGAGATGAAATATTCTATCAAGGGATATGAATATACCCATTCCACAAAAAATCATTGATATTGTGGAAAACACCATCCTAGGGTCGCATGTGATCTAGTAACCCTACCAGCATGGGTGGTATGCATATTAAACCCCAACAATATTTTTTATATAGATATCAACAACACCATCGAACTTAACATAGTTTGATTCTCATATAAAAATATAATCAATGAAACAACCTAATTCCACTACAAAGGATTAGGTGTCATATAAGAACACAATCACTTCATGAAATTCTATAAATTTTTTTCTCTATTATCATTTCAGTATTCTTAAATTGGTTTATTATAATTTAATAATCATTATTCCATAATAATTTCATTATGTACAATAAAAATCACATGTATTCCTTTTATAAATAAATTGATTCCAAATTTCTATAATATAATCAACATTTTTATTCCTATATTTCACCAACTTCATGGTTTAATGAAATTATTAATCACTCCCAGTCTATATTTATTGGATCTTAATTAAACATTCTATGCTACCTTACATGAAATTCTAAAGCAGTATCATCATGTTCCCATAAGTATCATGAAATGTAAATAATAAACCATCAAAAATACATCCAATCATTTAAATTATATTTATTTTCATTACACCAACCTTCATTTGAAATAATAACAATAATGCCTAACATCAACCCAGAATATCAATCACAGATTCATCCTTAACACTATCAGGTATATCACCATTTATCAATCCATTATAGTTATTAACTAATTGCACAAATATATTCACCCACCCACATAATTCCAATCTGAAAAAAGTCTAAAGATCTCATCATGGTGAATTTCAAGGATCAAATTTGGAGTAAATATACACTATATATAAATGAAAAATTTGGTAAATAAGACATTAATCTCGTAAATTAAAATCATATATCCTTTTCATAAAAACCTATCTGATCGGCCCCTAATATTTGAATTTATCAAACAATAGGTTATATTACCATAATATATTAATCGATTAAATAATCATAGTTTATAAAAAAAAATCCAATGAATCAACTATTATATTCTATATATTATTTACACATTATTTCAACAATAACATTTAGTTTAATTAAATATTTGGGTTGAATATTTAGTTTTACTTTACTCAACATTATTATGTACAAATGGTATTTCCATTTTCATGTCCATATCAAATTACAATTACATATCTTTGAAAATTTCCATTAATTATTCCCCAATAATCAACTTGATTTCTTTCAATTTATAAAAATTACCATATCTAGTAAAATTTCCAATATAATTATTTTTCCAACAAAAAAATATTGTATTTATTTTGTTTTTTTATATCTATCATGTTATGAATTCTAATAAACAACATAATAATGTATAAAAATATACAAATGTATTTATCACACTATATGTGAAATCAATAGGAAACCCATTTTCAAGTTAGGAAAATTAGATCACAAAAATAATAAATAAATAATCTCATTTGTATTGTACAATACATATCATGGTTAATTACACAATTACCCATTACGATAATGGATATTTTTGTTAATATCCCACATTAAATCATATGAGAAACTAAAATACACTTACTAAATGACATTGATGATTATTTATGAGAAAAAATGACAATACATATCTATGATAACTTTTAGTCTATGGAAACAATACACCAGAAAGAATATTTAACCATAATGGATCCATCCAAAAAAATGACTCCATAAAAACAACTAAGATATACCAAAAATGAGGAAACATATAATTGGAGGAAATATAATTATAATATATGAATCATAAGTAAATTATGTAAAAAACAACTCGGATCAACATAAAACAAACATGAGAATCCATACATCAATACTTAACCAATGATATTTAATACCCTAAATGATATATTATCTACCCACCCTTATTTTGGATAAATATGGATGTTTTGAGATATATATACAATAAAATTCTATTTATATGTATTCATAAAAACATTATATCTTTTATAAAGTGGTTCATTATTGTAATTTCTATGATTAATTTAAAACACGACAATGAAAGGTTCAACTCAATCGTATAAATAGATTTCAATTATCATTATGAACATCATTATCACAATTTGATTATATAGAGATAGTTTTATCAAATATAATAATCCACCCTTATAAACTATTAATATATCATATAATTCCTATATTCATCTATTTGAACCTCTATAATGAATGCTACAAAATCCTACATTAGTTGTGTATTTATCCTGTAAAACTTTTAAAAAAATAATCATGTTGTAAAAATACCACAAATGATGTTATAATATTATAACATTCTAAACACCTCTATCAAATTTATTTGTTATCCCCAAAACCCAATAACTATCTCTCTACATCCTCCCCCCTCCAAACAAGTTTAAGAATTATTATGTATTATAGTATGTAAAGATGTACGCCCTTACATCAGATACAAATTTTAAAATATTAAATAACTATAATTGAAATCCAACTACAGAGATAATGAATAGATAATTGGTCATCTTAAAATGAACCTCAATATAATTCATTCGATAATATCACAATCACGATATAATATCCAGCTGAAAAATATGAATAATGTTCAATACACATGCCACCTATATACATATATCCTATGAACAATCTCAGCTGAAAAAAATCTCTCTAATATGATAAGGGTAATAAATAATGTATTTCTAAACTTTATAACCTTCTCATAAGCTTGATAATTCTCAACAAACATTAAAATAGAATAAATATTTTATAGGATATAGTCATCTAAAACATAAGAGAGGCATCATGTATCATTGAATCATATTCCTATGTACTCTCCTCTACAACGCTATGTTTATAATCAAAATACAAAAAATTTACAAAACCATGGAATAACATCTCTAGAAAATTCTAGATATCCAATATCCAATACATGAAGGTTAGTTCATCTTCAATAATGATCTCTTGATAATTGATGATATTTTATTTTTAATGATTTTAAATATGATAATGTGATAAATGAATGATATCATTTATTATAATCATCAGTGAAAATTGATTTAACTGATATGAAATATCTCAGACATTATAGAACCCATATAATTTCAAACTAGATTTTTGAAAAATCATACTCCATGTAACAAACAATTAATTACAATGATGGAAATCCACCTTTAGAATACAAGATATCTATCATCAAAATGTATTGGTCTCATGATTTTATCTACATTGGACTTATGAAAATCATTTAAAAACATGATCATCTATAGCTTCACATTATCCATATATTTTGTGATTTTCAATTGATTTGGCCTAATATTTATTGAATATCTGACACATGTATGGATCATAAGATGACAAATTATATTCTAATAAATATCATCAAATATTATTATTAAAATGTTTTAGTAGAATCTTTAATAGTAAAAAATCGACCACTGTAATGTTTCCTAATAATGAATCTCTACAATCTAGGATTAAACAATTGAACATGTCCTCGTGTGTATTAATAATGATGTCTCTCTATCAATTTTCTTATAGATGAAAATTAATGAATATGAATAATTTAGGGAAAAATAATAATTAACACCTCTCTATTCCTTAATGGTAAAATATGGATCATTATATGAACTAATAATCATCTATAATCCCTTAAATCGAACCACATCTTCATTGTTTTTAATTGATAGTACATCCATTTATAACTACTATCATATTAATCTATAGGGGGTTAAATTATTCAAACTATAATCTAACACCCATAAATAATAAAATTCATCCTATAATCAATGTAATCGTATGAAAATGTATATCAATATTTCCTCCCACTTACAGTATGTGACATTGAATAGAAGGAAAACCCTAGGGAACATTGATTTTTCTATCCCCTTATTGGACTCAAATTACAGAGACACAAACACTATAAATAAATTAATCAAATAAATCCCCAAAAACAGTATTCTCAGATCTTATTAGTTTTTTTCACACAAAAATTTTATATTATGGTATATAGTAGAACCAAATATATCCACCTAACAGATAATATAGTGGATTGAAATCATACCATTTATCAACACCCAGTAAAGTTCATTCTAAAAAAAAGTGTGTGACATCACCACACACAACATGATATTTTTAGAACTCCACCTTATAAATACCAATTGGGGATACTCAACCGTATACGAAATGTAATTCTTAATGTAAAATAATTAATATATTCTCACCAAATAATGATTAATCGGTGAAAACTATTTTATCACATTCTCATGTTTTATTGATTACACAAATGTACCAATACAAGAATTCAAACATAATATATTAGTTTTAACATTACTATTATCCAATGTATATTATATACATAGTTCATAATATAATAATGACCATTTACATTATTGAGGTCACATGATTTGGTCAATGATGGGATATGACATACCTTAGTCTCTTGTAATATTTAAGAACATAAAATATCATAAAAATGGTAATAAAGAATATAATTTTTAAAAATATACATATACTAATAAATTGGTATAACATGTGTAACATTTATTCTCTAGTTATTGTAACTAAGAAGACTCATATAAAAATAATATCTATAATAATCATAAAATATCTCTATCCAATTAATGATGCAACAAATATACATTCCATCAGACTCCCTCATTTAGAATATGAGACATCTAGTTTTAGAAAACATCATCATTAGGACCTAGAAAAATACCTAACACTGATTAGTATACAAGACATACGAATCTATTCTAATCAAGGATATCTTAGAAATTATATCATGAGATAAATCCATAATGAAATAGCTATAATCACCCATATTACCGATCAGTTTTTTCTTAACTGTTAATTTATTTGAATCTCTTCATAAAACTATGTATGACATATTAGTATGATCTATTAATACGCCATGTTATTAAATTATAGGACAACAGAAATTTAATTTTTATTCCATGAGAAAACACTTTCATATATTCATTAATTGATGTTGCTGATATATAACTACAAAATCATAACAATTTTTATACACAATATATTCATTGGAAATTGATTATACAATGATTAAATAAATAAAAATTCATTAAATTATCTAAAAAATATCTAGAATCCTCATTCATTAATCCAATGAAAATGTATGGAGTACACCTCAAACCTAGAATCATCAAAATAAATTAAAAAATTCAAATAAGAAATTAAATTACTATCATTGAAATATGAAAATACTTAACATATATATTATGATATTATAAAAACATATAGTTTATCAAAAGTGAAATAGTTAAATTTCACTTATCAAATGTAAATTTAATATTTTGTTCTTGATAGTTTATTCAAACAACCAAATTTTTCAATAAATGATAGTAGATATAGAGAAAAATATCTCCTTGGAATGTAATAAAAAATAAACCCACTGAACCCTTGGATAACAGGCTCATCCAAACATAACGAAAATACATATGGCCATCAATCTATTCTCATAGATCTAGAAACTCAAAACGTAAAATTATATATTTCCTAATAAAGCTATAAGAATAAAAATAAATATATTTCCCACAAACAGAATTTCTACCGTTGTGTTTGTAATCCCATAAACACTGTATTTATGGAAACATACAATTCTTCTTCAATCCTTCGAAGCATGGAATATTGAATTCTGGACTAACTTAATATTTTCTCGGCCATTTGGGATAATAAAAATATGATCATTCTTCTGAGTAATTATAAATTTTCAATCTGAAACAAACACTAAATTCATTATAACAAAATAAAAGAATAAAAAATATCTCTAAATGGAATCCAAAATATCTTATACCATAACAGACCGGTCAATATATAGGATAATTTCATGTGGTTATATCCTTACACATTGGAAGTCACATAAAAATTGTATCTACTGTGATAGTACATAAAAAACTCAATATCAATCACAGAGATTATATTATCCTCATTATGGGATATTTAACAATATTGGAACGAGAATCCTCTAATCCTCATTTCCCAATTCATGGTAGCAAAAGTTTCTATGACTGAGGGTGTTGCTTCATATTTATTCAAATCATTAACCATACTAGAAAACATGAAATGTGTATCAGCAATGATTTCTATTTTTCATGATGATATAATATATAATGAATTATGTATTCTAAGATTATATAAATGACCTCTAATACCCTAATTTAGTTAGCCTCCATGGACAAACTCTGAACTCTAATGATGTCAAAAATCATATTGATTTTCTATATTTTTTACCTCCCAACTCTGATCATATAATAATAGGGAACCATGATGCTAATACCATGTCTAAAACATAACCAATGGAAAAACCTTAAGAGGAGAAGATATAAACAATTAATACAAATAAGGATATCCAATGTCCACTAATTACCAGTCCTATAAACAAAAAACATCATTTTTATCCAATTAAAGGGGATTGAGATCAACCAAACCTAAAAAATTGGAAATTCATAGTTGGTAATTAACAATGACTATTAGAAAAATAATCCATATAGGAAACTATATCCATAGAAATAAACTATACAGTTATTCATGATGACTCCCATAACATGATCATATTTTCATATCCATATTCCTCACATTTACATTTTCTCTTTCCATCACCGTATGATACATTGATAAATAAACAGATTGACCTGGTTTTGTGTCAATAAACACAAATAATCCTTGTAATTCATTTTTGTAAATTATTTATTTAGAAATATGTCTATAGAATAATTTATTATATAATATAAATTTCTCACAAAATGCAACAATATATTATTACACTATGTAATGGCTTTATTCTGCATTAAATAAGATTCTATAATTTTTTAATAAACATAGATAGATATTGGTCTCAAAAAGTCCCTCTTAATACACTCGTCTCACAATGATTCCGATTGAATTAAAACCATCACCACCTAAATGATTCATAAATAATCACTATGTATTTTGAAACTGATTTCTCCTTCCCTGAATATATCAATCTAAAGGATATATATTTCTCTTATAATTATCCCTATATAATTACTTTTAAAAGGATCCCTCAGACTTCTATAGGCTCTATAAATAAAACACATTGTGTGGACACCTACATCTATTGTCAGGTTGAATAACTACTATGTGGGAATATTATATCACATCATTTTGAACAACTCCAATTAATAAATAAGAATGAAATTCACATAGATCCATACATGTAATGACCTGCCAATTCTCATTGGATTGAGAGTACCATGAGTCATTACTAGGACTTATGAGATATCCCCAAGGTGCCGAAAGGCTGGAAATACCTGCCGAAAGGATTCATGAACAAGTGGGGGACATTTAACCCTTTAAGAAATAAACTCCAAAACCAACCATAAGCAAACATTCACTATATGATGCATGAACAAATGAAATACCAATAAAAAAATTCATTTATATATAACCACATAAATGTACACAACCAAGGAAGACCAAACTAAGCATAAATGTATAAAGTGGATGAATAACTCCAGACTCTCAAAAGACAATACAACAACATTTTCTACAAGATCCAAGCTTCACAACATCACTAAAGCACCACCATAAGCCACTAACAATAAGTTTCATTACCATTACCTATGTCCCGGATTACATCATCTTCAAAAGCACCAAAGTGAAAAAGCATGGGGAGTATAAAACTCGGTTGGTTTTATCCAATGACTTCCCTACTCATGCCAGTATGAACAAATATTTGGAAACAATTATATAAAAACAGTTTATATAAAACATTTTCTCAAAAGCAGTTGAAAACTAAATACAAACAAGTTTACAAAACCATTTGTAACCCTTGACATTCCAAAATCAATTGAAACTGTTTTTACATAAAGTTATTTTTCTAAAAAATAACCAAACATGATTTAGAACAATTTCACAAATATTCCTGTTTTGGCATACCCTACCGCTTCTCATCCCATGATACCAACCATGCATGCTTTGTTATGACAGTTCCATACTCATGAGCTGTCTCTCATCGATCTACCAAGTCATCAGAAGGTAACAGTTTCTCATGTTCCGATACACCTTTGGCAACGATCACACGGTCATATTTCAACCATGCCTCATACAAGTAGTTACCATGTGCCATTAAATGTTTTTCACTGATCACAAGGTCATGTTTCAACCAAGACTCATACATGCAACATGAAGACACACCACACGTTCCCAAAAATCATTCCAAAACCACCATTTTAATAAAACACCTTTTATTGAAAATAATTTCCATCAAAAACAAGTTTTTTCAACTAATTGAGTCCATTTCAATAAAACCATACATTTATTAAAAATTAAAGAATAAATCAATTTCATCAATCCCATTTCCATACCAACCATTTCAATTAAACACCATTTTTATTGAAAACCCATCATTCATCAACCCATTTAAAATTCCAGAAACTCTATAATTTATAATAAACATTTTAAATTCATGAATCCAAATCACTTTGCACAACAATTCACTATGATTGACAAAATTCATCAAAACCATAAATCATCACTAAAAAGATTTATTCCATGTTTTTCATAATCAATTCCATTTAAATATCCAATTTGAAACTAATCGAATAAATTCTAATAAGAGTATTCAAGAGTGAAGCTTCATACCTCAACGCTTTTGATGAAAACCGTATCAAACGGAGAACGCACAAAAAAAAACAGGCCGATTAACCAAAGATCCTCCTTAGATCTCTCTCTTAACACAACCAAGTCCAAATATCATCATATATGGAATCAATACACTTAGATCTACCCATAATGGGTGTAGATATAAGAAACGGAGAGAGTAGAATAAGTAGATCAATGTAGATCTAAGAAACCAAACAAGAACGATCACATACCTCATGAATCCGACATCGATTATCCAAGAGAAGACTTCAGATCGCCTCAGAAATGATGGGTGAACCCTCCTTGACCTTAGGAGAACCCACATTTCGAGATAGGGCCGCATTGGAGGAAAAAAGAGATACATGGAGGGAAAAATGAGTGAGAGGCACATTAATAGGATCTTGTTTATGTGGCCGCAAGGTTAGTTCACACGGTTTGAAAAACCGTGCGCTAACCGTGTGTTAGCTAAATCCTCGACAGCCCTTATCTCATGGTTTGGACGCATGGTTAGACATAATATTCACCGAACGTGCGAGCTATATTGCCTCTAAGACCCACTGTGCATAGTTTGGCCACACAGTTTAGACAAATTGTGCGCCAACCGTGCGACTTCCCCTTTTTCAATTGAGATACATGGAACACATTATGAACCAAACTGGACCACGGTGGTAATGCCAACTGATATGCCACCTCTCCAACGCGTTCCAGTATCTCAAAATGACCAATTTATCTAGGATATTACATTCCCTACCCCCGAAATGATGATTTACAAGCCTTGGAGAGATCCTCAAGAAGACATGATCACCCACAACGAACGACAACGGACTTTGACAGTGATCTGCATAATATTTCTAACGACTCTGAGCCGTCTTCATCCTCTTTAGAATCAACTGAATCTTCTCTATTGTTTCTTGGAAATACCTCGGCCCAACTAGTGAAGTTTCACTAGATTCCATCCAACATATTGCAGAATGACAAGGACGCCCATACAATTCTTCAAACAAAGACATGCTTATCGAGGCTTGATAGCTATTATTGTATGAGAACTCCACTAAGGGTGTATGCTCCCCCCATGAGCCACCAAAATCCATTACACAAGCCCGAAACATATGTTCAAAAGTTTTAATCACCTTCTCAGATTTCCCATCCGTCTGAGGATTATACGCTGTGCTCATAGTCAACTGAGTCCCATGGGCTTACTGTAATGATTTCTAGAAACGAGATGTGAACCTCAGATCTCAATCTGAGATGATAGAAACTGGTACCCCTCTCTTATTTTCAACTTCTCGGATATATATTTTTGAAATATCTTCAACCTTATGTGTTTCATGAATAGGGATTAAATGGCCCGACATGGTTAGAAGATCCACTATCACCGAAATGAAATCATGTTTCTAGACCATTTGTGGTAGACCTATAACAAAATCCATTTCTATCTAATTCTATATCCACACTGGGATAGTTTATGATTGTAACATACCAGCTAGTATCAGATGCTCTGCATTAAACTAATGGCATGTTAAGCACCATGAGATAAACACAACCACATTCCTTTTCATGCTGATCCACTAAAACTATGCCTTCAACACCTTATACATCTTCTATGTAGCTAGGTGTACAACCCATATTGAATGGTGGTATGCATGAAGGAGTTTTTATTGGGAAACCATACGTACAACCATCTGATCTATGAATCCCAAAACTGAACCCCCAACAAGTTTCCATCCATCATTAGTCCCCCCACCATTGAATTTTGAACTTACAACCAGAGATTATGCATCATATTCTTGTTCTTCATTAATCGTCATTACTAAATCAGGAACCAGTATAGAAGAAAAGAAAATAGCAAAATCACCTCTGTCATTATCTTCCGCATGCATGTTGGATAAGACCGACATCAACTACCATTCGTCTGAATCTTCTTTCACCAACTGAGCATATGACTTTCTACTTAATGCATCGGTCGTAATATTTCCCATAACTGGTGTATACATCAAGTGAAAGTTGAACATTTGAAGATAATCCTTCCATATACTATTCCTTAGATTCAAATCTCGTTGTGAGGAAAAAAATTTCAAGCTTTTTTGATCCAAAAACATAGTAAATTTCTCACCAATGTGATAATTTATCCATGTTTACAAAACATGGACGACTGCCTCTAACCCCAAATCATGTGTTGGGTAATATTTCACATGCACTCTCAACTGCAATGAACGAAAAGAAACCACATGATCTCTTTGCATTAGAGAACAACCCAAACCTAATCCTGAAGCATCAAAATACACCACATACCCATGTCCTGATTTCGGAATGATTATGATAGGTGCCGATATAAACCAAACTTTTAGTTCGTGAAAGGATTTCTGAAATTATTCTGTTCATTAGAAGAGATAATTATTCTTTTTCAGAGCAATCATTGGTGAATCTATTCATGATAAATCACGCAAAAATCGTTAGTAGTAACTATCCAGTCCAAGAAAACATTGTATCTCGAACACATTATTCGGTGGTTGATAAGATATAATAGCTTCTATCATTCCCAGATCAATAGAAATGCCTTTCTAAGAAATGACATGGGAAAGGAAACATACTTCCCATATCCAAAAATCACACTTTGATAATTTGGAATACAAACTATGATCTCTCAAGATTTTTAACACTATTCCAGGTGCACCTCATGTGTAACATCCCAAGTAAGTAATGAATAATATATATTTTTATCTATGTCTATTAATGATTATGATAGTGTTTTAGAGGCTTAAAATGAAAATAAATCCAATCTTAAGCATGGAATACACTAATATTCTTAAAAGATTGTTTTACTGCCTTATGATGGAAAACCATTTTTAAATCTATATTTTGACAATTTTATAAAATATGTTTGTCAAAATAAACTTATTCTTTATGATTGGGACATCAAAATTTACTTTGTGTGAATTTTTGGTATTTTTCTGACAATGTTCATTTTGTAATGAATAGTGAAAATTACTGCATTTTACATCAAAACTGCTTCTTAATATAATTTATTTATATGATTATATTATCTTTTGAATTGGTTTCGAAGTGAAATTAGAATATATTTTTACCATTTAATCCAATGGTGGTCATTTTAATCAATTTCACTTTGAAATTGGACTCAAACTAGTGTCAATCTTTTGACACTTATTGTTTCATAAAAACACGCTATTTGCTCTGACAATAGTAATTAATTATTAAATTAATTAATGTGACTTATATGTTTTGAATTCTGTAAAATAGACTTCATTTTTGAATTCGTAATATCACATATAGCTTAGGGTGAATTTTTGGTAATTTTCTGAAAAATTTCAATTTTTGATGAATAGTGAAACCACGAAGTGGTACTAATAAAGACTGATTTTCCGTTTAAATGAAATTTTGCCATCATTGTGTTTTGAATTTCAAAAATCTGACATACATGGTTTTCATTAAGAAGTAAAACGTGGTTCAATGATATTATAATAATTTTTTGGTGAATAGTAACTTATTAAGTTCTTAATCGTGATTAGTTGTAATTAGTGTAGTTTAAGGTAAAAATAATATTTTAATAAAATTAGATGAGCTTGAAACATGTCCTAACCTCATTGGTTGTGTCATGGCCGACCAATACAATCCATGAGTCAAGTTGGGGACCCCATGGATCCACTTTGGTTGGGAAATGACATAAATTACTTTTTATTTAATGTAAAAGTAAAAATGACACAAACATTATATTTTTTACGAAAACAATTTTTACATGGGGTTATAAAGATCATATTTTTGATTATAAATAGTCATTGGAAAGATAAAAAGATTTCCTACATCATAGTAGTTTTTTTATAATTTTTAGACATTAAATAAATTAAATTATTTATGACATAATAATGATGCAGCGATGACATCATTATTTGACGATTTAAATAAAATGGAAAGATAATGTAAAATATATGAACTACACATGTCCAAAACCAATTGGATGAGTGTATTTAGAACCCTTATAACCTTATCCACGAATTATATCAATGTGGGACCTTTTAAAACCGAAACACAATTTCAAATAAAGTAATATTTCTTTACTTTCCAAAAGTGCCCCTCCTCTCCTCTTATAAAAGTCCCCCACCTCTACCTCATTTCACACACTCCTCAAGCCTTTGGCTCGGCCAAACCCAGCCCATATACTCTCTCCACATCCCTCTCCTCATCCTAGAGGATTACATTTGGGAATAATCCATTCAATGGAAGCCTTTAGGCTCAAATCAAAAGGAGTTACACTTTTAATGGTAATTCATTCTCTCATGTTCATTTGTTTTATTTTGCTTCTCCAACCCCCTAAACTCTTTTTATTTACTTATTTTGTAACAACACCAGTATCCTCAATATACTAGGTTGTTTGTATGAGATTTATTTGAGCTACACTCTCACACAACTACATCAAATGGTTAAAGAACATACAGTTTCCGTGGATGGAGAAATTCTGCCTCCCGAAACGATGATTGTTCAATACTCATTTAACACCTTCAAAGGTGGCCATTATGATGTCACTATTTTTATATATGATATATAATATGTTTTTGTTTTCCTTAAGCTTCTGTTTTGGGCATACCTTTATGGTTTCCATTATGGGTAAACACGATATCTTCATTTTAAGAAGTGCGGACTACCGCCCCCTAAAAATGATTTGATTCATTAATACCATATGTGGGATGTGTAAAGGATAAATTTAATGATATTATATATGTTATTATACTGTAATTATTATATACTCTTATATAATTATGATTCCATTCCAGAAATACGAAATATAAATGGAAGTAGCGTTCATGCGTACGTACGACTTACCGTCTCCATGAACGGTGCATTTCATTTCTTACCTCTAAATGTGATGTAATATTATAAATACATGTATATGATGAATATATATGATATATATGTTATCCAAATCATTAATATCATTCTAGATATAATGAAACTTTGACCAAATTAACAACATGTAAGTGTAAGAAGTCTATTTTTGACTTAAGAACCAAATACCGACAAAATGAACATTATTAACTTAAATGATTACATGATGTTAATAACATGGTATAAAGGAATAATGAACTTGAAAAAGGTTCATAAGCAAGTAGATATTAACTCATGTTTATTATTCAGGAGATTAATGAACGGTCGGTTCATGTCGGATACGATGTATGGGACTTCGTCTCAATCTCCTTTCATTGAGGCATATTTTATTTTATACACAACTTTATTTTATACGGTGTATAAACCCCTTTGACTTTTACGTTTATTCAATAGGAATATTTTTTTATATGAAGCATTTACTAAACGACAAAATGGAATGTTTTTGTCGTACGTATGCGGCGACAATGACTTCTCCGCCGTCGTGACCGTTATTTGAGTTTCGGCTTCCTCTACAAGACACACCTTCTTTTTAAAAGAAAAATAAATACCATGTTTTACTTATCTTTTATTTTGGTATTGAAAATGGTTTTCACAATGTTTATTGTGTTGTATTGATATCTTGTGATTGAAATGTGAAAATTTTATGTTTCATTTATGCATTTTTTATGTGATACGATTATGTTATGGTTCTTGGGCATTATTATGAAGACGGGTGGTTCTGTGATAAACTAAGGGAGGGTGAGCCTGATATAGATCTCCAATTCATTGGGTAACGCGAAGGAGTGAAACTTTATGGTTTCTCCGAAGAGATTTTAGGGAATATACTGTGATAGGTATTCCAAACGTAACCAAGAGGGTTACTCCCTACGTAAGAATGTTATGAATGCCTCAAGTTACCTTTATGTCTTATGATTTCTATGATTTATTCATGATTTTATGAGGTATGTTAAAGTGCCTATGTTTTATGGGTAAAGTATGATTTCATTCTTATGTATATATGAACTCATGTTTCCTTTCCATGTTTTTATAACCCATACTGAGCTTTTTATGCTCATCCCAAGTTTATTTGAAATGTTTTTCACAGGACAAGGGAAAGGTACATGATATGATGATAGTGTCAAGGAAGTGTCATGAAATAATCCATGTTTTATTTTAAATGTGTTTCCGTTGATGGGAATAAAGAATACTATCTTTATGTAACCACTTTGTTTATATGTGGAATGTATGCAAGTTTTATGATCTAATTCTCTAAAACTCTAAACCCGAAAAGATCCTCAATGTGTAATCTTGTAATAACTCAAGATTAAGAAATATTAGGAGTTAGAACTCTATTAAATGATTATCCAAAAAAAAATTCTTTGAAATTATATATCATTTGAAGATTACCATGTTGCTTCATCTAAGACATGTTTGTTCAGAATGGTTTTCCGCAGAGGAAACAGGGAAGCAGTGCTTGGAAGGCATACTGAAGGAAATAACCTTCCGAATCCGCATCCTGAGATGGTCGGAATTGGATCTGAACAGTTTGTTGCAGTAATGGCGCAGTTGACTCAAGCGATAAATGGTGGTGGTATCCATGCACGAGATCATCCAGATCAACCGCAGAGGAACATGTCAGTGGTGGAACATTTCATGAGGCAACATCCACCATCATTCAGAGGATCATCTGACCCTGTGCTAGTTGAAGGGTGGATTAAAGCACTGGAGAAGATTTTCGATGTCATGTGGTGTTCAGACAGTCAAAAGGTTAGTCTTGGTATTTATCGTTTGGAGGGTGAAGCAGATCAGTGGTGGTCTATGGTTACAAATATCCGGGACGCCGATGAGATTGATGCTCTTGACTGGGATGAATTCAAAGGTATATTTCTTGAAGGGTATTTTCCTATGGTTTTTCGACTTAGGATGGAAAATCAATTCTTGGAATTGAGGCAAGAGGAAGACTCATTGACTGCCTATGAAGAAAGGTTCACTCGATTGGCAAGGTATGCTCCAAATTTTATTCGAGACCTTGATAGTAAAATCAATCGTTTTTACTCAGGATTAAAGCCAAAATATCGAAGGGAATTAGCTTATTGTGAGTTTAAAAGTTATGAAAAGCTTGTTCGATGTGATGAGAAGGTGTAAATGGAGTTTGCTGATGACCAGGTGTTCTATAACAACCAGCAGAAGAAGAGACCGGGGTGGCAGGAGAAAGGTAAGAATTATTCAAAAAAGTCTGATGGTAAGAGAACTAAGTTTCCAGTTTGTGATAAATGTGGCAAAAGGCATGTTGTGGAATGTCTTCTGAATTCTGGAATGTGCTACCGATGTGGTAAGATGGTACATAAGGCTCGTGATTGCACTGAAAAGGATCAAGGTGAAGGTAAGAACAAATTTGATTTACAGTTAGTGAAATGTTATAAGTGCAATGAGATGGGTCACTATGAAAATGAGTGTCCGACAAAGAGCTTGAGTGATGGGAAGAAGTTGGACTACAAGAATAAAGGGGTGGTGAAATCCTTTGCAACTACTTCAGCAGATGTCGGTCCATCAAATGAAGTTGTATTAGCTCCAGGGAGCTCAGTATTTTTCAAAGATTGACTTGAGATCAGGGTACCATCAGCTAAAGGTAAAGGAAGCAGATGTTCTGAAGACTGCGTTTCGTACAAGATATGGCCATTATGAATTTTTAGTAATGCCTTTTGGGCTAACCAATGCACCTGCTGTATTCATGTACTTAATGAATAGAATTTTCTATGAGTTCCTGGATAAGTTTGTGGTGGTTTTCATTGATGATATTTTGCTGTTTTCTAAAAGTAAAGAGGAGAATGAAAGATATTTAAGGGTTATCTTGCAAACCTTAAAAGAAAAGAAACTGTATGGGAAATTCATCAAGTGTGAGTTTTGGTTGCAAAAAATTTCTTTCCTTGGTCACATTGTTTCTAAATATGGAATAACTGTTGATCCTACAAAAACAAAAGTTGTGGAAGAATGGCCAAGACCCACAAATGTAACCAATATTCGTAGCTTCCTTGGTTTGGCGGGCTATTACCGAAGGTTTGTTAGAAATTTTTCACAGTTATCTAGTCCAACGACTAAGCTAACTCGGAAGGGTGTTACGTTTATCTAGACAAAAGAATGTGATGATTGTTTTCAGGAATTGAAAAGAAGATTGGTGAATGCTCCAGTTTTGGAACTACCTTCTAGGAATGGTGAGTTTGTTATATACAGTGATGCTTCATTGAAAGGACTTGGTTGCGTCCTAATGCATAATGATCAGGTAATTGCTTATGCTTCACGACAGTTGAAAACTCATGAGGTAAATTACCCTACCCATGATTTGGAATTAGCTGCTGTTGTCTTTGCTTTTAAAATTTGGAGGCATCATTTGTATGGAGTAAAGTGTGAAATATATACCGATCACAAAAGTTTAAAGTATATATTCACTCAGAAAGAGTTAAACATGAGAAATAGGAGATGGCTAGAATTAATCAAGGATTATGATTGTACAATTCATTACCATCCAGGAAAAGCAAATAAAGTGGCTGATGCTTTGAGTCGAAAAAGTAATGCTTCATTAACAATGTTGTGTTTGGAACGTGATCCTTTGGTTATGTATTTGATGAACTTTGCCATATAAGTTGTTGGTGCAGGAAGTCCTTCTATTTTGTTTCAGGTATCAGTGAGATCATCTCTATCAGATAGAATCAAGCAAGCACAAAAGCAAGACCGTGAGTTGCAGAAAAAGGTAGAGCTAGTTCAGAAAGGTAAGTTGCCTGAATTCAACATTGATAATGATTGTGTTTTGAGATTTGGGAAGAGATTGTGTGTGCCTTGTGATTCATAGTTGAAGAGAGTGTTGTTATGTGAATATCATAGTTCTCCGTTTTCAGTTCATACGGGTAGTACTAAGATGTATAGAGATCTGCGGGAGTATTACTGGTAGGACAGAATGAAAAGAGATATTGCTGATTTTACTATGAAGTGTTTGACATGTCAACAGGTTAAAGCAGAGCGGCAGTTACCGAAAGGGATGCCTCATCCTTTTCCAGGGCCAGAGTGGAAATGGGAGAATATATCCATGGACTTTGTCGTTGGATTACCGAAGACATCTCGAGATAATAATGCAATCTGGCTTATTATTGATCGCTTGACCAAATCTGCTCATTTCCTTGCTATAAGAGATACTTTCTCTCTTGATAAACTTTCCCATATGTATCTTAAAGAGATATTCAGGTTACATGGAGTTCCTCTCTCCATTGTATCGGATCGTGATCCCAGGTTTACTTCTATCTTTTGGAAAGGCCTTCAGAAGTCGTTGGGTACTGAATTAAATTTTAGTACATCTTTTCATCCTCAATCAGATGGGCAGTCAGAATGAAAAATTCAGACATTGGAGGATATGCTACGAGCTTCTTCTATGGATTATCAGGGAAGTTGGGACCAACATCATTCTTTGGTTGAATTTTCATATAATAACAGTTTTCATTCCAGTATACAGATGGCACCATTTCAGGAATTATATGGGAAGCGGTGTCATACTCCATCTTTCTGGGATGAAGTGGGTGAAAGGAAGTTGATGGGACCAGAATTGGTAGAAGAGATGGCTGAAAAAGTTCAGCTGATTCAGAAACACATGAGAACAACTCAGAGCAGGAATAAGAGTTATGCGGATAACCGGAGGAAGGATCTATCTTTCGAGGTAGGTGATCATGTTTTTCTCAAGGTTTCTACTTGGAAATTGTGAAGAGATTTGGTAAGAAATGAAATTTGAGTCCAAGGTTTATTGGACCATATGAAATTCTGGAGAGAGTTGGATCAGTTTCATACCGCGTGGCTTTACCTCCGATTTTATCTCAGGTACACAATTTTTTTCACGTTTCGAAGTTGAGAAAGTATATTCCAGATCCATCTAATGTTTTGAGTCCAGAGGTAGTTCAGCTGGAAGAGAACCTATCTTATGAGGAACAACCGGTCCAGATTCTTGACCACAGGGAGCAAGTGTTACGGAATAAGGTGATTCACCAGGTAAAGGTTTTGTGGAAAAACCACATTATTAAAGAGGCGACATGGGAATCGGAAAATGCAATGATGGATAAGTACCCCCATTTATTCGATAAGTAAATAAATTGTGGGGACACAATTTTCTAAAGGGGGGAAGGATTTAACATCCCAAGTAAGTAATAAATAATAGATATTTTTATCTATGTCTATTAATGATTAAGATAGTTTTTTAGAGGATTAAAATGAAAATAAATCCAATCTTAAGCATGGAATACACTAATATTCTTAAAAGATTGTTTTACTGCCTTATGATGGAAACCCCTTTTTAAATCTATCTTTTGAAAATTTTATAAACTATGTTTGTCAAAATAAACTTATTCTTTATGATTGGGACATAAAACTTTACTTTTTGTGAATTTTTGGTATTTTTCTGACAATGTTCAATTTTTAATGAATAGTGAAAAATACTGCATTTTACATCAAAACTGCTTCTTAATCTAATTTATTTATATGATTAGATTATCTTTTGAATTGGTTTTGAAGTTTAATTAGAATATATTTTTACCATTTAATCCAATGGTGGTCATTGGAATCAATTTCACTTTGAAATTGGACTCAAACTTGTGCCAATCTTTTGATACTTATTGTTTCATAAAAACACGCTATTTTCTCTGACATCGGGAATTAATTATTAAATTAATTAATGTGACTTATATGTGTTTAATTTTTTAAAATAGACTTCATTTTTTAATTCTTAATATCAAATATATCTTAGGGTGAATTTTTGGTAATTTTCTAAAAAATTTGAATTTTTGATGAATAGTGAAACCACTAAGTGGTACTTATAAAGAATGATTTTCCGTTTAAAAGAAATTTTGCCATCATTGTGTTTTTAATTTCAAATATTTTACATACATGGTTGTCATTAAGAAGTAAAATGTGGTTCAATGAGATTATAATAATTTTTTGGTGAATAGTAACTTATGAAGTTCTTAATCGCGATTAGTGGTAATTAGTGTAGTTTAAGGTAAAAATAATGCTTTAATAAAATAAGATGAGCTTGAAACATGTCCTACCGTAATTGGTTATGTCATGGCCGACCAAGACAATCCATGGGGAAACTTGGGGACCCCATGGATCCACTTTGGTTGGGAAATGACATAAATTACTTTTTATTTAATGTAAAAGTAAAAATGACACAAACATAATATGTTTTACGAAAACAATTTTGTCCATGGGGTTATAAAGATCAGATTTTTGAATATAAATCGTAGTTGGAAAGATAAAAAGATTTCGTACATCATAGTATTTTTTTTATAATTTTTAGACATTAAATAAATTAAATTTTTATATGACATAATAATGATGCAGCGATGACATCATTATTTGACGATTTAAATAAAATGGAAAGATAATGTAAAATCTATGAACTAAAAATGTCCAAATCCAATTGGATGAGTGGATTTAGAACCCTTATCACCTTATCCACGAATTATATCAATTTGGGTCCTTTTAAAACCGAAGCACATTTTCAAATAAAGTAATATTTCTTTACTTTCCAAAAGTGCCTCTCCTCTCCTCTTATAAAAGGCCCCCACATCTACCTCATTTCACACACTCCTCAAGCCTTTGGCTCGGCCAACCCCTGCCCATTTTCTCTCTCCACATACCTATCCTAATCCTAGAGGATTCCCTTTGGGAAGAATCCATTCAAAGGAAGCCTTTAGGCTCAAATCAAAAGGAGTTACACTTTTAAAGGTAATTCATTCTCTCATGTTCATTTGTTTTATTTTGCTTCTCCAACCCCCTAAAATCTTTTTATTTACTTTTTTTGTAACAACACCAGTATCCTAAATATACTAGGATGTTTTTATAAGATTTATTTGAGCTACACTATCACACAACTACATCAAATGGTTAAAGAACATACGGTTTCCGTGGATGGCGAAATTCTTCCTCCCAAAACGATGATTGTTCAATAATCATTTAACACCTTCAAAGGTGGCCATTATGATGTCACTATTTTTATATATGATATATAATATGTTTAATTTTCCTTAAGCTTCTGTTTTGGGCATACCATTATGGTTTCCATTATGGGTAAACATGATATCTTCATTTTAGGAAGTGCGGACTACCGCCCCCTGAAAGTGATTTGATTCGTTAATACCATATGTGGGATGTGTAAAGGATAAAGTTAATGAAATTTTATATGTTATTATACTGGAATTATAATATATTGTTATATAATTATGATTCCATTCCAGAAATATGAAATAGAAATGGAAGTAGCGTTCATGCATACGTACGACTTACCGTGTCCATGAACGGTGCATTTCATTTCTTACCTCTAAATGTGATGTAATATTATAAATACATGTATATGATGAATATATATGATATATATGTTATCCAAATCATTAATATCATTCTGGATATATTGAAACTTTGACCAAATTAACAACATGTATGCGTAAGAAGTCTATTTTTGACTTAAGAACCAAATACCAACAAATTGAACATTATTATCATAAATGATTACACGATGTTCATAACATGGTATAAAAGGTATAATGAACTTGAAAAAGGTTCATAAGCAAGTAGATATTAACTCAAGTTTATTATTCAGGAGATTAAAGAACGGTCGGGTCAAGTCGGATACGAGGTATGGGACTTCGTCTCAATCTCCTTTCATTGAGGCATATTTTATTTTATACACAACTTTATTTTATACGGTGTATAAACCCCTTTGACTTTTACGTTTATTCAAAAGGAATATTTTTTTATACGAAGTGCTTACTAAACGACAAAAGGGAAGGTTTTTGTCGTACGTATGCAGCGACAATGACTTCTCCGCCATCGTGACCGTTATTTGAGTTTGGGATTCCTCTACAAGCCATACCTTCTTTTTAAAAGAAAAATAAATACCATGTTTTACTTTTCTTTTATTTTGGTATTGAAAATGGATTTCACAATGTTTTTTGGGTTGTATTGATATCTTGTGATTGAAATTTGGAAATGTTATGTTTCCTTTATGCATGTTTTATGTGATACAATTATGTTATGGTTCTTGGGAATTATTATGAAGATGGGTGGTTCCGTGATAAACTAAGGGAGGGTGAGCCCGATATAGCTCTCCAATGAATTGGGTAACGCGAAGGAGTGAAATGTTAAGGTTTCTCCGAAGATATTTTAGGGAATATACTGTGATGGGTATTCCAAACGTAACCAAGAGGGTTACTCCCTACGTAAGAATGTTATGAATGCCTCAAGTTAACTTTATGTCTTATGATTTATATGTTTTATTAATGATTTTATGAGGTATGTTAAAGTGCCTATGTTTTATGGGTAAATTATGATTTCATTCTTATGTATATATGACTCATGTTTCCTTTCAATGTTTTTATAACCCATACTGAGCGTTTTATGCTCATCCCAAGTTTTTTTGAAATGTTTTTCACAGGTCAAGGGAAAGGTACATGATATGAAGATAGTGTCTAGGAAGTGTCAAGAAATAATCCATGTTTTATTTTAAATGTCTTTCCATTGATGGGAATGAAGAATACTATCTTTATGTAACCACTTTTAATATATGTGGAATGTAATGCAAGTTTTATGATCTAATTCTCTAAAACTCTAAACCCGAAAAGATCTCAATGTGTAATATTGTAATAACTCAAGATTAAGAAAGGTTTAAGGCTGAGGACTTATTTCATGATCATCCCTTGTCTTTGAATACACCAA
This sequence comes from Viscum album, assembly GCA_963277665.1. Classification (NCBI taxonomy): domain Eukaryota; kingdom Viridiplantae; phylum Streptophyta; class Magnoliopsida; order Santalales; family Viscaceae; genus Viscum; species Viscum album. The sequence goes on along the minus strand of OY728121.1, from coordinate 1,779,381,095 downwards.
TATATCATCTACAAACACACACAAAAAATAATACAGATAACATTGAAATATCTGATTCATCAAATCTATAAAGTCTTCTAGTGAATTCGTTTGACCGAATGGAAGGACTACATATTTGTAGTGGCCATATCTGCTTCTGAATGCTGTCATTGGAATATTCTCCTTCTGAACTCGCAATTGGTGATATTATGATCACATGTAAATCTTGGAGAACCTCTTAGCTCACTTTTATTTATCGAACAGATAATCAATGCATGGATGTTGATCTATATTCTTTATCATAACTTGTTTAAGCTTACGATAATCAACATACAACCGAAGGGTTCATCTGCCTTTTTCACAAACAACACAGGTGTCGCCCATAGAGAAGTACTTGGTCGAATGAAACCTTTTCTTTCGAGCTCCTATAACTACACTTTTCATTCCCATAACTCTGTTGGTGCCATCCCATAAGACGGAAGGGAAATATGACTGTTCCTCAGAAGGAGAACAATCATAAAATCCACTTCCCTTAGGGGTGGTTGCCCTGAGATGTTATTGGGAATGTCATCTGGAAATTGATCCAAAACAGCTGAAAAACTATTTCCCTCAATCTATTCCACTGATACCAAAGTCAACGCTACCAGTTGGTAAGAGATCGTTCCCACCATTTTCTAAAGGTATCAATATTCCTCCTCCTATCGTTCCCAAGATATCACGTTCACCAACAATCACTCATTTCACCATCTCTATATAATCCTTAATACAGAGCACCACAATATTCGATCGAATCTCTTACCATAACCCGAATGAGAAGGTGTGTTCCTTAAATGACAAACATGTCACACCCTCTAGTGAAAAATGGAATAAATTCCTAAATTTGTCTGCATACATTGTGACAGAGAGACTCTGTTGTTTTAGGATGAATATGTCTGTCGTATGGGGGGATCTTGAATGTTTTAACGTAGAATCATTTTTTGAACAATTCTTAAAAATAATCCCATGTAAGGAATTCATCAAATTTTGCATGCACCACTAAATACCAACACTGACATGAAAGATCCTCAAGAATATACATCGCCAAATTTACTTTGAGCTTTAATGGTGTGCTGATGAAATAGAATATTTGATTAATCCTACTCAGCCACACCACTGCCTTTTCGGGTTCAGCATCCCCACAAAAGTTCGTTGGATTCTTCTTCATGAACTGGAGGGTATGATTCACATGTTGTGGCTCATTCCTCCAGTTCCCCATATCCATAGCATGAAATTATTTGAAAATACTCTGAACAAGCTCTTGTTTCACAAATGGTTCCAGTGAAACCACATTTTATGCAGCTTCATCAGGTGGGTTCCGACGATGCCTACTGGGTGAAATTTTCTTAACCAACACAAACCTCTATCACTCTCACTCTCCTACAACTGATGGATTAGTATTTAAAATTCTATCACATCATCAATTACAAAATTGTATTCCAAAACATAATTTTTCCATGATCATCTATTTTTGAAACCATTCATCATACTTTTTGAAAATAAACCTATTTTCAAAATACTCCATATAACATGTTTTTAAAATCATTGACATGAAAACAATTTCTACATTTTTCAAAAGTTCTCATCTTGATCCAAATCACAAATCATTCCTCGTAATGAGATATGAAATCCTAGTGGGAATTCATTCCTCTATAAATCATGTCATGCTCATCTCATAGGCTAAACCCATGACAATGATATTTTCATCATTCTAGAATTGTATCCAAAACACTTGTTTACCCAACACCCTAGTAACATGAAGTTCATCATAAATTTGTTTGCTACGTCTTTTTATTCTATACATTTCACATTCCGACAATACTACACCTATCTATGATTTCACAAGGAATAAACAAGAATGAATTTCATCTCCAAGACTAAGAATATAGATTACTACTTGTTAGGAAAGGATTGAACAATATGATACCATTTGTAATGACCAACCAATTATCCTTGGCTTGAGAGTACCATGAGTCATTACTAGGCCTTAGGTGACATCCCAAAGGTTCCAATGGCTGGAAATAAATCTCGAAGGGTTTCATGTACAAGTGGTGGATGATTTACCCTTTAAGAAATAAACCGATAAACCAACCATAACCAAATATTTATTATATGATACAAGATAAAATTATAGTACAATAAAAAAAATCATTTATATCAAACCACATTAATGTACACTTCATCGGAAGACCAAACTATGAATCAATGTACACGGAAGATGAACAACACAAGACTCTCAAAAGGCAATAAAACTCCAGGATCCACATACTCTATGTTCCTCAACATTTCCCAAACATCACCACAAGCCACTATCAATATGATGATTTACCTTTAACTGTGTCTCATAATAAGACATTTGCAAAAGCACCAACATTCCAAAGTAGGGGTTAGTATAAACCTTAGTAGGTTTTCACCTATGACATCCCTACACAGGCCACTAGGATAGAGGAGTTAGAAACAATTATAAAAAACATTTTATATAAAACATTTTCTCAATAGTTGTATATAACTAATTATAAACAAGTTTCCAAAAACATTCTTAACCCAAGGCATTACAAAAGAAATTGAAACCAATTTTCCAGCAATTTATTTTTCCAGAAAATAACCAGACAGCTTTAGAACCATTACACAAACATTCATTTTTAGCATACCCAGTCATTTCACAACCCATGATACCAACCATACTTGCTTCATTATGACAGTTCCATACTCAATAGCGGTCTCTCTTAGATCTACCATTTCATAACAAGGTAATTTTTTCTCATGTAACATTACACCTTTGGCACCGAGAACAAGGTCATATTTCAAAAAAGCCATGTACATGTAGTTACCTTGTGCCATTAAAAGTTGGGCACCAAGCATAAGGTAATATTTTAAATATTCCTCATACATAAAACATCAACACATAGCACATGTTCCAAAAAATCATTCCAAAACCACCCTTTCAATATAATACCATTTATTGAAATTCATTACCATCAAAACCGGGTGTGTTCAACCAATTCAAACCATTTTAATAAAACTGCACTTTTATTGAAAACCATAGAATAAAACAATTTCATCAATGCAATTTCCATACAAACCATTTCAATAAAACATTGTTTTTATTTAAAACCCATATTTTCATCAAACCATTTACAATTCCAAAAAATCCGTAATATAAAATCAACATTTTAAATTCCAGAAGCCAAACCACTTTGCACAACAATTAACTATGTTTTCACAATTTCATCAAAAGCATAAATCATCATTAATGAATATTTATTCCATGCTTTTCTTAATAAATTCCATTCAAATAAACAATTTAATACTACTCAAATCAATACAAACAAGAGGATACGAGAGTGAAGCCTCCTACATCAAAGGTTTTGATGAAAACCATATCAAACGGAGAACACACAAGGAAACTTGGCGGATTCACCAAAGATCATCCATATATCTCTTCTCCTAACAAATCCAAGACCAAATATCATCATATTTGGAATCCACACACATATATCTACCCATAAGAGGCGTAGATCTATGAAACTAAGTTAAAAGGAGAAGTATATCTAAGTAGATCTAAGAAACCAAACAAGAACGATCACATACCTCATGAATCTGGCTTTGATTCACCAAGAGAAACCATCAGATCACCTTTGGAATGATGGGAGAACAATCCTTGACCATAGGATAATGAAAATCATGAGTTAGGGTCGCATAGGAGAAAAAACGAGCTACATAGAGGAAAAAACTTGTGAGATCCACCTTTATAGGATCTCGTTGATGTGGCTGCACGGTTAGTTCGCATGATTTGACAGATTGTACTCTAATTGTGCATTATATACTGCCTCGACCGCCCTTCTCGCACGGTTTGTTCGCACGATTAGATAAACCACGTGCCAACTATGCTGAAACTATTACCTCCAAGACCCACTGCCGATGGTTTGGACGCACGGTTTAGACAAAACGTGTGCCGCCCATGCGACTTCCCCTTCGTCTAAAAACATCATTCCAGGTTCTACCGACTCTCCCATTCAATACCCTTTACATTAAAACCATTAAAAGCATCATCTGAGGGTTACATACTAGAAATAGGGGGTACTGCATTACCAAAATATAAAAATTCTATAATTTACATGTAAAAATAAAATATTGACTATTTATGTTTATATAATTTATTTAATTATAAATTCTAGGAAATATATATAACCTATAGTATATCCATTTCAATATGTAATTAGAAATTGAGTAATCTTTAATCAATTTATAGTTATCTACCAACAACTAATATCCATTTTCCTAGCATGAATACTATACATAAAGGTCCATACATTAGGATACATTGGGCCCTAAAAATAGATTCATAAAAATTTATTCCATGTATAAATTGATTACTAATCATATTTGAGTCTATTTACCTACTAACCCATTCAGTTTCACCTCTACTTTTTCCAATCCTCTTTAATATTCCTCAAACTAATCTATTAGATATATCCCTATTGGATTCACTTGTCCCAATGATTACCCTCCTTAGAATGTAATGAGAGAAGGGATATAATTACAAATGAATCACTAATTCAATTTCAATGAGATGAAGACATGAAACAAGGGAGTACTGATTACAAACGTTGAGTAATATAGAGGCCTTATGTATTCATACATAACTATTTTATCATTTAAAATATAAATATTAATTTTGTCTTAAAAAATGATGATACAATGTTTTAGTGTTTTCTGGAAAATTATGATGATAAATAAAATATACGTAATATTTATTATATCTAGTTTCTTAGTGGCAATTATATACTCTTTAATATAATTAATCACCTTTGAATATATAAGAATGAATATAGTTATCAAAAATCAAAGTAAAAAAAGATAGATTAAAACATGAATCAATATTAAATAGGTGTTATTATTCAAAAACATTAAAACATATGTATATGATCATAATAATAATGATGATATGAAGAATTTGTTGAAGGGATGGAAAAATGTAAATGTGTAAAAATGTAACTTCATATCTTCTTAATTAACTAAAACACATAATTATGAATAAATCCCAAATAAATTAATTTCATAGAATATTTGATTAATTATAAAATCATCAATAATAAAAATTCCATCATCATGATAGCACATATATCATGTTAGCTCATGAGATTGATCACATCAACTAATTTAATGGATGACTAATATATTTAGGTTACACTTGTTAGATCAATACCATTTACATAATAATGCATTCCAAATATAACATATATCAATCAAATTCACGAATTAACACATTTAATGGAATCTGTAAAATAAGGATCTCAGAAATCATGAATAAAATTGGTGTCCCCATACTAAATAAGAAAAACATACTTTCTTTAATATTCATCTTTCTTGAGCTATGAAGAATGATCTCAAGAGGAGTCAAGATGTTTTTTGGAAAAAATATTTGATTTGGGAAATTCATTTTATTCATCAAGTAAACATTTTATAATTATGTATATAAAAGAAATGTAAAATTAAAATAATTGATATTATAATTGGGTAATATTAAAATAACATGCACACCGAGATTTCTCATGAATAACGAATAAGTCAATTAATGAAAATTAGGTTTCAGAATCTCATTAACTTAATTTTGAATGATTTCATCAATTTATTAACCGAGATAATAAAATAATATCGAATAATAAATAAATAAATTACCAATTATAATTGTATTTTATATATTATTATTTTATTGTGTTCATTCATGTAAATTATGATGAGTTATAGAATCCAATTCTATTATTTTGGGAGTGTCCTTTTTAATTTTTTTAGCAGCGGGTTGCCTATATACATGAATAAATGTTCATGTAATAGGAATATAATTGTCCAAATTTGAAATTATAATTAATTAATTATCACATATATGTTTAAAGGGTCTTAATTTTCATTCATTATATGTTATTAGAAATATTCATTAGGTAAAATATTAATGAAAATGATTTAATTTATTTTTGTTGTTTTTTGACTATCAGGTACTTATATAATTTTATTTAATATAGTGTTTATGATTTGGGTATAGTGTATGACTAAGCCTATAAAATTTATATTATATGTTATTTATCCATATTAATGGGTTTATAACCATCCTTGAAGGGATTAATTGAAAATTAAAACATTTCATCCACCATTAAAGTAAACCCGCAGATCATGAATTGTGTATTCATTTTAAAGATGAATAGATGATAGGTTTTGGTGATGGATTATTCCATTAATATGAAAAAATTAGTATATATAAAGGATGATAAATTTATCATGAATCTTATTGATAGGTTGGTTAAGAGAGAATAATAAATGAAAATAAATTTAAAATATTTTAAATGAAAAAGAACAAGGATTTAACCCCTATAACTATTATCATTGTGGATGTCCATATTAAAAAATGATAAGTATTTTATGGAACAATGTTTCATGGATTTAGAGGAGAGTCTTGGGATGGTGATTATGAATCATTCATCAATGATTCATTTCCCAATCCACACCAAGTTCCCTGGAACCGTATAACTATGTGAACCATAATGTAGCCTGAAGGGTGTTCCAAGTCAGCAAAAGTCGATGACTAGCACCTGATATCAAAAAAATGAGAGTGGGAACAATTTTTACACTAAAAATACATAACTAATTAAAAAAATTTATGGATATCTAAAGAATCTACAATGTCATTTTTCTACAAGAATAAAACATGGTATATACAATCCCAAAGAACTACAACACATGTACTTAAATCGGGAAAATTACACAATGTCCTTACGGACACAACTCACCATGTCAATGTTCTATAGTTGGTTCAACCTTAAATGGAATATTTTATCATGATCTAACCAAGAATTGGGAAAATATACAAAAACCAGTGGAAAAATATGGATTTGAGAAAATTCAAAAATAAATTCAAATAATATATTTAATAAAAAATTCATTCAATTTAATTTAAAAAGGTTTGTAATTTATAAAAAAACTACCCAATTCATTCTATTTAATTAGAATGAGTTAATATACTATAAATTCACAGGTGTTAATTTATATGTGATGAAATATTTATAAAACAACGGCTTAAATATTTTTACTGTTATAAAATATCATTTATATATTCTTAACGGGTAAGTAATTTTCATAATCGGAAGAATTATATATTTAAATTGAATGTGGTATTGTATAAAAAAGAAACATCATATATTAGTGCTAAAATACCATTAATAGTGGTGAAACAATGATATCATTACGTTCATGGATAACATATCTTCATAATCATAAAACAATAAATGTAAAAGAAATCTAGATTCATGTTCATGAAAATTTCATATTATCTCTTGAGATATATTACATTACTCTATGTATTATAGTTATATTTTTATCACACATGTCACATAATCACATTTTCACAATCATTAATTCCTTTGAGAATAGTATATCAATCAATTACATGAATAAAACCATATAAAAGACTAAGATTAATTTTTATTTCATAAATAATGTATAAAAATATTTTTAACAAATTTAATGGAAAAAATAATTTTCCTAATATTCATCATTCATGAGCGAAGAAGAAACAACTCAAGAGGTGTAAAATGGGTTTTTGAAAGATTAGTTATTTAATAATTTTTTTTATTTTCATAAATGTGATTATAATCATGTATATGAAAAAAATTTAATTTTACGAATATATAAATTATATTTTTCGAATATTAACAAATCATCCACACTGAATTTTTTTATGAATGTGGAATTTCCTAAAGAAACGATAGGTAATAATTTAATATTAACTTCAATATATTGGTTTAAAAAAATTTATTCGTTAGTTAATAAAAAATTTACTTATTATTCAAGTGGTTTATTTATTATAATTTTATTATGCTCATTTATTGACATTATGATGTGTTATAGTGTTCAATTCCATTATTAAGATACTATTTGTTTTCTTGGTTTTTATTATCTATTCACTTTTATTAAAGATTATATATTCATGTAAAAGTTGAATAATTCACTAAAATTGAAATTAAATGTTATCAATTATGTCTAAATGGTTTTAGGTATAAATTATTATATGTTATGAAAATGATCCATTACAAAAAATGTCAACGAAATTGATTTAATTTATTATATGGATTTTCAAAACTATCACAAACATATATAATTTAATGTAATATAAATAATATCTAATGTTTAAAAAATATGATACAAAATTTTATATTTATATTATAATTTTATTTAACAATATTAACTGTATTATGACCAGAATTGAATGTCGTAATGGTAAATGAAAACGCATCATCTATGATTGTGGAAAATCGACACATCATGGATGAAATTCTTAGTTTTAGAATAAAATGTATATTAGAAAGGGTATGATGACTGATTATAACAATAATAAAATAAAATTAGTGTATATTAAATATAATGGTGTTATCATTAAAAATTTTAATAGGGATCCAATGGAAGAATAAGAAATGAGATGAAATTGAAATGAAATTAAAAGAAAAAGAATGAGGACATTACATCATGACTTGTTCTTCTAGAGGAATTCATTAAAGAATTTTTTTAGACTAATGGTTCTTTTAAATTGTAGATATTATTTACAATTTTAGTGGACATAATTTTTACATGAAACAAATCATGGATGTTTTGAGGGAAAGAGGTGCTGATGGGTGATATTTATACGGCCGGAGAGGGGTTGTTTTTGGATATTATATTCATTAAAATATTATATTGGATTAGGACTATCAATTTTATTGAAAAAAATAATTTCATATATTCAATAAATAGGAAGTGTTAGAGATTATTTTCTTACAATATATATTAAACAACCATGACTGAATAATTCATGTATTTTTTAAATACAGTAAATTACAATATTTTATTATTCACACAAAAAATTAACAATTCTTCTGAAATAAAAAAAAATTAATAATTTTTAATTTTTATAATTACTAAAAGGACTAAATTTTATATAAATAATTTTATATATAATATAAATTAATTTAAATGGAAAATTATCATTTATTCCCAAGAAACCAAATCATAAAATTTTAACTAATAACATTACAATTTAAAAAATTAATTTTGGCCTCATAAGATTATCATATAATTATAATAAAAAATATTCTAAATTTATAAATATATTTTTGAAAATATATTTTTATTTTAATAAATATATTTTTTATAGAATTATAAAAAATGTTTTTTTACAAAAAATAAAAATAATTAATTAAAAGTTTTAAAACATTTTGTTACTTGTATGTTTATATAAATATATCAAAATTTCATTTTAATAATACATACAATTTATTTATACATTCATTAGTGATTTTAATATTTTATTTGTTATATTACTATTTTAAATTGTTATGATACTATTCCAAGTGTTGAGTTCATATTTTATTGGTATTGATTTCTTACGTTCATTAAATGATGATAATTTACTTCTTTAATTATGAGAATGAAGTATTAATAGGGATTTATATTCTATGTATGTGTTTAAAACCATGAAATTATTTATATGATGTGAAAATTTGAATTCATAAATGTTTTAATCGTTAAAAATTATAACCCTCTATAATATTAGAATATAGAAGTATGATAATGACTTCCAAAATAAATCCAAAACAAGATAAATATATTTCATGTATAACAGATAAATTCATGTAAAAAATGTAATTGAAAAAATAAATAAATAATACATATTCGAATAAAATAACTCACATTATTGGCCTTGAAATCCCAATGATATTCAAAAGAATCCACAAGCTACTATTGTGCCTCCTAATCACCAACATCATCTTAATACCCAGAAAAAACCTTAAAAATCATTATTGTAGGTATAAAATGTATACTATGTAGGGAAAAACATTGATCCCCTAATAAAAAATAAAATTAAGGAATACTAAAGTATAATTTAAAACAATTTAATCTATATATATTAGGTCATGGCTGTATAATAAAATATAAAAACACACACCTCACACACTGGCTATAAAAATTTTCCATAGCTCCACCAGGTGGATATCTCATACAATAAGCCTTATTTATTCACTACATTGAATGTTGGACGAGTTTAAATGGATCACATGACATGGATTTTATAACTATGTATCATGAAATCCCATAACATGACCCTGAAGGAAAATATTGTTTACCCAAAGGCTATCATATGAACAGTGCTACTATAATAATCAGTTATCTTCTTTACCTGCAACCATTCTTCCTCATTATAGTTCCCTATATAGGGCCCTCCCGTTCTATATTTATGTTAGTGCAATAGTCCACCACTACTATAGATCCTCAACAGTTACTATATTATGTCACTACAACAACTTTTTCCGAATGTGTATTGAACCCCCAACATCAAAGTAGTATTACAGGGTGTTTACCACTAAGAAAACCCCATACAACCAAAAAATTTGAATATCATTCATCATCTAAACATTTATTTTATGTTCATAACCACTACATGTACATCTTTCTGCATATATCACACAAATTATTTCGTATAATATAATAATAAATTATTTTACCCCACTACCACCTGAAAAGTGATTTTTTTCTATATGTCAATGAAATATTTTATTATCCATATATCCCCAATGTATCTGATGAAAAATGAAACCGTATATAATGTATCATAAACTTATAAGTTTTTATATAAAAATAACAAAATCAAATTCCATTTCCCCATGAATCAAATAATATCATTATTCCATTCTACATCTCTACAATGTAAATTAGTAGAATCATATAGCCACCAGAAGGCCATGTGTTTTTTATTATAATTTAACAAATCATAGAACAAACACATCATAACTATAAAAAATAGAAGATAATTTATATATAGATATATTTATAAGAAATTTCCATAATCTATTAAAACCCAATACTCACAATTACAAGGAATGATAAAAAAGGTGCATACCATCATGTGTAAGTACTTAAGGATCAATGTAGAGGAAAAGGGGTAGTGTCACAACCCGTCCATCGGGGCCCGTGCGGTGACTACCCCATGCACCCCTTCCATAGGCCTGGGGCTGGGGACTAGAACAAAAGGCTTAAATCCCTAAATTGGGAAGGTATTTCCATTATAATTGTATACACACACTATAGAGTACACATCTAGATACAAAACACTATGTAAAACTACATAACAAGAGAGTTCTGAAAAGTGAAGGGGCTGGAAATAAAAGCCCAACTGAATGTACAAGTACAACATTTAAGGAAAAAATATCTGAAAGGTGAAAAGAATCTCTTGGATCGCCCACCACATATCCTACCTTAAGGGTAGGTACAGATAGCTCCCACAATACTCCATGTTCATCCATCTCCTCCATATACTGCCACGTTGTATGGTCTACCTCTGGGTATTGTCCAGTCCTTGTAAACTCAGCATCGGTCAGCGATGTCTGTCATCTGCATCCAACACAATGAGTTGCAGATATATCCTCTCTAGGGTTGAGTATAAAGATACTCAGTAGGGACCCTGAGACCCTCAAGGTCTATCTAAATCCACAAAGGATAATCTAAAAAGTATGGAATCCACAGACAACCCCTCATAGGTATATGCCCATACATATACCTATGTTATTATGTAATCCATCTTAATCATGAGGAAATCACAAAGTTACTGACTCAGATTAAATAGGTATAAAAATCTTGTATAGAGTTTAGATATTCTTAGATGTAGCCACTAAGACATCTATTCTGTCGAACCCACAGATGATCCAGGAACAGAAGTCAGAATAGTCAAACCCATACAGGATCTAGGAACATTTATTCTCTCGAACCCACCAAGGATCAAAGAAATGAATTCCAAACATTCGAACCCACACAAGATCCAGGAATAGTAGTCGGAGTTATCGAACCCAAATAGGATCCATGAATAGTTTTTAGGGCTGTCGAACCCACACATTATCCCGGAACAGTAGTCGGAGATTTTGAACCCACACATGATCCAAGAATAGTCGTCAGAGCGCAGCCAACCACATGGTTCCACACAAGGAATTCTTGATTCCCGGAGGGTCCTCTCCAGAAGCCAAGTGTCGGTAAATCGACATCCTGGAAGTTCCAAGGATGCCATATCCAAAATATCCGTCTTTCCATAATAAACTATACATGACAGACTGTGTGTCCATCGGACTCTCTGTCAAAGAGTTATTGGTTTTTTTGATCCGAAGGCCCGATTGGATTTAAGTTTGATTCAACCCAGCCATACCCCAACTATGTCCAAACCTCATGTGGGGTATACCAAAAGAACCATCCTGTTTCAAGAATTCTGTCTCCGTAGCCGGTTTGTCAATAAGATGCATGTAGCTCATGATATAGGAAAAAGAGTGGAAACAGTCCAAAAAAGGGTCCAGGTTCTGTCTGGCCCAGTCAGTCTGACCAGGCCCGACATGTGTTGGGACATGGGGTCCGACCCGATCTGCGGGTCCGAATCGGTCTGAGGGTGTGGCCCGATGGCCCATGAGGTCCGCCCTAGCTACGTCTGGGTGGGGGGAGGTCATTCCCCCTGGATCCTGAAGGACATATACATTCAGGTGGGTAACAAACAGGAGCCACATGGGGCCAGTCCGAGTCATGTGGCACCCAGTGGTGGGTACCACTCCTCACGGCATGACAAGCTTCCAACGGACACTTGTGCAGCGCTGATGCGCCATGCCTCATCTGATGACCAAGCAGCTCGGGCCACCAGTCTTCCTCTAGGTCAACCTTACACCGGCCACCACTGCACTGCCATGACCCCCCTTTATTCCACATCACTTTGAATATGTGCCGCACCTTCCTCAATAACCTAGTGGCATGAGCCACCAGTCTCCTTCGTGGCTGGTATTGCACTGGCCATCGCTACACCACTATAGCCCATCAGTTGCGGCCTTATCCTCCAGCTACGCGGTTGCGCCACCATTGTGAAGGCAGCCAGACATAGAGTTGACCGCCCTTCTCTTCGTCGCCAGTGACGTTCTCCGGTTCTGACTGCTGGCAAAAAATTCGCAGGACATCAGATGAGTTTCGGTAGCCTGTTTCTCATTCCAGAATTTGTGGTGCAACCCTCAGGACGTCGCCTTCGATCCGCAACCATTTTTGATGAGTAATGCTCATCCCAGACTCATTGAACAATATAATATTAAAATTATAGAAAAAATTCATAGTGTTCAGAAAAAGTTGGTTCGGCCCATGCCCTCCACATTATGGTGATATCAGGCGGCATCGAATTCGAAACCTCGACTAAAAACAATGATCGAGGAACAAAAAAATGTTCAAAACCCTTCCTCAGATTCAATGTCATTGTAAAAGATGAAGAAGATGTCGAGGATGACATTGTCAGCTATCTTAAAAGACGATGCTTCCTCCTTTATTCCCATTGGATATCAAAGAAAACAATGGTCATCGTTAGTGGATGAAGCATTCTTCATTGGGAGGAGTGTTCTATGATGAGAGATTTCTCCCAAGAATCCTCTTCTCAAAACAACATAGTGATAAGATCTTCCAAATAATAGAATCTATCATCTATTATTTAGTTGGAAAGATATTCAAATAGAATCCCTAAACACTTTATTGGAACAATTACTGTGAAGGGTGGTGGAACCATTAAGTGCGGAGCTCAAGAGGTTTCTCCCCACTTAATGGGGAGTACAAGATGCTATAACCTCAGGTAGTCCACACAAAATTAATCCTCACATGGGAGGTTGAGTTCAGGTGGGCCCTACCACCATAACCTATCATGGAAGGTTATGGTGTAGCGGTCCCCACCTCCAACCTATAGAAGGAGTTTTTAACCAAGTAATATAAAATAATGTTTACACAACCTTATTTTTATTTAATTCATTAAAAACTAAAAACTATATTTTATTTTCTGACTAACTACCATCGAGGTGAAAGCCTTATTAAGAGAAAATTGGCACTGTGAGATCAATAGTTCCATGTGAATTCAATTCTAATCACCGGTTCAAATGTTATAAAATTAAACTCGTATGTTTGCTGAACGTACCTGAAAGAAACATCAGAAATTGATTCCAGGCACACCGGCTATCAGATTCACGCACCGTCAGTTTTCAGGGACTATAAAATTCACATGTATTTAAGAATAAAATTTCCACAGAAATTCTAGGTCTTATCATTTTCCAAACCTCATGGATTTACATCCCCATAAGCTTCAACTATAACTAAGGGAAAAAGTGGGGGAATTGAGCATGCATCTGAGCCTCCCTCTCCCATGTGCTCACCTAAAGGTTCCCATGCTTCCAGCAAATGTGCACCAGAGGTATCGACCATCAACCTAGGACCCACTCCTGTTGATCCTAAATCTCTAATGAAACCTCCGTAAATGTCTCCCAATTGTCGATGTCCATCACTCCATGGACGATCACTTGAGAAAGGTAATGTGTGTATCTCCTCAGCTGAGATACATGGAAAATGTAGTGCACCCGATGCAACTGAGGTGGAAGAGATGAAGTCTAAGCCATATTGCCAACTCTTTTGAGGACATGGAAAAGTCCAATTAACCTTGTAGATAACTTTCCACTTAGGCCAAATATCTGTAGACCACGTCGAGGTGACACCCATAGAGAGAAACAGTCGCAATCCTCGAACTCCAGAGGAATCCATCTCTTGTCAGAATATGACTTCTGCCTACTCTATGCAATCATCATCCGCTGGTCGATGATCTAAATCTTTTACATGTTTGCTCGTATCATCTCTAGTCCCACTACTGCTGACTCCCCTTGTTTAGTCCAGCACAACGGTGATCTGCAAGGTCTCCCGTATAACACCTCAAAAGGTGCCATTCCTATGGTGGAGTGATAGCTATTGATGTATGCAAACTCCACCAAAGGTAAGTGATACTCCCATCTGCGACCGAAGTTGAGGACACAAGAAAATATCATGTCCTCGAGGGTATGAATGGTCTTCTAAGTATGATCCTTCGTCTAAGGATGGAAGGATGTGCTCAGACGAAGCCATTTCCCAAAATCCCCCTGCAACCCCTTCCATATCCATGAATTAAACTATGTGTCACGATCAGAGACAAAAGTAGCTGATACTTCATGCAGCCGCACAATCTCATGAACATAGATAGGTTCCATGTTCTCAATTGTACCCTCCTCTCTGATCGGTATGAAGTGGGCCGACTTGGTGAGTCGTTCAACGATCACCCAAATAGAGTCGTGACCCCTAGATGTATGTGGAAGACCTGTCATGAAGTCCATGGATATCTAATCCCACATCCATCCTAGTACCTCTAATGGATGAACAAAGTATGTTGGTACACATTTCTCCCCCAACACTTACTGATAAGTGAGATATCTATAGACAAACTCTAAAACTTCTTTCTTCATACATGGCCATCATTGTTTTCGTTGATGGTCCCGGTACATCTTTTCCACTCCTGGATGTACCGCTAGAGAGGATGTGTTGAATTCCCTCAACATGTCCTCCTGATGTGACACTAGTACCATTGTACATCCTTTGAAGAGGATGAAGTGTTCCCCACCATCAGAAAATCCATCAGGTTCCTGCCCTATGGATATCTGAGCATGTCATGTATCATAGTCAGCATCCCCATACTCCCTGACTCACTGTAGAAGTGGGGGAGTGTCTGTAAGTGACTAAAGGAATTATTCCCCATCTATATCCACAAGAGATATCTGTAAGGAATCCAACTGATCTATTTCATCGCCTAGCAGATGTATACCAAATCTCCTGCTGAGTGGAACTTCTACAACATTCCCCTTTACACGAGTATAGACTATCTCGAAGTCATAGTCTTAGAGGAACCCTATCCATCGTCACTATCTCTGGTTCAGGTTATTATGAGAGAAGATATGCATTAGACACTTTTGATCAGAGTAGATGGTAAAACGCTCACACATCTGATAGTGTCACCACATCTTCAAGGCAGAGACCACTACTTCTAACTCTAAGTCATGGGTATCAGAGTTCTGCTCATGCTATCTCATCTGCCGAGAACCATACGTGATCACTACTCACTCCTGCATCATGACACACCCGAGTCTAGTCCCTGATGCATCGTAGTGGACTATGTACCCAACACCATACTCTGGAATCCTCAATATGGGGGCACTAGTCAGACTCTGCCTCATAACCAAAAAAGACTCTTGGTATCTCTCCGATAACAATAAGGGTTGCACCTTCTTCGTCAAGACTGATAGGGTATATACCCCTCTAGATAATTCTTGTAAGAACCTCTGATAATATCCATCCAAATGTAGGAAACTCCGTACCTCCGTTAAACTCATGGTTGTATCCCCAGAAAGTATTTCATCAATCTTCTCAGGATCCAATGTAACTCCTCCCTCCGACATGACATGTCCTAATAAGTGGACCTCTCAGTTTCAAAAAAGGAACATTGAGAGCTTAACATAAGGTTACTGCTCTCTGAGTGTGCCCAGTACTAAATTAAAATTGTAGGCATGCTCCTCCTCAGTATTTAACTAGATACGAATATTGTCGATGAAGACGATGTAAAAGCGATAGAAGTATGGCTGGAAGATCCTGTTCATCACTCACATGAACACTACTAGAGTATTGGTTATGCTGAATGGTATAACCAGGAACATGTAGTGAATGTGTTGTCACCTGAAGTTCATCTTTTGAACATCATCATCACGAAATATGAGCTGGTGATTGCCTGATTTGTGGTCTATCTTCGCGAAACATCGTGCTCATCTCAACAGATCAACGAGGTAGTCAATCCTCGGGAGCGGGTACATGTTCTTCATGGTCACCTGTTTCAGGTGACGGTAGTCGACAAAAAGCCTCAAGATTCCATCCTCCTTCTTGGAAAACAGAATCTGTTAGCCCATGGAGAATCAATGGGGTAGATGAATCCCTTCTCCTACAAGTCCTCCTACTATACCCGAAGCTCACGTAGCTCAGCGGGTGCCATCTGATACGATGGTGTAGATATCAGTGTCATCTCGGGGTACAGGTTAATGTAAAAGTCCACCTCTCTGTGAGGAGGTAGACTAGAATCCTCATTAGAGAAAACATCTGCGTTCTAGTCCACCACTACATGATAGTTTTGTCAGTGCAATAGTCCACCACTACTATAGTTCATCAAAATTTACTATATTGTGTCACTACAACAACTTGGGCCCAATATTATTTGAACCCCCAACATCAATGCAGTATTACACGGTTCTTACCACTAAGAAAAACCCCTACTACAAAAAATCATTAATATCAATCATCAACTAAACATTTATTTAATTTTCATAACTACTACAAGTATATATATCCCCATTCATCGAACAAATTATTGAATATAATATAATAATAAATTATTTTACCCCATAACCAACTGACTGGTGGTTTTTTTCTATATTTCATGTACATATTTCATTATCTATATATCCCTAATGGTTTTGTTAACAAATGAAACCATATATAATGTATCATAACATTCACCATTTGTATACAAAATTATCAAAATAAAATTCCATTTTCCCCATGAATCATATCATATCATCATTACATTCTACGTCTCTATAAATAAAATGTGTAGAAGCATATAGCACCTGAAATCCATGTGTTTTCTATTATAATTTAACATGTAATAGACCGCACACATCATAACAATAAAAATACATATGATAATTTATATATAGGTGTATTTATGTGAAATTACCACAATATATAAAAACCCAATACGCTTATATACATGGAATGATAAACATGTTGCATACAATCATGTGATTTTACTTAAGGATCTATGATGGGGAAATGGGGTGGTGTCACGACTCGTCCCCTGGGGCCCGTGTCGTGACTACCGAATGTAACGTCTTGGGTCCGGGTGCCACTCCACGGGTGCCCCGAACCCGGTTCGTCACGTGGTCTCAAGCACATTTCCCCAAAGGCCAGATGATGCCGACAAGAAGCAAGTTACTAGGTTTGATTGTGGGGAAACTATGCCCTAATTTTTCAAAGTGTAGCGCAGTAGAATGTAGAATAAAACATACATCAAACAGCGGAAGCAGTAAACCATAAACAACTGAAATAAACAACAGAAGTGGATATAACCAATAGTATTTAACTGATGATGCTACATGTCAAAATTTCTATGAAAACAACCAGAACATGTTTTACATCAATACAGTACAACAAAATCAGAGTACAAAAAAACAATGAAAAACAACTGGCGGAAGAATCGCGAGCCTAGGCTCGGTCCCATTCCCTCTTACTCCTCAGAAATAGTCAAATACATGTATAAGGACTCATACCGTATCCACACCTGCAGAAACATAATCTGTTTGGGCCGAAAAGCGTGACCCAAACAGTGTGTGAGAAATAAATTCCCAATAGGCACCCACCAAAGGCTCGTTCCCAACTACGTGTAAGCATGCAACGACAGTGTGTAGTAGTAAAATGCAATACAGTATGAAGTAATCAAAAGTAACTAATTACCAGTTATATTGAAATTTTATTATCTTTTTAATCCACTAAATGTAAAATACCACCACCGTGAATATTCTAAATAACCAGCTAATGTCCTCAGACACATAATCTCTTACCCTCAGGTAATGAGTACTCAACACAAGAATATTCCCTTAGGCATAACCGAATTTTCCCTCAGGCATAGGTAGTGTCTCCCAAAGGCACAGTGTCAACTTCCCATAGGTACAAAAGATGATTCCCTCAGGACGAAATAACTACTGCCCTCAGGCTAACAGTGCAGTGCCCAAAGGCTAATCACAACAACGCCCTTAGGCTAACAGGTAATCGGTCCATGCCCAAAATGTAAAAAAGAAGTAAACAAGAAATTCCTCTCAAGGAAATTCTACAATCAATACTTTTAAGGCATACCCTCGAGTATCCTGGACAAACGGCTAAGCAGTGGAACACCCATGGGGTGGTTCTGGATCCATGAAATGATCACATCCGGCATTTTAATAACAAAATTAAATATATAATCATTTATAGGTGTTTAATATTTCAATGGCCTCAGCAACACAACACCCCAAAATGGGTTCGTGGCACAAAAACACACAAAACACAAGATAATTGAAAAAATTAACACCAGGCCACCTACCTTATATGCCAACGAGCGGTATACCCAAAAGTCGACTGCAGAAACGCCCAATAATGGCGTAGATCTGACAAAGAAAAACACTCACTTAACCTCAAATAAAATTTTTAAAAGAAAAATTGGTAAGAAGTAGTCAAGGAGATGGAATCCCTTACCCACACGGTTCCATCGAGATCATTCGAGGTGGAAAGCGATTCCAGACGAACACTCGGCGGATCATCAAAGGTTCAGCCTCCACCTTTGGATCCAAAACGTCTCAAATTACTCCTCTACCAAAAGAGTAGGCCACTGCCTGATTTAATATGAAAATACATAGTACACGGTCTGTACTTCTGAGTGCCTGGCGTGTACTTCCCAAATATTAAACTATTCCTCGGGCAGTTTCCGGCCAGCATGGCACAGTTCATCCGTTGACATGAGTACAAGACATATACTCCTGAGTACACAGCGTGTACTCCCGTCCAGCTGGCGGTTGCTCCACCACCTTACTATTTTGGACTGCGGACTGACTGCACGGCGTGTAAAGGACCACTAAACAGCATGTAGTCAATTCCTACACCCTTTTTAGCTGACATAGCTACATGCCTTGTGTACTCATCCCAACACGGCCAAAAGTACATGGCATGTGGAAAAAGTACATGGCGTGTAGTTCCAAAATTTATTATTTTCCCAATTTTCCATATTTTATTAAAAAAACATAAGGAAAAGAGAAAAGAAGTAAACCATACCTCATAGTTATGAACCGAGTTCGTACAAACATCCCCCCTTATAAAAATTTGTCCGTGAGTTTCCCTTACAAGGGTGGAGAAGATATAGTCGTGAACAACTCCGGCCACTGAGCACCTATGTCAGCCTCCCGCTCCCATGTTTCGTCCTACACTCGGCCATGCTTCCATAGCACCCGCATGGGAGGAACTGATCGGCCTTGGATAACCTTGGTGCACCTATGAACAATACGAATCAAATGTTCCTCAAAGGACGCTTCTGCCACTAGCTCAACCTCATCGGGCTGAAAGAAGTGAGACGAGTCTGAATGATAGCGACACAACTGAGATACATGGAAGACGTCGTGCATGGCTCGATACCATTGTGGTAACTGAAACTGATAAGAAACCAGCCCGAATATCTCAAGAATCTAAAATGGTACCATATACCGTGGTGAAAGTTTACCCGGTCTCCTGATCCGCTTGTGTCCCAGCCACGCAAAAACACGCAAGAAAACCTGATCTCCAACCACGAACTCCAAAGTCACTTCTGCGTCGATCATCATATGACTTCTGAATAGACTGTGCGGTAGCCATCCTCTTCTGAATCAATTGGACATGCTCAGACGTCTCCTGCACGAGCCGTGGCGCCAATAAAGCTGCCTCACCTGCCTCTATCCAGCACAAGTGGGAATGGAATGGCCTACCGTATAAAGCCTCAAATGGTGCAATCATAATAGTCTTTTGGAAGCTATTGTTATATGAAAACTCAACTAAGGGTATATGCTTCTCCCAAGTGCCCCCAAAGTCCAGTACACATGCTCAAAGAATGTCCTCTAGCACTAGTATCTTTCGCTCTGACCGGCCATCGGTCTGAGGGTGGTAGGATGTGCTCAGAAGCACCTGTGTACCCAGTGCCCTCTAAAAACTCTTCCAGAAATGAGACGTGAAGTGGGCGTCCCTATCTGAAACGATGGAACGAGGTACCCCCTGAAGACGTACGATCTCTCGGATATACAACCTTCCAAGCTCGTTAACACCAAAGGTATATTTGATCGGAAAGAAGTAAGGTACTTTAATGAGTTTTTCCACAAAAACCCACATGGAATCATTACCACATGGTGACCTCGGCAACCCAATCATGAAATCCATCGCGACATCACCCCATTTCCACTCCAGAGTGGGTAACTGCTGTAACAGTCTGGCTGGTCTCTGATGCTCTGCCTTCACCTGCTGACAATTGGAACACCTTGTATCAATACCAGCTATCTCCCGCTTCATACCCAGCCACCAGTACTAACGTCTCAGGTCTTGATATATCTTGGTAACCCCATGATGAACTGCCCATGCTGAAGCATGAAACTCTCGCATCAGCAGCTCGTGTATATCCCCTGGATCCCATACTCGTCCATGGAAACACAAAACCTCATCGTCGCCTATCATCCAACCAGGAGAAGGTTCCACACTTTCCCTGGATTCCCATAGAACTAGCCCTTCTGAATCAGATAGATGTCTCATCCTCACTCTATCCAGGAGGGTAGAAGTCATAGCTAAAGATTAAAGATAAGTCTGCCCCTCACTATTGTTCACCTCCAGATGCATCTTAGAGAACAAATCCATGAGCTGTCACTCACCACTGGCCTCCTTCACTTCCTATATCTGAGTCATCCTGCTCAGTGCATAATCTATTGCATTACCTTTACCAGGTGTATAGGCAATCTCAAAATCGAAGGACTGTAGGTTTTCGACTGACCTCCTCTGCCTTAGATTAATGTCAGGCTGAGTAAAGATATACTTGAGGCTTTGTGGTTGGTGATAACCACAAAATTCTCACCCAATAGATAATATCTCCAACAGCGCAATGCATGTACAACTGCATCTAACTCAAGATCATGCGTCAGGTAATTCTTCTCATGTGGCCTCAACTACCGAGACCTGTACGCAACAAATCGGTCGCCCTGCATCAACACTACTCCCAGCCAAGTACCTGATGCATCATAGTAAACTGTATAACTCTTCCCTGGATCTGGAAGTATCAGGATCAGTGCTGATGTAAAACTTCCCTTCAAGTCTTGAAAATATTTCTCTCAAGCTTCTGACCAAATGAAATTCACAACCTTCTTAGTTAGACCTGTCAACGGTGCTGCTAAGTGAGAGATGTCTTGTATGAAAAGTCTGTAGTAACCATCTAGCCCTATGAAACTTCTTATCTCGAACACATTCATAGTCTGCTCCTAGGAATCTAGTGCTCTTACCTTCATTGGGTCTACTGAAACTCTTGCCACAGAGATGATATGTCCTAGGAAGTGAATCTGGTCCATCCAAAAGTGGAACTTTTGGAGATTAGCATATAGAAGATGCTCCCTCAGTGTACTCAATACGATCTCAAGATGGGTGGCATGGTCGTGTCGAGTGTGAGAGAAAACCAAGATGTCATCTACGAATACTACCACAAAAGAATCAAGATACAGATGGATCACACAATTCATTAGATCCATGAAAACTACTGGCGCACTCATGAGTCTGAACGGTATAACCGTATACTCATATACACCATACCTACTCCTAAAATCCATCAGAGTTATATCATACAGACTCACGGACAGCTGATTATATCTGATATCGGGTCAATCTTCAAAAACACTCGTGCTCCACGAAGTAGATCAAAAATATCATCAATCCTCGGTAAGGGATATCAGTTCTTAACCATCAACTGGTTCATATTTCGATAATCCAATCAAAGTATGAGGGTACAGTCTTCCTTCATTGCAAAAAAGACCGGCAAACCCCAAGTAGAAGTTCTGGGTCTGATAAATCCCTTTTTCCTGCAACTCCTCCAATTGCCTCTTGAGATCTTACAACTCAGGTTTATCCATCCTATTTGGAGGAATGGACAACGGTGCTTCTCCTAGCACAATCTCAATAGAGAAATACACCTCTTTATCTGGAGGTAGACAGGAAAAGTCGTCGGGTAATGCATCCATAAAATGATCAACAACAAAAGTGAAATCTTCCTAACATGTCCCCTGGTCATCTAGATATAATCTCACAATCTGGGCAGTGACTCCACCTCGCCCATGATGCTCTAGTCCAGCTCAACTCGCCTAAACATCCTATTCTCCCTTGTATAGAAACTCTCCGCCCTCTGGTGACATGAAACACAACCTGCGACGATAGCAGTCTGAACGGAATTGACACCCACCAACCTCAAGGGGGAAATCCTTCCACTGATGCACACCAGTCGTTCTAGTCCCCAAAGGAGTGTCTAGCGTCATGATATCAGAATAAGGGGAAACACAGAGCCCAAGGCTCTATAAAACAGTTACAGATATAAAACTATGCATAGAACCTGTATCAAAAGTACTGTAGATAAGAAAGAAGCTACTAAAATAGTACCTCTGACTACAGAAGTTTTGGGATCCTGGTCATGCTTGGTCTGTAGCACCACATATGGCTGCCTACTGTTGCGGCCCTGTGAGATAGCCTGGCTACCCTGAGCTGTCCCGCCCTACTGCCTCTAGGATCCTGGTATCTGGCTACCACGATCATGACCACCATCTCTACATGCATTCTCTGACGCAATCTAGTTCCCAGACTGGTAAGAAGCCACTGGTCCTACTCCCACACGCGGAGTCTCCACAGATCCCCTCTCACTAGACACATGTAGAAACTCCCTGAAAAAGTGCTACAGATGACCGGTCCTTCCGCAAGCTCAGCACTCCACTGGGTCTCGTGGACACTGTGGCCTCTTATTCCCCTCTCTACCACACTGGTAGCACATAACCTGGACACCTGAAACTTTCTTCTGTCTGGTATTGCTACCCTGAGAGAAGTCTTCTTGTCTCTTCCTCTTGCCAACAGAAAAAGTACCAGTAACTGGTGCTGAACCGCTCTGGCCCACACCACTAGACTCTCAAAGGTTACTCTCTGTGATCAATTCCTGGTTCATAATAGCGTGTACAATAGGAAACCTGAAGACATTTATCAGTTCTCTAATGTCATACTTAAGACGATCATCAAAATGTATGGATCTCAACGTCTCATTACACACTATCACGGGTGCAAGGCGCTGATGCTCCGTAAAACTAGCAGAATAGCCCATCACTAACATAGCACCCTACTGCAGATTCAAGAACTCTCGACCTCTATCTGCTGTCAGCATCTATCGGAAAGAAAAAGTCAAATAAGACTGCCATAAAGTCTTCCCATGCCATGTCCCTGTGATGCTCTAACTGGGTGGGAACATCCCACCACTTCTTGGCGGAATCACGCATCATGTAATTATCAAGCTTGACCATCCACCCTGGAGGCTTCTCAAGATTCTTAAAAATAGTCTGCATCAACCCCAACCAAGAATCTAAAGCCTGTGGTCCGCTATCCCCTGAGAAGGTAGTTGGATGATACTGCAGGAAGATATGTGTCAGCTCGGACATAGATGTGGCACCCTGTGGTGCTATCTGAAAGGTCTGCATGAACCGCAATAATCCTTCACAAAACTGCGCCTCCGCACCTATGTCCGGTATAGTAACTCGTGCCACATATGGCTTTGCTTGGGGATCAACTGGTAGCCCATGGCCCACAATCCCCTGATTATTCTCGTTGCCGCTCTCCTGGACAAAAACATGCGGTCGTCTAGGTGGCATGACACTACAAGGTTCAGGGGGAGGTCTCGCCCCATGCATTATGAATGTCTTAGCTGTTTTGTTGGGAAACAAATCGGTGCCACGTGGCGCCGGTACACATCACGCGGTACCCAACTGTGGGTACCACTCCTCCCGGCTCGCCGCGTGGCCGGCCAACACCCGCGCGACACAATTTGCATCGCTCCGCCTCTGGAAACCCAGCCGCTCAGGACACTAGTCTTCCTAATGGAAAAACTTGGGTTGGCCACCGCTGCACCGCCACAACCCCCCATTTTGCCGCCTTGAGGCACAGATGCACTGCGCCTTCCTCGGCAACCCGACCACTCGAGCCATCGGTCTCCTTTTCGGCTAGTCTTGCGCCGACCTTTGCTACACCATCGCGGCCTGCCAACCACGACCATCTCTTCCAGTGGATCGGTTCCACTACCACTGTTCATGTGACCGGGTGGAGTGCCAACCGCCTTTATCTTCGACACTAGTGAAGTTCTCCAGTTCCGACCACATGCATAACTTTCGTGTGTCACTAGACGAGTTTTGTTGGGCCGTTTCTCATTGTGGATGTTTTTTCACACTCCTTAGGATGTTTCCTTCGATCAAAACCCATTTTTTTTTATTAACGCTTATCCCAAACTCATGCCATATTTTAGCTTCAATATCACACAATGAAGTCGGAGGGGTCGGACCTTTTTTGTTTGGCCCACGCCCTCCACATTAGGGTGATATCAAGCAAAATTGAATTCTAAACCTTGATGGAAAATGATGAACATGAAACAAAACATAGTTTGAACCCCACCCCGAGATTCATTATCATTGGAAAATAAGATGAAGAAGTCAGGATGACGACGTCGGCATTTTTCAAGGATGGATTCTCCTTGTTTGTTCCTGTTGGAGATCAAAGAAGAATATGTCTGTTGTTGGAAGATGAAGTGTTCTTTGTTGGGAGGACAATTATTTGTTTGGAGCATTCTCCCAATAATCCTCCTCTCAAAAATCCATAGTGAATAGACATTCCAAATAATAGAATATATTATCTATTATTTCCTTGGAAATAAATTAAAAAAGAATCCCTAAACACATGGTTGGCACAATTAATGTGATGGGTGGTAGCCCCATTAAGCGGGGAGCTCAAGAGGTTTCTCCCCACATAATGGGGAGTTCAATTGGTTATAACCTCATGTGGTCCCCACCAAATTAATACTCACAAGGGAGGATGAGTTAGGGTGGGCCCCACCACCATAACCTCTCATGGGAGGCTAATTTTTGGGGGTCCCCACCTCCAACTTACACATGGATATTATTACAATGTAATAAAGATAATGTATACACAACCTTATTTTTATTTAATTGTATAAAAACCCAGAAACAATCTTTTATTTATGACCAACTAATATAAATGTGAAAGTCTTCATATGTGAAAACTTCTGTTGCAAGACCAACAGTGCCCTCAGATTTCAATTCCAAGAACCGTTTAAAAAGTTATAGAATTTACCTTGTAGGCTTACTGAACCTACATGAAAAAAACTTCAGAAATTGATTCTCGGCACACTAGGCCTCAGAATCACGCGCCGTTAGTTTTCGCAGACTCGTAAAATTCCCAGAAATTAAAAAAATTATTCCATTGAAATTCTGCGTCTTTACATTCTCCCCAACTCATGGCTTCACAACCCCATATGCTATAACTCAATCTAAGGGAAAATGTGGGGGTACTGATCATGAATATGAGACTCCCACTCCCTTGTTCTCTCTTGGATGTTCCCGTGATGTCGGCGAACGCACACCCGAGCTATCGACCGTCCATATAGGACCCACTCTTTTCGATCCTCACTCTCCACTACAACCTCTATAAAAGTAACCATATTATCGACGTCCAACTCTCCATGGTCAATGATATGAGAAGTTTCATGCACAAATCTCATTAGCTGAGATACATGGAAGATGTCATGCACCCAGTGCAATAGAGGAGGAAGAGATAAACAGTAAGCCACCACACCAACTCTGCCGAGGGCTTGGAAATGTCTAATGAACCTCAGATATAAATTCCCACCTCAGAAAAATCTATGTAGACCTCGTTGATTTGAGACCCTTAGAATGACATGGTAACAATCCTCGAACAGCAGTGGTCTCCACCTACTATAGCATTCGACTTTTTCCTGCTTTGTGCAGTCTTCCCCCACTCATGGAAAATATTCACCTTCCCCATAGTAGCTCAAACAATCACTATTACCACTAGTGCAGACTCCCCAGGTTTAGTCAAGCACAAGGGTGATCTGAAAGGTCACCCATATAAAACCTCAAAAGTTTCCGTCTCTATGGTGGAGTGATTGTTGTTGTTGAATAAAAACTCTACCTAACGTATGTGATCCTCCCAGATGCGACTGAAGTCGAGGACACAACCACTGAGCATGTCTTTGATTCTCTGAATGGATCTCTATATCTGACCATCCGTCTAAGGATGGAATGATGTGCTCAGTTTAAGATGCATCCCAAAAGCATCCTTCTTCCACTTGAATAGGTGGGATGTAAACTGTGCATCACGATCAGAGACAATATAAGAATGTACTCCATGTAGCCTCAATATCTCTTGAACATAGAGGCATCCCAAGCTCTCTAATGTAACCTGGTCTCTGATCGTCAGGATGTGGGCCAACATGGTGAGTCTGTCAACAATCTCCCAAATGATGTCGTGACCCCAATATGTACGTTGAAGACACATCATGAAGTCCATGGATATCCAATCCCAATTCCACTATGGAACCTATTATGGATGAACCATTCCTGCTTGTACCTGGTGCTCCGCCTTCAATTGATGATATGTGAATCATCGAGAGACAAAATATGCTACTTATTTCTTTATAAAGGGCCGCCAATGCTATCATCGAAGGTCCAGGTACATCTTCTCCACTCCAAGATGTAACGCTTGAGGGGATATGTGGAACTCCCTCAACACTTCCTCCTGATGTGATACTGGTACCATAGTACATTATCTGAAGAGGATTACATGCTCCCAACCTTTAGAAAATCCATCTAGTGCCTTCCCTATTGATAAATGAGCACGTATTGTCTCGTAGTTAGTGTCCCCATGATGTGCCTCCATGAGTTGATGTGGATGTGGGGGAGTGACTGTAAGAAACTGAAGGAACGTTTCCCCATCACTATTCACAAAGGATATCTGTAAGGCTGTAAGCTGATCTGTCACCTCGCCTAGCAGTTGTATACCAGATCTCCTACTGAGTGCATCTTCTTCAACGTTCCCCTTTCCAAGAGTATAGAATTTATTGAAATCATAGTTCTGGAGGATCTCTAGCCATCGCCATTGTCTCAAGGTGAGGTTCTTCTGAGAGAAGATAAACCTTATACTCTTGTGATTAGAGTACATTGTAAAACACTCACCCATCAGATATTTTCACAACATATTCAAGGTGTAGACCATTGATAATAACTCCAGATCATGTGTAGCATAGTTCTTCTCATGCTTTCTCTAATACCGAGAACCATACGCGATCAATGCTTGCACCTTCATCAGGATATACCTGAGTCTGATCCCTGATGCGTCACAGTAGACTACGTACCATATGCCTTTCTCTAGAAGGATAAAGATGGGGGCACTAGTGAGCCTCTGCCTTAGCTCATTAATGCTATGCTGGCATCTCTCTAACCACATGAAGGGTTGCCCATTTTTCTCAAGATTGAAAGTGGTGCTACAACTCTAGAGAAGTCTAGAATGAAACACCAATAGTATCCAGCCAAACTCAGGAAACTCCATACATCTGTCACACTCCTGGGTGGCTCCTAATAAAGTACCGCCACAATCTCATCTACATACACTGAAACTCCATCCTCTGAGATGAAATGTCTCAAAAAGTGAACCTCTCAGATCCAAAAATAGCACTTCGAGAGATTACCATAAAGCTGGTGCTCTTAGAGTGTGTCCAGTACTACCTGCAAATGGTAGGCATGTTCATCCTCAGTAGTCGAGTAGATCTGAATGTCGTCGATAAATAATACAAAAAAGAGATAGAGGAATATCTGGAAAAATCCTATTCATGAGTCCCATGAACACTTCTATAGTGTTGGTTATGATGAATGGCATAACAAAGAACTTTTCATGGTCGTTTCGACATCTGAATGTCGTCTTCTTCACATCGTCATCTCGAAGTCTAATATGGTGATATCCTAATTTGAGGAATATATTCAAAAACCAACATGCTATATCCATCTAATAAAATAGATTGTCAATCCTAGGGCATGGGTACCTGTTCTTCATTGTCACCTGGTTCAGGTTACGGTAGTCAACACAAAGCCTAAAGCATCCATCCGCCTTCTTAGAAAACAAAATCGGGTCTGTAGATGGAGAAACTTTGGGCTGAATGAATCCCTTCCCCAACAAGTCCTCCAGCTGTACCCGAAACTAAAAAAGCTTAGTAGGAGTAATCTGATATGATGGTGTATCTATCGGTGTTGTCCCAGGGTACATTTAAATGTAAAAGTCCTCCTCTCTACAAGGAGGTAGACCTAGAACATCCATAATGAAAACATCTGTGTACTGGTACACCGCTACCGGATAAGGCGGAATCTCATCATTAATTGATCTAAGGGTAAGGTAGGCCAACTGTTGAGTGATCAGTTGCACCCTCCACCGAGTAATTTCATCAAATGCTAAAAAGGCTCCCTTATCACCAGTTAAGGTGAACCTTGTCCCATCTGTGCGGAATCACAACACAATTCGCCTAATACAGTCAATCTGAGAATGAACTATAGATAACAAGTCCATGACAAGGATGACATAGTAAGGCCACGACGCTACTAATAGGAAATCCCAGCCAATGCCCTTTCATTATAGAGTAGGCTCACACTACCATAACAAGTGTGTAATCATCTAGTCTACTCTTGTAGGAGTCTCTAGCTGTAAGGATCGATCCAATGAACCCATTGGAATATCCGAGCTCCGAACGAGGGATGTGGAAATGGGAGAGTGACTGGAACATGTGTCAATATGAACTGAAGATATGGTGGAGTAGACACAAATCACACTTCAAATCATCTTCGGAGCACTGTGATTGTAAACATCAGCATCATGGAGCTGAGCTCTCCCATGTCCACCTACTCCCTACGGTAGGAGTGTACTTCCTTGTGGTGGTGGTGGTAACACCTAGAAACGTCATCCAATGTCAACTGCATATCAATATCATCTGCAACTTCCTCTTTCTCCCTTCAGATCACCTTGATCAAACCTCTTCCTCTACCTACAAGGTCTATCAACTGTCTGTTGATCATCATTACGATGGGTCGACGGTCAGGAGTCATGTCACCCTACCCACCTCATGTGAAACACTTCATGTTCCTTGATTGACTAGACCTATCTCGTGTGACTCACACAACCGAACCCATGTCATGAGGTTGTCCACCAGATGGTTTGGTCCACTTTGACCTCTATGCCATATGTCTTCTGCTGGCTGCAGAAGACTCCACTATGTGATGCCCAGTGGTGGGTCCCGCTACTGGTGTCTACTCAGGAGGGAAACTCTCTATTAAGAGGGATCTCTCCGACACCCCCACCTACGTCTGGATGTTAAGGGAGATCATCGAATCCCGGATCTCGCCACTGATCCACTGCTCGAAGGCTCGGGCCTTGAATAATGGGTCGCGTACCATATATGTGGAGTAGCGCTAGCGGTCGGTGAACCTCACAGAGTATTGTTCCACCATCATGCTATCCTGCTATATATTATGTATCTCTTGAATCTGCACCACATGTAGGTTGGCTAGGACAATATCTTCCTGAAACAAGCTCTCGAAGTCTGCCCAGAGTTGTGTCACCTCGTCGTGCACCTGGTGCATCAGGCTCCACCATCTTCCTATTGTTTCCTGAAGAAGCCTCAAGACAAGGGTCACCATATGGTCTGCTAGTGTCCCTAATAGTCTATATACTCCCACCATAGCCTCCAGTCAATCCTCAGCTGCATGTGTGTCTGCATCTCCCCTGTAACAGTGTGGCCTCTTGAACTAGAAATCGTGAAATGCACTCAGGAATTTTGCACTTTGTGTTGTAGGGGATGGTGGAATTAGTGGCACAATGGGTAGTGGTACTGCGGGAGCCTCTACTGTAATTGTGCCCTGCACCAAGGCCTTGTCTCTCAGTGGGCTTCCATCCGGTAAAAAGTATACAACCCCGACTGTTTGTCTTCATGGGGCTATCCTAAAAAGTAACAGGTGTGCCACGGTCAATAAGTTATACCTTGTGAGCTAACTCAATGTGATCACTAGGAAAACACATAAAACACACACACAATCATTTTTTTCATGCTCTATGTCTGAAATTAGATGTCAGGGTCCTAGTGTGTGGATACATCATCCATGGAAACAAAACTATAATCCCTGAACCGAATACCACAATTAGTACCCTTAACACTATTTCATCAATGAAAATATTAGAGTCCTAATTTCTACAGTAGAACCAAATCCTATGATACCAATTTTTCACGACTCTTCCACCAGGGCACATGTCGTGACTATCCCATGACAGCCTTCTATAGGCATTGGGATGGTGACTAGCACCAAAGGCATAACCCCATAAACTGGGATGTCATTTCCTTTATAACTGGAAAAACACACTATAGAGGACACATATGGATACAACACAATATGTAAAACTATATAACAAGAGACTGATGGAATTAAAGGGACAGAAATACAAGCTCAACTGAAAAAAAAAGTACAATAGAAAAGGACAAAACAACTTAATGGTGAAAAGAATCTCTTGGATCATCCACCACAGATCCTACACCAATGGTAGGTACAGATCTCTCCGACATCCCTCCACATTAGTCCGTCTCCTCTGTGTACCATCACGCCGTGGGGTCCTCCTCTGGGAACCATCCAGTACATGTACACTCAGCCTTAGGCAGGGCTGTCTATCATCTGCATCCATAAGAATGATGTGTGTGCATATCCAATGCATGGGTGAGTATAGTGATTCTCTATATTGACCTCAAGACCCTCGTGGTCTCTCAAAATCCACCAAGGATAATCAACGGAGTATGAAATCAATAGATCTCCACACATAGATATATTCCCATACATATACCTAAGTTATCATGTAATGTATCTCAATCTCGAGGAAATCAAAAATTAACTAACTCAACTCGCAGAGGTATAAAACTATTGTAGAGAGAGTTTAGAGATGCATAGATATAGCCACTAAGTCATCTATTCATTCGAACCCACACATGATCTAGGAATAGAATTCGTAACTGTCGAACCCACATAGGATCCAGGAATTATAGTCAGAGCTGTCAAACTTGTACAGGATCTAGGAAAAATCTTCAGTGATGTTGAACTCACATAGGATCTAGGAAACGTAGTTAGAGTAGTCGAACCCACAATGGATCCAGGAAGAGCCGTAACAGTGCAGTCATCCAGAGGGTTTCGCATAAGGCATGCTTCATTCTGGTAGGGTCTTCTCTTCAATCCATGTGTTTATATAACAAATAAAGACAATGTCCCAAGTTGATGTTTCCAAAATATCCATCTTTCCATAATAAACTCAACGTGAATTATGGTGTTTCAATCCGACGCCCGGTCTAAGTGTTATTTGCATTTCTGTTCTGAGGGCCGAGTTGGATTTACATTCGATCCAACCCGGCCGTACCCTAACTATTTACAAACCTAAAGTGGGGTATACCAAAAAACATTCTCCTTCCAAGGATTCGGTCACCGTAGACAGTTCGTCAGTCGGATGCATGTATCTCATGATACGAGAAAAGAATTGAAACAATCAAAAAATGGGTCCAGGTCCAGTCTGGCCTCATCGGACAGACACGGCCCGACCTGAGTTGAGACTGGGGTCCGAACCGGTGTATGGGGGTGGCACGTCCCGTGAGGGGAGGCCCGACACACGTTGGCGGCTCGACCCGCGCTTGGTCAAGCCCTGTGGCTCGTGGGGGCCACCATGGCCGCATCCAAAGGGGAGGCCACACCCCTATATACCGAATGGATTTTACATCTATGTGAAAAACAAATTGAAACCACATGTATCCGTTCTACGTCTTACAAGACCCAGTAGTGGGTCCCCTTCCTCCCGGTGGGCCGAGCGACTGGCCGACTCCCATGCTGCTAGGATGTGACGTGCCTCCACCAGTGACCCAGCGAATCGGGCTGCCAGTCTTACTCACGGCCGGACTTGCGCCAGCCGCCGCTACACCCCTGCGGCCAGGGTCGACGACATCCCTTCATTCCACTATGCATCGCAGTTGCACCGTGCCATCCTCGGCAACCTGGCGGCTTGAGCCGCCAGTCTCTTTCATGGACGGTCTTGCACCGACCACCGCTACACCATCGCAGCCTTCTCCTCTGGTGGCGCTATTTCACCGCCGCTATATGTGCATCCGGAGGGAGCACTGACTCCCCTTATCTTCATTGCTGGTGACGTTGGCCAGTTCTGACCACTAGCAAAACTTTCGCGGGTCACCGGACAAGTTCTATTGGCCTGTTTCCTGTTTCGAAAGTTGTCGCGAACCACTCAGGATGTCTCCTTAGATCATCAACCATTTTTGATGTGTAATTCTCATCCTGGACTCATTCTTCATTTTAGCGTCAAAATTACACAAATAAGATGAAGGTTTCGGGCCTTTATTGTTCAGCCCGCACCCACTGCGTTAGGTTGATATCAAGAGGCCTCAAATTCAATTCCTTGATGGAAAATGAAGAATGAGTGACAAAACAATGTTCAAACCCCTACATCGGATTCAGTGTCATTGGAAACGTAGATGAAGAAGTTAAGGATGACGTCTTCAGTGTTCTTAAAGGACAATTCTTCCTCCTTTGGTCTGGTTGGAGATCAATGAAGAATATGTTCGTCGTCGGTGGATGAAGCATTCTTCATTAGGATGAGCGTTCGTTTTTGGGATATTTCTCACAATAATCCACCTCTCAGAAAACCAAAGTGAAGAGTCGTGCCAAATAATTGATTATATTATCTATTATTTCATTGGTAAGAAATTCAAAAAGAATCCATAAACACTTGGTTGGCACAATTAATGTGATGGGTGGTGGCACCATTATGATGGGAGCTCAAGGGGTTTCTCCCCACTTAATGGGGAGTTCAAGAGGTTATAAACTCGGGTGGTACCCACCAAATTAATCCTCACATGGGAGGTTGAGTTTGGGTGGGCCCCAGTACCATAACCCCTCATGGGAGGCTAAGGTGTTACAGTCCCCACCTCTGACCTCCCCATTGAGCTTTTAACCAAGTAAAAAAAATAATGTTTACACAACCTTTTTTTATTAAATTCCTAAAAAACCCAAAAACTATCTTTTATTTCTGACCAACTGTCGTCATGGTGAATGTCTTCATAAGAGAAACAGGCTCTACAAGATCAACAATGCCCTCAGATTTCAATTCTGAGCACCTGTTCAAATGTTATAAAATCCTTCTCGTACGTTTACGGAATGTACACAAACAAAACAACATAAATTGATTCAAGGAACACCATGGCTCGAAATCAGGCGCTGTAAGTTTCCACGGACTGGTAAAATTAGAATGTATTTATGAAAAAAAATTCCATGGAAATTCCTGGTCTTTACATGTAGATAGTTATATACTCATCACCAACAATGATATTAGGGAAACACCCTCTTAGAGTTCATTCATTATAAGTAACATTTTTATATTATTTGTGGTGGAATATGAAATAAAAAACATATGTAATATAAAAATAATCTTATGAAATATATTGTAAATAATCTTTTATTTGGCCTATATTTTCATATTATCTCCGAGACACCAGATTTCCCCAAATGGGGACTATTTATATTGTATACACCCAATAATTCTATGAAACACCATTATATTATTTAAATCACTTTATGTATCACATAATTTAAATTGATTTATTACATAATATTAATTTTTTTAAATGAATTATCTCTAGTTATCACTCCTCTCACATAATTTAATTGAAATGATTATTCATTCATGTGGAATAATCAATGTCGAATGTAATTTTTATTCATTATGTAGATGATTATAAATACTCCAATTTATAATTTTCATAATGATGGAAGTCATTATATTTCTTTTGTGATGATTCCTAGATTTATTTTTACAGAGTTATTATACATAATAGTTCAACAGATTCATCTGTGACTTATTAGGTATGTTAATATGAGTGATATTATACCTCCCAATATATCATGGTTTTATAATTCATGTTTCCCATGATGTTTTGGTGATATTAAGTCATCAATAATCCTTTTGTATTGTATAATCATCGCATAAAAATTGTGTGTGTATTCTCAAATATGGAGTTGATCATGTGATACTGATAGTAAATGTAATTCATGAATGATAATTACATCGAGATTTTATATAAACAAGGAAAATGTAATGTTGTAGTTTCTATGTTGATCGTAATTTTTTTAGTGATTCTTTTAATGGAGATAGATATTCCAACAGTGTAACTGAACATCTCAATGAAATAAATTATGTTAATGGAATTGTATTTTGAATATTATTCCTTCTTAAATTGATATTTTACTTTTAATTTTAGAAATAGTTAATGGATTTACGTTTGTGGTATTCTCTCATAGAGTTAAAAACATAATGAATCATCTAAGGAAATTACCGTAATTATTATTATGAAGAGTAAAAACATCATTTTCTGTTAATGGGATTTTTTTTTCATCAGTGATGTATTTGGTGTTTTTCTATGTACTATGTAGATAACCCATTCCATTATATATTTTTGTGAGAAAGATGTATATATATTTTATAAGGTAGTTTTTTTGGATTTGATTAAATCGTTATATTGAAGATATTATTTCATAGTTTTTGAAATGATATAAGATAATGGATGTACAATGTGTTCTATATACATTTCTTTAGTCGTCGGATGTTCCACAGTAAATATGGTATGAAATTTAAATTATATTCTCAACTATTTTATGATGATAATAGTGTTTATTTAAATATATCTATTTTTAAAAATGGGATATTTTTCAAAAAAATTACACTATAAATGGATATTGGTTTGGAGATTAGTGTAAAATTGGTTGAAGATGTATGTTTTGGTGGTGGTGACACTCCATGAAGTCACGTGGAAATTTATAAAATATAGTGCTAATTTTTTTTACATCTATAGTATGGAGAGGTCTCACTTATATATTATGAAAATAATCATTCCATGAGATTTTTTGGAACACATTTATGTAATGTCACTGATTTTTGACTCTACTTATTCTGGGGAAATATTTTTTTTGTTTTTTCAATTGATTTTTGGGTCGATACATTGGAAACCATCAATTTATCCATTATTCATACAATAATAGTATCACACATCATTTGTTATAGGTCCAGTTTAGTTTTTTTGAATACTATTATATTATCTGCTTTTATTCACTATGAGGGTAGTTTCATGAATTCTGCTGTGAAAACTAGTGTAGAAAATGTTATAGAAGGATAATATTAAAAAACAACATCAATCATGGAAAATATTATTATATGTCTAATAGTGATCAATGGAGGATTTTTTTGTATTTAGATATTGGGGATTTTCAATTAAGAAAGCATACCCCATATTAGCTGCATTATATTAATGATAATAGTAGTAGGATTACAACAATGATATTTGGGACGTCTATCGGTTTTCATGTATTTTATTTTAGCAACCTAAAAATTCGCATCCCATATATATGATAAAAATTTATTATTCTATCCTTATGATTCATATGTTTTGTTATCTTCATGATTAATCTATCATACTCTAACATCCTAGGTATTTACGGAATAAAAAAATTTCATATTTATTAATATTTATAAATAAGATACTAATTTTACGTTAAGGTTGTCTGATAGCATACTCAACACACCAAAACGGTATTCTCTGAAAAATTATGTTTCACGCAACGTTGGGTTATACCAAAAACGAATATAATTATTTAAAATGGTATTAAACATCTAGACTATGTATTGGTAGGGATGAAAAGAACTAACTAATATATTATTACACATGTTTTTATGTTTTTTTATATTTATCGAAAAAATATTAGATTCATAAAATGAGAATGAATCAAATTTTAAGTAAACAATACTCTAAATTTTTTTTGCTGTCATTTATCACCTTTTTATGGTTATTCATTTTATAATGTAGTTATTTTCACTTGTATATGTTATATATGAATAAATTAACTCTTCTATTAAAAGTAGGACATCAAAATTAACTTTGGATAAATGTTTTGTATTTTTCAGATAAAATCCATATATTAATGTATCGTTGAAAATAATAAATTTTAATCCAAAGAAAATTTCATATAATTTATTTACATAGTTATATTGTAAATTTAATTGATTTTATTGTGTAGTTGGTTTATGTTTTTATAATCTAATCCAATGATGGTTATTATATTAAATTTTACAATGAAATTTGATATAAACACATGTCAATATTTTGAATGTTTTTATTTAGTAAAAACCCTTTTTCTAGTTTTGGCTATATGAACAAATTTTACATAAATTAATATAATTTATGTTATTTGATTTTTTGGAAAATAGATTCGATATTTTAAATCAAAAGGAAAAAATTCTGTAAATACTTACTTTTATTTTTGGTCATTATGAATAGATACTTCAATAACAATTTTTTATTACAAAAGTTATAGTGTAAATCAAGTGAAAAAGGATAAAAAAAATTATGATAAATTAAAAATACACTATCATGTGTCCTAATAATATTTTTTTAGACATTTACTACCATGGGAATATTTTTGGTCAATTTTAGGATCCCATATAGCCACATGGATTTCATATTGACAATTTATAATAATAAAATTAATGTAATGAAAATATAACAAAAAAATGTATCATTTACTAAACCAAATTTAATATAGGTATATATAATGGATATCATTGAATATAAATAGTAACTATATTTCTAAAAATATTTTCAATATCATTGGATTTTATTTATAGTTTTTATACATTATATAAATAAACTTCTATATGACACAACAATGATTTTTTGGTTACCTTATTAATGATATATTCAAATAGATTTTATATAAATATTTATATGAATGTTAAATGAAAATTTTGTTTTCAAAAAGTAATTTTTCTGATGAAATGGTCTTCTTAGGGATGACTTAATTCTTTTGGATCAAAATGACCAGGTTCTTAGGAACATATAAGAAATCAATTACTAAATACTGTCAAAATTGACATAAAAGTTTTTTTTAAAACAAATAGTATTTTGTTAAAATTTATAATACACCATAATATCTAATATTCATCAACATGACTTATATAAATTTATAAATTTCATTAATTAACAACTTTTTATTCTATTGGAATTTTTATATTTTTATAGTTACCATATAGTATAAAAATACATTAACAAATGGTAAGAGTTATATTTATTAACTAAGGGTTAATGCAAAGAATCAAATGTTTCAATTGTTACTGAAACCAATCTAAAAATATATTATAAGTGTATTTAGAGACATAAATATCAAATGCGTTAAATATGCCTATTTGTATGAATTATTATTAAAAAAATATAATAATATAATATTTCAGAACTTTTTTAAATATCTCATCCTCTCTTATATAAATGGACACCACCTCTACCCACATACTCACATAATTCAAGCCACATTTCTCATTAAAATTAAACTAAAATATGTTTACAAAATCCCTCCTTCCCTCTTCAAATCCATACCATGTGATTAAGGAAATTTTAGGAGACATTTTTTTTCTCAAATCTAATGAAGTGACCAGATTTTTAGATAATGTCTTCTCTCATGTTCCATTCCATTAACTTTCATCCTCAATCCCTATGATATTATTATTACATGATTACATAACATAGAAAATATGAAAAATATATTAGTAATTTGTTATGAAATTTATTCTAACAACACATAAAAAACATCCATATAATGGATAAGAAAATATTGATTTGGTGTATGGTGAACTACTGCATCACGAAACGATGACTATAAAACATTGTCTTACAAAATATCATGGTAGAAAATATTATCGGAATATATTTATACATTATATTTATTATATTTATATTTTTTCGGTTATTTTGAAAATTTTATTTATAAAATACCTACTTTCTTTCCATGTTGTGTAAATACAAAAATTTCGTTTAAGAAAAGTATGGACTATCACCCCACAAAGCGTTGTGACTCATTTCCGAAATACAATGAACTTTTAAAGGATACATTAATTAATCCTATGAATAATAAATTACATAAATATAATAATTTTACTAAAATATAATTTTATGTCACACTATCATTAGAAATTTAATATAAATATTAATTGAATGTATTGTTCCTGCGTACGTATGGCCTACTGTCTCCTTGAACGGTGCATTTCATTTCCTCAAACAAAATATTATGGATATTATAAATATATATATAATTTATATTTATTATATTTAAATCACGAAAAATAGTCTGAATATTAAGGAATTTTGACTACATAGAAAATTTACATAAATAAGATAATTTTCGACTTATGTACAGAATATCGACATAATGTCTGATGTGAACATAAATAATTATGTAATTTTTAGAAGATGGTAATGAGTGATATAAAAGGATTGAAAACATTAAAAGGTTCTAATGAAAGGATAAATTAACCAATTTTTATTATTCTAGAACATAATGATTATATGTGATGAGTAAGATTCAAGGTAAGGGAATTCGTCTCCATACTTATTTATTGAGGCTTATTTTGATTTTTTAAACTGAATTTATTATGTGGTGTATAATAAACCTATTTGAATTTTTCTTCACTAATGTAGAATATATTTATCTATGGATTATTTTACTAAATGGAAAAAGTGTAATTTTTTAACATATACAGTGAAAAGAAATTCTCCACCACCATAAATATTATTTTATTTTTGGATTTCTTTAAATACCTTAACGGTTT
The DNA here is from genome assembly GCA_963277665.1 of Viscum album. Classification (NCBI taxonomy): domain Eukaryota; kingdom Viridiplantae; phylum Streptophyta; class Magnoliopsida; order Santalales; family Viscaceae; genus Viscum; species Viscum album. The sequence continues at coordinate 1,779,341,747 of OY728121.1, read as the reverse complement.
TTAAAAACAAAAATAAAACCATTATTTCTATTTTGGGTTTTTTGGTGTTGAAATTTAACTTAAATGTGTATATACTATTTCAATATCATGAAATTATTTCTTTTGATTGGAAATCTAATTTTATGAGTGAAATATCGATATATACCATCATATTCATGTTATGATTATATAATTTTACATGGACATTAGACGAGTGTTTATGTTATAATAAAAATATGTGTGGTAACATGATAAAAAAAATATGGGGGGTTCTGTGATAATCCAAAGATGTGTGGTTAAGTTAAAACCTCCAGTTCATTAGGTATGGAAGTCAGATGTATGGCTATTCCAATTATTGTTATTTGTGGAAGTCGACCATTTGGTTTTTCAATTTTAGTATTATTATATCCAATATTTCATGTATATATTATATGTTTCTTTCTATAGGATTTATTGTATTATTAATGATACAAAAATGTTATTCAATGAGATTATATTCAATGAAGTGTTTTTTTCATCTTCTTAACGGTTAATTGTTTTTAACTATGCTAAATTATTCAGGGATTAAATTTTTTCACAAGACACACAGTTGTACTTCACCGTGTATCCCTTACTAATAATTTTATGTGCATCCCATGTTTTGAAATGTTTTTCATCGGACATAAATAATTACAGAGTCGGGGATGGAATCCATGAAAAGTTATTCTATCAAAAAATGAAACCATACCATGTTTCAATTTAAAATGTTTTTGTTTAATGAAAAAATGTGTAGTGATTAGAAGAGTATATTTTTGATATTTTTCTTTTTTTGTGTGACTTATGACCTAATTCTCTATATCTCTAAACCATAAAATAACCACAATGTAATTAAGAGTCAAATTATTGACTTATATAATGATTATGTAATGATTAAGAATGTTTCCTTATAGTGGGAATCAGAGATCCGTTTAGAAAACTTTAATCCTTAGAATATTATTAATAAAATATAAATAAATGATTTATTATATTCTAGTCAACATGAAACGAAATTTAATTTTAATATTATCATGTTTATTCTTCTATGATATGATTTTTTAGAATGGTTTTCTGAAGTGGAAACATTGAAGTCATGATGGGAATGGATAATGAAAGAAATCACCTTCAAAATCAACATCCTGAAATAGTCACAAATAAAACTGAACAGTTTGATATAGGAGGAAGTCAGTTGACTAAGGAGATAAATGATGGTGGTTTTCATGCATGAGATCAATCCGACCAATTTTATAGGAATATGTCAAAAATATAGTATTTCATTAGGCTATGATTCCCATTATTCAGAGGATCACCTTACCAATATATAAGATGATGGGTGTATTAGATACCTAAAAATGATTGTTGATGTAATGGGGTGTTCAGATAATCAAATGCAGGGTGTTTCTATATATCATATTGAATGTGATGATGATAAATGATGGTCAAAGATTATTAAATTAAGAAGAAGTGATTAGAATAATTCTATAGAAATGGATGTATATTACAATATATTCCTTAAGAAATATTTTCCTATATCTATTAGAATTAGAAAATAAAATAATTTTTTTGAATTGAGAAAAATGGTTGATGATTTTGTGGTGTCATATGAAGATAATTTCTCCCATTTGTTAATGTACGCATAAAATTTTAATAGGTATATTGATAATTAGAAAAAATTAGTTTTATTTCATATTGAAGCCAACTAAAAGATGAGAGTTAGCTTCCCGTGTGTTCAAAAAAATTGTTAAACATGTCTGATGTGTTGAGAAGGTAGAAATAGAGTTTTTTGATTATCTTTTGTTCCATGTGAGAAAACAAATGAATCCATCAAGTTGGTAGGTAGTGGTAAAGAATTACTCAATGATATCTAGAGGTAAGAAAACTAAATTTCTAATTTATGAGAATTGTGGTAAGAGGCATCCTACAGAATGCCTATCAATATTCGAGAAGATCATCTAATGTTGTACGAGTAGTCATACATCTCATAACTATAAAGATGATTATTAGGTGTGTAGTGGAAAACTAGCAGTAAGTTGTTTAGTTTAACTGGGTTTGGATATTATTCTAATGTGTGTCCAAAGTTGATTACACAAGGTGGAAACCGACATTATCAAAAGAAAAATGGCATAGATAATTATTTCACTATTACTATTGTTGATGTGGGACCATAAAATTATGTGCTAATATTTTTGTTACTTATTTTTTGAAAATAATCCAATACTCATTTTGACTCTTGATTATCAACGTTCTTCATTTTCAAGAGATTTTCATGTAAATTGGAAATACAACCTCATGAATTTGATGTATAAATTTTTTTAAAAAAAATGGTGGAAGTGTGAACGAAAACAAAATTTAAAGGAATATATTTATTATTATTAGTTGCATTTTCTTCCCTATAAATCTTTTTGAACATTACATAGTTAAATTTGATAACATTTTGGTTATTTATTGGCACTCATTTTATCATTATCAAATAGATTATAAAGCCAAGAATGTTTTATTATATGATGCCATACCTTCTTTAACATACAAATCTCTATAATGATTGATTAATGATGGATGTGTAAGTTATTATGATCGTGTTTTTTTGAAGAATGAAATTGTTTTGACATGTCACAATAATGTAGTGAATGAATTCAAATATTCTTTTTCTAATGAATTTATATGTATTGTTCACAATTGGGAGGTTAAATTTTCTATTGATTTTGTGCATGATGCTAAACATATTTCTAAAATCTCATATCAAATAAATCATTTAGAACATGTAGAATTAAAAAAAAATTAGTTTCATAAATAACTTTATAAATGATTCATTCATCCCATCACTTCACCATTGGGTGATTTAGTATTATTAGTGAAAACGAAATATTGTTCTGTGAGACTATCGATTAAATACCCAACCTTTAATACCATCACTATTATGAACAAGTATATATTTCCTCATATAAATGATTTTTTTGATTTTTTCTAGGGAAATTATTATTTTTTGAAGATTGATGTGAGATCTGCATACCATAAGCTGAATGAAAAAGAGGATTACATTCTTAAGATAGCTTTTTGAAGAAGATATGGGTATTATGAGTTTGAAGTTATTCCCATTGGTTAATTTGATGCACCTTCTGTATTTATTATTCTCTTGAATGGATCCTTTCATTAGTTTTTGGATCATATTTTTGTTGTTTTTATAGATAATATATTATATATTATAAAATCAATGAGGAACATGAATGTCACTTACTGATCGTTTTGGAAACCTTAAATGAAAATAAACTATATGCAATGTTTTTTAATATTGAATTTTTGTTGAAAAAAATTTCTTCCATGGGAAATATTGTTTCTAAATATGGAATCACTATTGAACCTTCTAAAACCAATGTTTTTAAAGAGTGTCTATGACCTACAAATTTCATAGCGATTCATAGTATTCAAGGATTTAAAGGTTATTACAGATGGATATTTAAAAAATTATCTCAGTTATATTTCCCAAAAACAAAGCTAAAATTTGAGGGAGTTAAGTTCATCCAGACAATATTATTTAATGAGTTTTTTTAGGAACTGAAATGATATTTGGTAAATGATCTTGTTTTATTCTAGATTTCTAGAAATTGTAAATTTTTATCTATAGTGATGAATCATTTGAAGGACTTGGTTGTGTCCTAATCCAGAGTGATGTGGTAATTGTTTATTCATTACCTCAATTGAATCCTCATGTGTTAAACTACCCTACACATGACTTGGAATTACCTGCTATTGTTTTTTCATTAAAAATATTGAGGCATCATCTATATGGCATAATGTGTGAAATATAAATTGATCAGTAATGTTTTAGTATATATTAACTCATTCTGATTTATAAATTAGAGATATGAGATGGCTGTAAGTAATCTAGGATTATGATTTCATGATTCATTTCCATCTGGGAATGGAAAATAAAGTGGATAATGATTTTAGTCAAATGATTAGTGATACATTAACCACGATACATATGAAAAAAATATCCTTTTCTTAATGATTTGATTATTTTTTTGGATGTTGTTGGTGTATTTATCAACTTTTTTTATGGTGTAGTGAAATCAAATCTATCAAACAGAATAAAGAAAGTGAGGAAAGAATAAATTTAGTTTCAAATGATTATAAAATTGGTTCACAGTGGTATGTTACCTGAATTTAATTTTGAAAAATATTCTGTTTCATGGAATGGAAAGATGTTATGTGTCCCGTGTGATTCACCGTATATGAATTATTTGTTATGTGAAGATCATAGTTTTTTTTTCTATTAATCCTCATAGAACTAAGATGTAGAAAGATCTTCAGGAGTATTACTGGTGTGTTGGATGGAAAATTGAAATTGATGACTTTATTGTGATGTGTTTGAATTTTCAACAAGGAAATAAGAAAGATAGTTACTTAAGGGGATGTTTCTTCCATTTCCAATGAAATATTGGAAATAGGAAAATATATTAACGAATTTCATAGTGGGATTAACAATTACATCGCAAGGTAACAATTCAATCTGGGTTATTATTGATCTATTGGATAAATCTACTAATTTTATTCATATTTCAGATATTATGCCTCTAGATCAACATTCATTATTGTATATTAAAGAGATAGTCTGGTTACATGGAGATCCCCTCACCATTGAATCAGATCGTGATCCCATGTTAATTTATATAATTTTAAAAGGACATTATATATCATTAGGAATAAATTAACGTCATTATATATATTCTGTCTCAATAATATGAGAGGTCAGAATGAAAAATTATGACCTTGAATGATATTACACTTTCTAAATCAATGTATTAATAGTTAATTTGGGATCCCCATATTTTTTTGGTTTAGTTTTTATATAATAAAATTTTTTATTCCAGTATACAGAAGTAACTATTTAAAGAATTGCATGGAATGCAGTGTCGAACTAATTTTTTTTGATGAAGTCAGTGAATGGAAGTAGATGATATTATAATCGGTAGAAGGGATGGAATTAAAAGTTTAGTTGATTATGAATCACATGAGGACATAATTGCGCAAGCAGAAGAGTTATGTAGATAACTAAATGAAGGAAATTTATTTCATTGTTGGTCATCATGTCTTTCTCAATGTTTCTCCATGAAAATATGTGATGTGTTTTGATTAGAATTTTACTATGAATATAAGGTTCATTGGACACTATGATTTCCTATATAATGTTGGATCAATTTCCAATAAGGAGAATTATTTCAATTTTTATCCTAGCTACATAATGATTTTAATGTTTAAATGTAATGATATAATATGATTGATCTATCTCTTGTTTTGAGTCTAGAGGTAGTTCAGTTGGAAGATAATATTTATTTGGATGAAGAAATAGTAAATAATATTTACTATATATTGAATGTGTTTCTGAATAATGTGATTCATTAGATAACAGTTTCATGGAAAACCTTAGAGATGAATAGGCAAAGTGGAAATATGATAATTTTATGAGGGATAAATTCTGATACTTATTTGATAAAAACGGAATTTATGGGGAATAAATTTTCCAAAGGGGGAATTATTTAACATCCTAGGTATTTTTAAAATACTGATATTTCAAATATATTAATATTTATGAATAATATATTACATTTTTTTAAAGGATACTATTTTTATGATAGCATACTCAACACGCAACAACGAGTGTCTCTTAAATCTTATGTTTCACACATCATTGAGTTAAACCAAAAAATTATATAATTCTATATCTAGTAGATAATGCACAGACACATTATTAGTAGTATTGAACAGAACAAACTAATATATGATTACATGTGTTTTTAAATTTTATAAAATCTATCCAATAAATTTTAGACCCTTAAAATGAAAATTAATCGAATTTTCTGAATAAAATACTATAATATTTTTAAAAGGTCATTTTAATGAATTAAGATGGAGAATAATTTTAAAATATATTATTTTTCACTTTTCTTTGATATATTTGACAAAAGAAAATTCTTATTTAGAATAGGTACATCAAATTTAATTTGGCTTAAATTTATTATTTTCCTAACAAAATCCACATTTTAATGGATTGTGAAAAATAATGAATATTTATGGAAAACATCCCTTTAATAAAATTCATTTATATTGTTAAAAAAAAAATTATTTGGTTTAATGTGTAATTAAATTATGTTTTTATATTTTTATACAATTTTTTTCATTGCATGTAATGTCACATTTAAATTGTACATTTACACAAGCTAGTCTTATGAGTGTTTTTACTTCTTAAAATCCTTCTTTCTAGTTTTTACAACTAGAATTACATTTAAATTATTTTCTACAAATAATTTTTTTTGAATTAGTAAAAATGGATAAAAAATTTGAAATAGTATGTTTCAAATTGTGTAAATAGTTTCTTTTTAGTTTTTGAAATAATGAATAGTAAATTCAGTAATTATTTTAATTTACCATGGTTAAAGGGTAAATTAGGTAAAGAAGTGTAAAAAAAAATAATAATATAATAATAAACTAACCTACCACATGTTCTAATCCAATTAAATGACATATGGAACACTATGCTCAAACATGGGTCTATTTTAGAGACTCATGGAGCCCTATGGATTTGATAATGACATGTTATAAAAATTAAATTAAAATATAGAGACATATATCATAAACATGTAACTTTTACAAAAATAATTTCTATATGGGGTTATATTGCATATTTTTTTACTATAAATATATATTAAAAATATATAATGATTTTATACATCATGGTATTTAATCATTATTTTTTATTCATTAAAAAAATAAATTTATTTATGATATAATGATCTTATAGTGATTAAATTAATAATGAAATATTCAAATAAATGATAATATAAACACTTAAAAGAATGATTTTGAACATTTAATGACAAAAAAGAAATTTGTTAATGGAATTGACATTTTTTATCTGTTAATTATTATTTTGAATGAAATTATTTTTATAACTTTTATTATAATAAATTAATAAAATTTTCAAAATATACATAAATTTGTTTTTAAAATAAATAGACAATTATTAAGTGAAATAATAGTCATAAAAGTCATAAATTTGGAAAAATGACTTATATAATTTCAAAAATCTCATAAATTATCCACATGTGGTTTACATGGATTTTATTGTAACTATATTAACCATATATTATGAAAATATAAGAATACATGGTAATAGTTAATGCTTCTAACTATGAATTAAAGCCAAATGGTAACTTAAAATGTTGATTAAAACATATATAAAACCTATTTATTGAATTTGTTTATACCCATAATAATCTTATACTATAAATATATCAGTTTTGAAAAACTATAATTCCAAAAAAACAATTATTATAAAATAAAATTACAAGACATTCCTAAATTGCTGCTACCTCCTCTTATAAAAGGCCACCTCCTCTGCCAACTTACTCCCACATATAAAACCCATTTGATAATAAAAATTCTCTTAAAATAATCTCCTAACATCCCTCCCTTCCACCTATAATCCTTACATTGGGCGTAAAAAATTTAACAAATCCTTTTTGCTCTAATAAATAAAAGTTACATGATTTAGATGTAATATATTCTCTCAAGTTCCATTCATTTAATTTACATATCCAAATCCTATGATCGTAATATTATATTATTAAATAAAATATATTATCCATAATATTCATGTATTATTGTGATAATTATTCTAACTACACATACACACACCTCTATCTAATGTATACGAATATACTGTTTTTGTGTAAGAAGAACAACTGCCTCACTAAATGATGATTGTCCAATTTTCACCAACATCCTCTCATGGGGTCTAGTATAATGGAACTATAGATATATGATATATATTATATTTATAATGTCTCCAGAAATCAATAATTTATTTTTATAAATTCTTTCATGTTTTCCATGTGGTGTAAATATTATAATATTGTTTGGGGAAGTGTGGACTACTTCCCTCTCAAAGAAATGTGACTCATTTTCACTACACATGTAATTTATAAAATATGGTTTCATTAAAACCATAAGACATACCTGAAATAAATATTTTACTAGTATTGGAATATAATTTTATATAATTTGATCATTATTCTTTTAATATTCTAGAGAAATGATTGTAGCGTTCATGCGTACATACAACCTATCATCTCCATGAACGGTGAAATTAATTTCATATATAAAAATATTATGGATACTATAAATACATATATAATGGATATATATTATATTTAAATCATGAAAAAATATTTGGAGATTTTTTAATTTTTACAACGTGGAAAATTTACATCAAAACATCTTCCTTTTAGACTCAAGTACTGAATATTTAAAAAACATTTTATATGAACATAAATAATTTTTTTATTTTTTATATCATTTTAATAAGTGATATAAAAGGAATAAAAAATAGAAAATTGTTCTCAATATATTATAAATTACCTATATAAATTACTCAAAAACAAAATGATTGTACGTGATGAGTCGGACTCAGGGTAAGTGACGTTGTCTCAATATATTTTCATTGAGGCATATTTTGAAGTTATACACCTCGATATTTTATAAGGTGTATGATAACCCCATTTTGAATTTTAATTTCATTCAAAGGTAATCTTTTTTTCTATGAATAAATTTAATAAATGATAAAAATGAATTTTAGTAACGTATACAGAGTCAATTTATCCTCCCATGAAATAACCATTATTTGGTATTAGAATCCTCTATAATCCTTGTAGTTTGTTAATAGGAAAATAAATAAATTATTATTTTTTTTCAGTTTTTTTATTTAAAATGATTTTTAAGGTGGAATTACTATTTGAATATTTTGAAATGATTTCATGTGATTGAAAATTATATTTTATGAGTAAAATTTTGATAATTTCAATCTTTTACGTGTTATGATTATAATATGGTACATGTATATTTAACAGGTGGTTAAATGATAAACCAATGATGGTTGGTCAAGTGATAAAAGAAATATGTTTGTTTCTAGGATAACCCAATTATGGTTTGTTAAATTATTTAATCCAATTAATTGGGTATGGATATAGACTATAGGGTAATTAAATTTATTGATATGTTTGGATGTCAAACATATGGTTATTTTATTTAAGTATGCTAATCTTACAAGTTATTTTATATGTTATATGTTGTTCTATATGGGGATTATGGTGCGCCTTTTTTTACAAAAGAGTAATTAATGATCTTATATTCAGTGATAATTTTTTGCTACTTCTTAATGGTGAACATTATTACTTTATGATAATTTATCCGTGGAGTACATGTTTTCAAAAGAGTAAAAATTTTCCTTATTTTTGTATTCCTTAATATGTTTTTTATTATCATCCCATGTTTATAAATGTTTTTCATGCGACTTAAATAATAATAGAGTCATGGATGGGATCAAGGAAATTTTATTAGGATTAATCATGAGACAATAACATGATTCATTTGAAATAGTATTTGTTTAATGAAAAATTGGATTGTGAGTTGAGTTTTATACTTGTAATTTTTAATATATTATGTTAGAGTTACGACCTATTATCTAAAACATTAAACCAAAAAATTACCTTCGTATAATTGAGTGTAAAATTATTGATTTAGTTAACGTTTTTTAATGTTTAAGGTCTAGGAATTATATATAATCATTATGGTTGACATCAAAAATGATATTGTGACCTTTATGTAGGGTATTATATATATCTTGGACAACCAAGAGGTAGTGTTTGTTGTATATCTATTGAATAATTTTTTTTCCTTTTGTGGAATGGTTTTATGGCGGGGAGTACATATGAAGGAGAAAAATATAAACATTATCACAACCAGCCACAATTTTATATTAATCTCTTCTCTAGTAGAGATTATTATTATTTACATTTTACTAATATATGAGAAGGTTTTCTCACCAATAATAAATTTATTTGTGTCCATGATTATTTTGAGAGTATCTTCTCTAAGAGAGTGTTTCTGTGAATTTTTTGGTGGTTTCCTATATTGGATACTTTCTCCTATGAGTGATGTGGTAAAGATTCAATGATGAAGAATTTTTTAAGCAACATCTTTGAAGATTCATTTCTAGATGAAATCATTTCATTTTATTCTCATCTTTATTGCTATTAAATTTAATAGGATGAGAACTGATTTTCCTAAATTTGATCTAAAGGCCAGATTCATTTATGATTAAAAATTTCGTTTTTTCAATGACCATGATTCTGATCAGTAGCCTCATGAATGATAAATTTTTAGAAGAAATAATATATTTGACTTATTTTCATGAGAATGATGGATTACATGTTTTTGTAGATGATATGATCTATATACCTTTTTTATTTTCTTACACATTTTTTTCTCTATATGTCATACATTATATACAACTAAACGTGATCCAAGGATGGATAATTTTTTTGATGATATATCATTGCGGAGTCCTGAAATTGTGGCTAATTAATATTATTGAAACAGTGGTGAATGTGGTAATATATGTTGATATATGAATGGTGAAATTCTTTATGGGGTTAGTATTGATAGTAATATTGTTTGAAAAAGTTTATTATTGATTTAAAAATATTTTTATGAATAGTTTTTTTTGTTTTTATTAATAAATATTCATTAATGGTACATTTCCTAATATTATTATTTATGTATTCCATTTACCACGTCATGGGGAAGGAGGTTAAACATGGTTAAAAATATTTTATGTTTTAATAGGCTGTTTCATAAATTACCTTGAAATATTTAATTATAGTTAGTAATAACTTGTTTAAACTAATATTCTAATTCTGTAATGGAATAAAAATATCTATATTCATGTCTAAACATGTAATAAATCGGATAATTTATAGAGGGAATTGAATTAATAAGGTAGTTAATAAACATTCATTGGAATAAGGGTAATTAATTAATAATATATAAATACATTAATGTCAAATGTAAAAAAGAAAATTATTATTTTAAAGAACAAAGTTTAATTTCTAATGAGTTTATATTATATGTATTCTATAGTAGTTTTTGCTAGTTATTTAAGGTATGAATGATAGGTATGATCATTTTACTTGGTTAATACCCCTATTTTCTTTTTATGTAATATTATATCTTCTAATTTTTTATTTTAATGATCCAACCCAATAATTTCTATTTGTGGATTTATTACAATGAGACTATGGGTGAGGGTTTTCCATAATAACATAGTTAGTTAATAACTGATGGCTGACTACCCACTTATATCCCATATCACATTTACTGATAGTATTTTTTACTAATATGCACCATCTTATCAATCCAAAAATATATTTTTTTGTATGATATAATTTCTCTTGGGTATTTAAGACACATCAATATCTAGATATAGTATCCTATGGATAATAATAGTTATTAAATTTATGGGTAGTGATTTAGTGATTTATAATTCAATACTAGTGATTTTCGATGTATCTTGAAAACATCTACATTATTACTTTGAGTTTTTTGATGGGGTGATGAGATAATGTGATGGAAAAGGTGAATATAATGTAATTAATAAACATTTTTTTCACTGGGTTCGTGATAGGAAATTTTTTTCCTTGCTTCCTAGAGAAATATTTCATTTCGATTGATACAAAATCAGATATACTAAATTGGGAAATAATAAAAAAATATTGGTTATGTTTTATAGAGTTAATATATTTTGATATAATATTTCATTATCTAATGTTTATGGAACATTGTGATAGATAGCTATGGTGAATATATGACCGTAACAATATTATATTAGTGATTAGTTCACTTCAATTTTTTTTCACTATATTATAGTATTCAATTATTTTCATTTTTATGGAACATAACTGATCGATCATACTTAGTGTATTTGTTATCATAATCATATATTAATCAAACTACTTTATTTATTTTTTAATGATAATTATAGTGATCATGGTAGAAATTTATATATCTTTTGTTTTTTAGGATATGTTTTATTTTTAATGGTATTTTCATTGATATTTTATTTTTTTGTTTATGTTTTTATAGAGTAGCTTACATATATGAAAATAAATTAATTTATTCGGGATCATTCGTTACTTTTATCTCAAGAATGTTTTGTTTTATTTTTCAATCATATGTCTCATATTTCTTATTATAGTGTTTAATTTATCAAATTTTTGCATATGATATAGCCTCAGTGAATTCTGTAATCATGTGGTCAATATAAGTCAGGCCTCTAGGGTCCTTATCTGCCATATTTTGTTATCAAACTAGGAGTGGAAATCTTGGGGTATTAAGTCATCAAAACCATTTATTATGTTCTATTAAATTTTTAAATAAAAATTTGAAATCCAAATTTGACCTAATTATTAGTAAAAGTGATATTATATTTTATAAATATACATAGAAACTGGTTGGGATATTACTATAATTTGATAATTTAAACCATGTATGTTATCATATTTATATATTTTCGTTTCATATTATTTCCAAAATATTTAATAACATTACGATTATTTATATTTTTAGTATGTGGGGATTGAATCTAATATTATTAAATACATTCAAAATGAAATAAAATTCAATGATATATCTCATAATATTGGTTAATATCAATGTAAGAATGAATAACAAGGATGACAATGAAAAATATAAATGTGGGCATAAGTAACTAACCAAAGTATAGAAAAAAAAATTACATTAAGAATAAATGAATTTATCAATTACTTTCTAAAAATACATTTTCATATGGATAATGATTATAAGGAATATATAATTATTATCATGAATAATCTCACATTGATAAGTAACGTGAATAATAATTTATATGTGTATATAATTCTATATAATCACGTGAAAATGATTTTAATACTTAAAAAAATGAATTTTCAATGGTATTTTACACCAACACCACTGACATATAGGAATAAAATCTACAAGTTGGTTATAATAGGGATAAATAAAAAATAGAATTGGGGTAATGGGATATCACTATTCAGATGTGTATTGATAAAAGAATAATAGTGGATGTGAAATTAATAGATCTTGATGATACAAAATAAAATCAAACCATAAAAAGGATAATGAATAAATGGATGATAAGGATAAATACTAAATTATTTTTATCTGTCATGACCCGTCCTCGGGGCCCGTGTCGTGACTACCCCAAGCCCGCCTTCCATAGGCCAGGGGCTGGCGACTAGCACCAAAGGCGTAAATCCCGATAACTGGGAAGGCATTGCCTTTATAAAAGAAAACAAGCACCACAGAGTAAGCAAGCAGAAAAAGTAAACACTAAGTACAAGAGAAGTGCTGAAATGTAAATGGGCAAGAATACAAACCCAAAAGAAAGTACAACTACAACTGAACGAAAGTACAATAGAAAAAGGAAACAGCTGGAAGAAGGAAGCATCTCCTGGGTCTTCCTCCTCGGATCCTACCTGAAGGGTAGGTACAGATAGTGCAGGTCCTGGATCGTCCGCCACGGATCCTACCTGAAGGGTAGGTACAGATAGCCTCCTCAATGCTCTCGCCCGTCAACCACCTCCGTGTGTCATCTCGCCGTGAAGTCCTCCTCCAGATACTGACTCGTCGTGTGGTCCACCTCCGGGTACCGTCCAGTCCTCGAACACTCGTCCTCTGTCAGCACTTCCCGTCGTCTGCAAACAACACAATGAGGTGCGGGCATAGCCCGTGTAGGGGTGAGTATAACGATACTCAGTAGGGACCCCGATACCCTCAAGGTATCTCTAAAACCAACAAGGATAACCACAAAAAAGATCTCAACAGATAACCTTTTCTTAGGTATATGCCAATACATATACCTAAGTTACCAAGTAACCCATCTCAAGCATGAGGAAATACAAGGATCATGAAATAAACGGATAACCACTACCCAGTTATATTCCCATACATATACCTAAGTTATCATGTGACCCATCTCAATCTTGAGGTAAACACAAAGGTCAAAAGTCTCAGCTCAAACAAGGATTTTCATTATCGAAACCGTAACTGATGAAGAGCTCCATCTCTAGAGTGTACAGTGGTCATGTCACGACTCTGAGGTACTACTCACTAACCTAAGACTGCTGAAGTACTCCTCCTGTCGAGTACCGCGGGTCAGACACCCAAACACAGTAGTGCTTCCCGCCGGGGTATGTCACCCAAACACAGTAGTGCACACCCCCTAGTAGCCTACTGAGGTACTCTCCGGATGAGTACCGCGGGTCTGCACTATCACACAGGTAGTGCTCCGTCCACCATGGGTCTTCACCACACAAAGTAGTCTTCCGTCCAATGGGCTAGTCGACTCACTCCAAGTCGAGTCAGTCAAGCAGTCGTCCGGTCTCAGTCGGTTACACGGTCTCCGTACTCCAAACGCTCGTCTCTGGGAGGGTCCGCTCCACGAGCTACAGGTCGATACACCAAGTATCTCAAAGTCCCACGAAGATGTATCTCAAAGGACTGTCTTGTCACAGGGGTCTCAACGCAACATACGGAGCGTCAATCGGACGCCCGGTCTGTGAGTTATTAGCCTTTTCGTCCGAGGTCCCCGGTTGGTTTCGTGAGCGAACCAACCCGGCCGTATCTCAATAGTACCCCGAGCTCTTATAGAGTATAATAATTGGGACCGTTTCTCAACGTGATCCACAACGCCGTTGACGGTTTGCCAAAAAGACGTCATGTATGAAAGATATCAGCTTTTCCGTTCTAGGGGCCTGGTTGGATTTCGGGAGAGAACCAACCTGGCCACTATCCAAATGTATCCAAAACTCGGGTGAAGAATGCCAAATGTTCCGTCTCAACAAAAGGAAAACAATGAGACAGACGACGCGTCATTTGGATGCCCGATCTGTGAGTTATTGGCTTTTTCGTTCCAGGGGCCGGGTTGGATTTCGTGAGCGAACCAACCCGACCGCACTCCGACGGCATCCAAACCTCGAGCGGAGTAAGCCAAAAGATCCGTCTCACTTAGAGGAAAACAACAAAGTCGACGGCACATCATTTGGACGTCCGAAGCTCATGATATAAGTGTTTCCGCTCCGAGGGCCCGGTTGGTTTCGTATCCGAACCAACCCGGCCGAACTCAAGGTATTCTGAAACCTTGATTGCGATATGTCGAAACGACTGTCTCGTTCCAAGGATCATGTTTCCGCTGACGGCACGTCGATCGGAGGTCCGTAACCCGAGTTATGGACATTTGAACCCAGACAGTCCGATAACGGGGGTTTCGGGCCCGGACCGACCCGACCCGAGACCCCCCAGTTGGCCGGAACCGGGTCGACCCGCCCCGGGTCCAGGTCGGCCCGGTCCGGCAGCCCGGTTCGGCGACCCGCGCGCTGGGCGCGTGGTCGGTGCTCGGCCAAAACGGCGGAGCCGTTTGTCGGCTCGCATGGGGGGGCGCTGCCCCTCCCGTTTCACGAAACCGCGACCCCTTAATTGGGGCCGCTTTGATCCGGCCGTGGGAATTGATTCCCCCCCGGCTCCTCCCTTTCCGGTCGGCCCGACCTGGCCGGCCGGCTCCTTCTCAACGGGACCGGCGGTGGCCGGTCCCCTTCACCCCCATCACCGGTGGCCCGGTCCGGCCGCTGGTTACCTTGCTCCGTCGCGGCCCGGAACCGGCCGCGACCCTTGTTGTCTGGCGTGGTGCGATGGCACCGCACCCCTCCACCGCGGCCCCGCTCCGGCCGCGGTGCCTTAGATTTCATTCAACGCGGCGCGACGACGTCGCGTTCTTGTTCGACTTCTCGGCGTGGCGCGACGGCGTCACGTAATACTTGCCGAGCGATTCTCGCGTGGTGCGACGAAACCACATCATCCCGTTCCTTTCACAAAGAAACAATCATTAACATATGAGGGGGTTAGGCCATGTATGTGTGGTCTGGCCCCCTCTCGTTAAAAGATAACATTCAGTCGATTAACCACGAAATTCGACATGGTAGAATCAAGAAAGGAAATAATTTAATAAAATAATAATAATTCCCTACCTTGGTTCAGGAACGGTGTTCGCCAACGAGCTGTGGAAGACGAGCGTCGTGGAGGTCGGGCGTCGCGTGAAAAGAACGTCGACGTCGCGAAGCGAGGATTCGAAGTCGTTGACGGTGATTTCGTCACGGAAAACCGTTGCGGAAGAGACGACGCGGAAGAAGAACGTCGCGTCGCGGATATAGTGTCACGGAAGAACCGTGTTCTTCGACGGAGAAGTTCTTAGTTGAAGAAAGATGTTCTTCGCGTTCTTCTTCGAGGTTGAAGAAGAATATGACCGCTTCCCCAATCCTCTCAAGGTTGCAAAACTCTAACAATAATAAAATAAGACCAAGTCTTATTTTATTAACACAACCTAACCATTTGAATTTCAAGAGTTTGAAAAGTCAAAACCCACATTTAACTCACTTACGTTATTAACAAATGATGTTATAAAATTAATGAGGTGATTAGTTAACAAAACATAAATGGGGTGTTTAGAGGGGTTAGGAAAGTTAGGGGTTAAGAGGGTTAGGGAGTTTAAGGAATTTGAAAAGGTGGGGGGTTCGTGTGGGCCCCACCCTTTCAAATATACACACATGGGAAGTTGGATGGATGTGGACCCACCACCAACATCCCATGGGAGAAGTTAACCACATAATATGAAATAAAATTGATTCAACAATTTTATTCAATTTATTTAAATAATCCCCAAAAATTAACTTCTTCTCCTGCACAAACGCAACTACGGTAAAGGTTCCCTTAAGCGATTACCGGCATTGCGAGTTCATCGGTGCCATCATATTTCAACTCCGAGCACCGTTTCAAAAGATAGGAAATCTCGCTCGTTCGTTCACTGAACGTACCCGAGCCAAACTTCAGAAATTGATTCCGGGCACTCCGGGACTCAGAATCAGGTGCCTTCAGAAATCGCGTTCTTGAAAAATTCCAAAGAAAATTAAAAAAAAATTCCCTTGAATTTTAAGAGTCTTTACATTACCCCCATCTCAGGGCTTTACGTCCCCATAAAGCTTTAACACAAACTAAGGTTAAAAAAGCGGCACAGAGCACGCATCAGAGCCTTCCGCTCTCATGTGCTCACCCGAAGGTTCCATACTACCAAAGAAAGCTCACCCGAGGAATCGATCATCCTCGTAGGATCCGATACTGGCAATCCTTGATCCCCACTAGAACCTCCGTGAAAAACACCTCATCGCCATCGTCATGCTCCTCATGGTCAATGATATGCGAATGTCATGCACGTATCTCTTCAGTTGAGATACGTGGAAGTCATCGTGCACCTGGTGCAACTGAGGTGGATGGGTCAAGCGGTAAACCACATCACCTACCCAGCTGTGGACCTAGAAATGTCCGTTGTACCTCAGAGTTTACTTTCCGCCTTGGCCACAACTCCGTAAACTTCGTCGAGGTGAGACCCGTATAAGGACATGATCGTCATCCTCGAACTCTAGAGGTCGCGAATTCCTGTTAGAACTGGAACTCGAAACGACTGCCGCCATGAGGGTAAGGTTGGCCGATTCAAGGGTGATCGGTCGCACCCTCCCGTGCTTGAGTTTAACTTGTGCTGCCTAGGGTTTCCTTTTCGCCGACCAAGGAAAACACATCCCGACGTTTTCCTAATACCGTCAATTTGAGTATGAACAGTTATTTCCCATTCCATACTCAAACTAACGTCGTAAGGCCTCGACGCTGCCACCAAGGGATTTCCAACTAGAACTTTCGCCTCGAGGTTCTGACCACACCGTCGGCATAAGTGTGATTATCGAGTCTCCTCCCAAGGTATCTCCAGACGTGAGGGTCAAGTCCACGGCTTACCGGAAACTCTATGTCTGGAACAAGATTCATGAAAGCAAGGAGTGATTCATATCAACGTCCGTTACTACATCATCTAGTAGTGGACACAGACTATCCCTTGAATCATTCATAGAGCCATCGGGTCACTCTCCTTGACCGCATGCAGCCGCACTCTTTCTCCGCCCTCCAGCTCCCTGATCCTGGCAGGAATAACTAAGGCGGGTGGTTGTACCATGATTGGATGTACACCACCTCATGCTGCTCTCCTAGCTCTGCCTCTACGTCCGCTGCTTCGTAGACTCATATCTCCTTTAAGATTCCTTTTCTTTAACATTTAACATGCTCGAGTCTCTAAGACTGGAGCCGGTTTCCTATTTCTTACTACACCGTGTAGTCTTCATCCGCTCCTGGATGATCTGCACCTTCTTTGCCTACGACCTGAAGAGCTGCCAAAATTTCTCTTTTACCGAAAAGAGAAACTCGGTCTCATCCCCTGGATAAACCACACCCATTGCCTAATACAGTCAATCCTGACATGAATGACGCATTCATTCCATGGATGACGTCGTAAGGCCTCGACGTAAATAATAAGAGATCCAAATGTCACTCCCACCTCCAAGGTTCAAGTCACACTGTCGGCATCAGTGTGAGGTCACTGGGTCTCCTCTAGTAGAAATCTCGAATGTGAGGGTCAAGTCAACTGTTTATCCAGAACCACTCAGTATCAACCAAAAAAAAGGACAAGAAAGAAAACAAAGATAAGTGTCTTTTTAATATTGCAGCTCATGGTACAAAGACACGAATACAACAGCAACATGGAACTAGATGTACAAGGGACAAATCCACCAGTTCCACTCCTGTCCACCTGCTCCCGGAGCTCTACTGCCTTGTCCACTGCTCGGCTGTTTCTCAAGCACCTGATGCTGCTTCTACCTCGGTGGCCCCTCCAAAGCCTGCAGATCAACTGTACAAGGAGTCGGATAGTCACGTGCTAGGTGACCCTTCCCTCCGCATGAGTAACACTGTCTGTTTCTGGCACGCCTGGCTCTGACCCCACCCCGGGTGCCCCGCACCACTAGTCCTAAAACCCGAGATCGTCCAACTGCTGGTCTGGTCCTCCTGGACCTCTGCATCATCTGTCTACTGCCCACAGATGACTCGGCTACTAATCGATAAACATGCGGCAAAGGCAGAATCCACTGTACATGCTCCGGGTGTAGAGCTACTGGCACAAAATCCACCCTGAAGAAGGTCTCGAATTCTTCCCATGCGAAGGTCATCCCGTCGCAAAACTGACACAAGTGGCTCCACCACCTACCTGCTGCTACCTGAAGGAGGATGGAAGCAAAGATCACCATGAAGTCTGCCGGCATCCCCACTAGCCTGAAGAATCTCACCACAGCCTCCAGCCAATCCTCAGCCGCCTGCGGGTCCGTCTCTCCCCGGAACCTGGGTGGCCTCTGGCGCTGGAACTCGTGTCGCGCACTCAAGTGGCATGCATCGCCTACTACTGGGGCTGGTGGAATCGGTGGCCCAACATATGGTAGTACCGCTGGTGCCTCCGCTGGTGCCTCAACTGTAAGAGGGCCCTGTACCGAATCCTCGTCACTCGACAGGCTGTCAGTACGCACATCCGTCTGGGCTGTAACTGGTCGTCCGAGAAAAGGCATCCTGAAAGAAACAACGTTACATGGTCAAACGATTTTACGTGGTGAGCTGACCTCGTTTGAGATGATATTTAAATAAAACTTCTGGAAACACACACACAATTAGTGTTTTCGTGCACAAAGTCGGAAATCAGTTGTCAGGGTCCTGGTGTATGGATACGTCGGCCTCCCACACCAACACTGGACTCCCTGAAATGAAAACCACACTCGGTACTCTTAAAACTATTTCTTCACAGAATGAAAATATCAGAGTTATAAGTTCTGCGGTAGAACCGACTCCATTGATAACAATTTGTCATGACCCATCCTCGGGGCCCGTGCCGTGACTACCCCAAGCCCGCCTTCCATAGGCCAGGGCTGGCGACTAGCAATAAAGGCGTAAATCCTGATAACTGGGAAGGCATTGCCTTTATAAAAGAAAACAAGCACCACAGAGTAATCAAGCATAAAAAGTAAACACTAAGTACAAGAGAAGTGCTTAAAAGTAAATGGGCCAAAAATACAAACCCAAAAGAAAGAACAAATACAACTAAATGAAAGTACAACAGAAAAAGGCAACAGCTGGAAGAAGGAAGCAGCTCATGGGTCATCCTCCTCGGATCCTACCTGAAGGGTAGGTACAGATAGCGCAGCTCCTGGATCGTCCGCCACGGATCCTACCTGAAGGGTAGGTTCCGATGGCCTCCTCAACGCTCTCTCCCATCAACCACCTCCGTGTGTCGTCTCGCCGTGAAGTCCTCCTCCAGATACTGACTCATCGTGTGGTCCACCTCCGGGTACCGTCCAGTCCTCGAACACTCGGCCTATGTCAGCACTGCCCGTCGTCTGCAACCAACACAACGAGGTGCGGGCATAGCCCGTGTAGGGGTGAGTATAACGATAGTCAGTAGGGATCCCGAGACCCTCAAGGTATCTCTAAAACCAACAAGGATAACCACAAAGAAGATCTCAACAGATAACCTCTACTTAGGTATATGCCCATACATATACCTAAGTTATCAAGTAACCCATCTCAATCATGAGGAAACACAAGGATCATGAAATCAACGGATAACCACTACCCAGGTATATGCCCATACATATACCTAATTTATCAAGTGACCCATCTCAATCATGAGGTAAACACAAAGGTCAAAAGTCTCAGCTCAAACAAGGATTTTCATTATCGAAATCGTAACTACTGAAGAGATCCGTCTCTGGAGTGTACAGTGGTCCTGTCACGTCTCCGAGGTACTACTCACTAACCTAATACTGCTGATGTACTCCTCCTGTCGAGTACCGTGGGTCAGCCACCCAAACACTGTAGTGCTTCCCGCCGTGGTATGTCACCCAAACACAGTAGTGCACACCCCCTAGTAGCCTGCTGAGGTACTCTCCGGACGAGTACCGCAGGTCTACACAGTCACACAGGTATTGCTCCGTCCACCATGGGTCTGCACCACACAAAGTATTGTTCCATCCCCTAGGCTAGTCGACTCACTCCAAGTCGAGTCGGTCAAGCAGTCGTCAGGTCTCAGTCGGCTACACGGTCTTCGTACTCCGCACGCTCGTCTCTGGGAGGGTCCGCTCCACGAGCTACAGGTCGATACTCCAAGTATCTCAAAGTCCCACAAAGATGTATCTCAAAGGACTGTCTCGTCACAGGGGTCTCAACGCAACAGACGACGCGTCAATCAGACGCCCGGTCTGTGAGTTATTAGCCCTTTCATCCTAGGGCCCCGGTTGGTTTCGTGAGCAAACCAACCCGACCATATCTCAAATGTACCCTGAACTCTCATAGGATATACTCATTGGGACCGTTTCTCAACGTGATCAACAACGCCACTGACGGTTCGCCAAACGGACGTCCTGTCTGAAAGATTTCAGCCTTTCCGTTCCAAGGGCCCGGTTGGATTTCAGGTGCGATCCAACCCGGCCAGTATCCAACTGTATCCAAAACTCGGGCAAAGAATTCCAAAGGTTCCGTCTCAACAAGAGGAAAACAACGAGATAGACAGCGCGTCGATCGGACGCCCGATCTATGAGTTATTGGCTTTTTCGTTTCAGGGGCCCGGTTGGATTTCGTGAGCGAACCAACCCGACCGCACTCCAACGACATCCAAACCTCGAGCAGAGTAATCCAAAAGATCTGTCTCACTTAGAGGAAAACAACAAAGTCGACAGCACGTCATTCGGGCGTCCGAAGCTCAAGATATAAGTGTTTCCGCTCTGAGGGCCCGGTTGGTTTCGTATCAGAACAAACCCGGCCGAACTCAAGGTATTCTGAAACCTTCAGTACGATATGTCGAAATGACCATCTCGTTCCAAGGATCTTGTTGCCGCTGATAGCGCGTTGATCGGAGGTCCGTAACACGAGTTATGGACATTTGAACCCAGACAATCCGATAAAGGGGGTTTCGGGCCCGGACCGACCCGGCCCGAGACCCCCCGGTTGGCCTGAACCGGGTCGACCCGACCTGGGTCCGGGTCGGCCTAGCCCCTCGCGGCCCAGACCGACGGTCCAGTTCGGCGACATACACGCTGGGCGCGCGGTCGGTGCTCGGCCGAAACGGCAGAGCCGTTTGTCGGCTCGCACGGGGGGCACTGCCCCTCCCGTTTCACGAAACTGCGGCCCCTTAAACGGGGCCGCTTTGATCCGGCTGTGGGAATTGATTCCCCCCCCGGCTCCTCCCTTTCTGGTCGGCCCGACCTAGCCGGCCGACTCTTTCTCAAAGGGACCGGCGGTAGCCGTTCCCCTTCCAGCCCCATCACCGGCGGCCCGGTCCGGCCGCTGGTCACCTTGCTCCATCGCGGCCCGGAACCACGGCCCATGTCGTCCGGCGAGGTGCGACGGCACCGCGCCCCTCCGCCGTGGCCCCGCTCCGGCCGCGGCGCCTTCGATTTCCTTCGACGCGGCGTGACGGCGTCGCGTTCTTGTTCGACTTCTCGGCGTGGCGCGACGACGTCACGTAATACTTGCCGAGCGATTCTCGCGTGGTGCGACGACACCACGTCATCCTGTTCCATTCACAAAGAAACAATCATGAACATAAGAAGGGGTTAGGCCGTGTTTCTGCAGTCCGACCCCCTATCGTTAATCGATAACATTCAGTCGATTAACCACGAAATTAGACATGCTAGAATCAAGAACAGAAATAATTTAATAAAATAATAATAATTCCCTACCATGGTTCAGGAACGGTGTTCGCCAACGAGCCGTGGAAGACGAGCGTCGCGGAGGTCGAGCGTCGCGGGAAAAGAACATCGACGTCGCAAAGCGAGGATTCGAAGTCGTTGACGGTGATTTCATCAAGGAAAAATGTTGCAGAAGAGACGACGCGAAAGAAGAACGTCGCGTCGCAGATACGGCGTCGAGGAAGAACCGTGTTCTTCGGTGGAGAAGTTCTTCGTTGAAGAACGGTGTTCTTAGCGTTCTTCATCGAGGTTGAAGAAGAAGAAGCCTGCTTCCCCAATCCTCTCATGGTTGGAAAACACTTACAATAATAAAATAAGACCAATTCTTATTTTATTAACACAACCTAACCATTTGAATTTCAAGAGTTTGAAAAGTCAAAACCCACATTTAACTCACTTATGTTATTAACATAAGATGTTATAAAATTAATGAGGTGATATGTTAACAAAACATAAATGGGGGGTATAGAGGGGTTCGGAAAGTGAGGGTTAAGAGGGTTAGGGAGTTTAAGGAATTTGAAAAGGTGGGGGGTTCGTGTGGGCCCCACCCTTTCAAATATCCACATATGGGAATTTGGATGGATGTGGACCCACCACCAACTTCCAATGGGAGAAGTTAACCACATAACATGAAATAAAATTGATTCAACAATTTTATTAACTTTATTTAAATAATCCCCAAAAATTAACTTCTTCTCCCGCAGAAACGCAACTACGATAAAGGTTCCCTTAAGCGATTACCGGAATTGCGAGTTCATTGGTGCCGTCGAATTTCAATTCCGAGCACCGGTTCAAAAGATAGGAAAACTCGATCGTTCGTTCAGTGAACGTACCCGATCCAAACTTCAGAAATTGATTCCGGGCACTCCGGGCCTCGGAATCAGGTGCCGTCAAAAACCGCGTTCATGTAAAATTCCAAAGAAAATTAAGAAAAAATTTCCCTTGAATTTTACGGGTCTTTACATTATCCTAGTAGAAAATAAATTATAATATGAAATAATGGTGTATTATTATGACTAGATAACCACGGAGTTAATTTTTTAATAAAATTATATGTACATTATAGGGAACTCTCATCAACAAAAAATCTATAAATTGATTAAAATACATAATAAGTGAAAAATATATTAAATAGATTGAAAACAATTATATATATTAAAAAGGAGACGAACATGTCTTTATAAAGCTCTGACTATGAGATTAATTTATGTATGGCCCATCTAAAATACCATGAAAACATCATCCCAAAAATATCTTTATTAATTATTTTCTTTAATAGAAATTATATTTTTTCCTTTTAGGTCATTTTATGTAGATTTATTTTTGAATTTTATGTTTTTATGGATTTAAAATCATTTTCCTATATAATTTTTTATGTCATTAAAAAATATGCCAACATTTTCATTGGAATATATTTTCATTTCATATTCTTGAGGGAAATACAATATGAAAACCATTTGTAATAAAACCAATAGTTTTTCTGGTAATTAAAAACATGAATGGAATATTCACACTATTAATGATTTTAAAAAAAACATTTGTTCAGAATTATTATATTTTATGGTCATGATTCGGATATACCATAAAAAATATGAGTACATTTTTTATTTTTTTTGTTATTATTAAATCCAATACATATATATTATTTTATTTTGGTTTAGAAATAACATAACCATATAAATGATTTCAAATAATTCAATGATGTTGTAGATAAAAAATATATAAATCATTCAATTTATTTATTTATTTTATTTTAAATGATGATAATGTCTAATGGATATTTAATGATAATAAACGAGGTGTATTTGAAAAATTATTAGTTTGCATAATAATATTATTTATGTAATTTAATATTTTACAATATAAAATATTATTTTAAATACTAAAATTTCTTGTTATATATTTATATTCATTATTTACTGCATAATTGATTTATTTTGTTTTTATATTCAATAATTTGAGATAATTTTATACATAAAATTTTCAAAAAAGTGCAGAAATTGTTTCTTTAGAGGATTGGTAATATTTTCTTTTTAGGAATATTATTTTAATTTATTCTGAGTAATCATTGTATATAAATATTTGAATGTTTTTTTAAATTTTTTTGCAAATACATTTTTACACACCAAACCCATTTTATATTATTTAAATTATCCCATTGAAGTTTTGAATACCCTAGAAAGAGAATAATAAAATTTAAAAAATATTATTTAACATTCCTATAATAAAATTCTTGTTTCTATTAATATTAAATTGAAAATTATTTATGGTATGCTTGTACTAGGAGCAAATGATTATAATTATTAAGGAGATATGATGTTTAATATAACGTGATGTGGAGAAAACACTCATTATTACACTATCATTAAATTTTTGTTTTAACATTAAATAAATTGGATTAAAGAAATTATATAATAAAATATGTATTTACATTAGGTGATAAATAATAATCATTTCATTACTTGTGATCATGGTAATTTGGGTTTGGGTGGTGGAGGTGAGATATTTATCATTTATAACAGTCGAAAAAGTTGAACAGAAAATTTACAAAAATGTTGATAAATATATTTTATTACTCGTTCAGATATTCATGGCCTCTATAGTGATTATTGAACAATTATATATATTTCTCATTTATAAGTGGTGTATTCATTGGTAATTTTCTTAATAAAATGAATAATTTCATATTGAAAAATAATTTTTTGAGATTTTATTGTTTTATAAATAAAATACCGACACACCCACACATATAATCCATTTGATACAAATTATTTGTCCTTTATTATTTTTTATATCTTTTTCTATAGGCTAGTTTAATGGAGATTCATCAAAATACCACAGAAATAATAATGACAAAATATATTATAAAACAATTTTTATATTGGTACCTAGAGTGATGAGTGAAATAATTTTATATTGAATTAAAGAAACATTGGTGTAATTATTATTTATAAATTATATAATATTCTTTTAGGGAATGAAATCCATGATAATTACAAATGTAAAAAAATTTTCTACAATAAAAAATATTTCCTATAAAACATTACATAGAAAATTATCATATGTGTTGGAAGTAATTTTTATTCCCTGTTGAAAATAATTTATATATTCATTATATTATTATTTAATATTTGTAGGACGTCTTTAAATTATGATAATGTTTTATATTTCGATCTTTTTGGATGCGAAATACTACATTTTTAATTGTTTTTTATGTTTAATTTCCTGTATATTTTTATGAATATTAATTATTTAAAATTTATAATTAATGTTATTTTTAAATAAAAACTCTTATATTTTTATTTATATTATGGTTTATAATATTTGAAATTAATATAAGATTTAAATGATCAAGGTAATTTCATTTCAATTCATGGGTTGAAGTGTGGCAGTGTGACACTATTAGAGTGATTCGAAAAGGAAATAAAGATTATATGTGTTTAATAATACATATAATGTATCTAATATTCACATTGTAATGTTTTATATGTACTTTGTTAATAAATGTTTGAGTGAGGGATGTTTGGGACTGTAGTCTACATTTTTATAGCCATGAAATATAATATCAATATCTGAAACAATGTCAATAATAGTTTAAATTATTAAAAAAATTATATTTATTATGGGGAGTTCAATACGATTTACTCTTGGAATTTGGGGTTTACAATGATTAATTAAATTCATGATTTTTGTATGATATGGAAAATCCATTAAATAAATTTCCTCTATAGTGAAACATGTATGGTTAAAGACAAATGTTGATGTAATGAGGACCTTGGTTTGATTTGTAAAATATAATGATAATTTTACCTATAAAGTCCATCAATCCAAAAGGAATTCACATTTATTCTTTTCTCACTATCTCATTGATAGAATTAGTTAATGGATTCATTGTTCATAGAAATTATTTTAATGTGAATTTTATTACTATATGTTAAAAAATTTTAAATTCTTGATATGTAATTACCGTACAACAATATTAATCTCTACGTTGTAAATTTTCATTGAATAACCATCGTTTGATAATTATTGGAGTTCTCTTTTATATGATTACTATAATATCAATGTATCCATAGCCATTCGGTGGGGTCCAATTTTTTTTTAAAAAAATGTATTTAGTTACATTTTTCACCAATGAATCAAATTATATTTTCAGTATAATATTTGATATGATGAGAGATATAGTAATTAAATGGTCTAATACTAAAATAAATGTATAATACCATCCAAATTTTCATTATTATTTAATAATTAAAAATATAAGTACAAGAAACCAAATATCATATTTGACGTCTGATATTAATTTTTTATTATCATCCTCTCTCCAAAATATATATACCATGTAATTTATATTAATCTATATTATTATTATTATTTTTATTTTTATGTGTTTTTTAAATTATATTTTATTTACATTTCCCTCATGGGATTGATCTCATTTGACAAACTATTATACATCCAATTTTTTTGTTTCAGTTTTAATTATTTCATAATTTTAAATTTCTCTATTGATTAATGATGCATATGAGAGTTATAAATTTTCAACCCATAATACCCAGAAAACCATTAAATTTAAGATATAATGATAATTAAATAACAAATATATTTTAAATTTAGAATATAGTTTTTTGATGCCAATTTCTATAAAATGTTTAGGATTAATATCACCATGAACTAATCAAAAAAGATATTCGGTAATTTTTTTTTTTCACATGTCTGACCAAATAAAAAAAATGTATTATGTAGGACCTCATAACCCTCTATGATATTTGTGTATATAATTTCATTAAGGAATTTCATAAGAAGCATTTTTTAAGGGGATGGTATAATATAGATATTTCTTATTGTTCATAAACAAAATAATGAATGGTTAGTATTCAGTCATGTTAGTTATTGTAATGCATCACAATACTTTGATTTAAATATATGTTTTATATGAATATTTTTTTTGATTTCTTCTAAATACCTTGTATTAGATGTTCATTAACTATGTATCTGGAATCATCTTATGAATAATATATAAAATTTAATTGAAAGAGTTTATAAGGACAACTAATTGAAACTTTATTTCCAATATTGACTATAATATTTTTCTAATTAATCATAACATATTATTCAACATATCATATAATAAGAATTAAAAGGATGTGGTAACACAATATAAACATAAAATATAAATTTTATACCATATTTTATTAAAATATATTTTTACAACATTAATTTTTTATTAAATAACAACCAAATTCATTCTATTATATATATCATGGTTATTAGAGATTTATAATTCAATTTTTGACTTTTACATACACCGTGAATGACACTTGTCACATTTGAGATTATATTATATCATTGTTTAATATTTATAAATTAAATCTAAAATATAATTTGGCTGTCTCCTATACCAAATTAAGAATTAAATTAATAGCCTTACCATATTTGAAATCATTAAAAATAGAATTTAAATAACCATATGAATTTTATTTATGATAAATTGTAATACATTATTTGTGGATATATCAATATTATGAAAACATATTTCTCTCTATGCTGACCATACATTGTGACCCATGGGCCTTTATATTTTTTTATTCAATAAATAATAATTGTATCACTAA
Organism: Viscum album; assembly: GCA_963277665.1. Lineage (NCBI taxonomy): Eukaryota > Viridiplantae > Streptophyta > Magnoliopsida > Santalales > Viscaceae > Viscum > Viscum album. Next base: position 1,779,313,585 of record OY728121.1, on the reverse strand, counting down.
ATATTTTTATATATTTTACTCTACAAAACAATTAAAAAAACACATATTGTAACAAATTATTATTTTATCTCCATAAAAACATGAATCTATGTAACCTTTACCAATGATACATTATATATATATATATATCTTTATAATCATATAATCCATTTTTATAGCACATAATTGAAACACCCGAGATTTTATGAGAATTAATTTGTTTTTATGTATTATGTTATATGAAACACCAATGGAATTTTTCACTATACACAACAATGTCTTAGCTTTCATTTCGCGCAAGAGCAACCTTCCTCGATAGCTTGCGTTGTAAGCAATTCCGAGGTTCTCTAAACAATTAAATGTTATTGAAAAATTATTAAAACAAACCGTTATGAATAGTAATAGCCACATTTTGAAATTTTTTTAATTTTATCTTTCAAAATGGACATCATTTTTAAATTCAGAATATCGAAATTAGCCAAGGGTGAATTTTTGGTTTTTTTCGAAAACAATCAATTTTTGATGAACAGTGTAAAACATTGTGTTATTGTTTAAAACTGAATTTTTATTTAAATAATAATTTATTTTATTGAAATTTATTTTAGGTAAAAATAGATACATAATACATATATATGATCAATGTATTTCATTGGAGTCATTTAATAATAATAATATCTATATAACATTTATTGAACTTTTTGACCGTCTTTTACCCACCTCTTAGGAACATTTGTAATTGTAAAAAAACATAATTTTACCACTTCTATGAGTTGAGTTTCGATAATACGAGAGACATAATTAATATCAAGGATTAAAATGTGGTTCAATTAGATAAAAATAATTTTTGATGAATAGTAACATTTTACTTTTATTTACCATGGTTAAAAGTAAATAGGGTAATTAACGGTGAAATTGATATTTTTATGACCCTAAAACATGTACTAATTCTTTTAGAAATGTGTAATTAGACCAAAAACAACCTTAGGGATAAAATATTACCCTTTAGGTCCATTTGGAATCGATTAGGACATTTATTATTATTTTATTTAAAGAAGAGTAAAAATAGATAAAATCAGTGTTTAATAGCGAAAAAAATTTTATATAGGGTAATACATAAGATAAATTAGACTATAAATATTAATTATAAATCTAACAAGATTGAATAAATAATGGAATTTTATTTATAATTTTTTAGACATTGAATAAGTTAATTTATTTATGACACAATGATGATGAAATAATTACATTATTAATGAAATATTAACATAATTGATAATATAAATACCTAAATAAATGTAATTTGATACTTTTTATGAATTAAACTAATTTTATATGTTAATATGACATGTTAGTATTTATTTAATTATCTTTTTCGAACTAATCATTCTTTTATGATTTTAAAAAAAACCCATTACCAAATAGTGTCAAAATTGATATAAAATAGTTTTTAAAACAAATATTAAATTATTAATTGTTATTATATTCATAAAAATAGATGGATAGGCCAAATGAAATAGATAAGTATATATATATTAATAAATAACCACTTGGTTTAGTTTGGGTTGTTATAGTATGTTTATTAATCATTTAGTGTAAGAAAACAACAAGACGTGGTACAAGTTAAATTATTTAACATAGAGTTAAATCTAAATGATCAGGTTAAAATAGTAACCTAAACTTTTATATAACCTATTGGTTTAGAGGATTTCGATCCATTCCCACTTTATCTTAGAAATAAACCAATTTTTAGTTATTATAAACTGAATATGACTTTATTATAAAATAATATTTTCAGTTTTTCCTAAGGTGCCCCTCTCCTCCCTTATAAAAGGGAACCTCCTCCCTCTCCTATTTACCAAACATTCATCCTTCATACTCGGCCATAACCCACCCATTTCCCTTATAAACTTCCCTATAAACTTAATAGTGGTCTTGGTTTTCTTCAAAAACCAATTTTAGTGCCCTAAGAGGAGGTTTCAAAGAGGCATGTCGAAGAAGAGGTAATATATGTTACCGATTCTTTCAAATTTATTTATTCTTTACTTACTCTTCTTTAGTTGTTTCATTATTAATTAATAAAATCAGTATCACTAATATATTTATATGTTTTTATAAATAGTATGCATACACTTCAATGCAATTCCATGATCATGTGAATGATATAATCGCTCAAGCATTGAGACGGCCTACCGTCTCCATGATGTGATGTGACTCGTTCTACATGATCTTCATTGAATAATGATTATATAAATGAATTTAATGTGGAAATATTATATATAAAACACTAATAACATTCTTTAAATGAGGTATATATATCCTAAAAAGAATTATAATAAGAATTTATTCGACAAAACATGCATAAGAACATAAAGCAATGAACACCTCAATAAGAAGTAACAATGAAATATTACTAATAAAAAGATAAGAATAAAACCATATATATTATTATAACAATGAATATGAATCTTTAATAAGTCAATGACATTATTTTAATCATTATATAGGAGTTTCGAATACGTATGAACAAATCGAACTTCAGGTAAGGGAAAATCTTACAATCTCATTTTTATCCGAGATTGATTATACTTTAGAATTTCCTGGGGAATATTTATCACCCACATCCATGTATCCTAAATATTTAATATTATTTCTATCCTCATAAAATTTTCTAAATCCAATTTTACACATTGGTTTGTTTTTACTAAATGATATGAAAGGAATATTTTGTCATTTTTAGTATGAGGTACTTTTTTGACTTTTCTAGCCAAAGTTTGAGAAGAATGTTTTTTAACTTATACGGCATGAATGGGTTTTTAGGATTTCATAGAAAATTATTTCCATGAAGCATCCATTACTTGTTTTCATGTTTATTTTTAATCAACTTCTTTTGTTTTAAATTTGTATGACATGTTAACAAAAGAAAAATGTTTTTGAAGTAGAAAGGATATTTTCCACAAAAATTGAGTTCAAGTGTTTTTTCAAAATTATTTTCCATCTAAGATAATATAGGGTTCTGTTTATATCCCTATTTTTACATTGATTTTATTATTTTATGATGGAATTAATTTTATGATGTCCTTTTATCTTATCTGGATTATGTTATGATGGCATGATGTTTAAGAATTCCATTTTTATCACATGGGTTATGCTATGATTTATGATTTTGTGGCACAAATAAGAATGGTTTCATTATGAGATGGGTGGGACCTACATCCCCCTCAAATGCATTGGGTTATGATTTAAATATCATTATATAGACATGGATAGAACATAAATTTAATCTGGTTCAGTGATACAAGACTTGAACGAGAAGTGAACTCGGTTCAGTAATGGACTTTGTTCACTATGATGGTCATGGAAATGAGCCTTGACTAATATGAAATGATTATATATGACTATGTTTTTATGCAACAATGTTTAATGTTTTTTGTTATGATTATTGGGATTACATTTCATAACTATGATTTATCCCATGTTATGATAATATGAACACTTTTGTAGGTTATGATTTTCAAAATGTTATGTTCTTATGGATATGATATGAATGATATTTCTTTAGTTTACCCTTACTAATCATTTGAGATCACCCTTTGGTATGTTTTATTTTCCCCAGGCCAGGAAGAAGTGTATTAAGTAGGATATGCCAAAAGGGACTCTAGATATGATGAAATAAATGGGAGACAATGTAGATGATTTATGAACCAGTTTTTTATGTTTCCCAGTTTCTAAAGACACTATACTTATATGGTCCGATCATGGTTTTGTTATATGTTTTAATAAGTATGATTCAATTATGATGTAATAACAATGTATGTAAAGTATGGGTCGTTATAGTTGGTATCAGAGGAAAGGTATAGTCAACCATTTGGAAACTAGAATGTGGATGCCTTTATAAGAGCTCTAAGGATATGACTAAACATAGAACAAAATATTAGTGTTTTAAGAATGGCCAAGAACAACCTATTATAAGACCTATAGTGTGAAATTTTATTACTGATTATGTTGTTTTCCTGTTATAATTAGTTTTTCTCACAATATTATTTGTGGTTTTAGTCAATGGTTGGAACCCAAAGGAACCATGTTAATGAGAAATGCGATGGGCAATGCAATGATTATCCCCCTGAGCATCCAAACGTTATGGGAGTTGGAATGAACAATCATGTTGACATTGTCACAAAACATTCTCAATCTATGAATCATGAAGGACTTCCAAACGAGAAATGGAAGGAGGAAAATTCTGTTGAATCCTTCATGAGGCATCTTCCACCATCATTCAGTGGGTCTAATGATCCATTAGTGGATGAATAGTGGATCAGTAACCCTGAAAATATATTTTCAGTTCTACAATGTTCTGAACATGATAAAGTCATCTTAGTAGTATATCGTTTGGAAGGTAAATCTAATTAATGGTGGAATCTTATTAACAATACGAGGAAAAAGTATTAAATTGAGTCCATGGAATGGGAAGAGGTCAATAACACATTTTTCAGTAAGTACATCACTCATATTCTTTGAACAATGATGGAGAAGGATTTTCTTGAACTGAAGCAATATGATGATGAATCTGTTGGTACCTACGAAGATAATTTTACAATACATGCAGGGTACGCTTCCTGAATTATTATCCAACCTGAGAGTAAAATCGATTGATTCTTTAGTTTCTTAAAACCATGTCATCGAAGGGCGTTAGAAATAAGGGACTTCAATAGCTATGAGGATGTTTTTCGATGTGCTCTCAAGGATGAGATGGATATTGGAGTAACCCATCAATCATATGGGTTTGATAAGAAGAGGAAAATGGAATTCAAAAGAAAATATAATGACCTCAATGAAAAGAAGATGAGTTTTCCCTTATACTCAAAGTGTGGAAAGAAACATGGAGGGAATTGTCTTAAATGGACAAGTAATCATTTTATGTGTGGAAAAGAAGGTTATCGGGCAGTTGAATATCGAAAATAATGGGAATAAAATGTCTAATGATGTGAAAAAATAAAGGGATACACAGAATGAACCTCATGTACATCAATTTTTCCAGTGCAAGGAAATGGGGCATTATGACAATCAATTCCCTAATCCAAGGGTTTTTTATGATGATCGATGTGAACAAACTATAAAGGCAAAGCCAATGAAAAGTCACATTCAATTTCTATCATCGTTGTGGAGTACGATAACGAAGTGGTGAAAGGTACACTTAACATCCACTCTAATGTAGAAAATGTTTTATTTGATTCTGGATCCACCCACTCTTTTATTTCTAAATAATTTTCTAAGGTTATTGCCATATTACCATAGTAGTGAGATATTGGGTAAGTTGTGACAACCCCTAATAAAACAACAGTCGCATCAAATGTTTACAATTATTCTCAGATTGAAGTTTGTGGGAAAGTGCTTCCTGAAAATATTGTGATACTTACTATAGTGGAATTTGATGTGATTGTTGGCATGGATAGGATTTCCTTATATGGATATCATATCAATTTCCAAAGAAGGGAAGTCACATTTCATATTCCAGATCACTCTATGATTGTCTATCGATGCAAGGATGAAAAAAACCTTCCAGTGGAAATTTCCTCCATCTTATGGGAAATAATCCCACTAAATGATGGATATTTATCTCAAATGGTTGGAGAGAAACTCACGATTAAGAATATGAACACTGTACGAGAGTTTGATGATATCTTTCTGGAGGAATTTCCTAGTCTTCCACCAAATAGTGAAGTTGAGTTTTCAATAGATCTCATACAGCGTGCTTTAACTATTTCAAAGAAACCTTATAAAATGGACCCAATTGAGTTGCAGTAATTGAATAAGAATAATCCTAGAGAATCTTGATAAGGGATTCATACACCCTAGTGCATCACCTTGGGGAGAAACTGTTCTATTTGTTATGAAGAAATATGGATCAATGAGACTCTACATTAATTATCGTGGACTTAACAAAATCACAATCATGAACAAATATCCTCTCCCATGAATTGATGACTTATTTGACCAACTCTACATAGATCAATACTTATACAAGATTGAAATTCGTTCAGGGTATCAACAATTAAGGGTCAAAAGGGATGATATACCAATGACGACATTACATACATTGTATGGACACTATGAATTTATAGTGATGCCATTTGGTCTTACTAATTCCCCTGTGATCTTCATGGATATAATTAAAAGATTCTTTAGAGACTATCTTGATAATTTTTTGGTGGATCTGATAGACGATATTCTTGTCTATTAAATGATCAAGGAAAACATGAAGATTACATGAGAATTGTAAAGAAGACCCTGGGAAAGGAGAAGATTTATGCCAAATTTACCAATTATGGATTTTGGCTTTAAAAAGTTGCATTTTTTGGTCATATAATCTCAAAATAGGGGATATCTATGGATCCAACAAAAACAAATGTTATTTAATGATGTTCGATACCAACAACAATAACTGAGATCCGAAGTTTTCTTGTTTTAGCTGCGTACTATCGACAATTTGTGAAATATTGTTCAAGATTATCTAACCCACTAAACATATTTACACGGAAAGGAGTTAAGTTTGTTTAGAGAGAGGAATTTGAAGAGAATATTATGGAGTTAAAAAGAATATTATCCAGTGCACCTGTGCTCACACTACCTTGTAGTGGAAAAAGGATTCTGATCTACAATGATGCATCCAAGAAGGGTCTGGGGTGTGTTCTCATACAAAATTATATGGTGATAGTATATGCCTGATGACATTTAATAATCCCTGAGAAAAATTACCAAACTCATGATTTCGAGTTAGCTACGGTAATATATGCATTAAAGATTTGGATGCATTATCAATTTGGTGAAAGGTGTGATATTTATACTGATCATTAAATATTAAAGTATATTTTCACACAAAAGGTTCTAGATAAGCACCAAATAAGATGGTTATAGTTGATTAAGGACAATGACTTCTCAATTAATTATCACCCTGGGAAAGAAAAGAATGTGGCAGATGCATTAAGTTGACAAGACTATGTTAGCTTATCAATAACGAGGATCACAAAACATCAAATATTTATGGATTTATAAAGGATGGATCATGGAATTATAATGAAAGGGGAAAAATATTTTCTTTCTCAAATTAATTTTCAACCATCTATACATGTGAAGATAACAGTGGCACAGGAAGAAGATGTAGAGTAACAAAAGAAGGTGAGAAATGTTCATGAATTCAACCTTGATTGTGATGAGATAATAAGGTTCAGGAATCGGGTTTGTGTTCCTCCCATCCCAGAATTAAAGAAGGAGAAGCTGGATGAGGCTCATAGTTCTCCATTCTCTATTCATCCTGGAAGCACGATGATGTACATGGACCTGAAAGAGTTCTTCTGGTGGGATAGCATGAAAAGAGATGTTGCTGAATATGTCTCTCGCTTCTTGGTTTGTCAGCAAGTTAATGATGAGGAAAGAAGTCTAAGGAGATGTTACATCCATTACCCATACTCGAATGGAAATGGTAAAACATAACAATGGACTTTGTCACTGGAATTCCTAAAACATCCAAAGGCAATAATGCTATCTGGGTCATTGTTGATCATATTATGATGTCGGCACACTTCATTGCTAATAGAGAGGATTTCTCTCTTGATCAACTTGCCAGGATATATGTAAAGGAATTGGAAAGTTTTCATGGAGTACCCATTTCCATTATATATGTTCAGGATATGAGGTTTACATCAAGGTTTTGGCGATGTCTTCAACATACTATAGATATGGAGTTGAGTTTCAGCACTGCTTGTCATACTCAGACAGATGGTTAGTCTGATAGGAAAATTCAAACACTAGGAGACATGTTGAGAGATTTCTCTATAGAATTAAAAGGTGTTTGGGATCATCACCTACCTTCGGTGAATTCTCGTATAATAATAGCTTTCACTCCAGTATTTAGATGGCTCTTTATGAAGCTCTATATAGAATGAAATGCAGGACTCCAACACTCTTGGATAAAGTAGGTGAAAGAAAGCTATTAACACCTGATCTTATTTATGAAATGGTAGAAAAGGTCAGATCTATTCAACAACACATAAGAGCTACTCAGATTCGATAAAAAATTTATACCTACAGCCAAAGAAAAGACATAGAGTTTGATGTGGGAGATAATTTGTTCTTACAAATATCTCCATGGAAGAGAGTAATGAGATTTGGAAAGAAGGGAAAGCTGAGCCCTAGGTATATTGGTCCTTTTGAAATACTGGACCATGTTGGGAAGGTATCTTACCAATTGGAGCATCCACCGAACATATCTTAAGTTCATGATGTGTTCCATGTATCTCTCCGGAGAAAGTGTATACCTGATCCATCACATGTACTAAGCTCGGAAGTCGTACCGATGGAGAAAGATATTTCTTATGAAGAACAGTCGATAGAGATTATGGATCGTAGCGAAAAAGTTCTACAGAACAACACCACTCTCTTTTTTATTGTTTTATGGAGTAACCACAAATTTTAAGAAGCTATATGGGAACCTGAAGATTTGATGAGGGAGAGGTATCCTCATCTGTTTGTTACAAAGTGATGAATTTCGAGGGCAGAATTCATTTTAAGGGTGGTAGAATGTTACACCCGAGATTTTATGAGAAATATTTTGTTTTTATTTATCATATTAAAAGAATTCCCAAATGAATCTTTCACTACACACAACAATTTATTCTCTTGCATTGCATGCAAGTGCAACCTTCCTCGATAGCTTGCATTGTACGCAATACTGTGTTTCACTAAACAATGATATGTTGTTAAAATATTATTAAAACTAGCCATTATGAATAGTAATACAAACTTCATGAAATTTTATAAATACTATCATTCAAAATGGACATCATTTTTTGATTCAGAAGATCGAAATTAGACTAGGGTGAGTTTTTGGTTTCTTTCTGAATACCATCACTTTTTGATGAATAGTGAAAAATACTGAGTTATAGTTTAGAACCGAATTTTTATTTAAATAATTATTTATTTTATTTAAATATATCTTAGGTCAAAATAGATACATAATTATTATATATTTTCAATGTAATTCATTGTATTCATTTTATAATAATATATATATATATAAATTTTATTGAACTTTTGACTATTTTTTACCCACCTCCTAGGAGCATTTGTAAATGTAAAATGAAGTTAATTTTACTGCTTCTGTGAGTTGAATTTCGAAAATACGAGAGTCACGGTTAATATCAAGGAGTAAAATGTGCTTCAATAAGATAAAAATAATTCTTTGTGAATAGTAACTATTTACATTTATTTACTACAGTTAAAACAAAATAAGGTAATTAAGGGTAAAAATTATATTATTATTACCCTAACACATGTCCTAATTGTATTGGATAAATCTATGTAGAACAGAAAAAACCATAGAGGTAAAATAATACCCTTTAGGTCCACTAGGATTAGATTATGAAATTTATTATTATTTTGTTTAATGAAAAGTTAAAAGAGTTAAAATAAATGTTTAATAACTAAAACATTTTTATTATAGGGTCATAAATAAGATAAATTCGACTATAAATATTAAATATAAAGCTAAAAATATTACCTACATAATTTTAGTTTATTTATAACTTTTTAGAAATTAAATAAGTTAATTTATTTATGACATAATGATGATGCAGTATTTACGTTATTAATGAAATATTAACACAATTGATATTATAAATACCCAAATAAATTTAAATTGAGACTTTTTATGAATTGAACTAATTTTATAGGTTAATATGACATGTTAGTATTGATATAGTTAAATGTTTTCGAACTAATCACGCTGTTATTGTTTTCAGAAAAATCAATTACCAAATAGTGTCATAATTGACAAAAAATAGTTTTAAAAACAAATATTATATTATTAATAGTTATTATATTCCTAAAAATCTATGGTTCGTCCATATGACTTATATAAGGTTATATAAATTAATAATGAATTACTTTTGGTTCGTTTGGAATGTTATAGTATGTTTATTAGCCATATAGTCTATGAATACAAGAAGACACGATAAAAGATAAATTATTTAACTTAGAGTTAAATCTAAATGATAAGGTTAAAATAGTAACCTATACCTATATAAAATATATTGTATGATAGGATTTTGACCCATAACCACTTCAGCTTCTAAATAAATCAATTTGGAACTATTATAAACTGAATATGACTTTATTATAAAATAATATTTTATGTTTTTCCAATGGTGCCCCTGTCCTCCCTTATAAAAGGCCACCTCCTCCATCTCCTCTTTACAGAACTTTGAGACTTAAATCTCGGCCAAAACCTATCAATTTCCCTTCTCTACTTCCCTAGAAAAATACTAAAGGTTCTGTACTTATTCAAAGTCCAAATTTAGTGCCCTAAGTGGAGGTTTCAAAGAGGCGTGTCGAAGAAGAGGTAATATATGATACTGATTATTCAAAATTTATTTCTTCTTCTACTTCATCTTCTATAGTTTTTTCATTATGAAGTAATAACATAAGTATCACTATTATACTGATATGTTATTATAAATATAAAGCAACTTATTTCACCTTCAATCCATCCTACAGAAAACAAAATCACCGTGCATGCATGCATACGGAATACCGTCTCCACGCCGTGGTGTAATCTGTTTTTCCCCACCACCTTACTTTTATGTGTATAATGATGAAAATAATAACAATATTAGATTATTTTATTTTATATTTATTCTGAAATAGTATACATACAATTCAATAAAATTCCACGATCATGGAAATGATATTATCGCTTGTGTGTACGTACCACCTATCATCTCAACGATGTGATGCGACTAGTTTTACATGATCATCATTGAATAAGGATTGTATAAATTAATTGAATGAATTAATATGATATATATTACACTAAAACCATTATTGAAATGAGGTATCTATAACCTAAAAATAATAATAATAATTTATTTGACAAAACATGCATAAGAACATAACGCAATGAACACCCGGATAACAAGTAGCAATGAAATATTACTAATAATAAGATAAAAAGATGACAATATATGATATCAGAAAATTGATTATGATTCTGTAATATATCAATGAAATTATTTACATCATTATACAGGAGGTTCAGATAAGTACGAAGAAAATCAGACCTAATGTAAGTGAAAATATCACAATCACATTTTTATCCGAGATTGTTTATACTTCAGAATTTATTGGGGAATATTTATCATCCACATACATGGTTCCTCAATATTTAATAGTATTTATATCCTCCTACAATTGTTTAAATCCAATTTTACCCATTGGTGAGTTTTTTGTAAAAGATATGAATGTAATCTTTTTTTGTTTTTAGTATGATATAATTTTTTGACTTTTCCAGCCAATGTACGAGAAGAATGTTTTCTAACTTATACGACATGAATGGATTTTTATGATTTCATAGAACATTATTTCCAAGATACGTCCTTTAAAAGTTTTCATGATTATTTTTAATCAACTTCTTTTAGTTTAAAATTGTATGACATGTTAGGAAAGGAATGATATTTTTGAAGGAGAAAGGATGATTTCCTCAAGAATGGAGTTCATGTGTTTTATAAAAATTATTTTCCATCTAAGATAATATAGGGTTCTGTTTATATCCCTATTTTTACATTGATTTGATTATTTTATGATCGAATTAATTTTATGATATCCTTTAATCTTATATGGATTATGTTATGATGGCATGATGTTTAAGAATCTCAGTTTTATCACAAGGGTTATTCTATGATATATGATTTTGTGGAACACATTTGAATGGTTTCATTATGAGATGGGTGGGAACTATATCTCCCTCCAATGAATTGGGTATAGATTTTTATCTCATGAGATATAAATGGATGGAACAGAACATTAATCCAGTTTAGTGATACAGGACTGGAAAGAGGAGTGAACTCGGTTTAGTAATGGACTTTGTCCGCTATGATGGTCTTGGAAATGAGACTTGACTATTATGAAATGATTTTCTATGATTATGTGTGTATTCCAAAAATTATAATGTTTTATGTTATGATTATTGTGATTACATTTCACTGATATGATTTATCCCATGTTATGATATTATGATCACTTTTGCAGGTTAGGATTTTCAAAATGTTATGTTCTTATGGACATGATATGATTGATATTTCTTTTTTTACCCATACAGAGAATTTCAGCTCACCATTTTGTATGTTTTCTTTTCCCCAGGTCAGGAAGAAGGTTATTAAGTAGTATATGCCAAAAGAGACTCTAGATATCATGAAATAAGAGGGAGATAATGTAGATGATTTATGAACTAGTTGTTTATGTTTCCCAGTTTCTAAAGACACTATACCTATACGGTCCTATCATGGTTTTGTTATATGTTGTAATAAGTACTCTTTAATTCTGAAGTAATAACCATGTATGTAATGTATGGGCTGTGATAATAATGATATATTGGAAATCATGGTATGATAATCTCATTAATCTACTATACATATAATCATCACATTATATTCCAAAGGATTATGTTGATGAAAAATTCACTTTTCAATCATCATGATGATTAGAACCTCATTATTATATTATCCATGTACCAAATAATTTATTATATAAAATTAATTAATTTGAAAAAAATTCACATTCTATAACATTAATGGGATTAGTAGTAATAAAATTCATATTAATGTTGAAATTACATATTTTATAATATACCACCAATGTTACGATCAATAATATTCTAAAAACTCCCATGTGTTTTGATAATATCATATGTTAGACTAATAAATTTATAATGTATAAATTATGACTAGATAATTATATCCTAAACTTCTTGTATGGTGAATCAATATGCATATTTCACATTGATAATGCTAAAATATTCTATGTGTCACTTTATAGTTTACAGATATATGGTTATGGGGTTTAGAAAACTCAATTTTTCCCTCAATAGACTAATCTATAACTCAATATATTAATACAAATCCTGTTCACATAATAATATCACCATATCATGTTCATTTCATTGATAAACACATATTAGTGGTTAATCAATTTCATAAAATTAGTGGTGAAATAATATTTTACATGAATATTTTACATGAATTTATATATATACATCTTCCCAACATTATGTAATAAAAAATGGATGTTTACATTTGTATTTTACAATAAATTTTATATTATTGACCAGATTTAAGAAATCATATCATTACGATACAATAGAATGTATGTAAAATTTCATCCTTGATATACTACCATATCATCCATGTGGTTTTTTTTACCATTTGGGGATCTAATAAAAATATTTAATATCTATAGAGATCACAAAAAATGACTACATTAACTCATGAAAATTTGAACCCACTAAACTCATTAGTATGTTCCATCTAGGAAGTAATCCAATTTAATTAATATTGGGTCTTTGGAATAATATTCCAATTTTTTTAATCATATAACATACTCATGATTCTTAAATTCATAACATATAATATTTTGAATTAAATTATATTGATTTTAAAAATAGAACACATTTTAATTTTATTTTAATCATCAATTTATAAACAGTTACTATCAAGACCCGACCATAAAAATTACTAAGTCATTAGTAAAAATAATAACTCACATTGAAGATCTTTTCAGCATTAGAATTTTAGGAAATTATAACATAACTACAACATTAAATTAAAAACATTACAAAGTATACAATTCTACTCAAATTCTATTTTTTTATAAAATAAAATCTCTTAAGATAGATGTATTGTTCCATTATTTAGATTGCAATACTTTTCATTGATCCCAGCCTTGACCCTATTTATCATTGAGCCTTGTGAAAAAAATTTCAAAACATTGAATAATTATAATAATCCCTACAAGTGTTGTAAAATAAGGAATGAAAACATTAGCACATCAATAAATAAAAATCAAGGAAACCATAATTTCCTATCATAACATACCGTATGAATTCAATAGATTTATGAATAACAGATATAAATCCTAAATCATAAAGGTATCTTGTGAAATACATAACATTCATACATTTATTATATCACAGCTATATTGGGTGTTATGGTGGAATACATATCATGATATAAATTGTAAATATCTTAAGAGAAACATTATCATTTACGTCTGTCACGTAACCCAATGCATTAGAGTGCTCTCTCGGGCTCACATACCCTAGAATTACCACAGAACCACCTGTATACGTAAAAAATTACAATTAAAAATAACATATTCATAACACATAAAACAAGAATAAAGTAATGATAACATTTCTGCATTGCAATCATAACATATCATTTCAAGATATAGACATAATCAATGTTTTATCAAGCCTTTTTCAAAAACAATTAATAAAATTATTTTTAAATCAATGTGTCTCAAACAACATTAATGATTTTATAGGAATTAAAATTTTAAAACATTAATTTCCATATAAATTAAATTTTTAAGAGCATTTTCAATACATGTACCTTAATGAAAAAGATTTAGAAAAGTAAATCTTTTAAACATTTAAAACGATAGTTAAGTTAAAGAGTTTTTAACCAAAAGAGATATACTCGAAAACAAATAATTTGGGAATAACATCTAATAAGAATTTTATAATATCATGAGAATAAATAGATTCATGATATAATTTTCCAAAGGACAATATATACACCATATAAGAGTGAATTGGTTCATAACCACAATAAAATCTCAATGGAATGTAAATTGAGACGAAATCCATTCTAAAAATGGTATCCTTAAATTAAATATATATCAATTATACAATAATGTGTGAAAAATATAAATACACTCAAAATTATTGGATATTAATTTTTAATCATTTAGTGAACATTTATACATATTTTTTAAAAAACAACACTAATGACATGGATGTTCAACTCAATGAATGATGATTGAGTTAAAATTACTCTTATCAAGTTCATATCGATGAGTTAAGAATTTATCAATGATGTGATTATGTGTATCAAAAGTATGTACACACAAAGGGGAGAGTAAATTTCAACATAAATAAATTACCAATGATTCCACACATAATCATAGCCTGACATAATTAACAACTAGAAGGGTAACCCAAGGAATAGAAATTTGGATAAAAAGTTCCTTCAATGATTTTGTAATTTTTAATACATAAACCACATGGAATATGGATGATACAATGAAGAAGTAACTTCCAATAAATTAAAGTATATTATACAAGGAATACAATCATGGGAATTACATAAAACACACAAAGGGATATAGTTGCAAATATAACATGAATATCAATGGAAAAAAGTCAGATGAAAACCTCGTAACACATTGTAATCAATCGAGTCGTATGACCAGATGTTAATAACCACCAAATGAATCATAAAATACCACTAATATAAATATAATGATGATAATACATATCAAATAGTAGTACACAATAATAAAAATAAAATAAATTATTGGCGAACCAGGAAAATCTCACAGAATTTATTGAGAGATAAGAAACCACATAGATTGTGTCCGACTTAACCCGTGCATTCTTTAATACCAAGAATAATAAACTAAAGTAAATTTATATTTACATAAGAACATTTTTAATTTTTAATTTTTATATTATTTCACTTATTACAATTTTATAAACATTATAAAATCATTAAAGTTAATAATGGTCGTTTGTTCGATATTTGGTACTTCAGTCAAAAATGAACGTCTTAAAATTACATGTTGTTCATGTGGTAAAAATTAAATTATCTCAAGAATTTTATTCCTGATTTAGATAACATATATATAATATATATCCATTATATATATGTATTTATAACAGAACATTAACTGTGGAGATATGAAATGAAATGCACTATTAATGGAGACGGTAAGCTGTACGTATGAATGAACAACACGTTCATTTATATTTCATATTTTAATGGAATGAAAACAGAATTATACATAGGTATATTATAATAAAATTACAATATCATATATAATTTCAATAATATAAATCCATTATACATTCCACATATGGAATTAATGCGTTATATCACTTTGAGGGGGTGGTAGTCCACACTTCCTCAGATTAAATTATCATATTTACCCAGTATGGAAACCAAAAAGGTATGATATAAATGAAAAATAAAGAAGTATAAAGGAAATATAAATATAATATATAAAACTTTTAAATAAATTTATATCTTAATGTCCACTATAAGAGGTTGTAGGATAATATTAAAAAATCATCGTTTGTTGTGGTTGTATATGGCCATCCACAAAAATAGTAGGTTCATTATACATTAGATAGAGATAGGTGTATGTTTAGTTTGAATCCTTCACCTAAAAACTATCTAGAATATTTAATATACAATTTTTTTATAAAATAATTTACTAATATGTGTTTAGAGGGTTGGAGGAATAAAATAAAATAAAAGTACTTAAGAGAAGACATTACCTTTAAATCATGTATCTCCCTTTGGTTTTTCCCAAAAGGTTCAATTGTAGTGTTTTTTTCCAATGGTAACGCTTCTAGGAGGAAAATAGTAGTGTGTGGAGCCTAATTGGGTACAGTTTGGACGATCAAAGGGGCTTGATAGGTGTGAATATTGGGTTACATGTGATGTATTTTAATAGAGGGGGGGGGGTAGGGGCTCATTATGAATGTTTAATAATATTATTTTATTATATAATGATTCTCGGTATCTAAAGATCAAAAACTCATTAGATTATAATATAAGATTACTCTTATTCGAAATAAAATCATCCAATAAGAAATGGATAGGATTTGGGTATTGTTTTAATTTTATAATCTAATTTAATTAAATCATTCATTAATGACGTAAAAAATGTGTCATTAGTATGTCATAAATAATTTTATGTATATAATGTTTGAAAAATATTAAAAAAAGTCCATCAGGTAGGAAATATTTTTGTCTTTCGAATTAATATTTATAGTTGAATAGATAATTTATATAACCTAATGTAAATATATAGTTACTAAAATATATATGTTTAAGTCAATTTAGTCTTTACCATAAATTAAATAATATTAGGTGTCATTATAAATTTTAAGTGGTTCCATGGGGTTACAAAATCGACAAAAGAATTCACATGGTCAGAAATGTATCATACAATAGAATTATGACAGATGTTAGGGTAATTTAATATTATTGTAATATCATTTTTTCATTTAATTAGTGTTTTAAATATTAATAAAATTATTATGGTTTTCAGGAAAAAAATCAGCCTAAGATATATTTGATATTCTGAATTCCAAATGTATATGTTTCCCTAATTAATTTAAAATTAATTTCTATTGTCAAAACAAAAGGTTATTTTTATGAAATAATTACTTTAAAAATATTGACCTATGTTTATATTCAATTTCAATGTGAATTTATTTCCAATTACCAAAATTGGATTAAATTGTAATAATTTAATCTAATTACACTCTATAACCAATTAAAAATATAATATAACCCTATAAATAAATTATATTAAATTTTAGTTTTGAATACAATTATTTCATTTTCACTATTCATTAAAAAATGTATCATAGCAGAAAAATACCAAAAATTTACCCAAATTAAATTTTGATGACCTGATTCTGAATAAAAATATTTATTTTGACAAATAGTACATATAAATTATCCAAATCTAGATTTAATGTTGGTTCACCATCAATATGAGGTTAATCAACCTTTACAATAATATTAGACTATTTGTGCTAAAAATTATATTCAATCACATATTAATCCTCTAACATTTATTTTATAAATGAGAACACATTTAACAAGAATGTATAATCATATTGTAGTATTTTTTTGATTCTAGAAAATAAAATTTCTAGGTGTTTAGAACCATTTAAAATATTCTTATATTAATATTTTTCAGTATAACTCAACGTTCTATGCAACATAAGTTTTCAATGAAAATTTTTGTTGCATATTCGGTATGCCATCGATCATATCATCCTTTTTAATGTAAAATTAATATTTAATTCAAAAAATTTAATAACTATGAAAATTTTACATTCATTATTTACCTAGGATGTTACATCCTTCAACCATTTTGGGAATTACATCCTCAAAATTTTAAAATAGAGCACATAAATATCATTATAAGTCCCACATCAGAAAAAATAGTAAATATAACTATCACATTAAAAGAAAGAAAGAGTAGTTAAAAGGTCACCAAAGATAATCAATTCTAAGATTCCATGTAGGAAAATATAGATATGTAATATTGATTAACTCTCATAGATTAATATTGAGTGATATAGAACATGATCACAAAATGTAAAAATCCATAATACCATAGATTGGTGGTTGGGTAAAAGTCCAATGATAAAAGAGAGATTATTACATATTTTCATCAAGATCATTCTCATCGAGTTGAATAATTTTAATAATAACTTCACTAAGATCGAAAGGAAATATACGTACTTGTTCTGAAATGTTTCTTACTTTAATAAAATTCTACTAAAAACTCATATTTTTTCCAAAAATTTAGTACTCTAGATGACATGGTAACAAATGAAGTGCTAGAGTCAACATCTTGAGTATAACATAATCAGTAAAATATGAACTATACATTTCCCATGTCCTAAGAAATCAATCAAATACAAAAAGTATAGTTCAAGATCAGATAATCCTTGAAATGTATATTCCATTATAAAAAGAAAAACTACTCTTAGTCTCCAAATTCAACAAACAATCCTGATGGATCAAAAAGTCTATTCAATTCACTATTGTACATAATTTTTTTCCAAATAATCTAAAATATTTTTGAAACCCATAACTCAGAAGAATTAAATTATATAGTCTTCCATAGTAAATTTTAATATTTATCTCAAAATACAACTGACTACTCTTAATGTCTCATACTGAATTGTAATTAACCAAATCAGATATTCTCTATGATAGGATAATCATTTCTATCAATAACCTAGATCATCATATTGACATAATAAAAAAATATTCTTCCTAATTAAAATTTCACCATTAATCATCAAAAGAAATGTAATTATTTATTGAATAACATTTTCACATGTCAAACATCATGGTCACACATACTATAAAAAGACTTATAATTTCGTCACATAATAAATATATCCTTAATACTTTTATGCATTTCATCATCCTAAAATCTTTCATAACTCATTAATAACTTTTAGGTTTACATCTTACTGATTCAATGTTCTTCATGATCCATTAACCAACACGTAACAACATATTATGAAATACATCATTCCAACTAACAAAATAACAAATTATATCCTAGGATTCAAAAATATTAAATCATATATTAAGAAATAATAACAACCATTCATTGTTCATTGCCATTTTTTCATCCTCAATCAGAATGGAATTAGGTATTGGTAAACATATATTTGTATGATCCTAGAGATCTCATTCTTGAAACTTATTTCTAGGAAGTCTATTTGTATAATGACCATGAACACCACTTTTAAAAACACTAAAATGATCCTTTAGAAAGAAATTATTTCCCTTTCCTAGATTCAATTGTATGATTCCTTTCTCTATGGATGGTTCATGCATTATGAACTTAATTACCACATATATTGCATCTTCTCGTCCCTTTGAAGCATTTTCATAAGTGTTTCTTTCAACGACGTTGACACATTAGATTTTGAATATAATTAAAATTATGATTATTTCCTAAGAATCATTAGGGGTTTTTTTCTCTCATACACGATTACTTATATAAATCAACTAGGCTTAGATGGTCAATAATGACTCCAGATAGTTGGTTTCCAAAGACCACAAGAGTTCTCATTGCATCCCCCATTAAATTTTCCTTCTTATTCAAGAAACTGTTAAAATTTTCTTCACATCCAATGTTTCTTTGGTTCTTTCTATATTCATCCATTGAATAACAGAATGCTCAGTGTGAGTATATCAGTAAAATAATCATATATTATCTTATGATGGGGGTAAAGAAAAATATATACTTATTCATTTTATGTTAAACACATTCATTTTATCTAAAATAAATATGGATATTTTTAATATTCTAATCATTATGGTTTTGAATCTTCTATATAAATAACACCCTATACTCTAATGTTATTTAGTCCAACCTCGGATACCAGCAATACGAATCTGACCTTAAACATTACATAATCATTAGTGAAAAAATAAATCACATTGAGGATCATTTCAGGTCTAAATTTTAGATAATTATGACATAACGATCACATTACATTTCAAAAATTACAACGTAGACACCTCAACTAAATTTTATTTTTTTTATGAAATACATACACTTAGAAAACATGTCTTTCTCATTTTTTAGATTTAATGATTTTTCTATGGTCCCATCCTTGACTATATTTATCTCTGAGTCATGTAAGAAACATTTTAAAACAATGGATGATCCAAAAATGCTTAATAAGTGTTGTAAAATAATAAATTAAAACATTATCCTATCAATAAATAAAAATTAATGAATCAATACTTTTCAATAATAACATACGTCATAAAATCATATGATTTATGAATAACACACATAAATCATAAATCATAAAGGTATCTTCTGGCATTCATAACATTCATAAATTGTTGATATAATAGTTACATAAGTAGTTACGTTGGAATACCCATCACATTATGTTCCTTAAATATATTAGTAGAAACATTATCGTTTACTCCCTCATGTTACCCAATGCATTGGAGAGGTATCCCAGGCTCACCTACCCTAGGTTTATCATGACACCACCCAAATATGTAATCAATTTCCAATAATAATAACATATTCATAACATATAAAACATGAATAATGGAAAGACATCATTTCCACATTGTAATCAAAATATATCATTTCATGATATTGACATAATCAATGCATAATCAAACCATTTACAAAACCATTCAATAAATATATTTTTGAATCAAAGTATCCCATTCAACATTGAATATATTAGAGGACTTAACATTTTTAAACATTAATGTCCATATAAATATATCCTTTAAAAAAATTAACTAATGGCCATTAATGTGATTGATTTCAAAGAACAAGTCATTAAAACATTTAAAAAAATTTAGTTAAAAAGTTTTTAAAAAAACGAGAGACTCTTGAATACTAATAATTGGGGAATAACATTTATCATTACATTATAATATCATGGGAATAATGGTATTCAATATATTTTTTTACAATGTATAGTATATTCACCATATAATATTTAATTTGTGCATAATAACTTTGAAGCCAAAATGGAATGTAAATTGAGAATAAATACCTTACAAAAACGAGATCCTTATATTAAATAAAAATTAAATTACATAATAATGTGTAAAAAATATAAGTATACTCAATTTTATTGGAAATTGTGTGTAAAAAAATTAGAGAACTATCACACATATTTTTTGTAAAAACAACTCCAATGACTTGGATGTTTAACTCAATGAATGGAAATTGAGTTAAAATTACTCTTATCAAGTTCATATCAATGGAATGAGAATTTATCAATGGAGTGATTATGTGTATCCAAATTATATCCACACAAAGTGGAGTGAAAATGAAAAAATAAAAAAAGTGATTCCACATATAATGATAACATGACTTAATTAAGAATTATATGGTTAACACTAGGAATGGGAATTGGGATTAAAAGATCTCTTAACTATTTGTTAACTTAAGAAAAATACTACACATGAAATAAGGATCATAGAATGAATATTTAAATAACCATAAATTAATTTATATTATACAAATAATACAATCATGGGCATTACATACACAAAAAAAGGAAATAGTGGAAAACAAAGCATGAATCTCACGGGAATAAAAAGTGATTGAAAACCCCATACACCATTGTAATCAACCAAGATGTATGTACAAAATATAATAAACACCAAATGAATAATATAATATTATTAATATAAATAGAATCAAGATAATATATATCAAATTGTAGTACACAATAAACCACATGCCAAAAATATGTGGTGAACAGTGGAAGTTTTAGAGAATTAAAAGTGAGATAAGAATCCTCTTACCTCAAAACCGACTTGACATGTTCGTTCTTCAATATCCAGCATAATAAACATAAGAGAATTTATACTTTATCAAGTACATTTTTCATTTTTATTATTATATTTATATCACTTATTACTATTTTATAAAAATTATGCAATCATTTAACTTAATAATGGTCATTTGGTTGATATTTGGTACTTGAGTCAAAAATGAACTCTTTATAATTACAAGTTGTTCTTTTGGTAAAAATTATATTATATCCAAATAATTTTCATGATTTAGATATTGTATTAGTCATATATATCCAATATATTTATTTATTTCTAATAGTACAAAACCTTTGGATATTAGAAATTAAATACATAATTCATGGAGACAGTAAGTCGTACGTACACATGAATGCTGCTTTAATTTATATTTTGTATTTTAATGGAAGGAAAATTTAATGATTCATATGTATATTATAATTACAATATAATATCATATATAATTTCAATAATCTTAATCCTTATATGTTTCACATATGGAATTAATGAGTCATATCTCTTTGATGGGGTGGTAGGATGCAATTCCACAGTTTAAATTATCTTATTTACCCATTATGGAAACCATAAAGGTATGATATAAAAAAAATAATGAAGTATAGAGAAAATATAAATATAATATATATCACATTTAAATAAGGTTCTATCTTAATGGAATCCATTAAAGGCTGTATGATAAGATTGAACAATCATCATTTCGTGGGGTAGTAGTTTTCCGTCCACAGAAACAATATGTTCTTTACCAACATGATGGAGATTTGTGTATGTGTAGTTTGAATCCTTCTCATAAAAAATCATAGAATATTTAGGATACTGGTGTTGTAAAAAATATAGGAATAGAAATAGTTTATGTGGATTGAGATGAAAAATAAAATAAATGAACATAGAGAAGACATTACTTTTAAATCGAGTATCTCACATTTCTTTGAACCAAAAGGGTCACATGAAGTGCATTCTGCCAAAAGTAAGGCTTGTAGGAGGAAGAGATTGTTTTTTTGAGATTAATTGGGCAAATTTTTGGCAAACCAAGGTGCTTGATTGTTTTGATTAATGGGTTATTTGATAGGGAATTTTATAGTGGGGAGAGGTTATTTAAGAAAATTCAAAAATATTATTTTATTATAAAATTATTATCTATTTATAAACATCCAACACTAGTTAAAGTAGAAGATAATACGACTCTTGCTTGAAATAAAATCATCCAATAATAATTGGATAGGTTTGTGATATTTTTTTAAATTTTAAATTCTTATTTATTTAAATAATTCATTAATGATGAAAACAGTGCATCATTTTTGTGTCATAAATAATTTTATTTATATGATGTTGAAAAAATATTTAAAAAATACCATGATATTGGATGTATTTATATAATTAAAATTTTTACTTATAGTCGAAGATATATATTATATGACCCAGGTAATAATGGATTTACTAAAAGATATATGTATATGGAATTTTTTCTATACTTTAATTTCATTAATAGAAGGTGTCATTGTCACTATTAAGTACCTCTATAGAGTTCCAAAATCGACCCAAGGACGGTCATGGTTATAAATGTATCAAACAATTGGATTAATAACCATGTTAGGGTAATTTAATATTATTTTAATTTTTTTACATTTAATTTCATGGTTTACCTTTAATCGCGGTAAATACTAGTCAAAAGATACTATTAACCAAAATTTATATTCACACTTTTGAACCACATTTTACTTACAGATAAAAACCTTTTATGCCATACTTTAGAAATTTAATTCCCAGAAGTGGTAAAATTTCATTTAAATGAATATTATAGAATTTAACTACTACTAAGTGTTTTCACTATTCAGAAAAAATTCATGGTTTTCAAAAAAATTCAAAAAAAACACCACAAGTTATATTTGATATTTTGAATTAAAAAATGACTTCAATTTTACCATATCCAGAATATTTAATTTTCATTAATTAATTTAAAATTAACTCTATTTGTCAAAACAATAAAGCGTGTTTTACGAAATAATAACAATCAAAAGACCGACACTGGTTTATCTCCAATTTCATAGTTAAATTACATCCAATGACCAACATTGGATTAAATTTAAAAAATATTGTATAAATAACATTTATAACCATTTATAAATGTAATATAATAATACAAATAAATTTAATTAAAATGATTTTTTGACTTAAAATACAATATTTTTCACTATACAATATACAAATTGAATTTTTTCAGAAAATGACCAAAAATTTACCCAATGTAAATTTTGATGTCCTGATTTTAGAGAAATATTTTATTTCATCAAATTGACATAAAAAAGTGACCAAAACTACATTTAATGATGGTTGTCCATCGAAAGGTGGTAAATTGTCCTTCTAAAGTATATTAGACTATAAGTGCTTAAAATTAGATTCATTCACATTTTAACACTCTAAAATTTACAGGATAAATGGGAGAACATTTAACAAACATGTATAATAAAATTTAACTTAGTTCTATTAATTCCCACCTATACAACGAATAGGTGTTAACTGCCATTTAAAATAATATTATATTACTGTTTTTCAGTATAACACAACGTTTTTTACGACATATGTTTTCAATGAAACCAGTTGTTGGTTATCAGGTACGCCATTGAACATAGCTTTCCCATTAATGTAAATTTAATAATTTATTCACAAATCTTAATAATTATAAAAATGAAATATTCTTCATTTTCCTGTGATATTTCACACAATATTATATTAATTTTTTATAATTTTTTATATTCATTTCACATATCTACATTATTATATTTCAAATATATGTCATCCTGACTAGATCACCTCTATGAATGTGGTTGGAACAATCACCATGTGGAATCATGAATGCCTCCCGGTAGGCTATAGGATTCCATCTAGTAGTAATGTTATAATCATGGTTTCGTGGGGAGGTATTACCTTAATAATTAGAGAGGTACAATGGTTTAGGAGTATATAAACAACATATAACAACATAAGTTGTAAATAATTTAAATAATAAAATTATATGTATAATATATTATATGATAAAAAAGTCCAACAATAGTTTAAAATAATACATGTAAGTTAGATAATGATACACGTGAAACATTATTCATTAAAAATGAAAAAAAAATGTCATCACTCTGATCATCTGGACATAGAGCCCAGTCTTATTCTTTCTAAATGCCATGTACACCACACATCACAAGAAATTTATCCCAATACATACAACGAAGATGATTTAATATTGTGTCAATAGTTCCCAATAAGTGTGTGGGATAATAATATATATTGGCCAACACACATTCCATATAACCAAATAAATTACATTATATATAACTTAATTTTGTATGCTGTTATAAGGAAAAATAATAAAAAAGTACTGATGAGTGAATAAACTACAACCTGAACTAGTTCCAATGGGACACCTGGTAGCTATACCTATTTTGATACCCATCTAGGTATCTATATAGGTGTGTAGATCCTCTTAAATCATGGGAGATCACCCAAATAGGTGGATTATTCAACAATAGAAGATGAATCAATCAATAATTCACTATAAACATATGACCTATTCCATTGGGGTAACAGAAATGTCACCATCAATCATAAATATAGTCTCACACGAATGAATCATTTGCTTATACCCAACCCCTTAGAAATTATGATGATATGTTATTCTATATAGAATTCTATACCAATGAAACTTCCCCTCAGGTGGCATGAAAATTTGAACCGATACCTTAGGAAATATACCCAATGATTCATCCTCAAACATCCCTCATAACCTTATACTCTTTCCATGGGCATCAAGTAACAATTATCTATGCCATATTTTCATACATAAGAACATCCTCCATGCCCTCAGGTATCTACATTAAACATGATTTATATTAAGAAAAAATAAACATGTAAATCATCAAAAAAACATCTCAGGATCTAATCACATTTATCTCATATAATCATAAATGCTAATAAATAATAAGACATAAATTATAGAATCAATCATACCTTATATATCATCCTATGACACAATGAGAAATTTATAAAAATCACCATCTATAAAGAAAAATATTTTGATTATCCTTGGTTCATATTTATCATGATAATTATGTCAAACATGTTTAATTAATCATTTAACCATAAGTTTGTTAATATCAAAATTTAATAAAATTATACTATTTTATTCTTCCCTGATAAATGGAAAAAAAATTATAAATAAAAAAATGAGTATTGTAAGAATGTAATCAAATAGTTTATCCCATATATTATAGTGAATTATTTTCAAACAGAACAAGTATTAATTTTGTGCATGTCTAGATCACATATCGAGTGGTTTTAGGTCTCAGTCTCCTTGACAATAGAACTAATTTAAAATTAATATAGGTTTAGAAAATATAAGATTATGGTTTAACATGTGTTATCCAATATATTTTTCTGAGACATGAACATGATGTAATGTCCAAACATATCATAATTACTACAAATAATTATATTATATAAAGGTGGATTTTGTTTATAGAATGCACCTGCGACACAATGCTATAAAAATAATGTGTGGGATAGGTTATAATACACATATTCATATTTATAATTAATTACTTGAGGAAAAGGAATATCATGAATATAATTATCCAATGAAAAATCCATCAGGTCCAAATATTTCATTATAATCATTTACTTATGTGTATAAAAAATGGAATATCATTATAGTCTCTTGGTTTCAGTCCATTTAATACTATTTGATTAATTTTATAAAAATAATCATTATCATGCATTATCCATATATTTTAATAAAACTCTATCAATTTACCAAACATGATTAAACTCCATTTTTAACTCATTCTATTTATTGAAATCATTCAACTATGGTCACACAATAAAACAATGTAAATTTAACATTTATTAAAAATGAATAAATGGACAATTTGAAATGGATAACCCAATAGGGATGGATAAGTCCATTTTGAAAACCTCAATGGGTTTCGCATGGAGAGATGGTCACAAGAGACACAACAAGGATTCATAATTAATAGTATATTCTATTAAAAGGAATATCTAGAAGGATCCATGTAGTGGAACAATGAAATGATGTCAAAATACAATGATAAGATGTAAAATAGAATAAGGTCCCTATAATGGTAACTACCATTCATATAGAAACATTCATTTTTTTAAAAACAATCCATGTGATTAAATGTTTCATTATTTTAACAGAATATTTATATAGGGGAATAATAATTTTACGAATACTATAAGCGGCCACATAATATCAGTCCACATAGTAAGCTCTCACAAGAAAGAATAAGAAAAGATCAATGCTATAAACCATGTATGATGGAAATCTTAAATAATCACTCTGATTTTTTAAAGATAGTTCAATCAGTTAGAGGCTTATTATGATAAATAACATGAGATTTCATATAAAAAAAATCATGTATCATAAATTAGAATTTATTTATTTTAAAATCATACAATGCTAACTAAATTAATAGAAGTATGAATGGAATGAAATTAAGGTATTCTTAATTTTGAAGTAAATGGAATGAGATTATACATCAAGAAGGATCCAAGATAAACATTCAGAATTTATAATCATAGACTAAAATAATTCAAATCTATCATGGTGAGTGCCAATCACTTATGTAAAATATCTACGAATAATTAAATTAAAAACTAAATTACAACACTACAAAAAATTTGGGCTATAACCAAGGTTTAAAAATGTGGATATATGTCCTCAAACCGTGGAAATAAGTAATAGCCATGGTTTGATAAACTGTGGCTGTATTTATAGACTTATAGCCATGGTTTAGAACCATGATTGTACTATAGAACAGTCACAACTTATTTCCATGGTTAGAAACCGTGGTATTAGACCCTATAGCCACGGTTAGAACTGGTGGAAATAAACCTATATCCATAGTTAGAAACCATGGAATTATAGCCTATATCCCCAGTTAGAACCTGTGGAAATATAAATATATCCATAGATAGAAACCTTGTCTATAGTGTATGAATAACCACAAAAAAATAGCCCCCACCCCCTGCACAACCACCCCCTGCATTAGCCCACACCCCTATAGACCCATCCGTTTTGGACACTAGACACCCCCCTCCTGGACATCACCCCTGAAATTCCCCCCTCTTGGACAGACCCTGGACACCTCCCAACTAGACAGACCCTAGACACCTCCCACCCAGACACTGGAAACCCCCCTAGACAGACCTTGGACACCCCCCCCCCCGGACAGACCCTAGACACCCCCTTGACAGACCATGGACACCCCTCAGATAGACCTAGGAAACGCCCTAGACCATAGACACCCCCATACCCTTGACAGATCCCCTTTGAGAGCTCAAACCACCACTCCAGTGGACAGCCACCCCCACCCTCTTGGACAGACCCTGGAACCCCCAGATCCTGGACACCCTACAGACATTGGACACCCGACAGTCCCTAGACAGATCACCCTAGAAATCCCAGACCTCCACTCCTTGGACATCCACCCCGCCCTCCTTTACAATCCACGGAACCCCCCCCCCCCCAGCCTAGACACCCCCATACCCCCAGTCTTTCACCACCCACCCCACCCTTACCGTTTCCCCTCCCCTGACCCTTCCAACCCACACTTCACACCCCTACCATCCCCCAGTTGCACCCCTTCCATCCCCCTCCCCCTTCCAATACCCCCCCCCCCCCCGCCCCTGCCAGTCCCCTCTAAATTAAATTATACATGAAATCCAAATAAATTAGAAGAATTAAACAAATACAAATATAAAAAACACATAAATGCACTTTCATGACTCTCCTTATTAGAAAATTTATTAAATAAATCTAGAACCAGCTCAAAAATACCTACAACAAAAGGTAGAACATAGTAGTGCTCATCCCTTAAAATTATGGTAAAACAAAATATCATTGAATATTCAAAAATAATATAACTCAATAAACAAGTATAGTAGATCCCCCCACCCTTACTAGACCCCCATGGACAACATCCCCCCCCCCAACTGGACCCCCTAGTCATCAGGCCCTCACTATTGGACCCCCCATGGACAGTAGCCCCCCCTCCAATTGGACCCCCTGGACAACCCCAACCCCCCCTGGAAAGAATCCCCCCTACTAAACCCCCCTCGAAAGAAGCCCCCCTACTGGACCCCCTTGACAGAAGCCCCCCAGCTGGACACCCCTGGACAGAAACCCCCCTCTCTACTAGACCCCTAGGATAGTAGCCCCCCTGTTGGACACCCCTGGATAGCAGCCCCAGTAGCCCCAGCCCCATTCCCCCAAGAAAACATCCCCCCACTACACCCCCTGATCTATCATCATGTTAAAAGGAAAATATCACATGATGTGGGTAGAAATAAATCCATGCTGCCCAAGGCTCATTCAAAATCCATAAGTGCATGAATGAAGAGTCTATCCAGACATGGAGCTAAATTGGAAAGGACAAACTGGTAGAGAAAATTTTCTCCACCCAACATCTCACATTGATGATCAAGGGTATACACATTATTAATTAATTATTTATTATTTTAGTGTTATTATTATTCAATATAATTCAGGGAATTGAAGGTGAAATAGGTTCTCAATAAGAGATAAAGTGAATGGAAGTATGCTGGAATACCTATTCGAGATATGATAAAAAGTCACTGTATTGGTATGATTTATCAAATGTTATTCCAAATAACATCAGTAGGACATATCTTCATTGATGGAGTGAAGATATAGTGTCTCCTCGATGGAGAGATTAGTGTAGAAGACCCTTATAATCTACCATACATATTTATTACATTCAAATATGGAATTTTTGGAAAGTGCACACACCCCCACCCCCTGCGCATCATAGTATGATTTATGAAATTGTATTCTAAAGAATATTAGGAGAAAAGATATGCCAAAATAGATTAAATATAGTGTGTCTCCACGATAGGGAGATTAGTGGAGAAGACCCTGGAAAAGATGCCAGACATATTTATTCAATGAAAATCTGGAATTTCTGGAAAGTGCTTGAAAAAATCATTGATGAGGTATGAATTTCTCTCATCCATTTTATTGACTGAATAATGTATATTATTAAGGGGGAGAAATTGAATTAATCAATGACAAGATTTTTATGAAATTTTAGATCACAATTCTGATTTTTAAAACTAGCTACATGTACTTGAATATTTTCAACATGTGTATTGGGTTTAGTGCAAGATCTCATGTTGAAATTCCAAAAATAATGACGATATAAATTGTCACCATTTAGTTTCAACATGAGGATATATGAACAGACCCTAAATTATTCATAGTAATTAGACTATGGTTATAGGGTCACACCCCTGCCCCCCTGCACACCCAACCCCTGTCCCCCGGGCACACACCCCCTACCACCCCTGCACACCCCGCCCCTGCCCCTGCACACCCCACCCCTACCCCCAACACATCATGGCATGATTTATCAATTGGTATTACAAAGAACATTACAATTAAATATCTACCATAATGGAGTAATTATTGTGTGTCTCCTCGATGGGGAGATGAGTGAAGATGTCCTTTGAGAAGCTGCCAGAATTTTTTATTCCATGAAAATATAGAATTTCTGGAATGTGCTTGAAAAAATCATTGATGAGGTAGACATTTATATCATCCCTGTTAAAGACCAAATAATTTATCATATTAAGGGGGAGAAAATTAATTAATAAATTATAATAAGTTGATGAAATTTGAGATATCAAGGATGATTTCAAAAACCCGCTACATGTACTTGAATGTTTTCAACATGTGTATTGAGATGACTGCAAGATCTCAGGTTGTAATTCCAAAAAGAATGAATATATCAATTTTTATCATTTGGTTTCAACCTGAGGACATCTATACATCCCCTCAATGAGTCATGGGAAATAGAATCAGTTGGTATCATGTTCACACCCCTGCCCCCCTTCACACCCCTACTCTGGCCCCCGTGCACACTCCCTCCACCCCCCTGCACACCCCACCTATGCCCCCTACACACCCCACACCTTTCCCCGACACATTTTGGTATGATTTTTCAAATGTTGTTCCAATAAACATCATAAGTATAGATATTCCTTGATGGAGTGAAGATATTGTGTCTCCTTGATGTGCATATGAGTGGAGAAGACCATTGAGAAGTTTCCAGACTTATTTATTCCATCAAAATCTAGAATTTCTGGAAAGTGCATGAAAACAATAATTGATGAGGTATGAATTTCTATCATCCATGGTAATGACCTAATAATTTCTCATATTAAGTGGGGGGGGGGGATTTGAATTAATCCATGAAAAGAAGTTGAGGAAATTTGAGATATCAAGGACGATTTTTAAAACCTGCTACATGTACTTGAATATTTTTAACATGTGTATTGAGATGACTGCAAGATCTCAAGTTGTAATTAAAAAATGAATAATGATATCAATTTTCATCAAGGGGAACTAATTTCGCCTTTCATTTTTGGGATTTTCATGGAGAATTTATCACGCATCCTGGAATGCAGGAGGCATGGGGCTAGTGCGGTGGCTGGTGCGGTGGCCAGTGCAATCTGGAGTGGCTGGTGCAAGCGGGGAGGCACATGGCAGGGGGATGGTATGAAGCTAGTGCAGGCTAGAATAGGTGGTAGGGGGATGGTGTGGGCTGGATAGTAAGTTGATGGGGGGGCTGTTGGGCATGTGGATGGGGATGGTGTGGGCTGGGATATAGGAGGTCAGGGGATGGTGAGGGCTAGAACTGGTGGTTGGGGTTGTTTTGCAGGTGGTAGAGGGCTGGTATGAGTGATTTGTAGGAGGTTGGGGGTGGTGGCTAGTGCAGGCTAGATTATAGGTGGTTGGGGGCTGGTGCGTGCTTGAATGCAAGTGGAAGGGGGCTGTATTGCTGGTGGAAGGGGGTTGGTTGTAGGTACTGGGGCGATTGTGGGGGTCTATTCGAAGGTGGTAGGGTGGGCTATTGCGGGCTGGAAGGCAGGTGGCAGTGGGCTGAATTGACGGTGGAAGGGGGCTGGTGTGGGATAGATGTGGCTAGAGTAGGGCCAATTCATGGTATTACCATGGCGTGACCGTGGTGTGACCTCATAGTTACCGCGGCGTGACCAGTCTAGTGGCATCTGCGTGGAAGCATCCTCCATCCAGAAGCAAATGGAGTGAGAGGAGGCCGAGAAACATTCCGACCATCTCCCCACCAGAATAAATTGTGATTAGTCAATATCAACATTGATTACAAGACTAATGGAAGAATATCACTACGAACCGCTATGGGGTGTCGTCTTGGAGAAGGGTCAAATACTAGAATTACCATGACATGACCACGTCGTGACCGCGGTGTGACCACGACATGTCGGACCTATCCAGTGGAATCTACGGTGAAGCATATTCTGGCCATGAGCGAAGGGAGATGGAGAAGGTGGGGAAACATTCCTGTCATCGCCCTGCCTGCAGAAATTGGGATTAGTTAGTATCAACATTGATAAAAATACTAATGGAATACTATCCATGCGAACTATTGTGGGTTGAAATCCTTGAGCAGGACCAAATCCAGGCGTAACCACGGCGTGACCGCGGCGTGACCACGACGTGACCATGGCATGACCGCAACGTCACCATAGCGTGTTGGCCTGATCCAGTGACATCCGTGGGAAAGAATCTTTCAGCCAGGAGAGAAGGGAGCGGGAGGAGGTGGGGAAACACTTATTCCATCACCCCACCTACAGAAATTGTGATTAGTTAGTCTTAACATTAATCAAATGACTCATGAAATACTATCACTGCGAACTGCCGTTGGGTGTCCTCCTAGAGAAGGGCCAAATCACGGAATTACCACAGAATTACTATAGCATGACCACGACATATTGGCTCGGTCCAGTGACATTCGTGAGTCATAATCTTCCAGCCATGAATGAATGGAGCAGGAGGAGGCGGGGCAACATTTCTTTCGTCGCCCCACCTAAAGAAATTGTGATTACTCAGTCTCAACGTTGATCACAAGACTCATGGAATAATATCACTATGAACTGCTATGAGGTTTCGTCCTGGAGTAGGGCCAAATCACGACATTACCAGGGCGTGACCGTGGAATGAGCGTAGCATCACGACGACATGACCACAGAGTGACTGCGGCTTTCCCGCGACATGACCGTTGTGTGACCGTGGCATGTTGGATAGGTCCATTGACATCCATGGGGAATCATCTTATGGCCAAGAGCGAAGGGAGTGGGAGTAGGTGTGGATACATTTCAGTCATTTCCCCACCGGCAGAAATTGTGATTAGTTAGTCTCAAAATTGATCACAAGACTCATGAAATACTATCACTGCAAACTGCTGAGGGATGTTGTCCTAGAGCAGGGCCATATCACAGCATGACCGCGGCATGACTGCGGCCTGACCACAGCATGACCGTGACTTGTTGGCCCGGTCCAGAGACATTTGTGGGGCAGCATCCTCTAGCTATGAGCGAAGGGTGAGGGAGGAGGTTGGGCAAAATTCCAACCATCGCTCTTCCTATAGAAGATAGAACAAATCAACTATTCAATATTCTATCACAAAGCATCACTGGAGGAGGTTTTAGTTAGGGGAACAATTACGCAATGTAGAATGGGAAACAAAATGTCCGAAAATAATCATACACCATAGACAAATCATTTACAAATTCATTAACATTGCCTAAATATGTAAATTTTATATATTATATTCAAAGCATGAAAAGAAAAGTATCATGGTCAAGGCATATGCCTACTAGGGCAATGTCATCATAGTTAAATGTGTTTGATAAGCCAATTTATATTATTCAAAGAAAACAAAAACTAACTATCCACTAAAGAAAAACCAACAAGAGGTAAATGAAAGACTCATACCAAATCTAAACATTATTGAAATAAATATCACTACTATTTATTTTAGAAGAAAATGCAACTCCATTGGAGTGGTCTTATTATAAAATCATATCATTTCTTTATCACAAAATTCATTTAATTATATTTAACTTTTATTATAAAACTCATTCAAAACAAATAAAATGCAATAATTTTAGAAACTAGATCAACATAACTATCACCATGAGTTTTTGCAGATAGCTCACCTCTATTGGAGGGGATTTATTATAGAAACATGGAATTATTTATCAAATGAAACAATTAAATTAATGAAAACTTTTTCAATATATTCTATTAAATATAATTAATCAAAATTAAGAAAGAAGAAAAATTCAATTTTAATAATTCTTAAATTAAAGAGGCTATAAGTGGGATCCTACCTCAATTTGGAACCAAACTATCCACTTAGGCTCTTGGAGATTTCAAACTAAATTTTTTTCTCCCCGTCTGTGTATACGCACTTTCACACACATTCAAGGACACCTAGACCCTATACCCACAGCCACATGGCCATGAGCATATGGAAGGGTATCCTTGCTCATATGGTTATATGCATATACCTATCTCCACACACCTGAGTATGAATTCATATATATATACACTGTCACATATCAAATTTAATGCATGTAAAATAAACTATAAATTAAAAAAAATAAAATGACTCACTACTTGAAAATGTACCCTTGCTCTAGTATTCAATGATGTTGTATTTCTCCAAAATTGATTGTTACTCCAACATGTATCCTTGTAAGCAGGATCAAAACCCTGTATGAATGTTGATTATAGATAATATATTGAAAATATAAATGTGTGGTAAAAACTATTTCAATATAGTGTTAAAAATTCAAAATTATTTTAGACACTACCTATAATTATCTATGTGTGGGCCTGTATATGGTGAGATAGATATGTAGGATTATGAAAATACACTATGTATAATTATCTTCAATGCACATGACTTGTGTGACATTAAAATGGGGTTAATATTATTTGTTATGTGGTCAGACCATGTAATAATCATTCAACATCAATTATAATGTCATAATAACAACTACTACATCTTCTATTCATATTTAACAATATGCTCCACATATCTTATAAAACATTGTTCTCTATTTATCAACATCATGAACGATTCCTAAACTTTATTCATTTTAGAACATGATCTTGTGAACCAATCACAGAACATTGGTCTAATACTGCTAAGGGGGTTGAATTGATCAAAAGAAACTAATTTATCTTATAGGAAACAATTAGAATCCCAAAATTCTAATAACACCAAGCATAAAACCCAACACTATGATGTATATTAAATATCTTTCCAATTTCTATACATTTAAGTGGACTGTACTTCAAAAAAATTCATCATTCCTATTTTTAATTATAACCTATCCAATGATTTCAATCGAACCTCCCCCTTATTGAGTGTATCTACGGGCCATCATGAATAACACAATTATTAATAAATATTTTCCAACATTCCACAATAATGTGTTATGAAGATACAAATTATTTTAGTAAATATGTAAAAGATGATTATTTAAGGATGAATATATTAATTTTTAAAACAAACCAACCAATGAAATTATGTCAAAATGTAACAAAATGTATAACAAATTAGTATACAATGTGCATGTGGTCCACCCAAATAAGTGATGTTTATTGGGTAATTAGAGGGATTGCCTCCATGTAAACCTGTTATAATCTCAGTCACGAATGATCAATGCATCGTTACTATAGATGTCATTGCATCTATCCCATATTGGGTGTCTGCACACATATGTTAAATATGTGATGAGAAGGATTCTAATTAGAAAATTCACAAATTAGAAATAGATTTATCTCAGATCCTATGCAATTTGATGGAAAATTTGATTTGGATAATTACACCTATACATGAATCAAAAATGTACTGAATGACGGTGTCTTTGACTACAAGAGTATTTGCAACTACAATCTCCTTCAAAATTTCTAGATCCATGCATGGGGAGAGGCAGGAACACATTATTGCTGGTTAAAAACATATAGAACCTCTATTTCCCAATAGTAAAATCACAATGAAATAAAATGTAGGTGATATGATTAACACCCCTAATATGATTCTTTATTAGATGGAGACAAGCTAGGGAATCCACTGGTACCTCTTTGTCTCAATTGAAATATACAATAAAAAAGGGAAGGGTCAAAACTATATTGATATGTATATGTGAGAATATACAGAATATATATATCATACCTGAAAAAATATCAAACAGTACCTGATCATGTCCATCCCTTTTATGTATCCTCATATGGTCCCCAAAATTGGCACCATGAGTTTGGAATAGACAACTCATAGCTTGTGGTGGGATTGGATTTATTCATTATGAATTTGGAGCTCTTATTAATTTTGAAGCATCTCCTTATCCTCAAATGAATCCACCTCTTGAAGGTAAACACTATGAAATAGTGGGATACCCCTAACTATAGTGATGCCTTTCTAATAGAGGTCCATCCACACTACTACCATAGTGACAGTGAATTATTCAATTCGTTGTGAAATTTGGAACCAAATCTTATCTAAAAATAGATGCATTTAATTTCAAACATCCCTGCTATATTAATCTTTACATAGGTATTATATAAATTTCTGGAATAAAATTAAATATACGTATATAGAAATTAATCAATATCTGTACAAATGTATTAATATGTATACATTCTGGATAATAAATCTCTTTACACATATATGGTGCTGAATCCCCCTAACATGAAAGCATCATTAAAGTTTTTTTTTTGGGAAAATAGTATATTATTTCTCGGTTTCAGCTGCTTAATGTTCCTGAAATAAAATGAACTATTATATCCAATCATGATTTATATTTTTTAAAATCAATTAATATAACAGTTTAGACCCAATGTAATAAATGTACAAACAAAATAAGTGACCTAACCTGAAGATTTAGTGAAAATTGGTATAGATTTCCGATTTCTGGGATCATCTTGATGTGTTTCTTTAATAGAATATCAATGTGAAATCATTAAAGAGATGAAATTTTTAATAATTTATTCTCTTCTGATTTACAAGAAGAAATAATAAAAAACAATTGAATAACAATGCTAATAAAAAAAGTGATAAAAATGATCAAAATTAAAGCATAAAATTTAGAATCATAATATAACATTTGTCTAATTAAATTTCATTGCAATTTAAATTAACTTTAGCAACATATAACATTCCAATAAATTTCTGAAAAATAATAATGAAGGTAGGCAATTCCAATTGAGGACCTATATCGAGAAGCGATAAAACCAAAAAGTCAAGAGGAAAAAAATACATCCAGGTATACAAATTTAATACGCTACTCATTCTTAGCAGATATTTACAATTAATTTAGAGTTTTTAACCTATGAATAAATAGATTTTATTTAATGAACGGGTTTATAAAATTTTTTGTTTAATTAAATAAGAAAAATAAATTAATATTTGCGACACAATAGTCTTTTATAAAACAATGATAATTTACAGACAACAAAATACTGG
This sequence comes from Viscum album, assembly GCA_963277665.1. Lineage (NCBI taxonomy): Eukaryota > Viridiplantae > Streptophyta > Magnoliopsida > Santalales > Viscaceae > Viscum > Viscum album. Next base: position 1,779,276,246 of record OY728121.1, on the reverse strand, counting down.
AAATCAACTATATAAAATCTCTATATAAATGAAAAATAATTTAAATAAATGAATAATTTGAATAATTAAAGATGAAAATTATAGATTTCATAAAATCAATAAATTAAAATGGATTTAAAATAACAATAAATAAATCCTAGTGAATTTTGACAATTTTAATGATTCTGATGGATAATATTACAATAAATATAAATTGATAATTGAGAAATATTTGAAGTACATACCTTTTATACAATTCTCCCTGCCCAACAATTTTGTAAGGCACATTGCAATAGCATTTTCAATACCATTTCCTATGATGCTTGTCCTGAAAGCATAAATCACATTAATGAAATGATAACTATAACATGTGAATAATAATTACAAGAGTATACATGTTAATTTTAATCTATAAAATAAGACAATATAGAAATTTTTCCATTTTAATGCCATTGATGTTGGAAGATGAATCATAATCACATAAACCTGGGAATTAAACCTACAAATTATAGATTTCAAAAATGAAATTAATTAAAATGGAAATTGAAAATTTAAAACATTAAATGAATGAAATAATTTTTTTAAAATTTAAATGATTTCAATAGATAAAATTACAATAACTAGTAATTGATAATTGATAAATAGTATAACTACACATCTTTTATAATATTCTCCCTATCCACACCCCTTTCCCCCCTCCCTACCCCAGGCACACTGCTCCCCCAGACCCCTTCACCCCCTCCTGGACAGCCCCCTCCCCTTGCACCCCGTGCACCTCATTGTCAAGAAGGTTGTACCTATCCATTAAAAATGATAATGTCCTAAAAACCATCCCTGATCAATGAATATAGTTATAGAATTTTGTATTTCTATCATCGTCAGTTAACCTCTTAATTTTAAATGATTGTTTTCTCATATTTTCTTTGAACATGAGAAAAGAATTGAGTTTGTTTATAGTGTTTAGTTCTTGAGTAGGATAAGATAAGAGGTCATAGATAGGTTTTTTGGATTGCAGATCATTGAGGACATTCTCAAGAATCATCATATCATTGTTATCTTGTTTGGAATTAGAGATACACCGTGTTTTTAGAGTCTGTTTGAGATGTTTCAATTTGAGGTTTCAGGAAAAGGCATCAATGTTATGAGACATTGAAGGCCAATAGTTCTAGATGGTATGGGTGAAATCATCACCAGAGAACCATGCATTGATATATATAAAAGGCAATCAGGGTTTCATGAAAATAGAAGATACATTTAACATGATGGTATAATGATCAAAATTCATCTTGTAAAGAGTGGTTGTTGAGATAGTGTCCCATAAATCTATAACAGGGACATTAATGAAGTATCTATTCAATTTGGAGGCATCCAATTTGTTGTAATGTCTTCTATACCATGTGTACATTACAAAAAAGAGTTTAATTTCAATGATATAAGTGACTATAATCAAGGATTTAAATTATATAATTGAAATGGAAGCACGAGAAGGTTCAGTTATCTCACTTGAGTTAAGAATGAAATTAAAGTCGCCCATTAGAAACTAGGGGTGGTTATGTTCGTTCCTAGAGATGATAGATAATTCCATATAGTTCTTCATTCTAGGTATTTATTTTTATAATTGACAAATAAGAAGAAAGTATGTGTCCCACAAATGTTAAAGTTGCAAATAAATATCTGGACAGAGATATTGAATACCCTACCAATCTGTAAATATGTGTGTGAAAAAATCTATAAAGAATCAGCATTGAGTGTATTATTTATTTCACCAGTAATAACCTCATTATGTTGGAATAAATGTGATTATATAGATGAAAATAAAAATTTAGGTTTAGCGAAGGAATATAGCATAGGATTATGGTTTTTAACCATTATTTTTAAAATAATGAAAATGTCATAGTTAATGATACCCTGGAAATTCCAAAAGGGGATCATCATTAAACCTGAATTTGGAGTTAGTACACCCTTTTTTCTTTATTAAAGATCCATTTTTTATAGTAGTCCTTCTATCCTCAAGGTTAATTTTAGTGGCATATTCTTGTTCATTCCTAGATTTAACTAGAATCTTCTTTGTAGGTTTCCAATTTGGATCATTCATACGTGAGTCTACAAAATTCTTAGATCAGATCGACAAATAACTGATATTGTGATTATAATTCATATTTCCATATTTCATAGAGAAATCATAATTAATTATAGATATAGAAATAGGAGTACATGAAAACATTGAAGTATCCACTGTCTGTTGTTAGGCATTATCCAGATCTGTTGGATGGTACTGATTCAATGGAAAGGAAATATTACATTACTACATATGTTTTGTGTACTATATCTAGAATTAAAACGTAGGTTTGATAGGTTATAAATCATTTTTAATATTTTTATATGTCATGGTATGTGTCTCATGTGAAACAACCATTAAAATACTCATCTGACTCACTGATTCTACCTAAAATGTAATATATTTAGAGTGCGCTAGGGGAGAAAGAGCTAAATCCTTCTATAAATTTTTGGTTACCAACTTCATTTCAAGAGTAGTAATATTATTAGATATGATAGAGGAGTGACTAATAGATCCCAAGGCAGCATGAGATAGTTTTAATGGTTGGGTCTGTAGGATTCAAACAACAAAGCATCATAGAACTAATGTCATCAACACTTTTACCAGGTTGTGAACCATAAAAAGTGTATAAAGTAGAAGAAATTTTTGTAACTGGATCCTTTTTTTCTCCACTCCAGTAACCTCCATGGTCTTAATGGTTTTAGTGGATCCAACGAGATCCATAATTTTAGTCACCTCTATTGATGGTGTACTTACCTTAATTGATTTAAATGTTTCCAAATCCATGGAAATAGTTGCAGTCATACTAATAGTATGTGTGATATAATGAGTAGATTTTGGGATAGATAATAGATTCCCAAAATCTATTGAATGGCTATTTTAATCTATAGTTTTAGAGAAATTATCATGTCTATTTGTTTTACAATTGGTCTGAATCTTTGTCCCATAAGAAATAGTGGCATTTAATAGAGAGTGGTCATAAATTTTTCAAGTACATACAGATGAGGAGTGATCATCCACAAATTGATCATGAAATGATATGATGCACTCATAGTTATTAGGGGGGTGTAGTGTATGAATTTCATTCATTTCCCATCATGTTGTCACATAGGCTACTATTAGAATTTTGTTTAGATTCTGAAATTTGTACGGCTGATCATGTATTACATTTGTCATTATTATATATCCTAATAGTTTCTAGAACAAAAATTTCAATTTCTTCTAAGAGGACATTTTCAGTAATAGTGTTTTCTTCTTATTTAACCATATCATCCTACTTTGAACTTGAGTTATCCTTTATGTGTTATACTTTATTTGACTGTTCACCAAAGTTTTAGAATTCATTGATTGGGGTATAAGTATATCTTTCATAAGGGATTTATCCTTTTTTTCTCACATAATTTTCATCCAATAATTTTTCAGCTGGTTGTGTTACTAGTTTTCTAATTACTGTAATGTTGAAAATATTATGACCAATGATCATACAATGTTATAAAAAGGGATGTTTCCTTAGATATTCAATTCTAATTTCAGTTTTGTATTCATTTGAATTGATATTAATTGTGGCGGGCAGCTTCGAATCATGTTTAATTCCCACCATTACTCTAGCAAAGAGAAATTAGTCCACATATAATGTTATATGATCAATTTTGAGGGGAGTTCCTATGGAGGAGACAATATCATTGAGAATTTTTGGGTACCAAATGAACCAATTAAGACCATGTAGTTTGACCAAAATAGTAGCCAATGTATTCTTATTTATGTGCAGATTGAATTTATAGTCCCAATAAAAAATTATAAGGAAACCGAGTTTAAGATTGAGGTTTCGAGTCCTCCAAAATCTATATATATCCTCTTCTGATTTCAACAAGATATTAAAACATCCATTGACAATTGGAATAAATTTCTAGTTTAAAGAATTATATCTGAGAGAAATATGTGCATGTAATTCAGATAAAGGCCAAGGGTGATCAACTTTGAGGTATGAGAGGTGAGATGTTACCACAAAGGAGACCAGATGTCCTCGTTCGGTGAAAACCATATGCAGCGTCGCGAGGGGGATGAGGATGGGGAAACATCGCAATGTACATCCGAGAACTGTCGGGGGGTGAGGATCAGGGAGAGGGGAGGTCGCCAAGGCCGTTGGGGAAGAAGGGATGACACTGAGAGTTGTGGTCACCGCCGAGAGGGGAGGTCGCTGCTGAGAGTAGAGGTCGCTACCAAGAGAAAATAATTCGCAAAGGCCAATGGGAGAAGTCTCGAAGGCCAAGAGGATAGGGCCTCAGTGAGGGTTTGGGGGAGGCGGAGCCCAATAGATGGTAACAAAACATAGATACAATTTTATAAGTGTGTCTATAAACAAATATTTAGCCTCAATTTTAATATAAGTATGGCTATAAACAATTTTATAACCATAGACTTATAAAACTATGGCTATAGGTCCATGTATATATCATTGTTTTTTATTTGTGCAAATTTTGAAAACAAAATGAACAGATTAAAACCCTTCATTATACCAATTGAAGATAACCAAATTGAACCTTTATACATCACCTTTGGTAGAGGATGATGGAATACACCTACATGGGTCTTGAGAGATGTGTCGTACACCATAGTAATGAAATAAAAAATTAAAATTGGGTTAGAACTAACTGTTGTTTTTTAATGATTCAATGATTGTGACAAAATGAGATAAATTCACCAAAGTGTTGGATGAAAAGGTGACTATAGGACTTATTATGAATATATGATGGGAAAATTATAACAATCTACATAAAAATAATCATATAATAGGAGGTTGTGGGGATGGGGGTGTCAGACCTTGAGAGAGGGGAAAAAGGTGTCTCATGCTGGAAGGGGATATAGATTGTGGTGCATCATAGTAGAAAAAATGGGATATCCCTTTGGTTTCTAGAAAAAAGAAAATAATAATAAAAATAATAATAAAAATAATAATAAGAATAATAATAACAACAATAATACTTGTAAAAAACAAAATAAAAATAAAAATATCATTACAATTATTATTATAAAATTCATGTATTTTCATTCTATGTTGGTTTTACATTTAAATTATTTTCATTTGAAATTAATTTAATTATTTTCGTTTGAAATTAATTTAATTAAATTTCATTGATTAAATAAAATACATTCTAATTTTCCAACACATGAATTTATGATCTGAAGAATTATTTGTAAATAAAACAATCCATTAAATGAACACAACACAAATTTCATTACTTTTCAGCAAGATAAAAAACATGGGTAGTTGAAACCTACCCACCTTATTAATTACCATCCACTTTAATCCTTGAATAAAAATAAAAACATCACCCATAATTCATGTTCTACGATGTCCTATCCAAAGGAAATGTTGTTTTTCGAAACACACAATGGAAATTTTGCAATTGATTAGGAAAGCAGGACATAACCGACTATGATCCCAGAAAATCCCGAAATTTTTTAATTGAAAAACTAACATTGTGCTTATATGGTCTAATTTAAATATATACATCACCTTTTCATTGTCTCTTGAAGAAAATAAATTGTTTTGGTCTCCTCCAATTATATCAAATTTTTAAAAGGGTGGAAATTATAAAGAAAAAACCCACCACTATATGAATTAAATTACAATGCATGACTCTAAATATATGACTGATGATCTGTGTATGATTTTATTTAACAAAACCTACTGATTATGTTTGAGATCATATTTGTAACCCCATCATTATGAAATAATTTAATTCATGGTCGGACAAATATAACAAGTCACACAGTCTATCAAAAATGACACCACCAACCTTTAAAACACACCATACCTAACACAACGATATGAATAAAAATGGTTCCTTAGAAAAACATACCTCAAAAAAGATATAAAACAAGTATATCTCCTTTGGTTGACTCATATTTATGTTTCCCCACTTTGGTAGTTGGCACAATTCAATGTTAACTGCAAAAATTTCCCCTGAACGTATTGGATTTATAACTAAAGCACTCATCAAATCCCACACCTAACATTTGTTGATGTTATCTTCTAAAAAAAATCTCCTATTGGCCTAATAAATACTTCAATATATCATAGGATTCAAATTAATAGATTGTTTGGAACTAACCTAAGGTAAAATTTGCAAAATGTTTTTGAGAGAGACATTTCTCAAAAAAAATGTCAAGATGAGAACATTGACTAATCATAGAGTGGAATCAGTATGTTGGGGATGTATGAAGAAATGAATACTGTAAAAGAGTTTTTCCATGTCATTTCTAAATGGGATTCATTGTATCACACATGACTAATGAAAACTCAATAAGAACCATGTATTAAACATGCAAAACAAGGAGACCACATAAACCGGGAAAAAATATTAACAAAAGCAAGGCATAAGAGCAACCCCTTCTTAGTGAATTAAGTAAGATGTAATGATTTTGTACATTGTCATATCCCATAGAATATTATACTAAATAATATATAAATATTAATAATTGGAAGACATATGATCCAGTAATCATTGAATCCTTGGATGAAAGATGAAATCAACAACTAAAACACCATCACTAATAGATCAATAATATTTTACCACTCAAAGCATCACATGATCGTTAAAGATGAACCAATGAAATCAACCCATCAACAACTAATTATTTCAATGTCCTTATAAATCCCCAACCACACCAACAATGTGATGTTCAAAATCAATATACATGATTTAATGCTTGCAAGTATCAAGTGAATTCAATAAATCCAGATAATTCTCCAAATTACCACTTTTTATGTGTTTCATATGAACAAAAGGAAAAAAATATTATAATAGAAATGAATCATCCCACCATAGAGTATTACTAATCGTGAAAAAAGAGTTGATAAAATTGAAACTCGAAATCACAGTACAATAGAACCATGATAAGACCAAACCATTAACCAAAAGGGATAATATCTCAAGAAAATATATCTAGTATGTAAAAAACATGAGCCTTTAAATGTAACACCATGAAATGGGATGAACATAATATCATTATTTTGAGGACAATCTACCTTAGAAATGTCAAGGGACTGTACCCAATAACACATAGATCAACAGGCCTACTAAAATCATCTGGATTTTTACATCATGAATCAATGGTCCTAGACCACATATACTGACAAATACTATCATTCAACGTTCATGATAAAATAAGAATCATGAATACCATCGATAGGATTTATACCCGATGGATTAAAGTATCATATGGTTTGTACATGATATTTTTCCCAATTTTTTCCCACATACAACCATTAACCTGGATGACGCCATATCATGTAATCCATCACTATAGAAACAAAAGGGTTTTGTGACCTACAAAGTAGCCAACCATGCTCGAGGCATGTATAACCAGCTAAAACAGATAATTAATCAACAGTCACTCCCATAAAACATTTCAATATATTCAAGACCACCAATCTAGAATAGGTTGACATTTAGAATCTAAACTCTTTATAAGGGATAACAGAACCAAAAAAATTCCAATAATATAAACAGTCACCATATTTATTAAGGAATTTAAACAATAGGGTGCTTCCTTCCATGGTATAAATTATTATGAGATCATAAGAGTCGACCCTAACATTAAAATACACCAAAAAAAGTCCAAACACCAAGATACTATCATTTAATTTATTCCAAAAAATATAGGTACTACAGAAAACAATTAGGTTTTTCTTCCAAGGATACTTCATAAGAAAATATCAAGCTACCCATTCACGAGTGTATAAAATAGACACACTAAAAAAGATTCCATTTTATGGGTATCACAGTTATTCAAATTAATTTATTTAAACATCTAAAATATTTAATTCATAACACCATGTACCTTGTTAAAAAACAATAGACTCTTGATTTTTAACTAATATCTAAAGGAAAAGTTGGATGTTTATATCAAAAAACTAGCTATCATTAAACATTCATTGAAATGCCATATTTTTTATGAAACTAAAAAAATCATTTCCTTTTATGTTCAATAATGTAAGTAGACTAATTAGTGTCACTCTAAGACAACATGGGTTTCTCAAAATGAAACCCAATAACAGTTTCTTAGTAATTCATGTTTCAAAACATCTATATAGTGTTATAAATGAATAAACATGCCCCAGATGACATACTTGTGTTCAATTGATAATTTTTATAGATAACGAGTTTATTTAAAAATAATTATGAACATTATTTAAATTTAAAATTGAATCATTATACAACCTGGCCATGCTCAATAGTCCAGTCATATGTGTGGCTATCATCCAAACCATAATTTTATCATAAACATTATTGATTTACATTTGGATACCATTTTAATCAAAACCATTTACATATTCCCCCAAACATAAATGAAATATTTATAACCAAAAATAGGATGATACTATATGTAGCTAACACCTTGTGACTTGTCGAAACCATAGAATCATTGGATTCTAAAAGGGAATGCATGCTAAATAGTTAGGAATAATTTAATATAAAAATATATTAATGATATAGAAACATGATTGGATTAGACATTAAGGGACACAAATAAAATAAGAAATATACCTACATATACCACTACATGTCATGGAATATGCACATAATGTGAATTGATATGTAAATATTATGATGGATGCAATTATTCACCCATTACGTACCATTAAATGGGTTAGATAACATAAATATAGTAATAAATAGACACCAAAACATAAAACATCCTCTTATTGTTAAATGATGTCTATTATAACAGAAAAATTAAAGATAAACATTCCCATACCAGGCCACATGGTCATTTATCATATGTTGAGTTATTAGTCCCTTGAATTCTTGTTTAACATGTGATGACACATTCTAAGTCTTAATCTAAAAATCCAAAAACAATATTATAAAATGATAACCTCCATTAACACAACATTGTTACATCCCGAACTAGTGCACCACTATGATGGCGGCCATATAGGTCACTACATGTCCTCATGTGAACCTCCATGTATGCTATACGTTGTCAAATAGAAGACACGGTGTAATGGTGGCCTCATAATCTAGTTGGTAGAATGGTATAATAGATTATATAATTATATAACAAAATAATACTAAATATGTGATTAAAAAATAGTAAAAGAATAATATTATATTAGAAGAAAAATGTCCAATGAAAATATACAACAATTCATGTATGATAGATAATTATCTATGTGGAAGTACTGTGAATTAACAAAAGGAAATAAAAAACCAATTTTCATCTCATCAAGCATTTTTATCAAGAGCCTAATCATGTTTTCCCTAGATACCATCTACACAGGACCACAAAATAAATGAATCTGAATAATTGTGTGAAAAAAGATACACTCGGATGACAATGGTGCCCAATAAGGGTGTAATATAATAATTTCAATAGGTTGGAACCCACATTGTCTAAAAAAATCCATAATTGAAATAAAATATAAAAGATGAGGGCAAAGACTTAGTTTATTCATGGAAGGGGCTACAGTTCAATGAAAATTTAGCAACAAGCAGTACAAGGATGAACTCGGTGAGACTCGAACTCGAGACCTCACCGAGACCCACTGGAGCAGCTACCAACTGAGCTACACACTGGGGGAAATTGAAATAAAATATAAATTAGTGTAAATATATAAGGTGACAGATAAATAATCCATGATGAATAAATAACACCCCCACCCCAAATTCCATTGGGACTCTAGTAATCTATACAAAAAATGTCATCCTTTCAGGTGTCTATATATGTTGTTGTATCCTCTTGTATCTAAATAGATCACAAAAATTAATGGCATATTATCTTGATTTGGAATAATAAAAATAATTACTATTAATATATTACAGATTCCATCATTATTAATCATTATTCATGAAGAATATTTTCTTTATAAATCATGCCATGTTCTTTAAGGTTTATTTGGTCAAATAATTCATTATTAAGGGGAAACATATTTTTTTAGAATAAAAAATATGATACATACTAGTATGCCACATAATATGATATGAAATGAAAGAGTAATAAATTATAAATTATTTAAACCATGAATTAAAAAATATTAAATAATAAATATATGGTTTGGAGGATTTTTCAGCCCCATTGTAGGGGTTTTATTATGAAAATAATTACATTTAATAGAAAGAAATAAAATTTTCGTAACTATGAATTTATTAAAAAATTTATTTCATTACTAATTAAATTCATTGATATGAGAAAGGAATGAATTTTAGGAATTTATAATTTTAAATTAAAGGTAAATATATCATAAATCAATAAGTAATGAATCCCAACAATTGGTATTTCACAAATTTGACGATCAAAACACCTAATAGTCATGGAGAGGCCAACATGGTTTTATAAAAATACTCTGAACATCTAAATTGATTAAAATTCCCAATTAAAAATTGAGAAAAAAAATATTGGATTAAAACCTTTAAATATAGAATTGGAGATGAACTATATCAAACCCATCCACCTCACATTTAGACGCATATGCTAGAATACAGAAAAAGGTGTCCTGATAGAGTCATTTCATGAACTAAGAGAGAAGGTAATAAAAAAATTATTATTTGACATAACCCCATGGATTGGAAAATTCATACCGAGTGGGAAGAGAGGATGAATCTACGTAAGATATGGAGTGTAAGGGTACCAAAGGTCATACCAGGATGATTTTAACTGAAAAATGAAGACTAAATTGAGTAATAATCATACAAGATGATGACATAGAAAGGGGTTCATCACTCCTAGAGGATGAGGGGGAATGGGGATTATACCCGAGAGGCTGAGAGGTAGAGGGGATGAATCTTTATGATGGAATGGGGAGACAACATTAGTGTCTATAAAAATAAACCTCATAATAATAATAATAATAATAATTATTATTATTATAGTAATAATATTCATGATAATAAAAATAATATCATTATTTTTTATTATAATAATATTTTCTCATATTCCCCATTTTTTTACATTAATTGTTTATCATTTAAGTAAACAATAATTAAATAAATTTCCTTAAATAAAAAACATTATACTTTTTCAACTATTGAAATTATGATATATGTTTCCCTTTGTAAACCATCATGTCCACTAACCAAAAAAAAATTTATTTGTTTTTTATAAATTTCAAAAACTGTGGTCGTTATAAAATATTTAGTAAAATACATTAGGAAATTAAAGGGAAATTAAACATCATGCAATAATCATATTTTATAATTTAAGTTATTTATTAAAATCATCTCATAATAATCCAGATATCAGGTCACCTTTCAGATTAATGGGAATAAAAATTATTTTATCATTGATATAATATTTGTGACCAACATTATCCAATTATATTCTTATTAACAAAGATTATATTTGAATTTCATCTAATGAAACATAAAAAAATGTTTTTATATAAATAATAAATTTCAGTTATTGTGTTTAACAGACAATGCAACAAAAAATGAAATCACCCATTTAAAAGTAAATCTATCTAATTATGTGATGTATTAATAGAAATCATAAGAATTTCTATGGATGTTTATGAAATCATTAAAATAGGGTTGGACGTATTTATAAAACAACTAACATCAAAACTGGTGATAGTATAGTCATTTTATAGTTACAATTATTACTAGTATATATTATGATTTATGATAAAGTATCATTGATAGAGAAAAAGGATGTGATGGAATTAAATGGTTTGATTATACCCTATGAAGCCCATTTGATGAAGACTCATAGAGATTCAGACTCACTAGGCATTTACTATGACCAATATAAATTTTATATTTAATAATTGAATCATGTAAAAACCAATTAGATGGTAAATTCAAGCACATCATGATAAAGAAAATAAATATGTTTTTTGAATCATCGAAATAATGTACCACCATAGAACATTGTTTCCTTTGGATGTACATAAATTTCATATTGTTTTTATATTTCTATAAGCTAGTATAAAAAATTTAGATATTTTCTAATATATAAAATAGTTATTATATAATATCCATTTTTATTATTAATTCATATATGTATATATATGATTTAATACCAATTATCAAAAAAATAGATTTTGATATGTAGAAACTCATATTATATTTTTGTGAAATATATATTTTAAATTAAGACAAAATTTATGATTTATTTTTTATTTTTAAAGAACTTAATAAAAATATATTTTTAAAAATATATTTTTAAATTATAAATTATTAAAAAATTCATCCAGGACAACGTAATTTTTAAAATGGTTAGAATGTTGTTAGTGTAGTAAAAATTATAACTTTTTTGTAGAAAATGAATTATATTAAAATACTTTACAATATATAATTGAATATTATTTTTAAAATAAATACTATTATTTGAATAAATACATTTAAATGAGCTAATTAAGAGTTTATAATAATTTTATGATAGATTAAACTTGTTTAGTCACTAAATAATATGGTATAAATATAATGTCAATATTATGAAATCAAAAAAAATATATGTACTAAATTCGATAAAAATAATCCGAGTTCAAATATATAAACCCCTTACATTTAATTTTTTATTAATTTTATTTTATGAATATTATATAAAACTAAATAATCCTCAATATCATATAATATATTTTATGCTTTTCAAGTCGATCATTTTTAACATGTTTTTCCTTCCCATATTGGAATGTTTTATTTTAATAAGATCGTATCATGGACTTATAAAATATATAAAACCAATACATGTTGTAGGAAACCATATTAAATAAATATTTGAGTATTTGATTATTTGATTATTTTATAATAAATTTTCTAGAACATTTATATTGACCATATAAATTAATTCCCCACACAATTTCTATAAATACCAAAATTAATACACATTATTATGAATACCATTTATCACAATATCATTTTCCATATCACTTTAGAAATCCATCCCATGCTTTTCTCAATCTCTTAAGGAGATATTTACAAGAATTTAAAATAACCCAATATAGGTAAGGGATCTCTCCCTTGGTTTTTTCTTTGAAGTACTATATTTATGTTTACACTTTCAAATATTATTCAGTTATTTTAATTGTCATTATAAATTTATAATAAAATTTAATTTAATATTATAATAATAAAAGATAATTTCACACATCTTGTTAAAAACATTAATTATGATTATATCATTCAAAAGTATGGGCTTCCACTATCTTATATTATATTTATCTACCTTCATTATATTGCTAATATTGATTCTAAATTATAACATCATGATGTTAACAAATTTATTTTATTGTATATAATATGACACATAAAACATTTATTTAATGATATATTAAATTCAAAAATAATTAGGTTATGTTATAAAGAAAACTGTATTTATCATGAATTACAATAAACCAAGAGATTCAATGAGATATGAAATATTATAAAATTATTATTATTTTATATAATAGTAAAAAATAAATCTTTGAATAATTATGGAGAATAATTATAAATAATTTATCAAAATATTTAATTTTCAAATTTAAATATCTTTTTTTATTATAAATAAAATAATAATTAATTAATTGAAAACAAAATAATTTTTAAAAAACAATATTTTCCTAAAAGTCTGTTTACTCCAAAATTCTACAAAATATTAGAATTAAGTATTCTAATATTTTAAAAAATTAAATAAAAAATAATAATAAGTGTTAAAATGGAATACGAAATTCAATATAGGTTTTATTTTTATTTATTTTTCATTATTTGTATTTTATATAAAAAAAATTATAAATTTGATTTTTTATTGAAACATGTTTTTTTAATATATCCAAACTGATAAATTTTATAATTAAATGTTTAAATATTTAAATTATTTTAATCATATATAAATAAATCTAATTTTTTCATTAGAATCATATTTATACTGAATCGTTATATAAAATCATTGTAATCATAATGACATTTCGCTTTAAAATCCCTTTTTATCATCATTTATTTGAGATTATTTTTAAAATAAATTTTACTAATTTTCATAATTGATTTTTTAAGCAATATATTCCATGTTTTGTTTATAAATAAATTATAATGTATAAAATGCAGAACATAATTTTTTTAAAATAACGTGTTTAATAGAAAATAATTATTTGATACATTTATGGACAAATGGAATTATGAAGTGGTTAAAATAATAAGATAACTATTAATATTAACCTAATATATTTTAAAACACACTTAATTCCCATAATTTTACCTTATATATTTTATTCTCTATAATATATCATTTTGGAATATATTATCAAGATTAAGGCATGGTTTTGACTAGAATTTTTCAAACAATTCTAAGTGGTGTACTCACGTTACATAAAAAAGGACACCACTCTCCTCTCATTTCAACACCTTCACACCATTTGTATTTAGTAAATAACATAAAAATTAATCTTCAAATATAGAAAATATTATCCAGGAGGCATTATTTTGTTTTTAGAATGAACCAATTAAGGATTTAACATAATCCTAATGTGCATACCCAGAGAAGATGTCATATTCTTCAACAAAAATCATTATTTCATTTTTTTTCTCCGATGCCTTTAATTTAAATTAATGCATAAGGAAATATTATAATTAGTTACAAAAACATGGATTTCTGTTATTAAAATTTTAAAATGGCCGACTACTATATCCATATACATCAACTAGGTTTCGAAATCACCATTCATGTGTAAGGTGGGATATCACCTTGTGAATTGAGGTCGTTAGTCTTGAATTTATGAATAATTCATTGTTAGGTGTGATGAAAAATATAAAATATTTATAGGTTATTTATAAAATATTAAAACAAAATTTTAAATTATAATATATATATATATGTATATATCATTCCCTTTCCAATTGTTCTATGATATGATAACATCACTTTAATGTGTGGTGCACTACTACCTCACAATGCGATATGATTCTTATTTTACTAACACATCAAATGGAAGGTCAAAAGTAAAAATATAATGACTATTTGTTATATTACTATGATGATTATTATATTCATGAAATATAAAATAATATTGATTGATAATATATCATTTTCATTCATACCCTTTGACACAAAAATAGATGATAACATCATTCATGTATGTTTGTAGTACTAACATAAGGAAGTGATCAGACTATTTTCATTATCTAACCACATATATGATATATATATAACTTAATCATTCATACATATAATTATTTATTTCATTTAAAACTAAAATTGATGTATAAATATTATAATTAAAAAATTATTTTTATTTTTTATGATATAACAATATAACATAAGAAATTATTGAGTACATTCATGACATGAAACACTTGAGAAAACAACCTATTAACCTCGAAAATAATGAAAAAAATGAAATATTATAAAAGGGAAATTGATAAATTTTTAAAAATGTATCATATATGTTATTATATATTATAATACAGTTCTATAATAAGTTAATATCATTTTCAAATCATTTATTATTAGGGATAATACAATTTCAATGTAAAGTACTCATGGGGTATGATATTCTTTCTAAATTTCCTTCCGTTGAAGAAAATTTGTATGTTATGTCCTAATTTCATTTTTATGTTGTATAAAACTAAAATTTCACATATAATTTTATAAATAATTTATAATTATTGCAAATTCATTTTTAAATTTTATTTATATCATCTATGTGTAATTGGGATTATCTTTACCATCTAGTACGTTATTGATGAACTCAGTAAATATTCATTAGGTTAGTCTTCTACCTCAATGATTATAACATTCTATGATTATGTTTATAATTATAATTAAATTCCTTATTTTTTGAGTCCACCTATTTTATGTTGATTTACATTTTACACATACAATATATTCATTGATTAATTCTACCTTCATTATTATTGTCATTATAATGGTATATTTTTCTATCTAAATTTAATTTATATTTTTTACACTTGAATATCAATTGAATTATATTATTTTAAATTTTCAAAATATTATTTTTTTATTCTCCACTTATTAATAACTATATTTAACATAATATTTATATTTTTATACACATTGGTAGTTAAATTAATTTATAAATTGTCTTTATGAATATACAAATTCATTTCTGTATTCGGTTGAAAATTTCTTTTATCCCAAATAAATATTTTTCATAAATTTTTTAATAATTTTTCACAACCAATTCAAAATGTTTTATTAATGTAAAATTTCTACTTGTTTACAATATGGTAAATAATATCATCAGAAAAATCATTTATTTTCAAAATAATCCAACTTTTTTTAACTAAAAATTTGATAGGAATCATCATATGGAATTCTAAATAATAATGTTAATACCGAATTTATAGTGAAAAATTAATGTTACATTGAAATTATATATCGTGTATATATTTATCCTTGATTATGATCATAAATTTATTGATGTATCCATTGTAATATTATGATTATATATTTAATGAAAACAGTTTTATAATTGAATTTCAAATCAATGGATTTTAAAAAAATATATTACATGAACAAGATATATTCTTCATGATTTATTAAAATATTTTTTTATTTATATGTATAGCTGAAAAAACCACATTATTCAAAATTTAATGGGAATATATTATATTCATAAAATATTTATTCTCACTATGGATGGTTTAAAATAATTTTTACGTATGATATTATTGTCATACACTTACATGATGTATTTTTGTTGCCAAAATATTAGCATTAAATTATTCACATTCCTATATAAATTAAATTTATTATAAATATCCTTCTCATTTATAATTGTCATTTTTTTTATTAATCTATATATCATTACTATATATAGTGATTATTTTCAATGGTATTTTATAAATTTAAAAAATATTTATAAATCATAAATATTTTCATGAATATAGTTATTTGATGATAAAACACATTTTTAATTTATTAAATAAATTATTTTATATATGAGGAATTATGTGTACTAATTTGGATTTTGGAACCACTAATTATATATCCTCTCATGGAATTAGTACGTATCATGAGGAAATCATGTTACGCTCTCATAATAAATGTTTTAACGTATAGTCTAATATTTTTTGTGAAAATTCATTATAATATGAGTGACATGTTCCAATGACATGAAATAATATATTTAGTTGTACCGTTCATTAAGAGGTTAATTATTTTTCATCAAAGATTTGTTCACTTTGATATAATCTCAATATGAAATAAAATTAATATATATTGACTAATGGAATATATTTTTAAATATTTACCTATTCATAGTGATTATGTGATCACCAATTTTTTTAATGGAATGTATGCTTTGATATTTTCCGTTACATGTTTATTATTCATATTGATTCTTGATAGATTCATCTGGACATAATATCTAATATGAATATTATATCACACTCATTTTCTAAAATAACATAGAAAATCAGGTAATGTATTTTGAACAAAATGAATGATTATACTACAGAGAATAATTGTATTCCAAATGTTATATTTTGTTAAATTTTGTCTTGAATAGTAATATAAAAATCATTTATGAATATATTTATAATGACTAATAAATTATTGGGAACTTTTTTAATTGAATCCTTTGATATTATGACACTGTAATTATATAGGCATCAGATCTAGGCTAATGCGGTAGTGTTTTATAACTATATTTATGAGAAGTTATGTGAAAACCAATGGTACTATATTTAGTAATCAATTGATTATAGAACATTAAACTATTATAATAATTGAGGAAAGGTGTATAATAATCCCTAATTATTTGGTATGTTGTATATTTTGTGGTTTTTACTTGAAACCCATATCATCCTGGATACCACATGTAGATGTTTTTTTAACACTAATATTCTTAGGGGTAATAAATTTGAAAAAGGTGTATTGGGCATGACCAGATCATCACCTGATGTACAACAATGGGAATTAATATACAATTGTACTGACAGTCATATGTGATATTTTTATTGAAAATAAAATTATATTTAACATTTATTTTTCTAGATTATATATATATATCCGCAAATATATTTTTTACGATTATGGGAAACAGTTATCAATTAATATTTTCTTTTTACGTCATGTATATCTATATTTTTGTTATTATATATAGTGGTCCATAATGATATGATATATTCTTCTGTATTCAGTCACTAATAAATTACTACTAAAATAATTAATTAGAATGATATAAATGTAAATAATATATATATATTAAGAATAATGATTTCTTTGATAGTCTTAATTAAATATTTTTAAGTGAAATTATATCCAAAAAATTATCATAATATAAGTACATAATGTAATGTCATAATACGAAAAATATGTAATTCTATAATTATTATTGATCATATGGGAATAAAGAAAGGATGAAGTTGATAAAAAAAATTATAGATAATGGTATGAAGCGAAAGAAGTGTTTTCCCATTTGTGATAAAAATGGTTGGAAAATCCTCGGTTTGTGATTAAATAGTATTAGTGTTTTCACAATTGTGGTGAAAAAAAACCAATATTATGATTGAACATTCAGAAAATTATTCAAATGTAAAAATATTATACTAAAAGGGGATGTAAAACTATGATAATAAATTTCCCAGGATTCAAAATAATATAAATCATGTTATACTAATATATCATTTAAATGATTATGATATTACCATATAATATTGGAATTTTTAATAATATAAAGTTTGTATTCAATAATAGTGTAATTTTATTATTGTTTATACGAAATATTCATTTTATGAATTTTGAATTATATAAGGAGTTTACAACTTTAATTTTTCATTATGGATTTGAAAAACTGTGTTGATAAGTACTGATGACCTGTAAATTGAATGAATTGCTAATTGAACACACGGAAAACAAATTGTTTTTCATCCTTATTATTTTCATGATATTTATATAAATATATTATGAAAATTATATAATTTATATGGATAATTTAAATTGAATAATACTTTCTACCTAATAATAAATTAATATTTTTTTGATAATTTTCTTTGTACATGATCCAGTTTAAAAAAAATTATTTATGCAATATATCTAATAATTTTATTTTTAAATAACAAGTAAATAATATTTTTATTGATTTTTTATAGTAATTTAGGATAAAAATATGTTTCAAAATAATACATGGGTATTGTATTTAAAATTTTTTAATGTGATGATTATGAGATTAGTAATTTTATTGTTCAGATTGATAATAAGTCCATTTTTGAATTTCAAATAACTAAATTACAATGATATAAATAATAATATTTTTAAAGGGACATAAGTTCAAAATACTTTTTGAAATTGATTATTAGGAACAATATATAATGTTTTAATGAATAATATATTACATACCTAAATGTAATATGACATTTTTTATATAACTTGGTCAAACCATACTTGTTTTGTAAAATAGTTTAAGAGAGATGGAAATAATTTTCACACATTTATGGGTTTTTTGATCCATAAAAATTGAATTTTATTTCATCTGAAAAAAAAATCTATATGGGATATTCATTTCCTAGAGTAAGGTTTGAATAAAAAATTTATCGAAGAAAAAACAATGGATGAAATTTGTGTTATGAAATCAAAAAATATAACCTAATTATATTTTCATATATTAATAGATAGTAAAATAATACCTCATCATTAGTTAAGGTTATTAAAAAAAATTTATGTTATTAAATTCATATATGATGAATTATATGGTTTTATAGAACATCATAGATCCTTAATTTACAGTCCTTAACATTCTTTTGATCTTTAACAATATATTGATGAACGACCTTAATCACTATCTATAATTTTTTACCATTTTATTTATTTTCCATTTTTATTACTACTAATGATATCAAATATATATTCCATGTTATATGTTACTTAGTATGAAAATTTTTAAGCCATGTATATCTTATTAAGAATATATTTTGTCAAACCTTTTACAATGAAGGATTTTATCAAATTTTATTTATAAATTCCAAAACATTGATAACTCACATCATGTTTAAATATCAAATACATAACTTATTTAATTTGGAGATAATGAATCACCCAAAAATTATTAAAAAAATAACATTTTATCAGATATCATATGTGTTATAAACCATTGATTCTGTCATTCATTACATGAATTTCTTTATTATTATTCTATTACATTCATCATAGAGTTTAGCTTGTGTTATAATGTACTCCAAGTTTAAGCGAGAAGTGTAATCATATAAAAATAATACAATCATATATAATAGTTATAACATAACCATTATAATGGTGGTTATAATTAGTATTGAATAATCTTTTATAATATATAGTTTATACACATTCATTTTTTTTTATGAATTACAAATAAAATATGAATAATATATTTTTAAGAATGGATTTATTTTAATTTTTTTATTGAAAGAAATGTTTATTTATAAATTCACATATAATATAAAATAAATTATTAACAAAATGAAAATATAATTTTTCAAAATAAACAATATTTTTGAAATTTAAATACAAAATGTATCATTGTGTACACTTTTGGGATATTATTGATAAGAAATTTTTTTATTTGAATCGAATTCATCTTCAATTATGATATATAATAATAGTAAAATTATTAACATTTTAACATTAAAAAAATAATTTTTTACTATGTATTTGAGAATAATATTAAATAAAATTTTCTTAAAATATGTGAATATAAATTTAAAATTTTTTCTTTATTTTTATACAAATATTTTTTAAAAAATTATCTTAAGTAAAAAATATTTATTGGCCAAATTTAAAAGATAATATAGTAAAACAAAATACAGAGTTGTGTTAAAATTAAATTACTGGTGGTTTAACTACAATGATAAATGTTAAAATGATTTACCAATATGTGAAAAAAAAATTACGGCCATATTATCAACATATTAGTTATTAGAATAATAATTTTAAATATACTATATTTTTTGTTTCATAGAAACATGTTAATGATGTAGTCATCCTACAAAATTACAATTATGGATCTCACATAACATATAAAAGGACACTCGCTCTTCTCTCTACCAAAAATGTAATCCCTTTTATCATTTACGAATAACCCAAATCATTTCCATACATCAATACTATCATCATAGAATAATTTTCTGGCATATGGTGTACCTATAAATTCATTACTATATACCTACGATGGAATACTAAAGAATAGGTAATGTTATTTAAAAGAAATATATAAATTTCCTTATCAAAAAATTTAAATTATTATTAAATAATACTAATATTATATTTGTAGTAAATACAAATTTTTTGATGTTTCTATAATATGATCATTTCTAGGACACATCACATCTTCCATCAAATTAGTTATGAAATCATCCCTCTTCTGTATGTTGGACTACGACCTCACAAACCGATGTCATCAGTTTTTCCATTATTCTCCCTCATGGATGGGTATGGAGGTGGAACTAAATTTTATATCATTCATTTATATGTTATTTATAACTGTCAGGTCATTATATCAAAAATTAAATGTTATCATCCATTTCATAGGATATATGAAAACATCGATTGTGTGAACGAATGACTTTAACCTTACGAAGCGATGTGGATTATATTTCTATAACTCTTTACATGGAATGAAATAAAAACAAATTTAATAAAGATAATTAATATAAATGAAATAATATTCTTATTTATAATATATTTATTTTACCAGAAATATATTTTTTAATTTTTAATCTTACGTTTTTATGCTCTTAATGGTGATAACTTCATTCGTGTAAATATGGACTACCACCTCTACGATGTGATTTACCTCTATTTTCATCACAAAAACACATAAAATATATTTTTTAATATGTAATATGATATATATGATATTATTTAAATTATGAGAACATATATATATTTTACACTATTTCTATGATGATCATTGAAAAATTGAAATTTTTTTACTCTTACGAACCTATTACATACAATCTCTATGATCTTAGAAAACAATATTTTTCCTAAAAACCATTATTTATTGGTTATTATTGTATAACTGATCCAAAAATATGAAAATAAATCACATATAATATTCAAAAAGATCACATAGCTATTTAATATGTTCATGATTTGGGTTTTCTCATGATGAAGCACATATTAAGAAAAAGAAATTATCACCTAAAATAATAAATAATTAAAAAAATATTAATGAATGAGATATATGAATTAATAAAAGAATAAAATATATTATATAATAATTTTTAATATCTATTATATATCTTAATAATGTTTCTTAGACTAATATATATGTAATTAATATTTTTAAAAAAACTAATTACCACATTAGGGACTATCGCACAATTTAGTTTCATTGAGGAATATCTGTACGTTTTGAACCATATTAATTTATGTGTTCTATACATTTTAACATTCACATGTAAAACCATTATTACATAATTTTTTTTAAAATTTTTTTTAAACCTGAATTATATTATCCAACTATAGATAGATTTAATAATATCATGGGGTAATGGATTTATTATCAAAATTTATGTCCATTAGTTTATTCATATAATTAATTGACTATGATTTGTAACACTTTGGGAATAATTAATTTTGAATACTTTATGTTATATTTGTACTTTTTTTGTGGGTTTATAGTTGTAACACAAATTATTTTCATGAATAAATTTTCCCGAAAATTTTATGGTAATTATAATAAAATTATTTCACAATGTCATTCTTATTGATATTTTTTAGCCATGAATATTATTTGAAAAAAATTATTTGACCATTAAAATTTAAAAATAACAAGGAACATTAATATCCATTTAAAAATGTAAAAAAAATTTCAATTTACCTTTTATATATTCTATATAATTAACATCCATTATGTGGGTAATTATGTTGATGAATTCATTTCATGTTTACATATATCATTATAACAGAAATCTATTTATAAGTTCTTTTTAATGTAAATAATTTTCAAATATTTTTTTAAATTGAAAAGGATATTTTCCCCAATAATTATTTTCAGGATCTTTTATGGTATATATATTTATCATGGATAAGAAATCATTATTAATAGTCTAATGTGATTATTATTTTTGTTAAGATTTTCATTTTTCTTCAGGATAATTTTGATCATTAAATGAATAAATGTTCTTACATTAGAATCCTTGATTCATTTTTACAGTCATTAACATTACCTCTAAATAATAACGTTCTTTTCGTTTTGATACTCACCCCAAATATTCATAATAATTATCCTAGATATTCCTATTTATTTAATCATATATCATTTTTTTATATTGTGTTTATTATTAATATTATTAGATTGATTGGTGAAAGAATGAAAAATCCAAATACATTTCTCAATAGGTATATTGGATATTAAAGAATTATATTCATTAAGTAAATTTATTATTTAATAACATGGGAAATAATTGGACCTATTATAATAGGTGGGTCCTACAATTATATAGCATCTTGATGAATTATTATGTCTCATTCGAAAATAATGTTATGAAAAATTTATAAATGTTTTTACATATACAAATATCTATTTCGTGAATTTTATGGATAGTATAGGTATTTTATTCCATAAAAATTTACATCCAATACATATGTATTTTATTCATTATGATTTTGGGAATTATTATAAAATAACTTTCAACTATGATATTATATTTGGATGAATTTTATTTTCAGTTTATTGAATAAATTAAATTTGTTTTTAGTAATTTACCATTCAATATAAGTTATTCTATATCAATATATTTAAACATTATGAGTTCTAGTTATTTCCCTCATCTAATTGATTAGGATTATTTTTTCAGGAGATATTCCACTGTATATAACCATTACTAAGAATTTATCAACACCTTTATCTTTTTTATATTATTGGAATTAATGATGTGTTATAAGAATCATATTTACGAATTTTAAAGAGGTAATATTGATATTATAAAAAAAATATCTAATTTAATTTTTGAAAAATATTATGGTAATCATGTATGAAACTATTTTAACAAAACTACTAGATTATTTTTTCCTTAATGATAAAATTTCTTATATATTACAACAATTTTACAAATAAAGCATCATCATGATGATATTAGGGTTGGGGATTTCACATAAATTTTATATGTTATCCTTCTTCCATTAATATACCTTTACCATGAAATTTATGTTTTAAAATTTACATATCATTTTTAATATACCATTATTAACTTTATATAATCAATAGTGATGTATAAGTATGTAGATTATCACTTTTTCATGTCCTATATATCATTTAATATTATCATATTTGAATGTTTTTATTTAAATTTGTTGAAGTTTTAATATTTATTTACACATATATTTTATTATCCTAATTATTCCCCTTTAAAGAGTCCATAATCATTTTTTATAATTAATCCATACTAAGACCTATTATATACACCTACAGTGATGAAATATTATCCTATGTTTTTTATTTCAAATGTTATAATTTGAATACCCTACAATATTAATCACTCTAGTAAAATTTCAATAATGATTGATTTTTCACAATTAAGACCAAAACATTATTGTATTCCAAAATGATGCAATTAACAAAAATTGTCAAATTAATGCAGTTTAAATCCTTATATTTGATTGGATAAATATTTGAAATATTATCTCTATAAATTCTCACACACATAGAAATTGGTCTCATGGGAAAATGAGTTGTAAATAATCAAATTTAAAACACATTCCAATGAATTTTACCATGTTATGGAAAAAAATAAAATGATATAATTTAACATTAAAATAAAATTAAACAATTAGTTAGGTTTATTTAACCCATTTACACTTATTTTATCCTACCATACACACAATTCACTTACCTCACATTTATTTTCTCTCAATAAACGAAAATGGATTAGTTTTTTAAATGGATTTTATCATCCCAGCCCATGAAAGAATCATCTTAGGGTCGATAATGTTCCACATCTATACCTTTTATTAACAAAGAACAATTCATTATCATGAGGAAATTACAAGTACTTTTTATGTAATTGGATTGGTAGGTTTAAAAGGACGAAAATGTTGCAGAAAAAAAGGATAGTTTGGATCCTTTTGAAGGAAAAGGAATGAATCTATTTTTTACTCGTGTATTATGTTCTCACTACTCTTCTCTGAATAATATTAGTTATGATCATCAATTTTCAACCACATTCCATAATTATTTTAGTAGATGGTATGGCATATCTCTCTTTCTCTCTCTCTTTTAGAAATATCTAGATAGGGCACAAATTCCGTCTCATTTGGGATCCCCAAATAGGCACATCTCACAGAAAAATATGCTGCAATCGAACAATTGTGACTCTAATAATTGAATGTCATCCAAAATCAACACCAAATGTGTAAAACATCTTTATTTATCTTCACCCTACGCTTATGTTCATATAGATCATGGATTTATATTTCTAGAGCTGATTAAAAATGTTAAATTGGAATATAATGTGGCTAACCTAATAAGATTTTCATGGATACTAAAGGATCATGTAAGATAAAATTTGAATGTAAGGAAATTGTGAACAATAATATCTTGAAAAGGGGGATTTAAAATCAAAAAAAAAATCCTCAATGATTTTAATTTCACCTATCCCATCTATTATGTTTTTTAGGAATAAATCATGATCTAGTTCAAACAAGTAGATATTGGATCTCTCAAAAAATGACGTAAATGTGAAGAAGGTGTATAATTTGATTCAGATGTCACAAAGGAATGGGAATCTCAATTACAAATTCAGTTATATCTAGAGTTTGATTTAAAAATATAAGGCATATTCAATAATTTTACAATTTTTTTAACATGAAACAATTTCTTTTTCTGTATTAATCTATACACTATTTGAATGGTTCAAAAGGATCACTCTATGGCATGAGTATCTAAAGTGAAAAAATAATCAAAATTTTTCATATGTATTATATATATATATTAATTATAATATGAAATATAATAAAATTTTTCAAATAAAATTCATGGAATTTAAAAATACCAATAATGGAATGAAAATATTGGAAACAAAAAATTTCAATGGAAAGTACATAATATCTTCTTACAACCTGCATTGTTCTAACCCCCACATTTATTCAGTTCAATTTACTGATTCTATTAAAATTTTATGTGAGAATAAAATTCACATAATTAATGATATAACAAAAATAAAGGAGATGGCATTACCCAAGCAGGCATCAATTTCATTCCACATCATGATGTTGGATCCCTCCATTTAAGGGTTATATAATTTATATCTAAAAATATTCAAACTATTCCCAATCAATGTAAATGGTATTTCTTTGTTTATATCTTCATTATTTATGGAACTAAAAGAAAATACTTGAGTAACCATAAATGGAATAAACCATTTGGAATGACATTTAAACGGGAAAAAATTCAATCAGGAAATAAATAGACGAACATTATATCCCTCATTGAAGCATTTATTGAGTACACTCTCATCATGAAAGGATTAGTATCTTTCTTATTATTAATTTGGATATTTCATAAGCATTGTTTCTGATCTCCTCCATTTCCTACAAACTAAAATTTTATTCTTATCCAGTAGAAAAAATATTAATGTTAAATTATTTAAAATCCAAAAATGTTTTTTGTTCTCATTAAAATGGTAGGTGAAAACATTTCCCGTAGACCAATATAAATTGTAACATTAAAATTTGGGGTTTTAAGGAAGTACTATAGTTTATGATAGCATCATTATATCTCAAACTCCAGTCCTTTGTATTTGGGTTTAAATTTTTTTCAATAATTTTTTCAAACACCATATTTAATAACATATAAATTCAATTTTTTTAATTATATAGAGCAAAGAACCTATTATAAAATCCATATTTCATCAAAACAACATCTAACGTCTTATTTCAAAATTGGGTATGCTGATCTGCAATTAGAAACGTTTGGAATCTTAACCTTGAAAATAAATTTCCATTCAAAAATATATATTTATTTTGATGTTTTCAGTTCTTGTGGGAATAAACACTATCCATTTACCCAAAAAATCAACATAAATAAGGATATAAAGACTCAAAAATGAATTATGAAAAGAACCCATGAAATCAATTTCCCAAACATCAAATAAATCACAAAATAAAAGAGGTTTTTGTGGGATCCCATTAATTTTGGAAATGATTCTTTGTAATTGAAAATTTCTATAGGTGATACAAAATTAAAAAAATAACTAATGATGGTGGGAATGTATAATCCATAATCAAGAACTTTTCATGTTGTTTTATTGGGCCGATGCATCCTACATAATTCATAGTTTGAAAAATGGTTGGATGGATTGAAATTGATAATTTGGGATGAATATTTAAATCAATAGATCACTACCAATGCTCCAAAAGTTGGTATCATACTAGATATTTTTACTTGAATATCTAATGAGTTTATCAGTTTAGTGCTTCCAAAACAAGAATGGAAGTATATTAGAAGCCAAATAGTTCAGAATATTTGCAGATGATTATCATTCACTTTGGTATGAATGAATCTCCATGTGTGGAATGGTTTCTTTAATAAGTTGACTAATAAGAGGTTTTCCATTCTCAATAATTTTAATCCTACTCCTATTATCAGTGACACGACTCTCAAATCTTTTCTTACCCTTATTTGAAAATAAAACTCTAGAAATAGAGGTATCTATCTCAAAAGTCTTGGATTTTCATCATCTGTATTCATCAATAAAATGATTGCAGAATCACCCATGAAAACAATCACCATAGATCCCAGTAGGTAGAATGTAAAAATTTCCTAAAAAATATAATTTTCTATTGTTCCTTCTTAGTTGATGTGTTGTTTTATTTTTCCTGATCTAATGTTCTTGATGTATTGGTAATAACATGAGATTTATTTTCCAACATTTTATTTAACACTGCCCCGTGATAATAGTAAGAAGCCTCAGTGATGATTTTTAAGGGAATGTCTCATTTGAGTGGTTGAATATTGTTAGGGATTATTATCATTTGATTCAACTCAAGGAAGGCATGTTTATATTTTTCATCGAAGACAAAGGGGCATCTTTTGGGGAAATCGTTACAGTGGTAGTTCAACCTTTCTAAAATCATTAATTAATCTCCTATAAAAACACACATAGCCAAGTAATGATCTCACATAACTCTCTAACAATGTGTAAAAAAATGAATGAATAACCTCAAAATTATATTTATATAATTGGATTCCAACCTGGAACACAACATGACCTTGAAGAAGGCCCTTAGAAACCCTAAAATGGAATTTTTTTATAATTGGGAACACGGTTATTGTCAATTATTTTTTCAGAACATGTTCCAAGATATTCATAAAAAACAAATTATGTGTCATGGATAGTGAATTGTCCATAAAAGGTAATTGAATTCATGAAGAGGTTTGGGTGTGTCTTTACAAGGAAACCCATTGAATATTAGATGTTTGTGGATGAAACCATATATAATTTCAAATATCAATGTTTATTTAATATATTACAATATATTCCATTGACTATCATCATTGGATGAAACCAATTCCTTTAGGGTTTTGTTTTCAGACATTGGGATTTCAACTTTGATTGAGTTTTTACTAGGTGTACAAGTGGGCGATTCACAACTTCTAATAGAGAAATTATTAAATTCTCTAACCCTAGAGTTATGAGTTTGTTCTATTTTATTGTTTAATGAAAACATGATGGGGTCAGAGGTTCATGTCATTCAAGAATAATAAAAAATAAAATCATCTCTAGAAACCTCCGTAGATATGGATCATGTTGATGTATATGTTTTAAATTTCATTAAAAAAAATCAATATTTTACCCCTATTTTAATGTAGGACAATGTTTACCATGGTCACGTCGCTCAAAGAGGATTCAATTTTAGTGGAAAAACTGTCACTTTGGATTTTTATATCTGAATGTAGAGAAAATTGGAAATTTTATTTAATGTTAAAAAATTAAATATAATAATAACTAATTTTCAAGTAAATTGTTTGAAAATGATGAAAATAGATAGAAAATTATGGGCGACTGAAAATCAGATTTAATACAATAGTTGTGGAATAGCATCCCTTACTTGGACACTCTCCTCTTCCTAGAAAAAAAAATAATTCGCAACGAGAATTCCAAAATGAACCCCCAATGACACCCTTATGGCCACTCAAACAAAGAATAGACAACATATAAAGACCTCAACCTGATTGTTGCATGCCTCTGAATGTGATTCAATTTCTTCATAACATCTATTCAATGAAACCTAATTAAATAGAAGATTATCAATTGAAAGACATTGTCAAAGAAATATAAATATTGAATGTTATTAACATATATTATAGTAAAAACAAATAATTAAACATATTTGATGAAAATATAAATATGATATAATAACACATAATTCACTAAAAAATTTAGCTTCAAATGAAATTCAAAATAATGTTTTCACAATCAGTTCAAAAATTAGAAGAGAGTGTATGTTGGGTGTTGATGGCCACAACCACATGCCGCAAAACTGCTCATTGTGTGGTATACCACCATCATCTGCTTCATAGAATGAAGGCACGACATCATCCATATGATCATGATCTCCAATGCTACAATAGAAGGATTATGATTGGTAGGAAGTCATTTGGTGGTGTGCACTTCTTTATATCCAACATAGACTACCTCAAAACAGAGGCCAATGGTTTCCTTTTATATGTACACTAATAAAATCATTGGGCCTCATTTCCTTTGTTTTTTTCCATGCGTTTCGATCAGTACACGGTGTGTACTAGGGGTTCACGACGTGTACACTCCACCACATCGACCAGATTGGCCAAAATTTATCATGGAAATCTTGGTCAATCGTTTAATCCGGTTAAATCATGTACTTGAGACACATAATGTGTTACTTATGTTTAATATGTGTTATGAAGTAACAAAATGTCTCATAGATAAAAATCTATTTGAATAAGTTATGATTTGAACTGACAGTACACAATATATATGTCTTCTACTTTGGATTTATAGCTCCTATTCTTTTCATCAACATCCATTGCTATTCCGCTTCTATTCACTCATGGGGTGATGTGTTTGTTACCTTAAATCCTCATATACAAAAAAAATTAATGAATTTAAAATTCTAGAATTATGTATTTTTCACAATTAAGAGAAAAAAAATTCAAAGTTTAAAAAATGACTATCTTAATAAAAATTTCCAAATTGATGTGGTTTAAATCCTCAAATTAGATATTATAAATATTTGAAATGTTTTCTCTATCAATTACCTCGCACATAAAATTTTGACTCGTAAAAAATTAGTAATAATAAATTAAATTTCAAATGCATGCCAAGGGAGATTACCAATTTACCACAACGAGTCGAAGGATTTTATACCTCATTACAAACAAAAATTTAAAATTCAAAGTTCACATTATTTTATCCATTTCATATTTTTTTCTCCACTCATTCAAGAAAAACACTTACCTCACATTTAGTTTCTCTTCGCCCACAAAAATATATTTTTAAAAGGATTTATTTATCCCAATGCATTCAAGAATAACCATTTTCTTGATAAATATCTACATCTACACGGGATTTCAACTAAGAACATGTGATTATCGTGAGGATATTACAAGTCTTTTCAATGTCTTTGAATGGTATGTTTCATATGGAAAAACATTAAAGGATGAAAAAGATGGATCCAGATATTTTTAAAGAAATAATGCATGATTATAATTTTCACTTGTTTATGGAATCCTCTCTAGTATTCTCTAAAGAATCCGAGCTCTGATCATCTCTTTTCAACACATTACAACAATATTTTAACTGAAGATATGATATTTCTCTCTCTCTCTCCCTATTAGAAAATCTAGATAGGAAATACATCCAAATCATTTGAGAGCTCTCGATATGAACAACTCTATGAAAAATATGTTCTAGTAGACCAAATATGACTTCAATGTATGAATTTACTAACAATGAAACAAAAAATTAGGTAGCACATCATACATTATCTTCCCCCCATCGTTCCCTTCAACTATATCATGCATTTATACTTCCAGATCATGTTGGAAATGGAATATTGGATTGTAATGTAGCTAATATACTAGTTTTTTTCATGACTTCTAATGGATCAAGATTGATCAAATGTTCATTAAAGGCCTATTTAAATATGATAATCATGAAAAGGGGCTTCTAAATCTATAAAAACGCCCCAATAATTTTTATCAAAAATTATATCAGCCTTAATGTTTTGATAGAAATAGATCATGTTCTAGTTCAAAAAAAATTCATTTTTTATGTCATGAAAATATGATAATGTAATGATTCTATAAAAATGGGTTCATAGACCACAATGTAATAAGAATTTGAATTAAAAATTTAGTGATATGGGGAATGAGATTTAAAAATAAATGGTAATTTCAAATAAAATCTCAAATTTTTAATAAGAAACATTATAATATTCAGAATTCAATTATGTTCATTTTGAAAGGATCAATTGGTTCACTCCATGGAAATAGGTTAAAAGGAAAAATATTATCCTCATTTATCACATGTATTATATATATATATTAATGAATATTTGATATAAAAAAATTAAATTAAAATGCATGAAAAATGCAAAAATAAAGACAACGATAATGTAATGAAAATTTTGGAATCATAAATTTCAAGTGGAATCATAGAAAATAATAATTTACATAGAATTTTTCCTCCCCCAACACATATTTTGTGCAATTTACCAACTGTGTATCAAATTTCTGTGAGCCTAAAATTATTGATATTAAAAGAATAAAAAAATAAATGATATGGAATGATAGAACCTGACCACTATTGAATTATTTATATTGATGTTTTATCTCTTCCCATAGAGGATCTTGAAAATTCTCTCAAAATAGTATCAACTTATTAGCATTGATTATGAATAGTTTTCATTTTTCATGACCTAGAATCTATACGACACCTAAAAGAAATACATGAGTAACGAAAACGTGAAAGACCATTTAGAACAAAATTTACCTCTGAACAACTTCATTCTAAAATCAAACATATGAAACTTATCAACCTCCATGAATTATTTTCTGAGAATCCTCCCATAATTAAAAGCATTTTATATTTCATTATATAATCTGGGGATTTAAAATTCATTATTTCTGATCTATTCCAATTCTTATAGATAAAATTTTCTTTCTTTTAAAGCCGAAAAAATATTCATCATAAAAGATTTGACTGCCCAAAAAAATTATTTTAATGATAAAATTGTAGGTTGAAAGCATTTACATAGACCTATACAAATGGATTTATGCCAATTGTTTTTTTAACGTTTTCCAATAAGCTAAGATTTCAACAACAAGTCTAAAACTCTAGTCCTTCCTATTCATGTTCATAGTTTTCTCTATAATATATTTTATCTCCCTATTGGTTAACCCACCGATTCCATTTTTTGTTATTAGAGTTCATAATAATCCATTAACAAACTGCATATTTCTTCAATGGAGTTTCAAAAGAACAATTGAATAAAATCATTACATTGATCTTAAATATGAAAATTTGGGAATCCAATCCTTGAAAAAAAATCATTTTAGAAGGTTTTAAAAAAATTTCCCGTTGAAATTTATTTTTGGAATATCCAATATATATTTGGATACATTGTCAATAGCGATATGGATTTATAGATACCCAATAAAATTGGTAAAAGGCCCCGTGAAATATATACCATAGAAATCAAATACATCAAAAAATAGATGAGTGTTTTTTGGCATCTCATTATGTATGGAAATTTTTATATGGATTTGATAATTTCTACATTTCCTAAATATTCAAAACCATATCAAAATATGGTGGGATAATATAAACTAGAATCAAGAACATTTCATGTTGATATTTTTGAGCTCAAGTTTCTAGCACAGTTCAATGTGTGAAAAAAAATTTACGATGGAATGAAGTTAATATTTTGAATTTCATATCTGAATTATTTAATCATTAAAAATGTTCCACTATTAGGGATCATCCCAAATGTATTTCCATGAATCATTCACATTCCTATCATTTTCATATTAAAAAACTTTTAGGTAATTACATCATAAGCCAGATATTTCACAAGATTAATTAACCATTGACATTATCTTTGCCAAGAAAACAACTTTTCATTTGTAAAGGTTTTATTTATTGATGTGAAAAACTTATGTTTTACATTCTCAAAAATTTCCATCCTACTCAAATTATCATCCAGATGGTTCTCACATCATTTATTATTATTTATTTCTGCATCAAACTCTTGTAACAACAAGATCCATCTAAAATGTCATCTTCTTTCATCATACTTGTTCGTCCTAAATATGAATTTATAATGATAAAAAAACAATATCCTTAGATCCTATTAGGTACCATCTATACATTTTAAGGTAAATAAAACCACATTAATTCCATCTAATTTTATTTGTAGTTTTTTAATTCTTGATCTAAATTTATTCATGCATAGGCAATATCATGATATTTCTTGTCCAACCAGTGACATAACATACCCCATAATAATAGTATAAAGCATCGATCATGATATCCAAGGGAATCCACCATTTGGGGGATGGGTTATATGATTTTTTAAATCATGGAAAACCTATTTACAATTTTCATAAAATAAAAATGGATCATCTTTTAGGTTAAATCTTAAATATGGAAGTGAGACATTTCTAAAATCCATAATGAATTGCCAATAAAAACCAGCATGGATAGGAAAGGATCTCATATCTCTAAATATTTTTAGTAAAAGTAGGGATTAAATGACCTCAACAATATATTGATCGACATGGATTCAATCACGAGACTCAATATGGCCAAGATAAATTCTCGAACTAGAAATGAAAGTTAATTTTTCGTAACTGAGTACAGTGTTATTGTCAATATATGTTATAATAACATGTTGTCATGATTCTGTTGTATTTGTGGGAATTGGAAACTAAAATGATCATTCTTTGAAAAAAATCCCACAATGGAAATGATGGTGAAATGTTGCGTCATCTTTTGGTTGGGACAGTGGGGTATTAGAAAACATGGTTGACCATACCATGGGGGTGAGATCATAATGTTCACTGAAATGGTGTTGTTTTCAGGAAAATAAGTAAGGAATTCATGTGAAAAATTATCATGAAGAAGACCTATTCATCCAAATAGATGTGAATTTTTTTCTATGATTGCAATTAAGATTTGGGAAGCATCTGGTGTCTTATCTAATAAAAATCATCCCATAGAAACATCAATCATACTTATATACATTAGACACAATCATTCATTAAATTATTGAATGAGAAGTTTTTGGCTAATTTTTTGATGGGTTCTGATAAAACAGAGGTCATTGAATCCCTCTCAGTACTCATGCAATGTCTCTCCATGGATATTTTTCATTCCATAAATATCCTTTGGGAATGAAGTTGTTCTTGATGGAGGGAAAACATTTTATAGGAAATTTTTCATCAATTCATTCCAAACTCTTATTAAAGATTAATGGGAATATAATAACAATTCATTATCAACTCCTTCTAAATAAAATAGAATCAGTATAAAATTTATCTTATTAGTAGAGACATCATGATGTTTCATGTCTAAAAAATGTAACTAAATTCAAAAAGGTGTTTGTGTCTGTCTTCTCTAAGAAACTCATTGATAATTGGAAGTTGGTGGATGAAACTATATTATATTTCAAATGCTTCATGTACTTTGAGATATTACACATGATTATCTTTGATTTATAGTATGATGAAGAAAATCTCTTTAGGGATCATTATTCAGCCATTGGTATTTTAGTTTTGACTATTTTCCTACTAGGTCTACTAGTGGACGATTTTCAACTTGGGATAGAGATATTATTGGAATCATTTTCCCCATAGTGAAATGTTAGATATATTTTAGGTTTTAATGATAGTATAATTGGGTCCTAACTTAGGTCATACCAAAAAAACAAAAAATAAAATCATCTCTATTTACCACACTGGCAACAACTCAAGTTTATATAGAGGTTCTCTGTATTGTAACCCTTAATCAATATTTCCCACCATTTTATTGTACAATTATATTATAGTGGTGTATGTGGGTTGTCTCGTGAGGAAGTTATAGTTTGTGATTAAAAATTTTCACTTTTTATTATTTTTGAAAGATGTAATATTTTTTATATCATTTATTATTCAAATTAGAATTTAATAATAACTATTTTTTACATTAAATTAAATGTAAAGTGTTAAAATAGTCATAAAATAAAGTGTTTTTGAAAATTAGATTTAAAAGAGCAGTTTAATACTAGATTTTCCCTCTTGTACACCCCCATGTTCCTTATAAAAAATATATCTCAATGTTAATTTTCAAATTCACCCCCATTTACCCCCATGTGGGAACTCAATCAAGAATAGACATTATATCAAGACCATGACAAGATTATTGAACTATTTATGGATGTGATTTAATTTATGGAATACTTCAATGTAATAAATTTTAATTAGATCAACAATGATCAATGAAAATAACTTGAAGAAAAAATTATATAGTGAATTTAATTAATATACGTCATAGTCAGAACAATGATATAAAAATATTTTTTGAAAATATATATATGATTTAAAAAAATCAGATTCATTACAAATTGTATGTTCAATAGAAATTAAAAAGAGATAATACAATAGGAGTTCGAAACTCAGAAGGGAGTTTCTATTTGGTGTCTCGATGCGAAACCACTTGCCACTTAACCATTCATTTCTTGGGTTTCCAAAGTCATATCTTTCCGAGCATGATGTCACGAGATCCTACTCATGATATTGATCTCCACCGTAGGGATGGAAGGATTCAGATTGGCTAGAGGCCATTTGATGGTGTGTATTGCTCTCTATCATTCCTAACCATCCTGAAAACATCGTTCCAGTGGTGCCTATTATAGTAACTCTTATCGAAACAGTGGGCGACATCGCCTTTAATTTTCTTAATTGGGTCAACTGGTACAGAACATGAATTGTGGATTCAAAACGTGTACAACCCCCATGTTTAATGGATAAGCCCAAATTTCTTGCATAAATCTCTGTTGATATTTGAAAATAGTAACATGGTCTACATGATAATCACGTCATGTTTGTTATGATCACCCCAATTTTAGTTTTCAAAACATGTCTCACGGAAAAATACCTTTTGAATATGTCACTATAAGAACTGACAATACACATCGAGAATGTGTTTGACGTTTGTTTTCCAAGTTCTATTCTTTTCTAGAAAATCCATTGTCACGCCTCTTCCCTTCCCACATGGCACAAAGTGTACATAACCTATATTTCTAGAATACAATATACAATTCAATGTAGTCAAATGTCCAAAATTATGTATTTTCCACAGCTAAGCTGAAAACATTTCTGATTTCAAAAAATGATTAAATTCAAAAAAAAAAATCAAATTGACTGGACTTAAATCCTTAAATTAGATATGATACATAGTGTAAATATTAACTCTATAAAAATTCCTAATGAGAAATAAGATTCCAAATAATTACAATATATATTGTACAAAACATTAACATGGAATCATTAGCTTCTAATAGTGGTGGATAATAACATTTATAAATTGTTTAAGATGATCAACACACTCCTAAAATGAATTATAGTAGATCAGAATGTCATTAATGAATATAAATATGATCTGGTCCTGATAATAATGGATGAAAAATCATACGATACCAATAAACACAATTTGTAGTTTAAGAAAACCAAAAAGAATAACCAAAATCAATATTTGTATATACCTATATATGAATGATTTCATAAGGAAATATCAATTTTTAACCAAAATATTGATGTAATGTTTGTAGATTTATCTTTTATAACTAATAAGAAAACTCAATTGGTCAATGAAATATACAATAACTAAAAGTGTACATTAATTCGTAATCATCGCCTCATTCATAATCCATCATTATAGGCACATCCATAAACTACATCTAACCTTGTTAGTGAATATAACATGGGAATCCAATATTCACACAGTAGTTTAGATTAAAAATATATTCTTTTGATAATCTATCAAAATATATATTCCTAAAACTCAGAAGTTTCAATCTGACAAGGGATTCAATATAAATTAATAACAATCATTCATGTTTATCTTGAGATAAATGTTACATCGATGTGGTAGTGCAGAAAAATATTTGGGGAAATATCATTGAACATATTTAAAACCATGTGATAATCCTCTCTCCTCATATTTATTCATTTCATTGATAACTAATCCACTAAAAACAGTATGATCTCCAAAAATCTACTTCCTTCATGGGAACCCCACATTCTTATAAAAAACAATGTTTTCTATCTATATCCATCAATAAAACACTCATTTGGATTATGATTATAATAGAATACATACCTTAAAATAATTACATATTGAGGGAAAAATCATATGGATGCCTCTAAATTCATAAATTCCCTACAAATAAGTGATTTCTTCTCTATGATCAGTGCACATACACTAAAAATATAAAATGTTTCTGTCTATCCTCCTACGAGTGAAGTCAACAATTGGTTCATGAGATGACTCGATAAAAAATTTCCAAATGAATGGATTATATATGTTTTGAATGAAGGTAGTTATTATCCAAAATCAACCATGGTGAAAAAGGTACGTTATAAACTGATCATACCAAGAGTTATCTCAAAACCCACTCATGAAACTACCTATATAGTGAGTTATATACCACACCCATCTATTATTATTATCTATTGACTAAAAATTCGTTGACCATTCTCTAGTAACTATCCCTGAGAGATAAAAACATATTGATGTTGACCTCCTCCTACCTCATCTGGGGATGATTAAGCATAAGACTTCTTCCACTACTTCCATAATATCCTCACTAGTTACTAATTATGGGTATAGTACTAACTCTATCATCATGTACAAATATATTTATATGAATCCAATTAAAATCTATGCCAATGATTGTCATTATCCCAATATAATTAAAAAACTATTCAGATGTATGTAGGAAGAAAATATAAACCACAATCCTTGGAAGGATGAAATGGAATATTTTTTGGTCAACTCATTATTGGGATAAACATAGAATGCCCATATTTATGTCACTTAACAAATAAAAAACTACTCTTAATAGAAACCTACATATTCACCTATAATGGCTCGTCGAAAGTGTATTTTCTAAATGAAATCATCCTTATTCTAAACCTAATTATATGTGGGTAATGTATAATGAGTAAATTCATAATGGATATATGAATATTGTTCCCCTATAGGATACCTCTATTAGGACTCTTCATATGGGAAAATTTATTGTCAATAGAGTATAATATCCATTATCAAGTTCCAAAGCACACAAACATGCATACAACCCTTCTGATGGGATCATAGTTCATACCTATTAACATTTTTTTTGACATTGATAGGAATTATTCCTAGATATCCTTTTTCCATTCAACAATTTACACATATATATCCTTCCTCTAACTAGGGTTTAATTTCAACCACTTATATGCATATGCATGCATCAATACTAACTAAAAAAATGGACGAATACATTGTTTAGGAATATATAAAAAATAAAATTATCTATATCTCCACTAACTCTACATATTTTTCTAAATATTATATTCTATAATCATACAACCAAAAAAATTATTTTGGAAATATCACAATGTCATTTTCCATTGGTCATCATCGAAAACCTATTCAACCCTCTGGTGATCAACAAGGTCATCATGCAGAACCTATACCACCAGATCCATATGTAGATAATGATTAAGATCTATAGATGAAATGGTAATTATATGTATGAAAAATATTATGTTATTTTTATATATTTTCAAATAAATGTGTTTTGTTAATTTTATCCTAAAAAACAACCCAAATCAAATAGTAAAACAATTCATCATGATGAATATACTTCACCGAGGTATCTATCTATCAAAATACTCAACTAACAAAGTTATTCAATATTTACTTAGTACATGAAGTAAATTTAGGGGACATAAAATCCCATTCCATAATTGGTCTTCATGTCGAATTTAGTGACCCACTTTTTAGTACAAATATTTTTTATTCCAAACAATGTAATCATGAATATGTGGAATTCTTTATCCAATCATATCATTCGTCAAAAAAATCAAATACAACCCTATCCTAACCCCTCCCTTCATTAATACCATAATGATGGCAGACAGAGCACGAAACTAGAGTCCTTCCCCATCGGTATTCCCTAGGATAGAGTGTATCAACAAATTTATTAGATTATCATGAAATGTGAGTTGTTACCCTACATAATAATTTTTTATCATAATTTAACACGAATAATCTAAAAAATGGAATACATTATATAATAAGAAAGAAAAATAAATCCAAAAAGTATATATAAAGATAAGTTATATAGATAAATGGATCAAATCTAAATTCCAAAATGAGAAAAAAGGGAAACAGATTAATTATAATTATTATTGAGATAATAATTTCCATCACAATTGATTGTGTACTCATATAATCTAGAGAATGAATTTTCATACATTGGCTTAGATGACATAAATACTTAGTATGAAAACTAAATTCTCTAAATAATATTTCAAAACAACATACTAACACAAAAATGGGAAAATACTATAACCAACTTCACAAGAATAATATATTTACCAACCCCTTTCTCTTCATTGACCTCTCACCAAATAATTAATCAAAGTATAATAATGTTATATGAAGAATATAGATGTTGGGTATCCCACACATTTTTTCAACTAATTTACAATGATAACTTTCTCATGATATACATTATTGAACTACCACATTTTATGAATAACTCCCCAAAACATCATATCAGTCCTACAGACTCATATACCACCACATCACATATCATATCCAATTTTTTAGGAAATAATTAACACTAGGGACTTAAACCTCATTCCCTACACCTATAATTCACAACCCCTACCATAATAATTCTCATAAAATTTTCCCCGAATAAATCATTTCCATAAAATATAATTACCTTACATATAGACAATTTCACTTTAGACTAATGGTAATAACATTTTGTGAATATATCTAATTCTAGGAAGAGGGATTGGGGATGTGTAGTTTTACAACCCTCTCGCCTCCCACATGGATATTTTTATGAAGAACCCAATATATATATATCTGTGTGTGTGTGTGTGTGTGTCTGTCTATTTTAGCACATGGGGTTGGAAATGGGTTTGGAAAATGATGAAATCCCATGGAAATAAAACTTTTATATAATATGTATACACAATATCATCTTAGTGGTTCATTATAAAGATATAAACCAACATAGAACATTATGTCACATTTATGTCTCCTCTAAATGAATAAAAACCAACAACAATGCATAATATTAAATCCCTTTTCAATTAAATCAAAATTCCATATTACCTTTAAAGTGCCCATTTCAGTCAATGTAGATATTTAATTAAAAGAATTCTAATCAATTAATTTATATATTTTGTACTTCCAATTAAACCAAAAATTGTATTATTGTTAATAATTCAATAGGAAAAACCATG
Organism: Viscum album; assembly: GCA_963277665.1. Lineage (NCBI taxonomy): Eukaryota > Viridiplantae > Streptophyta > Magnoliopsida > Santalales > Viscaceae > Viscum > Viscum album. The sequence goes on along the minus strand of OY728121.1, from coordinate 1,779,235,792 downwards.
TTTATTCCAATTCGACATATGAAATTAAAAAATCACATCACAAAAAAACATCCACATCAAATTCCACAATCCCTCAAATTGAAGACGCTCTTCTATCCCTGAATGGAAACTATAACACATCCATAATCAATGTCACTATACACACAGATTGAATGATAGAAACCTTCCTTGAATCATGTCATCATAACAAATCCCAAACCCTTAGTAACATCTTAATATCCATTTTACTCCACCCAAAATCAATTTCCATTTTAGGAATTTGGTATTTTATTATACACCAATTCATTATTACATAGAATTTTCACAAAATATACAATATCTATGGGAATCCCATTCATTATCCAAGTATATGTGAATCATCAAATTCATATTAATTGTTGCAAGAAAGAGCCTAACATACATTCAATAAACCAAGAAATAATTCATCGAGAAGAAACCAAAAAAATGTTAAATATAATGAATTAGTACCATGACTAATGAATACGTAACCTATCATGAAGACTAAAAAAAGGTAGTGCACATATATGATGAAAAAAACATCATGGAAAAAATAAACAAAAATGGATATAGGACTAAATAAAATTAATAAAAAAACATATTAAACCTATAATCTCATGAAAAATAATGTGAAAATGTGAAAAATAAGTATCTCTAATTTAGAAATATTATATACGAATCTATTGGTAGTAGATAAGTTTTTATAGGTAATAAAATGTAGATCTCCAAAAAACCACATAGTTAAATAATTGAAAAGTTGTCCGAGCATAGAAAAGTTTTAAAAATATAATTATACTCATTTTTCATGGATTTAAAAATCATTAATTAAATAAATACATAATTATTTCCGTAATTAAACATCAAAATTTGAAAAGTTATAATTTTTGGAAGGTTTGAACATTATACCACTAAGCTGTTTCCATTTGGATATTCAAATATGGAGCTACCGTCATGTGATACATCTTGGGAACTAACATCAGGTATTACTAATAGGATTTTATCCATTATGTTATACTACTATGGTGAATCCATCAGGTGATAAAACCATTGTACTATTATCAAGTTGTAAAACAATGGTGGTGTAGTCAGGTTCTACCACCAAGGAGAAATCATTTGGTGCTAATACAATGGTGATACTATCAGGTTATAGAACAATATAGTTTCCATTAGGTCCATTCTTTATGTTTCCACAAACACATTCCACTTCCATGGGTTTTCATCATTCTCTAATATACCCCTTTTTTCCTTACTAACACATAAAATGCCTCCCTTCTTTCACCCAACACATCTAAAAATTCTTTAGACACATCAACTACCGTATTTCACACATTTTAATTGGTTTGATGTTCCATTACACAAACAATATTATGTATTTATTAATTTTATTCTTAAATCATTATAGATCATTACATGTATGTAAAATGTGTATTGATAGTGAGGATATTGACTGTTTGTGTGGTTTATAACTCCATTGTACTCACACCATTATCACACATCCATAAGGAATGGGTAACCAAGAATGAATCACTTGTTGTATTTTTATATTGATTTGAGTCAGGTTATGATCATATAGAGTGATGTACCTCCAATGAGTCTAGATATAGGGATTATATATGATGTATGTCTTACCAATTCCTCTTTTAATTATTTCATTTGACAATGTATAAGTGATCATCCCTGTGGGTGATAATGGAATTTTATTTTGGTTTGAGTATGTTGCTCTCATAATTATTTATATAATTGTTATATTATTCATTTTTGACACATTATTTATTTATAATATTTACATGATTGGTAATTTATTCATGTCAATCATTTTATTTGAGGGAATAATTCCTAGATTATTCCACTTGAGACAAAGATTCATATGGGTAATATAAATAACCTTGTTGGTTGTCATGCATATTTCCATGTCGATTTACATAATAAATGTGGTTATTTAGTTTGGATATTAAAAAAGGTAATTTATTATAGTATAATTTTCCCCCTAATTTGGTTACATTGTGTTCATGAGGAAGAAGAATGTGTGAGAGTATAAGAGGAAAATTGGGTCGGTGAATCACATATTACATTTCTATAGGAATAATAGGACATATGGGATTTGATTAATGATTGAGTTATTGAATTAATATCTTTAGTATTTATCTTTTTTCACACACATAGAAATGAAATTTGTGATTCCATTGGGATATGACTCTTCTATATAACATAAGAGGGATTTACTACCCTTATATACTTCATTTCCTTTTTGATGAAATATTTAACAATTCAATTTAATATTATAGATTACATATATTATCTAATTATGATTAAAGTTTTTTTAATGCTACGATATAGTGAACCGTGATGATGATGACAAAAATGATGATAATTGTGTCAATTTTTGGGGTTCCACAATGAAAGGATGGTGTAGTGATACTGTATGGCCATTGTCCTGTTTTAATGTCCTTATTAATATCAATGTGCTAGTATCCAATATATTTATAAATGTGATAGATGTTCCTATTATATCCTATGAGTAGTTCTCCATCTATCAATAAGTTAAATCATGATTTACATATCCCTGTATTAGAAAATTTAAACATAGTTACATTAAGAATGATGTTATCAGAGAGTATCTTTAGAGATTTTAGCATATTATCTTCAATAAAATATACCCCTTCTGAAACACTATATTTTTTTAGGTCCATGTAGCCTTAAATGTGGATTTGATATAAAAAATGCATGACAATAACAACACTAATATTACTTGAGTTTTCATATTCCTTATTATTATATTTTAATTGATAATCCCAAATTGTACATCACATTAATATAAATTCCCCTTTCATGAGAGTAACCAAATAATATTCTTAAGTAATTTATTTTAAATTTTTCATGCAACAAGGGAGTAATGAGATCATTTTTATGGTACTAATGATACATGGATATATTACCACGATATAGAATTATTGTTGCATATTTTATATTCTAGGGGATGACTTTACATTCATATTTTAATGAATCTCTCTTTGTTTGGATATATACTGAATCCCTAAAGGTTATATTGAGGAATGTTAGATTCATGGTGGATACATAGAAACATGAAATGGAAAAAAAATCATGTTGTGAATTGTGAATAACGATAGAAATGAGATGGTATTTACAGTGGTGAGAACATTATATTCATAGGTTTTTATAAAAGATTCATTTTGGTTTAAACAAAAAATACTCTATTAAGTAAAAAAATTTGTTCCACAGATAATGAAAATTTTCATTATTATGAGTAATGAGTGATATTTTTATATCTAATAGAAAATAAATAATTTATTTTCATATAATGTTTTGGATATAAATGGTGTCACTTAAATTTGAGGAAGGATGATGATATACTTATCTTAATTGATTTCCCTAGTTCAATGAATTAAACTAATGTTAGAATATACAGAATACAAATATTATTCCTGAAACTATCTCAAGCTGTATCTGATCATGTGCATCCCTTGTATGCATCATCATATGGTCCCCAAAATTGGCACCGTGAGTTTGGAATAGACTACCTATAGCTGGTGGTGGGATTGGATTTAAACATTATCCATCTATAGATCTTCTTAATATTGCAGCATCTCATTCTCCACAAATGAATCCACCTCTTTAACGTAAACACTATAAAATAGATGGATAACCCTAACTACAGTGATGAATTTCTAATAGAGGTCTATCCACACTACTACCGTAGTGACAGTGAATTATTATATTGGTTGTGAAATTTGGAACCACGTCATATATAAAACTAGATGCATTAAATTTCAAACATCCCTACTATATTAATCTGTACATTGTAATTATATAAATTTCTGGAATAATGTTAAATATACCTACATAGAAATTCAACAATATCTATACAAATGTATTAATATGTATAAATTTTGGATAGTAAATCTATGTACACATATATGGTGCTGAAGACCCCTAACATTAATGCATCATTTAAGATTTTATTCAGGAAAATAGTATAATATTTCTCAGTGCCAGTTGCTTCATGTTCCTAAAATAAAATGAACTCTTATATCCTATAATGATTTATATTGTTTTAAATCAATTAATATAACAGTTCATACCCAATGTATTAAATTTATAAACAAAAGAAGTGACCTAACCTGATGATGTAGTGAAAATAGGTACATATTTCAGATTTCTAGGCACATCATGATGTGTTGCTTTAATATAATATCAAAGTGAAATCAACAAATATATTACATTTTTAATAATTTATACTCTTCTGATTCACTGGAAGAAATCATAAAAAAACAATTGAATAACATTTCTAATAAAAACAATGATAAAAAATTATCAAAATTAATGCATAAAAATTGGAATCAAATATAAAATTGGTCTAATTCAATTTCATTGCAATTTCTATTAACATTAGAAACATATAACATTCAAATAAATTTCCAAAAAATAATAATGAAGATTGGAAATTCCAATTGAGGACCTATATCAAGAAGCGATAAAAACAAAAGGTCAAGAGGGAAAAAACATCCATATATAGAAATTCTTAAATGTGACTCATTCATAGCATATCATTACAATTAACATAGAGTTTATAACCTATGAATAAATATATTTTATTGAATTAATGGGGTTATTAACCATTGTGATTAATTAAATAAGAAAAATAAATTAACATAGGCGACACAATAGAATTTTATATAAAAGTGGTAATTTACAGACAAAAAAATACAGGAAAAAAACTACATTAAAATCTCTATATAAATAAAAAATAATGTTTATAGATGTTTAATTTGAAGAACTAAACATGAAAATTATAGATTTCCTAAAAGAAAAAAAATCAAAATGGATTTAAGAAAATAGTAAATTTGTCCTTTAGAATTTTTTCAATTTTATTGATTGTGATGGATAATAATAAAATTTATATTAATTGATAATTGATAAATAGTCAAACTACATACCTTTTATACAATTCTCCCTTCCAAACAATTTTTTAAGGCACATTGCAATAGCATTGTCAATACTATTTCCTATGATGCTTGTCCTAAAAGCATAAATCACATTAATGAAATGATTACTATACCAGGTGATGAATAATTACAAGAGTATACATGCTAATTTTAATCTAGAAAATAAGAAGATATCAGAATTTTACCCTTTTAATGCCATTGATGTTGGAAGATGAAGCATAATCACATAAACTGGAGAATTAAACCTGAAAATTATTGATTTCATAAATGAAATCAATTAAAATGGAATTGGAAGATATAAATCATTAAATGAATCTAAAAGAATTTTGAAAATTTTAATGATTAAAATGAATAAAATTACAATAAATAGTAATTTATAATTGATAAATAGTTGAACTACACACCTTTAATAAAATTCTCCCCACTCACACCCCTTTCCCCCCTCCTTGCCCCATGCACACTACTACCCCAGACCCCTTCACCCCCTCCTGGAAAACCCCCCTCCCCTTGCACCCCCTGCACATCACTGTCATGCAAGTTTTCACTATACTTTAAAAATGATAACGACCTAAAAACCATCCTATTTCTTTGAAGGGAGTTAGGGAATTTTGTATTTCCATCACCATCAGTTATCCACTTTATTTTGAATGCATGTTTTCCCATTTTTTATTTGAACGTGAGAAAAGAGATGAGTTTTTATGTAGTGTTTATTTTTTGAGTTATATAAGTGATGAGTTTGGATATGGTGTTTTTGGTTTGTAGATTGTTGTGGACATTCTCAAAAATCATGATTTCATTCTTAACTTTTTTGTCTTTAGAGTTGCACTATGTTTTTAGAGTCTGTTTCAGATGTTTCAATTTGAGGTTTCATGCGGAGGCATCAATGTTATGAGATATTTAAGACCAATAGTTCTAGATGATATGGGTGAAATAATAATCAGAGAACCATGCATTGATAAATATAAAATGAAATCAGGGATTCATGACATTAGAAGAGACATTGACCAAGATGATATGATGATCAATATTTAGCTTGTGAAGAGTGGTGCTTCAGATAGTGTCCCATAAATCTATAACATGGACAATCATGAAGTCTCTATTCAATTTGGAGGCATCCAATTTGTTGTAATGTCTCTTATACCAAGTGTATTTTACTACAGTGACATTAATTTCAATGATATTAGCGTCTTCAATCGAGGCTTTAAATTATTTAATTGAAATAGAAGTATGAGAAGGACCAATTATCTCGTATTAGTTATGAATGACATTAAAGTCACAAAATAGAAACTAGGGGTGGTTATGTCATTGCCTAGGCATTAGAGATCATTCCAACTAGTTCTTCCTTGTTTGTATCTAATTTTATAATTGAAAAATTAGAATAAAGTATGTGTGGCATAAATGTAATTATTGGAAGTAAATATCTGGACAGAGATATTGAAAACACTAACAATATGTAAATATGAGTGTGAATAAATATATAAAGAATCATCATTGAGTGTATTATTGATTTCACCAGTAATATCATAATTATGTTGGCATAAATGTGATTATATAGAAGAAAAAAAATTAGGTTTAGTGATGGAAAATAACATAAGATGATTGTTGTTAAACATTATTTTTAAAACAATGAAAAAGTCATAGTTAACGATACATTGACAATAAATAAACTAGATCATCATTAAAACATGAATTTGGAGTTAGAACAACCATTTCTCTTTATTACAGATCATTTTTCCCATGTATTCCTTCTAACCTCTAGGTTAAGTTTTGTGGCATGTTTTTGTTCATTCCTAGATGTGACTAGAATATTCATTGTAGTTTTCCTAATTCGATCATTCCTACGTGACTCTACCTAATTTGAAGATCAGATCGACAACGAATTGATATTAGCACTAGAATTCAAGTTTCCATATTTCATAGAGAAATCATAATTAATTATATATTTAGAAATATGAGTACCTGAATACGTTAAATTATCCACTGTCTATTGTTAGGCATTATCTAGATCTGTTGGATGGTACAAATTCAAAGGAATGGAAATATTACATTCCTACATATGTTTGGTGTACTGTACTTGTAATTTGAAAGTATTCATGATAAGTTATAAATAATTTTTAATATTTTTAGATATAATGGTATGTGTCTCATGTGAAACAACCTTAAAAAAACTCATCTGACTCCCTAATTCTACATAACTGGTAATATATTTAGAGTGCGCTATGGGAGAAGGATCTAAATCCTTCCCAAAATTTTTGGTTACAAACTTCATTTCAAAAGTAATATTATTATTAGATATGACAAAGAAGTGATGAACATATCTCATAGCAGCATGAGTTAGTTTTAATTGTTGGGTCTGTAGGATTCAAACTAAAAAGCCTCAGAGAACTAATGACATCAACACTATTGGAAGGTTTTGAACCATAAAAAGAGTATAATATTGAAGAAGTGGTTTTAACTGGATCCTATTTTTTCTCTACCCTAGTAACCTCCATGCTATGAATCTTATTAATGGATCCAACGAGATCATACATCTTATTTATCTGTATTGAGGGTGTACTTACCTTCATTGATTTAACAGTTTCTGTAGAGACCCTAAGCTTGACGTACATGGACATTACATTACATTAGAAGAATACTTAATAAATAACAAAAACAGAAACACAAGGATAGTAATAGTTTAGTGTCTTTGGAAACTCGGAATATAATCTTCTAATAGTGGTGAAATATCTTCAACATGTCCAATAAGATCTTCCCCTTTTTTTCATACCTAAAACCATTCTTTAAATCTCGAGGAAATGAAAACATATAAAGGGTGAGCTCAAATGATCAGTAAGGTTAATCATGGATAAAATAAAACAAATCATATACATTTGAACTTCAAAACATGAACATAATATTTAAACATCATAATCTTGAGAAATGACATAAATCATGGCATTACGTAAGGCATAGATCATAAAAAAACATTAGTCATGATAAAATAGCATGGTAATTAAACATGTAATTTTGGAAAACCATTAATCACATGATATTATTTCCATAGTAGCCAAGGAATTGTTGCCAAGACAATCTTAGTGGACAAAGTCCCTTTTTGAATCGAGTTCACTCCTTGTTTCATTCCTATAACAATGAACCAGATTAACTTACCGTTCCAGCCATGTCTTTCCATTGAGATATAAATCTTTACCCAATTCATTGGAGGGAGATATAGGTTCCACCCATCTCATATTGAAATCATTCTTACTTGTGCCACAAAATAAACATACATCATTCTTAATAACCCAACTAATAAAATCGGTTTCATAAAAATCATCCCATCATCACATAATCCATACAAAATAAATGGATATAATTTCATAATATGAAAATCCAAAACATTTAAATCATAGATACATTATACTTGAAACATAAACATATGTAATAATGTCATCTTATATGGAAAATGGTTTTGATAAAACACTTGAAATGAATTCATGAGGAAAATATCCTTTCTCCTTCAAAATAAATTTCTTTTCACAAAAGGTCATGAAATTTTAAAAGAAATAGATTTTGTTGAAAATAGTCATGAAATATTTTGGAGGAAGATTCAACAAAATAATACTTTATAAAACCGTAAAAATCCTTTCATGTCGTATAAGTTAAAAAAACATTCTTCTCGTACTTTTTCCATAAAAGTCAAAAAGTACCTTGTAGGTTAAATAAAAGAATGATTCCTTCCATACCATGGGGTAAAAGTCAAAATGTGTAAAAATGACATTAAACATACATGAATACACTTTTATACAACATGGACATGGATGATAGAAATAACCCCAGTAATTACATACGAATAAGCAATCTGTGATAAAATTGAGATTTGCACAATTATCCCATACCTCAGGTCTGATATGCTTCATATGTATCCAAACCTCCTGTATAATGATTTAAATAATTTCATTGACTTATTAATTAATCATATTCATTGTTATGATATCATATATGTTTCACTTATGACTTTATATTACCCTTTCTTTTGTAAATTCCATGTTAAAGCCGCGTTTTGGGTGAAATCATTTCATTTATCGTATGTGTTTCGACTTTCCGTTCTTGATATTATTACTTATATCCTGATTTACATAATTCCAGAATGTAAAACATGGTTTATATATAATATATATTCATAATATACATATATATATTGTAGATTGATAAAATGAATGAAATACACCATTCATGGAGACGGTAGGCCGTACGTACGCATGAATGCTGTTTTTGATTCCTCATTGAATTGAATGAAAATAAATAGACGAAATAAATATGTATATATATATAAATAAATCAAGTAGAATTATTGTTTCATACATTTCATTATTATTCATTATATAAACTTTATGATCATTCATGTATGGTTAACATGGAAAATGAATCTCATCGTATCGTGGAGACGGTAGTCCATACGTACGCACGAGCGATGATATCATTTCCATAATTATTGAATATAATTGGAGTGGATGGTATAATATATCATAATAATTATGATATTATAATAACAATATATAGTTATTCTTTACACCATTATACCCATCCTTGTAAGGTGTTGGTGGAAAAACATATTTCACCACAGCGTGGAGACGGTATTCTGTACTTACGCACGCATGGTGATTTCGTTTTCCGTAGGATGGATAGATGGTGAAATAGGGTTGTTTCATACTTATAATAACATATCATTATATGATTTATACTGATGTTATTACTTAATAATGAAACAACTAATGAAGAAGAAGTTGAAATGAAATAAAGTTGAAAGAATCAGTAATGGACATTTCCTCTTCTTTGAAGCGCCACTTTGAGACCTCCTCTTAGGGCTCTAAAATTTGTCTTTGAAGTACACCATAACCTCTATGATGTTTCTATGGAAGTGGAGAAGATAATTTTTCAGGGTTTGGCCGAGCTTGAAGGCTCAATGTGGTGTGAGGAAGAGAGGGAGGAGGTGCCCTTTTATAAGGGAGGAAAGGGGCACCTTTGGAATAACTAAAACTATTATTTTATTATAATGTCATATTCGGTTTTTAATAGCTCCAAATTGATATATTTCTAAGATAAGGTGGGGATGGGTCTAAATCCTCTCATCAAATATAATTTAGACAAGTTTATTTCATTATATTAACCTTATCTTTTAGTTTTAACTCTTAGTTAATTATATTGACATGTACCTTGTCACTTTGAATTTTTATATTATATAGTTAATAAACATACGATATACATCTAAGAGACCCCCAAGTGGTCCATTAATTAAAAACATATCATGATATAAGTATCTTGTTCGAACCCTATATTTTTAGGAATATAATAACAATTAATAATATAATATTTTCTTTAAAAACTATTTTATGTCAATTTTTAAACTATTTGGTAATTGATTTTTGTGAAAATCATAACAGAATGATTAGTTCTAAAAAGGTTAATTAAATCAATAATAACATGTCATATTAACATATAAAATTATTTTAATTCATAAAAAGTCTCAAATTAAATTTATTTGATTATTTATAATATCAATTATGTCAATTTTTCATTTATAAGATAATCATTGCATCATCATTGTGTCATAAATAAATTAAATTATTAAATGTGTAAAAATTACAAATAAAATACCGTTATGTAGGAAATTGTTTTATATTTCTAGTGAATATTTATAGTCGAATTTTTCTTATGTATAACCCTTTATTAAAAATTCATTACTTATTAAACTTTGATTTTAACTATTTTAACCCTTCTTTAAATAATTTAATAATTAATGTTCTAATCTAATACAAGTGGGCCTAAATGGTCATATTTTATTCATAAGGTTGGTTTTGGTCGAATTAAACTTATCCAATAGAATTAGGACATGTGTTAGGGTAATAATAATAACACATTTACCCTTAATTACCCTATTTACTTTTAATCGTGTTTAAAAAAAGTAAAAAGATACTATTCACCAAAAATTATTTTCATCTCATTGAACCACATTTTAGTCCTTGAAATTAACCTTTTATCTCGCATTTTCGAAATTTCACTCATAGAAGCGGTAAAATTTGGTTTTATGAAAAATTCAGTTTATTAACTACCACTTAGTGGTTTCACTATTCATCAAAAAATGAAAGTTTCTAGAAAAATACCAAAAACTAGGCCTAAGATATATTTGATATTATGAATTAAAAAATGATGTCTATTTTACCAAATTCAAAACATATCAGTTACATTAACTAATTTAAAAATTAATTCCCGTCGTCAAAACAAATAGCGTGTATTTCAGAGACAATAACTATCAAAAGATTGACAATTGTTTATGTCTGGTTTAAATGTGAAATTACATCAAATGACCAAAATTGTATTAAATTGAAAAAATATTTTCTAAATATACTTTAAAACCACTCAAATTAATAATTTATCACTATTAATTATTTCGATTAAAAAACTTGTTTTTAATTAAAATTTAGTAATTTTCACTATTCATCAGAATATGAAAGTTATCCAAAAAGTACCAAAATATCACCGTAAGGTAATTTCGATATTCTGAATACAAAAATGATATCCATTTTGAATGATAAAATTTATAAAATTTCAAAAAGTAGGTATTACTATTCATAACGGCTATTTCATAACAATATTATAATTATATCACGTTTAGTGAAACTCGGTATTGCGTACTACACACGCTATCGAGGAAGGTCATTTTTTGTGTGTAATGCAAGCCAAGTCAGTGGTGCATGTTGTGCATGCTCCTTTTGGTGTAGTGTACAACACAAGACATTAATGAAATTTAAAAGAATATTTTTCATAAAATCTCGGGGTGTTACATTCTACCCCTCTTAAAATGAATTTCGCCCTTGAAATTCGTTGGGGTTATAAATGGTTAACTAATCGAAAGTTTCTTTAATAGAAACACGCATCATAAATAGGAATACCAAAACTTGGCTTAAAAAACTAATGTATGAAACGTAATGGTCTCCGAAATTAACTCATCATTGGGTTTTTACGTATGAGAACGTAGGTGAAAATATGGATATGGAAGAAAAATATGACCATCAAGATTTTATGGAGAGTGGTAGAGAACATGGACAAAGCCATAAATTTGTGATGATTTGAGGTACCATCTGATTCATCAGATATAAGATCACTAGGATTACATTTTTTGTTTTCATGATCATTTCCCTAAAGTTGATGAAATTTGAATTAGAAGAAATACTTTCGTGATTTTGGTACAGTCTCACCGTTGGTCATTCTTTGGACAATTTCCACATAATCTCTTAAAGAAATGAAGTTGAATTTTTCATTCGTGAAGTGTTAGCAAATCATGTGATAGAATGATGGGTCCTTCCATCTGTCTCAAACAAAAGGTTAGAAATGTTATCAAAAAATACATAAGTCCGTCTATAGTGAGATTAATCATATATGGTTCCTAAAATATACTTATACTTCATATATAATACTTCTTAATATAATAAAACTACTTTCTACTAAAGAGGGACTTCCTGTAGGCGATACAGGCCAGTCATACTTCGGTTGTTGGTTCGATACCCACAGCCTTGTCTGACGCGATGGGCTGTCGCCCGTCATGCAGGTTGTCCTTTTTCTAAAACGACATTACTATAACATCCCATCAATAATATCGAAAAAAAAATTTCTATCATTAAACAATACTAACCTATATCCAACATAATCCATTCTAATATTTAGGCTTATCTAAAATACTTCGGTCCAAGTTCATAGTATAAAGAAAATGATTACTTGAAATTTCATCAACCATGTAGAGACCCGAAGCCTGACATACATGGACATTACATTACTTTTGCGGAATACTTTGTACATAACAAAAACACACACACAAGGATCTTAATAGTTTAGTGTCTTTGAAAACTCGGAACGTAATCTTCTAATCGTGGTGAAAGATCTTCAATATCTCCCATAAAGATCTTCCCTTTTTTTACCTAAAAACCTTTCTTTATATCCTGGGGAAAAGAAAACATAAAAGGGTGAGCTCAAATGCTCAGTAAGGGTAAACAAAAGAAATATCAATCACATCATATACATAAGAACATAGCTTTTTGAAATCTTAACCTGCAAAAGATCTCATAATATCATAACATGGGATAAATCATAGAAGTGAAAATGAGATCCCCATAATCATAACTTAAAACTTGAATCTTTGTGGCATGCACACATAATCATGGAAAATCATTTCTTGTTAGTCAAGACTCATTGCCAAGACTATCTTAGTGGACAAAGTCCCTTTCTGAATCGAGTAACCCTCGTTTCAGTCCTGTTTCACTGAACCGGTATAACCTACCGTTCCATCCCTGTCTATCTCATGAGATATAAAATCTTTACCCAATGCATTGGAGGGAGATATAGGTCCCACCCATCTCATAATGAATCCTTTCTTATGTGTGCCACATAATCATAAACCATACATCATAGCGTAACCCATGTAATAAAAATGGGATTCTTAAACAACATGACATCATAAAACAATTCATATAAGATAAAGGAATTCATAAAAATATTTCCATCACAACATAATCAAATCCATGTAATAATAGGGATAAAAACAGAACCCTTTTATTATCTTAGATGGAAAATAATTTTGATAAAATACTTGAACTTCATTCTTGAGGAAAATATCCTTTCTGCTTCAAAAATACTTTTCCTTTCTTAACATGTCGTACAATTATAAAATAAAAGAAGTTGATTAAAAATATACTTAAAAACTTGTAAAGGAAACTTCTTGGAAATAATGTTTTAGAAATCCATTCATGCCGTATAAGTTAAAAAAACATTCTTCGTACTTTTGTCGGAAAAGTCAAAAAGTACCTCGTACGACAAAAGATTCCTTTCATAGATATTACTAAAAACTCACCGAAGGGTAAAAATGGATTTAAACAATTGTAGGTGGATGGAAATAATATTACATATTGATGAAACATGGATGTGGATGATAAAATACACCCCAGTAAATACTTACGAATAATCAATCTCGGATAAAAATGAGATTGTGATATTTCCCTTACCTTAGGTCCGACTTGCTTTGTAAGTGTCCGAACCTCCTGTATAATGATTTAAATCATGTTATTGACTTATTAAAGAATCATATTCATTGTTATGATATCATATATGGTTCACTTATGACATTATATTACCCGTTCTTTTGTAAATTCCATGTTAAAGAAGTGTTTTGGGTAAAATCGTTTCATTTATCGTAGGTGTTTTGACTTGTTGTTCTTGACATCATTATTAATTATATCATGATTTACTCACTTCCAGAATATAAAATATGATTTATATATCATATATATTCAGTATATATATATATATAATAGGTAGATAAATAAAATGAAAAACACCGTTCATGGAGACGGTAGTCCGTACGTACGCATGAACGTTGTTTTCCTTTCCTTATTGTCTTGAAATAGAAGTAAGTAGATGACATACATATGTATATATATACATAAATCCAGTAGCTTTATAATGTCATATATTTCATTATTATTTCTTATATATACATTATAATCATTCTTAAATGGTTAACATGGAGATTGAATCTCATCGCGTCGTGGAGACAGTAGTCCGTACGTACGCACGAGCGATGATATCATTTCTATAAATATTGAATTGAATTGGAGTGGATTATACAATATATCAGAATCAATATTATTTTTTAATAAATATGTATACTTATTCTTTACACCATTATACCCATCCATGTAAGGTGGTGGTGGAAAATAGATTACACCACGGCGTGGAGACGGTATTCCGTACGTACGCACGCGCAGTGATTTCATTTTTCCGTAGGATGGATAGAAGGTGAATTATGGTTGTTTCATATTTATAATAACATATCAGTATGTAAGTAATACTAATGTTATTACTTTATCATGAAACAACTAAAGAAGAAGAAGTTGAGGAAGAACGAAATTGAAAAGATCGGTAATGGATAATACCTCTTCTTTGGAACGCCTCTTTGAATCCTCCAATTAAGGAACTAAGATTGGTCTTTGGAGAAGACCAGGACCTCTAGGATTATTCTAGGGAAGTGGAGATGAGAAAATGTCAGGGGTTGGCCGAGCTTGAGTGCTCAATTTGGTGTGAGGAGGAGGGGGAGGAGGTGCCCTTTTATAAGGGAGGAGAGAGGCACCTTAGGAATATCTCAAAATATTAATTTATATTAAAGTCAAAATCGGTTTATAATGGTTCCAAAGGGTCTTATTTCAAAGCTAAAGTGGGGATGGGTCGAAATCCTATAAACCAATAAGATTTAGACAAGTTTAGGGTATTATTTTAACCTTATCAATTAGATTTAACTCTAAGATAATTAATTTAACTTTTACCGTGTCTTTTGTTTTCTTTCACTATATGGTTAATACACTTACTATAACATGCCAAACGAACCCCAAATTGTTTATTATATATATATCCTTATCTAAGTCATTTGGCCGAACCTTAGATTTTTAGGAATAAAATAACAATTAATAATATAATATTTTATTTAAAAACTATTTTGTGTCAATTTTGACACTATTTGATATATGATTTTTGTGAAAGTCATAACAGAATTATATGTTCGAACCAAGTTGATTAAATCAACATTAATATATCATAGTAACCTAGAAAATTAGTGGAATTCATAAAAAGTCTCAAATTACATTTATTTTGGTGTTTATAACATCAATTATGTCAATATTTCATTAATAGGATAATTACTGCATCATCATTGTGTCATAAATAAATTAAATTATTTAATGTCTAAAAATTACAAATAAAATACCCTTATGTAGGAAATCTTTTTAGCTTTATAATGAATATTTATAGTCGAATTTATCTTATGTATTACCCCATATTAAAAATGATTTACTTATTAAACTTTGATTTTAACTATTTTAACCCTTCTTTAAATAAATTAATAATAAATGTCCTAATCTAATCCAAGTGGGCCTAAATGGTCATATTTTATTCCTAAGTTTGTTTTTGGTCGAATTACACTTGTCCAATAGAATTAGGACATGTGTTAGGGTAATATTAATATCATATTTACCCTTAGTTACCCTATTTACTATTAACCGCGGTAAAAATAGTAAAAAGTTACTATTCACCAAAAAATTATTTTCATCTCATTGAACCACATTTTAGTCCATGATATTAACCGTGTCTCTCGGATTTTTGAAATTCCATTCACAGAAGCGGTAAAATTAAGTTTAATGCAAAATTCAGTTTTTAACCTACCACTTAGTGGTTTCACTATTCATCAAAAATTGAAAGTTTTCAGAAAAATACCAAAATTTCACCCTAGGCTAATTTCGATATTCTGAGTCCAAAAATGAAGTCCATTTTGAAAAATAAAATTTATAAAATTTCAAAAAGTGGTTATTACTATTCATAACGGCTAGTTTTAATAGCATATTGTTGTTTAGTGAAACTCGGTATTGCGTACGACGCAAGCTATCGAGGAAGGTCGCGATTGCGTGTAAAGCAAGCCAAGCAAGTGTTGTGTAGAAAAAGATTCCTTTGATGATTTATATAACATAAAAGTCTCGGGTGTTACATTCTACCCCCCTTAAAAAGAATTTCGCCCTCGAAATTCGTCACTTTGCAACAAAAAAATGAGGATACTTCTCCCTCATCATATCCTCAAGCTCCCATGTAGCTTCTTCAAGTTGGTGGTTTCTCCATAAAACTTTCACCAAGCGAGTGGTCTTGTTTCGTAGGACTTTTTCGCTACGATCCAGAATCTCTATCGGTTGTTCTTCATAAGAAAGATCTTGCTCCAGCGGTACAACTTCTGAGCTGAGTACATGTGAAAGATCTGGTATGTACTTTCTCAGGAGAGATACATGGAAAACATCGTGAACATGAGAGAGATTCGGTGGAAGCGCCAATCGGTAATCTACCTTCCCAACACGATCCAGTATTTCGAAAGGACCGATATATCTAGGGCTCAACTTCCCCTTCTTTCCAAATCTCATAACCCTCTTCCAGGGAGATATTCGTAAGAACACTTTATCACCCACTTCAAACTCTAGGTCTTTTCTTCGGTTGTCGGCAGAACTTTTCTGTCGACTCTGAGCTGCTCTTATGTGTTGTTGAATAGATCTGACCTTTTCTGCCATTTCATCAACGAGATCAGGTCCTAATAGCTTTCTTTCCCCAACTTCATCCCAGCAAGTTGGAGTCCTGCATTTCTTTCCATAGAGAGCTTCATAAGGAGCCATCGGAATACTAGATTGAAAGCTATTATTATAATAAAATTCTACCAAAGGTAGGTGTTGATCCCAACCTCCTTTTAAATCCATAGAGCAAGCTCTCAACATATCTTCTAGGGTTTGAATTGTTCTCTCAGACTGACCGTCTGTCTGGGGATGATAAGCAGTGCTGAAACTCAACTCTGTATCCAGAGTATGCTGAAGACTTCGCCAGAACTTCGAGGTAAATCTCGGATCTCGATCAGATATAATAGAAAGTGGTACTCCATGCAATCTTACCACTTCCTTTATATATATCCTGGCAAGCTGATCTAGAGAGAAATCCTCTCTAATAGGAATGAAGTGTGCAGACTTTGTAAGACGATCAACTATGACCCAGATAGCATTATTGCCTTTGGATGTTTTAGGAAGTCCTGTGACAAAGTCCATAGTGATGTTTTCCCATTTCCATTCGTGTATGGGTAATGGTTGTAACATCCCCTTAGACTTCGGTCTCTCAGCTTTAACTTGTTGACAAACCAAGCATCGAGAGACATATTCAGCAACATCTCTTTTCATGCCATCCAACCAGAAGTACTCTTTCAGGTCCCTATACATCTTCTTGCTTCGAAGATGAATAGAGAATGAAGAACTATGAGCCTCATCCAGCAGCTCCTTCTTTAATTCTAGGATGGGAGGAACACAAACCCGATTCCTGAACTTTATTATCCCATCACAATCAAGGTTGAATTCAGGAACATTTCTCACCTTCTTTTGTAACTCGGCATCTTCTTTCTGTGCCTCTTTAATCTTCACATGTATAGATGGTTGAACATTCATTTGAGAAAGATAAGATTTTCCCCTTCCATTACAATTCCAAGATCTATCCTTTGTAAATCCATAAATATTGGATCTTTTGTGATCCTCATCATGGATAAACTAGCATGGTCTTGTCGACTTAATGCATCTTCCACCTTGTTTGATTTCCCAGGGTGGTAATGGATTGAGCAGTCATAATCCTTAATCAGCTCCAACCATCTTCTTTGACGCATATTCAACTCCTTTTGTGTGAAAATATACTTTAATGTTTTATGATCAGTATAAATATCACACCTTTCACCATAAAGGTAATGCCTCCAAATCTTTAATGCAAAGATTACCACAGCCAACTCCAAATCATGTGTTGGGTAATTTTGCTCATGGATTTTCAACTGTCGTGAGGCATAAGCTATCACCATATCATTTTGCATAAGAACACACCCCAATCCCTTCTTGGATGCATCACTGTAGATCACAAACCTTTCTCCACTACAAGGCAGTGTGAGCACAGGTGCACTGGATAACCTTCTTTTTAACTCCTTGAAATTCTCTTCACATTCCTCTGTCCAGACAAACTTAACTCCTTTCTGAGTCAACTTGGTGAGTGGATTAGATAATCGTGAAAAATCTTTTACAAAACGTCGATAATATCCAGCCAAACCAAGATAACATCGGATCTCAGTTACTGTTGTTGGTCTTGACCATCTTTCGATAACCTCTGTTTTTGCTGGATCCACAGATATCCCCTCTTTTGAGATTATATGACCCAAAAAATGCAACTTTTTGAAGCCAAAATTCACACTTGGTAAATTTGGCATAATGCTTCTCCTTTCTCAGGGTCTTCAATATAATTATCAAGTGATCTTCATGCTCTTCCTTGCTCTTTGAATAGACAAGAATATCGTCTATAAAGACTACCACAAATTGATCAAGATAGTCTCTAAAGACTCTATTCATTAGATCCATGAAGATAGCATGGGCATTAGTAAGACCAAATGGCATCACTATAAATTCATAGTGTCCATACCTTGTACGGAAAGCCGTTTTTGGTATATCCTCCCTTTTGAACCTTAATTGATGATACCCTGAACGAAGATCAATCTTGGAAAAGTATTGAGCTCCGCGTAGTTGGTCAAATAAGTCATCAATGCGTGGGATAGGATATTTGTTCTTGATAGTGATCTTGTTAAGTTCTCGATAATCAATGCAGAGTCTCATTGATCCATCTTTATTCTTAACAAATAGAACAGGTGCTCCCCAAGGTGACGCACTAGGGCGTATTAATCCCTTATCAAGATTCTCTTGGAGTTGCTTCTTCAATTCCTGCAACTCAATTGGGGCCATTCTATAAGGTGTCTTTGAAATAGGCAAAGCACCTGGTACGAGTTCTATTGAAAACTCAACTTCACGATTTGGTGGAAGACCCGGTAATTCCTCCGGAAAGACATCATCAAACTCCTGTACAATGGGCATATTCTTAATCGTGAGTTTCTCACCAACTATTTGAGATAAATAACCTTCATTTAGTGGAATCAATACCCATAAGATGGAAGAAATTTCCACTGGAAGGTTATGTTCATCCTTGCATTGATAGACGATCGTAGGTTGATCTGGAATATGAAATGTGACTTCCCTTCATTGGCAATTGATATGAGCTCCATGTAGAGAAAGCCAATCCATGCCAAGAATCACATCAAATTCCACTAAAGGAAGGATCACAAGATTTGCAGGAAGCACTTTCCCACAAACTTCGATCGGAGAAGAATTATAAACTTTTGATGCGATTGATGTGCCATTAGGCGTTGTTACAGCTAACTCAACATCTTATTATTGAGGTAATAAGGTGATACCCTTAGAAAAGTCTTCAGAAATAAAAGAGTGTGTGGATCCAGAATCAAATAAAACATTTGCTACTTTAGAGTGGATGGTAAGTGTACCTTTCACCACATCGTTATCGTACTCCACATCGCTGATAGAAATTGCATGTGACTTTCCTTTGTCCTTAGCCTTAAGATTTTGTTGACGTCGACCATCATCATCAACCCTTGGATTTGGGCATTGATTGGCATAATGCCCCATCTCCTTGCACTTGAAACATTGAAGTGTAGTAGGTTCATTCTGTGTATCCCTTCCTTTGTTTGCGTCATTAGACATCTTCTTCCCATTATCACGGCATTCAAATGCCCGATGACCTTCTTTTCCACATTTAAAACATTTACTTGTCCCTTTAAGACAACTCCCTCCATGTTTCTTTCCACACTTTGAGCATAAGGAAAAGCTCATCTTCTTTTCCATGTGCTCTTTAGATTTTTCTTTGAATTCCATCTTCCTCTTCTTATCAAACCCATGTGACTGATGGGTTACTCCAATCTCCATCTCGACTTTGAGAGCGCATCGAACGATTTCCTCGTAGCTATTGAAGTCCCTTATGGCTAACGCCCTTTGAAGACTTGGTTTTAAGCCACTAAAGAATCGATCGATCTTACTCTCAGGTTGGATAATAATACCAGAAGCGTACCTTGCAAGTCTTGTAAAATTTGCTTCATAGGTACCAACAGATTCATCATACATTTGCTTCAGTTCAAGAAACTCTTTCTCCATCTTTGTTCGGAGAATACGAGGGAAGTACTTATTGAAAAATAAGTTCTTGAACTCGTCCCATTCCATAGACTCAATTTCATCCCTTTTCCTCGTATTCTTAACATGATTCCACCATTGATCAGCATCTCCTTCCAAACGATACACTGCTAGGATGACTTTATCATGCTCAGAACATTGAAGAACTGAAAATATCTTTTCAGTAGTACTAATCCATTGTTCAGCAACTAATGGATCAGTAGACCCGCTGAAAGAAGGTGGACGCTGCCTCATGAAGGATTCAACAGAATGTTGCTCCCTCCTTTGCTCGTTTGGAAATCCTGCATGATTTATAGCTTGAGAAAGTTGTGTGAGCATGGCTACAAGATTTTGCATTCCAGCTCCCATATCGTTTGTTTGCTCAGGGGGACAATCATTGCATTTCCCATCGAAATCCGCATTAACACGGTTCCTTCGGGTTCCAGCCATTGACTAAAACCAAGAAGAATAGTGTGAGCAACACTAATTATAATAGGAAACCACATAATTCAAGAATAAAATTTTCATGCTTAAGGTCTTATCCTAGGTTATTCAAGGCCATTTCTAAAACACTAAGATTGTGTTCTATGCTTAGACTTATCCTTAGGGTTCTTACTAAGGCTTTCACATCCTAGTTTCCAAAGGTTGACTATACCTTTCCTCTGATACCAACTATAAAGACCCGAAGCCTGACATACATGGACATTACATTACTTTTGCGGAATACTTAGTACATACCAAAAACACACACACAAGGATCGTAATAGTTTAGTGTCTTTGGAAACTCGGAACGTAATCTTCTAATCGTGGTGAAAGATCTTCAATATCTCCCATAAAGATCTTCCCTTTTTTTTACCTAAAAACCTTTCTTTATATCCTGGGGAAAAGAAAACATAAAAGGGTGAGCTCAAATGCTCAGTAAGGGTAAACAAAAGAAATATCAATCACATCATATACATAAGAACATAGCTTTTGGAAATCTTAACCTGCAAAAGAGCTCATAATATCATAACATGGGATAAATCATAGAAGTGAAAATGAGATCCCCATAATCATAACATAAAACTTGAAACTTTGTGGCATGCACACATAATCATGGAAAATCATTTCTTGTTAGTCAAGACTCATTGCCAAGACTATCTTAGTAGACAAAGTCCCTTTCTGAATCGAGTAACCCTCGTTTCAGTCCTGTTTCACTGAACCGGAATAACCTACCGTTCCAGCCCTGTCTATCTCATGAGATATAAAATCTTTACCCAATGCATTGGAGGGAGATATAGGTCCCACCCATCTCATAATGAATCCTTTCTTATGTGTGACACATAATCATAAACCATACATCATAGCGTAACCCATGTAATAAAAATGGGTTTCTTAAACAACATGACATCATAAAACAATTCATATAAGATAAAGGAATTCATAAAAATATTTCCATCACAACATAATCAAATCCATGTAATAATAGGGATAAAAACATAACCCTTTTATTATCTTAGATGGAAAATAATTTTGATAAAATACTTGAACTTCATTCTTGAGGAAAATATCCTTTCTGCTTCAAAAATACTTTTCCTTTCATAACATGTCGTAAAATTATAAAATAAAAGAAGTTGATTAAAAATAAACTTAAAAACTTGTAAAGGAAACTTCTTGGAAATAATGTTTTAGAAATCCATTCATGCAGTATAAGTTAAAAAAACATTCTTCGTACTTTTGTCGGAAAAGTCAAAAAGTACCTCGTACGACAAAAGATTCCTTTCATAGATATTACTAAAAACTCACCTAAGGGTAAAAATGGATTTAAAAAATTGTAGGTGGATGGAAATAATATTACATATTGATGAAACATGGATGTGGATTATAAAATACACCCCAGTAAATACTTACGAATAAACAATCTCGGATAAAAATGAGATTGTGATATTTCCCTTACCTTAGGTCCGACTTGCTTTGTAAGTGTTCGAACCTCCTGTATAATGATTTAAATCATGTTATTGACTTATTAAAGAATCATATTCATTGTTATGATATCATATATGGTTCACTTATGACATTATATTACCCGTTCTTTTGTAAATTCCATGTTAAAGAAGCGTTTTGGGTAAAATCGTTTCATTTATCGTAGGTGTTTTGACTTGTTGTTCTTGACATCATTATTACTTATATCATGATTTACTCACTTCCAGAATATAAAATATGATTTATATATCATATATATTCAGTATATATATATATAATAGGTAGATAAATAAAATGAAAAACACCGTTCATGGAGACGGTAGTCCATACGTACGCATGAACACTATTTTCCTTTCCTTATTGTCTTGAAATGGAAGTAAGTAGATGACATACATATGTATATATATACATAAATCCAGTAGCTTTATAATGTCATATATTTCATTATTATTTCTTATATATACAAAATAATCATTCTTAAATGGTTAACATGGAGAATGAATCTCATCGCGTCGTGGAGACAGTAGTCCGTACGTACGCACGAGCGATGATATCATTTCTATAAATATTGAATTGAATTGGAGTGGATTATACAATATATCAGAATCAATATGATGTTTTAATAACTATGTATAGTTATTCTTTACACCATTATACCCATCCATGTAAGGTGGTGGTGGAAAATAGATTACACCACGGCGAGGAGACGATATTCCGTACGTACGCACGCGCGGTGATTTCATTTTTCCGTAGGATGGATAGAAGGTGAATTAGGGTTGTTTCATATTTATAATAACATATCAGTATGTAAGTTATACTAATGTTATTACTTTATCATGAAACAACTAAAGAAGAAGAAGTTGAAGAAGAAAGAAATTGAAAAGATCGGTAATGGATATTAAATCTTCTTTGGAACGCCTCTTTGAATCCTCCACTTAAGGAACTAAGATTGGTCTTTGGAGAAGACCAGGACCTCTAGGATTATTCTAGAGAAGTGGAGATGAGAAAATGGCAGGGGTTGGCCGAGCTTGAGTGCTCAATTTGGTGTGAGGAGGAGGGGGAGGAGGTGCCCTTTTATAAGGGAGGAGAGGGGCACCTTAGGAATATCTCAAAATATTAATTTATATTAAAGTCAAAATCGGTTTATAATGGTTCCAAAGGGTCTTATTTCGAAGCTAAAGTGGGGATGGGTCGAAATCCTATAAACCAATAAGATTTAGACAAGTTTAGGGTATTATTTTAACCTTATCAATTAGATTTAACTCTAAGTTAATTAATTTAACTTTTACCGTGTCTTTTGTTTTCTTTCACTATATGGTTAATACACTTACTATAACATGCCAAACGAACCCCAAATTGTTTATTATATATATATCCTTATCTAAGTCATTTGTCCGAACCTTAGATTTTTAGGAATAAAATAACAATTAATAATATAATATTTTATTTAAAAACTATTTTGTGTCAATTTTGACACTATTTGATATATGATTTTTGTGAAAGTCATAACAGAATTATATGTTCGAACAAAGTTGATTAAATCAACATTAATATATCATAGTAACCTAGAAAATTAGTGGAATTCATAAAAAGTCTCAAATTACATTTATTTTGGTGTTTATAACATCAAATATGTCAATATTTCATTAATAAGATAATTACTGCATCATCATTGTGTCATAAATAAATTAAATTATTTAATGTCTAAAAATTACAAATAAAATACCCTTATGTAGGAAATCTTTTTAGCTTTCTAATGAATATTTATAGTCGAATTTATCTTATGTATAACCCCATATTAAAAATGATTTACTTATTAAACTTTGATTTTAACTATTTTAACCCTTCTTTAAATAAATTAATAATAAATGTCCTAATCTAATCCAAGTGGGCCTAAATGGTCATATTTTATTCCTAAGTTTGTTTTTGGTCGAATTACACTTGTCCAATAGAATTAGGACATGTGTTAGGGTAATATTAATATCATATTTACCCTTAGTTACCATATTTACTATTAACCGCGGTAAAAATAGTAAAAAGTTACTATTCACCAAAAAATTATTTTCATCTCATTGAACCACATTTTAGTCGTTGATATTAACCGTGTCTCTCGGATTTTTGAAATTTCATTCACAGAAGCGGTAAAATTAAGTTTTATGCAAAATTCAGTTTTTAACCTACCACTTAGTGGTTTCACTATTCATCAAAAATTGAATGTTTTCAGAAAAATACCAAAATTTCACCCTAGGCTAATTTCGATATTCTGAGTCCAAAAATGAAGTCCATTTTGAAAAATAAAATTTATGAAATTTCAAAAAGTGGTTATTACTATTCATAACGGCTAGTTTTAATAGCATATTGTTGTTTAGTGAAACTCGGTATTGCGTACGACACAAGCTATCGAGGAAGGTCGTGATTGCGTGTAAAGCAAGCCAAGCAAGTGTTGTGTAGAAAAAGATTCCTTTGATGATTTATATAACATAAAAGTCTCGGGTGTTACAAACCAAACATGTGAATACCATCAGTTATCCCCCATATATCTTGTTGGTCACATTCCAATCATGTGAATAACATAATCATGTATTCTCTTGAAAAATGAATACCCATTAAACCTTATTGAAAACATGAATGCTTTCAAATGTAAACTCTTTCCACATACCAAAATCCAAAAATTCTATATACTCAAACCATGATATAACCTTCTCCTTATATCAGTCATGAGCTCATTAATACTATCAAACATTTAATTTTCTCTTTATCCCTTCATTATGCGCATATCATCTACTTTCTAAATATATCTGAATATCCTTTCATGGTTACTGGTACAATTCATCATACACTATCAAATCGTAAGTAAAGACAACAGTGTAACAATCCTTAGATGTATCTTTATTCTATAGTACCATGAGATTACATATACAACATTACACTTGATAAACATGTAATCATTCCACTACCTACTTAAACCATTGAACGAGAGTCAAAAATTATTTCATCTCACATATCATTTGTAGTCTCTTCATCATCATCAACATAAATACTACCCATACAACCATACTGATTCTCTTCATAAGACTTTCCCTTAGTGCATTGGTTTGCATAATTCCCATACATTCCACATTTAAAACTTTTAACCATTGTTGATGTCGTAGCAATACGATTATCCTCATCCATGGTGTTAACTGAACCTTTTCCTTTTCACTTATTGGATTTGTGTCCTTCATTTCCACACCCAAATCATCTTCCATTTCCTTTGAAACATTCTCCTTGATTCCTCTTCCCACATTATTTACATAGGGGAAATTGAACTTTCTTTCCTCTATGATCATCATGAAACTCCATCTTTCTCTTATTAGCCGAGTCAGGAAACTTTCCAAATTTGAGTTTATTGATCATATTATGATATTGATGATTCAGAATAATAATGGTTTTTGGACTTACAAATCCCATTTCATTTGGTTTCTCATGAATAATATCATTCCATTGTCCATCATATCTTCCATTATCATGAATCTTCCTGTTTCCAGCCATTTTCTAAAACCCAAAAAGAAGAGTGTGAGAGGAAAAAATCATGCTAGGGAAAACAACATAGTAAAGGGGGAGCACCCTCAATATCTAACATCTTTGGATAATTTCTAAGATCGTTAGCGCAATTCTAGGACTATAACCTATACGTATAATTAACCTTAACGACATCCCTAGACATACCTTAGAAATATCTCTAGGGATCTCACTTAAGTTTTCGTATCCTAGTTTTCAAAGGTTAACTAAACCTTTCCTCTGATACCAATTGTATAGACCTAACGCTTGACGTACATGGACATTACATTACATTAGAAGAATACTTAATACATAACAAAAACAGACACACAAGGATCATAATAGATTAGCGTCTTTGGAAACTAGTAATATAATTTTCTAATCGTGGTGATAGATCTTCAACATCTCCCATAAGATCTTCCCCTTTTTGTGTTCATACCTAAAACCATTATTTAAATACTGGGAAAAGGAAAAATATAAAGGGTGAGCTCAAAAGCTCGGTAAGGGTATGAATTGATAAAATAAAACAAATCATTTACATTTGAAATTTAAAACATGAACATAATATTTAAACATCTGAATCTTGAGCAATGACATAAATCATGGTAGTACGTAAGGCATAAATCATAAAGAAACATTAATCATGATAAAATACATGGGATTTAAATATGTAATTGTGGAAAACCATTAAGCACATGATATTGTATCCATAGTAGCCAAGGCATTGCTGCCAATACCATTTTAGTGGATGAAGTCCCTTTCTGAATCGAGTTCACTCCTCATTTCAGTCATGTAACACTGAACCGGATTTACTTACCATTCCATCCATGTCTATCTCATGAGATATAAATATTTACCTAATGCATTGGAGGGAGATATAGGTCCCACCCATCTCATATTGACATCATCCATACTTGTGCCACAAAATAAACATGCATCATTCATAATAACCCAACAAATAAAATGGGTTTCATAAACATCATCCCATCATCACATAATCCATATAAAATAAATGGATATAATTTCATAATATGAAAAGCGAAAACATGTAAATCGTAGATACATTATATTTGAAACATACACATATGGAATAATGTCATCTTAGATGGAAAATGGTTTTGATAAAACACTTGAAATAAATTCTTGAGGAAAATATCCTTTCTCCTTCAAAATCATTTTCTTTTCACAAAACGTCATGCAATTTTAAAAGAAATAGATTTTGTTGAAAATAGTTATGAAATATTTTTGAGGAATATTCATGAAAAAATGGCATTATAATACCGTAAAAATCTTTTCATGCAGTATATGTTAAAAAAACATTTTTCTCGTACTTTTTCCAGAAAAGTCAAAAAGTACCATGTAGGGTAAAAAAAAGAAATATTCCTTCCATACCATGGGGTAAAAGTAAAAATGGGTAGAAAGGACTTTAAAAATACATGGATACGCTTTTATAAAACATGGTCATTGATGATAGCAATAACCCATATGATTACTTACGAATAAGCAATCTCGGATAAAAATGAGATTGGAAAAATTATCCCTTACCATAGGTCCGATATGCGTTGTACATATCAGAAACTCATGTATAATGATTTAAATAATGTCATTGACTTATTAAAAAATATTATTAATTGTTATGATATCATATATGTTTCACTTATGACTTTATATTACTCGTTCTTTTGTAAATTTCATGTTAAAGCAGCATTTTGGGTAAAATCATTTCTTTTATCGTATGTGTTTCGACTTGTCGTTCTTGATATTATTACTTATATCCTGATTTAAATAATTACAGAATTTAAAAAATGATTTATATGTAATATATATTCATCATATACATATATATATTATAGATCGATAAAAGGAATGGAATACACCGTTCATGGAAACGGTAGGCCGTACGTACGAATGAACGTTGTTTGTGTTTCCTCATTGAATTGAATGAAACCAAATAGTTGAAATAAATAAATATATATATACATAAATCCAGTAGCATTATTATTTCATATATTTCATTATTATTCATTATACATACTTTATGATCATTCATGTATAGTTAACATGGAAAATGAATCTCATCGCATCGTGGAGACGGTAGTCCGTACGTACGCACGAGCGTTTATATCGATCCCATAATTATTGAATAGAATTGGAGTGGATGGTATAATTTATGATAATCAGTATTATATTACAATAACCATATATAGTCATTTTTTACACCATTATACCCATCCATGTAATGTGTTGGTGGAAAAACCGATTTCAACACGGCATGGAGACGGTATTCCGTACATATGCACGCGTGGTGATTTCATTTTCCGTAGGATGGATAGATGGTGAAATGAAGTTGTTTCATAATTATAATAGAATATAAGTATATGAGTTATACTGATGTTATTACTTCAAAATTAAACAACTAATGATGAAGAAGTGGAAGAAGAAATAAATTTTAAGGAATCGGTAACAGACATTTCTTATTCTTTGAAGCGCCTCTTTGAGACCTCCTCACAGGGCACTAAAATTGGTATTTGAAGAATAACAGACAACTAGGATGTTTCTATGGAAGTGGATAAGTGAATTTTGCAGGCTTTGGCCGATCATGAAGGCTCAAAGTGGTGTGAGGAAGAGAGGGAGGAGGTTCCATTTTATAAGGGAGGAAAGGGGCACCTTTGTAATAACTAAAAATATTATTTTATTATAAAGTCATATTCGGTTTTTAATAGCTAATAATTGATATATTTAGAATCTAAGGTTGGGATGGGTCTAAATCCTCTCATCCAATAGAATTTATACAAGTTAAGGTCATTATATTAACATTATCTTTTAGTTTTAACTCTTAGTTAATTAGATTGACATTTACCATGTCACATTGTATTTTTATATTATATAGCTAATAAACATACCATATACATCCAAGAGACCCCCTAGTGGTCCATTAATGATACTCCTATCATTATATAAGTATCTTGGACGAACCTTTTATTTTTAAGAATATAATAACATTTAATAATATAACATTTGTTTTAAAAACTATTTTATGTCTATTTTGACACTATTTGGTAATTGATTATTTTGAAAATCATAAAAGATATATTAGTTCGAAAAAAGTTAATTAAATAAATAATAACATGTCATTTTAACATATAAAATTATTTTAATTCATAAAAAGTCTCAAATTACATTTATTTGGGTATTTAAAACATCAATTATGTCAATATTTCATTAATAAGATAATTACTGCATCATCATTGTGTCATAAATAAGTTAAATTATATAATGTCTAAAAATTACAAATAAAATACCATTATTTAGGTAATCCTTTTATCTTTCTAATAAATATTTATAGTCGAATTTATCTTATGTATATCCCTTTATTAAAAATTCATTACTTATTAAACATTGATTTTAACTATTTTAACTCTTCTTTAAATAAATTAATAATAAATGTCCTAATCTAATCCAAGTGGGCCAAAATGGTCATATTTTATTCCTATGGTTGGTTTTGGTCGAATTAAACTTATCCAATAGAATTATGACATGTGTTAGTGTAATAATAATAACACTTTTACCCTTAATTACCCTATTTACTTTTAACCGTGTAAAAAAAAGAAAGAAGTTACTATTGAAAAAAAATTATTTTCATCTCATTGAACCAAATTTTAGTCCTTGAAATTAACCGTGCCTCTCGGATTTTCGAAATTCCACTCACAGAAGCGGTGAATTTATGTTTTATGAAAAATTCAGTTTTTTAACTACCAGTTAGTGGTTTAACTATTCATCAAAAAATGAAAGTTTCCAGAAAAATACCGAAAATTAGGCCTAATATATATTTGATATTATGAATTCAAAAATTAATTCTATTTTACCAAATTCAAAACATATCATTTATATTAACTAATTAAAAAATTAATTCTCGTCGTCAAAACAAATAGCATGAGTTTCAGTGATAATAACTATCAAAACATTGACACTTGTTTATGTTTGGTTTAAATGTGAAATTACATCCAATGACCAAAATTGTATTAAATTGAAAAAATATATTCTAATTATACATTAAAACCACTCAAATTAATAATTTATCACTATTAATTATTTCGATTAAAAAAGTTGTTTTTAATTAAAATTTAATAATTTTCACTATTCCTCA
The DNA here is from genome assembly GCA_963277665.1 of Viscum album. Lineage (NCBI taxonomy): Eukaryota > Viridiplantae > Streptophyta > Magnoliopsida > Santalales > Viscaceae > Viscum > Viscum album. The sequence continues at coordinate 1,779,205,550 of OY728121.1, read as the reverse complement.
GAATATGAAAGTTATCCGAAAATTACCAAAATATCACCTTAAGCTAATTTTGATATTCCGAATCCAAAAATGAAGTCTATTATAAACGATAAAATTTATAAAATTACAAATAGTGGGTATTTCTATTCATAACGGCTAGATCATAATAATATTATAAAAGTATCTCATTTAGTGAAACTCGGTATTACGTACTACACACGCTATCGAGGAAGGTGTTTTTTGCGTGTAATGCAAACCACGTCAGGGATGTGTGTTGCAAAATATCCTTTTGGTGTAGTGTACAATAGAAGACATTAATGAAATTAAAAAGAATACTTTTCATAAAATCTCGGGGTGTTAGAGTTTCCAAATCCATGGAAATAGTTGCAGTCATACTATTAGTATGAGTAATATACTGAGTAGATTTTGGGATAGATAATAGATTACCTAATTCCATAGAATATCTATTTGAATAAATAGTTATAGAGAAATTATCAGGTACATTTGTTTTACTATTGGTATGAATCTTTGTCCCTAATGAAATAGTGGCATTTAATAGGAAGTGATCTTTGATTGTTCAAGTACATAATGACGAGGAGTGATCATCCACAGATTGAATAGGAAATGATCTAATCCACACATATTTATGACAGGGTGTAGTATATGAATTGAATTCATTGAACATCATGTATTTACTTAGGCTATGTTCATAATATTATTTATATTCTGAAATTTATTCGGCTGATCATGTTTTGTATTCATCCATATTGGATATCCTAATATTGTGTAACACCAAAATTTCAATTTCTTCTAAGAGGACTTTATCATTAATTGATTTTTCTTCTAATTCAGTCATTTCATCCGAGTTAGTACATGAGTTATCTCTTATGTGTATCACATTTTTTAACTATTTCACCCATGTTTTAGAATTCTTTGATTGGGGTATAGTTATATCTTTCATAAGGTCATTATCATTTTTTTCGCATAATTTCCTTCCAATAATTTTCAACTGTTTGTCTTAATTGTTTTATAATTACTCTAATTTTGAAAATTTTATGACCAATGATCTTACAATGTTCACAAAAGAGAGATTTCCTCACATATTCAATTCTAATTTCAGTTTTGTAGTCACTTGAATTGAAGTTAATTTTGGTGGGCATCTTTGAATAATGTTTAATTTCCACCTTAACTATTGCAAAGTGGCATAAGTCTGCATTTAATGTTCTATGATCAATTTCAAGGGGAGTTCCTAAGGAAGAGGAAATATCATTCAGTTTTTTTGGGTACCAAAAGAAACAATTAAGACCATGTAGTTTGACCCATTATTCAGCCAATGTTTTCCTATTTGTGTGCTGATTGAAGTTATAGTCCCAATTAGAAATTATGAGTAAATCGAGATTAAGATTGAGGTTTCTAGTCCTCCAAAATCTATATAGATCATGTTTTGATTTCAACTAGATATGAAATAATCCTTTTACTATTGGAATTAATTTATAGATTGAAGAATTACAGCAGAAAGAACTATGTGCATGTAATTCAGATAAAGGCCAAGGGTGATCAACATTGAGGTACGAGAGGTGAGATGTTACCCCGATGGAGATCGGATTTCCTCATTTGGTGACTGCTATGGGCTGCATCATGAGGGTGATGAGGATGGTAAAATGTCGCGATGGATGTCCATGAACTTTCTAGGGATGAAGATCAGGGAGAGGGGAGGTCCCCATGGCCGTTTGGGAAGAAGGGATGCTGCCGAGAGGAGTGGTCGCCGCAGAGAGGAGAGGTCCCCATTGAGAGTAGAGGTCGTTGTTGAGAGAGGAGATGTCACGAAGGCCAAGGGGAGAAGTTGTGATTTCCAAGAGGAGAGGGCCTCGGTCACGAGTATATGGTGGGTCATGAGGGGTTGGGGGAGGCGAATCCCGATAGTTGGTCAAAAAAAACATAGATATGATTTTTTAGGCATGGCTATAAACAATTATTTAGAAACACTTTTAATAGAATTTCGGATATATATATTGTTATATCTATATAATTATAAAATAGTTGCTATAGGTCCATGTCTATAGCTTTGTTTTCTAGTAGTGAAAAATGAGAATAATAAATGAACAGATTAAAACCCTTCCTTAAACCATTTTACGATAACCAAATTGAACGCTTATACATCACCTTCGGTAGAGGATTATGGAATACACATAAAGAGGTCCTGAGAGATGTGTCGTACACCATAGTAATGAAATGAAAAATATAAATTAGGTTATAACTAACCATTGTTTTTGAATGATTCAGTTATAGTGACAAGAGGGGATGAATTCACCAATGTGTGGGATGAAAAGGGTACTATATGTCTTATTATGAATATATAATGGAACAATTATAATAATCTAGATAAAAATAATTATATAATAGGAGGTTGTGGGGATGGGTGTGTCACACCTAGACAGAGGGGGAAAGAGGTGTCTCATGCTTGAAGGCGATAGAGATAGTGGTGCATCATACTAGGAAAAGGGGGATAATGCTTGTTTATCTAGAAAAAAACTAATAATAATAATAATAATAATAACAATAATAATATCAATAACAATAACATTGTTAAAAAACACAATAAAAATAAAAATATCATTACAAGAATTATTATAAAATTCATTTATTCTCCTTAAATGATTATTTTACATTTAAATTATATTCATTTGAAATTAATTTAATTAAATTTCATTCTTTAAATAAAATACATTACAATTTTTAAACTATTGAATTTATGATCAGATGTATGCTTTGTAAAGAAAAAAAACCATTAAATGAAAACAAAAATATTTCATTACATTTCAGAAAGATAAAAAACATGGGTAATTGAAACCTCCCCACCTTATAAATTCCCATCCCTTTTAAACCATTAGGAAATATAAAAACATCATCGCTCTTGCAAGATCTATGATGTCCTTTCAAAAGGTTGTGTTGTGTTTCCAAACACCCAATTGAAATTTTTGAGTTGATTAGAAAACAAGAACATAATCCACTATGAACCAAGTCAATCCCCTAATTTTTTAATTGAAACACTGAATTTATGATTTTCTAGTCCAATTTAACTAGAGACATGACCATGTAATTGTATCTTGAAACAAATAAATTTTTTTGGTCTCCACCATGGGTATCAAATTTTTAAAAGGATGGAAATTTTAAGGAAAAAACCCACCACTGTACGAATTTAATTACAATGCACGACTCTAAATAGTAGATTTATGATCTATGTATGATTTTATTTAACAAAATCTACTAATTATATAAGGTCCTGAACTTAAACGTTACTTAATATTGAATCAAATGAATAATTCACATTGAAGATCATTTTAGGTATAAGGTTTTAGAGAATTAAGACATAACTATTACATATCAAAAGATTAAAAAGTAGACACTTATACTAAGTTTCCATAAAATAAAATCTATTAAAAAGAAACTTGTCACATTCCATGTTTTAGATAGCATTACTTTTCCATGATCCCATCCTTGACCCTATTCCACATTAAGTCCCGTGAAAAACATTTCAAAAACTTGTGATGAGCATAAAATGCTCAGTAACGGATATAAAAGTACGAAATGAAAACATTATTCCATGTATGAAATCATACTTTACACATAAAACATTAGCATTTTAATATACTCATCAAATCATGAATAAATCATAGAAATCATAAGACATAAAGGTACCTTGAGAAATTCATAACATTCTTACGTAGGGAGTAACCCTCATGGTTACATTTGGAATACCCATCATAGTATATTCCCTAAATATCATCGGAGAAACCATAACATTTAACTCCTTCGTGTTAATCAATTAATTGGAGAGCTATATCAGGCTCACCCACCCTTAGATTATCTTAGAACCACCAGTGTTCATAATAATTCCCAAGAACCATAACATAATCATATCATATAAAACATACAAAATGGAATCATAAAATTTCCACATTTCAATCACATGATATCGACACAACACTTTAATATAATAAAAACATTATGAAAACCATTTTCAATACCAAAATAAAAGAAAAGTAATATATGGTATTTATTTTTCATTTAAAAAATTTTTGGTTATGGCTTGTAGAGGAAGCCAAAACTCAAATAATGGTCACGACGGTGGAGAAGTCGTTGTCGCCACATACGTACGACAAAAAAAATTCCTTTAGTCGTTTAGTAATATTCTTTGTATAAAAAAGATTCATTTTGAATAAGAATAAAAGTAAAAGGGGTTTATACACCATATAATAGAATGTTGTGTATAAAACAAAATATGACTAAATGAATGGAGATTGAGACGATGTCCCTTAACTCGTTTCTGACGTGAAGCAATTTCTCTTTAATCTCCTGAATAATAAACATGAGTTAATTTATAATTTTTTAAGAACCTTTTTCAATTACATTATTCCTTTTATATCACTTATTATCATGTCATGATAACTATGTAATTATTTAAGTTAATAACAGTTGTTTTAATGATCATTGGTACTTCATTCAAAAATAATCTATTTTTAACTACAAGTTGTTCATGTATCCATTATATAAATAGTTATATAAATTATGTATATATCATATATATCATATATATTCAGTGTATACATTCATTTATAATATTACATAACATTTAGAGGTAAGAAATGAAATGCATCGTTCATGGAGATGGTAATTCGTACGGACGCATGAATGCTACTTTGATTTCTATTTCATATTTTAAAGAATGGAATCATAAGGAAATAAAGGTATATTATAATTCTATTACACTATCATATATAATATCATTAACTCCATACTTTATACGTCCCACATATGGGTTTAACGAATCAAATCACTTTGAGGGGGCGGTGGTCCGCACTTCCTAAAATAAAGATATCGCGTATACCCATAATGGAAGCCATACATGTATGCCATTAATTAAAAATACAGAAGCTTAGGGAAAACATAATCATTTTATATATCATATATAAATATAGTGTCATCTTAATGTCCACCTTTGAAGGTGTTAGAATAATATTGAACAATCAATGTTTTGTGAGGTAGAAATTCGCCATCCACAGAAACAGTATGCTCTTTAACCATTAGATGAAGGTGTGTGTAAGTGTAACTCTAATAATTCTCATAAAATCCTATTATTTTGAAAATACTTATTTTGTTACAAAATAAAGTAATAAAAAGAGTTTAGGGGGTTGGAGAAGCAAAATCAAACAGAAGAACACAAGGGAACGCACTACCAATAAAACGGGTAACTCTTTTTTATTTGAGTTCAAAGGCTTCCATGGAAAGGATTATGACCAAAGTAAGGCTTCCAAGAGTAATATAGGGATGTGGTGAGAAAATATTGTTAGGGTTTTGCAGAGAAAATGGCTTTAGAGGTGTGGGTATGGTGGTAGAGGTGGGGGCCTTTTATAAGAGGAGAGTATGGGAACCCGTGGAATGTTATAAAAGGTTACTTTATTATAAAATGATTTCCGGATTTTAAAGTTCCCAAAATTATATATTTCATGGATATGGTGATAAGAGTTAGAAATACACCCATACAATAGGTTATTGACAAGTTTAGGCCTTAGAATTTACATTATCTTTTCATTTTATTTAAATAATAAAATAATGAGGTAATCGGTGCATCCTCATTGTGTCATAAATAATTTATTTTATTTAATGTCAAAAAAATATAAAAAAAACTATCATGATGTTGGAAATCTTTTTAGATTTATAATTAAAATTTAGAGTCAAAATTATGACTTGTATAACCATATTTAAAAATTGTTTTAGTAAAAAAACACATGCTTGTGACATTTTTATTTTAACATTAAATAAAAAGTTATTAATGTCAATTTCCTACCAATGTGGCTCCATGGGGTCCCCAAGCTGACCCATGGATTCTATTGGTCGTCCATGACACATCCAATAAGGGTAGGACATGTTTCATGGTCATTTAATATTATTAAAACATTATTTTTACATTAAACTACACTAATTATCTCTAATCACGATTAAAACATAAAAGTTACTATTCACCAAAAAATTATTTTAATCCCATTGAACCACATTTTACTTCCTAATTACAACAATGTATGTCGAATTTTTGAAATTCAAAACACAGAGGTGGTAAAATTTCATTTAAAAGAAAGATCAGTTTTTTTAAGTACCACTTAGTGGTTTCACTATTCATCAAAAATTGAAGTTTTTCATAAAAATACCAAAACTTCACCCTAAGCTATATTTGATATTCCGAATTCAAAAATGATGTCTATTATAAAAAATTCAAAACATATAAGTTAAATTAATTAATTTAATAATTAATTCCCGCTGTTAGATCAAATAGCGTGTTTTTATGAAATAATATATATCAAATGATTGACACTAGTTTATGTCCAATTTCAAAGTGAAATTAATTCCAATGAACACTATTGGATTAAATGGTAATAATATATATTATAATTTTACTTTAGAACTAATTCAAAAGATAATATAATCATTTAAATAAATTATATTAAAATGTTTTTTTGAATTAAAATATAACATTTTTCAGTATTCATTAAAAAATGTACTTTATCGGAAAAAATACCAAAAATTTACACAAAGTAAATTTTGATGACTCGATTCTAAAGAAGAAATTTTATAGTCTAATAGAATGTATAAGATTTTCCAAAACTGTATTTAATGATGTTTCCCCATCAAAAGGAGATAGGTGGACCTTTAGTGAATATTAGAGTATATGTGTCTAAAATTGAATTCTTTTCGTACTTTAAGCCTTTATCCTTTATTGGATAAATGTAAAAACATTTAACAAACATATATAATCATATATTAGTTATTTCAATTCATTCATGCCAATAAAACGACTACGTGTTAACTACCATTTAAAATAATATTATTTTATTACTAGTGTGCAACGTAATATTTCAAAGAAACTTATTGTTGTGTATCAGGTACTCTATCGAACAATGAAACAACATTAAAGTAAAATTAATATTTAATTTGAAAATATTAATAAATATGAAAATGTTTTATTCATTAATTACCTGAGATGTTACATCCTTCCCCCATTTTGGGAATTGCGTCCTCATAATTTTATTCACTTACCCAAATAAGTGGGGGTATTTATCCCTCATAGCATTTTCAGATTCCCACATTGCCTCTTAAACCATATGTTTTTTCCACAAAACCTTTACCTGAGGTATTACCTTATTCCAAAACAATTGCTCTCTATGGTCAAGAATCTGGATTGGTTTTTTTTCATAAGAGAGATTCTTTTCCAACTGAGCTACCTCGAGGATCAAAACATGAGATGGATCTGGCATATACGTTCTCAACATAGAAACATGAAAAACATTGTGTACCTGAGATAAACATGGAGGTAATGCCACTCGGTAAGCAACTGATCCAGATTTTTCCAGAATTTCATATGGTCCAATGAATATTGGACTCACCTTTCCTTTCTTTCCAAGTCACATCACACTTTTACACGTTGAAACTTTGAAAAAAACATGATCACCTACCTTGAAAGATAGATCCTTCCTTCGGTTATCTGCATAACTCTTCTGCATGCTCTAATCTGTTCTCATGTGTTTCTGAATCAATTGAACTTTTTCTTCCATCTCTTCTACCAATTCTGGCGCCATCATCTTCCTTTCACCCAGTTCATCCCAAAAAGCCAGAGTTCGACACCACTTCCCATATAATTCCTCAAACGGTTCCATCTGTATACTGGAATGAAAACTGTTATAATATGAAAATTCATCAAAAGAGAGATGTTGGTACCAACTTCCCTGATAATCCATCGAACAAGCACGTAGAATATCCTACAATGTCTAAATTATTTGTTCTGATTTCCCATCTAATTGAGGATGAAAAGCTTTACTAAAATTTATTTCAGTACCCAACGACTTCTGAAGGCCTTTCCAAATGTTAGATGTAAACTTGGGATCATGATCAGATAAATTTTATAGGGGAACTCCATGCAACATGACTATCTCTTTAAGATACAATCGATAAATTTGATCTAGAGAGAAATAATCTCAAATAGGAAGGAAATGAGAAGATTTAGTCAAGTGATCAACAATAACCCAGATTGAATTATTACCTCGAGATGTCTTTGGTAATCCCACAACAAAGTCCATGGACATATTTTCCGATTACACTCTGGCACTGGTAAAGGCTGAAGCATCCCTTTCGATAACTGCTTCTCTGCTTTAACCTGATGAAAAGTCAAACACTTCACAGTAAAATTAGAAATTTCTCTTTTCATTGCATCCCACCTGTAATACTTCCAAAGATCTCTGTACATATTACTACTGCCAGGATGAACTGAAAACGAAGAACTATGAGCTTCACATAACAACTCTCTCGTCAATTTTGAATCACAATGCACCCACAATATCTTCCCAAATCTCAAAACACAATCATTATCAATGTTCAATTCAGGCAACATACCCTTCTGAACTAGCTCTACCATTTTCTCCAACTCAATGTCTTGCTTCTGTGCTTGCATGATTCTGTCTGATAGAGAAGATTTCACTGATACATGAAACAAAACAGAAGGACATCCTACACCAACAACATTTATGCCAATGTTAATCAAATCCTTAACCAAATGATCACGTTCCAAACGGAACATTGTTAATGAAGCATTACTTTTTCAACTCAAAGCATTAACCACTTTATTTTTTTTTTCAGATGGTGATGAATTGTACAATAATAATCCATGATTATTTCTAGAAATCTCCTCTGTCTCATGTTCAATTTTTTCTGAGTGAATATATACTTTAATATTTTTTTATTGAAATACATTTCACACTTTACTCCATACAAATGATGCCTCCAAATTTTTAAAGCGAAAACACCAACATCTAATTCCAAATCATGTGTAGGGTAATTTACCTCATGAGTTTTCAACTGACGTGAATCATATGCAATTACCTAATAATTTTGCATAAGGACACCACCAAGACCCTTCAATGAAGAATTACTATATATAACAAACTCACCATTCTAGGAAGGAAGTTCGAAAACTAGAGAATTCACCAATCATCATTTCAACTCATGAAAACAGTCATCAAATTCTATTGTGCAGATAAACTTAACACACTTCCGAGTTAGCTTAGTCACTAGACTAGATACCTGTGAAAAATTTTCAACAAACCATCAGTAGTAACCTACCAAACCAGGAAAACTATAGATCACAGTTACATTTGTGGGTCTTGTCCATTCTTCAACAACTTTGGTTTTAGCAGGATCAACAGTGATTCCAACTTTAGAAACAATATGAACAAGAAAATAATTCTGTTTCAACCAAAACTCACACTTGCTGAATTTCCCATTCAATTTATTTTCATTTAAGTTGTGCAAAATAACCCTTAAATGTCTTTCATGCTCCTCTTTAATTTTAGATAACACCAAAATATCATCAATGAAAACAACAACAGGCTTATCCAAGAACTCATGGAAAATTCTATTCATAAGGTCCATGAATATAGTAGGTGCATTGGTTATCCCAAAAGGCATTACTACAAATTCATAGTGGCCATATCTTGTAGGAAACACGGTCTTCAGAATATCTGCATCCATTACCTTCAACCGATGGTACCCCGATCTCAGGTCAATCATTGAAAAAAAATTGGTCTCCCGGGAGCTGATCAAACAAATCATCAATATGAAGAAAAGAATACTTATTCTTAACAGTGATGTTATTCACGGCTCTATAATCAATGCAAAGTCTCATTGAACCATCTTTCTATTTAAAAATTAAAACATCAGCACACCATGGTGATGTGCTAGGTCGAATGAAACCTTTATCTAATAAATATTTCATTTTCTCCTTCAACTCTAGAAGTTCAGTTTAAGCCATTCGATAAGGGGGATTTGAAATTGGCTTAGCATCAGGAACTATGTCAACAGTAAATTCAACTACCCAATCAGGTATTATTAGAGGCAACTCATCAGGAAAAACATCAGGATACTCATTTACCACTAGCACATCATTAATCTAAACAGTTCCCTTGTTTCCAACGATATGTTCAAGGTAATATTCATTTCCATCTTTTACATGTTTCTCGGCCTCTTGATATTTTATCAACAATAAGGGTTCATTATTGTACACAAACTGAATGTATTTCTAAAAATAAATATCTTTATCTATACATTCAATCTTATCATGGTAAATATAGTGCCAATACATACCCAGGATAACATCAAACTCTACTAGAGGTAAAAAATAAGGTTTTCAAGTAGGTTCATTCCACGGATAAGGATAGGAAGATTCATATAAATTTTTTTTCCTCATAATTTCCCCCATGTGTTTTTACCAGAAGTTCAAGAGTCATTTCTTGATATGGTTTTCCATTTTACAATAAATGTTTACAGAGATGAAAGAATGTGTAGACCTCTGAATCAAACAACACACTTGCACAATCTGAAAAAAAAAACAAAGTACCTGATGTAACTTCATTTGATGGCCCGAAATCTGCTGAAGTAGTTGCAAAGGATTTCACCACCCCTTTCTTCTTGTAGTTTAACTACTTCCCATCACTCAAGATATTTGTCGAACAGTCGTTTTCATATTTCCCCATCTCATTGCACATAGAATATTTCACTAACTGTAAATCAAATATGGACTTCCGATCACCTTGATATTTTTTAGTGCAATCACGAGCCTTATGTCCCATCTTACAACATCAGTATCACATTCCAGAATTCAGAATTAATTCCCTAGCATGCCTTTTACAACATTTATCACAAACTGGAAACATAGTATACTTACCATCAAACCTTTTTGAAGAATTAATTCCTTTCTTCTGCCATCTCAGTCTCTTTTTCTGCTGGTTTTTATAGAACAATTGATCATCGGAAAACTCTATTTCCCCCTTCTCAGCACATAGATCAAGCTTTTCATAACTTTTGAACTCACGAGAAGCTAAAGCCCTTCGATATTTTGGCTTTAATCCTCAGTAAAAACAATTGATTTTAATATCAAGGTCTCAGATAAAATATGGAGCATACCTTAACAATCAAGTGAACCTTTCTTCATAGGAAGCCACTGAGTCTTCCTCTTTCATCAATTCCAGGAATTGTTTTTCCATCCAATGTCGAACAGCCTTAGGAAAATACTTCTCATGAAACATACCTTTTAATTCATCCTTGGTGAGATCATCAATCTCATCAGCGTCCCTAATATTTTTAACCATCGACCACTACTGATATGCTTCACCCTCCAAACTGTAAATAGCAAGACTAACCTTTTGATTATCTGAACAGCCCATGACATCGAAAATATTCTCATGTGCTATAATCAACCCTTTAGCTAGCACATGGTCAGATGATCCTCTGAAAGATGTGGTATGTTGCCTCATTAAATGGTCCACCACTGACATGTTCCTCCACGGATGATTTGGCTGATCTTGTGCATGGATACCACCACCGTTTATTAATTGAGTCAACTGCGCCATTACTACAAAAAATTGTTCAGTTCCAATTCTGACCATCTCAGGATGGTGATTTGAATGGTTATTTCCTTGTGTATGCCATCCTACCACTGCTTGACTATTTCCTCTGCAGAAAACCATTCTAAAAAAACATTTCAATGATGACGAAACAAGGTAAAATTAAAATGACAAATCATTTCAATTTGAACATTTAAAAAAAATTGATAATCATTTAATAGAATTCTAACTCCTAAAGTTATCCAAACAGACCTCTAATACCAACTATAAGGCCCCAGCCTTAAACCTTACTTAATATTGAATTTAATGAATAATTGACATTGATGATCTTTTCAGGATTAGAGTTTTAGAGAATTAGGATATAACTATTATATCTCAAAAGATTAAAAAGTAGACACTTCTACTATGTTTCCATAAAATAAAAACTCTTAAAAAGAAAAATGTCTAGTTCACTGTTTTAGATAGCATGACTTTTCCTTGATCCCATCCATGACCCTATTCAACATTATGTCATGTGAAAAACATTTCAAAATCTTGTAATGAGAATAAAATGCTCAGCAAGGAATATAAAATTACGAAATGAAAACATTAGTCCATGTGTGAAATCATAATTTACACATAAAACATAAGTATTTTAACATATATCATAAAATCATGAATAAATCATAGAAATCATAAGACATAAAGGTATCTTGAGGCATTGATAACATTCTTACGTAGGGAGTAGCCCTCATGGTTATATTTGGAATACCCATCACAGTATATTCCCTAAATCTCATTGGAGAAACCTTAACGTTTAACTCCTTTGCATTACCCAATGCATTGAAGAGCTATATCGGGCTCACCCGCTATTAGTTTATCACGGAACGGCCCGTCTTCATAACATATCCCAAGAACCATTACATAATCATATCACGAAAAACATGCATAAAGAAAACATAAAATTTCCACATTTCAATCACAAGATATAAATAAAACACATTGATATAATAAAAAAATTATGAAAACCATTTTAAATACCAAAATAAAAGAAAATTAATACATGGTATTTATTTATCATTTAAAAAAAGTTATATTATGGCTTGTAGAGAATGTCAAAGCTCAAATAATGGTCACGGCGGTGGAGAAGTCATTGTCGCCACATACGTATGACAAAAAAATATTCCTTTTGTCATTTAATAAAACACTTTGTATAGAAAAGATTCCTTTTTAATAAGCATAAAATTCAAAGGGGTTTATACACCATATAAAAGAAAGTTTTTTATAAAACAAAAAATGCCTCAATGAATGGAGATTGAGACAATGTCCCTTACCTCATGTCCGACGAGACTCGATTGCTCTTTAATCTCCTGAATAAAAAACATAAGTTAATTTATACTTTATTAAGAACCATTTTAAAGTAAATTATCTCTTTTATATCACTAATTACCATGTCATGAACACTGTAATTATTTATGTTAATAACGGTCATTTTAACTATTATTGGTACATGAGTCAAAAATAAACTCTTAATAACTACAAGTTGTTAATATATCCATTATATCCAGAGATATATTCATTATGTAGATATCATATATATCATATATATCCAGTATATAAATGAATTTATAATATTACATAACATTTAGAGGTAAGAAATGAAATGCACCGTTTATGGAGATGGTAATCCGTACGTACACATGAACGCTACTTTCATTTCTATTTCGTATTTTATGGAATGGAATAATAAGGAGATAAATGCATAATATAAATCTAGTATAATTTCATATAAAATATCATTAACTAAATCCTTTATATGTCTAACATATGGCATTAACTAATCAAATCCCTTTGTGGGGGTGGTAGTCTGTACTTCGTAAAATGAAGATATCACGTATACCCATAATGGAATCCATAATGGTATGAAATAAATGAAAAATAATGAATCTTATGGAAAACATAAACATATTATATATCATATATAAATATAGTGTCATCTTAAGGGCCACCTTTGAAGGTGTTATAATAATATTGAACAATCATTGTTTCTTGAGGCAGAAATTCGCCATCCACGGAAACAGTATGCTCTTTAACCCTTAGATGAAGGTGTGTTTAAGTGTAGCTCTAATAATTCTCATAACAACATACTAGTATATTGAATATACTGGTGTTTTTACAAAATAAAAGAATAAAAAGAGTTTAGGGGGTTGGAGATGAAAAATAAAACATACGAACACAAGAGAAGACACGATCTTTAAAACGGGTAAATCTTTTTGATTTGAGCTCAAAGGTATCCTTGGAAATACATCTGCCAAAATTAAGGCTTATACGAGTAAGAGATGTATTTGGAGAAAAAAAATGGGAAGGTTTTTTCCGAGACAAAGGCTTGAGAGGTGTGGGTAAGGTGGTAGGGGTGAGGGCCTTTTATAAGAGGAGAGGATGGGAACTCTTGGAAAGTTATAAAAGGATACATTATTATATAATGGTTTTCGGATTTTAAAGGTCCCAAAATTATATATTTCCAGTATATGGTGATAATATTTATTAATCCACCAATACAATAGGTTTTTCACAAGTTTATGTCTTGTATTTTCCATTATATTTTCATTTTATTTAAATCGTTAAATAATGAGGTAATCACTGCATCAGCATGGTGTCATAAACAATTTAATTTATTTAATGACTAAAAATTATAAAATAAATATCATGATGTATAAAATCGTTTTAGCATTCTAATTAATATTTATAGTCAAAATTATGACTTGTATAACCCCATTTAAATATTGTTTTAGTAAAACAACACATGTTTGTGAGATTTTTATTTCAACATTAAATAAAAAGTTATTAATGACATTTTTCTACCAAAGTGGCTCCATGGGGTCCCCAAGTTGACCCATGGGTTTTTAGGTCGGCCATGACACATCCAATAAGGGTAGGACATGTTTCAAGGTCATTTTATATTATAAAAACATTATTTTTACCTTAAACTACACTAATTACCTCTAATCACGATTAAAACTAAAATGTTACTATTCACCAAAAAATTATTTTAATCCCATTGATCCACATTTTAATTATTAATGAAAACCATGTATGTTAGATTTTTGAAATTCAAAACACAGAGGCGGTAAATTTTCATTTAAATGAATAATCACTTTTTTTGAAGTACCACTTAGTGGTTTCACTATTCGTCAAAAAGTTGTTGTTTTTCAAAAAAATACCAAAACATCACCCTATGCTATATTTGATATTCTGAATTCAAAAATTAGTTCAATTTTAAAAAATTCAAAGCATATAAGTTACATTAATTAATTTAATAATTAATTCCCGCTGTCAGGACAAATTGGGTGTTTTTATGAAACAATACATATCAAAAGCTTGACAGTAGTCTAAGTCCAATTTCAAAGTGAAATTAATTACAATGACCAATATTGGATTAAATGGTAAAAATATATTATAATTTAACTTTAGAACCAATTCAAAAGATAATTTTATCATGTAAATAAATTATAATAAAAAGAGGTTTTGAATTAAAATACAACAGTTTTCATTATTCATTAAAAAATGAACTTTATCGAAAAAATACCAAAAATTTACACAGAGTAAATTTTAATGTCTTGATTCTAAAGAAGAATTATATTTGGTCCAATAGAATGTATAAGAGTGTCCAAAATTATATTTAATGAAGTTTCTCCATCAAAAAATGATAAGTGGACCTTTAGTGAATATTAGAGTATATATGCCTAAAATTGAATTCTTTTCGTACATTAAGACTTTATCCTTTATTGGATAAATGTAAAAATATTTAACAAAGATATATAATCATATTTTAGTTATTTCTATTCATTCCCTCCAATACAACGGCTACGTGTTAACTACCATTTAAAATAATATTATTTTATTACTAGTGTGCAACGTAATATTTCAATGAAACTCTTTGTTGAGTATCAGGTACGCTATCGAACATAGAAACCTCTTTAAAGTAAAATTAATATTTAATTCGAAAATATTAATAAATATGAAAATGTTTTGTTATTTATTTACTGGATGTTACAAATTAAGTTTGAGATCATATTTGGGACCCCATCATTATGAAATAATTGAATTCATGATCGAACAAATAGAACAAGTCACACAGTCTATCAAAAATGACACCACCAACCTTTAAAGCACGCCATACCTAACACAAAAATATGCATAAATATGGTTCATTAGGAAAACATACCTCAATAAAGAGATAAAACAAGTAGATCCCCTTTGGTTGACTCATCTCTATGTTTCCCTTCTTAGGAAGTTGGCACAATTTAATGTTTACTACAAAACATTCCTCTGAACATATTTGATTTAAAACTAAAGCACTCATAAAAACCCACACCTCACATTTATTGATGTTATCTGATAAAAAAATCACCTATGCGACTAATAAAAACATCAAAATATCATGGTATTCAAATGACTAGATTGTATGGAACCAACATATGGTAAAAAGTACTCAATTGTTTTTTGAGAGAGAAAATGGTAAAAAACAAATATGTCAAGATGATAACATTGACAAATCATAGAGTGGAATAAGTATATTGGGGATGTGTGAAGAAACGAATATTGTAAAAGAGTTTTTCCATGTCATTTCTACATAGGATTCTTTGTTTCAATCATTACTAATGAAAACTACAAAAGATCCATGTATTCATCACGAAACACAATAAGACCACATCAACCATGAATAACATTAACTAAAGCATGGCATAAGAGAACCCCCTTTTTAGTGCATTATGTATGTTGTAATGAATATGTACATTCTCATATCCAATAGAATGTTATAATATGATAATATATAAATATTACTATTTGGAAGACATATGAACCACTAATCATTGATTATATGGATGAAAGATGACATCAAAAACCAAAACACTATTATTAATAAATCATTTATATTTTACCACTCGCGGCATTACATGATCGTTAAAGCTGATCCAATAAAGTCCACCCATGAAAAACTAATTATTTCAATGTTCTTATAAACCACCAACGACACCAACAATGTGATGTTAAGTAAGAATATACAAGATTTATTGTTTACAAGTATCAAGTGAATTCAATAAATGTAGACAGTTCTCCAAATTACCACTTTTTTGTGTGTTTCATTTTACCAAAAGGAAACAAATTTATTATATTAAAAATGAATCATCCCACCATAGAAAACTAATAATTGTTAAAAAAGAGTATAAAATAGAAACTTGAAATTACTCTTCAAGAGAAACACAATAATCCCAAACCATTAATCAAAAGGCATGATATCCCATGAAAATATATCAAGTATGTTAAAAACATGAGTCTTCAAATGTAACCCCATGAAATGGGATGAACATAATTTCTTTATTCTAAGGAGAATCTACCTCTGAAATTTCTAGTCACTATACCCAATTACTCATAGATCAACAGGCCTACTAAACTCATCTGGATTTTTACATCATGAATCAATGGACCTCAACCATGTATATTGACAAATACTATCATGAAACGTTCATGATAAAATAAACATCATGAATACCATCCATAGGTTTTATAACAGATGGATTCAAGTATCAGATGGTTTGTAGAAGAGATTTATCCCAATATTATTTCCTCATACAA
This sequence comes from Viscum album, assembly GCA_963277665.1. Lineage (NCBI taxonomy): Eukaryota > Viridiplantae > Streptophyta > Magnoliopsida > Santalales > Viscaceae > Viscum > Viscum album. The sequence goes on along the minus strand of OY728121.1, from coordinate 1,779,188,508 downwards.
CCATTAACATGGATGATGCCATGTCATGCCATTCATCACTATAGAAACGACAATGTTTCTTGACTTACAAAGCAGCTAGCCATGCTCAAGGCATGTCTAACCAGCAAAAACTGATAATTAATCAATGGTAACACACATAAAAGATTTCAATATAAACAAGTCCACCAATCTAGACTAGTTTGACATTTAGAATCTAAACTCTCTAAAAAAATAACAGAACCACAAAAATGCCTGGAATAAAAAATTTCACCATATTTATTAAGGAGTTTTTAAAAAGGGTGCTACCTAAAATGGTATAAATCATTATGAGATTATAAGAGTCGACCATAACATTACACTATACCAAACAAAATTCAAAGAATGAAGATAATATAATTTCATTTATTCTCAAAAATTATAGGTACTATAGAAAACATTAAGGATTTTTTTCAAGGATACTCCAAAAGAAAACATCATGCTACCCATTAACGAGGGTATAAAAAAGAGACACCAAAAAAGGAACCACTTTATGGGTATCATAGGTATTCAAATTAATTTATTTAAACATCTAAAATTTTTAATTCATAACATTATGTACCTTGTTAAAACCAAAACAATAGACACTTGATTTTTAACAAATATCCAAACGAAAAAATAGGAGGTTTATATCAATGAAACTAGTTATCATTAAAAATTCACTGAAATCCTATATTTATTATGAAATTAAAAAATCATTAACTTTTATGTTCTATAATTTATGTAGACCAATTAGTTTCACTCTATGAAAACATGGGTTTATCAGAATGCAAACCAATAACAATTTCCTAGTTATTAATGTTTCAGAACATCCATTAGTGTTATGAAAGAATAACCATGCCCCAGATGACATACTTGTGTCCAGTTGAGAATTTTTATAGTTAACCAGTTTATTTAAAATTAATGATGAACATCATTTATATTCAAATTTGTTTCATAATAAAACCTGACCATGTTCAATTGTCCAGTCATATGGGTGGATATATACCTAACCATAATGATCCATAAACATTATTTATTGACATTTGGATACCATTTTTATCAGAACCATTTTCATATTCCCCATGACAAAAATGAAATATTAAAAACCAACAAAACCATGTTACTATATGTAACTAACAACTGGTGACTTGTTGAAACCATATAATCATGGGATTCTAAAAGGGAATGCAAGCAAAATAGTTAGGAAATATTTTATATAATAATCTATTAATGATATAAAAACATTAAAGGATTATCCATTAAGGGACATAAATCAAATAAGAAAGAAACCTATATATACAACTACATGTCATGGAATATGCACATAATGTGAATTTCTAAGTTAATGTTATAATGGATGGAATTCTTCACCCAATACATACCATTCCATGGGTTAGATAACATAAATATATTAATAAATAGGCACCAGAATATAAAAAATCTTCTCATTGTTAAATCATGTCAACTGTAACAGAAAAATGCATGATAAAAATCCCATATCGGGCTACATGGTCATTTATCATATGTTGAGTTATCAGTCCCATGCATGCTTTTTTAACATGTGATGACACATTCTATTTCTTAATCTACAAATACAGTACAAGATTATAAAATGATAACCTCTATTAACACAACATTGTCACATCCCGAACTAGTGTACCACTATGATGGTGGCCATATCAGTCCCCACATGACCTCATATGCACCTCCATGTACGCTATACATTGTCGAATAGCAGTGATGGTGTAATGGTGGATCAGTGGGGAGACTATACCAAAATATTATAATTGGTACAATGGTATAAAAGCTTATATAAATAGATAACATTATAATAGTAAATAATTGTATTCCAAATAGTAAATGAATAATATAAATTTAGAAGGAAAATGTCCGATGAAAATATACAAAAATTAATGTATGATAGATAATTCTCTATATAGAAGTAGTGCGAATAAAAAAAAGGAATGAAACACCAATTTTCATCTATTAAAGTGTATTGATCAAGAGACTAATCATTTTTTCCCTATCTACTATCTATATAGGAAAACAAAATAAATGAATACCAATAATTGTGAGAATAAAGATACACAATGGTGACAATGATGCCAAAGAATGGTGTAATATAATAATTTCAATAGGTTGGAACACACCGAGTCTAACATAATCCATTAATTGAAATAAAATATAAAAGTTGAGGCTGAAGCCTCAGTTTTGTCTGGGAAGGGGCTACAGTACAATGAAAATCATGCAGCAAGCAGTACAGTGATGAACTCTGCAAGACTCGAACACAAGACCTCGCCGAGACCCACTTGAGCATCTACCAACTAACATTCACCCTGGGAGAAATTGAAATAAAATATAAATTAATGGAAAAACTATAAGGTGATAGATAAATATTCCACAATGAATGAATAACATCCCCCCCAAATCTTTTAGGAAACTAGTAATCTATATATACAATAGCATCATTTTAGGTGTATATATATGTTGTGGTATCCTGTTGCATTTAAATTGATCACAATAATTAGTGGCATATTCTGTTGATGTGGATTAATTAAAAATATTACTATTAATATATTACAAATTCCATCATTATTAATCCTTATTCATGAAGAATGATTTTTTTATAAATCATGCCATGTTTTTTATGGTTTATTCGTTCAAATAAATATTTCTTTAGGGAAAACATATTTTTAAAAATCAAAAATATGACACATAATACTATGTCACATAGTATGCTATGAAATGAAGTAATAATAAATTATAAATTATATAAACCATTAATTATAAAATATATAATAATCAATATAAGTTTTGGATGATTTTTCACCCCCATTGTTGGGGGTTTTTTATAAAAATAATTACATTTAATAGAAAAAAATTAAATTTTCATAACTAAGAATTTATTTAAAAATTTAGTTCATTGTTAATTAACTTCTTGGAAGTGATAAAGGCATGTATTTTATGATTTTTTTAAAATTAAAGTGAATTAGATCATAAATCAATAAGTAACAAATCCAAATAATTGGTATTTCACAAATTTGATTATCAAAACACAAAATAATCATGCAGAGGGTAACACACTTTTTTAAAAACCCCAAGAACACATAAATTGAAAAAAAAATTCCAATTAAAAATGGGAAAACAAAAATAATGGATGAAAACTGTTCATTAAAGCATTGATGATGAACCATGTCAAACCCATTTACCTCAATTTGGATGCATATGCTAGAATACACACAATGGTGTCCTGAGAAAGTCATTTCATGACATAACATAGAAGGTAAAACAAAAATTATTATTTGACATAACCCCATGGATAGTAAAATTCATACCAAGTGACAAGAGATGATGAATCGACGTAAGGGAAGGAGTTTAAGGGTGCCAAAAGGAATATTATGATGATTTTAGTTGAAAAAAGAAGACTATATAGTGTAATAATCATACATGATGAGGATATAGAAAGGGGTGGATCAATCCTTGAGGGTGAGGGGGAATGGAGAGACAACTTCGATGTCTATAAAAACAAACCTAATAATAATAATAAATTTTTTATTATATTAATAATAGGAATTATAATAAAAATAATATCATTATTTTATTGTTATAATAATATTTTTTCATATTCCCCATTTCTTTATATTAAATTTTTTTCATTTAAGTATACAATAATTTATTAAATTACCTTAAATAAAAAACATAGTACAGTTTCAAATACTGAAATTAAGATTTAAATTTTCCTTTGTAAAAAATCATGTCCATGAAAAGAATTTCATTGATTTTTTATACATTTCAAAAACCATGGTCATTATATATTAGTTCGTAAAATACATTAAGAAATTAGAGAGAAATTGAACATTATGCAATAATAATAGTTTATCATTTAATTTATTTATTAAAATCATCTCATAATAATCCAGATATCAAGTGACCCATCAGATTAATGGGAATAAAAATTATTTTATCATTGATATAATATTTTTTTCTAACATTATCCCATTGCATTCTTATAAACAAGGAATATAATAGAATTTCGTCTAATGATTCATAAAGAAATGTTTTTATAGAAATAATAAATTTCATTTATTGTGTTTAACAGAAAATGAAACCATAAATGAAATCCCCCATTTAAAAGTACGTATATCTAATTATGTGAAGATTTAATAAAATACTCAAGAATACTTATGGTTTTTTATGAAATGATTAAAATAGGGTTGGCCCTATTTATAAAACTCCTGACAACAAAACCAGTGATAGTATAGTCATTTTATGGGGACAATTATGAATATTATATATTAAAAATTGTGATAAAGTACAATTGATATAGAAAAAGGACGTGATGGAATTAAATGGTTGAATTATACCCTTTGAATCCCATTTGATGAAGACTCATTGAAATTAGGAATCACTATGCATTTACTATGACCAATATAAATTTTATATTTAATAAGAGAATCAGGTAAAGGCATTTAGATGGTAAATTCAAGAACATCATGATAGAGAAAATAGTTATGTTTGTTGAATAATCGAAATAATGTACCACCATAGAACATTGTATCCTTTGGATGTATATAAATGTAATAATGGGTTTATATATCTATAATATAGTAGAATAAATTTACATATTTTCATATATATAAAATACTAATTATATAATTTCCATTGAAATTATTAATTCATATATGTATATATATGATTTAATAATGATTATCCAAAAAATAGATTGTGATATGTAGATACTCAAATTTTATTTTTGGGAAATATAAATTTTCAATTAAGACACCATATTTGATATATTTTTTATTTTTAAAAAAATTAATAAAAATATATTATTAAATATATATTTGTAAATTATAAATTATTAAAAAATTTATCTAGGACAATGAATTTTTTAAAATGGTTAGAATGTTATTTTTTTAAAAAAATTATAAATTTTTTGTAAATAATGAATTATTTAAAAAAATATTACCATATATAATTGAATTTTATTTTTAAAATAAATAATATTATCTGAATACATTTTAATTATCTAATTATGAGTTTATAATAATTTTATGATATATTAAAATTGTTTGGTCAATAAAAAATATGGGATAAATATATGGTCAATGTTATGAAATCATAAAAAAAATAGATGTAGTAAATTCTATAAAATTCATCCAAGCTGGAATATATACACCACTTATATGTAATTTTTAATTCATTTAATTTTATGAATATTATATCAACCTATAGAACCCTCAATATCATATAATATATTTTATGCTTTTATAATAAATTATTTTTTAACAAGTTATTCTCTCCCATCTTGGAATGTTTTATTTTAATAAGATTGTATCATGGACTTATAAAATATATAAAACCATTCCATATTGTAGGAAACCATATTAAATAAATATTTGATTATTTAATTACTTGATTATTTTTTAATATATTTTCTAGAATATATATATTGAGCTAATTAAATAATTCCCCTCACAATTTCTATAAATACCCAAATTAATAAACATTATTATGAAAACCATTTATAACAATTTTATTTTCCTTATATCTTTAGAAATATCTCCCATGGTTTTCTCAATCTCTCAAGGAGATCTTTACAAGAATTTAGAATAACCCAATATATGTAAGGGATCTCTCCCTTAGTTTTTTCATTGAAGTACTATATTTATGTTTACCCTTTCAAATATTCTTCAGTTATTTTTTCATGTCATTATAAATTTATAATAAAATTAAATTTAATATTAAAACAATAACTCATAATTTCACACATCTTGTTAAAATCATTCATTATGATTATATTATTCAAAGGTATGAGATTCCACTATCTTCTTTTATGTTTATCTACCTTCATTATATTGCCAATTTTGATTATAAATTGTAACATAATGAATTTAATAAAATTATTTTATTGTATATCATATGAAACATAAAAAAATTATTTAATGGTACATTAAATTCAATAAGAATTATGTTATATTACAGATGAAACTGTTTTTATATTGCTTTACAATAAAACAAGTGTTAAAATGAGATGATATATTATTAAATTATTATTATTTTATATAATGGTTATAAAATGCTTCTTTGAATCATTAAAAAGTATAATTCTAACTAATTTATCAAAATATATAATTTACAAATTTAAATAAATTATTTATTAGAAATAAAATAATAATCAATTAATTGAAGACAATTTTTTTGGAAAAAAACAATATTTTCCAAAAATAATGTTTACTCCAAAATTCTGCAAAATATTAGAATTAAGAATTGTAATATTTTAAAAAATTAAATTCAAAAAAATAATAAATTTTAAATTGGAATACAAAATTTAATATAGGTTTTATTTTTATTTGTTTTTCTATATTTTTATTTTATATAAAAAAATTAAAAACATTTATTTTTTATTGAAACAGGTTTTTTTAATATATCCAAACTGATAAATTATATAATTAATCGGTTCTATATTTAAATAATTTTATTCATATATTAATTAATCTATTTTTCCATTAGAATCATATTTATACTGAATCATTATATAAAATCATTGTAATCATAAAGACATTTCTCTTTAGAATCCATTTATTATCATCATTTATTTGAGATTAATTTTAAAATAAATTTTACTTCTTTTCATTATTTATTTTTTAAAAATATATTCCATGTTCTGATTATAAATAAATTATAATGGATAAAATGTCGATCATAATTTTTTAAAAATAATGTGTTGAATAAAAAATAATTAATTAATATATTTATGGACAAATGGAATTATCAAGTGGTTAAAATAATTAGATAACTATTAAAATTCACCTAATATATTTTAAAACACACTTAATGTCCATAATTATTAATTATATTTTATATTTTCTATAATATATCATTTTGGAATATATTCTCTATATTATGGCATTGTTCTGACTAGAATTTTTTAAAGAATTCTAAGTGGATTATCACGTTACATATAAAAGAAAACAACACTCCTCTCATTTCAAAACCTTCATACCCTTTTTTTGGGAAATAACTAACAAATTGAACTTCAAATATAAAAAATATTATCCATGAGGAATTATTATTTTTTAAAATGAACCAATTAAGGCTTTAACATAAACCTAATGTGCATACCCAGAGAAGACATCATATTTTTCAACGTAAATCATTATTTTATTTTATTTCACCAATGCCTTCAATTTTAATTAATGCATAATGAATAAATATAATTAGTTACAGAAACATGGATTTATGTGATTATAATATTAGAATGGCCAACAACTATATCCACATCCATCAACTATGTTTTGAAATCATCATTTGTGAGTAAGGTGGGATATCACTCTTTGAATTGATGTCATTAGTCATAAATTTAAGAATAATTCATGGTTATGAGTGATGAAAAATATAAAATATTTATATGTTATTTATAAAATATTTAATCATATATCTAAATTATAATATATATATATATCACATTCCCATTCAATTTGTTCGATGTTATGATAACATCGCTTAAATGTGTGGTGCACTACTACCTTACGATGGGATATGATTCGTATTTTACTAACACATCAAATGGAAGGTCAAAAGTAAAAATATATTGACTATATGTTATATTACTATGATAATTATTATATTGATGAAATATAAAATAATATTCAAAGGTAATATATCATTTTCATTCATACCTTTTGACACACAAATAAATGATAACATCATTTGAGTATATTTGTAGTACTAACATCAAGAAGTGATCAGACTATTTTCATCATCTCACCACATGGATGATATATATATATATCATAATCACTCATAAATATAATTATTTCTTTCTTTTAAAAGTATAATTGATCAATAAATATTATAATTATAAAATTACTTTTATGTTTTATGGTATAAAAATATTACATATGAAATTATTGAGTACATTCATGACATGAAACACCTCAGAAAACAGGAAATTATCCCCGGAAATAATGAAAATAACGATATATTATAAATGAAAAATTGATAAATTTTTAAAAATGTTTCATATATGTTATTAAATATTACAATACAGTTCTATAATAACTTAATATCATTTTTAAATAATTTATTATTATGGTTAATACATTTCCGAGGTAAAGGACTCATGAGGTAAGGGATTCCGTCTCAATTTCCTTTTGTTGAAGAAAATTTTTATTTTATGACCCATTTTTATTTTTATGTCATATAAACTTAAAATTTCACATATAGTTTTATAAATAATTTATAATTAATGCTAATATATTTTTAAAATTTATTTATATCATCCTTGTGTATTTGGGATTAACTTTACCAACAGGTACGTAATTGATGATCTCAATAAATATCCATTAAGGTAGACTTCTACCTCAATTATTTTATCATTCTATGATTATGTTTATAATTATAATTAATTACCTTATTTTTTGTATCCACCTATTTTATGTTGATTTAATTTTTACTCTTACAATATATTCATTTATTAAATCTCCCTTCATTAATGTGGTCATTATTATGGTATATATTTTTATCTAATTTTAATTTATATTTTTTACACTTGAATATCAATTGAATTATATTATTTTAAATTTTCTAAAATAGAATTTTTTTTGTTTTATTCTCAACTTATTAATAACTATTCTTAACACAATATTTATAGTTTTTTAACACATTGTTAGTTAAATTAATTTAGAAATTTTCTTTATGAATAGAAAACTTCATTTTTGTATTAAGTTGAAAATTTCATTTCTCCCAAATAAATATTTTGCATAAATGTTGTAATAATATTTCACAACCAATTCAAAAGGATTTATTAAAGTATGATTTTGACTATTATACAATTTTAAAAATAATATCATCAGAAAAATATTTTATTTTAAAAAAAATCCCCTTTTTTGTTTTAACAAAAAATTTGTTAGGAATCATCATATCGATTTCTAAATAATAATGTTAACACGCAATTTATTGTTAAAAAATGTTACATTGAGATTGTATATCATGTATATAATTATCCTCGGTTATGAAAATAAATTCATTGATGTATCCATTGTAATATTATGATGATATTTTTAATGAAAATGTTTTTATAATTTAATTTCAAATTAATGGATTTTAAAAAAATATATTACATGAACAAGGTATATTATTCATGATTTATTAAAATATTTTTTCATATATAGTTGAAAACCCACATTATTAAACATTAAATGGGAATATATGATATTGATAACATCTGTATTCTCACTATGGATGGTTTAAAATCATTTTTACATATGATATTATTGTCATACACTTACATGATTCATTTTTTGTGCCAAAATATTACCATTGAATTATTCACATTACTATAGAAATTAAATTTAATATAAATACCAATCTCATTTATAATTTTCATTTTATTTATTAATCCATATATCATTACTATATATAGCGATTATTTTCAATGGTATTTTATTAATTTAAAGAATATTTATAATTCATAAATACTTCTTGAATATAGTTATTTGATGATAAAATACATTTTTAATATATTAAATAAATTATTTAATATATGTGGAATTATGTGTACGACTTTAGATATTGAAATCATTAATTATATATCCTCTCCTGGAATTAGTACATATCACGAGGAAATCATGTTACGATCTCATCATAAATGTGTTAATGTATAGATTTAATTTTTTTATGAAAATTCATTATAATATAAGTATCATGTTCCAAAGACATGAAATAAAATAATTAGGTGTAACATTCATTAAGAGGTTAATTATAATTATCTATGAGTTTTTCACATTTATATAATCTTAATATGAAATAAAATTAATTTTCATTGACTAGTGGATTATATTTTTAATTATTTACCTATTCATAGTGATTATTTCTTCATTAAATATTTTAATGGAATGTATGATTTGATCTTTTCTTTAACATGTTTATTACTCCTATTTATTCTTGATAGATTCATCTACATATAAGATCTAATATGAATATTATATCACACTCAATTTTTAAAATATCTTAGAAAACTGGGAAATATATTGTGAACAACATGAATGATTTTTCACAGAGAATAATTATATCCCAAAAGTATTTTTTTTATATTTTGTCTTGAATAGTAATATAAAAATCATTTATGAATTTATTTATAATGACTAATAAACTATTGGGTACTTTTTTAATTGACTCCATTGATATTATGACACATTAATTATATAGGCACCAGATCAGCGCTACTGTGATAGTGTTTTATACGTCTATTAAAGAGAAATTATGTGAAAACAATGGGTACTATATTTAGTACGGAATTCATTATAGAACAATATAATATTATAAAAATTGTGGAAAGGTGTATAAGAAACCCTAATTATTTGTTATGCTGTACATTTTGTGGATTTTTCTTGAAAATCATATCATCTGGGATACTGCATGTAGGTGTTTTTCTAGCACTGGTATTCTGTGGGGTAATAAATTTGAAAAGGGTGTATTGGGCTTGACCAGGTCGTCACCGGATGTACGACAATGGGAATTACTATAAAATTGGATTGAAACTCATATGTGATATTTTTATTGATATTAATAATATATTTAACTTTTATTTTGCTGGATTATATATATAGATATACCCAAATAGTTTTTTTTCAATTATGAGAAAAAAATATAAATTAATATTTCCTTTTACGTCATGTATATCTATATTTTTGTTATTATATTTTGTGGTCCATAATGATATGATATATTCTTTTATATACAGTCAATAATAAATTTCTCCTAGTATAAGTAATTGGAATGATATCAATGTATATAATATATATATTAAGAATAATGATTTCTTTGATAGTCTTAATTAAATCATTTTATATGTACTTTTATAAAAAAAATTAACATAATATAAGGAAATAAAATAATGTTATAACATGAATAATATATAATTCTATAATTATTATGAATTATATGGGAATAAATATATGAATAAGTTGATAAGAAAAAGGATAGACAATTAGAAGAAGGCAAAGAAGTGTTTTCCCATTTGTGATATAAATGGTTGGAAAACACTTGGTTCATGATTAAATGGAATTAGTGTTTTCATTATTGTGGTGCTAAATAAACCTAATATTGTGATTAAACATATAGAAAATTATTCCAATGTAAAAAAATTGATATTAGGGGATGAAAAACAATGATAATAAATTTCACAGGAGTCAAAATGTTATAAATAAAGATAAACGAATAGATCATGAAATGATTATGATATTACCATATAATATTATCATTTTAATAATATAATTTTTGGATTCCATATTTGTGTAATTTTGTTATTTTGTATACAAAATCGTTATTTTATGAATTATGAATTATATAAGGAGTTTACTATATTAATATTTCATTATGGATTTGAAAGATTGTGTTGATAAGTACTGATGACCTGTAAATTGAATGAATTTCTAATTGAACACATTAAATCCAAATTTTTTCATCCTTATTATTTTCATGATATTTATTTAAATATATAATGAAAATTAAATAATTCATATGAATAATGTAAACTAAATAATACTTACCACTTAAGAATAACTTAATAATTTCTTTTGATAATTTTTTTTGTACATGATCCAGTTTACAAAAAAAATTATTTATGCAATATATCCAATAATTTTATATATAAATAAAAAGAAAATAATATTTTTATTGATTTTTAATAGTAATTTAGAATATAAACATGTTTCCAAAGAATACATGGTGATTGTATTTACAATTTTTTATGTGATTATTAGGATATTAGTCATGTTATTGTTGGGATTGATAAAAAGTCCATTTTTAAAATTAAAAAAATAATTTAAAATTATATAAATAATAAGATTTTGACAGTGACATCAGTTAAAAATATTTTTTAAAATTAATTATTGGGAACATTATATAATGTCTCATTGAATAATCAATTACATACCTATATGAAATATGATGTTTATTATATAAATTTTTAAAACCATACATGTTTTAGAATATATTTTAAGAGATGGAAATAATTTTCACACATTTATGGGTTTTTAATCAATTAAAATTGAAATTTATTTCATCAGGGAAAAAATTATATATGAGATATTCATTCTATGGAGTGAGGTTTGAAAGAAAATTGATCAATGTAAAAACAATGGATGAAATTTTTATCATGAAATCAAAAAATATAACGTAATTATATTTACATATATTAATATATAGTAAAATAAAACCTCATCCTTAATTAAGGTTATTGAAACAAAATCATTATTCTATTAACTTCATATATGATGAATTATATGGTCTTATAGAACATAATAGATCCTTAAATTAATAGTCCTTAACATTCCTTTGATCTTTACCATAATATTGATGAATGGCCTCAATCACTATCCATAATTTATTAGTATTTTATTTCTTTTCCAATTTGTTATTTACTCTTAATGATATCCAATATATAATCCAAGTTATATGTTATTCAGTATGATAATTTTGAAGCTCTTTATAACTTATTAAGAAGATATTTGGTTAGACCTTTTACAATGAAGGATTTTAACAAATGTTATTTATAAATTTCAAACCATTTATTACCCAAATCATGTATAAATATCAAATACACAATTTATTTAATGTGGAGATAATGAATCACCCAAAAATTATAAAAAATTATATTTTATCAGATATCATATATGTTATAAACCATTGATTATTTCATTCATTACATGAATGTCTTTATTATGATTTCGTTATTTTCATCACAAAGTTTATCTTTTTTTATAATGTACTTTTAGTTGAAACGAGACGTTTAATGTTATTAAAATAATACTATTTTATATAATAGTTATAACATAGCCATTATAGTGGTGGTTATTATTAGTATTAAATAAATTTTAATAATTAATAGTTTATACATATTCATATTTTATTTATGAATTAGAAATAAAATATGAATAATATAAATTTAAGAATATATTTTTTCTAATTTTCTTTAAAAGATAAATTAATTTCAAATTTTATATATAAAATAAAATTATTTATTAACAAAATGAAAAGATAATTTTTCAAAATAAACATTATTTTTCAAATCTAAATAACAAAGGTATCATTGTGTACACATTTTGGATATTATTGATTAGAAATATTTTTTATTTGAATCAAATTCATCTTCAATTGTGATATATAAACGTAGTAAAATTCTGAACATTGAATCATTAAAAAAATGATTTCTCATTATTTATTTGAGAATAATTTTAAATATATTTTATAAAAAATATGTGAATATAAATTCTAAATATTTTATTAATTTTTAGATTAACATTATTAAAAAATTATCTTATGTTAAAAATATTTATTGACCAAATTTAAAAGTGAATATAGTAAAATAAATTACATAGTTATGTTAAAATTGAATTACTGGTGGTTTAACTACAATGATAAATGTTCAAATGATTTACCAACATGTGAAACAACAATTTTATGGCCATATTATCACCGCATTAGTTATTAGACTAATAATTTCCAATTTATTATACTTTTTTGATTGATAGAAAGATGTTTATGATTAAATGTTCCTAAAAAATTACAAGTTTGGATCTCACTTAACATATAAAATGCCAGTCAATCTTCTCCCTGCAAAAAATGTAATCCCTTTTTTCTTTTACGAATAACCCAAATAATTTACTAATATCCATACTATCATCATAGAATAATGTTATGGCATATGGTGAACCTATAAATTCATCACTACAATCCTACGATGGAATACTAAAGAATTGGTAATGTTCTTCAATTGAAATATATTAATTTCCTTATCCAACAATTTAAATTATAATTAAATAATAATAATATAATATTTGTAGTACTAACCAATTTTTTGATGTTTCTATTATATGATCATTTCTAGGACACATCTAATATCCCATCAAATGAGTTATTAGATCATCTTTCTTCGGTATGTTGGACTATGACCTCACAAACCGATGTCAATAGTTTTTCCATTATCAGCCCTCATGGTTTGGTATGGTGGTGGAACTAAATTATATATCTTTCATTTATAGGTTATTTATATACCTCGGTTCATTATATCAAAAATATAATTTTAACATCCATTTCATAGGATATATTAAAACATCAATTCTCTGTACGAATTACTATTACTATATGAAGTGATGTGGTTTATAAATCTCTAGTGCTTTACATCGAGAGAAATAAAAACAAATTTAACGATGTAATGTGATATAAATGAAATAATATTGATATTCCTAATATATTTCTTTTACCATAAATATAACATTTAATTTTTAATCTTACCACTTTATACTCTTAATGGTGACAACATCATTCATGAACATGTGGACAACCACCACTACGATGTGATTTAAGTCTATTTTCATCAAAAAAACACATAAAATATTTTAATTAATATATAATATGGTATATATGATATTATTTAATTTATGAGAAAATATATATATTTTACACTATTTCGATGATGATCATTGAAAAATTGATTTTTTTACTCTTTTAAACATATTACCTACAATATCTATGATCATAGAAAACAATATTTTTTATAAAAACCATTATTTATTTGTTATTATTGTATAACTAATCCAAAAAAATGAAAATAAATACCATATAATATTTATAAAGACGATAATAGTATTTTATATTTTCATGAATTGGGTTTTCTCATGATGAAGAACACATGAATAAAAGGAAATTAACACCTAATAGAATAAAAAAATACAAAAATTATTAATGAACGAGAGATATGACTTTATAGAAGAAAAATATATATTATATAATAATGTTATATATATATATTTTATAAGTTAATAATGTTTATTAAACTAATATATATGTCAAAAAAATTATAATAAAATACTAATTCTCACATTAGGAATTGTCTTTCAATTTCTTTTCATTGAGGAACATTTGTATGTTTTGAACCAAATTAACTTATGTGTTGTATAAATTGTAACATTCACATGTAATAACATTAATAAATACAAATTATTAGACTTTTTTTAAACCTGAATTATATTATCCAGCATCATGTAGATTTAATAATACCACGTTGGTAATGGATTTATTATCAAAATTTATGTCCATTAGATTAATCGTCTTATTAATTGATTTTTATTTTTTACACGGTGTGATTAATTAATTTTGATTACATTATGTTATATTTATAATTTTTTTATGTGGGTTTATAGTTGTAACACAAATTATTTTCATGAATAAATTTTCCCTACAATTTTATTATAATTATAATAAAATTATTTCACAATTTCATTCTAATTGATATTTTTTACTCAGGAATATTATTTGATCAAAAAATCTGACCATTAAAATTTAAAAATAACAAGGAACATTAATATCCATTTAGTAATTTAATAAGAATTTACAATATCCTTTTTATGTATTCTATTTAATTAACTTCCATCATGAAGGTAATTATGTTGTCGACTTCTTTTCATTTTTACATATATCATTATAATAAAAAAATTATAAATTCCTTTTAAAGAAAATAATTATCAACTAGTTTTTTAAAATGAAAAGGATATTTTCCCCAATAATTATTTTAAATATATTTTATGGTATTTATATTCATCATGGATAAAATATCATTATTAGTAGTCTAATGTGATTATTTTTATTGGTAACATTTACATTTTTCCTCCAGATGGTTTATGATCATTAAACGAATAAAAGTTCTTACATTAGCATCCTTGAATCATTTTTATAGTCATTAACATTACCGACAAATAATCAATTTCTTTTAGTCATTAAACTAAACCCAAATATTCATAATAATTATCCTAGATATGTCTATTTATTTAATAATATATCATTATTTTATATTTTGATTATTTTTAATGTTATTAGATTGATTGGAGAAAGACTGATAAATCCATATACATTTCTCATTAGGTTTATAGGAAAGTATGGAATTATTTTCATTAATTAAATTTATTATTTAATATATTAGTAATTAATTGGACCTATTGTAATAGTTGGGTCCTACCATTATATAGTAGCTTGATGAATTAGTATGTCTCAAGAGACATTCATGTTATGAAATATTTATAAATGTTTGTACATAAACAATTAACTATTTTGTGAATGTTTTAGATAGTTTAGGTTTCGTATTCCATAAAAATGACATCCAATACATATGTATTTAATTTATTATGATTTTGGGAATTATTATAAATTAACTTTCAACTAAAATATTATATTTGGATGAATTTCATTTTTAGTTTATGGAATAAATTCATTTTGTTTTAAGTTATTTACCTTTCAAAATAAGTTATTCCATAATTATATATTTAAATATTATGAGTTCTTATTTATTTACCTCATCATATTGATTATGATTATTTGTTTAGGTGATATTCCATTGTATATAACCATTACTGAGAATTTAATAACACCTTTATCACATGTCTTTTATTAGAATTCATGATGTGTTATAAGAAACTTAATTATAAATTTTATAGAGGTAATATTAATATTATTAAAAAAATCTTAAATTTTATGTTAGAAAAATATTATATTATTAATGTATGAAACAATTTTAACAATACTAACATATTATTTTGTCCTTAATGATAAAATTTCTTACATGTTACAAAATGTTTAC
Organism: Viscum album; assembly: GCA_963277665.1. Classification (NCBI taxonomy): domain Eukaryota; kingdom Viridiplantae; phylum Streptophyta; class Magnoliopsida; order Santalales; family Viscaceae; genus Viscum; species Viscum album. The sequence continues at coordinate 1,779,171,872 of OY728121.1, read as the reverse complement.
AAATAAATCATCTTGTCACTGATTTTAGGGTTGGGGTTTCCACATAAATTTTCTATGTCATCCATCTTTAATTAATATAGCGTAACTATCCAATTGATGTTTTAAAATTTACATATCATTTTTACTATACCAATATAATATTTATGTAATTAATAATGATGTATAAGTATGTAGATTATCATTTTTTGGTGTCCTATATGTCATTTAATAATATCATACTAGAATTCTTTTATTTAAAAATGTTGATGTTTTAAAATTTATTTACACATATATTTTATTATCCTAATTATTCCCCTATAAAGAGTGAATATTGATATTTTATAATTATTCCATACTAGGATCTATTATATACACTTGCAATGATGAAAAATTATCCTATTTTTTCATGCCAAATGTTTTAATTTGAATACCATATAATATTAATCACTCTTGGAAAATGGCAGTAATTATGGATTTTCACAATTAAGCCCAAAACATTTTTGTGTTCCAAAATGATGCAATTAACTGAAATTGTCAAATTAATGCAGTTTAAATCCATGAATTTTATTTGATAAATATTGGAAATATTAGCTCTATAAATTCTCACACACATATCATTTGGTCTCATGGGAGAATTAGTTGTAAGTAATCAAATTTAAAACACATTCCAATGGATTTTACCATGTTATGGAAAAAAATGATATAATTCCACATTAAAATAAATTTAAACTCTTATTTAGGGTTATTCAACCCATTTCAAATTATTTTATCCTACCATGCACACAATTCACATACCTCACATTTATTTTCTCTCAAAAAACGAAAATGGATTATTTTTTAAATGGAATTTATCATCCCATCCTATGAATGAATCACCATAGGGTTGATAATGTTCGAAATATATATCCTTTATTAACAGAGAACATGTCATTATCATGAGGAAATTAAAAGGATTTTCTACATAATAGGATTGTTAGGTTTAAAAGGTTTTAAAATGTTGCGGCAAAAAAAGGATAGTTTGAATATTTTTGATGGAAAAAGGAAAGAATCTATTTTTCAATAAGGTATTATGTCCACCCTACTCTTTTTTGAATAATATTAGTTCTGATCATCAATTTTCCACCACATTCCATCAGTATTTCATTAGATGATATGACATATCTCTCTTTATCTCTCTCTCTCTTTTTGAAATCTCTAGATATGGCACAAATTCTTTCCCATTTGAGAGCTCCAAATAGGCACAGATCTCAGATAAATATGCTCCAGCAGAACAAATATGACTCTTATGATTTAATGTCATCCAAAATAAACACCAAATTGGTAAAACATCCTTATATATCTTCCCCTATTCTTAATTTCATATAGATCAGGGATTTATATTTCCACAGCTAATTGAAAATGTAAAATTGGCTTAAACTGTGGCTAACCAAATAATATTTTCCTTGATACTAAAGGATCATGTAAGATAAAATGTGAATGTAAGGAAAATTTGAACATTTAAATCATGAAAAAGGGGCTTATATATCCAAAAAAAATCCTCAATCATTTTATTCACAAGTATCCCATCTATTAGGTTTTTATAGAAATAGACCATGTTCTAGTTCAAACAAGCAGGTATTGGTTCTCTCAAGAAATGAGGTAATTGTGAAGGTGTAAAATTTGTTTTAGAGGCCACACAGGAGTGGGAATCTCAATTACAACATCAGTGAAATGTAGAGTTTGATTTAAAAATATGAGATATTTTCAATAATTTTACAAATTCTTTAACTTGAAAAAAATTACATTTTCTGTATAAATCTATATACCATTTCAAACGTTCAATTGGCCTAGTCCATGGAATGAGTATAAATCTGAATAAATAATGAAAATTTTTCATAGGTATTATATATATATTAATTATAATTTGACATATAATAATTTTTTTTAAAATAAAATTCATGGAATTTAAAAATAATAATAATGAAAGGAAAATTTTGGAAATAAAAAATATAAATTGAAATTAAATAATATCATAATTCAACCTGCATTGTTCTAACCCCCAACTTTATTCAGTTCAATTTCCTCATTCAATTTTAATTTTATGTGAGCCTGAAATTCACTTAATTAATGATATAACAAAAATAATGGAGATGGAATGACCCAACATGGCATCAATTTCATTCCACATCTTGATGTTGGATCCACTGTATTGGAGGGTTATAAAATATCTATCTAAAAATATTCAAAATATTTCCAATGAATGTGAATCTTATTTCTTTTTTTGGATCTTGATTATGTATGTAACTAATAGAAAATACATCATTATCCATAAATGGAATAGATTATTTGGAATGAAATTTAATTGGGAACAAATTCAATCAGGGAATAAATAGAAGACCATTATATCCTTCATTTAAGCATTCATTGAGAATCCTCTCATCAAGAAATGATTTGGATCTTTCATTTTTTTAATTTGGATCTTTCATATGCATTGTTTCTGATCTCCTCTATTTCCTACAAACTAAAATTTTATACTTATCTAGTAGAAAAAGTATTCATATTACATTATTTGAAATCCAAAAAATATATTTATTCTCATTCAACTGGTAGGTGAAATAATTTTCCATAGAACAATATAAACAGTAATGTTCCAATATGGGTTTTCAAGGAAGTCCTATATTCTAAGATAACATTGTTATGTCTCAATCTTCAGTCTGTATTTGGGATTAAATTTTATTCAATAATTTGTTCAAACACCATATTTGATAAAATATAAATATTTTTTTGGGATTGTAGGGAGCATAAAACCTATGATAAAATCCATATTTCATCAAAATGATTTCCAACATCTTATTTAAAAATTGGCTACCATGATTTGCAATCAAAAACATTTGGAGTCCAAACCATGAAAATAAATTTCCATTCAGAAAGTTTTATTTATTTTTATGTAGTCAGTTATTTTGGGAATAAAGCTTATCTATTTACCCAAAAAATCAATAGAAATTAGGATGGAAAGACACCCAAAGGAATTAATAAAAGAACCCCTGAAATCAATTACCCAAACATCAAATACATCACAAAATTAAAGTGGTTTTCGTGGAATCTCATTCAGTTTGGAAATGATTCTTTAGAATGGAAAATTTCTATAGGTGATACAAATTTAAAAAATCACTAAATATGGTCAACATGTATAATCCATAATCAAGAACATTTCATGTTGTTCTTCTTGGGCTAAATCATCCTCCATAATTAATAGTTTGAAAAATTGTTGGATGGATTGAAATTGACAATTTGGAATGCATCTTTAAATCAATAGATCACTCCCAATGTTCCAAAATATGGTATCAATCCAGATATTTTTCTTGAATCGCTAATTAGTTTATCACTTTGGTTCATTGAAAACCAGTAAGGAATTATATTAGAATCCAAATAGTTCACAAGATTAGAAAATGATTTTCATTCACTTTGGTATGAATGAATCTCCTTCTGTTGAATGGTTTCTTTATTAGGTTTACAGATATGAGGGTTTCCATTCTCAATAATTGGAATTCTACTCCTATGATTAGTTACATTGCTCTCATATCCTTTCTTACCCTTATTTCAAAATAAAATTCTATAAATAGAGGTATTTATCTCAAAAAACTTGGTTTTGCATCATCTATTTTCATCAATAATATTATTGCAGAATGATCCATGAAAACAATCACCATATAACCTAGTAGGTAGAATTTAATCATTTCCTAAAAAAATAAAATTTATTATTGTTCTTTCTCAGTTGTTGTGTGGTTTTATTTGTCCTGGTCTAATTTTCTTGATGTATAGTCAATAACATGATATTTATTGTCCAACATTTGATGTAACACTGCCACCAGAGAATAGTAAGAAGCCACTGTTATGATTTCGAAGGGAATGTCTCATTTCAGTGGTTGAACATTGTTAGGTATTATTATCATTTTATTCATCTCAAGTAAGGCTTGTTTAAATTTTTCATCAAAGACAAATGGGCATCATTCTGGGGAAATCGGTACAGTGGTAGTTCATCCTTTCTATAATCCTTAATTAATATTCTATAAAAACTCACATAGCCAAGTAAGGATCTCACATATTTCACTAATAATGTTAATAGAAATGATTAAATAACTTCAAAAATAGATTTATTTAATTGTATTCCACCATGGGACACAACATAGCCATGAATAAGTCCCTTAGCAACACTAAAATGCAATTTTTTATAATTGGGAACAAGGTTCTTGTCAATTATTTTTTCACAACATGTTCCAAGATATTCATAAAAACCACAAATTAGGATTCATGGATAGTGAATTGCCCATAAATATATGCAACAATGTTTCTTGAAATTCATTGAAGATACTCACCATACACCTTTGAAAGGTTCCTGTCACAATACATAGATCGAAGGGAATCCTTTTATTTACAAAAGTTCTAACGCAGTTGTTGAATGTGGTTTTATCTTCATCCACTGAAAAAATGTTAAATTGTAAATACATAGTGAATCCATCAAAAATATAATGGCATTTACCATAAATTCATTCATGTACATGATCACATAATGTCAGTGGGAAGTGGTATTTCCTTGTAACAATATTGAGTTTCCTTTAATCGATTGTCATTTTAATTTTATTTATAATCCACATAGGGACATGATCCCAAATAATTTATTTGAGATTGTAAACCCACATTTCCTAGGGCCAACATGAAATGGACTCACCCATTAACTATCAGATAAGGTGAAAATAATTCTAGAATCATGTATTGTGGTGACTTCATTCATTGAAAACTGAAGTGTTACGTTCAATCACATTTGGATTTGTCTTATGGGTATAGCATTCCCATCTAGAAAAATTCATTTCATGAAAACTGAAGATCTCATTCTAATTAAATATGATGGAGTCCATTATATAACATTATTTCTGGACTTTAAGAATTCAAACACTTGTTTCTACTATGCTTTTGATAAATATTTTTATATGATTACATTTATGTTTTGATTATAATCTAATAATGAATACATGAGGTCCTCTTGAAGGGGTTTTAATTATAATTCAATTGGGGATTCATCATTGATCACATGATACTAATCAAAAGTGATATAGTTCAGTGATTCTCCAAAATTGATCATGGGTATGTCCTTCAATATTATCAAGTATAGTTTCAGGTGAAAAATATGAAACTTCACCAGGTACTCCACTAACACGATCAGTATATTTTGGAAATTAATCATCCTCAACACTCAAATATTTTGTCTCAACATTCCATGACTTTTCAAAGTATTCAATTTCATCCTCTTGATGAATAAATTTATTATAAGAGAAATTTCTATATTCTACCTCATTATTTGTTGTATCATCATTTGAAAAATAAGGAAAATGATAGAATAAAACAAATCAATCATGTTAACATGGTAAGTAGAATGATCCAAAACTAGATGCTTTATTAAATGAATAATTTTTAAATGAACAACATCTCCTCCAAATTAAGAGAAGGTGTTCCATTATAAACATTTATGACAACTCTTCCCTTTTTAGAAAATGGTCTCCCTTGGATGATGGGAGCATGTGGGGTGGAATTATCATATTATATATCAAAAATATATAAGTCTACCGGAAAAATCATTTCCCTCTTTAACGATAACATCCTCTATAACTCCAGTAAGTTTTTCAGTACTTTTTTGGGAATGTGTTATGATTTTCCCCGAGGGTTTCAAGGCACCAACAGAACGAAATAAGTAGATATAATTTGTTATGATGGTGATGGAAGATCTAAAATCATTCATGAAGTCTTCATATTCACATTTCCTATTATATCATGGAATGTTAAATGGTCAATGGTCTTTACACATGATAGGGATGGCATGTTCACATGTTGGTTAAGGAAGTGGAGGTTTGATTGTTTATGAGGTATTCTATGAACTGTTTGAGGAAACATAAGAATCATTCATCCTTATCAAATCATTCCTTGTTCATTTGATGAAGATTTAAACTCTTTAATTTGTGTTTCTATCTTCTTACGATTTTTCATATTTTTCATTAGGGGTGGGATCAATAGTATCGTCAATAGGATTGATGCTCTCAATTTGAAGGTTACACAATTTTTTCCACCCCAATGTTCAATTATCATTAAATTTTCCTTTCCAATATCTCCTATATTTATATGAGTTTGCAAGGGGAAACATCCACCTTTTTTATTTTCCATGTAATGACACTCAGAGGAATGTTGGAACATTTGAGTCAACCTAGTATTCATTATTTTTGTTGTTGTTTGTATGCATCTTCACTATTTTTTTATGATTTGTGACTGGAAGGAGTAGGCTGATTATTGCTTCCAGAAAGTGTATTGGATTACTGAATGAAATATATTATTTGAGATTTCATTGATTATCCTTGGATGAAGCCTCATGGTTGTTCTGGAAGACAACATACTTCATTAGAGTTGTTGTTCAATCGATGAATTAAATTTTGGGTTTTCTGAAATTTTTTGATGGTTTGATTAAAATTGTATTCCTAGAAAACTGCAATGTTGTTCTCACGAGGCACTTGTATTTGTGGGCACTGGTCATGGAAAATTCAATTCAAAGGGAAAATCCCATATTTGAATTGTATTTGAAATGTTTCTTCCGGGTTAGGTTGTATTAGTGGGGTTCTAGATAGCATCATTTACCTTACCAAAGTGGTTATATTAGATAGTTATCTTGTAATGGTGTTGTTATGATAATTTGTAATAGTTAATTATTATGCAGCATGACATTAATAAGGTTTTTTATTCCAAATATATTGGAATATTTGGGTATTTTTTCAATTAATATCTATGATGAAACTGGTTTCTTATCGATTGATGATCCTCTGGTAACAACATCGAACAAAAATCTATTTGTTAGTCACAATCCCTCATTTATGTATTGAATGAGATGTTAGATGACAATTAAATGATGGGTTTATCTAAAGAATAGTATTTTGAATCACTCTTAGTAATCATGAATCGTCTCACATTGGGTTTTCCTAATTCCCAAAATCTCCCCATCGATTTGAAGATGTCCATGATGAAAGGGAATATATTTCAATGAAAACATTATTCATTTAGTTCCAATATATATTAAATGTTGAAAGGGAATAGAATAACCATTATACAAGAAAATTATATAAAAAATGAAATGGGAAGCACTTTTATCTAATTAGTATCGACTCCATGAGGATTCGTGTTCAAAAAAATGTAATTGAATTCATGAAGCTGTTTGGGTGAGTCTAAACCAGGAAACCCATTGAACATTGGATGTTTGTGGATGAAACCAGATTTAATATCAAATATCATAGTTTCTTTGTGATATTAAAATGGATTCAATTCACTATTATCATATGATAAAACTAATTCCTTTAGGGTTTGGTTTTCAGACATTAGGATTTCAATTTTTATTGGGTTTTTACTAGGTGTAAAAGTGGATGATTCACAACCTCTAATAGAGAAATTATTGGATTCTCTAACCCTATTGTGATGAGTTCGATCTATTTTAGGGTTTAATGACAACATGTTGGGGTCAGAGGTTCAGGTCATTCAAGAATAATAAAAAATTAAAATCATCTCTAGAAACCTCCATAGAAATGGATCCTGTTGATTTATAGGTTTTCAAACTCATTAAAATAAATCAATATTTCACCCTATTCTAATGTAGCACAATGGTTACCATGGGCATGTCTCTCAATGAGGTTTCAATTTGAGTAGAAAAACTACCACATTTTTTTTAAAGTAGAGAAAATTGTGGATTTTGTTTAATTTTCAAAAATAATATATAATAATAACTAATTTTCATGATTTTTTTTTGAAAATGAAGGAAATATATTAAAAAATATGGGTGATTGAAAATAGGATTTAAAACAGCAGTTGTGGACTATCATCCCCTTCTTGGACACTCTCATCTTCCTCGTCAATAAAATATTTCTCAATGTGAATTCCAAATTGCACCCCCAATGACACCCTTGAGGCCACTCAAACATGAATAGACAACATATCAAGACCTCGACATGATTGTTTTCATTCCTCTAGATGTGATTCAATTTCATCATAACTTATATTTAATGAAACATAATTAAATCTATGGTTATCAATTGAAAGACCTTGTCAAATAAATATAAGTAGTGAAGGTTATTAATTTAAATTATAGTCAAAAAAATATCTAAACATATTTGTTTAAAATATATTTATGATATAATAAAACATTATTCATTAAAAAATATAGGTTCAAATGAAATTTAAAGGAATGATATCACAAACTGTTCACAAATTAGAAGAGAGTGTATGTTGGGTGTCAATGGCCAGAGCCACATGCCGCATAACCACTCATTATGTGGTCTACCACCATCATCTGCATCATAACATAATGGATCACCGTCATCCACATGATCACGATCTCTAAAGATAAAATGTAAGGATTCTGATTTGTAGTAAGTCATTTTGTGGTGTAAACTTCTCTATATCCATCATAGACTACCACAAAACAGATTCCAATGGTTTCCTTTTATAGGTATAGTAATAGAATCATCAGGCCTCATTGCCATTATTTTTTTCCCATGTGTTCCAATCAGTACACAATGTGTACTAGGGGTTCACGATGTGTACACACCATCGCATCTACCATATTTCCCCAAATTTATCATGAAAAATCAAGGTCGATCATTTAATCCGGGTAAATCATGTGCTTGAGACACATAATGTGTTGCTTATGTTCAATCTATGTTATGAAGTTAGAACATGTCTCACAGATAAAAATCCATTTCAATAAGTTATGATGTGAACAAATAGTACACAACATGTATGTTTTCTACTTTGGTTTTCTAGATCCTATTCTTTTAATCACAATCCATTATTGTGCCGCTTCTATTCACTCATCAGGAGAAGTGTTTGTTACTGTCCATCATCAAATACAATAGACAATTTAAAGCATATTAAATTCCATAATTAAATATTTTTAACAATTAATCCCAAACCGTTTCATAGTTTATTAAATTATGATCTTCATGAAAATTTCCAAATTGATGTGGTTTAAATCCTCAAATTAGATATTATAAATATTTGAAATGTTAGCTCTATCAAATATCCCACACATAGAATTTGGCTCCTAAAAAAATTAGTAATAAAAAATTTATATTTCAAAAGCATGACAATGGAGTTTACCAACTTACCACAGAGAATCAATAGATTCCATACCTCAATACAAGTGAAAATATCAAATTCAAATTTCTATTTATTCAATCCATTTCATCTTCTTTTCACATGAAATTCAAGAAAAACACTTACCCACATTTATTTTTTCTCAACCCATGAAAATAGATTTTTAAAGGATTTATTAATCCAAATTCATGCAATAATCACCATTGTCTTGATAAATATCTACATATACACATGATGTTAACTAATAACATGTTATTATCATGAGTACATTACCAGTTTTGTTTATGTTTTTGGTTTGCAGGATTCATATGTTCAAACATTAAAGGATGAAAAAGATATTGTTGGTTCTTTTTGAAGAAATAATGCACAATTCTAATTTCACTCGTTTATGGAATCCCCTCTAGTCATATCTAAATAATCCATGCTCCGATCATCTATTTCCAACACGTTCCATCAACATTTCACCTGAAGAAATGATTTTTCCCTCTCTCTCTCTCCCTATTATAAAATCTAGATAGGAAAAACATCCATTCCATTTGAGAGCTCTAGATAGGAACAACTCTAAGAAAAATATGATCGAGTATCCCAAATATGACTTCAATGTATGAATTTACTCCCAATGAACCAAAAAATTAGTTATCACATCAGAAGGATTCTTCCCCCCATAGTTATGTTCAACTATATCATGCATTTATACTTCCAAATCATGTGGGAAATGGAATATTGGATTGTAATTTAGCTAATATAATATGTTTTTAATATCTACTAAAAGAACAAGTTTGATCAAATGTGCATTGGAGGGAAATGTGAATCGGATAATCATGAAAAGTGGATTCTAATTCTATAAAAACGCCAAAATAATTTTAATCACAAGTATCTCAGCATTCATGTTTTGATAGAAATAGATCATGTTATTGTTCAAAAAATCATACATTGCTTATTTGATGGAAATAAGATAATGTGAAAATACTATAAAAATAGGTACATAGATCTTAATTTAATAAGAATTTTAATTAAAAATTTAGTGATATGGGGCATGAGATTTAAAAATACGAGGTATTTTCAAATAATATCTCAATTTTTTAAACATAAAACAATGTAATATTCAGCATTCAATTATGTTCGGTTTCAAAGGATGAATTGGTTCAATCCATGGAATTGGGTTCAAAGGAAAAATATAATCCTCAATTATCACATGTATTATATATATATATATATATTAATGAGTATTTGAAATAAAGACAAAAAATTTAAAATAAAATTCCTGAAAAATTAAAAAATAAAGAAAATGACAATGTAATAAAAATTTTGGAATCCTAAAATTTCAAGTGAAATCATATAAAATCATAATTTACCCAGCTTCCCCCCCCCAAACACGTATTTTGGGAAATTTTCCAAATGTGTATCAAAATTCCATGAGCCTAAAATTGTTGATACTAAAGGCATAACAAAAATAAATGATAAGTAATGACATATCATGATATCTATAGAATTATTTATATTGATGTTGGGTCTCCTCCCCTATAGGATCTTGAAAATTATCCCTAAACAGATTCAACTTATTACCATTTAATTTGAATGGTTTTCATTTTTCATGACCTAGAATCTATACGACTCCTAAAGGAAATACATGAGTAAAGAAAATGGGAAAACCCATTTAGAACAAAATTTACTTGTGAAGATCTTCAATCCGAAATCAAAAAGAAGAACCTTATCATGTTCCATGAAGTATATTTTGAGAATCCTCCAATAATTAATAGCATTTTATATTTCATTATATGATCTGGAGCTTTAATATTAATTATTTCTGATCTATTCCAATTCTTACAGATTAAATTTTCTTTCTTTTCCAGCCAACAAACGATTCATCTTATAGGAATTGATAGCCCAAATTATTTTTAATTATAAAAATGTAGGTTAAAAGAGTTCCCATAGACCTATATAAATTTTTATATGCCAATTGTTGTTTTTAATGTTGTCTAGTAAGCTCAGATAGCAACATCAAGTCTCAAACTTCAGTCCTTCCTATTCGGGTTCATATTTTTCTCCATAATTTATTTTATCTCCCTATTGGTTAACCAACCCATTCCAATTTTTGTGATTTGAGTTCATAAAAATCCAATAAAATATTTCATATTTCTTCAATGGAGTTTCAATTGTCCTATTAAAAAAAATTATTACATTGATCGTAAATATGAAATTTGGGAATCCAATCCTTGAAAACAAATTCATTTTAGAAGTTTCAAAAAATGTTCCCATTGAAATTTTGTTTGGGAATATCCTCTATATATTTTGAAACATAATCAATATAAATATATATTTATAGATACCCAATGAAATTGGTAATATTCCCCATGAAATATATACCCTAGAAATCAAATACAACACAAAATAGAATAGGGTTTTTTGGCATCTCATTATGTCTGGAAATGATTCCATGGATTTGAAAATTTCTACAGGTCCTAAAAAATAAAAACCATCTAAAAATATGGTGGGATATTATAAACTAGAATAAAAAACCTTTCATGTATTTATTTTTGGGCCTATGTTTCCTGTACATTTGATTATGTGAAAAAAATTAGGATGGAAAGAAATTAATATTTTGAATTTCATTTCTGAATAATATAATATTTTAAAAATGTTCCACTATTAAGGATCATCCCTGATGTATATCCTTGAATCTCTCACAATCCTATAATTTTTCTTATTTGAAAACAATTTGGTAATTACATCATAAGACAGATATTTCACAAGATTAATTAACAATGGTATTTAACTTGGGCAAGAAAAAAAATTCTCATTTGGAAATGTTTTAATAATTGATGGAAAAAACTTATGTCTTCCATTCAAAACAATTGTCATCCTACTCAAATTATCATCCAAATGGTTCTCACATCATTTATTATTATTTATTTCAGCATCAAACTCTTGTAACAACAATATCCATCTAAAATGTCACTATTTCTCATCACACTTTTCCATCATAAATATTATTTTAGAATAAAAAACTAACAATATCCTTAGATCCTAGTAGGTAGCATCTATACATTATAAGGTAAAGACAACCTCCATTAGTTCCATCTCATTTTTATGTTGTTTTTTTATTCCTGATCTACATTTCTTCATACATAGGCAGTATCCTGATATTTCTTGTCCAAATAGTGACTTAACAATAACCCTTGATAATAGTCTGAAGCATCTATCATGATATCCAAGGGAATGCGCCATTAAGGAGGTTGAAAAATGGGATGGGTTATTTTATTTTTTTTAAATCATGGACGACCTTTTTAAAATTATCATATAATAAAAATGGATAATCTTTTTGGAGAAATCATGAAAATAGAAGTGAGACATTTCTGAAATCCATAATTAATCGCCTATAAATTCCAGCATGACTAGGAAAGGATCTAACATCTCTCATTATTTTTAGAAACAGTTGGCTTAAAATGAGCTCAAAATTATATGGATCGTAATGGATTCAATCAAGAGACTCAATATGGCCAAGAGAAATTCCCTTACTAGCAATTAAAGGGAATTTTTCGTAATATAGTAAAATGTTATTGTCAATGCGTGTTATCATAAAATGTTCCATGATTTTCAAACAAAATTCAATAATTGATAAATTTACAGTGTTGTCGTCTATAAACACTACCATTCATGTTTCAACAAATTCAATGAAGATAATCATCACAGACCTTTGAATTTTTATGGTTTCATTAATCAGACTGAAGGGTATTGTTTTATATGCAAAGGTTCTGATGTGGCAGTTGAATGTGGTTTTCTCATGGTCCTCTAGAAAATGTAAATTTGAAAACACCTAGAGAAACAGTCAATAATAAATAATGGTTTTTTCCTTGCTAATATTTTAAGGACTTAATCATGATATGGTTGTTAGAAGTTGCCTTTCCATGCAACCACATTTAGAATTCGGTAATCAATGCACAATATCCATTTATTTGGTATCCTCATTGGGATATAATCTCCAATGCATTATTTGATATTTTATACCCACCATTATTAGGAATAAAAGACTATACTAACCAATTGACTATCAGATATAGGGAAAATAATTCCAACATTCCGCAGTGTGGGAAATCGATATTACAACATTCATAAGTGTTGGTTTCAATCTCATTTGTAGTTTTTTATGGGTTATACATTGTTATCTGGAAACATTCTATGCCAGAAAACTTGGCATATGGTTCTAGTTAAATCATAGAGAGTCAAACCTATATTATTATAAAGGTGTATTGAGGTTTATAACATTTCGTTCTCTTAGACTTTTGAAAAATCAATTGATAAGATTATAAGGATGAGTTTATTATCACATAAGAAGGTATACATGAGGTTCTTTGGATGTGGGTTTAATTCTATCTCTAATGGAGTTTCATCTTTCATCATAGGCCACTGATGATAAGTGATATTGTTCAGTGAATCATATAGTTAATAATGGATATTTCTTCTATATTCTTAGGAATAGTTTAATGTACAAAATCAGAATCCTCTCTAGGGATACCATCAATAAGTTCAATATTCTCCTGAATTTAATCTTTCCAAATTATCAGAAATTCTGTTGAAACATTTCATGACTCTTTACAGACATCAATTTCATCCTCTTTATGATTTGATTCAGTACTGAAAAAATTTACATCATTTAACTCATCTGTTGGTTTTTCATTACAGAAAATATCAAGTAACATGTTAGAGGAAAACCAATCAATCATGTTTACATGGGGAGTTGAATTATTCTAAAAATGTGTTTTATTAAATAAAAAATTCTGAATTGAATAACATACCCTCCATATTCTAGATAAAGTGTATCTTTTTTAATATTGATTATCACCTTTTTTTATATTCTAAAATGGTCTCCCTAGGATAAGGGCAACATATCTACATAACTGATCAGCTTCCATAACAAAATCATTGAAGAATCATTAAAAATTAGGTATCTCACTTTAATGAGAACATCCTATATGACTGTAATAGGATTTGTGTTCATTTGGTTGGCATGTTGAATGAAAAATCTAGAGGGTTTCGAGTCTCAAAACAGAAGAGATCAATAAAAATAATTTGGCATGACATTAAAGTAAAATAATAAATCTATGATGACATATTTGAATTCATATTTTTTAATTATGTAGAAAATTGTAAATGATCATGGGTATTTAAACATCATAGGCATGGCATGTTGAATCATAGATGAAATATTCCTCCCAAATTCGGCCATTTCACCTCTATTGAACATTACTTTTTTGGATCAAAAAAATTTCAAAAACATAGCATACATTTGGATTTTTTCACAGAATCTACCAATGGTATGTTTAGTTTTACATTATTGAATGTTTCCATAACCTCTATATCGATCTATTTTTCTGAACTTGACTTTGGTGGTGGTTTTCACCATGGGCATGGCTACGGAGGATTGGATGTTTCATGATGTAATCTGAGTACGGTTTGGTGAATCATAAGAACCAGACATCAACGTCTAATCCTTCCATGTTCATTTAATAAATATTTCTTCTCTTTAATTGGTGTTTCAATAAAAATATGATTTTTATCACTTTCACTAGGGGCAGGATCAACAGTATCAACAACATGATTGATGTTATTTGTTTGAGGTTTATTCAGTTTTTTTACACTGCTATGGATAATTGCACTCATATTTTCCTATCAATTAACTATTGGACTTATATGTGGTTTCCAGGGAAAACATCCTGAATTTTTATTTTTCATGAAACTGATATCACAGTAATGTTGGCCCAATTGAGTTCTCAAGGTATTAAAGATTTTTTTTGTTTGTATGCCTATTCAATCTTTTTCTCTAATTATTGAGTGGAAGGATTGGGTTGAAAGATTCTTCTTTAATGAGTATTAACATTCTCAATGAAATATCTATATTTATAATTACTTTATTGTCATTGGAAGAAGTCTCTTGGATGTTCAGGAAGACGAAATCTTTCATTCATGTTTTTGTTCGATCCCTAAATGAAATTTGGGTTGTTTTTGAAATGACCATTGTTCAGTTTGATTGAAATGGAATTATAGAAAAAACAACATTAAAGTTCTCAAGAGTCTGTTGTATTTGTGGGAATTGGACACTAAAATGTTCATTCTATGAACAAATCCCACACTGGAAATACAGGTGAAATGTTGCGTCAACTTTGGGTTGGGTTGGTGGGGTGTTTGAAAACATGGTTGACCTTACCATGGCGGTGAGATTAGAATGATGGCATGAAATGGTGTTGTTTTCCGGAAAAGTAGTAGTGAATTCATGTGAAACATTGACATGATGAAGACCTCCTATTACAAATAAATTGAATTTTTTTCTATGATTGTAATTAAGATTCTAGCAGCATCTGTTGTCTAATCGACTAAAACGTTTCCCACAGAAACATTAATCTTACTTCTATACATCAGACTGAATCATTCATAAAATTAATGAATGAGAATTTTTTGGATAATTTGATTATGGGTTCTTATAAGACATAGGTCATTGAATCACTCTTTGTACTCATGCAATGTCACTCCTTGGATCTTTTCCATTCCACAAATATCCTTTCGAAATGAAGTTGTTCTTGAGGGAGGGAAAACATTGTATAGGAAAATTTTCATCAACTCATTCCAATATATTATTAAGGATTAATGGGAATATAATAACAATTCATTAGATAATCCTCCTAAATAAAATGTAATCAGTATAAAGTTTATCTGATTAGCAGAGACATCATGAGGTTTCATGTTTACACAAATGTAACTAAATTCATAATGGTGTTTGTGTCTATCTTCTCCAGGAAACCCATTGAGCAATGGATGTTCATTGATTAAACTATATTATATTTAAAATCATGCATGTAATTTGGGATATTACACATGATTCTCTTTGATTTTATAGTAGGATAAAGAAAATTCCTTTAGGGATCATTATTCTGCCATTGGTGTTTAGTTTCGAGTATTTTCCTACTAGGTGTACTAGTGGACGATTCACAACATCAGATATAGATATTATTTGAATCATTTTCCACATAGTGAAATGTTAGATTTATTTTTTTAATTATACCATGTTTGGGTCATAATTGGAATCATTTTCCCCATAATGAAATAATAGATCATGGGTTTCCAATGCCATCTCTATCCTAGCACGATTTCACAAGATCCTACTCATGATATTGATCTCCATCACAGCGATGTAAGGCATCAGATTGGCTAGATGCCATTAGATGGTGTGTATCGCTCTCTTTCATTCCTTGAATTCCTAAAAATAGTGTTCTAATGGTGCCTTTTAAAATAACTCCTATTAAAACAGTGTGTCACATCGCCTTTAATTTTCTTAATTGGGTCAACTGGTATAGAACGTGAATTGTGGATTCAAAACATGTAAACCCCCCATGTTTAATGGATAAGTGCAAATTTCTTGCATTAATCTCATTTTATATTTGAAAATATATACATTTTCTACATGATAATCATGACATGTTTTTTATGTTCACCCCATTTTCATATGTCAAATAATGCCTCGTGGAAAAATACCTTTTTAATAGGTCATTATATGTACTAACAATACACATCGAGAATGTGTTTTACTTTTGTTTTCCAACACATATTATTTTCTAGAAACCCCATTATCACGCCATTTCCCTTCCCTCATGACAAAAAGTTATCTTTACCTATAATCCTAGAATACAATATACAATTCAATGTAGTTAATAGTCCAAAATTTCCGATTTTCCACAACTAAGCTGAAAACATTTCTTATTACAGAAAATGATTCAATTCAAAAAAATTGAAAAATTTATTTTGTTTAAATCCATAAATTATATATGATACATAGTGTAAATAGTAACTCTATCAAACTACCTATTAAGAATTAATATGCCAAATAATTACAATATATATTGTACAAAACATTCCCTTGATAATCATTATCTAATGATAGTGGTAGATAATATCTTGTATAAATGCTTTAGGATGATCAACACACTCCTAAAATGAATTTATGTTGATCATTATGTCATTAATGAACAGAAATATGATTTGGTACTAATATTAATGGAAGAAAAATCATTGGGTACCTATAAACAAAATTGCTAGTTTAAGAAAACCAAAAAGAATAACCAATAGCTATATTTTTCTATACCAATATATGAATGATTTCATAAGGATATATCAATTTTCAAACAAACTATTGAGATAATGTTTCTATATTGATCTTATAGAACTAATAATATACCTTAATTGGTTAATGAAATAATAAATACCAAAAAGTGTACATTAATTCCTAATCATCGCCTCATTTTTCATCCATCATTATAAGAACATCCATAAACTACCTCCTACCTTGTTAGTGAATATCACTTTGGAATCCAATATTCACACACTAGTTTAGATTAAAAACCTCTTCCCTTGATCATCTATAAAAATATATATTCCCAAAACTCAGAATTTAACATCTAACTCCGGATTCAATATCAAAGAATAAAAAGGATTCATGTTTATCTTGTGCTAAATGTTACATCGGTGTGGTAGGGCAGAAAAATATTTTGGGAAAATATCAATGAACTTAATGAAAACCATGTGATCATCCTCTCTCCTCATTTTTATTCATTTCATTGATAACTAATCAACTAAAAATAGAATGGGCTCTAAACATCTACTTCCTACATGGGAACCCCACATTCTTATATAAACCAATGTTTTCTATCTATATCAAATAATAAAACACTCATTTGTATTATGATTATAATAGAATACATACTTTAAAATAATTACTTGTTGAGGGAACAATCATATGGATGCCTCTAAATTAATAAATTTCCTAAAAATAAGTGATTTCTTCTCTATCATCCGTGCACATACAATAAAAAATATAAAATGTTCTAGTATATCCTCCTACATGTGAAGTCAACAATATATTCATTAGATTTCTCTATAAAAAAATTCCAAATGAATTGATTATATATGTTTTGAATAAGGGTAGTGAATATAAAAAATCAACCATGGAGAAAAAGGTACAAATATAAACGGATCATACCAAGATTGATCTCCAATCCCACTCATGATACTACCTATATGGTGAGTTATATACCACACCCATCTATTATTCTTATCTATTGACTTAAAACTATTTGAGCATTATCTAATAACATTCCCTGAGGGATAATAACATATTGATGTTTACCTCCTCCTACCTCATCTATGGACTATTAAGCATAATACTTATTCCACTACATCCATAATGGCCTCACTAGTTACTAATTATGGGACTAGTACTAACACTATCAACATGTACAAAGATATTTATATGAATCCAATGGAAATATATCCCAATGATTTTCATTAAACCCATATAATTAACAAACTATTCAGATGTATGTAGGAAGACTATATAAACCAGAATCCTAATATGGATGAAAGGGAGTATTTTGTGGTCAATTAATTATTGGGAGAATCCTAGAACGCCCATATTTATGTCACGTAACAAATAAAATTCTACTCTTAATAGAAGCCAACATATTCACCTATAAAAAACCCCTCATCAAAAGTGTATTTTCTCAATGAAATCATCCTTATTCCAAAACCTAATTATATGTGGGTAATTTATAATGATTAAATCCAAAATGGATATATGAATATATTGCCTCTATAGGATACCACTATATGGACACTTCATATTGTAAAATTTCTTGTCACTAGAGTATAATTTCCATTATCATGTTCCAAATCTCTCAAACATGCATACAACCCTTCTGATGGGAGCATCATTCATACCTATTTACAAATTTTTTTCCATTGATAGGAATTATTCAAAGATATCCTTTTTTCAGTCAACAATTGATGCATATACATCCTTAATCAAACTAGGGTTTAATATCCACCATGTATATGCATATGCATGCATCAATACTAACTGAAACAATGGACTAACACATTGTTAGGGAACATAAAAAAAATAAAGTGATATATATCTCCTCTAACTGGACATAATTGTCTAAATATTAAATTCTACAATCATACATCCCAAATACATTAGTTTGGAAATATCACAATGTCATATTCCATTAGTCATCATCAAAAACCGATTCGACCATATAGAGATCAACAAGGTCATCAGGCAGAACCTATACCACCTGATCCATATGTAGATTATGATCAATATCCATAGATTAAATGAGAATTATATGTATGAAAAATATTATTTTATTTTTATATATATTAAAATAAATTGGTGTTTTTAATTTTATCGTAAAAAACAACCCAAATCAAATAGTAAAACAATTCCTCATGATGAATATACCTCACCTAGGTTTCTACCTATAAAAATACCCAACTAACATATTTATTCAATATTCTCTTAGTATATGAATTAAATTTGGCAGACATAATATCCCATTTCCGAATTGGTCTTCATGGCCAATTTATTGACCCATGTTTAAGTAGAAAATTTTTTATACCAACTAATGAAATCATTAATTTGCGGAATTTTTTACCCAATCATATCATTTATCAAAAAAATAAAATAACACCCTATCCTGACCCCTCAAATAATTGATACCATAATTGTTGAAGATAGAGCACCAAAGCAGAGTCCTTCCCCATCGGTATTCGCTGGGATATAGAGTATCAACAAGGTAATTAAAATATCATGAAATGTGATTTTCTACCCTAAATAATAATTTTGGATCATAATTTAACATTGATCATGTAAAAAATGGAATATATAATATAATAAAAAAACCCAAATCAATCCACAAAGTATATATAAACATAAGTTATATATATAAATGGATTGAATATAAATTCAAAAAAAAGATAAAAGGGAAACATATTAACTATAAAAATTATTGAGATAATAATTTCCATCACAATAGATTATATACTCATATAATCTAGAGAATAGATTTATATAAATAGGGTTAGAATACATATATACTTAGTACGAAAACTAAATTCTCTCATTAATATTTGAATGGATCACACTAACACAAAAACGGGAAAATTCTACAACCAACTTCTCAAGAATTAGTATATGTACCAACCCCTTTCTCTCTATGGACCACTCACCAAATAATTCATCCATGTATAATAATGTTATATGATGAATATCAATGAAGGGTATCCTAAATTTTTTTCAACTAATTTATAATCATAACACGCTAATGAGATACATTATTGAACTTCCACCTTTTAAGAATAACTCCCCAAAACATCATATCAGTCCTACGTACTCATCGACCACCACATTACATATCATATCCAATTTTGTAGGAAATCATTAACATGAGGGAATTAAACCCCATTACCTCCTCCTATAACTCACATCCCCTACAATATTAATTCTCACAAAACATCCCCGGAAAAAACCATGTCTATAAAATCAAATTACCTAACATGTAGACAGTTTCACTTTAGACTAATTGTAGTAACATTCTATTAATATATCTAATTCTAAGAAGAGGGAGTGGGTTTGTGTAGTTTTACAACCCTCCATCCTTCCACATAGATATTTTTAAGAAGAACCCAATATATATATGTGTGTGTGTATTTGTGTTTCTATCTATTTTAGCACATGGTGATCAACATGGGTGGGGCATATGATGAAATAATAAGGATATAAAACATGTATATAACAAGTATACACAATATCATCTTAATGGTTCATTATAAAAATATCATCCAACATACAACATTAAGTCACATTTTTTCTCCACTAAATGAATAAAACCCAACAACAATGCGTAATATTAAAGACTTTTTCAATTAAATCCAAAATCCACATTACCTTTTACCTACCTATTTCAGTCATTGTAACTATTTCATTATTAAAATTATAATCAATTAATTTATATATTTTGTCCTTCCTTTAAAAATAGAAATTTTATTGTAGTTAATACATCAATTGGAGAAACCTTGTTTATTCCAACTGAACATATGAAATTATAACAGCACTACACAAATAAACATACACGTCACATTCCACCATCCCATAAATTGAAAACGCTCTTCTATACCTAATTGAAAACTATCACACAGCCATAATCAATGTTACTATACACACACATAAAATGATAGACACATTCCTTGAATCATGTCATCACAACAAATCTCAAACTCCTAATCACATCTTAATAACCATTTTACTCCACCCAAAATAAATTTCCATTTTAGGCATATGGTCTTTCATTCTACTCCAATTAATTATTTCATTGAATTATCACAATGTCTATTATATCTAAGGGAATACAATTCAGTATCCATGTATAAGTGAATCATCAAATTCAAATTAATTTATGAAAGAAACAACCTAACATGAATTCAATAAACCAGAAAATAATTCATCAAGAAGAAACCCAAAAAATATTAATAGGGATGATTTAGTACCTTGAATAATGAATACGTACACTAACATGAAGACTAAAAAAAAGTAGTGCACATAAAAGTTAAAGAAACACCATGGACAACATTAACAAAAATTGGATATATGACTAATCAAAATTAATAAAAAACATATGAAACCTATAATCTCATGAAAAATAATGTGAAAATGTTAAAATGAAGTATCTCAAATTTAGAAATATTATATACTAATCTATTGCTAGTAGATATTTTTTTTAGGTAATTAAATGTAGATATACACAATACCACAGAATTAAATAATTGAAAATGTGTTCAAGCATTGAAAAATTTTAAAAATAAAATTACACTCATTTTTCATGGATTTAAAAATCATTAATTTAATAAATACATAATTATTTCCAAAATTAAACATAAAAATGTGAAACAGTATAATTTATGGAAGGTTTGAACATGATACCACTTAGCTTTTTCTATTACCATATACATATATAGAGATACAATCATGTGATACCTCTTGGGAACTAACAGCAAGTATTTATGATATGTGTTTATCCATTATGTTCTACTGGTATGGTGAATCCATCAGGTGATACAACCATGGTGATACTATCAGGTTGTAAAATAATGGTGGTGCAGTCAGGTGCTACCTCCAAAGAAAAATCATTTGGTGCTAATATCATGGTGATACAATCAAGTTATATTACAATAGAGTTTACATTAGGTCCATCCATTATGTTTTCACATTCCCAATCCACTTCCATAGTTTTTCATCATCCTCTAAAATACTCCTTTTTTCCATAATAGCACATAAAACTCCTCCCTCCTTTCACCCAACACATCTGGAAATTAATTAGACACCTCAAATTCCATATTTCAGACATTTTAATTGGATTGATGTTCCATTACATAAACAATTTTATATATTTATTAATTTTATTCTTAAATCAATCTATACCATTAGATTAATGTGTAATGTGTATTGATAGTGGGGATATTGACTGTTTGGGTGGTTTATAACCCCATTATACTCACACCATTATCATGCATCCATAGAGAATGGTTAACAAAGAATCACTCACTTGTTGTATGTTTATATTAATTTGAGTCTAGTTTTGATCATATAGAGTGATGTTCCTCCAATGAGTCTACATATAGGGATTATATATGAAGTTTTTGTAACCAATTACTCTTTCAGTTATTTCATTTGACAATGTTTATGTGACTAGCCCAGTGGGTGATTAGGGCTTTTTATCGTGGAATGATAATATTGTTTTCATAATTATTTATATAATTGTAATGTTATTGGTTTTAGACACATTCTGTATTTATAATATTTACATGTTTGGTTATTTATTCATGTCAAGCACTTTAATTAAGGGTATAATACCAAGATGATTCCACTCGAGACACACATTTATATGGGTAATATATATAACCTAATTGGTAGTCACTCTTAATTGCATGTCAAAATACATAATAGACTTGGTTATTCTGTTTGGAAATTAAAAAAGGTATTTTAGTATAGTATAATTTTCCATTTAATTTGGTTACATCGTGGACATGAGGAAGAATAATGTGTGAGAGTATATGAGGGAAGTTGGGTCAGTACATCACTAATTTCTTTTCTATAGGAATAATAGGATATATGGGATGATATTTATGTTTGAGTTATTGTATTAATATCTTTATTATTTATCTCATTTCACACACATAGAAATGAAATTTGTGATTCCATTAGGACATGACTCTTGTATATAACTGAAGAGGGAATTACTACCCTTATATTATTCATTTTTGTTTTTGATGAAGTACTTAATTTTTTTATTTGATATTATAGATTACATTAATTTTATAATTATTATCAATTTTTTTGTAATTCTATGATATAGTGAATGGTGATTTTGATGACAACGGAGATGATAATGGTGTCATTGTAGGGGTTTCACAATGAATGGATGATGTAGTGATACTGTATGGACATTTTCCTATTTTAATTTCCTTATTAATATCAATGTGCTAGTATCCAATATATGGATATATGTGATAGATTTTCCTATTATATCCTATGAGTAGTTGTCCATATATCAAAAAGTTAAATCATTATTTACATATCCATGTATTAGAAAATATCAACTTTGTTAGACTATAAATGATATTCTCAGGGAGTATCTTTAGAGATGTATTCATATTATGTTCAATAAAATATACCCCATATGAAACCCTATATTGTTTTAAAGGTCCATGTAGCCTTAAATGTGGATTTCATACAAAAAATTCACGACATCAACAAAACTAATCTTACATGTGTTTTCATTTTCCTTATTAATATATATTTATTGATAATACCAAAGTGTACTTCACATTTATATATATACCCTCTGCATGAGAGTAACCAAATAGTATTCTTAAGTAAGTTATTTTTTATTTTTCATGCAAAAAGATAGTAATGAGATCATTTTTATTGTACTCATGATACATGGTTATTTTACCAAGATATAGGATTATTGTTTCTTATTTTATATTCTTGGGGATGTATTTACATTAAAATTTTAATGAATCTATCTTGGTTTGGATATATAGTGAAATTCTAAAGGTTATACTAAGGAATTTTCGATTTTTGGTGGATACAAAGAAACAAGAAATGAAAATAAAATTCATGTTGTGAATTGTGAATAACGATAGTGATGAGATTGTATTTACAGTGTTGAGAACCTTATATTTATAGGTTTGTATAAAAGAATAATTTTATTGTAAACAAAAAATACTCCATTATAAAAACATTTTTCCACGGATAATGAAAAATAAATTTTTTATAAGTAATGAGTGATTGTTTTATATATAATAGAAAATAAATAATGTATTATAATATAATGTTTTGGATATAAATGGTGTCAGTTGAATTAGAGGAAGGATAACGGTATACTTATCTTAATTGATTTCCCTAGAGCACTGAATTAAACAAAGAGATATGTGACGATATATCATAATTTAATTTTGTTTAGGGATAATTTTTCTATAAGAAAAATAAATGTTTGGAATGAATATCATTGGGTTTGGTGGTGTTTTTTTAATTCATATTAATTTATCTCATTGGTAAATGAAAACATCCGAAATGGGTAAGGGTATTTTTATGAAGTCAACATACGTTTAACAATGTTAGAGTTGTTCTGGTAATTGTGGCATCTTGTGTGAGGTGATACAAAAAATTTAGACATATTTAGTATCTTTTTTGTAGAATGGTGGAGAAGATTACCCATATATGAAATATATGGGGTATTTATTTTACTATATTATTAAAAACACATTTTTTCATGGTGCATGATGTTTTTGTTGGTAATCAAATCAATCAAAATGTCACAATTAGCTATTATCATTTTAAGTGTATTAGTTGGGATCTAGGTAGATTGATATGAGAATAATGATTTTAATTTAATGAAAATCCAAAATTATAACCCAATGTTCTTTTTGAATTATTTTTTAAAATAAACAAATATTCAATTCTGTCATATGTTGTACATAACACCAATTTGTTATAAACCATAACAACATGTTAAAATTATTATTTATTATAGATTATTATTATTAACCTTAAATTAAATGTATATGTGTGAAAATGTTAAAAACATTATAAAAAATTTGAAATCATGTTCACATTTAGAGAATATATTTATAAAAAATCATTAAATGTTTATTAAGGAATTTATAAGCTTCGAAATAATTTTATTACAAAATATTATTTATTTTGTGTTTTTTATGAAAAAATATAATTCAAAATATTGTTAAAAATAATTTTAAGAAATTATAATCTCTTTTTAATCTAAATTTAATTTTTATTTAAAGATGAATATATAATTAATTTATAAATTAGGAAATGTCTCGAATACTAGTAAAAAATATCGATTTTCATTTATAAATTCATTTTATAAGAAATAATGTAAAAGGATAAAATTATTTATAATTATTTAATGTAAA
This sequence comes from Viscum album, assembly GCA_963277665.1. NCBI lineage: Eukaryota > Viridiplantae > Streptophyta > Magnoliopsida > Santalales > Viscaceae > Viscum > Viscum album. Next base: position 1,779,146,411 of record OY728121.1, on the reverse strand, counting down.
AATATTTGAATTATAATATTTGAAACCAAATTTATTACATTTAATGTATTTAATTATGATGTTGGATATTAAAAACAATGTTATGGATAAAATTTGATAGGAAAACTTTTTTTCATCAGGTATGTGAGTTTAATTCCAAGTTAATTTCTACCACATATATGAATTAACTTTAGAAAAATATATCCAATATTATATTTATTATTAATTATATTTGAAAAAAGAAAAATATTTAATTTTATCTTAATTTAATCTAAATATATTAGAAAAATATTCTCATAATTTTGGCTGAATAGAGTTTAATAGGGTTTTGATATAATAGTATAAGGGTTAAATTGAACTAATTTGTTTTTGTTAATTGAAACATAAAATAAAATATTTATACATTATATAATTTTTCATGTGTTAATGATCATTATAAAAAACATTTCATTTAAATTAATATTAAATTATTTTTAATATATGAAGCATTACGATTCTGTCACTCACACCAATTATAAAATAAAACCCTATATATTCTCAAAATAACACTTAAATTTCCATTTTAGCTAATAATGGATCCCATAAATATCCTAGAGTTATAGTACATATTATAAAACCCGATCAAGAATTACATTTGGGAAAAATAAATGAGTTTTTCGAATGAATGTGTATTGGTTTTAACCAACAGTTTTTGAATGATTTCATCAACCACATTTAATATGTAATCTTCGACAATGAGAAAAATTATTACATAATTATATATAATATGATGATATATTAATATATTAATAGATTAATCTATTTCGAAACTATTTTTCATCAAATGGTAAATGAATGTGTTTATCATGTTTATTGTGCATTATATCACCAGTGATATATGTAATAAAATTACCATCCCCACATCACATCATTATATAAAATGATTTATTTATTATATATGTATATAAATTTTTATGATATTTATGACATAATTATAATTCTATAATTATAATATAAATTATTCCCTCAATCCATCTAATATATTATAAATAGTAAATTTTCACTTATGTTTGTGTGGACTACAGCCTCTAAAAAGTTATGCGATATTGTTACAATTTTATTTTGAAATTGATGTAAATGAGGAAATATTTAATTAATATTTTTAATATGATTTATATATTAATTAATATTGTTGAATTAATATTTAACAATATTTTTACTCATCCATAAATAATTTTAAACATAGTTCATGTGTATGTATGGACCACCACATCCATAAATAGTGTAATTAAATTTTCTATTTCTAAAATTATCAAAGACAATGAATATGAATATAATGATTATTTATTATATTATTATCACAAATAAAATTTCATTATATATATAACCCTAATAAATTTACACTAACCAATACTACCAATCCTAAACATAAATGAAAATGAATCAATTATAACCCAAAATAGTTATTTTAATAAAAAATTATTTACAAACATTTGGTAAAAGGATACATTTAAAAAATAAATAGAATGATATTTAATGTTATTGATATTTAGAAATTATAAATTCAATTGTATTTATTATATTTTACTTTAAATAAAGTATTAATGAAGTTGATACATGAGCTAATGGATTTTATCATACATTTATTTCATAATACACATGTGTTATTAACTAGTTTTTTATATTTTGTTTTTTATATCAATCCTAAGAATGTATTTTATAATAATAATTATGAAAATAAAGGGGATTAACATACCCTATTTTATTTAGTTCCATCATTGTTATTAAGAATAATAATGTACCAAAATGGTAGATGTTTGATAATGATATTAAATTATTTAAAGACATTGATTATGATTTTACTTTTTATTTTCAAATATAAAAATTTATTTCAAATGAAACTAATTTAATTTCTTATCCAGTTTATTTTTCTTGAAATTTTATGTTTTATTTTCATTTTTCTCCTAATTAACTCAATAATATAAATAATAATATAATTAAAAAATAAAATAATTTATTTCTCGATTAAAAAATAAATTTATCTTCCATGTTTATGTTTTGAAAAAAAATTACGACTACATTTATATTTCTTCAAGGATTATATAATGTATTATGTAAAGACCCGTAAAATTCAAGGGAAATTTTTTCTTAATTTTCTTTGGAATTTTACAAGAACGCAGTTTCTGACGGCACCTGATTCCGAGGCCCGGAGTGCCCGGAATCAATTTCCGAAGTTTGGCTCGGGTACGTTCAGTGAACGAACGAGCGAGAAATTTCTAACTTTTGAACCGGTGCCCGGAATCGAATTCCGAGGCCACAGATGAACTCACAGGGCCTATATTCTCTTAAGGAGACCTTTTCCTAGGTTGTGTTTTATGCGGGTTGAGAGTTAGTTTTTTTTTTGTTTTTAAAATGAAGTTAAATAAAATGTGGAAAAACATTTTTTTTATCCAAGTTGGTTATAACCTCCTAATGGGAGATAGGGGTGGGACCCACATCCACTTAACCTCCCTTCAGATAATTAAGTATGGTGGGGCCCAAACGAACCCTAACACTTCATCTTCCCTTTAAACTCCCTATAACTCCTCTTTAATTAATCTTGACAGCTTGTGTTATTTATTTAGTTGAGTTGTTTTAATTTCAAACTTTTGAAATTCAAGTTGTTTAATTGTGTAAATAAAATAAGCTTTAAGCTTATTTTATTTGGGTTGGTATCCTTTGCCACCTTGAGAGGATTTGGGAAATTCTCTCCATCTTCTTCAACCTTGACGAAGAACACTCAAGCTCCAACGAAGAACGCCGCTTCTCTTCTTCGTAGCTGGTGTGTTTCTGAAGATCGACGACGCCGCATCTTCGATCTTCTTCCAGTTTCAACGAAAGGAGACACCGTTTGTTCCTCGGACTTTCTCTGTCATCTTACGAAGCTTCTCCAGCGACGTACCACTTCAGACGCACCACGACGTCAACAGAAACGACGTTCGGTTTCCGCGACGCCCAACCTCCGCGACGCTTGTCTTCCGCGTCTTGTTGACGTGCTCTGCACTTGAAACCGAGGTAGGGGATTGTTGTTGTTTTATTTAATTATTCCAATTCTTGGTTCTAGCATGACGAACTTTGAGGATAAACGATTAAGTGTTATCGTTTAACGAGAGGGGGGCCCGACTGCACAAACACGGCCGAACCCCCGTCCTTTGATCTTGATTGTTTCTTGCAGATGGAACGAGATGGCGTGGTGTCGTCGCACCACGCGGGAATCGCACGAAAATTATTGCGTGGTGTCGTCGCGCCAGGCCGTGTAAAGAATTTCAGGGACGCGATGCCGTCACGCCGCGTCAAAAGAAAACAGAAGGCACCACGGCCGGAGCGGGGCTGCGGCGGAGGGGCGCGGTGTCGTCGCACCGCGCCGGACGACGAAGGCCGCAGCCGGTTCCGGGCCACGGCGGAACGAGAAGACCGGCGGCCAGCTGGGCCGCCGGTGTCGGAAGCTGGAAGGGGGACCGGCCTTTTCCGGTCCTGTTGAGGAAGAACCATCCTGCCAGGTTGGGCCGGCCGGAAGGGAGGAAAATCGGGGGGAATTAATCCCCCGGCCAGCAAATAGACGGCCCCCCATAATTAGGCGGGCCAGTTTCACAAAGGGGGGGCAAGCATCCCTCCGTTTTCCAATCAGCACGGCCAGCGCCGAACCGGCACGCCGGGCCGGGCCACACCGGGCCGGGCCGGGCCCTCCCGGGCCTGGTCGACCCTGTCCGGGGGGGTCGACCCGGTTCGGGCAAATCGGGGGGTCTTGGGCCGGGACGACTCGGGCCCGAAACCCCCAATACCGAGCAGTTTGGATTCAAATTCCCATAACTCTGGCTAATGACCTCCAATCGACTCACCATCCGCGGCGAAGCGATCCTTGGAACGAGACGGTCGTTTCGATATATCACACTCAAGGTTTCGGATTACTTTGGGTTCGGCCGGTTTGGTCGGACACGAAACCAACCAGGCCCTCGGAGTGGAAACGCTCATATCTTGAGCTACGGACGTCCGAATGACGTACCGTTAGCTTTGTTGAGTTCCTCTATGAGAGAAGGATCTCTTGGCTTACTCCGCTCGAGGTTTGGATGTCGTCAGTGTGCAGTCGGGTTGGTTGCTCATGAAACCAACCCGGCCCATGAAACGAAAAAGCCAATAACTCATAGACCAGGCGTCCGATTGATGCGCCGTTTGTCTCGTCGTGTTCATGTTGATGATACAGAAATTTTGGCATCCTCCTCCCAAGTATTGGATGTAGTTGGATAGTGGATGGGTTGGATCGCACTGAAATCCAACCGAGCCCCTGGAACGGAAAATTTGATACCTTTCTGACAAAACGTTCGTCTGACGAACCATCAGTGGCGTTGGTGATCTCGTTGATAAATGGTCCCTATGAGTATACCCTATGAGATTTCGGGGTACAATTGAGATATGGCCGGGTTTGGTTCGCTCACGAAACCAACCTGGCCCCCTGGACGAAAAGGCTAATAACTCACAGACCGTGCGTCCGATTGACGCTCCGTCTGTGGCGTTGAGACCCCTATGACGAGGCGGTCCTTTGAGATACGTTTCATGGGACTTTGAGATACTTGTAATATCGACTTGTAGCTCGTGGAGCGGACCCTCCCAGAGATGATCGTACGGAGTACGGAGACCGTGTAGCCGGCCGAGACCTGAAGACTGCTTGTCTGATTCGATTCGAAGTTACTTACGTAGCCCAGTGGGGAGCACTACATTGTGAGGTGGCAGACCCATAGCGGAGGAGAACTACTATGTGAGGTGGCAGCCCCTCATTACTCGACAAGAGGAGTACATCTATAGGCTATGAGGGGGGAGCACTACTGTGTTGGGTGGCAGACACCGCGTGAAGCACTAATGTGTGAGGTGGCAGGCCCGCGGTACTCGACAGGAGGAGTACTCTGCAGTCTTAGGTTAGTGAGCAGTACCTCGGAGTCGTGGCAGGACCACTGTACACTCCATAGACGGAGCTCTTCAGCAGTTACAGTTTCGATAATGAAAATCCTGGTTTGAGCTGAGACTTTTGACCTTTTGTGCTTCCTCATGATTGAGATGGGTCACTTGATAAATTAGGTATATGTATGGGCATATACCAGGGTAGTGGTTATCCATTTATTTCACAATCCTTGTGTTTCCTCATGATTGAGATGGGTTACTTATATTTATGGGTATATATCTAAGTAGATGTTATCTGTTGAGATCTTATTGTGGTTATCCTTGTTGGTTTTAGTGAGACCTTGAGGGTCTCGGGGTCCCTACTGAGTACCGTTATACTCACCCCTGCACGGGCTATGACCGCACTACGTTGTGTTGGTTGCATACGACGGACAACATTGATCGTGGTTGAGGCTTGCAGAGCAGGACGGTACCTGGAGGTGGACCACAGGGCGTGACTTGCTCGGAGCGGACGGCAGGACCCGAGGAGCAGTGGAGCTATCTATACCCACTCTTTAGGTGGGATCTCCAGTGGACATCTCGGTGTAGCGGCTTTTACTTTACAGTTGCTGTTTTCCCTTTCGAGTTGTACTTTACTTTCATTTTGGGTTTGTATACTAGCCCATTTACTTTTCTGTACTTTCAGTTGTACTCTGTTATTACTTAGTATTTACTATTCCGCTTGTTTACTCTGTGGTGCTTGTTTACTTTTCAAAGGCAATGCCTTCCCTTTTTACTGGGATTTATTCCTTGGTGCTAGTCACCATCCCTTTAGCTATGGAAGGAGGGCTTGGGGTAGTCACGGAACCGGCCCCGAGGACGGGTCGTGAAAAATTGGTTTCAGAGGAGTTCGGTTCTACCATAGAACTTATAACTCTGATTTTCTTTCTGTGAAGCAATAGTGTTAAGAGTACCAAGTGTGGTTTTCAGTTCAGGTAGTCCAGTGTTGGTGCGGGCGAGCAACATATCCATACACCAGGACCCTAGCAACTGATTTCCGACTTTGTGCACGAAAACACGGATTGCGTGTGTGTTTTCTAGAAGTTTTATTTGAATATCAGCTCAAACCAGGTCAGATCACTAGGTATAAATCATTTGACCGTGTCACGTTGTTTCTTTCAGGATGACTCCCCGTGGACGACCAGCTAGAGCCCCAAGAGTGGTGCGTACTGACAGCCAGTGGAGGGATGAGGCCTCAGTACAGGGCCCTTTTCCAGTTGAGGCACCAGCGGAGGCACCAACGGTACTACTGCCCGTTGGGACACTGATGCCACCAGCCCCAGCAGTAGAGGATACATGTCGCTTGAGTGCACTGCATGAGTTCCAGTGCCAGAGGCCACCCAGGATTCAGGGAGGGACGGACCCGCAGGTGGCTGAGGATTGGCGGGAGGCTGTGGTGAGAGTCTTCAGGCTAGTGGGGATGTCGACAGATTTCATGGTGATCCTTGCTGCCAGCCGTCTTCAGGCAGCATCAGGCAGATGGTGGAGCCTGATGCTCCTGATGCATTATGGGGCGACACTTCTATGGGCAGACTTCGAGAGCCTGTTCCGGGAAGAGTTTGTACCGGCCACCCTTCGAGTGGTGTGTATACAGGAGCTACTTCAGCTGCGGCAGGGCAGCATGTCAGTGGCGCAGTACTCAACAAGATTCACAGAACTCTCGCGCTACTCCACAGATATGGTACGAGACCCGTTCTTCAGGGCCCGAACCTTCGAGTAGGGGCTTAGGTGGGAGATCAGAGCTTCAGTTGTATCGCACAACATTCCGACGCAGACAGGAGTGTTGGAGCGAGCCCTCTTAGTGGAGAGTTTCCTTGCTGAGCAGTCTCCAGTAGCAGGACCCCACACTAGCCGGCATGTGGTATAGTCTTCTGTAGCGGGCAGTAGACAGATGACGCAGGGGTCCAAGAGGACCAGACCAACAGGTGGTCGATTGCGTGACTCAGGGACGGTAGTGCGGGGTGACAAGGGAAGTGATAGAGCCAGACCTGCCATGAGGTGTTACTCCTGCGACAGAATTGGTCACATAGCACGTGATTGTCCGACCCGCCATGCAGATGACCAGCAGTTAAATGAAGGTCCTCTAAGGCAGAGGCAGAGGTTCAATCAGGGCATCCATGGCAGAGGAGCTGGCCGGGCAGCTGGAGGTGGACGACGCTTCGAGGTGTTGCCACCACCACCACTAGGAGGTCCGCCCCAACCGCAGGGAGTTGGTGGACATGTGAGAGCTTAGCTTCAGGCAGCTGAGGCCTTCGATATAACGACCCATAATTTACATTCATTGTTAATACTTCAAAATTTGAAGCACACTTATTACACCATATGACAAAACCACAAAGGACTGTATAGGTATAGTGTCTTTAGAAACTGGGAAACATAAACAACCGGTTCATAAATCTTCTACAGTGTCTCCCATTATTTCATCATATCTAGGGTCCCTTTTAGCATATTCTACTTAATATCCATCTTCCTGACCTGGGGAAAAGAAAACATAAAAGGGTGAGCTCAAATGCTCAGCAAGGGCAAATAAAAGAAATAAAAATCATATCATATCTTTTTGAAAATCATAACCTGCAAAAGATATCATAATATCTTAACATGGAATAAATCATAGAAGTGAAAATGAGATCCCCATAATCATAACATAAAACTTGAAACTTTGTGTCATGCACACATAATCATGGAAAATCATTTCTTGTTAGTCATGACTCATTGCCAATACTATCTTAGTAGACAAAGTCCCTTTCTGAACCGAGTTCACTCCTCGTTTCAGTCCTGTATCACTGAACCGAAATAACCTTCCGTTCCAGCCATGTCTATCTCATGAGATATAAAATCTTTACCCAATGCATTGGAGGGAGATATAGGTCCCACCCATCTTATAATGAATCCTTTCTTATGTGTGCCACATAATCATAAATCATACATCATTGCATAACCCATGTAATACAAATTGGAATCTTAAACATCATGACATCATAAAACAATTCATACAAGATAAAGGAATTCATAAAAATAATTCAATCACAACATGATAAAATCAATGTAATAATAGGGATAAAAAATAGAACCCTATATTATCATAGATGGAAAATAATTTTGATAAAACATCTGAACTCCATTCTTGAGGAAAATATCCTTTTTTCTTCAAAAAACATTTTTCCTTTCATAACATGTCATACGACTTTAAAATAAAAGAAGTTGGTTAAAAATAAACGTGAAAACTTGTAAAGTAATCTTCTTGGAAATAATGTTTTAAAAATCCATACATTCCGTACATGTTTAAAAAAAACATTCTTCGTACCTTTGTCGGAAAAGTCAAAAAGTACCTCGTACGAAAAAAACGACAAAATATTCCTTTCATATTCTTTACTAAAAACTCACCGAAGGGTAAAATTGGATTTAAAATATTGTAAGTGGATGGAAACAATAATACATATTGAGGGAAAATGGATGTGGATGATAAAATACACCCCAGTAAATACTTACGAATAAACAATCTCGGATAAAAATGAGATTGTGGTATTTTCCCTTACCTTAGGTCCGATTTGCTTTGTACGTGTCCGAAGCTCCTATATAATGGTTTAAATAATGTTATTGACTTATTCCAGAATCATTCATATTGATATGATATCATATACGGTCATATTCTTAGCTTCTTGTTAGTAATATTTCATTGTTACTTGTTACTCGGGTCTTTATTGCCTTTTGTTCTTATGCGTGTTTTGCCGAATAAATTCTTATTCTTCTTTTAATGTTGTAGATACCTTATATCCATAATGGTATTAGTGTAACATATATCATATTTATTCATTCAATTCATTTATATAATTATTATGTAATGATGATCATGTAGAACGAGTCGCTTCACATCGTGGAGACGGTATTCCGTACGTACGCACGAGTGATGATATCGTTCCTATGATCGTGGAATTGTATTGGAGTATATATATATATTATTTCAGTATCAATATTAATATATAATAATCATAAATAGTTACTCATTACACCATTATACCCATCCTTGTAATGTGATGGTGGAAAATAGATTACACCACGGCGTGGAGACGGTATTCCGTACGTACGCACGTGCGGTGATTTCATTTTTCCGTAGGATGGATAGAAGGTGAATTAGGGTTGTTTCATATTTATAATAAAATATCAGTATGTAATTAATACTGATGTTATTACTTTATCATGAAACAACTAAAGGAGAAGAAGTCGAAGAAGAAAGAAATTGAAAAGATCGGTAACGGATATTACCTCTTCTTTGGAACGCCTCTTTGAATCCTCCACTTAGGGAACTAAGATTGGTCTTTGAATAAGACCAGGACCTCTAAGATTATTCTAGGGAAGTAGAGAGGAGAAAATGGCAGGGGTTGGCCGAGCTTGAGTGCTCAATTTGGTGTGAGGAGGAGGGGGAGGAGGTGCCCTTTTATAAGGGAGGAGAGGGGCACCTTAGGAATATCTCAAAATATTATTTTATACTAAAGTCAAAATCGGTTTATAATGGTTCCAAAGGGTCTTATTTTGAAGCTAAAGTGGGGAAGGTTCTAAATCCTATCAACCAATAGGATTTAGACAAGTTTAGGGTATTATTTTAACCTTATCAATTAGATTTAACTCTAAGTTAAATAATTTAACTTTTACCATGTCTTTTTGTTTTCTTTCACTATATGGTTAATACACTTACTATAATATGCCAAACAAACCCCAAATTGTTTATTATATATATATCCTTATCTAAGTCATTTGGCCTAACCTTAGATTTTTAGGAATAAAATAACAATTAATAATATAATATTTGATTTAAAAACTATTTTGTGTCAATTTTGACACTATTTGATATATGATTTTTGTGAAAGTCATAACAGAATTATATTTTCGAACCAAGTTGATTAAATCAACACTAATATATCATAGTAACCTATAAATTTTTTTTAATTCATAAAAAGTCTCAAATTAGATTTATTTTGGTGTTTATAACATCAATTATGTCAATATTTCATAAATAAGATAATTACTGAATCATAATTGTGTCATAAATAAATTAAATTATTTAATGTCTAAAAATTGTAAATAAAATACCATTATGTAGGAAATATTTTTATCTTTCTAAATAATATTTATAGTCGAATTTATCTTATGTATAACCACATATTAAAAATGATTTACTTATTAAACATTGATTTTAACTATTTTAACCTTCTTTAAATAAATTAATAATAAATGTCCTAATCTAACCCAAGTGGGCCTAAATGGTCATATTTTATTCATAAGGTTGTTTTTGGTCGAATTACACTTGTCCAATAGAATTAGGACATGTGTTAGGGTAATAGTAATATCATATTTACCCATAGTTACCCTATTTACTATTATCCGCGGTTAAAAAAAGTAAAAAGTTACTATTCAGCAAAAAATTATTTTTATCTCATTGAACCACATTTTACTTACTGATATCAACCGTGTCTGTCGTATTTTCGAAATTCCATTCACAGAAGCGGTAAAATTAATTTTTATGCAAAATTCAGTTTTTAACCTACCACTTAGTGGTTTCACTATTCATCAAAAATTGAAAGTTTTCAGAAAAATACCAAAATTTCACCCTAGGCTAATTTCGGTATTCTGAGTCCAAAAATGAAGTCCATTTTAAAAAATAAAATTTTAAAATTTCAAAAAGTGGTTATTAATATTCATACCGGCTAGTTTTAATAATATTTTAATAGCATATCGTTGTTTAGTGAAACTCGGTATTGCGTACGACGCAAGCTATCGAGGAAGGTCGCGATTGCGTGTAAAGTAAGCCATGCTAGTATGTAGTGAAATATTCCTTTGATGATATATAAAAAACAAAATATTACTCATAAAAATCTCAGGTGTTACATTATACCCCCCTTAAAAAGAATTTCGTCCTCGAAATTCGTCACTTTGTAACAAACAGATGAGGATACTTCTCCCTCATCATATCCTCAAGCTCCCATGTAGCTTCTTCAAGTTGGTGGTTCCTCCATAAAACATTCACCAATCGAGTGGTCTTGTTTCGTAGGACTTTTTCGCTATGATCCAGAATCTCTATCAGCTGTTCTTCATAAGAAAGATCTTTCTCCAGCGGTACAACTTCTGGGCTGAGTACATGTAAAGGATCAGGTATGTACTTTCTCAGGAGAGATACATGGAACACATCGTGAACTTGAGAGAGAATCGGTGGAAGTGCAAATCGGTAAGCTACCTTCCCAACACGATCCAGTATTTCGAAAGGACCGATATATCTAGGGCTCAACTTCCCCTTCATTCCAAATCTCATAACCCTCTTCCAGGGAGATATTCGTAAGAACACTTTATCAACCACTTCAAACTCTAGGTCTTTTTTTCGGTTGTCGGTATAAATTTTTTGTCGACTATGAGATGCTCTAATGTGTTGTTGAATAGATCTAACCTTTTCTGCCATTTCATCAACGAGATCAGGTCCTAACAGCTTTCTTTCCCCAACTTCATCCCAGCAAGTTGGAGTCCTGCATTTCTTTCCATAGAGAGCTTCATAAGGAGCCATCTGAATACTGGAGTGAAAGATATTATTATAAGAAAATTCCACCAAATGTAGGTGTTTATCCTAACCTCATTTGAAATCCATAGAACAAGCTCTTAACATATCTTCTAGGGTTTGAATTGTTCTCTCAGACTGACCGTCTGTCTGGGGATGATAAGCAGTGCTGAAACTCAACTCTGTATCCAGAGTATGGTGAAGACTTCGCCAGAACATCGAGGTAAATCTCGGATCCCGATCAGATATTATAGAAAGTGGTACTCCATGCAATCTTACCACTTCCATTACATATATCCTGGAAAGCTGATCTAGAGATAAATCCTCTCTAATAGCAATGAAGTTTTCAGACTTTGTAAGACGATCAACTATGACCCAAATAGCACTATTGCCTTTGGATGTTTTAGAAAGTCCTGTAACAAAGTCCGTAGTGATGTTTTCCCATTTCCATTCGGGTATGGGTAATGATTGTAACATCCCATTAGACTTCTGTCTCTCAGCTTTAACTTGTTGACAAACCAAGCATCGAGAGACATATTCAGCAACATCTCTTTTCATGCCATCCCACCAGTAGTACTCTATCAGGTCCCTATACATCTTCATGCTTCCAGGATGAATAGAGAATGAAGAACTATGAGCCTCATCCAGCAGCTCCTTCTTTAATTCGGGGATGGGAGGAACACAAACCCGATTCCTGAAATTTATTATCCCATCACAATCAAGGTTGAATTCAGGATCATTTCTCACCTTCTTTTGTAACTCGATATCTTCTTTCTGTGCCTCCTTAATCTTCGCATGTATAGATGGTTGAACGTTCATTTGAGAAAGATAAAATTTTTCCCCTTCCATTATAATTCCAAGATCCATCCTTTGTAAATACATAAATATTTGATCCTTTGTGATCCTCATCATGGATAAACTAGCATGGTCTTGTCGACTTAATGCATCTTCCACCTTGTTTGCTTTCGCAGGGTGGTAATGGATTGAGCAGTCGTAATCCTTAATCAGCTCCAACCATCTTCTTTGACGCATATTCAACTCCTTTTGTGTGAAAATATACTTTAAACTTTTATTATCAGTATAAATATCACACCTTTCACCGTAAAGGTAATGCCCCCAAATCTTTAATGCAAAGATTACCGCAGCCAACTCCAAATCATGTGTTGGGTAATTTTGCTCATGGATTTTCAACTGTCGTGAGGCATAAGCTATCACCATATCATTTTGCATAAGAACACACCCCAATCCCTTCTTGGATGCATCACTGTAGATCACAAACCTTTCTCCACTACAAGGCAGTGTGAGCACAGGTGCACTGGATAACGTTCTTTTTAACTCCTTGAAATTCTCTTCACATTCCTCTGTCCAAACAAACTTAACTCCTTTCCGAGTCAACTTTGTGAGTGGATTAGATAATCGTGAATAATCCTTTACAAAGCGTCGATAATATCCAGCCAAACCAAGAAAACATCGGATCTCAGTTACTGTTGTTGGTCTTGACCATCTTTCGATAGCCTCTGTTTTTGCTGGATCCACAGATATCCCCTCTTTTGAGATTATGTGACCCAAAAATGAAACTTTTTGAAGCCAAAATTCACACTTGGTAAATTTGGCATAAAACTTCTCCTTTCTCAGGGACTTCAATATAATTCTCAAGTGATCTTCATGCTCTTCCTTTCTCTTTGAATAGAAAAGAATATCATCTATAAAAACTACCAAAAATTGATCAAGATAGTCTCTAAATACTCTATTCATTAGATCCATGAAGATAGCAGGGGCATTAGTAAGACCAAATTGCATCACTATAAATTCATAGTGTCCATACCTTGTACGGAAAGCCGTCTTTGGTATATCCTCCCTTTTAACCCTTAATTGATGATACCCTGAACGAAGATCAATCTTGGAAAAGTATTGAGCTCCGCGTAGTTGGTCAAATAAGTCATCAATACATAGGAGAGGATATTTGTTCTTAATAGTGATCTTGTTATGTTCCCGATAATCAATGCAGAGTCTCATTGATCTATCTTTCTTCTTAACAAATAGAACAGGTGCTCCCCAAGGTGACGCACTAGGGCGTATGAATCCCTTATCAAGATTCTCTTGGAGTTGCTTCTTCAATTCATGCAACTCAATTGGGGCCATTCTATAAGGTGTCTTCGAAATTGGCAAAGCTCCCGGTACGAGTTCTATTGAAAACTCAACTTCACGATTTGGTGGAAGACCCAGTAATTCCACCAGAAATACATCATCAAACTCCCGTACAATGGGCATATTCTTAATCATGAGTTTCTCACCAACCATTTGAGATAAATAACCTTCATTTAGTGGAATCAATACCCATAAGATGGATGAAATTTCCACTGGAAGGTTATTTTCATCCTTGCATTGATAGACGATCGTAGAATGATCTGGAATATGAAATGTGACTTCCCTTCTTTGGAAATTGATATGAGCTCCATGTAGAGAAAGTCAATCCATGCCAAGAATCACATCAAATTCCACTAAAGGAAGGATTACAAGATTTGCAGGAAGCACTTTCCCACAAACTTCGATCGGAGAAGAATTAAAAACTTTTGATGCGACTATTATGCCATTAGGTGTTGTCACAGCTAACTAAACATCTAATTGTTGAGGTAATACGGTGATACCCTTAGAAAATTTTTCAGAAATAAAAGAGTGGGTGGATACAGAATCAAATAAAACATTTTCTACTTTAGAGTGGATGGTAAGTGTACCTTTCACCACTTCGTTATCGTACTCCACATCGCTGATAGAAAATGCATGTGACATTCCTTTTTCTTTAGCCTTAGGATTTTGTTGATGTCGACCATCATCATCAACCCTTGGATTTGGGCATTGATTGGCATAATGCCCCATCTCCTTGCACTTGAAACATTGAAGTGTAGTAGGTTCATTCTGTGTATCACTTCCTTTGTTTGCATCATTAGACATCTTCTTCCCATTATCGCGGCATTCAAATGCCCGATGACCTTCCTTTCCACATTTAAAACATTTACTTGTCCCTTTAAGACAACTCCCTCCATGTTTCTTTCCACACTTTGAGCATAAGGGAAAGTTCATCTTATTTTCAGTGTGCTCTTTAGATTATTCCTTTGAATTCCATCTTCCTCTTCTTATCAAACCCATGTGACTGATGGGTTACTCCAATCTCCATCTTGAATTTGAGAGCACATCGAACAATTTCCTCGTAGCTATTGAAGTCCCTTATGGCTAACGCCCTTCTAAGTCTTGGTTTTAAGCCACTAAAGAATCGATCGATCTTACTCTCTGGTTGGATAATAATACCAGAAGCGTACCTTGAAAGTCTTGTAAAATTTTCTTCATAGGTACCAACAGATTCATCATCCCTTTGCTTCAGTTCAAGAAACTCTTTCTCCACCTTTTTTAGGAGAATACGAGGGAAGTACTTATTGAAAAATAAGTTCTTGAACTCGTCCCATTCCATAGACTCAATTTCATCCCTTTGCATCGTATTCTTAATAAGATTGCACCATTTATCAGCATCTCCTTCCAAACGATACACTGATAGGATGACTTTATCATGTTCAGAACATTGAAGAACTGAAAATATCTTTTCAGTAGTACTAATCCATTGTTCAGCAACTAATGGATCAGTAGACCCACTGAAAGAAGGTGGACGCTGCCTCATGAAGGATTCAACAGAATGTTGCTCCCTCCTTTGCTCGTTTGGAAGTCCTGTATGATTCATAGCTTGAGAAAGTTGTGTGAGCATGGCTACATGATTTTTCACTCCAGCTCCCATATCATTTGGTTGCTCAGGGGGACAATCATTGCATTGCCCATCACATTCCGCATTAACACGGTTCTTTCGGGTTCCAGCCATTGACTAAAACCAAGAAGAATAGTGTGAGAAACACTAATTATAATAGGAAAACCACATAATCAAGGATAAAATTTCACAGTTAAGGTTTTATCCTAGGGTATTCATTGCCATTTCTAAAACACTAAGATTGTGTTATATGCTTAGACTTATCCTTAGGGTTCTTACTAAGGATTTCACATCCTAGTTTCCAAAGGTTGACTATACCTTTCCTATGATACCAACTATAACGGTCTGGAATTACTTCCAGTGGACTATAATTGATACCTATCAGGGCACTCCATGGGCGGCTACACCCCCTAGGCGGGACACACCACCATCCCCAGTGGCAGCCATTTCCTCATGAAGCCCTTGGGCGTAGAGCCATGCTTCGTCCAATGATCACATGTGAGAGTTCCCAAGGATCTGATACATTCCTACCTCCTTTGCCTCTCATACCAACTATAACGACCCATACTTTACATACATTGTTAATACTTCAAAATTTGAAGCACACTTATTACAACATATGACAAAACCACAAAGGACCGTATAGGTATAGTGTCTTTAGAAACTGGGAAACATAAACAACTGGTTCATAAATCTTCTACAGTGTCTCCCATTTATTTCATCATATCTAGGGTCCCTTTTAGCATATTCTACATAATATCCATCTTCCTGACCTGGGGAAATGAAAACATAAAAGGGTGAGCTCAAATGCTCAGCAAGGGAAAATAAATGAAATAAAAATCATATCATATCTTTTTTAAAATCATAACCCGCAAAAGAGATCATAATATCTTAACATGGAATAAATCATAGAAGTGAAAATGAGATCCCCATAATCATAACATAAAACTTGAAACTTTGTGGCATGCACACATAATCATGGAAAATCATTTCTTGTTAGTCATGACTCATTGCCAAGACTATCTTAGTGGACAAAGTCCCTTTCTGAACCGAGTTCACTCCTCGTTTCAGTCCTGTATCACTGAACCAAAATAACCTTCCATTCCAGCCATGTCTATCTCAAGAGATATAAAATATTTACCCAATGCATTGGAGGGAGATATAGGTCCCACCCATCTTATAATGAATCCTTTCTTATGTGTGCCACATAATCATAAATCATACATCATTGCATAACCCATGTAATACAAATTGGAATCTTAAACATCATGAAATCATAAAACAATTCATACAAGATAAAGGAATTCATAAAAATAATTCAATCACAACATGATCAAATCAATGTAATAATAGGGATAAAAATAGTACCATATATTATCTTAGATGGAAAATAATTTTGATAAAACATTTGAACTCCATTATTGAGGAAAATATCCTTTCTTCTTCAAAAAACATTTTTACTTTCATAACATGTCATACGACTTTAAAATAAAAGAAGCTGGTTAAAAATAAACTTGAAAACTTGTAAAGGAATCTTCTTGGAAATAATGTTTTAAAAATCCATACATGCCGTAAAAGTTAAAAAAAACATTCTTCGTACCTTTGTCGGAAAAGTCAAAAAGTACCTCGTACGAAAAAAACGACCAAAGATTCCTTTCATATTCTTTACTAAAAACTCACCGAATGGTAAAATTGGATTTAAACTATTGTAAGTGGATGGAAACAATATTAAATATTGAGGGAACATGGATTTGGATGATAAAATACACCCCAGTAAATACTTACGAATAAACAATCTCGAATAAAAATGAGATTGTGGTATTTTCCCTTACCTTAGGTCTGATTTGCATTGTATGTGTCTGAAGCTCCTATATAATGGTTTAAATAATGTTATTTACTTATTCCAGAATCGTTCATATTGATATGATATCATATATGGTCATATTCTTAGCTTCTTGTTAATAATATTTCATTGTTACTTGTTACTCGGGTCTTTATTGCCTTTTGTTCTTATGCGTGTTTTGCCGAATAAATTCTTATTCTTCTTTTAATGTTATAGATACCTTATATCCAGAATGTTATTAGTGTAACATATATCATATTTATTCATTCAATTCATTTATATAATTATTATGTAATGATGATCATGTAGAACGAGTCGCTTCACATCGTGGAGACGGTATTCCGTACGTACGCACGAGTGATGATATCGTTCCTATGATCGTGGAATTGTATTGGAGTATATATATATATTATTTCAGTATCAATATTACTTTATAATAATCATAAATAGTTACTCATTACACCATTATACCCATCCTTGTAAAGTGATGGTGGAAAATATATTACACCACGGCGTGGAGACGGTATTCCGTACGTACGCACGCGCGGTGATTTCATTTTTCCGTAGGATGGATAGAAGGTGAATTAGGGTTGTTTCATATTTATAATAACATATCAGTATGTAAGTAATACTTATGTTATTAATTTATCATCAAACAACTAAAGGAGAAGAAGTTGAAGAAGAAAGAAATTGAAAAGATATGTAACAGATATTACCTCTTCTTTGGAACGCCTCTTTGAATCCTCCACTTAGGGAACTAAGATTGGTCTTTTAAGAAGACCAGGACCTCTAGGATTATTCTAGATAAGTGGAGAGGAGAAAATGGCAGGGGTTTGCCGAGCTTGAGTGCTCAATTTGGTGTGAGGAGGAGGGGGAGGAGGTGCCCTTTTATAAGGGAGGAGAGGGGCACCTTAGGAATATCTCAAAATATTATTTTATATTAAAGTAAAAAACGGTTTATAATGGTTATAAAGGGTCTTATTTCAAAGCTAAAGTGGGTAAGGGTCGAAATACTATCAACCAATAGGATTTAGACATGTTTAGGGTATTATTTTAACCTTATCAATTAGATTTAACTCTAAGTTAAATAATTTAACTTTTACCATGTCTTTTTGATTTCTTTCAGTATATGGTTAATACACTTACTATAACATGCCAAACGAACCCCAAATTGTTTATTATATATGTATATATCCTTATCTAATTCATTTGGACGATCCTTAGATTTTTAGGAATAAAATAACAATTAATAATATAATATTTTATTTAAAAACTATTTTGTGTCAATTTTGACACTATTTGATATATGATTTTTTTGAAAGTCATAACAGAATTATATGTTCGAACCAAGTTGATTAAATCAACACTAATATGTCATAGTAACCTATAAAATTTGTGTAATTCATAAAAACTCTCAAAATACATTTATATTTGTGTTTATAACATCAATTATGTCAATATTTCATAAATAAGATAATTACTGCATCATAATTGTGTCATAAATAAATTAAATTATATAATGTCTAAAAATTATAAATAAAATACCATTATTTAGGAAATATTTTTATCTTTCTAAATAATATTTATAGTCGAATTTATCTTATGTAAAACCCCATATTAAAAATGATTTACTTATTAAACATTGATTTTAACTATTTTAACCCTTCTTTAAATAAATTAATAATAAATGTCCTAATCTAACCCAAGTGGGCCTAAATGGTCATATTTTATTCATAAGGTTGTTTTTGGTCGAATTACACTTGTCCAATAGAATTAGGACATGTGTTAGGGTAATAGTAATATCATATTTACCCTTAGTTACCCTATTTACTATTAACCGCGGTAAAAAAAAGTAAAAAGTTACTATTAACCAAAAAATTATTTTTATCTCATTTAACCACATTTTACTTACTTATATCAACCGTGTTTGTCGGATTTTCGAAATTCCATTCACAGAAGCGGTAAAATTAAGTTTTATGCAAAATTCAGTTTTTAACCTACCACTTAGTGGTTTCACTATTCATCAAAAATTGAAAGTTTTCAGAAAAATACCAAAATTTCACCCTAGGCTAATTTCGGTATTCCGAATCCAAAAATGAAGTCCATTTTAAAAAATAAAATTTATAAAATTTCAAAAAGTGGTTATTACTATTCAAAACGGCTAGTTTTAATAATATTTTAATAGCATATCGTTGTTTAGTGAAACTCGGTATTGCGTACGACACAAGCTATCGAGGAAGGTCGCGATTGCGTGTAATGTAACCAAGCTAAAATGTAGTGAAAGATTCCTTTGATGATATATAAAAAACAAAATATTACTCATAAAAATCTCGGGTGTTACATTCGATCATGGAGCTCTTGGAGCAGATGGACTGGAGCGGAACTAGTAGATACGTCCTTTGTACTTATAGTTCCTTGTTGCTATTGTGTAGAATCTTTGTATTATGAGCTGAAATAATAAAAGATGATTACCTTTGTGATGTTTACAGTCCTGTCCTCTTTTGTGTTGTTACTGAGTGGTCCCAGTTAAACTGTTGAATTGACCCTCACTTTCGAGATTTCTACTGGAGGAGACCCAGTGACCTCACACTGATGCCGACAGTGTGAATCGACCCTTGTAGGCGAGAGTGACAATTGGATCTCTTGGTAGTTACATCGAGGCCTTACGACGTCATCCATGGCATTAATGCATCATTCATGTCAGGATTTACTGTATTAGGCAACGAATGTGGTTCATCCAGGGGATGAGACCGGATTTCTCTTATCGGCAAAGAAGAAATCACAGCAGCTCTTGTGAGACAAGAGAAGGTCCAGGTCATCCAAGAGCGGATGAGAATGGAAAAGGGCCGACAGAAGCTTTATGCTGACAGGACTTGGAGTCCACTAGAGTTCGAGGATGACCATCACGTCCTTATACGAGTCTCACCTCGACGAGGTTTACGGGGATGTGGACCAGGAGGCAAGTTATCTCGGAAGTTCAACAGACCATTCTAGGTCCTCAGCTAGCTAGCCGAGGTGGTTTACCGCTTGGCCCATCCACTTCAGTTGCACTAGGTTCATGGCGTTTTCCAAGTATCTCAACTGAGGAGATACGTGCTCGACCCTCTGCATATAATCGACCATGAGGAGATGGACGATGGCGATGGGGTGTCCTTCACGGAGGTTCCAGTGGGGATCGAGGATCGACAGGAGTGGATCCTACGAGGACGATCAATTCCTCGGGTGAGCTTTCTTTGGCAGTACAGGAACCTAAAGGCAAGCACATGGGAGCGGAAGGCTCAAATGCGTGCTCAGTAGCACCATTGTTTCCCTAAGTTTGTGGTGAAGCTTTACGGGGACGTAAAACCATGTGGTGGGAGTAATGTAAAGACCTGTAAAATTCAAGGGAAATTTTTTCTTAATTTGCTTTGGAATTTTACAAGAACATAGTTTCTGACGGCACCTGATTCGGAGGCCCAGAGTGCACGGAATCAATTTCCGATGTTTGGCTCGGGTACGTTCAGTGAACGAACGAGCGTGAAATTTCTAACTTTTGAACCCGTGCCCGGAATCAAATTCCGAGGGCACCGATGAACTCGCAGCACCGATATTCGCTTAAGGTGACCTTTTCCGAGGTTGCGTTTTATGCGGGTTGAGAGTTAGTTTTTGTTGGTTTCTAAAATGAAGTTAAATAAAATGTGGAAACACATTTTTTTTATCCATGTTGGTTATAACATCCTAAAGGGAGTTAGGGGTGGGACCCACGTCCACATAACCTCCCATGAGAGGATTAAGTATGGTGGGGCCCACACAAACCCTAACACATCATCTTCCCTTTAAACTCCCTATAACTCCTCTTTAATTAATCATGAAAACTTGGGTTATTTATTGAGTTGAGTTTTTTTAATTTCAAACTTTTGAAATTCAAGTGGTTTAATTGTGTAAATAAAATAAGATTTAAGATTATTTTATTTGGGTTGGTATCCTTTGCCACCTTGAGAGAATTTGGGAAATTCTCTCCATCTTCTTCAACCATGACGAAGAACACGCAAGCTCCGACAAAGAACGCCGCTTTTCTTCTTCATAGCCGGTGTGTTTCCGAAGATCGATGACGTTGCATCTTCGATCTTCTTCCAGTGTCAACGAAAGGAGACGTCGTTTTTCCCTCAGACTTTCTCCGTCATCTTACGAAGCTTCTCTAGCGACGTACCACTTCGGACGCACCACGATGACAACGAAGATGATGTTCGGTTTCCGCGGCGCCCGACCTCCGCGACGCTTGTCTTCCGCGGCTTGTTGACGAGCTCCGCAATTGAAACCAAGGTAGGGGATTGTTGTTGTTTTATTTAATTATTCCTGTTCTTGGTTCTAGAATGACAAACTTTGAGTCTAAACGATTAAGTGTTATCGTTTAACGAGAGGTGGGTCGGACCGCACAAACATGGCCGAACCCCCCTCCTTTGTTCTTGATTGTTTCTTGCGGATGGAATGAGATGGCGTGCTGTCGTCGCACCATGTGGGAATCGCACGACAATTATTATGCGGCGCCGTCACGCCGCGCCGTGGAAATAATTTCATGGATGCGACGCCGTCGCGCCGCGTCGAAGGAAAACCGAAGGCGCCGCTGCCGGAGCGGGGCCGCGGCGGGACGAGAAGACCGGCGGCCAGCCGGGCCGCCGGTGTCAGAAGCTGGAAGGGGGACCGGCCTTTGCCGGTCCCATTGAGGAAGAACCGCCCAACCAGGTCAGGCCGGCCGGAAGGGAGGGAAACCATGGGGAATTAATCCCCCGGCCAGCAAATAAATGGCCCCCCATAATGAGGGGGCGGGATTCACAAAGGGGGGGCAGGCGACCCCCCGTTTTCCAATCAGCTCGGCCAACGGCCGAGCTGGCAGCGCGCCCAGCGCACTGCCTAGCACCGCGCCGGGCTGGGCCGCGACGGGCCGCGCCATGCCGGGCCGGGCCGGGTCGGGCCGTGCCGGGCCGGGCCGGGTCGGGCCGTGCCGGGCCGGGCCGGGTCGGGCCGTGCCGGGCCGGGGTCGACCCTATCCGGGGGGGTCGACCCGGTTCGGGCCAACCGGGGGGTCTCGGGTCGGGACGACCCGGACCCGAAACCTCCACTACCGAACGGTTTGGATTCAAATTCCCATAACTCGGGCTATAGACCTACAAAAAACGATCCATCAGCGGAGAAGCGATCCTTATAACGAGATGGTCGTTTCGTTATATCGCACTAAAGGTTTCATATTACTTTGGGTTCGGCAGGGTTGGTTCGGACCCGAAACCAACTGTGCCCTCGGAGCGGAAACACTCATATCTTGAGCTACGGACGTCCGAATGACGTTCCGTCAGCTTTTTTGAGTTCCTATAAGTGAGGAGGATCCTTTGTCTTACTCCGCTCGAGGTATGGATGCCGTCGGAGTGCGGTCGGGTTGGTTCGCTAAAAAACCAACCGGGCCCCTCGAACGAAAAAGCCAATAACTCACAGACCGGGCGTCCGATTGACGTGCCATCGGTCTCGTCGTGTTCCTGTTGACGATACAGAACTTTTGGCATCCTCCGCCCGAGATTTGGATGCAGTTGTATAGTGGTCGGGTTGGATCGCACCGAAATCCAACCGGGCCCCTGGAACGGAAAAGCTGATACCTTTCTGACAGAACGTTCATTTGACGAACCGTCAGTGGCGTTGGTGATCTCGTTGAGAAACGGTCCCTATGATTATACCCTATGAGAGTTTTGGGTACAATTGAGATATGGCCGGGTTTGGTTCCCTCACGATACCAACCGGGCCCCTGGACGAAAAGGCTGATAACTCACAGACCGAGCGTCCGATTGACGCGCCGTCTGTTGCGTTGAGAACCCTATGACGAGGCGGTCCTTTGAGATACTTATTAGTGGGACTTTGAGACACTTTGAGTATCGACTTGTAGATCTTGGAGCGGACCCTCCCAGAGACGAGCGTACGGAGTTCGGAGACCGTGTAGCCGGACGAGACCTGAATACTACTTGTCTGATTCGATTCAGAGTGACTTACATAGCCTAGTGGGGAGCACTACTTTGTGAGGTGGCAGAACCATAGCGGAGCAGCACTACTATGTGAGGTGGCAGACCTGCGGTACTCGACCGGAGGAGTACCTCTGTAGGCTCTGAGGGGGGAGCACTACTGTGTTGGGTGGCAGACCCCGGCGGGAAGCACTACTGTGTGAGGTGGCAGACCCGCGGTACTCGATAGGAGGAGTACCTCAGCAGTCTTAGGTTAATGAGCAGTACCTCGGAGTCGTGGCAGGACCACTGTACACTCCAGAGACGGAGCTCTTCAGTAGTTACGGTTTCGATAATGAAAATCCTGGTTTGAGCTGAGACTTTTGACCTTTTGTGTTTCCTCATGATTGAGATGGGTCACTTGATAACTTAGGTATATGTATGGGCATATACCTGGGTAGTGGTTATCCTTCGATTTCACAATCCTAGTGTTTCCTCATGATTGAGATGGGTTACTTGATAACTTAGGTATATGTATGGGAATATATCTAAGTAGAGGTTATCTGTTGAGATCTTCTTGTGGTTATCCTTGTTGGTTTTAGTGAGACCTTGAGGGTCTTGGGGTCCCTACTGAGTATCGTTATACTCACCCCTGCATGGGCTATGCCCACACTACATTGTGTTGGTTGCAGACGACGGACAACGTTGATCGTGGTTGAGGCTTGCTGAGCAGGACGGTACCTGGAGGTGGACCACTGGTGGGGACATGCTCGGAGTGGACGGTGGGACCCGAGGAGCAGTGGAGCTATCTGTACCCACCCTTCAGGTGGGATCTCCAGTGGACAGCTCGGTGTAGCAGATTTTACTTTATAGTTGTTTTTTTCCCTTTCAAGTTGTACTTTACTTTCATTTTGGGTTTGTATACTGGCCCATTTAATTTTCCGCACTTTCAGTTGTACTCTGTTATTACTTAGTGTTTACTATTCCGCTTGCTTACTCTGTGGTGGTTTTTTACTTTTCAAAGGCAATGCCTTCCCTTTTTACTCATATTTATGCCTAGGTGCTAGTCGCCAGCCCCTGGCCTATGGAAGGCGGGCCGGGGGTAGTCACGGCACAGGCCCCGAGGACAGGTCGTGACATATTAATTAAAAATTGTGTAATTTTAACAAATTTATTTAATTTGGGTATTTATGACATTTTTCAAATTAGTTACTTTTAATTTTTACAAGATAATGTGATATAAATATCTGTGTTATAGAATATTAATAGTATTAATATTTCTGAAATTATGAATACACAATGATTTTAAATGTCAAGTAACTCAAAAAAAATTATTTTAAAGGAAAATTTATTATTTATTTTTTGGGAAATTATTATAAATTGTGAAAATTATTTGATTGTGATATTTTTATTTCCATATTTAATTTATTTTGTGATTTATTATTTATATTTACTAATAAAAATACACCTTGATCATAAATATTCTCTTCTGGGGATATTTTGTAAAGATAATATCCTTAATCTTTTTATTGATGGATTATGATTAAGAGGAACCTTTTTTATAAAAATAATTAAATATAATGTGATATGATATGATATTGTAATTATGAAAATAGATTCCTTTCATAGGTTAAGATATGAAATTTGATTTTGTGGAACAGATATGCTTGATTTACAATAAATGTTGACAGGGATAGAATTATATATCCATATAATTCAATGGCTTGTGATTAATGTTATATTATATCAATGTGGCCACGATATGCTATCCCTAGCTAAATCAAGTTATATGGGAGGTTATTCCCATATGAAAATAGCGTTCATTGGACATCATCCCAAGTCAAAATGATCAAATATAAGAGGTTATACCAATACCATAGCTTGTGTATCCATGCATTTTCCAATCCTAAAATTTTATAAATATTTTTTTCAGTATCATTGAAATTATATTTTTCTTCTTATGTGTATTCAATGAATATATTTATTATCAAAATATTAAAATTTTGGGGTTTATATGTATCATTCAATGTTGCTTCTTTTATTGTGAACTAACATGATTTATTACATGAATCAATTTTATGATCTATTATATGTTATGTGTTAAATTCAGATTCCATACTCATTTCCTCATTCCCTTATGTTCATTTTTTTGTTAATATCTCCCTTCTGTACAATGAATATGTATCTATGATAACATATTAATTAGATTGAAATCACTAGTTTAAGAAGAATTGTGTTGTATATGAATTGTATTAGAAGTGTGAAATTTTTGAAAATTGAATTTGGAGATGATGTATGTCACATATAAACAATTTTTTATGATACTATGTTACCAAATTTACAATACCTATATTATTCTAGTACAGATCATTACATGACTTATGTAATATTTATTTAATAAAAATATTCATATAAGTATGAAACAGGTGGGATTAATTTCATTAGATTATGGATTAATAAATCATCCGAAACAGGAATGAGATAACATTTGATCAAAACCTATGGATATGAAATAGTATATTATATTTTCTATGAATTTATAGAACACTAGAGTGAGTGTTTTAAAAGATTTTATATCTTTCTGTGGATACTATACGAGGATGTGAATATATAATAGTTGTATGTAGGAGTAATAAATCTAATAAAAGTCCATTTTTGTTCATCACTATGATCACCACTACATAAAAATAGTCATTGATGCACCACTAGTTAGACACTCATTGGGGATATATTTTTAAAAAATTCCAAAACATTAAAACACCATCTTGAATAATTTTAATTGGTGATGACCATGAATGATGTTTGTTTAACATTCAGATTCAATTTTTTTGAAAAAGTTGTCCTAATTTTTAACCCTATGAATCAATTTTCCGAATATTTTTTTGACAATTATTATTGATTGTAACACAATATCATCTGGTTTATTTCATTGGTTAAAACCAAAAATAATAAAATTAATTAGGTATTAAGTCAAATATTCTCTAGTTATCCTCCTATAAAACCAAATGTTATTAGAGATATAATCACAAATATCATTAATATGCTTATACAACTATCTCAAAATATGATTCATCAAATACATCCATGAAATAAAATATTAGACTAATGTTCTATTGACTCCATCATGAGAAAATTTACATTTTCAGTGGTTACTCTATTAAACAAGAAAATAATATATGGATCAATACCAATGAAATGACATTTTCTATTCTCTATAATTTTTTTCACTAAGACATCATTCAAAATTTATATCATTTTTATGGATAAGAATATCAATGGTGAAATACTATCAAGATTATGAGAATATAATAACTAATTGATTCCATGTATTTGGATTAATTTATTAAGTGGTTATTAAATTAGTACATTCCTAATTACCATAATTAGAATATGGAAATGGAATTCCAATAGCTAAATAATAAATGAAAAGAATATTTCAGTACCTATGACATACATTTTCAAGAATTTTGTAGATAGTTTATTGTATTATCCACCTATATGAATGTAGCAATGGTTGATTCATAATCGTATAAAAAATATAAAAATGGTTTCAAATATAATTTAAATCATTATATATGATCAAAATAGTTTGATGTACAAGCAAGCAGGAAATTTTCATTTGAGATACCCTCTAATGAATTTTTTATGATTATAAAAGAATTATGGATTTTAATTCGAACTACAAAATTAATTAATGGAATATTATGAGCCTTCCATAATTCTTGATATGTTGATGGAAACATTGTGTAAATTTCTACAAGGGGATTGGATACTATATAATGTGATGTATGGAAAGTGAATTATTAGATGATTCCTCGTTTTATGTGATAAATATTAATAAAAATACGGATACATAGATATAGGCATATAATAGAAAAACGCAGACATGAATTTCCCAAATGAAAATATTATGGGATTAATACTAAACAGTCCTAATATATATATTTTAATGATGTTTATAGAAATTAACATCCTCTTATATTGAGAGAAAAATGAAGTCCAACATCTTTCCTCTTTATAATTTATGATATCTGAATGTCGTTTTCAATGCTATAGTCACAAAAAATATTGAACTATTAATGTAATGTTTGAATTTAGAAATACCCATAAAATTTTATAAAAAATATTTACTAAGTGTATCATATGAAAATATCAATTATTATATGTTTTACTAAATGTTAATATCTTTAATGTAACAATGATAACATAATTTTATTTAATCTTCTATAGCTGATGTTTGTGGTAATATGCTCCCTGAAAATCATGTTATTCCCCCCAAGAATAATTCTATTATTTCATATCCATTGATTGATATAATATATATAATTATGGTATAATTTTACTTACAAGGTAAGCCTCTTCTGATATTCTAAACTAGCCAATGATCAAAAAGAAATATGATGATGAATATAAACATCTGATGTAAATAAAAAACATTTTATAGGTTATGTTTCTTGTTTAAATATATTCTTTTCTATTACTTATAGTGAAATAAAGATTAAATTACTTGAAAAAATTGAGTGAGACTGTTCATTTCATTCTCAATGTGATCTATAGTCTTCCACTGGACTATGTTGTCGTTTATTTAAATAAAACTCATACTAAGTGTGACATGACTTTCAATTAATATATATAAAATAATCCTCAAAGAGTTATGCTAATATAAAATTAATATTCATGGGAAAATTTATAGAGGATATATTTTGATATGTGTGTTACCTTTAGGATTAAATTTTCAATTTTTTAAAAAATGACTCACTAATTAATATATTAATTGTTTATTAGCAGCTAGAAAAAATCATAATTCATGAAAAATATTATCTAGCATGTATTAATTAACCTTTATGAAAAATAGCTTGAAGCTCGATAATCTAATAACATTGATCTTATTTGTCTATATAATAATATGATGGTCATGATGGATGTTATATCCATGATGATATTATATAAAATGGATTTAAATTTTGATTATATATAGATTCCAAATGTTTTTATTAATTCCTAAAATATTCTCAATGATTAAATAAGATGTTTATTTTGAGAGAACCTACATCAGTTTGTGGGAGTATTTATAGAATATATTGTAATATGTTCAAATATAATGGAATTAAATTCATATACTGTGATAAATTTTATGTATATCCAAATGGAGGAGAAACTATCAATCAAATTATTTTTTTTGTATTTTTTTAAATAAATGGATACATTTTTAGTGATATAATTCAATGAGCTGGAATTCCAATGGATCAATTTAAGATGGATTTTATAGAACTATACAAAAAATAGCCAATATTATATGGATTTGTAGTTTTTTTGGATTAGGTCAATATTATAGAATATTTTTGGAATAGTTCTCATTATTATGTAATCTAGTTAGAACATTTTATCTTATGGGATAAAGTTCTCAGTTTAATCATTTTCATTATAAAGGAATCACCGAACTGAGGAGAGGTTTATTAAGTAATCCGATAAATACAATTCTCTAAATTTTAACAGTTTTTTAACTTCTAGTGTTTATTTGAAGAAGATATTAAGATGATAACTTGTATATAATTGAAATATTATCACATATGAAACATTGTACTTTATGTTAAATTAGAAATATTACATTACTTATGATTTTTCCATTAGATTTATTATTTAATGCATTAATGATTTGTAAATATCACATTATTGAAGATTAATTTGATAAATATATTGTTTAGAAATTTATAATGTACATATTCACATAGATTTAGTTGAATATGTTTCATATAATAAGGTTGTATCTGATTACATTTATGACTTCAATATACATTACAACCATTAAAATTTGAAAAAGGATGTTAATGTTTTATCAAAAAGGATGATTATATCTTATCTATTCTGTATATTATAGAATATCCTATATTTTTGAATTTTCATTTGATTAATCTATAAATCATTAGAGAAGATGAGAAATATTATCAATTTAATGAATGTGTTCGACAAACTATCCATGTAAATAACATGGTATCCAAAATGGAGGATGAACAAATAAAAAAATATGATGAGAAATACCTATGGGTATAAAATTGATTCTGATGGAATGATATGGCTCATGAATCGTGACTGAGTACTATTTATACTAGATTTCAAAAAGGTATAATTATATAATTTTCATAGTTATTCATTATATATTCATCCATTAGGTTTGAAGATGTATCATGATTTGAATGAGTATTTATAGTTGGAAATCATAAAGAGATATATTGATGACAATGAATCTCATTTGTGTAAAGTCATCAAGATAAGGAGGAGAGGAAAATATATAGTTGGATATAGTATATATTACCCATACTAGAATTTAAAACGGAAAACATATCCATTGATTTTTCCTTTGGATACCTCAAAACATAAATAAATCCTTATTTCAATTTGAGTTTTAGTTGCTCAAGATTTTTATTTAGTATAATTAATTAAAAAATAAAACTTATATAATTTTATTTCCTTTAAAAAATGAACCTTTTCTTTTTTTTATCATATTATAGAGTACCGAATTACATTTGTTTTTATCAGGATAAAATGATTAGCATGATGCATTGGCGATGACATCATCAAGAAATTATATTTTCACATAATAACGGTGAAACAATTGTACAATATATTACATAAATTTAGTTATATTGAAGGGAAAAATATTTTCAAATATAATTTATTTCATAATCCACATTTGATATCCAAATTTCATTATTGACGACAATGTGTCTCTATAAATATATGAAATCAATATGATTATGGGATTCATGATGAAATGAAGGTTTAAACAAAATTGTAATTTTCACTATACAATATTAATATATTTATTTTAGTTTCTTATCAATTATATCTTCAACAAAACTTATCTATCATATATGATGTGATGACTATATTACTTCATTTGATATTAAAGAAGGAAGTTTTAAGGATGATGTAATAATGAATTAGTTTGAAACTGAGGATGCTGTCACTGTCCCACTAGAAACATTCCAATATTATTATTGTATTCCATTTATTGGTATTTTAAATTTATCTGACATCAGAGAAGTTGTTCATGAAGAGTTTTACAATGATCGTGATATCATTTCCTTGATATGAAAAAGTTATTTCAATGAAGATCAAAATATAGTTCCCTGTGTTCAGTATGATGAAAACTATGGCCTTGATGATTGTTCTAAAACATCATTGGCTCCTAGGAAGATTAATATAGTCGAGCACATGTGAAATAGGGGTGTCTCATGAGGAAGTCGAGGTTGAGAAAATGAATATGACTATTTGAGGTTCTCTTTTTTCCTGTTGATATTTTTGTCATTTTTTAAAACTAATAAAATCATATCTTTGATTATGTTTATATTATTTTAAATAATAAAATTTTTAGGGATATGAGATTTTCCAAGGTTTACACAATTCCTTGTATATTAATAAATTTGTATATACTTTTATTATATATTTTAGTATGTTTTCAAAATAATTTATTATTAAATTATCATTATATTTAATTTTGTGATAAAATAATAAAATTAGACTGATAAACACTTAGAAAATTTATTTTATAAAAAGATATTAATTATTGAAAATTGCATAAAGAGTATAAAACATATTTTACAGAGGATATTAAATTTTCTTTCAATAGTGAAAATAGTTATTTTTAATGAAAATTTAAATTTCATTTGAATAATTTTAAAAGTAATATTTTATTTTATAATTTTGAAAATTTGAAATTATTCACCTAATATATTATTATTTAAATTATTTTTAATTTAATATATTTCATGCTTTATTTTAATGTGAAAACATTTCAATTTTGTGTAATATTTTATTTTGTTAAACGAATTTTTCATCCCATAAATTAAATTAATATTAAAATATATTATTCCAATCAAGTGTATTAAATTTGAAAAAATATATACCGTATTTTTAATCTGATCAATTGATCTTATTTTAAATTATAAACATAATGTTTGGTTTTAATATATTGCTAAAACAATAATAAACTATCAACCCGGATTGGGACTAAAATAGATTCACATCTGGATAATGTAAATTTTTTAGGTTGAAAATTTCATAAAACTATTATACTTTATAATTTTTGGTTCCATAAAGGCCACTTTTAATATTTGATACATAATGTGAAATTTTTGGGGCTTTTCTCCTTGAAATTGACATGAAATTATTGGATAATTTTGGAAAAAATCATTTGCTCCACTAATCTCAATTATAAAAGTTGAAATCGTATTCTCTTCTACATACACATAAAACTAAGTATTGATCAAAAATTAATTGAAAATATCCTTTCCTTATATACTTAACTATGTCCTATATTACCTATTTATTTTATAACTCCTTTCATGAATATCATTTGGAGGACATGAGGAGTGATTGTATGAAGATGATTTATCATTATTAACCGAGTGTTTCGGATTTAATTCATCAAAAATCTAATTTAATTAATCAAAAACAATGTTGAAATATAAAACCAACATATTAATAAAAAATATATGTTATTATGGTAATGGAGAAACCTATATGCATCTCAATATCTATCAAATCGGAAATGTCTATTTGAATCATCTATAAAGAAGACCACCGCAACACAAAATGATGTAATATATTTTGTATAACCAATACTCAAATATTGATATAATTATGGATTGAATATATATATTTATTATGTATAAATTAAACATATATAATTAAAATATGAGATATTCCATCTTAACATCTAATATACTGAAAAATGAAATCTTTTCTCAAGTGTATGTGTCGAATAACATATCTTCAACGAATGGTGATACACTTCTCATTTTATTCTAAAATAGATCTTAATAATGATAGATATATGAATATATATGAATTATATTATATATTTGATTATGTAAATTTCATTTAAAATATATGTTCCTTTCATTCCATCTATTATAAACTGTAAAATATGATTATTAGTACATAATATCAACAGTCAACGTCAACATTGAAATTTATTATCATATATCTGATTTTTTATATCTGTATAATCATATTCTTATAGAATATAAATTATATTTATATAAAAAATTATTAATATAGATTTTATTGAACCCTATTCAATAAACAACAACAAAATATAACGAACTAAAGCAAACATAAAAAATAAAATTTTTCTCACAATGAATTGTTATATGCACAATAATATATTAATAAATAGGTAGTAAAGTGATATATTTATATAATTTATGGTATGATATATATGATACATTTCTCAAAATATTTTTATAATAAACTGGTATTTTTTTTATATAGTATGTTAAAACATTTATGATATTAGTGGGTACATGATGTAATAAGTTCTTATCACAATTAAATTTCGGTGAAAAAAATTCTATATTCATCAAATATTTTTTTACCTATGTGTATATGATGAACGATGATTTATTCTTCAATGAATCCAAATAATTATTTTTTAAATTTACATGTTTATATATAAATCCCAATAAAATGATGATTAAGAGTGAAATGTCTCCAATGTGGCATGAGTTTCATGAAAAAATCTCATTGATTAATTGGATTGTTTAACAATATTTTTCTAATGATGAAATATCATGATCACATATCAAATAAAAAAATAAAATTTTCACTCATTTTTTATTTATAAAAATAACATATTGAAATTTAATTTTGCTCTCGTTATGTAATCAAGAGACTAAGAATAAATTTTTTTAACAACTACCTTTATTAAATTCTTTAGTCAAAAATACATTCCCTTACAAACATTTGTTTATTTAAAATGTTCTCAAAAAAAATTATATAACAAAATAATTTTTTTTATTTTTATACAATAATTAATTTTTAAATATTCATAAAAAATTATATAATTATTATTATAGGAATGATTTTCCATTAAATATTTTTCATAAATCCCGACTGAATAATTATTGTAATGTAATCATTATGTATTTCATTTTCATTCAAGATAACTACATAGTGAATTAATCATTCCATCGCTATAACATAAGATTCATTTAGAATTAAAATAATTCATTAATATTTGGAAATCATTTAGAATTATATTATGCTATTTCATTGTGAAAGTCATATATACCAACATAATTTCATTAATAATATTTTATTTTAAAATTTTCTAATCATTTAAGACATCCATTGATCATAAATAATATTTTTTTGCAATATAATCCAAGGATATAATGCATATTATTTATCAAGATGGATTCCAACTATGTTGAAATGTTGTTTATAATATATTTTATTTACCCATGGTTTGATATGATTGATATTTATAAAACACATTTTATATTCAATGTTTATATTTTATTGAATGATTATTAGTCACATATATTTTTTTTCATTTTTTGATAGGTGGTACAGGATATTTTAATCCCTCACATGTATTGAATGTGAATTATTTTTCTATGATATCAAATGATACAGATGATGTTATCATATTCCTAAATGAGTTCATCTAAGATGGTTTACCACTCCCAAATGACTATACATGGGATATAATCCTAATAACAGAAGAGGGTACATGTGTGGTTATCCCCTGATGGAAGCCAAATCACTTCAATAAATCCAAATCCAAATTTTTTATGAATGACTTTTAAACTTCGTCGACATAATATTTTTTATTCAAATGTGTATGAAAAAAATATATTTCATCCTCTACTGTAATGATATCACAGTTTATATTCATTTATAAATTTGTAGATTATTTATTAAATATTTCTATGAATTTTACCTTTATGAATGTTAATAGTATCTAACATTCTGGAAAGGGTATGGTTTCAAAATTTTATTCCCGTGTCCTCATACGCTTATGTTTATGTTATGTTGATTTTTCCATTTTTGACAATGATAGTGCATCTAAAGGGGAACTTTATTATGTTTATATTTGATGAATGATGAAAAAATCATTATATATTAAATATCTACAATGGGTGGTTGTAATTATTAATATTATTTAATATGATGTAATTCACATTTAATAATATGTTTTTAATTTTCCATGATCAGAAATATAGAGGTTCTACATGATTATTTAATGGACTATTTTGTTTTGTATTGATTTTAAATTTAATACTATGTAATCCCATTGAATTAAATAAACGAGTAATTATAAATATTTTCATTGTCATTTATTTGTAATATCTGTGAAATAATCTCTATTTTTTTAAGAGTAGAGTTCTATGAATTAATGACAATATAATGATGTTGTTACTTTGGTATCATATTTATAGTAGATACAATGTTATATTTTTTGTGTGTTAAATATCATAAATTTTTTCAAATCTGAAACTATTTAGAGATTTTATGTCGGATATGGACTAGTTATATGATTAGGGAGTTCCTAGTCACACTTGGATAATCAATTTGTTGATTCAAAATTAGAAACAAGGTGGTTGGGGAAAGGGGTTCATTAATCAACCAATGTAATTAATTCAGAGGGAGTTAATATTCGAATAAGGATAGAAAACATATTTAATGATTCCTCTTGGGATTACGGTATCAACGGAGTTATGAGGCATTAATTTAATTTTATGCAGGCCATTTTATGAACATGATTATAAAATTATATTTTATTAATCATTCTGAACTATAGGTTAGTGTGTTTGAACCACATATAGCTCATTATAATAAAAAAGATTAAGGAATTTTTAATCCACACATAATATTTTTAAATATTTTCAACTTGGAAAAATTTTTAGTTAATGGATACACATTATTCTATTATGGAATTAGAAATGTGCATTTGGAATTCAATTTTGATCTTTTTAATGCTTTGATCATCCATGGTTTACTAATCCACACATTGTGTTACGTCAGATTGTGGGATAGATTAAACTATATATAAATTATTATGGAACTTAGAATATTGATTCCACAAAGGGATTCTTTTGATTATTATAATGTCTTCCATGATCATTTGATTTGATAATCCTGGTCTATATAATCATGGATTGAAATATTTTTCCATGTTTATTGTTTTATTCATTGTTATTTTATTTTGTTTGTATGATGGTTCTTCAAGAGTTCTCATAGTGTTGAAATAGAATTTATAATTTATAGCTCAAATTAGATAGAAATTAATTTGGATAGTTATAATTTCATATTTGGATGTGTCTTTTGAATTCAACCATGAATTCTTAAGTATTAGAAATGTGACATTGTGGAGATTATAACATAATTCTAATTAATGTGGTTTAATCATCCTTGTATAGTTTAATTTTATCTTGTTGAATGGTATGTCTTGAAAAATATAATCCGAATGTGGTTTTTGGAGTTTAATACATCGATGATTATATTTTTTTATATGGTTTAACATTTAGGTAATGAAATTGGTTTCTGAGATACCACCGAAGGACTAAACATGGGGATGAAAATACTAAAAAATGATGTTTAATTATTTTAACCACTTTAATAGGGAAATCCGGATTTGAAAACATTTCCAATGACTGATATATGTATATTATGAAGTGAAAATATAAATTTAGTGTTATACATGAAATTTCATGGATTTTCATAGTGTGTTATGTTATGGAACATGTCATAGTGGCCAAATAACTAAATTTTACATTCATATTTATAATGTAAAATTAGTATTCAGATTTTGAAATACACCAGGAAAATTTAATCAAATTTTCAAATATATATTATTTTCCAAAAATCATTATAATACATTACTCTTAATTTATTATGATGATTGGGATAATAATTATGTAATTTTTATTAAGGGGTATCCTATAATATAAATTCATATATGATTAATGATATATTCCTTATTATAGATCCCCTTAATCAAGTCATTTGATTTCAATTACTCAATAACTACTTTTATGTGATATAAATAACATTTTTTATTCACTCATAATAGATAATAAAATTTAAATTACACTTTATAGGGGATGTTATTTATATTTTTTAGAGGAAATTGGAGGTTTTAGAATGAGGATGGTTTTTTATGACAAACGGAGGCAATTGAAATGTGTTTCCTTGATGGTATTCCACCAGTTGAAAAAAATGTGTATATGAAATTTAACTATAATATAGTTGTAACTATTTTGTTAACCAGGTGATATACGTTTTACCATAAATTTATTTTGGATTTATGGGGAAGAAATTCCATTGGTGGATGGTGGTGGATCCAACTAGGCTTTAAAATATTGGTATTCATTCACCTAATGTGCCTTCTCCTTGGGAAATAGTTGTTATAGTAATTAAAAAATTTATATTTTTTTAAAATATATTAATGGAATTATTTTAATCAATATTTTATCTTTTGGAAACAGTTGAAGAAAACGGATATGGGAAACATGGATAAAGTCATTAGGCCTTATATCACATGGAGTTTAATATATTTGAGGTTGGTGATCTCCTATAGACTAACCATTGTTGTTGATTCACATTTTCTAGAATGTGTTATGTCTTTATACACATTAAAAGAATTAAATTTATTTTAAAAATGGGATACAAAAAATAATAATTCTTAATTAATTATTAATGTTAGTTCCTTCATTAAATAAGGGAACCACGAATATTGTAATTGGAAATACAGAAATATTTATCAAAGAACTATTTCCCTTATAATTTCACAGGTCATTTAATATGGAGGGTTTAACATGTATGAAATAAATAAAATATATATAATCCTTGTTGTTTTTGGAGTCATGGTACATAGAGAAAATGTGACAATTATAGTTGCTTGAAACAATTGTATCTTCTATATACTTTGATGATATTTCAGGAAATGTATATTATTGTACATTGTTTCTGTGAAGTGTAATCAATTTTGGAATATCATGATGAAAATTATAGATATTGAAATAATATGGTTGTTTTCATATACATGATAACATTTTCTATTGTTTCTATTATTTTTATTATGTTTTATACATTTCGATGTTTGGTTGATGATCAGATGTTATGTACGTTCATATGATGTTTCAAAGAGGACATGGTAAGCTATACATGTATTTTTTTTCTTCACCCTTTAATGTGTCATGGAAATTCTATATGGGATAATTCTTATATATCATGAATAGTGGGTCCATTTGGTATGGATTTCCCTTGAGAAATAGTTCTTATCACATAGAGTGATAAAAAATGGACCTGAGTATAATATAGGAGAATGGTAGTATATGGTCCTAATCATATCACAATTCAAAGTGGAGTATAATATTTTCTATATACATGATTAATTTTTTACATTATGTAATTAGATATTCCCAATAAATAGAAGAATATCATAGTCATATTAGTACAATTTTTGGCTTTTCATCCAAGTAGATGTAGAAATTACATGATTCCTTGAGGATTTCTTGTAATTTATCACTAGTCATCTATTTGGACAAACATGAGGCCCGGTGATTTTTTAATTATGATTACATGTTATGAATTCATCCATATTTTCTCACATTAACATGATTACATGTTCATTATTCTAACAAAGTCACTTTTAGGCCTAGTGATTTGAAATAGAGTTTATGGATTGAGGATATAGAGTAGATTAGCATTAGAGTTATTGATATAAAATGATTGTGTATGATGCTATTTTTGATTATCCTTATTATATGAATGAATACTGTTCTCATATCCATCACTATATTATCTATTATTGTTATAGATTTTATATTTGGAATTGATATTTTTATTAATGGTGATATGATTCTGGAGAAATTTATGTAGTTTAATTGATTATTTAATAATTTTTATATAGTATATAAAACAAATTATTTTTCAAATAATATATCCTTATTCCATAGATAGTTTACTACTAGTTCTTAATATATTAAATAAATTTTTTATTTATTATTCTTCTAGAATGGGGTTGATAAAAATATAATTTATATCATGATACAAACTATATTTATATCTTATGATCAACTATTATAAATATATAATGGAAATGATTCGAAATATTATCATGTCATGTTTTAATGGGTTCAATCCACTTAATTATCAATCTATATTCTTTCACTAAAATTTACACTATTCTCTTTCCATTTATTCTTGGGTTTTTGATAATTTATATAAGGACATAAAATTATAACACATAATTATTATCAGATTTATACATTTTTTATCATTTATTTCCTGAAATTTAAATTAATACATAATTAATGATCATTTATATAACATTGGTATCATAAAATGTGGGAATTTAAAAAAATATACTGTATAATATTACAAATCATAAATATTGGGATTACATAATCAATATTTTTTATAGGCTATATATTTAATTTATAATTATTATATTTGAATTTAATTTATTAAATATATTTTCTAATTTTTTTTGAAAAAAAAATTAAAATAAATTAAAGTATATGGATTTTTAATCTAATTGGTTTTTAAATTTATTAATTGAATATTTTTTTTAAAATAGATATTTATTTTGAATATATTTATTTCATTAATTTTAGATAAAAATTCCTCTAAAATTATTTTATAGAATAAATATATGGGATAACCGTTTTTAATAATCAATATATGTTTTGTAATATAAATCCTTGAATATTTTATTAATGAAATAAACATTTTCAATTTATTGTAATTGATATGTACAATTTTATAAGACTATCAATTGACTTTTTATTTGGATTACCATTCAATACATGTTCATTAGGATCATTGGTAGTTTAATTTATGATATAATTTTAGGAATTATACTTTTATTCTTTTTATGATGACTGAAATTATTCAAATTGATTGTATATTGTAACTGAATATGGAATTTTTGTATTATATTTTATAAATTTTTTTAATTGTTTATTTTTAAATTGATATTTTATTCTATG
Organism: Viscum album; assembly: GCA_963277665.1. NCBI lineage: Eukaryota > Viridiplantae > Streptophyta > Magnoliopsida > Santalales > Viscaceae > Viscum > Viscum album. The sequence goes on along the minus strand of OY728121.1, from coordinate 1,779,107,602 downwards.
ATAATTATTATTTCATGCTTTATAAAATAATTAAAGAAATCTATGAGAATAATTTTTTAAAAATACTTCTGAGAAACGTGCTACTAGCCATTCAAATTATTCATTCCTCCAATAAATATATTTGTTTCCCTAATATATTAAATATGAAAAATGAAATTATAGATTTTAAACAGATTATATTATGTATTTTTAGGAATGGGATAATTAAATTTTTGAATAATTTTTATTATTTATTATTGGATTTCCAAATGGATAGGTGTCATACAACAAGAATTATCCCCTTGTTATTTACAAAATTGTATTATTTCTATAGAATTATTTTTTCTAATTAAATAATTTCATGTTTATTTTAGTGATATAGAATTCCATAATGCTAATTTAAAAATGATCCATAATATTGTTTAGAGTTTGATGAAATAGAATATGCCTTATACCTTTTGGAGAATTTTTTTGGGTATTGATTCGTTTATAAGAGTTTGATCTATTTTTTTGGATCCATCAAAATTCATCCATTAAATATACTCTAAATGTAATTTTTTATATTACTGAGGACCCTCGTAAAATTTCACATGGAAAGGAATTGATGCATCATAATAATAATCTGGGGATGATTCCACCTAATAAATTAATAATTTACCATAGTGGAATCTCCCTAAATATTCTTATATGATATACCCATAAATGTTTTTTCAAATAAAATTTATAATAAATAAACCATATAAAAATAAATTTTTGGGCCAATATATAATCCATTATAAAATGTTAACAATGAAATGAAATTACTTTTACAATGGTTTCAGTAAAAATACATATAAATATTATTAGATGTCTGGTATGTATATACATCTATGATACCAAAACAATTAAAACAAAAATTTGAACCCAATGAGATATCAATATGACTACATCGTCTCCCTATATCATTAAAAATATTCACCCTATAGAATATTTATACAACAAATCATAAACCAATATGAAAAATAATGTCAACAATCCGTGAATGAACAAAGTATAGATTGAGAAAAATATAGATTATTAAAAAAAATTACTATTAATACCATGAAATCCATTTTCAAAAGGGATAGAAAAAATATTTTTAGGCACAAATATATACTACATTGGAAATTTTTTTAAAAAAAACCACAGAATATCCAAAAAAACTGTCATGAATAAATAAAAAGTTCATTTTCAAAACCAAAATTTAAAATAATGTAAATATAAAAATGTAAAAAAATTTCGAGCAAAAAATAAAAAAAATCCTCATTAGACATAATAATGTAACATATTTTTTTATAATACAATATTAATAAATATAAACATTAAAAACTCACAAAAACCCATTTAGTTTTTATACAATTTAAATGAAAATAACACTATCCTTTGATGATTTATTTTGATTATATCCCACTAGAATCGAATTATAATGGAGATCAACGAACCCAAAATTATTATATAATTAGAAAAATGGTTTTTTAAAAAATCCTAGTAAAAAATGATTTGTGAAAAAAACATGATATGAATAACCATTGACATTCATAAATGTTACTATTCCAAAAACCTCAAGAAATTTTTATAGAAACAACTGAGAAATGATATTCCTAACGTAAAATGAAAATATTTGTGTTAAATAATCATAAACCTACCATATGGAATTCCCATTTTTACAGAAAGACATGGGAATAAAGTAATAAAATGGAATAAATGATCCATATGAGAAATAAATACCTTACCTATATGTTAGGGATTGAAATGAGGAAGACAAATAAAGAAAATTGAAAAATATAAATGAATAATTGACAAGGACCTAACAAAAATAAATAACTCATGAAATGTGGGAGGAATTAGTCCTTCATTAGCCGAGAGGGGAAAAAGTTTAAAAATATGATATTAAATGATTATATTATATTTTCATGTTTTGGTCCCAAGGAATTACCAAATTGTGATCTAATCATATGAATCACACTAAAGAGAATCTTTGAGCCACATGGTTTTTTCACACTATAGAAAATACCTTCTAGGTCATCACATTTAAATGAAAAACAGTAATACATTAATATAATGAAATATATTTAAATCACAATACCATTTGAAAGTAAAAATAATTAGTAATGTTCCAAATGTACAAATATGAAATATTTAAAATATAATCATTGAATACTAATAAAAATTAAAATAAATATTCAATTTTAAATCAAATTTTATGATAGGGCCTATAATAATAATCGAGAATGAAGAAATTAAATAGCCATTATGAGAGCGTAATAAAAAATTGTAAAACATGATTTTAAAATGTACACTTATGAGAATCAATATATATATATTTAATAATTTTCATATAAATATATGTATAAACATAAAATGAGTGTTGTCTAACAAAATTTATATATATAACTATTTTTATTGGTAGTGACAATGTAACCAAGGAGAAACACACAATAAAAATATTATAAAAACAAAAAATTTCAAAACATTAATTCCCCAAATGAAAATAGAATCATGAAACAAAAATAAATAAATGTAAACCCTTAATAATATCAACAATTTTCATTATACATAAAAAAATAATTTAAATAATATATGAATAAATAGTAAATAGTAATTTAGGAAACATATGTAATATGCATGTATCCATTTAATATAATTGATTTTAATCCCTATGTTATAAAATAATAAACCAGATCCAATGATATGTAATGTGCCACACAAAATGGGGGAATAGAATCCCTATTTAATATATTATATAAAGAGGATAAATTATAAAATCAATATTTATATATATATATATACAATGATTTCCCACCTTATTTGCAATCCAACTTTCTACCATGAAACATTCACATGAGATAAAATGTGTGTTGAATAGTTGGTCCACAAAATTTGAAAATACAATCATGAACCATAGTAAAATCATTATGGTTATGATATATCAAAATTCATAGATTCCATATGTATTTTTATAAAAATTTTGAATTTCATTTTGTATACTCTGAATCCAAAAAACATATAAATATCAACAAGACTGGGCTGAAATTTGGGTAATGAAAAAAAATATTAAAAACAAGAGATATAATGGTGTAACCCCATTATATTTGATAATGTTTGTTTATAATTAATAAAATCATTATATTTATAGGAATTATATTCTAATAATGATAAAAAATCTAATTATTTACCATGGTAATATGTTTTAAATTATATTTAGAAATTAATATACTAAATGATGTGGTAAGTGCATTTGTCCATATTTTATTTTTTTAAATATGGGTATTAAAATTGTATAATCAAAGATATTGACATCAATAATTTCCATTTTTGTTGGATTTATGGGTTATATGTAGTCCATTTAAACTCTTACAATGATTACATTTAAGAATATCTTATGATCATTAATGTATAAATATTAAATAGAAATTAATAAAAAATTATGACATATTTTTTATAAAAATTTGTAAAAACATATATTCATTTATTAGAATACTTATTTATTTCAAATGGAAATATAAAATATAAATTTACAAGATTTAAATGTAAAATAGTATTTTATATCACTATATTAGTGTTATTTGGATAATATTATTTATATTGACACGCTAAGAGTTATGAATACCATAGAAGATAATATTACATATTGTATAACTTGTTTTATTTTTTTAGACTTCTCAGGGAGATGGAAAATATGGTGGGCCATGTCTTGAGAGTGATTTTTTCTATCATGACAATCCAATAAATAATAAATTTTCATCTAACCATTATACAGTTTTTTTGCAGAGACTATATGAAATTAATTTTGAAGTGGTTCACTATGATGGTATTATATGTGATATTATTATGATAATATAATGTCACATACATGATTATATTTTAATTAATTGTTATAAACCCTTATGTAATACATTGTGAAATTTTAATCATGATGTTTTGGTCACACCATTAACACTATAGACATCCTATGATATTGAAATACTGTTAGTATAATCTATGTGACCAGAAATATTTTTATTATCATTTACCTTATGGAATTGTATTCATTATTTATAGCATTGTTTATGCTAATGAATTATTTTCCAATGGGATTCATCCCTAATTTTAGTATAGGGGTCACATCATGGGATTGGGGACATCATGGATGTTTCACTATGTGCAGGAGACCACACATTAGTACTCACCCATAGTGGGATAAGTCCGTCCATGGCTAATAGGTTAGTTTTCTGATATGAGATAGTATTATTACATTAATAACAACATTGAAATGATAATTTCATATTATTTCTCACCCATAGTGTGGGGGGGGGGGGGGGTGGGGGTTATACATGATGTGAATTGTGAAATGAGATATGAAAACTATAATTGAGTAAGAGGGTACTATATTATAACACTTGAGAGATATGGTGTATAACACATAATCTATATGTGATGTGTTTTGATACATAGTTTTTGGAATCCCTATGTGCGTAAGAATGTTTTCATCGATTACCCTCATGATAGTGTACATGTAAGGGTAATGATATTGGATATGGGATATTGTTTTATTGGGAGGGGCCCTCCCTTAGTTATGGTGCATTGGTTATGAAATATGTATATATATTTACTATGGTGATAAGGCATGAGTCCAATTTATGTGTACCAAATGACTTCCTGGACATAATTTGATAACAATGTTATGTTTTCCAATCATGTTTCCATGGTTAACACCAAATAAACTAATGATTTTTCATTCATGATTTAGATAATATAAAAATTTATTTTCGCATTCATACATTAATTTTATATGATGGTGTATATATAGATAACATGTTAGCATAGTAATAAGTATTATTCATACACTCTTTATAGGGAACCTAATGTACATTCATACTATATGTATAGTTTTTTGGACATAAGTAGGATTAAAAATCATAATAATATTTATGGATGTATTTTAAGAGATAGATCTTATGGGGTCTATAGTCTTATTGTTGTGAATCATAATTTTTTTAAATAGTGTATTTTTTACTGGACATCAAGGGATGTGATCTTTAATCCATGTATTTTTTTTGTAATTTGTATCATTTTTTATAGAATATTGATATTATATTTAATTAATGGTATTATTTTAGTTGTGATTCCTTATAGTTACTATCATATTAAATAATAATTTTTCTATTAATATGATTATGTATGGGTTGGTATTAAGATTATTTTTTCCCTAATTGTTTTTAGACTTATTTTGCATGTATGAATCATATATACGATCTGGATGCATAAGAGAGGTCTTATGATGAACCATTCTCAATGACATATTGGTGATATATGTCTATTAATTGTAGTTTTTTATTTGTTAATTATTTTGTTATTTTATAAATAGTATGTACTTTTTGGGTGGTATGATTTTCTAAGAGTTTTTTTAAGGAAAATCAATTTTATATAACTAATAAAAATTATGTATATTATTAATATATTTTATGCAATTTTTTACTATTTTATATATATTTTAGTTGAGAAAATTTTTATAAATATTGGAATTTAATTTAAATATATATGAAATATGGCTAAATTCTATAATTTTTCAATAATAAAATAATCATAAATTATCTAATTAAATGATTGGTTAACCAATTATTTATTTTGACTAATTCAGATATTTTCTAATTTTTAATGTGATTTCAGCTATTAACATTGTAGTGTATAACCCAATAGTATTTTAATCTAATTATGATGTTTATTACACTTGGATTTTCTTAGGTTTACCCGAATATATTGTGATATGAATTTACAGTTTAGAAGCCCTTAAGAGGGTCGACTTTTTATTTTATATTAAAATGAAATTTTATTTTGTATTTTCAATAAATTTATATTATAATGAATATATTTTAAATATGAATCATAGGATATAACAATAAATTACCAATTTTTAGGTTTTCTTACACATTGACTGAAATATCAAATGTTGGTATCTTTTTATGGGTAGTTTATTCCATTTTTAGTATTTCATCCAAAATTATGGTCCATCTATTGGTTTATGTTTGGTTTGAGAATCCATAGAAACAAACACATCAATATATAGTATAACATAATTAGGGGAACACGATTTTCAAATGTATAGACAATCCGTACAAACAAAAATTGAAATATAGAAAGAAGTGTACACACATTAGGTTGGCAAATAAACAAATAATGTAGCATAACCATGATTTTCTTCCCATTTTTTTGGGAAACATTTAGTCTAATAGTTAGTACTAACAATGTTATACCTCATACAAATCATGGAAAATGATAATTAAATACATAAAAATTGTAATAAAAGACCACCCCACTAATTAACCCTAATATTCTCCTAATCGATCCTGAATCCATAAATTTTATTTTGGGATTCCATTATTTGCATCTTTTCTCTCTCAACCGCATTTACAGGTGGATATGTGTGCTGATAAAAGCAATGATCCTCTTCCAGTTATTAAGTATCCAGTTTTTCTTTCGTCTCTTGTTCTGTTAATTCCTTATTTCTTATTTTTATAGTTTCCTTCTGTTTATTGGTTCAGTGGAAATTTGATTTGGAAAATTCAGATCATAGACCCCTTTTCACATGTATCTTGATCTCACATCTAAGATATTGTAATCATCATCGGAGTGAACACAACTTATGTCCATTTTGTTGGATAATAAAAATTCTATGAAGGGATCCCTAATATTTTAATTTATATTTAAATCCATTATATGATGATAATATGTTCATATTTGCCTCCGTCCAACACATCTTATATAATTCATTATCATGACTTCCACTGAGAAAATGCCTTTGATGACATTTTAAATAAATTCTACATGGAATGTTTCATGACCCATCCCCCAAGACCTGTGTCGTGACTAACCCAAACCCCCCATGCATAGGCCATATGTTGGATACTGGCATCAGAAAGGTGTATCCCAAAATCGGGGAGGTATTGTATTAAAAACTGTACAAAAACATAGTCCATGAACAACTCAATATTTAACCATGAAGAAAAACAGCAGAAGTAATTTTTTGTACCAAAATTAAATGGGCCGGAATACAAGCACAACTAGAAGATAAAATACAAAATAAAATAGAAAATATCTCCTGAGATATTCCACCATGGATTCCAAACTAATGGGTATTTACAAATCATCTCTTTTGATCTCCACGTCATCTGTTCACCTCCTCGCACAGCCTTGTCCTAGCTGCTGATGACTCAGCCAAGCTGGTCGTCATCTACATAAGATACAACAAGGTGCCTGCGAAGCCCGTGCTGGGGTATGTATAAAAATACACAGGTGGGACCTTGAGACCAAAGAAGGTCTCTCATATTTCCACAAAAGGAAACCAAATCACAATATCTCAACTACAAATCACAAAGAAAAAACTCATCTCAAACAAGGTATACAACTCAGAGATTTGGAATTAAGATTATTAGTCTTATGCTATATCATTATACTCCATTTGGATGTTCCAAAACTGAACCCCAAATAATTTATTCCATTTTCTATCCATAGAGTGTCGTATTCACCGATCCACGATGACCCACTATAAACCTTGTCCCCATCATTTCGCGCACAGCTGATCCACATAGGATCACAAAAATACTGATCCAAAATGGGTCGCAATAATGTTGATTTATAGAGAGTCCATGTAATGATGATCCACATAGGGTATCTATAATTTTGATCCACACGGGGTCGCTATAATGCTAATCCACATAGGATCGCAATATAATTGATAGTCAGCCAAGGGATTCCCCACACTGGTGAGCATGAGTTCTTTAGTATCCTTTACTCAAGATATCAACCCGGCCTCATCATTCATGATGTTACCCAAATGATTATCCAAGGTAATTCAATTTTATTAGGGTCTAATCACGATAGATGATGTGTCTATAAGATGATCGGTTTGTGAGTCATAGGCATTTTAGTTCTTAGAGCTTAGTTTTATTCGGGTTCGATCCCACCCGGTCATATTCCAACATTCTCCAAAACACTTTTGGAATATCCGAAAGGACAATCTCATTCCATGGATTCCATCGCTATAAACGGGTCATCAAATGAGAATCAAGATTATGAGAAATGACATTTTAAGCATACCTCAGTCGGAAAGGGTCAAGTTATCATCCAACCCAACTAGCTCGGACCTGGGCCACACTAACCCGACCCATCCCAAAGTAGATTATCCGGCCTAAGTGAACTATATCATGGACTTTTTACAATAATCCATGGACCACCCCCCCTTGGGGTGACCCGACCCAATGGATGGTTCGGTCTGACAGACAGGCGACCGAGCGGGGTTTCTCCCCCTTCATGAACGACCAAGCTGTTTGGGGTATTAAATCTGTTGTACCACATGGTACATCCCTCATGTTAGCATGAACTGCATGTTTACGGTCCCCATTACCACTCTCGCATCATCTAATTAGTGGCCTCCTCCCTGCGGAGCACGAAGGAGAAATGCCTTCCTCCAACATGACCATCCGAGAGCCAGCCACCCTATTTCCACCATGACTCTATCCCCCCCCCCATGATGCACAATCGAATGCATCCCACTACCACTGCGGCTAGTGGATCTTCCTCAGGCCACAATGGGACCTCTGGTGGCCAGTTTTACCTTACAAACATGCTTACTGGCCTCCTAGTTAGTTTTCTTCACTATGTGTCTCCCAGATTTGAAATTCCATTGAGTTCAAACTCTGACCATGATGGACGTGACCAAACAAAGTAGCTGGGGTGCAAGACTTGTGTGTTTGGACTGCACCCCCATGTGATAGAATCATAACAAGAATGTAGCAATTAACGTGACATAGATAAACTAATACATCCACAACAAATCATTTTTTGAATAATGAGAAAAAAATTCCCTTGAATTTAAATAAAACCCCTATCTTGGACATTGTTGAAGATTCCACGTAATGGAGAAGAATAATTCATGTTTGATAAAGCAATCAACATTCATCGATTCATCATTGATTCCTCCAACATTTGTGTCTCCGTTAATCATCGGTGGAAGATCCCAAGGTACATTGCCTAAGCGTCCTCCATTCTGTCTCAATAACCCATGCCAGAGACCCACATAAATATTTGGGTAATGGTAATTAAGGGAATTAGAAATTAAGGAGGTTTGTTAATGAATGATCCTCTAAATTTCTAATGGTGTGGTTTTCAAAACTGGGGAGTAATGACATTAAATGTAATGAAAACTCAGCGGTCCAACCACCCCAACTCAACTATTGGAAGAATAATAAAACTAAAATTTTACGACAATTTATTATTCATTAAAATGTCAAAAAACATACATTTTCTCCCGAAATACTACAGTTGATGCTAAGCCTCCCTTAAGTGAATCTTGGAGCAGTAGATTCAATGGTTCCCTCATATTATTAATCTGAGCACTTGTTTAATTGATAGAAAATGATATGCCCTCATTTATTGAACATAAAAAAATATTAAAAAATCCACCCTGGGAACACTGGGATATAGAATCTAGCACTGTAAATTATTGAAGACTCATATTAAAATAAAATAAAAAAATTCTATAGACTTTCTAGGTCATTACATAATGGATTCCTTCTTATTGTTTTAACATTTGTTGAATGAAATGTTAATTTTAATTCCATTTAAAAGTGTTTATCATGTTTATCATACAAATATTGAGTGTATAACATAGATTTTAATTTATAAATTCAAATGTTTGGATTTTAATTAAATGTCTTCATCTATTTTATATTTTTTAAAATGATTTCAAATATATGTTTTTACATTAAAATGAAAAATCATTCCATGATATTATCTCTGTTTTGAACCATGTATCTTTGATTATTTTAAAAGGGTCATTAATTTTCACAGAAGAAGAAGGTAAACCCATGTATTGAGATAAATTAAAACAATTTAAAAAATAAAAATTCTCATTTAATGATTTAGTTTTAATTTTAAAAAGTTATTTCATTAAAAATTTGTTTTTTTTAATTTTAATGACTAATTTTGAAAGAATGAATGTATTAATAAACTTTTTAATGCTTATTCGTCTAAAAGGGTTTGAATTAAATGTGATTGAGTTTCATATCCCACCATTCTCTATTAAATAATTGTCTCATATAATAATCTCCTTTTTTAATTATTTATTTATTGCTGTTCTCAATTTTCATTATTTTAAAAGTGATTATTTTAAATGGTGGAGATTGCGGTGAAATTCAAATATGATTTACGGGAATGTTCCACTAATTTAATTTTTAATGGATCAAAACCATTATTTATATTGGTAGGGATCCTCAGGAAATTTTTATATCTTTATTATCTTAATCACCACATTTAACAAGTAATGCGAACATGGATAGTTTCATTGGATGATATAGATACATTCTTTAGAAGCCATATAAATCCATTTATAGATGATGCATATATAATATTAAACGTTCTAGTTGTGGAATTTTGTATATCAAATATGGATTTTGTGGAGATGATTTTCTTGAGATCTGTAATAATATATGTAATCTCAGATATTATTCTCTATAATTTTTTATAATTTTGTATATCAAATATGGATTTTGTGGAGATGATTTTCTTGAGATCTGTAATAATATATGTAATCTCAGATATTATTCTCTATAATTTTTTATTATGTATTCAATGGATACCTCACTATCATACCATAGTTTACCTTTGACCTAAAAATATATGATTCTCATTATATTATGGTATTTTATGTCAATATATTGAATAATATTTTAAATTCATGATTGGTTACTAGTATATACTGATCAAATTATTATTACTATGAATCATGACTATATGTTATTGACTATACTATATATTTTTACATTCAGGTTTACATTATGTTAATTTGATTACAATATGATTATAACTTGTAAAAGGAAATTATATGATATTGATAAAAATACATTTTAAATGGTGAAATTTCATGTTTTACATTTCTCGATTGATAAATTATGTTTAAATCAATATGAAATTATTTTTAAATAATGAATCATAATCACTTTTATTTACTCAACATTTATAATAATTGAATTATATTAGGATTTACATGTATATAATGTTAGATAGGATCACACTAGACACTATAACTAACACAAATCAGGAAGCATTTAGTACATAAACCACTTTTTCATCTTCTGGGAAGTTCGTGTGATTTCATTTTTCACTTTTGGTTAATACGTGATAAAGGGAAGCTGACATGGGGATTGTGGGATGAAATCATTCCCACTGTATATTTCTTGATTCTGTTGTTCAATTATATATCCCATAGAGATCATGATAGCTCATAATAATTGTGTAAAATTGGAATAGTTATGGTTTTAGATGGTATTCTGGGACTTTTAAATATAAATGATGAAAGTACATTTCTTTCTTAAAAAGGAAGAACAACTTTTTTAATTCACTAATGCTATTTTGGGGGATTCATGGTTCAATGGATAATAAAAATGTATTGAGACTCAATCGGCAGTTCATGAGAGGTTTCTTAATCACCAACACACCATAAATATACATTAGTTGTGTGGTATGTGGGTACATGGGACTATCTTATAATTTTTTGGTTTCTTGATGACAATTGAGATTTCGATTCCAAATGTGGAAATGATTTTATTTTAGTAACATTTTTTATGTTTTGGGTTGGAATAGAATAAGGACTATAACTAAATTTCTGATTCACTCCCTCATAATATATTAGGAATCATTGCGATTGATCTTGATATTAATCTAGGAAATGTATTTTTGTTGTGGTTTGGGCTACTATCCCATGCAATTAATCTATGAATAGTTGAAATCTATATTTACCGTGTATTAATTTAATATTCTTGCCCAGATGAAATCTCATGTTTTTAGTTAGTATGATATCTTTTAATTATGTTCATGTGTTCTCTTTTTTTTCTATTTAAACTTTGGAACATGATGTCAATTATAAATCTAATTATAAAACATTATTAATAATTAAACAATGTTTTTATTGAGTTAATTTAGAAATATTTTCAATTTCCAAAAATAGAATTTCCAAAAATCATTGTAGTTGAAAAATAATTTCATGATAGGAATCTAAATTTTTTATAGAAACCATTTTAAAATAAATTGTTTTCATGTTTTTGAAAATTAAATGGATCTAATAATTTGTAATTGGAATTTTTTATATTCAAAAATATTAAAAAATTTATGATTTTTTTAGTGGAATTAGGAAAAAATTATGGATTTTATATAAGATTCCTTATTTTTAATTGAATGATTAATGTTCATCATATTGTGAAAATTCAATCATTTTGAAATATTTAATACATTGACCAAGTCATTAATATATTTATTGAATGGTTTTAGACTGTTTCTATTCAGTTGGGGTTTTTATTAGTTCTGATTTGAAGATGGTATTTTTGCTGATGTTATAATGTATAGCCCAAGAAACATCCATGAATGATAAAATCTTCATTCAATGGTATGGATTTTTTATTGGTCGATAATGTTTTTCATAAGGGTAATCTATTATTAATGATTTTAGACATATTCAATATCAATATGTGGATCTAAAAACCAAAAAGACATTGAACCCCATACATTATTTCATTCATTTTAACAAATATTAATATTAAGGATAAAAGGTTATCTTGAGTAATTAAGGTGGAATGGTGATGTGTTTTGGATCATTAACAATCATAACAATCAAGAAGATCTAAAGGTAAATCCTATAAATTAATTTTTTCAGGATCCTAAAAATGTGTGGTGGACTCTATAATTCTACATTAATTGTATGAAGGAATTTAATAGTAATTAATCAAGTCATTAATCATTTAGTTTATTTATCTTGATGATAGGAAGAAAAATATTTTTTATAATTAAATGAATATTGTTCATGATGAGATATAAGTTTTAGATTATTTGAGGAAATTTTAATTGTTGGTTTATTTCATAGATTGGGTTTTTTGTGACTATATTTGTATTTAAATATATTTTAAAATTGTATTTATCCAAACTATTTAATATCTATTGTACATTTCTGAATTATTTCATTTTTTGAGACACTAGATTAGGATTTTCATATAAAGTATAATTATAAAATTTCATGAAGGAAAAAATGAATCATTCATGGTTGAAAATTTAAATTTTTCTCAAATAATAATGATATATTTTGTTTGATTATAGTATAGAGAACTTGATAATCTCAGGATTTTTTTTTCTAAAGATTTGAAATTTTTTTAAATAATATGGTTATTTGGGTAATATTAAGAGGTATTATATGTAGTTTGGATATAATATGATGTTTTTATAAGTACAATTAGATCAATGGTATGTGGTTGTATGTGTTTCAAGATAATATTGATCGAACTATATGTCTCATTATTAATCATTAAATAAATTAGAGGATCTTCTAACATATAGTTTGTAAATCTGGTTAATGTTGATCCATCCTTTTTCTACATCGTAATAGAAATTATTTGAGAATTCATTTCATGGAATTTTTATCTTTGGGGAAAAAATTTAGTTATCTTGTTTTTTTATGATATTTTAGAGTGATATCTTTTTACCATGGTATTAATTGTGTGCTTAGATTTGATTATTTAATTTTTTTTCTGAGGCTCTGATTAGAAATCCTACATTACCATCATGTACATAATTAGGATAAAAAATAATGTATCTTGTATACCATGTTTTTAGACATTATATTATTGGTGTATAGTAATATTATTATTTCATATGGAAAATCATATTTATTTGGATGATTCATTCTTGTAAATAATTTGGTTTTGAAAAATATATATTATTCATGGATAGTGGTGGATGTATATTCTTTGGATCGAAAAGGATTTTTTTCCAATGTTAAAAAATTTTGATGATTTGTTAAATGGTTGGGATACCAAATCTAGGCGTCCCATATGTATCTCTTTTGCATTCATGTGATGATATTTTTGTGTTGATTTTATTTTGTGATTATTTTTTAAAAAAATTTAATGTCTCCCTCCATCACTATGGACCTTCCACCCCAAAATATGAGTTAGTGAATTATTATTGTGTTTCAATGTTATATAATTTTTTCTAGATGATAATTATTTATATAATGTCAAATTGTTTTGGAGGTTGTAACATCCCAATAATTGAATTATATTTTTTATCTCATTTATTTTAGTTTCCTAGTATTATATCATTTCATGGTTTTAATCAATTATCTCTTTGGATATTTATGAAGGTTTTCATGACTATGCATATATTTTAGAATTTTTTTAAAACGATTGAAAAAATTGTGAAACATTTTATTATTATAGTTAGGGTTTCAAAACAATATTATACTTATAAAAACTATGTTGCCACACCATGGGGCCTTGAGATATAGGGTCACATGGTTGCACATAGTTGAAATGAACATGTAGCCTTACTATAGAGATATTATAGTGGATCTATTTTCTGATCATGAGAAGGCCCATAGACATTTATAACCCTGGGAACCATCCCAGGAAATAGTTGTAATGTTAATTAAAGATGAAAATATTCAGTGTAGTTATACAATGTTTCTATTTTAATCCTCTTGTGGTTGATTGGAGGTTAGGTAACTGGGATATATTCTCACTAATATCATTTTCTATATTACTATATCAAGTAATTACATTAATATGTGACAATATAGATCTATTATGGTCATATTCATTACATTACAAGTACTTACAACTATGATTTCAATCAATTAATAATAATTTTATTATTAATAAATTATAGATATGTTCATAATTCAAAAACATTAAAAAATTATGATTAATTCTGTAACATCCAATGTACTTAATAAATAATATATATTCTTATCTATGTCTATTAACGAATTAGATAGTGTTTTAGAGTCAAAAAATGAGAATAAATCGAATCTTAAGCAGGGAATACACTAATATTTTTAAAAGATTGTTTTACATCCATTTGATTGAAAAACTTTTTTAAATAAAACATTTGAAAATTTTATAATAAATATTTTTCAAAATATAAATATTCTTTATGATTTGGTCCTTTAAATTTACATTGGATAATTTTTTGGAATTTTTCTGACAATGTTAATTTTTTAATGAATAGTAAAAAATATTGCATTTTACATCAAAACTGTTTTTTCATCTAATTTAATTATATGGTTAAATTATCTTTTTAATTGTCTTAAAGTGTAATTATAATATATTTTTACAATCTATTCCAACGGTGTTTGTTATAATTTATTTCACTTAGGAATTGGGCATAAACAAGTGCCAAACTTTTCATAGATATTGTTTAAAAAAAAAACCCTCTATTTGTTTTGACAACAGAGATTATTATTAAATTAAATATTGAAATTTATATGTTTGGAATTTGGTAAAATGGATTCCATATTTGTAATCATAATTTACAAATTGTGTAATTAAGAATATTTTTTTTGGACATTATGAATAATAACGACGGTAATTATCTTTAATTATCTTGATTAAGTAATAATCGGGTAGTTATGGATAATAAAATAATATTATAATATTAAACAATGACCCCAAAATTTGTCCTAATGCAACTGGTTGTTTCATGGCCGACCATGGGATTCCTTTTTCCAGACATAGTGACCCCATGGAATCACTTTTGGGTGAATGTGACACTTTATAATTTTATTTTTAAAGAAAGCAGAATATCACTGAAGAATATATCACCCGAGTAAAAAAAATTTAGTTCTGTCTGTGTAAAGGATCTCTTCGACTATAAATAGTAATTGTAAATATAAAATTATATCCTAAATCATAGTATTTTTTTTTATAATTTTTCGACATTATATAATTTAAATTATCCATGACATCATGATGATGCAGCGATTATCTCATTAATGAATGATTTAACTAAAATGAAAATATAATGTAAAATATAACACATTCACTTGTCAAAAACATATTGGATGAGTATATTTAGAACCCTTATCACCTTATCCTAGAAATATATCAATGTGGGACCTTTAAAATCCGAAATTTATTTTAAAATAAAGTAACATTTCATTACTTTCCAAGAGTGCCCCTCCTCTTCTCTTATAAAAGTCCCCCACCTCTACTTATTTACACACACCTCACAAGCCATTGGCTCGGACAAGATATGGTAATTTTGTCTCTCTACATCACACTATTAATCGTATAAGCCTTTCCTTTGGTAGAAATCTCTTCAAGAAACCCTTTTGGGAAAAACCAAGAGGAGTTACCCGATTTAAAGGTAAAGACTTCTCTAATGTTCTTTTGTTTTATTTTTCTTCCCCAATCCCTAGAATCTTTTTATTCATTTATTTTGTAACAAAACTAGTATATTAAATATAATATGACGTTTTTATAATATTTATTTGACCTACACATACACACACATAAATTTAATGGTTAAAGAGCATATTGTTTCTGTGGAAGGAGAATTTCTGGATCACGAAAGGATGATTGTATAATATTCCTCTAACACCTTCAAAGGTGGACATTAAGATTTAACTATATTTATATATGATATATAATATGTTTATGTTTTCCTTATGCTTATATATTTTTAAATTTATGGAATACCTTTATGGTTTACAGTATGGGTAAACGTGATATCTTCATTTTAGCAAGTGTAGAATACCGCCCCCTCAAAGTGATATGATTCGTTAATGATATATGTGGGAAGAATAAATGATGGAGTTAATGATATTATATATGATATTATACTGGATTTATAATATACCTTTATATCATTATTATTCCAATCCATAAAATACGAAATAGAAATGAAAGTAGCGTTCATGCGTACGTACGTCTTACCGTCTCCATGAATGGTCCATTTCATTTCTTACCTCTAAATGTTATGTAATATTATAGTTGAATGTATATAATGGATATATATTATATATATGATATCTAAATCATGAATATAATTTTAGATATATTGTATATTTTACCACATGAACAACTTGTAATTATAAAGAGTTTATTTTTGACTCAAGTAACATTGATCGACAAAACGACCATTATTATATTAAATAATTACATAGTGTTCACAACATGGTAATATGTGATATAAAAGGAACAATTAACTTGAAAAAGGTTCCTATAAAAGTAGAAATTAACTCAAGTAAATTATTCATGGGTTTAGAGAACGATCAAGTCAAGTCGGACCCGAGGTATAGGACTTCGTCTCAATCACCATACATTGAGGCATATTTTGTTTTATACACAACATTCCTTCATAGGGGGTATAAACCCATTTGACTTTTACATTTATTCAAAAGGAATCTTTTTATAAGAATAATTTAATAAATGAGAAAAGGGAATGTTTTTTTGTCATAGGAATGTGGCGATAACAGCTTCTCCGCCGCCGTGACCATTATTTTAGTTTTAGCTTCCCCTAAAATCCATAAACTTTTTAAAATGAAAAAATAAATACCATGTTTTACTTTTCTTTTATTTTGGTATTGAAAATGGTTTTCATAACTTCTTTATATCAGTATTTTGTATTGATATATTGTGGTTGAAATGTCGAAATGTTTTGTTTCCTTTATGCATGATTTATGTGACATGATTATGTTATGGTTCTTGGAAATTGTTATGAAGACAGGTGGTTCTGTGATAAACTAAGGGTGTGTGAGCTCGATATATCTTTCTAATTCATTGCGTAACTCGAATGGGTCAAACGTTAAGGTTCTTATGATGTGATTTGGGGAATATACTGTGATGGGTATTCCAAACGTAACCATGACGGTTAATCCTTACGTAAGAATGTTATGAATTCCTCAAGTTACCTTTATGTCTTATGATTTCTATGATTTATTCATGATTTGATGATGTATGTTAAAGTGATTATGTTTTATGAGTAAGGTATGATTTCATTAATTCTTATGTCTACAGGGACAAATGTTTTCATTTCGTACTTCCATATCCCTTAATGAGCTTTTTATGCTCATCCCATGTTTTTGAAAAGTTTTTCACAAGTCAAGGGAAAGGTACATGATGTGATGATAGTGTGAAGGATGTTTCATGAAAAAATCCATGTTTTGTTTTAAATATGTTTCCTTTTATGGGAAAAGTGAATATTGTCTTTAATATAACCACCCTGTTTAAATGTGGAATGTAATGCATGATTTATGATCTAATTTTATAAAACTATAAACCCGAAAAGATCCTCAATGTGTAATATTGTAATAACTTGTGATTATGTAATGCTTAAGGCTGGGGCCTTATAGTTGGTATCAGAGGTTGGTTGAGATAACATTAGGAGTTAGAATTATAATAAATGATTATCCAAAAATATATTTTTTATGGTAAAATTGATATGATATAGCATTTGAATATTACCATGTTGCTTCATCTAAGACATGTTTGTTCAGAATTTTTTTTGTAGAGGAAACAAGGAAGCTGTGATAGGAAGGCATACAGAAGGAAATGACCTTCTGAATCAGCATCCTGAGTTGGTCGGTATTGTAACTGAACAGTTTGTTGCAGTAATGGCGTAGTTAAATTAAGAGATAAATGGTGGTGGTATCCATGCACGAGATCAGCCAGATCAACCGTAGATGAACATGTTAGTGGTGGAAAAATTCGTGAGGCAACATCCCCCATTATTTAAAGGATCATCAGAACTAGTTCTAGTTGAAGGGTGGATTAATTCTCTACAGAATATTTTCGTTGTCATGGGGTGTTGAGACAATCAAAAGGTTAGTCTTGCAATTTAACATTTGGAGGGTGAAGCAGATCAGTGGTGGTTGATGGTTAAAAATATCAGGGAAGCTGATGCGATTTATGCACTCGACTGGGATGAATTAAATGGTATGTTTCATGATAAGTATTTTCCTAAGTCTATTCGACATAGGATGGAAAAACAATTTTTGGAATTGAGGCAAGAGGATGACTCAATGGATGCTTATGAATAAGGGTTCACTCAATTGGCAAGTCATGCTCCAAATTATATCCGAGACCTTGATAGTAAAATCAATCGTTTTAACTCAGTGTTAAATACAAAATTTCGAAGTGCGTTTAATTTTAATGAGTTAAATAGTTATGAAAAGCTTGTTCGATGTGATGAAAAGGTGGAAATGGAGTTTGTATATCATCATGTGTTATATAACAACCAACAGAAGAACAGATCTATGTGGTATGAGAAAAGGGATGAATTCGTCAAAAAGGTCTGATGGTAAGAAAACAATGTTCTCAGTTTGTGATAAATGTGTTAAAAGGAATTATGGGGAATGTATTATGAATTCTAGAAAGTGCTATAGAGGTGGTAAGATTGGACATAAGGCTCGTGATTTCACTGAGAATGATCAGGGTGATTCTAAGACCAAATTTTATTTACAGTTAGTGAAATGTTTTAAGTGCAATGAGATGGGTCACTATACAAACGTGTGTCTGACAAAGAGCTAGAGTGATGGGAAGCATTTAGACTACAAGAGGAAAGGGGTGGTGAAATCCTTTGAAACTACTTTACCAGCTTTTGGGCCATCAAATGAGGTGGTATCGAGTGATTTTTTTGTTTTTTCAGATTATGCCAGTGTGTTGTTTGATTCGGGGTCTACACATTCCTTTATCGCTGAAATCTATTCTAGTAAAATGGGAATACCATCTCATAAAATAACTCATGTACTTGTGGTAAAAACACCTGGGGGAAATGTTGAGGAAAAATAATTTATAAGAATTATCCTATCCTTATCCTTGGAAAGAACCTACTTGAAAACCTTATTGTTTTACCTCTAGTAGAGTTTGATGTTATCCTGGGTATGGACTGGCTCTATATTTACAATGCTAAAATGGACTATAGATCTAAAGAAGTTTCTTTTAAAAAATACTTTCATTTTTTGTACAAGAATGAACCCTTACTATTGATAACATATCAAGAGGATGAGAAACTTGTAAAAGATGGAAATGAATGTTACCTTGCACATATTGTTGAAAACAAAGGAACTGTTCAGATTAATGATGTTCTAGTGGTAAATGATTATACAAATGTTTTTCCTGATGAGTTGCCTAAAATAATACCAGCTCAGGAAGTTGTGTTTACTATTGAAATAGTTCCTGATGCTAATCCAATTTCAAAACCCCCTTATCAAATGGATCAAATTGAACATTTAGAGTTAAAGGATCAATTGCATGATTAATTAGAGAAAGGTTTCATCTGACCTAGAATATCACCATGGTGTGCTGCTGTCTTATTTGATAAAATTAAAGATGGTTCTATGAGACTTTGCATTGATTATAGAGCCTTGAATAACATCACTATTAATAAAAAATTCCCTTTTCCTCATATCGATGCTTTGTTTGATCAGCTCCAGAGAGCTATGTTTTTTTCAAAGATTGATCTGAGATCGGGGTACCATCAGTTGAAGGTAAAGAAAGAAGATATTCTGAAGACTGTGTTTCGTACAATATATGGCCATTATGAATTTTTAGTTATGCCTTTTTGGCTATCTAATTCACCTGCAATATTCATGGACCTTATGAATTGAATTTTCCATGAGTTTTGGATACGTTTGTGGATGTTTTCATTGATGATATTTTGGTGTTTTCTAAAACTAATGTGGATCATGATATACATTTAAGGGTTATTTTTTAAAACATAAATGAAAAGAAATTTTATGGGAAATTCAAGAAGTGTGAGTTTTGGTTGAAAAAATTTTCTTTCATTGGTCACATTGTTTCTAAAGATGGGATAACTGTTGATCTTGGAAAAACAAAGGTTGTAGAAGAATTGCCAAGACCCACAAATGTAACTGGGATTCGTAGTTTTTTCGGTTTGGCAGGCTATTATATAAGGTTTGTTAAAAAAAATTCCTGGTTATCTAGTCCAATGACTAATCTAACTTGGAAGGGTGTTAAGTTTATCTAGACAAAAGAATGTGATGATTGTTTTCCGGAACTGAAAAGAAGATTGGTGAATGCACCATTCTTGGCACTGCCTTCTAGGAATAGAGAGATTGTTATCTACAATGATGCTTTGGTTGCGTCCT
Organism: Viscum album; assembly: GCA_963277665.1. Classification (NCBI taxonomy): domain Eukaryota; kingdom Viridiplantae; phylum Streptophyta; class Magnoliopsida; order Santalales; family Viscaceae; genus Viscum; species Viscum album. Next base: position 1,779,086,694 of record OY728121.1, on the reverse strand, counting down.
AATGCAGAATGATCAGGTAATTGGTTCTGCTTCACATCAGTTAAAAAATCATTAGGTAAATTACCCTACACATGATTTGGAATTAGATGCTGTTATTTTCGCTTTAAAAATATGGAGGCATCATTTGTATGGTGTAAAGTGTGAATTATATACTGATCACAACAGTTTAAAGTATATATAAACTTAGAATGAATTGAACATGAGATAGAGGAGATGGCTAGAATTAATCAAGGATTATGATTGTAATATTAATTACCATCTAGGAAAAGAAAATAAAGTAGCTGATGCCTTGAGTAGAAGAAGTAATTCTTTATTAACAATGTTGTGTCTAGAAAGTGATACATTAGTTATGGATTTGATGAAATTTGGAATAGAAGTGGTTGGTGCAAGATATCATTCTGTTTCATTTCAAGTATCAGTGAAATCTTCTCTGTCAGATAGAATTATGCAAGCGCAGAAGCAAGACGGTGAGTTGCAGAAAAAGGTACAGCTGCTTCAGAAGGATAAGTTTCCTGAATTAAACATTTATAATGATTGTGATTTGAGATTTGGGAGGAGATTGTGTGTGTTGTGTGATTCAAAGTTTAAGAGAGAGTTATTATGTGAAGCTCATAGTTCTCCGTTTTCAGTTAATCTAGGAAGTACTAAGATGTATAGAGATATTCAGAAGTATTACTGGTGGTACGAAATAAAAAGTGATATTTCTAATATTACTGTGAAGTGTTTGACATGTCAAATGGTTAAAGTAGAGTGGAAGTTAACGAAATAGATGCTTCAGCCTTTACCAGTGCCAAAGTGGAAATGGGAGGATATATCCATGGACTTAGTTGTGGGATTTCCGAAGACACCTCTAGGTAATAATGCAATCTGGGTTATAGAAGATCGCTTGACTAGATCTTCTCATTTCCTTTCTATACGAGATACATTTTCCCTAGATCAACATTCCTGGTTGTATCTTAAAGAGATAGTCAGGTTACATGGAGTTTCTCTCTCCATTTTATATGATCGTGATCCCAGGTTCACTTCTATCTTTTGTAAAGACATTCAGAATCCATTGGGTACTGAATTAAATTTTAGTACATCTTTTCATCCTCAATCAGATTGGCAGTCAGAATAAAAAATTCAGACTTTGGAGGATATTCTACGTGCTTGTTCAATGGATTATCAGGGAATTTGGGACCAACATCTTTCTTTGATTGAGTCTTCTTATAATAACATTTTTCATTCCAGTATACAGATTGCACCATTTGAGGCATTATATAGGAAGCTGTGTCAAACTCCAACTTTCTGGGATGATGTGGGTGAAAGAATGTTGATGGTACCGAAATTGGTAGAAGATTTGTTAGGAAAAGGTCAGCTGATTCAGAGAAACGTAAGAATAGATCAGAGTAGGTAGGAGAGTTATGCAGACAATAGGAGGAAGGATCTCTCTTTTGAGGTAGGTGATCATGTTTTTCTAAAAGTATCACCATGGAAATGTGTGATGCGATATGGTAAGAATGAAAAGTAGAGTCCAAGGTTCATTGGAACATATGAAATTTTGGAGAGTGATGGATCAGTTCCATACCAAGTGGCATTACATCTGATTTTATCTCAGGTACAAAATGTTTTTCATGTTTCAATGTTGAAGAAGTGCATGCCAGATCCATCTCATGTTTTGAGTCCAGAGTTAGTTCAGCTGGAAGAGAACCTGTCTTATGAGGAACAACCAGTCCATATTTTTGACCACATGGATCAAGTGTTACAGAATAAGGTGAATCATCAAGTAAAGGTTTTGTGTAAAAACCACATGAGTGAAGAGGCAACATGGGAATCTGAAAATGCAATGAGGGATAAATACTCTCACTTATTCGATAAGTAAATAAATTACAGGGTCACAATTTTCTAAAGGGGGGAAGGATGTAACATCACATGTAAGTAATGAATAATATATATTGTTATCTATGTATATTTATTAATTATATATTTTTTAGAGGCATAAAATGAGAATAAATCCAATTTTAAGCCTGAAATATACTAATATTTTTAAAAGATATTTTTACAGCCTTTTGATGGAAAACAATTTTTAAAAAACAAATATGAAAATTTTAAAAGATCTATTTTTAAAAATAAGCTTATTATTTATGATTGGTCAATTGAAATTTACATTGGATAATTTTCTGTATTTTTCTGACAATGTTCATATTTTTAATGAATAGTGAAAAATACTGCATTTTACATCAAAACTGCTTTTTCATCTAATTTAATTATATGGATAGATTATGTTTTTAATTGGTTTTAAAGTGTAATAATAATATATTTTTACCATTTAATCCAATGGAGTACATTAGAATTAATTTAACATGGGAATTGGGCATAATAATGTGACAAACCTTCCACAGATATTGATTAAAAAATACACGCTATTTGTTTTGACAACATGAATTATTTTTAAATTCAATATTTCAATTTATATCTTTTGAATTTGGTAAATTGGGTTCCATATTGGTAATAATAAGGTCCAATATATGTAATTAGTACTCTTATGTTTTTGGACATTATGAATAGTAACGATGGTAATTATCTTTAATTATCTTGATTAAGTAGTAATCGTGTAGTTAAGCATAATAAAACCATATCATAAAATTAAAAAATAACCCCAAAATGTTTCCTAATGCTACTGGATGTGTCATGTCCGAAAATGGGATGCTTTTTTCCAAACATAGGGACCCCATGGAATCACTTTTTGGTGAAAGTTACACCTTGCCATTTTATTTTAAAAGAAAATAGAAAATCACTAAAGAATGTATCACCCGAGTAAAAAAAATTTGTTTTGTCTGTGTAAAGGATACCTTAGACTATAAATATTCATTTTGAAGATAAAAAAATTTCCTACATCATAGTATTATTTTTATAATTTTTAGATGTTATATAAATTAAATTATTTATGACATCATGATTATTCATTGATTATCTCATTAATTAACTATTTAAAAAAATGATCATATAAAGTAAAATCTACGACATAAACTTGTCAAAAACTTATTAGATGAGTATATTTCTAACCCTTATCACCTTATTCTAGAAATATATCAATGTGGTACCTTTAAAATTAGAAAATCATTTTAAAATAAATAAACCTTTCTTTACTTACCAAGAGTGCCCCTCCTATCCACTTATAAAAGGCCCCCACCTCTACCTCTTTACACACACCACTCAAGCCATTATCTCGGCCAATATCTGGTCATTGTATCACTCCACATCCAAAACTTCATCCTACAAGCCTTACCATATGCAAAAAGCCCTTCAAGAAACCCTTTTGGTATAAACCAAGAGGATTTACCCGATTTAATGTTAAAGAATTCTCTAATGTTATTTTGTTTTATTTTTCTTCTCCAACCCCCTAAAATATTTTTATTCATTTAGATTGTAACAAAACTAGTATCTTAAATATTCTAGGATTTTTTTATAAGAATTATTCGAGCTACAATTACACACACCTACATTTAATGGTTAAAGAGAAAACTGTATCCGTGGATGGCGAATTTCTGCCTCACGAAACAATGATTGTTCAATATTCTTCTAACACCTTCAAAGGTGGAAATTAAGATATCACTATATTTATATATGATATATAATATGTTTATGTTTTACTTAAGATTATTTATTATTAAATTTATGGAATAACTTTATTGTTTCCATTATGGGTAAACACGATATCTTAATTTTAGGAAGTGTGGTCTACCGCCCCCTCAAAGTGATTTGATTCGTTAATGCCATTTGTGGGACGTATAAAGGATGGAGTTAATGATATTATATATGATATTATACTGGAATTATAATATACCTTTATATCATTATTATTAAATTACATAAAATATGAAATAGAAATTAAAGTAGCGTTCATGCGTACGTATGGCTTACCGTCTCAATGAAAGGTGCATTTCATTTCATTCCTCTAAATGTAATGTAATATTATAAATGAATCTCTATAAAAGATATATATGATATATATGATATCAAAGTCATGAATATAATTCTGTATATAAAGGATATTTTACAACATGAACAACCTGTAATTATAAAGAGTTTATTTTTGACTCATGTACGAATGGTCGAGAAATCGACCATTATTAACTTAAATAATTACATAGTGTTCATAACATGGTAATAAGTGATATAAAATGAACATAGAAGTTCAAAAAGGTTCCTAAGCATGTAGAAATTAACTCTAGTTTATTATTTATGATGGTAAATAATGATCAAGTTATGTCGGACCTAAGGTATGGGATTTCGTCTCAATCTCCTTTCATTGAGGCATATTTTGTTTTATATACAACATTCTTTTATACGGTTTATAAACCCCTTTTACTTTTACTTTTATTCAAAAGGAATCTTTTTTATGTGAAGCGTTTACTAAACTACCAAAGGGACTGTTTTTTTGGCGTACGTATGCGTCGACAACGACTTCTCCACCGCCATGACCATTATTTGAGTTGCAGCTTCCTCTACAAGCCATAACATTTTTTTAAATGAAAAAAATACCATGTTTTAATTTTCTTTTATTTTGGTATTTAAAATGGTTCTCATAATGTTATTATATTAATATGTTGTATTGATATATTTTGATTGAAAAGTGGAAATTTTAGTTTTCCTTTATGCATGTTTTTTGTGATATGATAATGTTATGGTTCTAGGGAATTGTTATGAAGACGTGTGGTTCTGTGATAAACTAATGGTGAGTGAGCCCGATATAGCTATCCAATGCATTGGGTAATGCGAAGGGGTTAAACATTAAGGTTTCTCCGAAGAGATTTAGGGAATATACTGTGATGGGAATTCCAAACGTAACCATGAGGGTTACTCCCTACGTAAGAATGTTATGAATGCCTCAAGTTACATTTATGTCTTATGATTTCTATGATTTATTCATGATTTTATGAGGTATGTCAAAGAGCTAATGTTTTATGAGTAACATATGATTTCAGTAATTTTTATGTATACATGGACTAATGTTTTCATTTTGTACTTTCATATCCCTTACTGAGCTTTTTATGCCCATCCCAATTTTTTGAAATGTTTTTTATAGGTCAAGAGAAAGGTACATGATGTGATGAAAGTGTGAAAGAAGTGTCAGGAATAAATACATGTTTTGTTTTAAATATTTTTCCTTTTATTGGGAAAGTAAATATTGTCTTTAATGTAACCACCTTGTTTAAATGAGGAATATAATGCATGATTTAGGATCTAATTCTCTAAAACTCTAAGCCTGAAAATATCCTTAATGTGTAATCATGTAATCACTCAAGATTAAGTAATGTTTAAGGATGGGGCCTTATAAATTCTATTGTGAAATATGATTTGATCATAATTTTACCTAATGTCACATGGAATGGGATTGTTCTAATGTTTTCATTAATTGGAAAATTATATGTTTCATCAAATTAACATTAAATAAATTTATCAAGGTTACCATATTGAAATTTTTGTATTATTCTCTGTATTTATCATTAATGTGAAATAAATAAAGTTATTAGAATTGTGTGAGTTATTCACATGGAAGAAGGGGTTAAAAAAACAAATTAAATGTATTTAGTCATTTTAAAATTTCAATAATTCCTTTGAATGGTTTAGGATTTCATTGAATTAATTGATTGCATTATATGATTATTTTTAATTATTTTAATGTTTTTTGAAAGGAATGAGGCATGATTAAAATTATGATTACATAACTGTATTATTATATTGAACTGGTATTGATGAATCTTCATGTTCTAGTTAGAAAATTGTGATAATTAATATTGTATGTAATCCTATATTGTAACATATTTTATTTTTATGACTCCTTCTAGGGGGTCATTGATAATTAATTGTTTACTATGATTGAGTCTTTGGGTGAGAGTGAGATGTGCTTTGAGGGCATGTTACCATGATTTATATCTTGATGGATTATTCCCAATATAAATTATGATAAGGATCCTTATTGGATGCTCAAAAATTATTTTATTACTAACCCCATTTGAAAAGTCATGGAATACAAGATATAATAGTGTAATGATCATGATTTCTACATCACTAGTGGTCTCAAAACCCGTCTCATTGATCGATAGTGAACATTAAAGTTTCAAGAAACATTAATGCTTCCACGAAGGTAGGTGTGTGTGGAACAGATTATCATAAGTAACATGAGAATATGTATGATTAATGATTATTCATATTCATTTTTACTATATAGTCAATGATTTAATCAATATAGTAACTAGGTTTTATCCACAGATTTTAAATACAATATACATAATACAATAAGACATTCATTATATCTTCTTAGAAGTAGAAATTACCTATATGATTTTTGTTGGTATTTAATGAACTATTTTTTGTTGTTACAGTCCATGACACTATTGTATTTTCTTGTTTTTTGACATTGATCTGATGTCAATATTCAGCAATTTTCTTAACTATATTACTCTATCTTCTGTAATGGTTTTCAATGAATTTAATAAAAAACAATATTTTTAAACAATGATATATAATGTTTTAAATGATTTTTTTGATAAATCAGTATTATATTTCTTAAACTCTATATTTATAATAATATTCATAATCACTATATATTACTTATAATTGTGAAAATTTCAATTATATTGTCATGTAATTCCATGGAATTATTTTTCTAGAATTATATGGGTCTCAATTTCTAAAACCCTTATTACACTGATTAGTGTAAAAGTTAATTTCTGTTATTAGTAATGGTGAACATGGATTTATTTTTATTTTTGGGTTAGAGATAGTCTATCCATTTCCATGTGACATGATTAATGGTGGGTGTTCATGTACAACCAGGAGATGGGTTTTTGGAATCATAGTTATACCTCGAATTTTGAATATCTTCCTTTTAAAATATATTATTGATCTAATGTATCTATATAATGATGTTTAAATAGTGTACTATTTTTTATATAACATTTTTCGGTGATATCACTCCCAATTGATATTTACTGATCATCTTGTCATTGCAACTTTCCATTGGGGATCAGGAACAATTATTGGTTAAGTGGAAAATTTACTAGTATGTAGATTTAGATGGGATTCAGTGTATGTTCATCAAACGAACTAAATTAAAATTGTTATACTATTATAAAGTATAATTATTAAATTATAACACAAATAATTAAATATTTAATTACTATGTAATAATAAATATAACTATATTTTGTAATATATTTCAAAATTAAAATTAGTGAAATAAAAATATACTTATAATCCCTTAGAATCTCGATTATATGATCATTGAAATGACGTAGTGCTTCTATGATTTCCTAATATAAATCCAAAGATAACTTTAAAAAAATAAAACTTGATAAAATTCATTTGACATAGGTTTTTGAGATCATTGAAATCATTATGATATCCAATCTATATAGAACACCACATATTAGTGAAACCAGTGATTATCATAAAATTAGATCTTATGATGACAAGAATTGGATGATTTTAATCAGAAGAAAGTTTCATATACACATTATATTATTAAAAATGTATTTAAATATAATTTTTTTAAACCATTGATTCTTCTATATTATGTATTGTTAAATAATTAATTTAACACAATAATTAACATTCTACCATAGTATTTATGAATATTTAATATTACTTATGAATCATTTCAATCAATATGATTGAATTAGGAATAATGTGATATTAGATATATTAATCATAGAAATAAATTTTTATATATTTTTTAAAATTAATAAAAAATTAAATACATTTGATGTTTTATTCTGATTACCCAAATTCCAAATAAAAATATATAACACTCAGTTAATATTATTGATTAACAGGACGTATGATTTCAAATATGTAATTTATTTCCCATATAAATTATATTTCGATATATAAGATACATTTTCGATATCTAAGATATATTTCTAATAAAATTAATATAAATTTTGAATTATTAATTTAAAAATAAAAACATAGTGATTTTTAGAGATTTTTTAAAAAATGATGATATTTTTTAAATAGAAATGAAATAATGGTCTATGTAATCTAACACATTTCTGAATATTTAAAATAAATATGGATTAATTAAATATTTAAAAAAAATTACTAATAAATAATATATTCATGTTTGTAATGTAATTTTTTAATTTTATTGGATTTATAAATAGATATTTCATGCATTTGAATTGGTGTTTTATTGTACTATTATAAATAAACAATTTTATATTTTTTATTAATTATTTAATTATAGACATTCAATATATTTTTATTGGTTTTCAGTCACATAAATATACCATATTATTAAAACATTTCTACTATTTATCTATAATAATGATATAAAAAAATCTTGGAGAAAATTTTATTTATGGTCTAATTTATTTTAAAGAAATACTAAATAATATTGATTGTTGCGTACTTATATTAAAAATAGTCATTTACAACATTAAATATTTAATATTTTCACAATCATTTCATATTTGTATTTATCATTTTTAATATTATCTCATAAATCCTTCTATGTTCATAGACACACAAAATATATAAGGGTTAAAATTTTCCTCAACTGTAAATATTGAATGTGTTAAAAGATGTTTAAGATAAGATTTTAATACAAATTATCACAAATAAAATCCAATAATTTATTTTTTGGGGATTTAAAGAGAAAATTATCTTTTTATCCAAATAATTATTCATTTAATATATTTTCCTTGAAAAAAATATTTATATTTTATTAATGTTTTTAATATTTAAAAAAGTTATTCCCCCTCACTTATAAGTGGTTTCACTATCCTTATATTCAGTATGACTATATATATTTGAACTATATAATATTACCTATTTTTTTAGTTCCTAAAAAATAATATTCCATATTTCCAACGTTCTTTCAATTAATGTTTTCATTAAGTCATGAAATCCATGGTTTATTCAAAATAAATTTTATATTTTTCTATGAATATATTTTCTCAACAATAATCATTCAATTAAATTTTTTAATATATAATTTATGTTTTAATAAATAATATTATATATTTTTTTCAAATAAGTAATCATCATGTAAATTAATATTCCAATTGTTAGCCAACATTATCGTCTTTATAAAGTCAAAATAACATACTCAATTTTTGGTTAGTTTGACCACTAGCACAAATGATGATAAATTTTTATATAATAATTGATATATAAATATAAAATATCATTAATATTATAAAAAATAACGATTATTTGGTATCATCAAAATTTTATTATGACGATGTTATAATAAAATAATTCTATTGTCATTTTAATCTCATTAAATCTATCATGTTACTCTTTTTATCAATTTAAATACCTATATGAATGATGCTATTTATTTTTATCTATCATGGAAATAATAACCATGATTCTTATACTAAATGGAAATATGTTTTTTTATTCTAGTGTAGCCAGATCAATATTGTTAACAAATAAAAGAAATAGATATTTACCATAAGAGTTACTGAAAAAATAGGTTTTTGATGTTAAAATAAAAAATAATATGTACAAATTATATTAGATAAACATGAAAATGAATATATTATTATGGAAAAAAAAATTTAACATTTCCACTATAGAAAAGAATAAATTATTCAAATTTATTTAATATTATGATCAATATACAATAAATTCATTTAATTTCTTTAGACACAAGCCTCCAATAATTAATATTATCCAGAAACAAGTATATATTATATAATGAATGATTATGAAATATTATTAAAAATTTATGAAATATGAATTAGATTTTTTAATATATGTATAATGAGTTATTGGTTTTTCAATATAATCTAAAATGATACTCACAAATATTGGATATAAGGTAAGGGGTTTTCATGGATCAACTTATTTTCATTTGTAATTATTATCCCTGTATTATTTTGTTTTTGAAAGAATTTTTCCATTGATCATATTATTATATATTATATTATTTTTCCATATTTTATGTAGAATAATATTTCATATTCAAATTTATTTTTGATAGTAATTTTTTTCAACAAATTATTTTTCATTGTTGTGAATAATATATATCCAATCAATATGATATCTTTATTTTATTTCATTATATTGAATCATTCAATAAATGATATAAATTTTTATTTTAGTGTAAAAATATATTTAATTTTATGTGGTCTTTAATTATCTCTATATCAATCTTAAAAATAAATATATGTCAATGCTTTGAATATTTGATTTAAAATAGATGTATATATAATTTTAAAATTATGCTTACATTCCATGTAATTGAATATATATTCATATCAACATTTCCTATATGAAAACATTTTTTTATTTTCCAATGAACATTTTTTATATGAATTAATTTACTTGGCTAAGCATATTTTTTCGTTACATCATTAAAATATTTTTTTATTTTATTAGTTGTTTTCAAATATTAAATATGTTATCATGGGATTCTTAATGATTTATATTTTATTGATTAAATATGTATATATTTTGATGACTTAGGTTCTATATCACTTATAAATTCAATATTAAATTCTCAGTATTTTAAAATATGATTATATTGAAATTAAAAAAAGATGTAGCTATCTATGTTCACATTATTGAGTATACAAAACATATTTTTATCAATGTTCAATATATTAAGAATATAATTAATGTAGAGAGTTATATTCAAAATAATAAAAATGCACATTATGTTTATATCAATGTAAAAAAATATATTTTTTACTCTTACTATACGATATTTATATAAAATATTCCAATGTTATGATATATGGATCATTATTGTATCATTATAAATATTTATTATTATTCCAAAGTATATGTTTGATAATTTGAGATTTTAAGTCTATATAGTGTTTCTTATAAATATATCATATATATCACTATAAATTTAAAATATATATCTACCACAATCATGTTTTATATGTAAATAATTATCAACCCCTTTAAGAAATGTTTATCAGGTTCTCTATTACATATCATTTTACCATACCATAATAATTTCTTCATAATTCCACATATTCTAATAATGAGTATATCAATATTTATTTCCACTATAAACGGTACCACGTTGTGATTAATGTAAAATGATAATTAATGACTGAATTTTTTTTTTACATTTTTATATTGGAAAACAAAATAAAATTACATTTTAGGACTGTTTTATATTTATAGATAGATACAACATTTATTATATAAAAATGATCTAAAATAATGATATAATTATCTTAGAGTGTATTATATGGTATCATCGAAAGGGTAAATTATTTTTGGTTTTTTTTATTTTAAATTTTAAATACGAATTTAAAACATTAGTGATAACACTATGGTTTAATTCAAATTTTATGATAAAAATAATAAAATTATGTATATTATGGATTATTTCTCCTCAAATAAATATGATCTTATTTGGGATAAAAATATTTGGAGAATGTGTCTAAATATGATAGAAAAAATCATAATAACATAGATAATTCAGGTTTGGAATTAACTCGATGGTCCCATAGTTTACAATATAACTAGAAAAATTGTACACATTGATTGAAACTTATAGGTGATAGTAATTAGATAATTTATCATCATCATTTCAAGAATTGTGTTTGATTTTTATATATCTTTTTTAAAAATCCTCTTAGAAAATGTCTATGAAAAATATTAGTGAATCATATAAGTTCATATTTGTTTTTGTTATTCAAATTATTTTTTTATTTTTTTATTCAATTACTAAATTAAATAATTTATATGTTTACATATCCCTAACATTATTTATTATGATAATTTTATAAGCATGTATAACCCTCGAACTGATGGGAATAAAGGGTAATATATTTATTTAATAATGAGATAAATGGAATAGTTTTTGAGACACAATGCATCATTGGATTGCTCACCCAATAATCTAATTATAAGAATAATATTGTAAACCCAATGGGGAAAATAAATACAACATGTATGGATAAATTTAACATCCAATAATTTATGTAAAAATTCACACAATCCATTATTAGCAACTAAAAACCATTAAATTATTTAAAACTGAGTATTGTAATTGAGTAAATATTTGTTATGTGTTGACACCTATACCATGATATGGGGTATTCCTCCATCTATATATTTTAATGTTAGAAGAAAAATAATGAATATATATTAATAATATGATATATAATATTGATATTTAAATCAAATGAATGTTATGATTACCAAAAAATATAGTTCCCCAAATTATGCCTTATCCCATTTTAAAAATTACAAAGAGAATACCTTTACAGATGATATTAAAGGACAATCAATATCATGTTAATTATCTGAATTACTACAGGAGACATACAGGTTGTAAATCACATTTTATTATTTGCACTGAGTGTAATATAGAATGTTTTAAAGGACCTATTAAAAATGATATTACCACTAGATAATATTTAATAATATATGAAATAATTATAAAGATATTAATAGTGTAGAATTTAAGATGGGGAAATCTAATTATTAATTTTTTAGGAACTTAATGATATATATTTCTAAAATATAAAATAGAAATCATATTTCACAAAAGAATATACTTACTTAATTATAATTTATATAATAGGAATAAAAAAATTATGGAATAGTTCCTGTATATTTTTTGAATGTGGGAATGGATTAAATTATTCATTTTATTTTAACTTTTGTGTCATGTTTTATGAAAATTTAGTAGAATATAATATTTCATAGTGCTTCAAATTTAATGATTTATGGAATTATAATGATCAATTATATAACACAAGTTGTAATGATTATAATATACATGGGATCACAATATGACCTAGGGAACAATAAATGGATTGTTCCATAACTATTAATGACGTTTCTTAGTAATCAAATGGAACAAGTTACTCTTGTAACCCACTCAATAATATAAAACTAATTATGGTCATATGCAGTACACTATATCATTGAATTTTATAAGAAAAAATTACTGATTTTGGATGGAATATCGGTGATTAATCAGTGTAGTATAGGTGTCCTCATACATGTATATAATATTCATGAGCATATATTTATATGTTTATTATAATAAGATTATTATCCAATTTTTTGAATTTGAATATGTAAAATAATTAAAACTATCTAAATTTGTGGTGTATTAATTATTAATATAACGAAGTCTCTTTCCATATCCTAAATTTCCCTATTATCATTTATGATGAAGTATAATAATAAAATTTGTAACAAGGACATGAGACAGATCATGATAGTTTCATGGGTGATATGGTAGTCTAGGATTATGTAATGAGACTATTCATATGTATATAGAATTTTTTATTTCAAATTGTAGACATATGAGTTTATGGATAACAAAAATTGTAAATTTGGAATAAAATTATCGTAATATACATAACTGTGTTGTTTGGTAATATCCAAGTGATTGGAATTGAGTAATTGTTATCTATTATTTTTTGAGGATATATTTATTGGTTCATAGACTATGAGGGAAAATTATTGTTTTCCACCCATGTATATAATATTATTTGTTGTATTGATTCTAAGGATTATCATTGAAAGAATTTATGAGCACCATGTGTTTCCCACATATTGATAATTAGGTTTTAAAAATGTATACTATTATCCAGGATAACAGATATTAATGATGACATAAATTTTTTATATATTTTTTCATCCCTTCATATATTTTTTTCTAGAGTTGAATATGAATTATGTTGTATAGGGACGATTCTTGTACATTGAAATATTATTTTTAAGAAGAGAAACCTTAAGTAGTATGGTAGTTTTCATAATATCATATTGAACTATACAATTAATAAGAGGATGGTGATCAAGATTTCATGTTGGGACTCACCCATAGCTTGTGGTAGATGGTACATGATGTGATGTGTGACATGACATATAAGAAATATAAAGGAATTATATGTTAATATAATTTATCCAATTATAGATATGAGGTATATTCAATTTTTATATATGTGCTATGTCATGTAACCATGTTTATATCATCCCTATGTGCGTAAGGAAGTTTCTATAGATTACATTATTTTATCGTGTATTGGGAAGGGTTACGATATGGGATATGGGTTTAAGGGTTATTATGGAACCCATGACTAATATATAGTTCAATGGTTTCCAAAAAATTATTTATCATTACCAAGGTGTATGGGTGGGTCCAATTCATTTGTAGTGGATTACTTCTATAAAATAACTGATTAAAGATGTTGTGTTTAGATATTTTTGGGTAATGGATAGCACATGATAACATAATAATGTTAATTTCATTTGTTTTATAATATCCAAATATATTTTCTCATTCAAAAATAAACATTACATGATTGTTTTTATGCGGGGAATGTTATAAGACAATAAAAAGTATTATTCATCAAATCTACACAGGAACACTGGTACACATGTACACTATATATATTTTAAGGAACATTTAGGAATAAACATAAAAATACTATTTATGGGAGGAATTTGGTAGATAATTCATAAGGGGTCTATAGTATTATACTTGAAAATGTACCAAATTGTTTCTCAGGTTTATTTTATAATAGACATGCAAGAAATGGATTCTCATTTCAATAAATGGTATTTAATATTTGAATCATATTGGTTATATAATTAAATTTATATTTTACATTAATTGTTTCGTTTTAGTTTTATTTAATTATACATACTATGATATTGAATTATAAATATGTTATTTATAATATTTTCGATGGTGTGGTAGTTATTGTATTTTTTTCAAATTGGTATCAAACACATGATACATGTTTCTATCATCTATTGTATCATGAGGGGCATAGGAGGCATTAGGATGAATACTGGTATGTGATATATGGGTGACATAGGATAATTCATTATACAATTTCGTTGAAAAATTATTCATTTATTTTATAAATATTTAGGGATTATTCTTTGGTAGGATGTTCTAAGGGATTGGAAGGGACCATATGTTTTGTTATAACTAATTAAAACTATTAAATGGTTATTATAAAATATATGTTAACTTTTTTAATATATTAATTAAATTTTAGTTTTGAAAATATTTTCAACATTATGCAATTGATTATATAAAAATATTTCAAGTGAATTGATTATATAAATTAATGAAACAAATAAAAGTTCGTTAATGATTCAATAATGAAATATATTGTAATTTCCTAAATAAATTATTTGTTTATTAATAATATATTTTTAATACTTTATATATTTTCATATTTTTTTAATAACATTTTTCCTAGGAACATGGAAAAAATTCCCCTAGAGGTTTTCAACTATGTATAAGGTGTCTTATTTTATGTTTCATCTATGAATTAACAGTGATAGTATAATATGACATTATTCTTTTGATACATTTAATGGGGTTTAATTGTCATGTGATATAAAGTTGAAATAGTGATTTGGGAAACTTTATAGGGAATACTATTTTATTTTTGTTGGTATTTTGTAACAATTTTTTTAGAGGTCAAATATTATATTATAGATTGTGATTTATTACTCGTGATATACAATACAGGATAATGTGTTGAGTTTTTACATTGATCTGTGTTCATGATAGAATATAGACTAGAGTGATGGGATATTAGTCAGTTGTTATCAAAATTAATATTTCTCGAGCATGGTGGGATCAAGTGTCTAATTGTTTTGTCAATTCCCTACAATGTGTTGTGTAAAATAATCCATTGGTACATCATGAGGTGTTTTTTTCCAACTTATGTAAATAATATTTTGTTTTTATATAACATTATATTGTTTAGAAAAAAATAGTTATGATCATAATTATTTCAATTATTGGAGTATGGAAAATTTTATTCTACGTGAGGAATGGTGATTATAATAGAAATAAAATGTATTATGTAAAAAATATTTCTCAAAGTGTTGGTAATATCAATATGTTGATTTTTTAGGAACCATAGATGTGGGAGTAAGTTGATAATTTACAATTAGTAAATGGTAATTTCATCAATGACATATGAAATGATCATAGTTTCATCCAAAATATTATATGTCAAATAACATATCTCTAATATTATATAACTCAATTTAACTCCTAAGAGAGACAAAATAATATGATTTATAAACAAATAGAATAATTTTTAGAGGTATACAGGGTTTTACGATTTTTGTTTCTTTCATAATATTTAAATGGATATTAAGTGATTTGGGAAATCTATGATGATCATTTGTAAAACTATGATGGGGGATGGATTGATTTATCATTGGTGGTCATTGCTATGGAAAATAATTGAAATAAGGAAACATTAATAATCGTTTATTGTAGATTAATCATGGATTTATGGTGGATGAATCAATTATATATTACTACGATACATTTGTGGGATTTTGTGAATTTTCAGGGATGATTTTTTTATAATTCTAGTTTTTCATAGAAAATATTTGTACAGAATTGGTGGATGATGTGATTAATTTGGTTTAGTTTTATTTATGAATTTTAAATTTCCATAGGTTTTGGTTTTTCCCCTGATGATTTTTGAATACTATAGGCGATATTTATCATATAAGGGTTTTTTTAATTTTCATTACTTAAAACAAAGATACATGATATAAGGGTAACATTTTTTGGGGGCTTCAAAGAAAATAATACATATATAAATCATCATTAGATGTTTATGGGTTGGTAGAATTTTTGAATTGGAATTATTATATAGTAAACATGTAGTGTAGAGTGTATTATAATTCTATGGAGAGTGAATAAGTTTCATAGTCATTCAATGCTTCTATTAGAATAATCATATGTCATTATAAATCTATATAATAAATAATTTTCATATTATTCTGATAATTTCTTACAATAGAAAATCTTGTTCCTTTATGGATAAATATTTTTTTCATCCTAATTATAAATTGAAACATTAGTGTGTTTGAATAAAAATTTGAAAAGTGATTTAGTGAATATATATAGTTGATGCAATTTCTTCACCAACATCATGTATGTATTTAATATTTTGAAAATTGATTTTTTAATATTTCTGATACTATGTTAGTTTTGAGAAATATATGCATGATGAAAACAATAACAATTTTAAAAAAACATATGAATATATTAATATTTATTTTTTGATGAAATTTAAAATGTATTAATCAATTTTAGAGGAATTTTAAAAATTTGGATTTGGATAGAAATCATAGTAGTATTTATATTAATAGTTTTTAAATTATATTCTGTATGGTTGGTTCAAAGAATCTAATTGATTTAGGGGGATGATTCATTATTTATATGCAGTGTTGGTAATATATATTAATTTATTCTGACCAATATTCCATTCTATGTAAGGTTAATATGGAGATGAATGATAAATAGGGACTACTATTGAACAATATGGGATATTTCTATGATGATTAGTTCATGTGTTGGAAAACCATAATCTATCAAGACCACATTATTATTGAGTTACTTATTCCATGTTGGAAACAAATTTATATAGATTTCAAAATTTCAACATGGTACCTTTTATTAATATCATTACCTATAGTGTAATTCTATATTTCTATAGGTGATTATGTATTATTTAAGAACCATTGTATAAGAAAATTTTAATTTTTTTGAAGGATAATATTTTAGTTTTGTCAGGACTTCACTGTGTTGTATATCCTTACTATCAGTTTCTAATGTTGAGAGAAATGGATTATGTAATGTATCAGTGTCCCAATAATGTCTTATTTTGATAGAGGGGGGCCATGTTGTAATGGCTTGAATATGTGTGTGTTGGGTCTTCCCAGATGTTGGGTTCCACTCAATCAACTAATATTCAATTCCATGGTGATTACACAAAATAGGATTGTTATGTTGTGAGAAATTATGTCATGCGACAGACGAAGATACAATGAATGTGATGATGTAATATGATAATTTTTTTATTTTTTTTCCTTATATGATTTGTGGGTTTTAGGTTGGGATTCTAAGGGCACATCAGGTCATGAACAATTTTTGTTTTGATTCAGGAAGAACATTTATTTTCTCATCAGCCCATATTTAATTAATTATCCAAATAATAACATAGAAGAATAAATTTAGACAATATCTCCCCCTTCATTATTCCACTTTGATGTGACTTGATTTCCCTAAATTTTTTTATTGTTTATTTTTTAAAACCGAATTTTATGAACTATCAGCTACTAATTACATTTCTTAATCATTTATATTTTATAAGATTTTGGTCAGTTTCATCTTTTTTTATGATAATTTTTCCATAAATATGTGGGTGAATAATCCCATATTGATAGATGTTATTGATATGGTGGATTAAGGAAAATTAAACATGGGACATATAAAATATTTCCCACTATTTCTGAATGGGATATTTAAATTTTTATATTAAATGTTTCATCCACTCTATTGTAATGGAATTTTTTACAATATAAGTAAATTTAATGTATATTTCTAAGAAATGTGTTCTAACATCTTGATAAATATTTTTTTAAATCATTTCATGAGTATTATAACACTAAAGGACTCTCATTTATTAGGATAATGATGTAATTTTTTCTCTATAAAATGGAATTCATAATTATATATACTACATGACAACAAAATATTTCTTCAATGAGGTACCATAATCATATATCATTATGTTATAACAAATTTTCATTCATTCTATTCCTTGTAATTCACTCATGAGTTTCAAAAATGGAACAAAGTGAGGAATTATGGGAAACCCGATATGTTTTAAAATTAAATAATCTTATGAATGGATAGTGCATCATGGGGATATTTTTGTATATATATTTTATAGATTAATTTTTTATCAAATATATTATTATTCTTGAATCACTAGATGGAACATCTCATTACTTTTTTAAGGTTTTATTACTCATTTATTTGTGTATCCAATGGTTTGATCTCATTTTGAATAGTTTTTTGTGTTCTTTTTGTATTTTAAGAAGTATTATAAGACAACTATTAGATTTCATATTGTTTGAGAAACTATAATGTACATATACTAAATATTTATTTTTTTCATAGTTTTTTGAACAAGGCTTTCACATTTACAGTATTTCAATGACCCCAATAACTTAATCATAGTAAGAAGGGGTGGAAAATTAGTTTCATGGTTTAACTAATGATGAATCCTAACCATGATTCTCTTCCAGATTATCTATTTTGGGTGCATGATTAAGTGAACATTTTACAGTAATTTTTAGAAATGTAATATGAAATGTTGAGATTAATAATTAAAGCCTAATTTTTTTTATTAATATCCAAAACCAGAAAATTAACACTAATATCCTCGCACTCAATCATCAATATAGACACTGATTTTTGTATAAAAATACATTAATTTCTTCACCCCTAACCTCATTTTTTGGTTTATTGATGTGACAATCAATGTGGTGATCATATTATAATGATTTACACATCCATTTTTCTATAATATCCCTTATTCGGTGATTTCCTTCTTAATATGTTTTATAGTTTCCTTATGAAATTTTTTATCCATGGATGGATTATTTGGAATATTCCAATCATGGATATATTCTCACATAAATCATTATCACACTTCTATGATTTTATAATCATCATCAATAAAAATAAAATTAGATCCATTTAGATATGATAATAAATATAATATGAATTGTTTTATATTATTTATCACCATTTTTAATTCATTTATTCATGATACATTGTGTATATGATCCTATATAGAACTCATCTACATTAATTTTTCATGTTTAATTCCACAAAGAAATTTTCATTTATCTTATTTTAAAAAAAGTGGACATGGATTGGGTTCATTCTCAGGGTTTTATAAATTATTGAATCTATTATTGCTTATAATTCAATTTCAATGATTTTATCATGTTTACCTGGTGAATATTGAGGATTGTTTATAGGTTTTTATTTCTATTATAAATTGTTTTTATATTATTTAAATTATTAAAAATATTTGATTTTTTTAAATAATTTTCCAATGAATAAATCTTTATGATAAAAAAGGAAAATCTTACATTTATTTTATCATTATATTGATACTTGTATTTTTGGATATTTTTAAACAAATTATTTATTCTCACTAAACATTACAGGAAAACAAGATCATGCTGATAAATTTCTTATAAAACAAGGGTATATGTCCACTTATTCCAATGGTTTTCGAGAAATGTGGGTATATGTGATATTTCCTAATATATACCCATGATTCTCGCTAAGCTATGGAAATATTACTCAGGAGTAAGGGTCAGAAGAGAAATATTTATGATGTAATTTTGTGGGGTAACCTATACACATAGTTTATAATGAATTGTGGGGATAACATTTGGGACATAAACATATTCCCAAGGATTTTTGGGCTATACCCAATCTTTTGGGCAATGGTATAGGATAAATTTTCAGTAGTGGAAAGAGGGGGTAAACCCATGTTTTGAAAATTATTCAACCCATATGAAATTTAAACACATAAATTTAATGTTTTAGAATAAATATACAATAAATTACCGTTTTAAAGGATTGTCTGGAATTTTAATGATGATTTATGAAAGGAATAAGGTATGACTACACTTTTTAAATATTAATTTAATATATTGAATAAAACTGAATATAGATATTTTTTATGGCCAAAATTGCAATCTAGGTTTTTTATCTAAAGTAATAATCACTTATTGTAAATTATTTTAATGATATAAATTACATATTAAATTAATTCTCTAGTTTAAGAAAAACATTAATATTTATAAGGAACCTTATTTGATTCTTGCAACTTATTATATAAATTTCCCTAATTGTGTAGTCATGTTCAATATGATTGATATATGGGATGACCAATATATATGATTTAATAGTGGTACTACAAAATTTCTAGTTGATCAATAGATATGATGCATTTTTTATGATGTAGAAATGTGTCTTAGAAAGAGGATTTTTTTGGAATTCATTTTTAGGATACCCATGAGAATATATTTAATCCCACCAATTAGTCAGTATAATTTTTTTTTCATCTAGTCATTGACGAAATAATGATCAAACATTGGTTGTACCCATGAAATCAACATATATAATAACAATTACATGATGGTATTAATTATCAATACATGGAACCATATTTTATAATCATGACTAGTTAGAAGTCCCGATTTAAAAAATTATTATTACTATGAAACCTCACTCGATTTTGTTGAATATTCTGTATATTTTGATATCATGTTCCTATTCTCATCTTTTCCGGACTATATGTGTAACGACCCAATGTTTCATTAATGGAAATTCCTCTTGATCTAGTAAAATGTCTCTTTGTGTAAAACGTTTATATAAAAGTTCAACTTCATTAGTTTTATTTTAAGAGTTGTTAATGTTACTTTTATAGTCGTCGAACTATGATCACATGATTAGTATAAATATAAGGCTTTAACAAACCCAATTTACTCAGAGAAAAGAAGAGATGGCCTCATCTTGTATAATTGCTCCATACCAAGCCAATTTGTTAGAGATCGGAAAAGTGGATTCATATTTGGGCTTCGCTCTTGACGTAGCCCAAGCTAAACATCACCATTTCAAGCTCGAATGAGACCATCTACGGGAAAAGTGGATGTTGATAGAGATTACCACTATAGTGATGTTATCAAGGCCACCACAAGAGTCTGTCACCATCACACATCTTACCCTTATGTCTTATGTGGCTTTTTTAAAGGGTTATGTAACAAATTTCTAGTACTATGTTCATGTAAATTATTTTTGTATATAATAATTAATATATATTCATGTCATTATTGATACATTGTAAATAGTTTTTAAAGTATAAATAGTGTTTTTAGTTTTTATTTAATTAAGAATTATATATTATGAAATTAAGGAATTTTTGAATTAAATAATATTTTATTAAAATGTTATTATTATTATATTAACTTTTATTTATAATAAATAATCTTATAATCTTTTGAATGCAATTGTAATTTTTATTAAAGTTTGAAAGCCATTTTTTTCAAAACCTAGGACTTTTCAATAAATTTTGGTTTTAATTTTATAAGTTAAAATTAAAATATTTAGATAATTAGTTAGATAAAATAAATTCTATCCCTTGAATAAGGACATCGAAATTATCCAACGGTGAATTTTTCATAATTTTCCGAGACAAACATATTTTTGCGTAAAAATTAAATACCAATAAAATATATAATGTGTTTTATAACATCATAATGACCCAATAGTGATGTAATAAAATACTATAAGCATTATGTTCGGCCAATATATATTTTACCATTAAAATAAAGTGCTTCTGGGTTTATTTGACTTATTTTACAAAGCATTAATGGACCCCTCAAGACTTATTAAACATCTTGTCTTTTTAAATTATTTTCCATGGGAGTGTGACTCACCTCAACAAAAGCAACCCCATTATTTTAAGAAATTCGGACTTTGGCCTTATAAAATATTTTTTTCCTTTCCACTTTTCCTAAATCCATGGGCAATAACCATGAGATTATTGGAGGTTTGGATTAGTTTAATGTAAGGGGTCCCAAACCAAAATAATAAATAATTCACTCACCATTACTATATAAACCCACCCATGCTCCCACTATCGCCTCACATAAAGCCTTTGGAGTTCGTCAACCCTCTGACATAATCTCTCTATAATCCTCCCAAGGTTCCCCATGTTACCAAGAAGCCTCTCTCAAACCTCTCTCATGCCTTTGGAAGCACACTTCCAATTAAGGGTTTTTCTTCCTTTCTCATTTTTGTCCATTTTTATTTAAGTTGTTTTTCCCTTTTAATTTCAATTATGAATGTTGGGGTATGGTTTCTTGACTCCCTCATAATTACCTCTTTATGTTTGAATGATTGTAGACCATTTATCTTTCATCAAATTCCTCCCATGTACACCAGTTACTATGCCTATATTCTGAAAGGTACTTCTCTCTCCCCATTTACATTCAAGAAATACTTTTGAATCCTGAATCTAAATTCCATTACAATTGTGGGGACATGTATCTATATGGCCTCTTTACTATCCATTAAATTTAAATATGATGAGTAACCCCTTTCACTCTCATCAATAGTTTTTATGAATTCTTATGTCATGCTGTTACGCTGCCGAAATCGCACCGATTTTCAATGCCAATTACATTGTGTAGTGAATACCATGGCCATTTCTCCATCAATGGTATTCACCTTTATTCACATTTACTTATTTATTATAATATTTCATGTATGAATTCAACATTACTTTATCGTGGAATAAATGATTATGTTTTATGAATCAATGTTTTATGATCCATGTGGCACACATATGCCTGAAATGAAATGTTTAAGAAGGGTGCACCCTTATAGAGTTCCAATGAATTGGATAAAGTATATTATAAAAATAAGTCATGTGAAATGAGTGTTGACCCAGGATAATTCATGTGCAACGAGGGATTACTCGTGCTTCATGTTTAATGAGAATTTACTCATGCTCCATGTGCAATGAGCCTTGGCTCATGCTAATTATATGTTAAGTGTTGTTGACACATTTCCATGTTATGATTATCATGATTTATCATGCCATTATGTTCATGTTTCTATTTTGCTCTATTGATATACCTATAGTCTAACATGTATTGTACTACTCAGGTATTCATTTTTTATTCCCTTACTAGGCTTTATAGTTTTCCCTTTTCGTATGCATGTCCTCAGGTTATCACATGCAGTGCTAAGTACGAGGGAATGTAGTGGTCATGTAAAAGAAGTTTTCAATAAAAAGGTGTCATTTCATGTTTTAAGTTGTTATGTAATGATCCTAAGCCCCAAAGACACTAGAACTATCGATCTTCCATCTTGTATCAAGTGAATTGTTGATATAATAAATCATTTTTATATTGGTAATAAAAGTAGGGTTGTCATAGTTGGTATTAGAGGGTTGGTTTTGCTATTTTCGGGATTAGGATTAGAAAATCCTAGTAAAGACTTAGATACAAGACTAATAATAATAAGAACAAACCTATGTTTTGGTAAGTACTGAGTTAGTGGTTTATCAAACAAATACATCCATGTCTGGATACGAGTTGGTAGAGGTGGCTCTGGGACAAATGTATCCTAGGGGTAAAACACAAAAACACCGCTTTGAGAAAGCCTTGTACGAGAACTGGTGCACAAAAATAGGATTTGCTGCACTCATGGTTACGACACTTTTGGGGGAAATTTTTTGATAAATTCACAAGCTTAGTATAAACCCTTAATAAGGGAATTAAAAAAATTCCAATAATAATATATCATAGAAAGTAGATCATGAAAAGCCTAGATTGAAGCCTATAGACTCATGAGTTATGGAAATAAAAGTTTACTTGTAAGTCATCAACTTTTTTTTGGATTACCCTTTATGTGTTACCCCCAAACTATATTTTATTCTCGCCAATGTCCGGTAACAGGAGGAATCTTGCTAACAACCGATGTGAAAATTAATGTGATGACTATAGTATTGAGATGCCCAATCCAATGTGAGTGGGAATCACAATCTTTCTGACGATTGTCTCTCAGCGAACTCAAGAATTGAATAGAAACATGGGTCAAGAAGATGTCCAAACCCCCCTAAGAAGGAACAAGTTGCTATTGAGATCTACATGAGACAAAGGCCTCCTACTTTTATTGGATAAACCGAACCCATGATCGCTGAACAATGGATCGAATCCATCGAAAAGATCTTCTCCATCCTTCAATGTTCTGGACAAGAGAAGGTTCTCCCGGTGGATTATCGTATGGAGGGTGAAGCTGATCAATGGTGGATATTGATCAAAAATATAAAGCCTGAGGAGGAGATCGAGGCATTGGAATGGAAGGATTTCCAGAAGATGTTTTTCGATAAATATTTTCCTTACACCCTCCATCTTTAGATGGAATGGGACATCCATTGCCTCAAGAAAAAAGATGAATAATCTGTTGGAGCATATGAGGAAAACATCAAAAGGCTTGCAAAATACGCTTCCGGCTTTGTCTTTACCCACGAATACAAGGTTGACTGCTTCTTTGGTGTGATGAAGCCTAGCCTGCAGATGCATTAGCGATCCGTGACTTCGACAGCTATGAGGAAATTGTATGATGTTCCCTCAAGTTCAAATAGGAGATCAGGAAATCATAGGGGTATCATGGGGAAAATAAGTGTAAAGTAGACTTCAATGTTGGTGGTCCGATGGATAAATATAGTGGTGCTATGAAGATAAAACACCGCACTTGACAAAAGTGTAGAATAAAGCACACTGGAAATTGCCTCAAGGGGATAAGGAAATGCTTTAGGTGTGGAAGAGAAGGGCACCTAACTGTTAGCTGTCGGCTAGAAAGACCAGCGGCTGCGACAGAAGAGAGGAACGCTCCGTTCGATTCTCAACCCATTTTACATTTCTACAAATTCAATGAACCAGGGCATTTTTCAAATCAATACCCTAATCCAATGGTTTTCGGAGGCAACCAACAACCTCCAATGCAGCAAGGAATAGAATTTTCCATCACATCTGCCGAAATGAACCCCGAAAACGATGTGGTGACAGGTACGCTAGTTATTCATTCAAGAATAGAGAACATACTTTTTTGATTCAGGTTCTACGCATTATTTTATATCTAGAATGTTTATTATAACAATCACATCACCACCAAAAATCATGGAAGTGAAGATGGTAGTGAGTACGGAAAATGGGGAAATCATTGAATCCCATGAATATAAGTCTTCCCCTGTAATAATCTATGGATTTAATATCCACGCAAACCACATCATACTCCCTTTGGTGGAATTTTATTCAATTATTCACATGGATTGGCTTTCCTTTTATAGATCCAACATAAATTGTTCGGAGAGGAAAATCACACTCCATATGGAGAATCGACCCCTGATTCATTACAATTATAAGGAGGAAAATGAATCTCCTTTAGATCCATAATCTGAAGCTTGGATATTACTTCCCTATGTGCACGCATATATAGATCAGATGATTGAGTCCAAGGAAGAAACTACCCTTATGAAAATTCTTATTGTGAGTGAATTTAATGAAGTGTTTCCCGAGGAACTGCTTGGTCTTCCTCCTAAAATAGACATTGAATTATCAATTGAACATATACCAGGGGCTCTACCAATATCTAAGACTCCATATAGAATGGTTTTCTTGGACCGTGAAGTGCTGAAGAAACAACTACATGAGAATTTGTATAAAGGGTTTATACGCCCAAGTGCTTCACAACGGGGTGCACCAGTCCTCTTCATCAAGAAGAAGGATTGTTCAATGCGTCTTTGCATCGATTATTGTGAACTTAACTAAATCACGATAAAGAACAAGTATACTCTTCCACGGATTGATGACGTTTTCGATTATATGCACGGAGAACAATACATTACAAAGTTAGATTTATAGTCGGGATATTAGAAAGTAAGGGTAAAGAAGGAAGATGTCCCCAAGACTCCTTTTCGTACAAGATACGAGCACTATGAATTAATAGTAATTCCATTTGGACTCACTAATTCTCCATCAATTTTTATGGAATTGATGAATAGAGTGTTTAGAGATTATGTTGACAAATTTTTAGTAGTCATTATAGATAATATTCTAATATACTCTGAAACCAAAAAGGATCATTAGAGTATTTAAGAACTGTACTAGAGAAATTGCACAAGGAGAATCTCTATGAAAAGTACAACAAGTGTGAGTTCTGGTTGAAGGATGTCTCATTCTTGGGAGATATCATCACAAGCAATGGGATATCTGTGGATACCTCCAAAACAGATGAAATTGAGGTATGGACGAGGCCAACATCGGTAATGGATATATGTAGCATCTTGGGGTTAGATAGATATTATCAACAATTTGTGAGAAATTTCTCACGATTGTCCAACCCTCTTACCATGATAACTCGAAACGGAGTAAAGTTTCTATGGAGTGATGAATGCAAAGAATGATTCAAGGAGTTGAAAAGGAGGATTATCACTATGCTCATGCTCACTTTACCCAAAAGTGGGGAAATTTTTGTTGAATTCAGTGATTATTTGAATAATTGCTTAGTCTGTGTGATGATAAATAAAGATAAATCGATATCCTATTCCTCAAGGTAGTTGAAAATCCATGAGTGAAACTATCCAACGCATGATCTGGAGAAGGCGTCGGTGATCTTTTCCTTGAAAATTTGGCGACATTACCTATATGGGGAGAAATATAAGATATATATTGACCACAAGAGTCTTACATATATATTCACATAGAAAGAGCTTAATATGATCCAGAGAAGATGGATAGATCTCATCAAAGATCATGAATGTTCAATACATTACCACCCTGGGAAAGTGAACAAGGTGGAAGATGCCCTGAGTAGAAAGCACCTAGTGATTTTATCAATGGTGATAATTGAGAAGGATATAATCTTCTTAGACTTGATGAAGATGGAAATGTGAATGATATAGATGCCAACATCATCAATACGTTCACAAATTATTGCTCAACCGTCTATTTTGGAACACTTAAAGGAAAATCAAAAGGATGATGTGGGAATTCAAGAAAAAGTGGAAGCTTTCTAAAAAGGGAAATCATCGGAGTTCAATGTTAATGAGGAATTAATTTTGTGATTTGGGAAAAGACTATGTGTTCCATCATGTCCGGAGATGAACAAGGAACTTTTGGATGATGCACATAGTTTAAATTTCTCTATTCACCCATGGAGCACAAGGATGTATCAAGATATCCGAGAAATTTTTTGGTGGGATTATATGAAGAAGGAGATCACAGAATATACATCAATGTGCCCGGTGAGCTAGAAAGTGATGGCAGAGAGGCAGAAGTCTAAGGGGATGATGCAACCATTTCCCATACCAGAATGGAAATGGGAGAACATCACCATGGGATTTGTCACCGGACATCCGAGGACAACCAAAGGAAACAATACAATCTAGGTTGTGTTGGATCTTCTTACAAATACTTCACACTTCATGGCTATCCAGCATGATTTCTCATTGGATCAACTTACACAGATATATATCAGGGATGTGGTAAGGCTACATGGAGTACCACTATCAATTGTTTTTGACCGAGATCCAAGAATCACTTATATGTTTTAGATGAGTCTTCAACATGCCCTGAATACTGAACTGAACATCAGTATGGCCTATTACCCTCAAACTGATGTCCAATCCGAGCGGACTATCCAAACACATGTGGACATGTTCGGAGCATTCTCAATGGACATTAAAGGAGGATGTGACCAACATCTTCCTCTGTATTAGTTCTATTATAATAACACTTTTCACTCGAGAATCCAAATGGAACCTTATGAAGCCATGTATGTGAAAAGGTGCAGAACACCGGCATGTTTGGATGAGGTCGGTGAACGTAAGCTGCATGGACCAGAAATGGTTGAGGAAATGGTGAAGAATGTGAAAACCATTCAGCATCATATCAAGGAAGCCCAAAATATACAGAAGAGTTATGCAGATAATCATTGATGAGACCTTGCGTTTAAATATAGAGACATGGTGTTTCGATGCATATCGCTGTTGAAGAAGGTCATGAGGTTTGTAAACAAAGGGAAGATAAGACCATGGTACATCATCCACTTTGAGATTCTTGATCGTGTTGAGGATGTGGCCTATCGACTCGCACATCCACCTACAATGGCCAAATTACATTATTTCTTTCATGTATCTCTTTTAAGGAAGTACATACTAGACCCTTCCATGAACTATCTTCTGAGGTGGTATAGTTGGAGGATGATCTTTCTTATGAGGAGCAAATAGTGAAGATCTTAGATCGTATGGAAAAAGTTTTAAGAAATAAGGCAATTCCCCACTTCAAGGTGTTGTGGAGAAACCACAAGTTTGAATAAGAAACTTTGGAATCGAAGGAAATGATGAATCTGAGTTACCCACATCTGTTTTAGTGTGGGAAAAGAAAATTTCGAGGGCGAAATTTCTTAAGGGGGGAATATTGTAACGACCCAAAGTTTCATTAATGGAAATTCCTCTTGATCTATGTAAATGTTTCTTTATGTAAAATGTATTTATAAAATGTAAACTTCTTTAGTTTTATGTTAAGAGTTATGACCATTACTTTTATAGCCATTGAACATTGATCACATGATTAGTATAAATATAAGGATTTAACGAACCCAATTTACTCAGACCAAAGATGTGATGGCCTCATCCAGTAGAATTGCTCCATACAAATCCCATTTGTCAGAGATCGGAAAAGAGGTGGCATCATTGTGATTCGCTTTTTCCAAGCCCAAACTGAGCTTCACCATGTCAAGCTGGAATGAGACCGTCTACAGGTAAAGTGGATGTTGATAAAGATTACCACTCGAGCGATGTTATCCAAGCCACTCCAAGAGTCTGTCACCATGACACACCTTACCCTTAGGTCTTATGCGACTGATTTAAGAAGTTATGTAACAAATCGCTAGTATTATGTTCATGTTCATTATTTTTGTATATAATAATCAATATAATTTAATGTCATTATTGATACATTGTAAATACCTTTTAAATTAAAAATAGTGTTTTTAGTTATTATTTAATTAAGATTTATATTTTATTAAATTAAGTGATTTATGAATTAAATAATATTTTAATAAAATATCATTATTATTATTAAATTAATTTTTATGAAAAATAAATAATATTATAATCATATGAATGTAATTGTAATTATTATTAAGGTTTGAAAGCCACTTTTTACAATACCCGTGAATTTCGATAAATGTCGATTTTTATTTTTAAACATGGACTCATATATCATAATCATTTAAGTGTTGTTTCCACATTTCCATGTTATGATTATAATTATTATCATGCTTTAGGTTCATGTTTCTCTTGTGATATATTGATAATCCAATTGTCTATCATGTATTGTACTCCTCATGTATTCCGTGTTTATTCCCCTACTAGGCTTTATAGTTCACGCCTTTTTTATCCATGTCCTCAGTTTATAAAATGAAATGCTAAGTAAGAGGGAATTTAGTGGTCATGTAAAGTTAGTTTTCAATAAAGATGTTGTATTTCATGTTTTAATATGTTTTGTAATGATCCTAATCCCCAAAGACACTTGACCTCTTGATTATCCATGTTGTATCAAGTGAATAGTTTATATAATAAATCATTTTTATGTTTGTAATAAAATCAGGGTTGTCATAATATCAATATAAGAAAAAATATCGTTAAAATATATTCATGAACTTTTTTACATTTTGATTGGTTAAATTTTAGGTTTTATTGGTTTTGAATGATTAATTATTATTTAAATCAGTAAAAAGTATTTTTAATCAATGATTCATAATCACTTTATTGTACAACTCTTTGAGTATATTTTAATTAACTATTGAGTTATATTATTATAATAATTGGTCTAATTTTACAAGAACATATATCTCAGACATTAATCGTAACATTAACAATATAATGCCCTTTATTAGGATTTCTCTTGTTATTATGATTTCATACTCCATTGTGGGTTTGGTATGTGGCCATGGAAATGTGACTTGGCGTATAGTGTTTGAAATCATTCACAATATATATTTGAGGATATGTATTTTCTTTTTTTGTTCCCATGTAAATCAAGAATATGATTCAAATTAGTTGAGAATTAACACATATTTCAGTTTTGATGGTATTATGTGATATTTCATAATAAATAGAATTACATGTGTCCTTTTCTGGTTACGAAGAAATACCTATTTAATGAACTTATATTAATTTGGGGGATTCATGGTTGATATGATTGTAAGAATGTATTAGGTCTCAAGTAGTTGTTATTGTTAGGTTTCATGACAATCACCTTCTCATGATGATACATGAGTTAGTATGGATTTTGGTTCTATATCCATCTTAATTGTTGTTGATTTCATGTTAAAAATTTGATAGTCATTTTCCCATAATGTATAAATAAAAAGGTGGCAATCTTTTGATAGTCATTTTTCCATAAAAACAAAGTTTTTGTTTTGAAAACATGAATTAATTTTAAAATTATTTCTTCCACTTTTGTTTTTTGAATATCGAAAATGGATTCCATATTTGGAATCAGGAGTTCCACTTTTTCTAAATAGGTAACAATTATTTTTACAAATTAGAAATATTTACTTCAGTAAATATTTTATTTACTGTGGTTAAAGGGGTAAATCCAGCAAATAATGTTAATAAATAATATTATAATAATATTTATGTATCCTAACACATGTCCTAACCCTATTTTCTGATACATATCCTACCATGGGAATTCTTGTGTCTATTTGGGGACCCCAAGGATCCTCTTTGGAGTGATAATGACATTTTATATTAAATAATTTAATATAAACGAAACTATAACAAAAGAAAAATTGTTTTAGTAAAACAATATTTATATGAGGTTATATAATTAATCTATTCGACTATTAGTAGTAATTAGATATATAAACATATTTTCTTCTGTAGGATATTTTATTTATAAATTTTAGACATAAAATAAATATATTTATATATGACACAATAATGATGTTGTATTTTCCTTATTAATGAAACAATCAAATAATTGATATTATAAATACTAAAATAAATATCATTTGAATGTTTTGATTCCATCCAAAAATATTATAGACGACTATAACATTTTATGGTTGATTAAATGTATTTATTTCTAACTAATATATTTTTTAATACATTAAGAAAAACCAATTATTAAATAATGTCAAAATTGACATAAATGAGTTTTTAAAACATATAAAATATTATTGGTTGATATAATAAAACTAAAAATCTACGGTTCGACATAAAGGATTATATAATATTAGGTGTATCATTTATTGACCACTTAGGGTTGTCTTTGTTGTTTATAATATTAGTATTAACCATATAATGTAAAAATACATAGAGACATGGTAAATGTCAAACTATTTAACAATGAGTAAAATTTAAAAGATAATGTTAATATAGTGAACCAAATCTATCTAAAACATATTGGATGAGATGTTTTAGAATAATTTCCATGTTAATCATTAAATAATTCATTTTGGAGTCATTTTATAACAAAAATGTTTTTATTATAAAATAATATTTCAATCTATTCCTAATGTGCCCCTTACCCCTCTAATAAAAGGGAACTTACTATTATCTCAAATTCACAACATCAATTCAATTTGGCTCTACCAAAACCTACCCAAATATATTCTCCACGGTCATGCCATCATCATAGAGGCCTTCCTTTAATCATAAAGTCAACATAAGGATACCTTTTTATCAAATCAAAAGGAAGAACCCGAAGAAGATATAAAAATATCTCCACCTCTTTCATGTTTTTTCTTCTTCCACTAATTTGTTCCTTGTTGTTTCCATTATAAAATAATAACTCAAGTATCTTCTATATGTTGGGATGTTTTTATATATATGGAACAAAACATATTAATTATTCTATACATCCTATGAATGACATGTCACCATACGTGTGTATATAAGACTTGTTGTCTCCACGTTGTGGTGTAGCTGTTATTCAATACATTATTATTTGGATGGGTATCATAATGATGTATATAATATTTATATTATAAAATGACATGATAATTATTCGTTATACATGATATTCCATCAAATTATATATGATTTTAATATCAAAATAATGATATTGTCTCTCGTACATACGAATAGATTTCTGTCTCCATGAACACGATGAGATTCATTCCCCATCATATACATTCATGACTACTTGTAATTAGATGATTAAAATAATTTTTAAATACTTAAATATCATTACTAATATAAATAAGATACATCCTATCCATGAAAATCATTACTTATGTAACAAATCATATAATTGGAAATGAATCAGTTAACACCCAAAACGAGGATAATACAAAAATATTATTTACAAAACAATATAAAAATATCATATATGATATCATATTAATGTATAGTATTCCTATATAATTTAATAACAAATTAATTCACCATTATACACGAGGTTAACCTACCCTCGACCCTGGAAATGTAAAAGGTAAGGGTTAATTTCACAATCTCTTTATTATTCGAGGTTGTATTTACGTAAGTATCTACTGGGACCTCTTTATCATCCAGATACATGTTTATTAAAAATGTATTCCAAATCATATTTTCAATTTACTATACTTCAGTTTAATTTCAATTATACTATTGATTGTTATTTTATAAAATGAGTTGAAATGAATCGTTCCTTCGTTTTCCAATCCAGTTAATTTATGACATTTTCGATATAATTAATGTAAGAATGTTTTTATCTTATATGGAGGGTGAGGCTATATTCTACCATTATAACATCATCAAATATACCCTTACAATATTATATGAATATTTTAAAAATAGTGTTTTTAATTTATATTTATGTATCATTAAATTATTTCAAAAAAAGATTGAGATATTTCTCTCAAATAGTTTTGATATCATCTATGTCAACATCCTTTAAAGGATTTTAATCTTGTTTGAAGCTGATTTATTATGATTCGAATCATCAATTTTGTATTGAAGGTTTTTTAAAATGTTTTACTTTGGATGTGTTATTTTTCTACCATTCATGGTTTAGGGATAGTGTATTGACATTTTGTATTCTTGTTTTAATACGAATGTTTATGTTATGTTTAATACATTTCATTTGAATAATGAATTAGACACAGTATGTGATGGGTGGAGCCTGCTATAACTCCTCGATGCATCAGTAGGTCTCATGAGACAAAATAGTGTCTTGGCACAAGGCCATTAAATAATCTTATCTATAGTCTTGGCATAAGGCCATTACTATGTGGTTATGATTTATGGAATTATTCATTCCATCATTATGATAGTGGCTATTGATATTTCATGTGATTATTAGTCTATAAAAATATCCATGTGTGTATGTAAATTTAATTACTTTAATTCATATTTTCTATATTATGATGATGTTTAGGATGAAAATTTCTTTGTTAATGTCTTATACATTTCCTAAAATGTTTATTATTATTTATGAAAGGTTCTGATATATTGTTATCCTTACTGAGCATCTGAGCTCAACCTTTTCTAGGTTTTATTTTTCCCAGGATGAAAAGAAGTATATATTGACTGACCTGTAGGGATAGTATATGGGAACTAAATGTTTCTTAGGAAAAATTGTTGTTCTAGTTTTCCATTTAATGATGTAATGTAAACCTTATGAATGTATCTAGTACATCCAATGCTACTAAACTAATCGGTCTTTCGAGACATGATATTTTTTTAACATGATAATGATACATAATAAGGCACCGAATCTAGGCTTCTAGGGTCGGGGCATTACATTTGGCAATAGAATATGTTTATTACAATCCATGGAAATTATATTTATATAATCTCTGATTATAACACATGTCCCAAAGATATACATTGATAATTAGTATAGAAGAAATTCCAATAATTTTTCCATTGTAGAGATTTTTTGAGATTTCCAATCAATTCATACCTGTCTGGATATAAACAGGTAGATGCCGCTCTGGCAGAGATGTACCTAGGGGTAAAACTCAAAAACACTGCTTAGAGATATAGTCGAATGGGAACTGGTGTATGACAATGGGCCTTGTTTCACTCTTTGTTACAACACTCCAGGGGGATTTGCATGGGATAATTCTAATTTTCATTACAAACCATTATGAAGAGTTTATGAGTATATACATCCTCAAATAAAACATTTTTATTATTATGGATTATATCGATGAACTGTTTAATTTATGTTAAGTATGTCATACATTTGAAATTATGTATTGTGATTCATAAAATAATCTAGTGTATTCAATTGTTTAGAAATGGCGCCTAGTGGAAGGAATAGAAACTGTATTAATGCACACACTTCATGTAGAGATATCCATCTTTCTCAAGAAAATTAATGTGGACCTATTGATAAAACTGGTGATGATCAGCTAATAACTATACAGGGAAAACTCACTCAGGTTATGAATAATAACCATACCATTTTTGAGAACCCTGGTCTGCAGTGTGGAGGATCAATGTTAGATTGCTTAATGAGGCATCAAACACATAAATTAAATGAGGGTACAAATCCATTAGTAGATGATCAATGGATAAAATAATTAGAGAATATATTCCACTACTTGGGGAGTAGTGAAAGAGAAAAATATTTCATGGAGGTTTACCTCCTCACTAGAGATGCTGATCATTGGTGGTCATTGATTTAATACGCAAAGGATGAAGATTATGTAACAAATATGGAATAGAGGGAAGTATTATTGAACACTTTTTTTAAATCAGTTCCCATTAAGGAATATAAACGTTAATTGTATGATGATATCATTGACATACCAATGACTTAATTTTATATAATCCTCGGTAGGTATTTCCTTTCGAACCATGATGTGAAAATATACTGTAAGAAGAACAAGGATACATTTTTTTAGGATGATAAATAGTACAGTATAAATAGAGTATAAAATTAACCACCTAATTCTTATCTAGATCCAACCCCATTAGCTCGAATAAATTTCATTATTGGGGAGGGATAGAATGAAATAACTATGGGTGAGGAAAGGAATTTTCAAATATAGGATATATTTATTATGCGATAATATGTTAATGTGTTTGCAAAGGATTTACTTTGACATCATCCAGAATGAGAAATTGAGTTTTACATTGACTTAATTCTTGGTTCAAGGCCCATATCGAAGACCCCTTATAGAATGGCCACTATGTAATTATTGGATCTAAAGACCCAACTAGAGGAATTCAGTAATAAGGGATTTATTCTACCTAGTGTTTCTCCATGGGGAGCCCCAATTCTTTTTGTTAAGAACAATGATGGATATTTGTGATTGTGCATTGACTATAGGGAGATCAAAGCTATAAAAATATAAAAAATGTATCCCCTACCTCATATTGATGATTTATTCGACCAACTTCATGGTTCTCCATAATATTCAAATATTTACCTTTGATCTGGTTATCATCAGTTTTGTGTAAAGAAGGAAGACATTCCAAAAACAGCATGTCGAACCAGTTACGAACATTACATGTTTACAGTAATTCCTTTTTGATTGACTAATTCCCATACTATCATCATGTATATAATGAATTGAGATTTCACAGAATATCATGATGACTTTGTAGGGGTATTTATTGATTATATAATTGTATAGTCCAAAACCTACGAAGATCTTGAAAATCACTTACGCATTATTCAAAATACTCTTAGAAGTCATTAATTATATGGGATGTTTAGAAAGTGTATATTCTAGATTTAAGAGATTTCTATTGATTTCCATATTGTCTCTAAGGATCAAATCCTTGTTGATCCTTATAAGAATAGGGAAATCCAAGAATGGACAACACTAATGTGTATAAGTGAGGTACACACTTTTATTGGTTTAACATGTTATTATCGACGTTTCGTCTAAATATTTTCCCTGTTTTCTAACCCATTAACAAAGCTCACACGTAAATGGGATAGATTTTTTTGGAAGAAAGAGTGTGAAGAATGTTTTGAAGAACTAATGGTAATATTAGTCAATACTTCTATCTTAAATCTACTATTCAAGAATGATGGGTTTGTTATTTATAGTGATGCATAAAAGAAAGGAATTAGGTGTGTCCATATGCCGAATGATGGATTTAATCGATATGCATCCCTGTAGAAAAATATTCATGAACAAAACTATTCCAAACATGATCTTGAGTTAGCAGCTGTAATCTTTGCTTTGATGTTATGGTGGCATTTTCTCTATGGTGAAAATTGTGATTTATATAACGATCACAAGAGTTTTATGTATATTTTCTCATAGAAGGAACTCAAAATGAGGAAAAAGAAATGGATTTAACTACTCAAGGATTGTGATTTCACAATACACCACCACTCGGGGATGGAAAATAAGGTGGCATATACATTTAGTAGAATGGATCATGGAGTTTCAAAGAAGGATAGAGTTGAAAGGGATCCTATTTTCATGGATATAGTAATGATGAATATGGAACTAACCATGGAAGGTGAAACATAAAAGTTTTTTCAAATGGTTTCCAATCCATATTTATTATAAAGGATAAAAATTTCTCATGCTGATGATGTGGAATTTGAAAAGAAGATTAAATCTGTGAATGATGGGAGATTGTTTGACATCGTATATGAAGATTTGATTTTGAAATTTGGGAATAAATTTTTTTTTCCTGATATACCGGATCTAAAAAAGGAATTGTTAGATGATGCTCATAGCTCCAAAATAAGTATACAACATAGAAGAACTAAGATGTATAGATATTTGAAGGATCATTTTTTGTTGGACAACTAGATGAGGGATATTTCGGATTTTGTATCAAGATGTATGGTTTTTCTACATGTGAAATCTAGAAGGAAACAACCTGGAGAAGTCATACAACCTATCCCCATACATGAGTAGAAATGGTATAATATTAAGATGGACATTTTCATGGGACTACTAATGAATCCTATATGTAATGATGCAATATGGGTCATTGTTGATCGTCTTAAAAAGTCAGTAAATTTTATTGCTGTAAGAGATGATTTACCACCTGAACGTCTAGAAATACTATATATTAATGAATTTGTGAGACTTCATGGAGTACACCTATCGAATTTTATTAAAAATGATCCATGTATAACATCAAGATTCTAGAAAAGTTTTCAGAAATCCATAGTTACTGAACATCATTTGAGAACATCCTACCACTTCCAAACTGATGGGAAATAAGAATGGACTATTCAAACCATATAATACATGTTGATATCACACTTACATAACATTAAGGGTATATGGGATCAGTATTTTCCAATGGTAGACTTTTCTTTTAACATTAGCTTCCTTTAAAATATTCAAATTGGAACCATATGAAGTGTTATATAGAAAGAGATGTCGCACACCAACCTGTTGGGACGATTTTGGTGGAAGAAATATCTTAGGCTCTGAACCTATGGAGAAAACGATGGAAAAGGTAATGGTAATCCGAACCCAAATCAAAGAAGCTCAAAGTAGGTAGAATATCCTTGCTGATACCTGAAGAAAGGATTTTGAATTTCAGGTAGGATATCATGTTTTCTGGAAAGTATTTCTATGGAAATGTGTTATACGTTTCTGTAAGAAGGGAAAATTATGTCCTAGGTACATCAGACCTTTCAAATTTCTTGAATGAATTGGGGCAATGGATTACCATTTTGAAATTCAACCAAGTCTCTCCAATGTTCAAAATGTGTCCCATGTATCATTGTTGAGAAAAATACATGCCTGACTCAATGAATTTACTCACATATGATGAATTAGAACTGGAACTCGATCTATCTTATAGGGAAGATCCGATCTTGTTTCTTGATACAAGATAAAAAATTCTAAGAAACCAGCTGTCTCATCTAGTATAAGTTCCATGGAGAAACTATAAAATGGAAGAGGCAATGTGGGAACCTGAGGAATGAATGACGAAGAACCACACAAGTCTATTTATGGAGTAATATTCTAGAAATATCGAGGATTAATATATTTGAAGGAGGGGAGAATGTAACACCTCAAACTTCCAAGGTATGATTCTCATTGAATAATACAATAGTGTGTGTTGTACACAACATCGAGTTCAAACACACCCCGATCAATCATACTAGCCAATATGAATAGTAATACACACTTTTTGGATTTTTATAAATTTTATCATTCAAAATGGACTTAATTTATTGATTCGTAATTTCGAAATTATCTTAGGAGGAATTTTTGGTATATTTATAAAACAATTAAATTTTGGATGAATAGTGAAAATACATATTTTAAATTAAAACCCACTTTTTTATTCAAAATAATTTAGAGTGAAAATTATACATTTGAATGGTTTTTAAGTATCATTAGATCATATTTTTATTATTTAATATTATTTAATTAATTTGATTTATGGAATGATTAAACTAGACAAAAACAAGTCTCAATCTTTTGATAGTTATTATTTCATAAAAACACAATTTTTGTTTTGACAACAAGAATTAATTTTAAATTAGTTTATTACACTTAGGTGTTACAAATATGAAAAAATGGATTCCATATTTGGAACCTGGAAATCAATTTTGTGTAAATAGGTATTTTGTTTTTTAGAAATTATAAATATTTAATTCATTAAATATTTTATTTACTATAGTTAAAGGGGTAAGTCCAGTAAATAAGGTTAAAAAAAATATTATAGAAATATTAAATTACCCAAAAAATGTCTTAAACCTATTTAATAATACATATATTACCATGGGAATAGTTGGGTTGATTTTAGGACCCCATGGAGCCACATGAGAATGATAAGGACATTTTATATTAAATAACCTAAAGTAAAGTCAAAAATAAAAAAATCAAATATCTTTTAGTAAAACAATTATTATATGAAGTTATAAAATTTATCTATTCGACAATAAATAGTCATTAAAAATCTAATAATATTTCCTATCTTAGGATATTTTATTTATAATTTTTATACAAAAAATATATATTTTTATATAAGACACAATAATGATGAATTATTTTCATTATTAATGAAACAATCAAATAAATGATATTATTCATACGAAAATAAAAATAATTTGATTTATTTTATACCATAAAAATTTTTTATAGGCGAGAATGACATGTTAGGGATGATTAAATGTATTTATTGTGATGTAATAATGTTTTTATGACTATATAAAAAATAAATTATTAAATAATGTCAAAATTGACATAAATGAGTTTTTAAAACAAAAAAAATATTATTGGATGATATAATAATACTAAAAATATAATTATAATCCTAATGCCATAAATAATAATAGTTGTAACATTAATTAACCACTTGGGGTTCACTTAGAAGTTTATATTATGTATATTAACCATATAATATAAAAATACAAAGAGGCATGGTAAATGTCAATCAATTTAACTAAGAATTAAATCTCAATGATAAGGTTAATATAGTTACCTAAACCTCTCTAAAACCTATTGGTTGAGTAGTTATAGACCCATCCCCGCCTTATCCTTGAAATAAGTCATTTTGGAGACATTTGAAACAGAATATTATTTTATGATAAAAATATATATCAATCTTTTCCTAATGGGCCATCACTCCTATTATAAAAAGTCACATCCCCTACTGTCAAATTCACACCGTTTTAGACATTTGACATGGAAAATCCCTTACCAAATATCCTCTACATTATCGTCCCTTCATCCTACTGGAATTAGTTTTGTCATAAATCCAATCTATGGAGATCTTTTGACCAAATCAAAAGGAAGAAC
This sequence comes from Viscum album, assembly GCA_963277665.1. Lineage (NCBI taxonomy): Eukaryota > Viridiplantae > Streptophyta > Magnoliopsida > Santalales > Viscaceae > Viscum > Viscum album. Next base: position 1,779,046,589 of record OY728121.1, on the reverse strand, counting down.
TCGAAGAAGAGGTAAATATCTCACCACTTCTTTCATGTTTTTTCTTCATCCACTTCTTCCTTCCTTGTTGTTTACATTATAAAATAATAACTCCAGTATCATCTATATATATTTATGTTATTATAAATATGGTACAACCATATTCATTCTTCACTCCCTCCTTGGAATGAAATGTCACCTTGCATGCGTACATACGACTTACCATACACATGTCGTTGTGTAGTTGTTATTCAATACATTATTATTTGGATGGGTATAATAATGATGTATAAATGATTAAATAATAAATATAACATTATAATTATTCTTTATATACGATTTTTCATTCATTTATATATTATTTTAATATCAAATCAATTATATTGTCTCTTGTGTGTACATACGGATTACCGCCTCCACGAACACGATGAGATTCATTCCCCATCATTTCAATTCAAGACTAATTTTAATTAGATGATTAAAAAAATTATTTAAAGAGATAATATCATCATGAATATGAATAAGATACATCCTATCAATAACATAAATAACTTACATAACAATGCATATAAAGGAAAACAAATCAGTGAACACATGAAATGACGTTATTACTAAAATTTTAATAACAATGTAATATTAAAAGATAATATATGATATCATATTAATTTATATGATTCTTGTAGAATTTAATAAATATTATTTCACCATTATATAATATTTTATCTACCTTCGCCCAAGGAAAAGTACAAGGTAATTGTTAATTTCACAATCACATTATTATTTGAGGTTGTTTTTACGTAAATATCTACTGGGACATATTTATCATCCACATCCATGCTTCTCTCAAATATATTCGATTTCTTTCCTATTTACTAGAATATGGTTCAAATTCCTTTATACCATTTTTTACTTTTTATCAAATTGTTTGAAATGAATCATTCTGTCATTTTCTAAAAAAGTTACTTTATGACCTTTTTAACCTAATTAAGGTAATAGTTTTTTCTTATATGGCAGGTGTGTCTAAATTACACCATTATAACGTCATAGAAGCTTCCCTTACAAGGGTATATAAATATTTTCAAAATAAATATTTTCTTTTATAATTATTTAACATTATAATATTTCAAAAAAATAATTATATATATTTCTCTCAAGAAGTTTTGATTTCATCTATGTCAACATCCTTTATTAGATTTTAATCATGTTTGACATTGATTTATTAAGATACAAATTTTATATTTTTTATTGATGGTTTTGTAAAATGTTTACTGAGGATGTGTTATTTTTCTTACAATCATGTTTTATGGATAAAGTATTGACGTATCATAATCTTGTTTTAGTTCGAATGTTTATGTTATGATTAAAAATTTTCATATGAGGAATGAATTGAACATAGCAATTGACGGGTGGAGCCCGCTCTACATCTTCAATGCATCAGTAGGTATCTTGAGACAAACTAGTGTCTTGGAACAAGGATTTGACAAAATCATATTTTTAGTCTTAGTACAGGGCATTTAGTATATTGTTATGAAGTCTAACATTATGAATTCCGTCATTATGAAAGTGGCTACTGATATTGCTTGTGATTATTAGTCTAGTATAATATCCATGTGTGTAAGTAAATGACATTATTTTTTATTTATATTTTCCATATTATGATGATGTTTTTGTTGAAAATGCCTTTGATGTAGACTTAAACAATACCTAAAACGTTTATGATTATTAATGAAAGTTTCCACAATATTTTTATCCTTACTGAGTATCTCAGATCACCCCTTTCTATGATTTATTTTTCACAGGATGCAAAGAAGTATTTTATGATTTCCCAAAAGGGATAGTCTATGGGATATTTGTTTTGTATATGGAAACAATGTTGTAGTAGTTTTCAATTTTATGATGTAATGTAAACCTTATTAATGTATCTAGTACATCCAAGGATACTAAACTAATCGGCCTTCTAAGACTTGATCATTTGTGATCATGCCAATGATACATAAAAATGAACTGACTCTGGGATTTTGGGGTCGGGGAGTTACATTTATGAGCCAATGGAATGAATCCTTTTATTGTTTTAAACAATCTTAAACATGGAATCATGATCTATTGTTTTTGAACTGACGTCCCTTGTGTTATTTATGTTTTATGATAATGTTTGTGATTCATTTCATGATATTTTTTAGTTTATTTCAACCTTTTTTAATGCTTTTAATTTCAATTCCAAATAAAAAGATGTTGTTTAAATTTTTGTAAGGGGTTTTTTATAATTTTTTTCAATTAAAATATATTTAATTTAATGAAATGTTATCATTTTAAACATAATATTCAAACACACAATAAAATATGATATAGAAACATTTTATGAATAAAATTATTGTTCAAGGGTTTTAAATTTGAATGGTTTTGATAATTTTGAAATAGAATTAATGTTTTTAAAAGTAGATTAAAATTTTCATGATATCGTAACGAATTTATGAAAAAAATTGATGGATTCAAATCAATATTAAACATTTTTATTGGACTTGTTAATTTTTATTATGGTTAAATATTATTTAATTTAAAATTATTGATTCAATAATTTTGTTTTAATGATTCTACATTGTTTTTATGCAGATTAAGGTATTATTAAGCTTTATTTGATACGGATATGTTGGATGATGACAAAAATTGATTCCTTAAAACATTTCCATGAATTATATAATAGTAATTCAATTGATTGATGTAGTGGTCATAAATTTTTAATAGATGTGGCATCTTTTATTGATCACATTACCTAGACACCATATTGAGTGGTGTATCCAAAAAACTTCAAGGCATTGATCATCACACATGATTAATTTGATTTTCATTGACCAAATTATAATGAAAATTTGTTTAATTAATGATTTAAAATGAATTGAAGAAGTTTTTGAGATCGTTGATTCTCATTTACTCTATATGGTCGGATGTAGAAATCTATAATTTCCATAAATGGGGTACCTAGAAATAGGTGGTGGAATATATGATTCTCTCTCATATGAATGATATAATTTAAAATTAATTTCATGGGTTTGTCATCATTTAGTTATATAATCCAATGTATGTGATGATGTAAAATGTTTCTAATTTTATTTAATTTTTTCATTATAATATATAAGATTCATAGTATTCCATGAAATTATAATTATTCATATCGTTAATTCACATTGTTGTTTGTGACCATATTGTAAAGGATATGTATTTTAAATAGGTATTATATCAACATATATAACATCCATTTATGTTTCATGAAATATTACTTATTTTTAGAAACAATATATGTCTTTTTCATCTTATATAGAGATATAAAATTTTAGGAATGGAGAATATATCATTCGTGGTTGAAAAAGAAGGTCATCTCATGGAATAAAGAGGAATGTTTTGTTCTTCTATTATAGAGATCATGATATTCCTATGAATTCATATTATAATGATCTATGGGTTTTAAATGATGTGTGTGTTTGTGTTTCTTTAAAAGGTATTGTATGTTGGTTGAATAAAAAAGGGATGGTTCTATCTGTAGGATCGAAATAACGTTGTAGATGCCCAGTATACTAGAGGTGGTGAATTGTACATGTTATGAATTTCCATAAACAAGGAAAGATATATGTTTAACATAGTTAAACTAATAAAATTCACAACATCTCTAAAACCAATTAAAATATTGAGACAAAGTATGAAGTTACAAGCTTCTAGTTCTATCCACATACTTAAATATGGAATGTGATTTTGAAAAATAGGTTCCAGAAATATGGATCTGGAAAATGAATATTAAATAATTTTTACAATATGAGATTATACCTTAAAGCATATATAATCTAACTAAGTCAGAGTACAAGTGTAAGGAAATATAAAAGGTTATACATTCCATACAGTAAAAAATGCAGCGGAAAAACTTGTAACAAAAACATGTAACAAGATATAAATCTTTTAACCCAAAAAGAATTGTATCCAACAACCTTGGATAAAGGTCCCTTGATTTATACTTTCAAGTAAGCATGTCTTTCCCACACCAGGGTAATCCCTCGAAACGAAGATCGTAGTCTCTGTCTTGATATCCCCGCAAGCCCTCAACATCAACGTAGATGGAACATCTGTCTTTCTCAGCATGTATGCCATCAACTTCAAGGTAGTTGGTAACTATGTCTTCCTATCCCCGGAATCCCTCGATTGTAATCACCAACAATCATATTTTCATGAAGAAATATGCAAAAGGAAAATATTGAACAAGTCATTCAATCTTTCTGCATGAAGCTTGATAGTTGATAAGATCCTCTCTCTCTAGAAATCACTTCAGGAAATTACGATCACCAAAATTCTAAAATTTTTCGCTTCTTTTCAAATGATCTCCTATTTATAGGTGAATCTCCAACGGTCGGCTCCCACCTCCAACGGTCATATTTTCCTTAAATTTCAAAGGGACCTATAAACGTGTCAATTAACCAATGGTTATTTAGAAACTGAATGGACAACATCGTTTTCTAACAAAACATATGTAACTAAAAGCACGAAATCATTTTTTAATGAAAAAAATATAAGAAAAACTGAAGTTCGGAATGTAAGAAAATAAAAGTTCAGAGACTAAGAAAAATTGAATTCAAAGTGTATAATAATATATATTCAGATTCTGTTATATAGGAAATTTAGAACCTGAATTCTGTTGAAATCTGGAGTATGAATTTCTAAGGAAATTCATATTCTGGTTTCACTAGAATTCAGTATTTGAACATACAATGTTCAGAGTCAAACTGATAGAAGTTCGGAGTCTAACCCATAGAAGTTCGGAGTCGAACTAGGAAATGATAGGAGTCAAACTTGTAAAAATTCAGAGTCGAACTAGTAAGAGTTCAAAGTCCAGAATTCAGAATGGGACTATATGAGAGTTCATATCTAGAATTGATAGTCTAACTATATGAGAGTACATATCCAGATTTCGGAAAAGAATTTCATTAGTGATCGTATACAAAATTCATAATGGAACATCATTAGTGTTTTTATCTAGAATTCGGAATGGAAATTCATTAGAGATCATATCCAGAATTCTATGTGGATCTTCATTACAGTTCATATCTGGAATTTAGAGTGGAACTTCATTACAGTTCATATCCAGAATTCAGATCCTAAAACAGAATGCATCATATCTATGTATTATATGATTCCGATGTTTTAGGTATGAATTCTATTTTTATACATTAGAAAAATATTGATATATATAAGGAAATCAATATTAGGGTAAATTTAATTTAGGAATGAAATTTTCCTTAGAGATGTAAAATATCAATTTGCTTATGTATAAGGTGTTTGTGATTTTAAAAACAAGAAGGAATGGAAAAGGCATAAGGTAATAACTATTGACTCAACAATCTCCCCATTTTTGGAAAGCACAAATATACTTAAGAAAAAGAAATATAAGGACTTTGAATAATTTCATTAGAAATTGAAATTAAATCTTATCATTCTTTTTTATTGGATGATAGTGAATAAAAATAACTCCCCCTTACGCATTAGAACTCTAAGTATTATATTATGGATTTATGGAATATAATTTTAATTAGAATGAAATAATCGTATTGAGAAATCCCTCTAACTTAAGGGTAGTTCTTCTTAGTTTAGTAATTTTTCTTCTCCCACTTATGAGTAGTTATTTTTCCTTCTCCCCCTTATGAGTAGTTATATTTCCTTCTCCCCCTTTGTGATTTTCAAAAAGAATTTTGGGAATGGAAAAATAATGTACCTAAAACATTAGTAAAAAATAACACCAGATACAAAAAACAAGACATTTCATTACATTTGATAGAAATTTTTTACAAGGAAAATCAAATGTAACAAAATATAGGATTTTTATATTTGTCCTCCTTTTCCTTTGGGAGTAACATTTTCAAGAGAGTTTTCAGCTTCTTCAAATCTTTCTGATCCTCCTCATCTTGGTTATCCAAAGATATTATCCTTTCTTTTTGAGCATTCAGCACCTCTGCATGAGCCTTCATGGCCTCCTCCTTTATCTTCACTAACTCATCTTTCTATATAAGATTTTTTTTGAGCTCAATTAGAAGATCGCTATCCATCTTAAAACATTGAGCAAGAGAATTAACCTTATCATTCAAGACATTCACTTGTTGATTATGAGAATTTTTCTCAAGGATTAGCTACTCCTAAAGATTATTTATCTTTGCGTATGTGGTATCAAAATCATCTTTAAAAATCATTTTGAAAACGATCAAACTCAGCCATGTCATCATCCACCTTCTTAGAACACAAAGTGATTTTGATGCATGATTTCCTGTGAACATCATAATTGATAAGGAAATTTCTATTATCTTCTTCAATCATCACACGCTTATCCATCACCATAGATAAGGATTCTGACTTCTGATTCAGTCTATGATACATCATCTAGCATCTGGATTCTATGGTGGGAAATATCGGATTGTCATCAACCAATTTCATCAGAGACTCAACAATAAAGTCATGAACCAAAGTTGATGACTCCAAATCTGATACCTTACTAGGTGAATTCTCTTCTTTAACCTCCACTAGGTTTCTTTTAGAAGAACCACTAACTTATTTCTTCCTGATGATTTCTTTTGTTGGTGTATCCATGAGCACTTTCTTACCTTTATCGGTATTTTTAATGGTTTGATCTCTTCGATATTCATCCTCACTGTCTGATAGTTAAACAATCTTGTCTTCAACTATTTACTCATTTTCTTCTCCTTTCTCAAGAAAATTCTTCTCATAGGTCTCTTACACAGAAAATTCATATTCTTTCTCTTCCTCTTCCTTATCTTTATATTTGTTACCTTCTTTCTCAACTCCCTTTCCTATAGTGAAATGTTATGCGGATTCATCCATTTCTGGATAATCCTCACCTTGTTTAATTAAGTCATCTAGATCATCACTTCCTTCATCTACTTCCTCTTCTTCCTCTACTACTTCTTATTCTCTTTCAACAACTTTGTCTTCTACTCTATGAACAAATTCTTCTTTTTCTCTTTCAAAAAATCCTTTATCATTGAGCTTTTACAGAGTGACGTAGTTCTTCCTAGGGGTCTTTGGTAAAGGTTCAGTAAGGAATGTTTATGGAACCAGAATCTTCTTAGAAGAAAACACTGTTGCTTCCACAATATTTTGAAAAATCTCATCATCTGATAACTTCTTCTTTAGTTTCTTTTCTTTTTCTAGTCCTTATAACTCATCATAAGCTTTCTCTTTTAAGGCATTAGACTCAGAAGTATCTAATCTGAATTGAGGGTCCCCTCCTTTTCTATTATCCTTTTCTTAACTCCACTTAGCAGCCACGTCATCTGGGTAGTCTTTTTGTTTTTATAGCTTGGGTGGTGCAAATTGAGTTTCCATAGCTTTCTAGGTCTTCTTTGTTTAGTGTGTATACATTCTCTTGCCTATGGGAAGAAAGAATAAATTCTTCTTTGGAATTTTGTACTAAGAACTTATCATTCCTAAAATTCACAAGTTATCCTTCATTAAATAATAGACTTATGCTAATGAGGTTGTGCTTAAGACATTTGACATACAATACATTTGAAATCAGGGTTTTTTCAAGAAGAACAATGTTACCTATACCAACAGTTTCTCCCTGAGCATTATCTCCAAAAGTTAATTTTCCTTCTTTCATCTTGGTAATATTTTCAAAATATATTTTGTTACTAGTCATATGTCAGGAACATCCACTATCCATGTACCATGTATTGTTTTTGGACATTCACTGTTTTCCTTAAAATAAGAAAAAGTTAGGTTTTTGGAATTCAGACTTGCATTGATCTGGAATTGTTAGACAAAATGATTTTGGGTATACACATTTTTTTAGAAAAATAAGCTTTATGAAACCCAAGAGATTGAACTAAATTCATAGAAGAGTTTTTCTTCCAATTCCCACCACATTGACACTTATTGCAAAAGGGGATCTAGATGGAAGCAATTAGTTGTTTTTGAAAACTGGTTTTTTGTGAGTATATCATACTCTAGTAGTGTTTCCTTGAGGTTTAATTTGAGAATACATCTTGTCAAAATTTTCCTTCCTAGAGGTAAATTTTTCAAGAAGCTTCTTAAGAGAAAATATTTTAGATATCAGTCTGATGAAAAAATTCCTATCCTCAGGAATCATTTCCTTAGAGTTAGATTTTTTCTCAAAAACCTTCATATTTAAAATATCATTCGTAAGATCTTTAGAAAGATCTTCCTTGAAAAAATTTTCTTTCTCAAGGTCTTTCAAAAGTTTTTCTAATAACTATTCATTATCATAAATATCTGAAGAATGATTTGAAATTTATTTTGTAATAATTTCTTCCCTAGTATTTCCCTTGTCTAATTTCATAGAAATTTTAAAAAAATTTCCTTCAAGTAACATGGAAAATATAGATACTTCTTCATATGAATGTTCATCATTTTCTGAGGATGAATTATCTTCATTAGAAGTACTATTTTTGGAATAGTAACTCTTATCAAGAGATAAATTTTGTAATGCCTCGGGAGAGCGTACCTTGGCCATAAGACATGTATATGGAAAAGAAGTAGTAGAAATGAATCCCATATTCTTTTGAGCTGATGAATCATATTCTGATGATTCTCTTCCTGAAGAGTCTCCATACACAGCACTCCATGTAGTATTAGCTTTCAGACTTTTCTTAGGTTTAGCTTTGTAAAACTTCTTCATGTTCCTTATAGAATACCTCTCCTTTCTTTATTTCATTTTGAGCATAGAGAAATCAGGTCTAATGTGTCCAATTCTCTTGCATTCATATCATGTGACCTCTGAATCTTTCTTAGCTTTCCTTTCCTTCTTCTTATACTTGGATTGGAAATTTCATTGTCCAGCTATCTTGTTCATCCTTCGAACAAGATTTTCTAACTCATTAATTGAGACATCACTCTCACTAGATTCAGATTGGAAAATAACCTTATTATTTTTGTATTATTAACTCTCTCAGGAGTCTTAGCATTCATGTGATTTTATGTTGTAGTAAAAGCAACAGTACCATTCCCTTTCTTTTTTTGATGTTGTCATCATCTCACTTCATCCTTGTTTCATGTTGGAGAAGAGTTCCAAACAGATCATCTAATGAAATTTTAGTGACCTTCATGTTCTCATCAATAGCTATCCTCTTGGATTCCCACTCATTGGGCATAATATCAATGATCTTGTCAACAAACGAATCATTATCCAGACCTTTATCTCCCATAGATTGTAAGCTATTCACGATAGTCATAAACCATTGTTGCACCTTACAAATGGGTTCTCTATAAGGAAAGTTAAAACCATGATACTCAGTTCTAAGCATAGATCATCTTGTCTATATGACTTTTGATGTACCAAAATGTGTAACTTCAAGTTTCTTCCATATTCAATTAGCTCTTTCAGAAGAAGAAATTTGGATATATATGTTCCTAGTCATTGAACATAGTAGATTATTGCGTACCTTATAGTTTAATTGATAATCATGCATCTCTTGATTTGTGAAAGTACTAACATCCTCATCAGGAATTTGATAACCTCTAGTAAGCATAACAAAATTTCTACTCCATTATTGATAACAAAAGTCTTTATTTGATCTCTACAATACTCATAATCATTACCCTCATAAATTGTTGGTCTTGTAGGATTTATGTTGTCGATGGAACCAACATTGATTCCCGCCATCTTAAAAATCATTCTACACAAAAACTTCTTAATAATAACAGTTCAGATTCAAGGATAATATTCCTAAGCCAAATAAATATAAAAAAATGAAGAGATGAGTAACAAAAAATTATATGTGAGTATAATTATTTCAGAGACTTTCTTTGATACCAATTGTAGGATCAAAATAATGATGTAGATGCTTAGTATACAAGAGGTTGGTGGTGAAATGTACAATTTAAAAATTTCCTTAAACAAGGAATGATCTATGTTTAAAAAAGTTAAACTATGAAAATTCAAAACACCTCTTCCACCAAATAAAATATTGGGGGAAAGTATGAAGTTACAATCATTTAGTTCTATACACATGCTTAAATCTGGACAGAGATTCCAAAAAATAGGTTCCGGAAATATGGATCCTAAAAATGAAACATTACTATAGTTTAAAATATGAGATTCTACCTTAAAGCGTATAGAATCTAACTAATTCATAGTACATGTGTATGGAAATATAAGATTGTTAAACTTTCCTTACAATAAAAAATGCAGCAGGAAAACCTGTAACAAAAACAATTAACAAGATATAAATATTTTAACACAAAGAGAAGGGTATCCAACAACCTTGGATAAAGGTCCCTTGATTTATTTTTTCAATCAAGTATGTCCTACCCACAATAGGGTAAGCCCACGATATGAAGATCGGAGTCTCTGTCTTGCTATCCCCGCAAGCCCAAAACATCAAGGTATTTGGAACCTCTATCTTCCTCAGCAAGGAATCCCTCAACTTCATGATAAATGGTACCTCTGTCTTCCAATCCCCAGAAGACCATTATTATAATCAATAACAATCAAATTCATACGAAGCAATCTGCACAAGCCAAAGTTTGAACATGTCTTTTAAACATTCTGCACGAAGCGTGAGAGTTGATAAGAGCCTCTCACTCTAGAAATCACTTCGGGAAATTCTGATCACCAAATTTCCAAAAGTTGTCGATTCTTTTCAAATGAACTCCTATTTATAGGAGAAGCTCCAACTGTCATCTCCCTCGTCCAATGGTCGTATTTTCCTTAAATTTCATAGGGAACTATACATTTGTTACTTAACCAATGGTTAGTTAGAAACAGAATGGATGACATCATTTTATAACAAAACAAGTGTAACTAAAATCACGACATCATATTGTAATAAAACAAGTATAAGAAAAAATGATGTTCTGAATGTAAGATAATAAACATTCGGAGTCTAACCAAAACGGAATTTGGAGTCTATAATAATGAGATATTCAGATTCAGTTTTATAGGAATTTTGAACCTGAATTCTGTGGAAATCCAATGTCTGAATGTCTATTGAAATTTGGATTCTGGTTTCATTAGAATTCAGAATATGAACATAAAATGTTTGGAGTCTAACTGATAGAAGTTAGGAGTTGAACTCATAGAAGTTCGGAGTCGAACTAGTAAATGATCGGAGTCGAACTAGTAAAATTTCAGAGTCAAACTAGTAAGATTTCGGGGTCCAGAATTCAGAGTGGAACTATATGAGTGTTCATATACAGAATTCTGTGTCGAACTATATGAGAGTTTGTATCCAGATTTCTGAATTGAACATCATTAGAGTTCGTATCCAGAATTCCGAATTGAACATCGTTAGAGTTCCTATCCAAAATTTGGAATGGAACTTCATTAGGGTTCATATCTAGAATTTGGAGTGGAACTTCATTATAGTTCATATCTAGGATTCGGGGTGGATCTTCATTACAATTCATATCCAGAATTAGGATCCTAAAATAGAATGATTGATATCTATGTATTATATGATTCCAAGGTTTTAAGTATGAATCCGATTTTTATACTTAAGAAAAATATTGATATTTATAAGGTAATCTATGTTAGGGTAAATTTCCTTAAGGAAGGAAATTTTCCTTAGAGAAATAAAATATCAATTTTCTTAAGTATAAGGAGTTTGTGATTTTCAAGTCAAGGGGGAATGGAAAAGTCATTTGGAAAACCTTATTGACTCAAAACTATCAAGATTATAAAATCATGACTATGTTGTAGTATATATTCCTAGATATTATGGTCCCTAATAGAATACTCAAAGAGATGCATTTCTTGTAGTAGAAGATCTTTCAGCATGTATCTTCTAGAAGATGTTTATGTTGATCTATCCTTTTTTTACAATGTAATTGAATATTTTAGAGTTTTTAGTTGTAAAGGATTATCTATAATAGTGAAAAAACTGAGTTCAATTTTTGTATATTTTTGTTTATTTTATAGTGATATATTTATATACAGGTATTGATTGTGTGGTTGTTTTAATTTTCAAGTGAACTCCATGGTAGTTCATCATATATTTGAACTTCTAATGTATTAACATTTTAATAGAATAAAATTAGTTCCTTGATGATTGTCGTTATCTTAGTAATGGTGTGAAATTTTATTTTATAATACTTGATATGCTTGGTGATTATTGTTCCTTGTTTTTTTTCACATTGATAGTTATATGTAAAATTTGAGTTGATGGATGATCTACATTTTGAGAGTGTAGTACCATATTATACACTGAACATAATAATTGATCACATTTTGGTTGGGATTTCATAGACCTTGGGAATGTAATAAAGTAACCTTGATAATGTGATTTTTTGACAGAACAAAGTCCCATAAGGCATAATATTTAGTTTTATAATTTTTTTAGGGGTGAGGCAATGTCATAAAAATCATAATTTATCATCATGTACATAATCAGGATATAAATAATTCTATATAATATGTTATGTCAGTTGATTTTTTATTTTTTATGGACTACAATTATGTTTTTTATATTGAAATCAGGGTTTCATTGGATGTTTCATTCCATTAAGTATTTTTTTGTATACCCTAATATATTATCCTTGGTGAGTTGTTGATGTATCTTATATGGATTAAATATGAATTTTTATCATTTAACTCAATTTTGTTGAAATATAAAATTATTTGGATACATACTCTTGGTATAAAAAATATAAATTAATTAGACACATGTGATGATATTGTTCTGTTGATTTCATAGTGTGCCTCAATTTTAAGCCTTTGGTAATATATCTTTATTTGTCTATAGACCATCCAACTCACATGATGATGATCTACGAATTTTTACTTTGTCATCATGTTCTATAATTGATACAGGAAGCATTTTTCGGATAAATGGACCAATTCCTAGAAGGTTCTTACATCCCATAACTTGTAGTATTATTTTTTACACATTTATTTTATTATACCATGATAAGGTTACTTCATGAGTTGTATCCATTATTGTTTTTGATATTTTTTGAAGGTATCTATGAATGTTCACAATTTGTAAACATTTATGAAAACCATGAAACCAATTTGTGAAAAATTTTATTATCCTATGATGGGATGAGAAGATTGAAAATTGTTAAAAAATATTTGTATCCATACATGAAAACAAAATAGATGGACTCAAATTGTTGGCACATAGGGTGACTGTTCATGCAGCCTAACCATGTATCTCATCTTTTTCCTATATTTTGGATGCCCGGGTAAGCCACCAGCTATTACTAACTATTATACACAATATAAGAAACAGTTCTAATGGAATTAAATGCAAAAAATATTTTAATTAAAGTCATGAAACCCCCATAAGTAATAACAATATACTCTCACATAATAAAATTACATTCCATTGTATTATGGTATACCCCAAGAGGAATTTTAGATCTCCCAATATCACGGCACAGTGAATAAATTTACTGATCAATGCAATGTTCATCACCTACTATGTTCACCAAAAAAATGGTTTCCAATATATATTATTCTATTTATTTATTCTTATTAGTGATTATAATGGAATTTTTATTGTTTTTACCTTTAGGGATTATGTACTATTTAGGGAGGTATAATTTATTCTCATTTATTTCATTATCACTCTTCCTATATATAGTAATTTACATTAATGGTGTAGAATATTTGATATTTTTTTTGGTTTGAAAATATTCACATTAGGTGTTAATTTGATTTTCTTTAAATTATTATTTCATTTTATTTTCTTAAATAATAGATATTTTTGAAATTCAACCAAGGTCTATAATTTATGTTTTTAAATTACAGTGTTAAATATTCATTGATCATTTTTTAACAAATTGAACATGGAATTGGTTTAATTCAAGGTTTTATAAATTGGGGATCTATATATCGATTTTAATTCCATTTAAATGAGTTATTAAAGATTAAAATGTTGAATGTGTTAGATTATTATATGTTTTGATTTCTAAACTGAAATGGAAATAATTATTTTAAATCATTTAATTATTCACAAAAAAGGATGGGGTAAACCATTATTTTAAAATTTAATCAATTATTTTAAAATTTTAATACTTCCATTGAATGATTTAGGGTTTTAATGAGTTGAATGATTTTTTATAGGAATATTTTAAACTATTATGTTGATTTATGAAGGGAAATGGTTCGATTATCCTTCAGAATACTGAATTGTATAAATTTTTTCGAATTTACATTGATGATTCTTTAATTCCTATATAGAATATAATTATAGTTCTCTTATGTAATAATCTGATTTTTTAACTTGTTCGAATTTTATACTTCTATTTTTTGTGTGTTGAAAAAAGAATTGTTTAGAATCATGAAGTTTGTGGGTGAGTGTGATATGTTATTTGAGTTCCACTAACCTTGATATAAATTTTTAGAGATCTATTTCATGAATGATATTGATAATGATAATTGTATGACCGAAAAAACTATTATAAAGAAAATTGCCATTGACTTGTCATGGAATAAAATATATAAAAATGGTAATACCTATATTTATGCTTCATATGTGGTATCCACACAATTCGGTGGATTCATAGTCAACATGAATGGTTCAGAAAATGAACGTACAAAACTAAATGTGGGAGAATTATATGAGACCTATGAAAAAATATGTAGTCCTAGTGATTAGTCGTGATCATTTTTTATTAGATAGTTGATGGTGGAGTCACTATTGTATCTAGTTTATACCCATGAAAAAATTCATTATTACTTCTCAATAAGAGAGTTTCCCATCATGATTTGTTACATGAATTAATTGATATTTTTTTATAATGTTGAAACATTAATCTATTATATTTTATTTTTTGATGATTTCAATCTAATTTTTATAACATTCTCTTTTATTTACCATATGTCTCTATCTTGTGTAATGGTATTCAATGATTTTCATTAAAATGATTAGTTTTTCAATAATGAAAAGTAATTTTTTACATTTCTGTTTTGATAAATGATTTTCAAATAATTATAATAATATTTATATACAAAACACCACACACACTATATATTAATAATCATTGATAAAATTTCAATTACCTTATCATGTATCAATATAAAAGAGTTTTTTGAAACCTAGTATGTTATATAGTACACACCCATCTTGAACAATTTTCTGATATAAAATAATAATTATCATATATTTAGTGATCAATATTTAATTTCCATTTGGGTGTTTTATATATTTAATCCATGGTTTAGTGAATTAGGAAATTGTGGGTGTTCGAGGACAAACATGACATGGGTATTATTATTCATTGTTCTATCTCATGTTTCATATCGCCTCCTTATACATGACTTAACTAAACTAATTTTTTTATCTTTATATTTTTATATAGTGTTATTTTGTTTCAATAATTTATTTTTGGAGATATTATTCACAATTTTTTAAGGATCATGTTATTTTTCTAAACATATGGTGATCTAGAAATTTTTTTGCTTAGTTGAAAATTTTCTAGGATGTTTATATAGATGGAATTATGATTCATTTATTTAAATTGAACTAAATAAAAACAATGATACTATTAAATTGTTTTCTAAATATTATCATTATAATTATTCCTTTTAATTGGTAGGTATTAATAGTTATTACTATATTATGAAATATATTTTGAAATTATAACCAGTGAATCTGAAATTTAATTAACATCATTTAAAAGATTATATTCTATTCTTGGAATTTGGTTACTATTTATATAGTTACCCCAATATGAATCTCATGAAAACATTCTTCTTGTACCATTTGAGAAAAATAATTTTTCTGTGATGATCAAGATCATTGAAATCAATGTGAGATCCAATTTTTCAAGAAAACCGAAATACAAGTGCAACCACTAATTATGTTGCCATAAGAACATATGAAGGCATTATTTGGATATTTATAATTTGAATCAAGGGAACTATAACAAGTTATTTATTAATAAAATTTATATTAATTGAATTATTTTAACCCATTAGTATTTCCATATTATATGATTATAAATAATTTATTTATCAAAATAATGAATGTTCTCAAAATGTATTGATGAATATTAAATAATATTGGTTTGTCATTTTTATCAATTCAATTGAATTAATAATGAAGAAACTTAAGATATATTTATCTATGAATTAATTTTCTATATATAATATTTTTAATATTATTAATCATAAGAATTTTTTTTCACGGATTACACTAATTATTCATTTCAAAAAAATTACGTTCAAAGTAATTTGAAATTAGTGATTAAAATATAATACGATTAAAAACATGTAATGATTTTAAAATATCATTTTTTATATAAATATAAAATTTCCAATATAAATTATGTTTTTATATATAAGATAAATTTCACATTTCTATGTTATTTTTGTCATAAAATAAATGTACATTTATTATTTTTCTTAAAAAAATCAGATACTAATTTGTAGGTATTTTTGTACAAATGATGATAATTTGGAGAATAGTAATGAAATGTAGTTATTTTTTTATTCACAATTTTATGACCCTTTCCAAAAATAAGCTTTAATTTAATGATTATATTACATATTTGTTGATAAAATATGTATTTAATGATGTGAACTAATTTATTTAATTTTTTGGATTTTTAAATCTATATTTTATGCTTTGGAAATGGAGAGTTAATTTACTATAATAAATTAATATATTTATAAAAATTTAATTCATTATGTAATTGCAGTGATACAATATATTTTTAATGAATGTAAAGTCAAATGAGTATCCCATTTTATTTATAAATTAGTATGATTTATCTGAATATAATTTAAAAATGATTCGTATGGAAGATTCTTTTTATGCATAATTACTACTAAAAAGATAAAATTTAGTTGTATTTATTGTAATTATATTTCAAATAATAATGTCCACCATTGAATGTTTATTATTGTAAAAATAATAAATTTTTTAAATTTCCACAATTGATTTCTCAAATATGGTCATCTTATTTTTTATCATAAAAATGATGCCATGGTATAAATATATCTAAACTATAATGTTCAAAAGGTTTAATTTTTTTATATAAAATATAATTCCACAATATTCTCAAATTATTCATAAAATTTCTCTCTTTAGTTGAAATGAGCATTGCATCATCTTTTCAACAAAATGCTTCATCTTTTATCTATTTTTAGTGAAAAACTGTTCATATTTATTTAATATTATTTAAATTTAAATGGTTTATTCTACCACACTTATAGGAGGTTCCTCCAACATTAAATTTAATTTCATTATACATATTTTAATTATAAAAAATTATATATTTTATTTAGTTCATAAAATAATTTCCCATAATTACCAGCTTCTATCCATTTATGTTTTAAATATCCCTTATAAATCATGATGTATTGAATTTTTTTTATATTCTTCTATGAATACATTTTACCCAACATTATCATCAAATAATGTTTTATAATATTTAGTTATTATTAATTTTGAATAATATTATAATTTTTTTCAATAGATTTAATACTAATATAAATTTATTCTTCCAATATCAGATAACATTATATTAATTATTGAGTCATTATAAATCAACATATTTTGGAAATTGTTATAATTGACTGAATTGTGGATAAAAACAACATATCATCAATGATATTGAAATAATATATAGTTTAAAAGGTATATTATAATAGTTAATTTTTTGTGTTATCATAATTTTTTAGTGAACATTCTACAACAAAATCATTATAATGTCAAATT
Source organism: Viscum album (assembly GCA_963277665.1). Lineage (NCBI taxonomy): Eukaryota > Viridiplantae > Streptophyta > Magnoliopsida > Santalales > Viscaceae > Viscum > Viscum album. The sequence continues at coordinate 1,779,028,935 of OY728121.1, read as the reverse complement.
TATCTATTTCATTCTATCATGTTTATGTTATTTTCCCATTAACAACCTATATGAATGAAATTATGGATTTTTATAAATTATTAAAATTTATATATAATTTATTATTATAAATGGAATTAATTTATTTAATTAAATTGTTTCCATATTTTGATTTATAAAAAACAAATAAATTACATTTTTTACGATAATGGATACCGAGAAAAACATTTTTTTGAATATTACATACCAAATAATACATTTAAATTATATCATATAATCATGAAACTACCTAGATAATTAAGGATCATCAATTTCATGCACCATTACAACTTTTAATATGAATATATTTTTAAAAATTCTTGAATAATAGGACCATTATACTATAATAACAAAGAATGGTTTCAAACACAGGCTGAGAATTATAATATTATGTAAACCGATATAAAATATTATGTAATGAATGAAATTACAATATTATTTAAATTTTAATAAATATGAATTATATTTCTTTAATATACGGTTAATGTGTATTTTTCATTTTAATATAAGAACAAATGATTCATGTTGATATAGAATACATGGTATGTGGTTTTCTTTGCTCAATTTATTCTATTGAGAAATAATTTTGTACTGAATAATTTTTGTCTTACAATATTGTTTTTCATCAATTATATGATAATATTATATATCCTTTTATCATTATTTTTTATAGAATTATATTTCACATTAAAATAAAATTTTATTGGTAATATTTTTCTTTCATAAAATTTGAAATTCTCAAGAAAAATTAGCATCCACTCAAAATTAGCTATTTTAATTCTATCATTATTTTCACTCTCTCCAAAAATATTATTAATTTTCATTTTAGCCTCGAAATATGTTTTTTAAGTTATATATATTTATTCCTATAAATATTTTTGAAATTATATATTTTCAAATATATTTATGATTTGGGATTAAGTAAATGAAACTTTTATATTCAAATCATGTTTCTATTCCATGATAAATATTATATCTCCCTATGAAAAATTATTATTGACAACAATTTATTTTTTCCAATGATACACCTTTTTATATAATTTAATTATTTTGTTTCATAACATTTTCATGTTAAATCATGAATAAAATTTATTCAATTTGACTCATAACATCACCTTTATAGAATGAAAGTGATACATTATTTATAAATTGTCATTTTTGTAATAAAACTGTAGTTTCATATATATGTTTATTTTTAAAAATCCTTCTTAAATATGTTTTAGTTCACCATAAAATTAGTTTCTCAAATAATATATTGAAGAGTTTTTTTCTATTTAAAAATGATTTAAGGTTGGATCATATTATGTGATACTATTTTTAAATGATCTAAAAAAATTATTTCAATATGTTATCATGTAAAGCTTAATGAATGATATTTTATAGAAAAAAGTGTATAGTTGATGATGATATCTATTTTATACCACATAATAATATATTCATAATTTTTTATTTTTTCATCAGATGTGGATATTAATCATGACTAATATGTGTTTATATATGTTCAAATTAAAGTGTATAGAGAAAATGTTGTCATCGATATTCTATGTTTTTATAGTGGGCATGGAATGGATAGTTATATTTTTTAATTTACAATTTACCTTATGTTTATAGATATGTTTAAAATGTTTTTATTTACTATTATTATACATTGATAACATTTATATAAAATATTCCGATGTTATCTTCTATGGATTATGGTTTTATTATAATCAATATTTAATAATATTTCCTAGTAAATGTTTGATAATTTTATATTATAATTCCATCTACAATAGATTTTATATTTATCATGTTGTTTTATTTTTGATAAAAAATATATATATCTACCCTGATCGTATTTTATAGCTAGCTAATAATCATCCACTTTATGACATTTTGATAAGTTTCTCAATTAATTATCATTTTTTCTAAGCCAATATAATATATTATTATTATCTATATTTTTAAGATGATTACATCATTTAGGATTTTTTGATTAAATACTAACATGTTGTGATTAATGTGATATGATAACTATTGATTAAATTTTTATTTTTTAATTTTTTATATCTAAATATTGTAAAAATGATATTTCTTTTATTCTATTAGATTTATAGATAATTTAATATTTTATTATATGATTGTTAATTAAAATAAATATATAATTAGAATAGACTTTATAAAAATGTAGTCCTATAATGGTTTAATTACGTTTTGGGGAATTTTTTGATTGATTATTTTGAATATAAATTATATAAATTATAAATAACCATAGATATTTTTTTATAATTATAGGATAAAAACATGTAATTTTAGTATTCTAGAGATTATGTGGTTTATTAAAAATTAATATCTATAGAAATATAAAAAAATTCAAAAAAATAACTTAATTAGATACACAAAATAATATTAACAAAACATAATCATAGAATCATAATAACATGATCATAATAATGTTTACAAAACATGAGGTCAAACTACACACATTATTTGAAACCTATATGTTATATAAATTTCATAACCCACATTTAACATCAGAACCACTATAAATAATTTCAATAACTTTATTTTTAATGTTTTATTATAAATTTACTGTGGAATAATATTACTGGGTCATATAAGTTCATAAGTATCAGAATTCACATTATTTTTTATTTATTTCAAATATATATATATTGTTTTAAATTTATATGAATCTAAATCAATATGATAATTTGTCGTGGAACTTTTGGAATCAGGTGGAACTAAGAAACTAATGGGAATAATGGGTAATCTAGTTATTTAATAATGATAAAAATGATAAATTGTTTTCAACACATTAACATTCATGGAAATTATAAAACAAAAATATGATTTTTGGAATAATAAGATGAACCCTATGTATAAAATAAATTCACCATATAAGAATAACTTTAATATAAATATATCTGTGTGAATATTCATACCCTCTTCTAGTTGTCCCTCAAACAAACTAATTTATATAGAATTGATTAATATAATAGGGAAAATATTTTTTATCCAATTTTACCTAGATCATGAGATGGGGTTTTCATACATCTATCTCATGTAAATTAGATATATCTTTGGTGAAGAGATATTTATAATATGAGGGAAAAATTAAAATTTTAAATCTATATAAATGTAGAAGTTCCGTAAAATATAATTCATGTAATATTTTCCATCAAATATATGAATGAATAAAATGAAATAATTAATAAAAATCGTGTAAATAATGATTATGATCAATATAATTATCCAGATATCAACAAAATTAACGCATGTTATAAATACTGTTTTATGGTTAATGTTGAGAGTAATATATAATTGTTTTTAGTGGAATCATTCAAATTCATTACTGTATAAAAATATTGAATAAAAATTGAATTAATTCAAGGAATATTCAAAATATAATCTTCTTGGGTGGGACCCTAACTATTTCAATTAAAATATATAGAAGGTGAATTTTTATGAAATCTAAAATTGAAGACCACATTAATTAATGAAAATAATCATTGATTTAAAAAAAAGTAAGATGTATCATCTAAGGAATTTAGTGAATAGTAAATGGATATGTTATGAGTGTGGGAGTGAATTATAAAATGCTAATTATTTCCAAAAATTTCTAAAGTTGTAGGATAATTCAATGGAATATAATAATTTACAATCCATCAAATTTAATGAGTTTTGGAATTATGAATACCAATTCCTTAACTCAAGGGATAATGATGATAATAGACTTGGAAATCCTATATGACCTTGGTGTCTGGAAAGATATAATAATATCACTACTAATGTAGTGGGTAATAAAATAAAATTGTTTAATTTACAATAATCAACCACTCAATAATATCAATGAAATTATGGTTATATCCAATACAATATATCCTTGAAATTTATATTATATCATCAATTATTTTGAAATATTGTTTAAAAATTATTGTAGTAACATTGTTACGATCAATGTCTATAATATTAGTCATTATATTTTTATAAGTAAATCATTGTCAAATGATTCTCCCTTTTTAAATAAATTTTATAATATAATTACTTCTATTTATAATGATTGTTTATTAAATTTTTATGTATTCAAGTAACATTTAATTTCCTAAATTAATCTATTTTATTTTTTGAGTGTAAATGAAAACTACCACAGTATATCACTAAATTAATCATTTTAGGGAAACACTTCCCTTGAAAATTACGTCATATTACATTTATGTTCTTATTTTGTACATGATTTCCAATACCCATACATATAAATTTATTCATACACTAACACACTAAAATACACTCCAAAATTCTTAATTATTATACATAGTATGCCTCAATTACATTGAAAATATTTTTATCACAAATTTTAATCTTATGTTAAAATATTAATTCCCAAATACCATCTAAAAAAGAAGGTTTAAATGTGAATAATAAATTCATATAGGTAAATATGTCCAGCAATCATAGTACTCATTCATTTTTTTCTTCTTCACCATATTCTTAATTATTATTTATATCTACATTGTATTATTCAAATAAATATTCTTCTAGATATATAATATTATAATTTTTAGTTATATTGTACTTTTTTTGATAAATTATAAGGAACTCCCTATAATGTTTTTTAATCCCTACATGAAAAGAAATATTATCAATATATATTGAATAATATATTATTTTTATCACTTATATATATTAATAAATAAATATTTAAATTATGTTCTAATATAAGTAAGTATGATACTTTAATAAATACATTAAATTAATATAATTATTCAATTAAATTTGGCATTTCTTCATGTTAGTTTCAAATACCATGTAAATATTATAGTTAATTATTATCATGGATGGATATGTGAAGAGAATTTTTCTCATATATTATATTAGTATACAATTTACTATTTTTTGGAATGGAAAAATTATGTTTTGAACTCAAAAATAAATTTTCTAAAATATTGGTTACTCAAATGGTCACATCCTAACACCAATCATATAATCATAATTTTTTTATTTATCTATTTTTATTTTACCCTCAAATTTAATGAAAAACATCGGAATAATATTTCCTTTTATATAATTCAATTAAATGATCACAATTAGATTTTGTTTAGTATAATCATTGTGGATACTATATGGATGCTTTTATAAGTTAATAGACTATAATTACACTGTTGAAATACAGTTTTATTAACACTACAGTCTCCCCTAATAGGAAACACTAGAAGCTCCACCCTATTCCACATGGTTAGAGCACTATTTGATAAAAGATGTTGAAAAAACATATGAAATACCTAGTGGTGTAATGTTTTTAATATAAATAATTATCTTATTTCTTTTCAAATAGTAAATATCATCAGGTCTTACTCCGAGTCCAAACAAAACCCTACCCTAATGATATCATCCTAAATACACTATTTAATCTCATATATCATTCATGGTGATCTTATGTTATATCATAATTATTTGTAATCATTTTCCAATCAATATGGTCTCTTAATCCCTTTCCCAATTTTTTATATTTTCATTTCAATATCTTATTTTATAATGACTGAATTTTCCAAAACCAGAAGGGGATTTTATTATTTTTCATTTCAAAAATTTTCCTAGAGACATTAATTTCTTTCTAGATCTTGTTCAACAAATATTCTATTTTTCATATGAACAATGGATGATCAAACATATACATCCCCATGTATAAAATTTCAAATTTCTCAAATTTAAAACATAAATTAATTAATCTATTCTCTTATTATAAAATAGTAATTTTAAATATTTTATATTGACAATATTTATATAAATTATATTTTTCACTGGTTTTCAATGATGGAAAACTGATTTGTATAATCTCTCACCAAAAAATGTTGATAAAAATTGATTTGAATTAAGAAATGTTTTTATGTGATATAATGTTTTATTTAATATATTAAAATATGATTATAAAATTAATTTTGGTTTGATATTAATAAGTAATTATGAACATGAAATTAAAATAATGAGTAAAATATTTTGATATTTGGGTTGGAGAACATAAATTGGTGTTTCGAAATTCATGTTTCATCACAGATGAATATAAAAATCATCATATGTAAATGTTTTGAAATATTTGATTGTGACTTTTTTACCAATTTTCAAGGAAGAGTGATAATTTATTTAACTATGTTAAATATATATATTAAAATCTATATTTATATATATATATATAAAAATTTAAAATGGTACCTCAAAAATTTAATTGATATTCAACTCATTTATTAAATATTCCATCCAACTGTGTTTCAAAAATTTTCCACAAAACCTCACTAGGATAAATAATTTGGAATTATATTTTTTAAAATTAATATTAAATAGATAAATTAATATTAAGAATATATTTATGATTTATTTTATATATTTTTGTTCTTAAAAAAGATACCCATTGATTTTAAAATTAATTTGTTTGTAATGAGAATTTATAATTTTAATGATTGATTTGCATTATGTTAGGTTTATGACAATCCATTATCATTCAAATATAACAAAATATAATAAAATGGGTAATGAAAATTAGATATAGAGTATCTATGTTGGATTCATATGATTAAAATCACATTGGATTACACAAAATTCCTAACTAGAAAAACATTTGATTTAAATTTTATTTTCATAGAAGGGGATAACAACAGTGTAAGGACATATCTAGTACTTCCCATCATATGGATGGATATATTTTTGTAGAAGTAATGAACTACGTATATATTCAATGATCATGTTATCCTTATAATTTATAATTATCATTTGATGACGAATAATTATATCATGAGACCATAAAATTATTTAGGGATACCCCTACCCTTCGATTTTCTAATTATATCTCCAATTATAATTTAATTGAATGGGAAATTTATGTTACATTAAATTATTTAATAAATATATAAATGTGTGTAAATTTCATTATTTTATAAACTATATTAGTAATGTACCATATATTATTTTAAGAAATTTAATAATTGTCTTTTGATATCAATTAAAATTTCAAATATCAATGTGTGTTTTCATAGGTATATTGATATTTATATACTATTTAAATGAATGGTATGTTATTAAAATTAATATTTAATTTTTTTAATGGGAGTTTTCATATAACAAAAAAGTAGTGTGAGTAGTAACATTCAATGTTATATTTTTAATTTAACAAAAAATTTAATTGATTTTAAAATTATGTTGTTACATAATATGATCATAACAGGAAAAAAAGTATGACAATACTGAATTGAAAACTATCATGAAAAAAATCATTATTTAAATCACTATACATAATAATGGGATTATTTAGATTAATTAAAAAGTAATTTATATAACACATTTCACCATTTTAGTTCATGTAATAGTTTAATGTATTACCATTAATTCAGGGTTGAGGTATAATTACTTGATGGTTAATTATAAAGTCACATTGAGTTATATTAGTATATATTTTTTATTTTCTTCCTATATAATATCTTTCATTTTTTTATTGTTTTTTCAAAGTCAAAAACAATAATTGGTAGTGAATTATATATAATATTCTTGGTGGAATGACATATTAGGTGTAGAAGTTTAGGTATATGATAATGTTTTGGTTTAGTGGAATGAATTGTCAGACATGTATATATAATGTATTTAACTTAATTTATTTAATTTTTTTATTATCCTTCAAGGACATATGATAAATAAATATTTCATGATTGTTTTTATATGATTCTTAAAACATATTTAATAATTATTTTTAGTTTAAATTATTATATGTTAAACATTATTTTTTTCAAGGATATTTTTTCCATCCTCGGTTGATATGGAAAAAAATTAGGGTCTCTAACATACCTACAAAGGATCCACACTATGGTTCCATGAGCTAGTTCTCGACATGACCTCATGTTCCTGTCCTCGTATGCTAGAAGTTTTTGACTAGTTTTAACGGTTTGGTAAGGAATTCATGGGGAGAATATACCCTCATTTATCAAAGTAAAATAACAGCCTAAAAGTTAAAAAATATAATAATCATATGTAAATTATTAATAGTACCAATGTAATGAGATTACAAAACTGTAAAGGCAATACTCAACTGAAATGGAAAACATGTGATTCCAATATAAGTGTCTAGTACAAATAATGAAACTAAATATAAATTCACTTGACACCTCATATTGTTTTGAATAATTGATGGTCCCCTCTTTCAATTTCAATCCCATATCACCAATCCATCCTAGAAAATTTTCCCTTTTCATTTCATAAAAATATATAATGTATTTGGGAATCAATCTGCTTTCCCATGTAGGGTCGGATTATAATTCAGTAGGCCTCCAAAAACTGTGTTTAAAAATATTATTGTCAAAATAATGTTTATCTAGTTCAATAAGAAAATAAATTATATTTACCTGAACAAAATAATTTTATAATATATCTATTTAATATATATTTCGCTTCATTACATTAAAAAAAATATTTTCTGTTTAGAGTTTAAAATTTTAGTACATAACTCATATGTATCAAACCACAAGAATACAATGTGGGTACCATTAAATGAGTAACAATTTCATTTAACACATAATATTTTTGACACAAAACATAAACATTATTTCTTATAAAAATCATTATTACATTTATGTCATCATTATTATTTCACTTACACAATATTAAGACTTATGAAAACATTTAAAAACATCATAGGAGTATAAATAAATAAGGGATATTAAAATAATGATGGAAACAAATATACCTTGAATACATATAATCATATTAAATCTGTATAACAAAAACATACATCTCAAAAATATTTCAATTATTTTTAAAAAATCAAATTTTCATAAAATATAAATGATCATATATAAAACCATAAGGGTATCATGTGTCATTACATACTTATATTGTATCCCACATGGCTAACATATGGTGTAATCATCATAGTTAGACATGGAGTAACAATATGTAAGACCTCCAACATACACATATCCAATGTAAATTATGGAGATATAAGTCCCACCCATCTTCATAAACAATTCCCAATAACTAGAAAATAATCATAAAACAATAATATTTGCATAATTTTTTTAGGAATTGTATAAAATAAGAATTTTAAAATAGGATTTTCAATTGAAATACCCATAAAAATAACATATCATTTATGTGAGAAATAATATAAAGAAAACATTATGTGTATTAAATGTAAATCCAAATAATAAATCATAATATAATTTAAATTAATTAACAAAATTTATTTTAGAATAATATTATTGAAGTAGAAGGTTAACTTAAAGAATGGAAATTGTGTTATGAAATCCCCTACCTTACGTTCTCCTTACATAAAACATGTATAAAACTCATGTATAATGGTTAAAAGAGTGTTATTAATATTTTATATGAACATATTATTTTTTATGAAAAATTAAATGATCATTTTACAAAAAAATTCAACCCATTTAAAAATATTATTTTGTTATTTCCATTGTATCTAACGGCTGCATCACATGATATCCACAGTATGATTTTAATTAATTTTCATGTCAAATGGAAGAGAGTCTGTAGAAGATGAATGAAATGGGGTTATTATGTTTCCAAAATATTAAAGGATTCCATATATTATATTTTTTATTGTAGGAGGATGAATATATAGATAAATCGTTAGGGATCTTTGTCTTCATCATTTTGGATGTTCTTCAATAATCAGGAACATTGGTTCATCCTATACCTATAGTAATATTAATATTAGTTTTCTTCATAACATCGTAGTGGTAATATAAAAAAATTAAAATCTATTTCGACAATTAAATTATTTTTACATCAATAATTGAAGGTGTAATAGAAATTTAAGACACATAGTTCATGATCATGGTAAATTGGAACATAATAAATTGTGTTTATATTTTTATTATTAGAGGAAGTGGAGAGAATGAATGACGATGAATTTTTATAAAATCATGAATAAAATCCAGAATATTTATAATACTAGATCATTGTTGTCACTTGGATAAGGGGATGTGATTATAGTATATAAGAAAATAATATAATTAAAACAAATAAATGAAAATAAAAGAGTATTTTTATATCTTGATCTATTCTCCCTGAGATCCTTCTTAAGGTCTTTGGTTTTGATCGTTTGGTGAGAAAACTAGGTCTTGAACATTAGGAAGGACCTTAGTAAATGTATTTGGTAAAATTTTGAAAATTCTAAAATATTGAGAGGTCTGAGATGAAGCGGTTTTTTGAGGGTGGTATTTATAGAGGAGGATAGGATGAGTTTTACATTATATTTATCATATGTTTAATTATATTACTCAATAATATAAATATTCTTGATTCATATGACCAAAAAAATTAATATGTTAATGTTATTTCAAAATAATATCCATTTACATTATCCATGACTCACACATGATGTTGAAATTCATTTTTTTAATATTTTTCGAAAATTATTGAATATCAATACACACAAAAAATTCATGTTTTTTAGAAAAATATAAAAAATTCACCATATATTTTTTTCAAACATGTAGAATTGAGAAATGATCTATATATTATAAAAAAAATTATAATTTTTATGAATTAAATTTCATATAAAATCATATTTTATCCCAAAAAATCAATCCGATAAATATAACCCAATTTATATCTCATTGAAAAAGTAATCAAGAACTTATTATCATATAGCCATAATAAAATAACAATTTTAATAATTTAATTTACTATTCAAAAGGATAATATTATTATTCATAATATTATTCATAAGGTTATGTTACTATTTATCAAAAAATCATATATTTTCTATTAGACACCAAATAAATTATTGATCACAATCTTAGATGTATGTTTTTTTAAATTAAAATCATATAACAGTAAAAATTATGTTTAAAATCCATTTTGTAACTATTTAAATTAAAAAAATTTCATTATGTATAGATATTTTTTCATTACATTAAAATTATTTTTTCCAGACCAAAGGGTGTAACATTCTTTCAACCTTCTTGAAATAGAGTCCTAGCAGTTTTATTTAATTATTAAACAATGGTGGGTACCATTCTATCATTAAATTTTCATATTCCCTTAATTTTTCATCAACCATTTGGTTTCCACACTAATCCATTACCTATTATATTGCCATATTCCACAATACATTTTATATCATATCAAAAAAAAATTCAGGATTCAATTAATTATAAGGGTTCTTTTCCAGCTTGACTGGTTCTAGGATAAAAACATGAGATGAATCTAGACTATTCATTCTCAATATTGAAACATGAAAAACAGTATGTCCCTAAGATAATCACGGAGGAAACACTACATGGTAGGTGACTAGAAAATAATTTCCTCGGGTTTCATAATGTCCAAAAAAACCACTAACATTTCAATACGTTCTTACCAAAACACATAATATTTTTACACTATCATATTAGATGATAAACATGATCACATTAAACAAATGAAAAGTCTATAATACTATTATCTATATAACTTTTATTCATGCTCTAAGATATCCTCATGTGTTATTGGATCATCGTCACTTTCTCATGCAGTTTCTATACTAATTTTGGCCCAAACAACTTCCATTTTATGACTTCATCCAAAAATTGAGGACTTAGACACCACATCCCATATAATTCTTCAAAATGATTCATTTTTATATTTGAAAGTGAACAATTATTGTAAGATAAGTCAACTAATGAATGATGAAAATCCCAATATCCTTGAAAGTCTATTGAAAATGCTCAAAGCACATGCTCCAATTTATGAATTGTCTATTATGAAATCCCATTTGATTGATAATGGATACATGTACCGAGACATAATCATATTACCAATGACATATAAATACCTTTACAAATGTTAAAACTGAAACTAAGATCACTTTAAAATATAATTGATATAGGAACACCATCTAAGAAAAAATACCTCTTAGGTATAATCATGAAAGAATATCCAATGACTTATTATGTGTAATCGGATGGAAAAGATTAGATTTAATCAATCAATCGACAATAAAATTGATTTCATTATTCCCTCAAGATGTCTACATTTTACAAAAATGATGTTCATGGATATATTTTTCCATTTACACTAAAAAATGAGTAATGGATGAAGTATCCAATTTGGTAACAACCACTCATTTTTATCCTTTTGACATATAAAAAATTTCACTGTGAAATTTGAAATATCATTTTTCATACCACACAACAACTTATACTCTCAATTTTCTCTTTAAATATATGTATTTTATGGATGAATTGAAAATAGAGAACTATGAACATCACAAAATAGCTCTTCCTTTAGCTGAGAATCATTAATGACATAGAATCATTTTCCAATGCTCAAAACAATATCAGTATAGATGATAAATTCTAGAAACATAAAACCCATAAAATATTATTACATTCTCCATCATTTCCCTTCTACCTTTTTCACATACTTAATTCTATCAGAAAATGTTGACTAAAAAATCGTTAAAAATTGCAGAGATTGTTTCATTCACCAACCACTTCCATTCCAAAATTAAATAAATCCTTAATAAAATGGTCATGTTATAGTTGTATCCTAGTTAATGATTCCTGATGTTTTCAACTCATGTCATATTTTAGTTTTATGTATTTTCATGGATGATAATTGATCGTGAAATCATAATCATTTACCAATTTATGACATATTATCTCCCTCATATTTATTTCCTATTGATTTATTACATAAATTAAAATTTTTATGATAGAATATATCCCACATATTTATATGTAAAATTATTCCTCCAAATTATCAATGAAAAAAACATAGCTGTTAATTCTAAATCATTTGTGTGATAACTTATCTCTTCAGGTTATAGTTCATTTGAATCATAATAAATTACAGAATAATTATTCATTAGAACACTACAATTTCCATTAAATGAGGTGTAACTATAGATGGAAAACTCAGTGTTTCTACAAGGTCTGGTCATAATTGGAGCATTCACCAATCCTCTTTTCAATACATTAAAAAATCATCACATTATTTTCCCAGATAAATTTAACTCATTTTCAAGTTACCGTTGTCTGTGGACTTGATCACCATGAGATAATTTCATCATATATATGGAAATATCATTCTAAACAATAAAAATGATGAATTTATGTTATATTTTTTTGTCTACGAAAATAATAAACACCATTCATTTTAGAATAATCAACAATTATGGCATTGTTATTATCAATGTGACCATGGAATGAAATTTTTTGCAACCAAAATTTAATCATTACTAATATTCATTAGAATTTATTTTCTCTTATGATTGGAAATAAAAACCTTATATATATTCCATGGAACTATTTACTTATATAATATACCAAAATTACATTAATAAACATTGCCACAAACAAATCCAAGAACCATGAAATATTATAATTACCATATCAATGAATATAGTAGGTGAATTAGTTGACCCAGTTGACATAAAAAATCATAATTACTATATATATTAAGAAAATATGTATTTGGAATGTAATACTCAAACACCTTCAAGGGAAGGTACCTGAATCCAAATAAATCATGCTAAAATACTAGCTCCATTGAGTTGATCAAACAAGTCATCGATGTGAGGAAAATGATAGTTATTATTAATTATAAGGTAATTAAATGCTCTATAATCAATGAAATGTATCATGGAAGAATAATTATTTTTAGTAAAAAAATAGGATCTCCCCATAGTGATGTTCTAGGATAAATGAATATTTTATCTTGAAAATCCTACAACTAATTTTTTAATTCATGATGTTCCATTTGAAAAATTAAAGAAGATGAATTTCAAATTATCCCAGCATTAAGAACAAATAAAACTATGAATTTAAATTCCCTATCATGTATACCACAAGTAGCTTATCAAGAATAACATCGAGATATTAATTTACCCATATCCCATAATTAATCTAAATAGTTACATTATTTTCAGAATTATGGGAATGATAAATTTTTCTTCCAACATTCAACATTTTCACATATTCTTAATATTTTATAAAATGTATTGGTTAATTCTAGTATAACAACTAAAAATCATTCTAAAAAAACATCTTTATCTCTTCAATCAATCATATGATAAAAAATTACTATCCAATCAAATAATACAATGAGATAAATTTATACTATGGAAAAAAACAAGGATGGGAGGAAATTTCCATCCATGGATAACAAAAGGAAAATTAATAAAATTAATTTTTAAATAACATTTTCCAAGGTGTTTTAACAATATTTTAATAATCATTTATTATGATTAAATTAATAGTTTCTAAAAAAATTTCATAAATAAAAGAATTTGTAAACATCGTATCAAACTAGACTTTAGAAAAATATGAGAAAACCAATAGTTTCCTTGATACCACATGATTAGGTGCCCTGATATCCACTTATGCAGTCAAAAAGGATTCCACCCCACCTTTCAACATATATTATGGATGCATTCCATCACATGGATCCTTATTTTGGAGGAAATTTTCATTATGAACTATCTCCCCACATTTTCAACAATTTAGTGTTTTCATATCAATGTTTATATTATGATCGTTTTTCTTATAATCTCACTCCATATGTCCAATCATACCACATCAAAAATACACCCAGCTATTCATAAGAAATTACCTTTGGAGATTTATAAAATAAATTTCAAGAACTGGAAACTCAAATTTACTACCATTATATTTTGTTGATTGATTTTTCCCATCCCTTTCCATATAAACATCTTCTTATGCATGTTTTTAATGTATACATGATCATCATAACACACCATTTATAACCTCTACGAACATCATACATGTTTTTCATATCTTTTGAACTAATGGAAAGAAAACTCCCTTAGATAAAATTTAATCAATCCTAATAAAAAATTAGTTTATTTTTCTATCATGATATAGAATATGATTTTGAGCATACCTGGTCTGTCGGGTGAAAATTTCAACATGTCTAGCCATTGAATCTTCCTATCTCTAATTCAATTCAAGGAATTGATTATCCATCCTAATTTAATCCACCTTAAGAAAATATGTATCAAGTGAAATACATTAAATTTCATCCCACATTAAGGCTTAAATAGCCTCTTTATCATTGATATTTGTTAACATTTTACACCACCGATTTGCTTCAACTATGAACCAATAAATGAAAATAATATCATTTTTTATATATGAACACCCCATATCATAGAATATCATTTCAAGGGATTTTATCCATCATTAAGACACTAATAGGGAAGAAGATCAATATAATGAAACTTTGTGTTGCCTTATAAGATGTTCCACTATCATCATGTTCCTTTTTTTAGCTCTAGTAGTTCTCTTCCATTGAAGAACATTACATGTATTTTCTATTTCTATTGAGAGAGTTCTATCACAAACTAATCTATTACAATTACCACCATTCTGAGTTACAGATTTTGAAATATATAAGCCTCTTGGTTCCTTAAAACATTAGGTTTCAGGTTTCATTTACAGTATATAATTATGAATAGAAATATATTGGATAAAGAAACATGGTAATATTTAAATGATAAAACATTTCAATACAAAATGAATTTAAAAATCATTTATTTTATTCTATTAACATAATAATAACTCTTAATTTTATCTAAACTGTTTTATAATCCCAACCAGAAGGACTTAGGCTTAAACATACAAAATCTAGCTATTTCAATTAATTATCACATTATAACATTCAGAAAGCTATTTTCGGTATAATATTTTAGAAATTAAGGACAGAAATCATAAATATAAACCCACATTCACACAAACTGGGTACCATTAAAACAATATCAATTTATTCCAAAACATGAATTTAATAACAAAATAACCTGATTCCTTTGTAAAATTTATTTATTTAATTAAAATCATTATTACCTCGATATATCGATGTGGTACTACAATGATGTTCCTCGATATATATTTCCATTTACACTCAGAAACGAGTAATGGATGAAGATTCCCATTTGGTAAAAACAACTGATCCATAACCTTTTCACATATAAAAAATTTCACGGTAAAATTTGTAATGTCTTTTTTCATCCAACCCCTCAACTAATAATCTAGATAGTCTATATACATATATGTATTTTCTAGATTAATTGAAAACAGATAACTATGAACATCACAAAATAGCTCTTCCTTTAGTTGATAATCACACATTGCACACAATGTTTTTCGAATCTAAAAACAAAAGCAGTATCAATGGTAAATTCTGGAAACATACCAACCATAAAAAATTATTCCATTCTCTATAACTACCATTATACCTTCTTCACTTACTTGATTCTGTATGAAATAATTGACTATAAAAAATCTCTTAAAGTTGTAGAGTTTTTTTCATTCAGCATCAAATTCCATGCCAATATAAAATAAATCCTTAATAAAAGGGTATCGTTCTAGTTGTATCTTAGTTAATGATTCATGATGTTTTCTACTCCTCTAATTATTTGATTTTATTGATTTTATTGGATGATAATTGATTTTGAAATAATAATCCTTTATCAATTTTAGCTATTTATCTCCCTCATATTTATTTCCTTCTTAGTGAATATATACATAAAACATATAGTGATAGTATATATCCCACATATTGACATGTATAAATGATTATTCCAAATATTCAATGAAAAAACCCACAGATTCTAATTCCAAATCACTTGTGTGATAATTTTTCTCATCAGGTTTTAGTTCCCCTGAATCATAAGAAATTACTGAATAATTATTCATTAGAACACAACCAATTCTATTTAATGCGGTGTCACTATATATGAAAAACTCCGCAATTCTATAATGTGTGGTCAGAATTGGTGAATTCACTGATACACTTTTCAAAACCTAATAAAATCATCACCTTCTTTTATGAGAAAAATTTTACTCCATTTCGAGTTACTATTGTCACTGGACATTATTACCATGAAATATTTTCATCATGTATATGGAAATATCCTTCAAAACAAAAAAATATATGAATCTATGTTATACTTGTTTGTCTAGAAATTTCTTCAAGACCCTTAATTTGAGAATAATCAATATTTATGCCATTGTTATAAACAATGTGACCAAAGAAAGAAATTTTTTTCAACCAAAATTCAATCATTACGAATTTTCCATAGAATTCATTTTCTTATTAGGATGGAAATAAAACCCTTATATATTTTCAAATTAATATATTTACTTCAAGAATGTACCAAATTCTAATTAATAAACACAACCACAAACATATCCAATAAATCAGGAAATATTATATTAACAATATCAAATAATATAGTAGGTGCATTAAATAACCCAGGTGACATAAAAAATCTATAATTACAACATATATTTAGAAAATATGTATTTTGAATGTCATCCTTAATCACTTTAGGAGAAGGTACCTGAATCTAAAGTAAATCATGCAAAAATAGTATGCTCTAATGAGGAGATCAAACAAGTTATCGATTTGAGGAAAATGATAGTTATTCATAATAGTAATGATATTCAATGTTCTATAATCAATTAAATGTATCATGGAAGAATATATATTTTTAATGAAAAATATAGGATATCCCCATGGTGATGTTCTTGGATGAATGATGCCTTTATCAAGAAACTCCAAAAATAGATTTTTAAATTCAATATGTTCCATTTGAGAAAATAAATAAGAATGATTTGAAATTGTCTTAGCATTAAGAATAAATTAAAATATGAATTTAACTTCCCAATCATGTATACCACAAGGTAACTCCTCATGAATAATATTGAGGTATTTATTTACCCATATCCCATAAGTAATCTAAATAGTTAAATTCTTTTTAGAAATATGATAATGATAAATTTCTCTTCCATCTCTCTACATTTTATAATAATTCTAATATGTTATAAAATTTATGGGTTTATCCTAGTATTAAAAATAAAAATAATTCTGTAAACAACATCATTATCTCTTCAGTCAATCATTGGATAATAAATAGAAATCCAATCCAATACTACAATGAGATAAAGCTATAATATTGAAAAAAACAAGGTTGGAATGTAATTTCATTCCATAGATAATAATAGAAAAATTAGTAAAATTAAATTTTCAATAACATTTTCCTATAAGATTTAAGCATATTTTATGGTCACATTTATTGTGGTTAAACATACAATTTCTAAAACAATTTTAGAAATGAATGAGTGTGTAAAGCCTTTATCAATCAAAACTTTAGTAAAATATCAAAAAACAAAAAATTTACCATATACCATGTGATTAGGTATCCTCATATCAACTTATGAAATCAAAAAGGAGCTCACCACACCTATATAAATATATTTTGGATGCATTATATAACATGGATCCTTATTTTGGATGGAATATTCATTATGAACTATCTCACCACATTTTCAAGAGTTTAAGGTTTTCATATTAAAACTGTTATTATGATCATTTTTCTTATAATATTGCATCATATGTCCAAACATACCACATCAAAAACACTTCTTGTTTTTAACAAGGCATTCCCTAGGGAGATTTATAAAATAATTTTCAAAAACTGGAAACACAAATTTGTTACCATTATATTTCTTTTATTGATTATTAGATAAACCTTTACTTATAATCATCTTTCTATGCATGTTTTCAATGTAGAAGTGGTCATCATAACACCACAATTATAACCTATATGACCATGATTAATGTTTTTTATATCATTTAAACTAGTGGAAAGAAAATCCTATTTCACAACACTGAATAAATCCTGATTTAAAAATTGTTGATTTTTCTATCATGATCTAGAATATGATTTGGAGCATACCTGGTCTGTAGGGTGAAAATTTGATAATAAATAGCCATTGAATATTCCTACCTTTACTTCAATTAAAGTAATTTATTATCCATCTTAATTTTAACCACCTTTGTAAAATATTTTTCAACAAAATTACATTTAAATTCATCCATCTCTAAGGCTACAATGTCCTCTTTATCATTGATATTCGTTACCATTTTACACCAAATATTAGATTCAACTAAAAAACGATAAATGAAAAGAATATCATTTTGTTTATTTGAACAACCCATATCATTGAATATCATTTTAGGGGATTTGATTCATCATTTATCCATTACCGTGGATGAGGATCAACTAAAAGAAAGAGGGTGTTGCCTCAAAAAATGTTCAACTATCATCAGGTTATATTGTGGTATCTCTTGTTGATCTATTTAATTGATGAAACACACATCTATTGTGTCTGTATATTTATCCATTACTATCACAAACTAATCGGTTATAATTCGCACCATTCCCAGTTGCAGATTTCGAAATATTTAAGTCTCTCGGATCCTTCAAACATTATATTTCCAGTTTTATTTACAGACAACCAGTCTGAATAGTCATATATTTGATGAAACAACTTGGAAATATTTAAATGATATAACATTTCAATAAAAATATAATTTAAAAATAATTTATGTTATTCTATTAACATAATAATAACACTTTATGTTATCAAAACATTTTATTGATCCAAATAGAATGACTTAGCCATAGACGTGCATAATATTTCTATTTCATCTAATATTAACACTAATAAATTCAGAAAGATATTTTTGGTATAGTTTTTTAGAAATTAAGGAAACAAATGATAAATATAAACACACATTCACACAAACTGGGTAACATTAAAATAATATCAAATTATTCCAAAACATAAATTTAATAACAAAAAAACAACATGGTTTCATTGAAAAATATTTATAACCATTAACGTGACATAATTATTTCTATTACAAATTCTTATATCTTGTAAAAATCATTTGATAAAATGGGATGTTCATAAAAATCCATGTAAGGGATATAAATAGAATGAAACAATCCATTACTTCATGAAAATGTATAAACAAATGAAATGATTTTCATAAATAAATTTTTTTCACTCATATATATATACTATTTAAAACATGAGATATTCATTAAACATAAATGAAAATATATAAAATAATAAGGATATATTAGATAATTATGTATTTATATTTCTTCCATTTTTCTACCTTGTGATTTGTGACTCTCACAGTAACCATACAATGAAAACCTCCAGATTACCTTATTGTTTGACCATCATAATTTAACGTGGAGTAACCATACTTTCAACTATAAAAATACAATACCCAATGATTTGTTGGGAGATTTTGGTCCAGTTCATCATTATAAAAAATTCCCAATAACATGAATATAAAAAACAAAACATTATTAACAACATAATAACTTTTTTTTGAAATTCATAAAATATAATTTTTTAAAGAGTATTGTTAAATAAATAACCCTTACTAATATCTTATTTTTGAAGTGAAAATTTACATAATTAAAGAAATATGTGTATAAAATATAAATACATATAATAAATCTCAATATTATCAATATTAATTACACAAATATTCTAATTATATCATTACTTATGAATATTATGGTTGAAACAATGAATTGGAATTCAGTTTAGAATTTCCTTAAATAGGGTTCTTATTATATAAAACATGTCCAAAACTCTTGTATATTGGTTTAAAGTGCATTTATAATATTTTAAATAAATATATTCATTATTATAAAACCATATATAGTCATTATATATTATCATTCGACCCATTTATTTATATATTTTACCTATTTCCATTGTTCCGAGGGAATGCTTCAGCAGTTTACCATGATGAGTTCATAAAATATTTTGTTATCAAATGGAAGAAAAACACCTTAATTGGAAGAAAAATTTGTTAGTATGTTTATATGAAATTAATTTTTTAGACAAAATATTTTGGTTATATGGTATGAGGTTAAATCATTTGATAAATAATTAGTGATATTTTTTTATATCATTTTGGGGTTTCATTGATAATAAATAAATTGTTTCGTCATATACCATTAAATTTAGGCATATATAATAATTCCAGAACATAATATTGCACTTATCATGCACTATATAATAATTTTCAACCATTAAAATGATATTACTACAATAATTGAAGTATATAAAGGAATTTGAAGACCCATCATCCATAATGTCAGTAAATCGACACATCAAGGATGGAGTCATTATTTTTAGAATAACAGGAAGATGATAGGAAGAATTATGATGAATCATTCTATAAACTAGATTAATGTATAGAAAATATACAATAATATATCATTAATTACAAATATATTAGTGGAGGCAAATAGAGTTTAATAAAAGAAAATACTAAAAAAAATAAAACACAATAAAATGAAAGAATAATTTTTTCGCT
Source organism: Viscum album (assembly GCA_963277665.1). Classification (NCBI taxonomy): domain Eukaryota; kingdom Viridiplantae; phylum Streptophyta; class Magnoliopsida; order Santalales; family Viscaceae; genus Viscum; species Viscum album. Next base: position 1,779,007,740 of record OY728121.1, on the reverse strand, counting down.
TGATCCCTTCACCTTAGTAAACTTTTTATGCATTTTCTATTGGAATTTGGGTGATACCAGCAGGTCTTGGACATGGGTAAGATTATTTTTAAGGGTATTGGGAAGAATTTAGGAATTTTTCATTGCTTGAGAGGTGTGAGAGGAAGTGGGTGAGGTTGGTATTTATAGTGGAAGATATGATGTGGATTCCATTATTTTAATCATTTGATTGCTATAGTTTCTTAAGGCTATGAATATTTAGGATTATTGTGGAAAAAAAGAATTATGTTCATTTTTTGAATCAATTACCATTTACATAATCCATGACCAAAACATGATGTTGAAATTCAATTATTTAGAATTTTTTGTAAATTATTGAATATAACAATTAACACAAAATTCAGGTTTTTCAAAAAAATTCAAAATAAATTTCATTACATTTATTGTAGCAGATAATTCAAACACTATCTCAATTTTATCAATATTTTTTTTCTAAATTTAAGAAAATTATTATTTAAAAAAATTATATTTTATTCCAAAAAAAGAAATTTTAAACTATAACTCATTTTAAATTTCATTGAAAAATTAATCAAGATATCATCATCTTATAAAAATAATAAAATAAAATAAAAATATGATTTACTATTCATAAGGGTTATATTAATATTCATATTAATATTCATAATGTCATTTTACTATTCACGAAAAAAATATAATGTTGCATCTATCAAAATCCAAATAAATTATGAATCGAAACAGTAGATGTATGTTTTTCAAAATTCATATAATTGAAGCCAAAAAATTATGTTTAATGGTAATAATATATCTATATACATAAATAATGCCTCATTGTATTGATATGTATGGTTTCATGGATTTTAATTTCTTTTTTCAAACCCGTGGGGTGTTATATAAGTATAATTCATAAATAACCAGTTATTACATTATCATTTATTCTTATCTAACTACATTTACTCTAGGGTTTCCATTGATACACATACCCCAATACAATTTTCATCAAGTAAAAATTCCAGAATCATTTCCAATTTTATATCTTATCCTAATACCTACTTATAGTTAGAGATCAATGTATTGATAGGTTCTTTGATATCTGACTACCTGATTCTACTCATGTCGATGGTCGAAATATTATCACGTGAGGGAATAAAATATAGTACCATAATTTGTATTCCTCAACTACTCATTTTTATAATACAATTACAATTTTACCAATATCAAAAACATAAGTAAAATGTCCATGTAACCATTCATACAACTCAATATAATGACAATGATCTCATTTTCTAAAATTTTAAGTTAGATGATCACGTTACTATGATTACCCCATAATAGAATATCCATGATCTGATTATCATTACTCAAATGTATAATGACCATGTTCCGTTTGTAATTATCTATTTAGAAAGATCAGTTTTCAAATCATTCCCACATTGTTAATAATTAATTAATTATCCACGTCAATTCCATTACATTACACAACAATTCACTAAATACCTCAATCCAATAAATTAATTGCATTATTAATAAAATAATCTCATAATTCATATCCCATAATTAATTTTCCCAAATTAATTCTCTTATTTAAAATTTCCACTATTGATAATTAAGCACATAACTAATAATCTATATCAGAATATTAAAGATCATAATTAATAAAAAATTATTTAACCCAATATATTGAATTAATTATCTCATAAATAATATGCCAATTAATTATGTTACATTAAACCCCTAAATCTCATAATCAATTCCGCTATTAATTATATAATAGGGAATCCCATTAAGACATCATTTATTCCTCAAGAAATTATTTAATTCAATAAATAATTGATAAATCAATTTGTTATCCTATTTACAACATTTTAGAACTCAGTTGCTAATTTATTACATGGTTTATTAAAAAGATTATATATGAATCAAATCCAAAACAATGGGAATTATACATTTTTCTATATACCTAAATTAGTTAGTGGACGTTTTATCCACAGATATACTCAAAATATGAGCTAAAAACGTAGATCTGAGTTCTAGATAAAAATACATAAATCATTATTGATGATATCATGATCATGTCAACATTGATCTAGATATAAAAAAACCTATATCTAGATATATCCTATTAGGTATTTATCTCATTATATGGGTATTGAACTCATACAAAAAAATTGTTGGCAGATAGAGGATAGGGATGGGGATGAGGACAACATACTAGGAGAAGAGGGGATCTTTGATTTTGTCTTTGAATCTTGAAGAACACAGATTATAGGACCATGTACCCCCTTTAGAAATCTCTGGGATCACCCAAATTCATCATGTTATGATTCAGGACCAAATAAAGGGGCTTTCAGGGGATCAGGGGATTTTAAAACAATTTTTTTGAAAAGAAACTATGTGCATAGTTTCCTAGAGAGGGTGTCGGGTTAGAAAAATTGTGCGCCAACCATATGAGCCTATCATCCTAGGGATTCATGCTTCCTTGGGATTGAGTACCTCGTTTGGAAAACCTTCCACCATCTGGGTGAACCTATATGTCTATGATCACACATTTATCTAGGCTAGGAAAATGGTTTACCCTAACCTAGTGCAAGCAATGCATTATCCCATTTTACCCAAAATTCTTAAAAAATAAACCCAAACACAACCCATGTCATAAAACCTAACAATGGTAGTTAAATAATAATGAAATTTTTTGGAAATAATGACAGAAATAACTATTGAAATGGTCTGGATCATACAATCCCAAACCTTATAACAACTCGTATTCAAGCTGCACTTCCAAGCCTTTCTAATATTCTGATACACATTTTTTTCCATATGCCCCTATTATCATATTCTCATTCTCATGTATCATATTTTACACATCCATGTTTCCCCAAAAAACTAACAATCAACATGGTCGCTGGAAAAATAAATTTCTCACTATGATCCCAGACAAGTATTAGATTATTCTCAAAAGATGCATCAATATCATGGTCAACCCCATCCACATTAATCACATGATAAGTGTCATGATTATTCATAAAATGTTATGATATATGAAAAACTACATGAATAGCATAATATCATTGTGGAAGAGCTAATCGGTATGCCATTAAACTGATTCCATCCACTAACTCAAACAACCCCACAAACATGGTCACCATGTATCCCTATTTTTGTATCATGTGGTGACCAAACATTGGAAAAAAATGAAATGAATACATGATAACACTATGAAATTTTTATGTGCCATATCTAGTAGTCATCAAACTACTTATTTATACTCTGGTATGTATCCATTTGTTTCTGAATCAACAATACCTACTCTGATGTATCTTGCGTCATACTTATCCCCAACAACTTGGGCTCACATGATTCTATATAGAATAGTAGTGATAGAAATGTCCTACCATAAAGATCATCATATGGTTCCATATATGTTTTTTCTTAATAACTATTGTTATATACTAATGACACTAAAGCCAATTTCATTTCCCATGATCTAGTGATGTTAATCACACTTGCACAGAGCATATCCTCAATATCTTTTGTATTATGTTCCAACTTCCCATATTTCTGTGGGGGGAATCCATAATCAATAATAACTATGATCCATTAACATTATATAATCCCCTATTGTAGTGTTATTTAATGCATGCATCAAAATCTGAACAAATAGTTTGTGGAAGTTCATGTAGACAAACTATCTTAAGAACATACAGTTCTCCCAACTATTATACTATAAAGGATTACCTTAGTGGAAGTAAATGTGATACCTTTTTTATTTGATCAATAATGACCCCAATAGTGTCATTGTTTCTATGATTTACGGGGGGACATGGTCATATTGTCCCAAATACCTTCTGATATGGAAAACGATCATATCAGTGCCCCGTGTTATTGATTATCAACCATCACTTGCTGACTGGTGATGTTTCTTATCACAATACCTATTATCCCCTTTTAATGAATGCCCCCTAAACTGTCATCGTAAACCATGATGCATATCGGTAACACCAAGATGTTCTGCACATTTCGAGGAATTAAATTCATCCATAAAATTCAGTTGATTACTCATAGGTAACATAACTTGATTATTGAGAACGATTATTTAATTTAAATATATCAATGTGTCGGAATATGTATAACCACCATCAATGAATTCCATCAAGGATAATCATTCTAGATCCTGATATTGTTTATGAATGATTTGTCTCTATGTGTAGACTCTATTGCAACTAAAACTATTGTCTCTTGATCTTGAACCTCCTCAACCACCACATGCATTTCAGCCTGCAAGGTCATCATCTTCTGCATGGAACTGAACTCATGAACCATTTTAGTCTAAGTTTTCCTACTCAAGGCATCAACCACAGTATATACCTTCCCAAAAATATAATCTAGTTCAAAATAATATGATTGAATACACTCAACCAATATCTATTGAAGATAATTCAAATCACACTATCAAAATATATTCATCATGCTATTGGGATTTGTATGAACAATTATACTTCATCCCAAAATATAGTGTTTCAAATTTTGATGAGAAAAAACCACTTCATCCAATTCATTGTCGTGTGTAGGGTAATTCCACTCTAAATTCATAAACTACTAAGACCCATATGCATCAACTCAATCTCCCTAAATTAGAAAAACATCATGTCTGATTCTATAAGTTTAAAATAAGACATTATACTCCTCACCTAACTCAACTAGGGTAAAAATTTGTGCCAATAGAAATAACTTCATCATCTGTTCAAATTTTCTTCCACATGACTCTATTCATTCAACCATTTCTCTAATTCAAGTCTAGAACGAAAGCAGAGCTACGAAATGGTGAAATTAAATAAGTAATATCTTGTAATATTAAGCTAATATAATAAGGGAATAGTTGTCAAAAACATTATTGGGATTATCCCAATAAAAAACTGAATGAACCACCTCTAGGAACCTTCCATTAAGATGATATGCTCGACTATGTGTACCTTATCAATCCAAATATGAAACATAGATAATATGGAATATTTTAGATGATCTCTATGGGTACTAATGATTATGTCATGAGGTTGGTAATAATCTACATGGGTCTTGGAGTACACCATGATGAAATCCAAAAAGACTGCCCCAAACTGATATAGATATAAATGAATGTTCTTGATTATCAAATCCAAAAACACTACTAGTGAATTTATCAACCAAAAGGAATTATAAAGAACTTATAATGGCCCTACCTACACTTAAAATTATTCCTCGGTATAGTAAATGTTTTACACTCAATTGATGATACATTGATCTTAGGTATATATTTGAGAACACACAATATCCCTTCAAGTAGTAAAATAGATAATAAATTGTGGAACATGATATAAGTTCTTCATAGTATTTTTGGGTTAGCATTTGGTAATTGACACAAAATTGTAAAATAATGTTATACTTCATTGAAAAAATACTAGGTGATCCCAAAGGAAATTTACCTAGACAGATAAATACCTAATCCTAGAACTACTCTAATTAAGTATTAAAATCATGATGCTCAGTATTGTTCCATTCTGTATAGTCTATTATTTACTAGGTTAACCCCCATATTGATCTCAATAGTGAATTTCACATCTCTCTCAAGTGGTAACCATGATAAATATTCTAGATATTCATCCTAATACAATTTCACTACTGCTAGATAGAAATATTTACTAACATACCTATCATAAAACAATAATCTAGATACATGGGTTGTGAGATCTGCCAATTGATATATAATTGACCATGCTCGGCCCTGCATGGATATCCCACACACCCCTATGAATTTAAGAGATATAAAGGCCACTATCCTATGGTAAAAATCAATATGGGCTCAACAAGAATCAATCCAGTCGATAACCATAATGAGGCCTAATACTATCATATCAATAACATAGAGATCCCATGGAAAACAATATTCCCAAATCACTAGTGAGAATCACATAAATAGACATATATCTACTTACTACGCTCCTAATGGTGTAGCTATAGTCATTACACTACTAAAAAACAACACCATCATGTTTAACAAAATAATATGTTTTGATGATACAATGGAATAAGATGGACCAATTTCAAATAAGTAACTAGCTAATACAAATGAAACTATACTAGTACCTCTCACCATAAATGGTCCAACCTCACTATCTGCAGTTGTAGTTTTTTATATGTGTAAATATTATTCCCCTCTTATCTGTTATGTTTCCATACACTCTTGATTGGAAACACATTTTTCACATGTGTGATCATTAACCAAGGTTCCATGTTCATTACCGCTATTTCCTCTTACAGTATAACTCCAATATCAATCCTTATATGGTTTATCATTTCATATTCACATAAATTATCTTTTCGTAGTAGCTCTTTCTTTACTAGTCTATCGATGCTATTATATTTCATGAAAAATTTAGATTTGGGTGAATTTATGTGAGCTAGAAAGTTTTTTTTATTCTTTCATAAACATGATTGGGTGAACTATAAATTTAGTGGAGTACATTGTACTTGTGTGACTCATACTGTTCACATCAGATGATATAAAATATCAATATTTCTAGAGAGAAGAAGTGTTCAATTCTATTCTGATTCACAATTGTATTGGGGGATGCCAATTCATTCATATTATATAGGCTAGAAAATTTTTATTCAAGACTTCATGTAGTTCCGATTCCACTATATTGTTTTTATCAAATAATTGCAATGGGTGCTTTTTTTTGGAACGAATCAGAATAGGGTATTTGTTTTGAATGATTCGAAATGGGAGCTTTGTTATGAAAAAATCAGACATGGTAGTAGGGATAGTTTGTTTATGAATGACTTTTGAGGTTATTACCATTCATCTGGGTAAATAAAAGAAATTTTTTTTACAACTGAATACTGTTTTTGAATTGAAATTAAGGGCATGTAACACGATCTGTAACAAAAAAATTTTATTACACTATAGTTCCATGAGGTTGCAGATGCTTTAGTAGGATTGTTTCATTGTGCTACTATAGTTATATGGTACATTCTACTCATTGTAATCCATGGAATGATTTCATAGTGCACTATGTGGAATTTAATCATTTCCAATCCATACCAAGGACGTATCGATTCTTATTGAATAGTGAACCTCGTAAATAATTGTTTTCTTTTGGATGTGTGATGATTTTTTTCATAGCTGGTAATTGAAATCCTTAACAGGTTGTAAATGTCTTTTAAGATGAAATTTCAACATAATAGAAAATGAGATTCACTGATTCACCCACTCCCCCTCTCAGTGATACAATAATCTGATAGGACACTTTAAAAATGAAAATAAATAATATATTGGTATTTTATATTATCCCTCCCATAATGAGTCAAATAACCACTCCATTAGTTGGTGGGTTTTTAGATCAATACAACAAGGCTATGTATCTTATTGCGTACTTGGATTTGGGTGAATTGGATGATGTTTATTAAACTGGTTTTGATTATATAAACATTTTGTTATATTTAATTTTATTTATTATATACTTTGGTTGAGGGATGTTTTGCTTTTTCTATCCCTCTCATTTTGTAATTTTTTTATTTTAGTCTTTAATTTAATCAATGGGGCTCTGACCAAGGTAATTATTTTCAAAACTACTCATGATCATCTTACATACTATATAATATATTGGGTGATTCTGATTTAATTTATTTTATAAGAAAAAGGATTTATTTTGTGAAAGTAGTGACACATCATCATGGATGATTTACACCTACCATTCATAAAAATAGGAAAATAAAATATCATATCACCAAATAATCAAATTTTCACAAAAGAAAACATTTTTTAAGTCACTTGTCATGTCATTAAAATTAGATTTTCTATTCTACAAGGTATCTCTCTATACAATGTAGAAAAACACTATCCCAAAACTAGAATACTTTATATCCCTCAAAATAAATATACACATGAGAATGTATTATAGACATGTTTTCCATTATGATGAAATCATCATTAGGTTCCAATGAAATTATGGAAAGATTAAACATGAATATCTCTCTCATTAGGAGTAATTTTACATATATAATAAAGTTCTATGATCATTGGTCCCCTATATAGTAGCCTCCAATTAATAATTTTTATCATATATGTATCATATTTTATTTTAATGACCCAAAAACCTATATATTATACCTGGTGGAATCATTGATAATATTTTATAAGAAAGAGCTGATCAAATCCCCAAGGATAAAATTTATTAATTGTCTTGGTAAACCTGACATATTCTGTAATATCCCTTTATAACTGGAAAATAAAGTAATATATTTTTTTTATTAGGAGCCATTATTAACATCATAATATCACATCATATCATTCATGATACATTTACATGATTCATAGGGATTGGGATCATAATAATATAGGAGGATCAATTTCTTGTATAGGACATTCATATAGTCATTTATATTATAAATATATAAGTAATAATAGTATAGAAAGACAAATATTTAAAAAATAACCCTATTAGTCATTAAAAATATGATATTGACTAATATAGTATAAATAAATTATAATTATACTATATAATATAATTAATATCATAATCACTGAATCTTACCCATGTACATCAAAATTGATTTAATCATCCCATGGAAATTAATAACTAATTTCATAAATTGATAATTGAGTTTATCATATATCATGATTAATTTAATTCCAATAGCTATAAATATAATACCAATAAGTGTAATAGTTAAATTGATTTCTATGTATAAAACCCTCGTTTAATTATAGAAAAATAATTTTTTTCATGGGACTTATAGATGATTCATGGTTTTACATATAACAAGGATCTACAGATCAGGTCATTTTCATTTCATTAATCATATATTGAGTGATCAATAAAATTCTTAAACAATATTCCTTTCCAAAAAAATATCAATATTTACTAATGATTACAAATTTATCAATGTTTCCCCAATCAATAATATTAAAATCATAGTGAATCAAAATATAACGACATGGTAAATGGTTTAATAAATAAGAATATACATTATTGAAAATATTGTTATTTAGGGAAAATGTAAATGACCACAATAAATTCAATATATCATTGTGATGTCAGTGAATATAAAATTTTCCATAAATATGTATTTTATTATATTTTATTGTAAAAAATAACCAATAAAATCTTGTAAATGTGTATGCATGATATAATTAAAACATTTCATTAGTAGAGTTTAGGAATAAAATAGTTTTTTTCATTTAGGAATATATATTGTATAAAAATAACTTTTAAACTAATATTCTCAAAAATTAACTATTTTAATTTTAAAAATAATTTATCCAAAAAAATTAAAAAAATTTAAGAACACAATTTTATTTAAAAACAATCCAATATTATGTTAATTTTATATTTAAAACTATTATTTTTCATGAAACTAGGAATATTATTTTGATCCAAAATATGTTATAAAAATGATTCCTTTTAAATAAATTTTATGTAGTAACAGAAACAATTTCTACAAAATGAAACGAATATTAAATTAATTTCATATCTATTTAATATTCTTTAAAATTTATTTCATTAATCTATATATAATATTAAAGTTACTCATTATCTCAATTAATTTAAAATTTGGATGTTTATAAAAAATAATTTTCATTAAATAAGAGTAATAATTTATGATTAAAAAACTAATTTTCAAAAATATTTATTACCAAGACAATATGTTTTGTCAATTAAATGATCATTTATTTAATAAATGAAAAATAATCAAATAATGTGGTATTATAAGATAATGTTAATAGTATTTCCATCAATAAAAATTAAATCTTAAATAAAATTGTTTTACATGAGATTTTATAAACAACCCTTACATATTTAGTAACATTGGAATCATAAAAATCATGTAATAAATAACAAATAATACGAAATTAAGTACCATTAAAATAAATATATTTATTTTATAACATATAATAAAGCATGTTCAATGTCATCCTAAAAATATAAAGTTCTATAATAACATGAATATATCAATTTTGTGGAAATTGGGATGAAATATCCTTCGAAAATCCTAATGTTGTGAAAATAAATCGTAGAATTGATTATGTCTATCATATGTAAATACATAGAAAAAATATATGGACACAAAATATAATAATCATGATTAATATCACTACATAAACATTAAATATTAATTTTTATTTTGAATATAATATAACTATGTGAAAATAAATTGAATAATAAACCATCATCTAATATAGTAACATATACATCAAATCCCCTAGATGACATTATTATAATTGGAATATATAATAAAAATAATTATACAAGAATCATTATATATCATATATAATAGTTACTAAATATAAAACATAATTATACAGATTTCATAATATCAAAATATTAATTTATTATATTAAATATTGACAACATCCAATACTACATGTATAACTTACTTAATACATCTCTGAACATTTTATGTAATAATAATTGATTTTTCAAAATATATTCAATGAGAAAAATAATATATATCTAACATTATTTTATTTACATACAAATTTTATCATTAAATTATTATGTATCATTATTGATATTATTGTTTCTCATAAAAATTACTTTATTTTTCATGTCTTTTTCAGATTTCTAATTTCATTAATTATACATTGACAATAGTTAATTAAACTAAATTATTTTGACAATAATTTATATATAATTTATATTCATTGATAAAAATTCATAGTCATACATATAATTTATGGATTTAAAAATAAGTTACATCATTCGCCAAGATTTGTAGGACATATCTATTCAAAAACGTTGTACTTATTTTTCAAAAAATGGAATAAATGAATAATATTAAGTTATTAAACAAAATAGAATATTTATAAAAAATTATAAAAAATTTATGTTCTTAAAATATTCCATTATTATAATCTATTGAAATATAAATCAAATAATGAATCACATTGTATCATGGAGTTTGTAGTCTAGATGTACGCACATGGGACATTATCATTATCCAACATATTTTATGGTATGACTCAATATTTGATAATTAAATTTTATACATGTAATTATTCCATAAATATCTCTTATATAAATTAAATATATATTTTTTCAAATAAATGATAGGTGGTGATGTAAATGAAATTATATCGACTGATAATGTAGTAGTCAATCATACACATATTCAATAGTTTATTAAATTTTGATGGATGGGGTGATTCATATAGTATAAAAATATTAATTATAAAAAATATTGATTTTTATATTTTTTTAATAATATTAAAAATATGAATGATAATGATGGTGGTATATGATGATATAAAAATGAACGAATATTTTGAATAAATTTAACTTATCATAGAAAAACCTCATTATGATATCTAGTTAAGGACCCAATGGCTATAATTTTGTGAATGAGAACAGACCTACACACATATGTAAGGGTATTGGGGTGTTATTAATGATGGTTTTTACTGATCCGAATTTATTATGTGGTTTTAATAATTTATGGGAGGAGGATCCTTTTTATAATTTAAGAGTTCCATTATAAAAAATACACTAAAAACTTATATAATGATATTAATTATAAAAAAACGTTCTCCACTATTGAGCAATGATCCAATATAGGGATCATATGTACTTGATACCCCTCAATCACTAATAGATTAAATTTATATTCATTTCACATATCATTATAGTATACCAACTAATAGCATTTTAGATTTCATGAACATAACTTGTTTTTTTTCACGAAGACTGAAATAAATTATCTTTATTATATAATTATTATTAAATTAATCACAATATTAATTCCAAAATATATATTATAATTAATATGCCAATGGAAATTTAATTTTAACATATAAAAACGTGACACACCATACCAATTATAATACATTTTAATGATCTATATTTTTAACTATTTTACTATTAATAATGAACCTAAATAATTTTTAATTATTAAAAATATAATTATTATTATTGTTAATAATATTTGATTTCTTTTACCAAATTAAATTTTAATATGGTATCAAAATTATATTTGAAATAAAAACCATAAATGCGAAGAAAATGTTTTTTTCCAATGAAATGATTTTAATATTCACAATGATTTTAAATAAATTTTCCTCATAAAAAATATTTCAATAATATTAATATTATAAATATAAATACTAATTATATATTTTTTACTTTTAATATAACACGGAAAGGTATTATTTCTTATTAAATTCATTAAATGAAATTTTATTTCTAATGAAAAATTTGTATTTTTCACTATTCATCAAAAAAATAATTCATTGAAGAATTTTTGAAAAATATGACTCTATGTTTATATTGAAATAATTATTTCAAAAAACATTCACATTATTTATAATAAATTTTCTATATGTTGAAATATTTTATTTTTATATTTTTTCTCAAACCATGATAAAAATGATTTCAGAGAAATATAGCATTTAATTGAAAAATGCATTTATTCTTATCCCGTGAATATAAAATATATTATATTAAAAATAAGATAAATTATTGAATATATGTTATCGATATTTAGTTTAAATCATTCTCTGGTTTGGATTACGTGACCTTATTAAGATAAAATGTGATAGCATGCATAAAATAAGATTTTTTTAGAAAAAGATAGCTTTTACATGAAAAAGATTATAATTTTCATTACTAATCATCTGATAAAAACTCATTTATTTCATACTGTGTATACCATATATTATTCATAATTTTATTAAATATTTTTATAACCACCAATTATTTGTCGTATCCACTATTAAATAATGTTTTCTTATTTGAAAATCATTCGATGTTATATTATCCATATCATTAAAAAAATTTATCCTCAAGATATTAATGTTAACTCAAAAATTAGTTTAAAAATATTGCAAAAATATTATTTTAATTTTCATATCATAAAAACTATTAGTTATATATCCTTTTGAATTAGTGAATTGGATGTACAAAAATAACTTGGAATAAAACATAATTATTTTTAGTAGGTATAATTTAATTGGACAATAAAAGTGAATATTAATTTATTTTAAAGAGTGATCAATTTCATTGATCACATAAATTTAAATGATCAAGAGAAAATTAATTTCCTGAAACCATAATATAATGAGGTGATATATAAAATAAATTCATTATAAATAATGTTAAATTCATAATATTTTAATTTCAATTAAATTTTCATACTATTTATGGATTCTATTTATAACATGGTGTAGAACGGAAAAAAAATCTAATTATTTGACATATTCTATTATATGTGAACTATTTCAATATTTGATTATTATTTTTTCAATTTATACATCATTCCATTCTACTTTAATATATTATAAATGATTATTAATTTTAATTCTGAAGAGGAAAAATAGTTTTTATTGATCATAATATCTATAACTATGTTACAATACCCTCTATAGTTATATGCACATTATTTAGAGACAAATATTTTATAACACGTTATGTAATATAATTCATCAATAACTAAACATAATCACTATCACCTAATTATCAAAATTAAATTTATATATAAAATTGTAAAAGTACAATGATTTTCTTATTAAACAAAACATCATGTAGTTCAGTGGTAGTCATTTAACCCTTATCAACAATCAATTTAGGGTTGAATAAACATGGACTTTAATGATGGAAGATGTTGTAACACAACAAATGGGGTTTCATTTCCTAAAATATATTAATAATATTCCTAATAAATTCTCAAAAATAATTGTTACAATCTTCAAAAATAACATTAATAATCCAAAAACATTTTAACAGAATGGTTTTTAATACTTGTTATTTTTTATTCCAAAAATGATTAATATTATTTGTCTATTATTAACATTGAATAAATGAACATGTTATCCATAAATGTTATATATGACATTAATCTCATGAAAACAAAATTCATCATCAAATAATAATATATGTTTAACACAATGATTATTTAGACTGTAACCTAAGAAAACACATAAAAAATTTCATTAATCACAGGAAACAAATATCCCTTAAATCCTAAAATGGGGTCTGTATTAATTTGAAACAATTATGAGCCATAAATTCATAAAAATTCATCTTTATAGATAACACATGAGCTAATCATATATCAAAAATAAATGCTCTACGAAATTATCACAATCGTTTTTTATTTCATTATACTTGTAAAAAATAACATTGATAATATATAATTAAAAAAAATAAATCATGAATCCCAATAGTTAATAAAATTCACAAATTCTTATAAGTTATTGGAAATTAAATAGATCATATAATTTTCTAGGTGTTTCCTTTATAGAAGTTGAATTAGCACAAATAAATCATAGTTTTTTCAACATTTATTCCAACTAACATTAAATTATTCTCTAAGATGAATTTTTCTCCATATTTAACTCATCAAATGTCCCAACATATTTTCTTACCTAATTATTTATTTTTCATACATAATTATTTTTATCATATTCAAAGATATTCACTAAAGTGAACCGTTATTCATTTCAAACCTAATAAAAATATTACCTTTCTTCCTCAACGGTATCAACTACCCAATCATTAATTGTATGTAATGTTATATATACAAGTGAGTATAATAGATTATTAATGTTTAATATATCAATGAAATACCATGATCCTTGATTTGGAATAATCAATTTATAATTCAATAATGTTATTATCCCATTTTATTTATCACAATATCTACATGGAAAATCATATTAATTGATCACATGACTAATTTGGGTTCCATAAATTTATGGAAACCAAATATAAAGTAGTAATAAAGGAAAATAATTTGATAATTTTTTAGTTTTCTTAATCCTATATTTTTATTTTCAATATTTTAAGGTTTTCATTATCATTCATCATTCATTTTGGTCAACTATTAAAATAAATTTTGGTGGTTCATATATAAAATGTAAATTAAAACAAGTATATCAACATGGTTTATAAATCATTGTGTGCATCATGGTTTGTCATTGTACACCATGTTATGATCATGTTAATGAAAACAATTCATTTGGGAGTATTTCCAAATGTTATAAAGATTCAAGTTCCTCATCTATATTAATTATCTAGAAAAGGATTTAATAGGTGTAAAATAATGTAATCGCTTCGTTACCAAATCATGGTGATGTTATTCTAAACATATATATATCCTCATGTTATGAGATCACAATATGAGTCATAAGTGACAACTCATAAATATAATTAATAACTATATATGTATTGTAATGGCACCCATGTCTTTTGGTATGGTTGATTCCACTAACCCCAGACATGGAAATAGAATAAATTTGGTTGTATCCTACACTTGTCTTATGATGGGATACTGTGAACTCTATTCAATATTAAATCCATGGAGGGATTCATAATCCTATTTTGAGGATGTAATTCAGAATTTTACACTCATATAAAATTATAAATGGGAACATTACTTTCACGACCCAACCTCAGGACCCATGCCGCGACTACCCCATGACCGTCTTCCATAGTCCAGGGGATCAAGACTAGCAACAGAGGGGAAAATCCCTAAAACGTGGAAGGAATTGCCTTTATAAATTTTAAACACACACAATAGAGTATAAGATGGAATAAAATAACTATGTAAAACTATATACAAAGAGGAGTGCGAAAAATTAAATGGGCCGGAAATACAAGACCAACTGTAAAGTACTTGTACAACTGAAAAGGGAAAAAACAATTGAAAGGTGTAGAGAAGCTCTAGGATCATCCACCATAGATACTTCCAAGAAGGGTAGGTATATATAGCCTCCACATAACTCCACTTCTTCCCATCTCCTCTGTGTTCCTTCATGCAGTGTGGTTCATCTCTGGGTATCGTCCAGTCCTGGTCCACTCAGCATCGGTCGTCACTATCTGTCGTCTGCAACCAACACAAGTAGGTGACGTCATAAACCGTGGAGGGGTGAGTATAACGATACTCAGTAGGGACCCTGATATCCTCATGGTCTGACAAAATAAATCAAGGATAAACTACAAGGTATGAAATATATAGATAACTTCACCTAGTTATATGATCATACATACACCAAAGAAGTCATGTAATCCATATCAATCATCAGGTAAACACAAATGTTACTAACTCATCTCATCCATGATTTTTATTCACATTGTCGAAACCACGGCTGCTAGATAACTCCACCTCTATCGAGTACAGTGGGCATGCTTCCCCAACCAGTTGCTTCCCACTAACCTTGGACTGCTGAGGTACTCCTCCTGTATAGTACCGTGGGTCTGCCGCACTCACACAAAGGCGCTTCCCACTGTGGGTCTGCCACCAACTACCAGGCTCTCCCCCTATTATCAAGAAGAGATACTCCTCTTATCGAGTATCGTATTTCTGCCACCAACTACCAGGCTCTCCTCATCCATTTTCCAAACGCCAACTACTAGGCCCTCCCCACTGGGATAGTAGAACAACTCCGCGTTGAATCGGTCAAGCAGTCATCAAGTCTCTGCCAGCTACGAGGTCTTTATACTCCTCTCCCTTGAATCATGGAGGGTCTGCTATGTTAGCTATAGGTCGTGACTCCAACTATCATGAATTTCTATGTAGATGTATCTCAAATGTCGGCCTCGTCATAGGGGTCTCAACGCAACAAACGACGCATCAATCGGACGCCCGGTCTGTGAGTTATAAGAATTTTAGTCTCGGGTGCCCGGTTGGATTCATGTATGATCTAACCTTAACATATCTCAAATATACCCCGAACTCCATTGGGGTATTCTCAGTGGGACCATCGTGTGACAAGAATACCTGTGCCACTGACGGTTCATCAAACAGATGCCCAGTGCCAAAGATATGGCCAATGAATATAAAGGGGTCTGAAATGGGCGTAGGCCCGGTCCATCCAGGTTGTACCTACTCTGCCCAACATAGAATGGGACCACCTAGTCAACTCACAAGGTTCATCCTGGTTCGTTGGGCCCATCCCAGCAGACGAAGGGGGTTGTTTGGCTCTGAGGTCGCTGCATAGGCGGCTCGGCCCGGAGGCCGGGGCCGGTTCAGCCAGTGTTGTGAGTGTCACGACTCGGGTAACTCAGCCCGAAAGGATGATCTGGTTCTACCAGTGACATCATTAGGGACGTCGCTGGCTGGCTCAGGAGGCCATCACGACTCAGCCGGCGGGGTGCCGGGCAGGCAGCAGGAAGGGCATGCGGGGCTCGGGCAAGCTTGCAGGGCTTCGGGTAGGCTGCGCAGGGCGGGGGAAGGGTGCTGGACAGGCTGCGCGGGGCACAGGTAAAGCGGCAGGGTGGCCAGGAGGGCGTCGAGCAGGCCACACGGGGCGCATGCAGGGTGGCGGGTTCGGTAGCCGGTAGCAGTTGGGATGGATAGGTCAGTGGGGCACAGTCCGGTGCGGGCCGGCGATTTTCGGCTGGGAACACCAGTGTGCCATGGGGGCGGCATGGTTCACGGAGGCCATAGGTAGCACAACCTTTTTCGTTCCCACCTTCGTCGCCTTATTTCCTATTCGAAGATCACCACAAGAATGAAAAACTGATGGAGTATATCAGGCCATGATAGGTTGGCCTGCATCCTCCACGTTTAAGGTGGATTCAATTTCTTCATCATAAATAGAATATGAACAAAAATTAATTTCATCACATTGCAACGATTCCTTTCATTAAATGGTGATAAGAAAAAATTAAAAGCATGAACATACAATAACACACTTCCTGGATTGTCGGGTGTCAATGGTGATGACGCGGGAAGAAGTCATAGTCATCGTTTGTTGCGTCCACCACACACTTCCACACCCAAGTCTACAGACAATAGTGGAAGTGGCTCCATGCCGGTAGGTATTTAGGGAAGAATTCGAAGAAGGATCGTCACTGGCGTTCCTCATTTGAAGAACACGTTCTCCATTCCTCATTGGTAGGATTCACTCTTCTCCCAATAACCCTCATTCCCAACATCCACCCAAATTCCAAATGAAATTAATAGAAGACAGTGTCTGTATATAATTTTTTTGGCACAACAATTCAAATTGCAGAATTAATTTAAGAGGCTCTCCCAAATTAATTAATGAGAGTGGGCATGAATTAATTAGGGGATATTAGCACAAATTATATATTAGGGCAGTTGGATCCATTAATGTAGGAGGTTGTAAAAGAGTTTCTTCCCATTTATTTGGGATTTGAAGAATCAAGATAATCTCACTCAATAATGAGGGTGAGTTGAGATGTTTTCCTCTCCTCCCATTAATAAGGGGTTAAGCCTCGTGTTGTTCCCACCACATTAATCCTCTCATAATTGATTTAGTATATATGGGCCCCACCACCATAACCTCTCAAGAGATTTTAAGGTGTGATGGCTTCACCTCTAACTTCCATGTTGAGGTTTTAACCACCACACACCAAAAGGCCGCTGAAAGAAAATAAAGTCTAGCTACACTTTATTTTGTTTTATTTTTTTAGAAAACACTAAAATTAACATCTATCCTCGACTCACTACCGTCAATGTGAATGTCTTCTAAAGAGAATACAGGCACTATGAGTTCAACAGTGCTCTCATATTTCAATTCTGATCACCTCTTCAAATGTTATCAAATCCTGCTTGTACGTTTACTTAAAGTAACCGAACAAAACATCAGAAATTGATTCAGGGAAAACTAGGCCTCATAATCATGCGCATATAATTTTTTCGGGCTCATAAAATTTTCATATATTTTTTAAAAAAAATCCACTGAATTTCTGGGTCTTTACACTCTCCCCACCTCATAGCTTTACGTCCCCATGAGCTAGAACCTGAACTATGGAAACCAGTGGGGTTTCTGAGCACACATCTGAGCCTCCCACTCCCATGTGATATCCTAGAGGTTCACGTGCTTCCAGGGTATGCACACCAAATGTATCGACCATCGAAGAATGACCTGCAGCTGTCGATCCTCAATATCCAATAGAAACTCTGTGAAAATCACACCATCATTGATGTCTAGCTCTCACTCTGTCCATCCATCTGAGGATGGAAGGCAGTGCTCAGACGAAGCTGCATCACCAAAGCTTCCTACAACCCCTTCCATAACCGGGAAGTAAAGCGTGCTTCAATTTCAGAAACAATAGAAGAAGGTACTCCATGTAGGCCCACATTCTCCTACAAATAGAGGCGTCCCAATCTCTATACTGAACAATGATCTCTGATAGGTATGATGTGGGATGACATAGTGTGTCAGTTGATGATCACCCAAATCGATACGTGACCCCTAGATGTACGTGTAAGACCCGTCACTATTTTTGTGGATATCTCATCCCACTTCCACTCTCGGACCTCTAAGTGACGAACTAAGACTGTAGGTAACTGGTGCTCTGCCTTCACTTGCTGAAAAGTGAGGTATCATGAGATAAACTCTACCACATCCTTTTTCATACCTGTCCACCTATGTCCACGTTGAAGATCCTCATACATCTTCACCACTCTTATATGTACCACTAGAGGGGATGTGTGGAACTCCCTGAACACTTCCTCCTAAAGTGACACTGATAACATGGTACATCCTCTGAAGAGGATGATGTGCTCCCTAGCTTCAAAAAATCTATAAGGTGCCTAACCTGTGGATATCTTAGCACATCACAACATGCAGTCAGTGTCTCCAGGTTGTGCCTCCCTGACTCTCTAATGATGTGGGTGAGTGACTATAAGACACTTAAAAAATGATGCTTTAACATTGCCCAAAAAGGATATCTTTAAAACACCTAGCTTCTCTGTCGCCTCTCCAAAAATCTGTATAGTACTTCTCCTATTGAGTGCAACTACAACAACATTCCACATCTCATTAGTATAGACTATCTCGAATCATTGTCCGGGAGGTACAAAAGCCAACGTCGTTGTATCAGTTTCATAACCTTCTGATAGAAAATTTACGTGATACTCTTGTGATCAGAGTACACGGTAATACACTAACCCATAAGATAGTGTCACCACATCTTCAAGGAGAATACCACTACTGCTAACTCCAGGTCATGGGTAGTGTAGTTCTGCTCCTGCTTTCTCAGATGACGAGAATCATAATTGATCACTATTCTATCCTGCATCTGGACACACCTGAGAACTGTCCATGATGCGTCACAGTAGAATACATACCCTAAGACTTCCTCTGTAATCCTCAAGATGGGGGAACTAGTCAGCCTCTACCTTAGGTCTTGATTTCTCTTCTAGCATCTCTCTGACCACATGAAGGGTTTCCCATTATGTTTCATCTCTGATAGCAGTGCTTCAACTCTTTAGAAGTCTTTTACGAACCTCCAGTATTACCCAAACAATCCCATGATACTTCGTACCTCCATCATAGTACTGGGTTGATCCCAAGCAAGTACCACATCAATATTCGTTGGATCTACTACCACTCTAGCCTCCGAGATTACATGTCCAATGAAGTGAACCTCTAATATCCAGAACTGGATCTTCGAGTTCATACCATAAATCTAATGCTCTTGGAGTATTTCTAGTACTACCCGCAAATTGTAGGAATGCCCCTCCTCCGTATTCGAGTAGATAAAAATGTCGTCAAGGAAGAATATGATAAAGTGATCAAGGTATGGCAAAAATACAATGTTCATGAGTCCCATGAACACTACTAGAGTATTTGTTAAATTGAATGGCATAACCACGTACACATAGTGGTTGTACCGATATATGAAGGTTTTAATCTATACATCCTCGTCTCAAACTTTGAGTTACAGATAGGCTAATCTATGGTCTATATTTGAGAACCATTGTGCTCCCTTCAGCTAATCAAAGAGTTTGTCAATCCTTGAGAGTGGGTACTTGTACATCATGGCCACTTGGGGAAGGTGATGGTAGTGTAAAAAATGGAACATGCTCCCATCTTCTATCATGTCGAACAATATTGGGGATGCCCAGGGCGAAACACTTGGCCGAATGAATCCCTTCTGCTGCAAGTCCTCCAACTGTACCAGCATCTCACGAATCATAGTGGGCGCCATCCGATATGCTAGAGTAGATATCGTTGTCGTCCTAAGGTATAAGGTAATGTATAAGTAGACCTCTTTGTAAGGAGGTAGTCCTAGAACAACGTCAGGGAAAACATCCACGTACTGGTCCACCACTACAGGATAGCTAGAACTCTCCACATCATCTAATCCAATGGTAAGGCAGGTTAACTGATGACTGATCAGCTCCAACCTCCTCTGAGTAAGCCTTTTCAACACTAAAAAGGTTCTTTTCTCACCGGTGAAGGTTATCCTTGTCCCATATATGTGGACACACCACATATTGCGCTTAATACAGTCGATCTGAGCATATATTGTAGATAGCCAGTCCATACCCAAGATGATGACAAGGGCCTCGACGCCGCTACAATGAGATACCAGATCAAGTTCTTGCCTCCTGGAGTAAGCTCACACTATAGGCAACAACGTGTAATCATAGAGTGTTCTACCATAAGATTATCTAGCTATAAGGATCGATCCAACTGCTCTATCAGAATCTCCAAGCTCCGAACGAGGTCATTGGAAATGAAAGAGTGACATGAACCGGTGTCTATAAGAACTGTAGATATGGTGGAGAAGACATTTATCGTACCTCAAATAATCTATGGAGTGTCATGGTCATATGTATCAGATTACTGAAGCAGATCACTCGCCATTCCACCTTCTCCCTACGGTCGGGGTGGACCTCCTTTTGGTGGTGGCGGTTACACCTCAGAACTTCACCCACCACCAGTTTCATTACCATCTCTTCTTCAACGTCCGCATACTCCCTACGGACCGCCTCAATAATATTTTGGTCCCTTCCTAGGTGGAATTTAAACTGTCTACTGATTATTTGAATGGCGGGTCTGATAGTCAAGAGACATGTGACCATGCCCTCCGCATGATTTACATTGTCTGCTGCGGGCATGAATGGCTCTGTCTCCACTCCGGGTGCCCCTCACAACCGATTCTGAGTTGTGTGGTTGTCCACCAGTAGGTCTAGTACTCTTGGACCTCACATACATCTGTCTACTGCCAGTTTTAGAATTCACGAATGCATGAAGACTAGTGGTGAGTCTCGCTAATGGAGACTTCTCATCATGGAAACTCTCCTCTAAGAGGGATCTCTCAAACACCACTGCCTGAGTCAGGATGCAGAGGGAGATCATCGAAGCCCTGATCTCTCGCCTGAGTCCCTGATCGAACGTCTGGGCCCTAAAGAATGGGTCTTATACCATATCAATGGAGTAGCACGAGAGGTCTTTGAACCTCACTGAGTAATGACCTATAGTCATGCTACTCTGTTGTAGAGGAAGTAGCTCATGTATCTGCACCCCTTGTAGGGTGGTTGGGATAAACTCCACCCAAAGTAGGCTATTTAAGTCATCCCAGATTTTCTTCATTTGGTCATTCACCTGGAGTATTAGGATCCACCATCTTCCTATGGATGCCTCAATGAAACTCACAAAAATGATCACGATAAGGTCTGATGGTGCCCATATCAGTCTGAAGTCTCTATCCACAGCCTCCAGCCAATCCTCAGCCTCATGTAGGTCCATCTGTCCCCTGAACCTAGGTGTCCTCTAGATCTGGAACTCGTGAATTTCGCTCAAGAGATTTTCATTGTCTGTTGTTTGTGCTAGTGGCATCAGTGGCCTAATGGGTAGAGGTATCACAAGTGCTTCCGATGGAAAAGGGAACTACACAGAGGCCTCGTCACTCGGTGCAACATCTGCACATACAAATCTCGGAGCAATAGACGGTCATCCACGGGGAGGCATCCTGAAAGAAACAGATGCGACACGGTCAAAATATTTATACCTGGTGAGTGGACCTGGTTGAGATTACATAAAAAAACATTTGAAAACACCCACACAATTAGTGATTTCGTGCACTAAGTCGTAAATCGGTAGTCATGGTCTTGGTGTATGGATACGTCTGCTTTCCCACCAACACTGGACTCCATGATATAAAAACCCCACATAGTACCCTTAACACAATTTTCGAAACAAAATAGAAATATCATTTTACTACGTTTTGTAGTAGAACGGACTCCTCTGATACCAATTTCTCACAACCTGTCCTTGGGACCCATGCCGTGACTACCCCAATCCCGCCTTCTATAGGCCAGAGGCTGGCGACTAGCACCATAGGCGTAAATCACTAAAACTAGGAAGGCATTGCTTTATAAATTATAAACACACACAATAGAGTATAAGATATATTTAAAACACTATGTAAAACTATAAACATAATGGAGTGATGAAAAGTAAAGGGGCTGGAAATACAAGCCCAACTGTACAGTACAAGTAAAACTAAAAAGGGACCAAAATACATGAAAGGTGTAGTGCATCTCATGGATCTTCCACCACGGATCCCACATGAAGGGTAGGTACAGATATCCTTCACAAAAGTCAACATTTGTCTATATCCTCCGTGTACCGTCATGCAATGTGGTTTACCTCTGAGTACCGTCTGGTCCTGGTCCACTCAGCCTTGGTCAGCAATGTCCTTTGTCTAAAACTAGCTCAACTAGGTACATGCATAGCCCGTCCTGAGGTGAGTACAACGATACTCATTAGGGACACCGAGACACATAAATTTTGAAAAAATCTTACAAGGATATACCTTAAGGTATGAAATCAACAGATAACATCACATAGGTATATTCCCGTACATATACCTATGTTATCAAGTAATCCATCTCAAACATGAGAGAAACACAAATGTTACTGACTCAACTCAACCAGGATTTTTATTCACATTGTCGAAACCACGGCTAGTGGAGAACACCTCCCCTTTTGACTAAGGTGGGCCTGCCGCCACAACCAGGTGCTTACCACTAACATTGGACTACTGAGGTACTTCTAATGTCGAGTATCGTGGGTCTTCCACGCTCAGAACGAGGCGCTATCCACTATGGATCTACTACCAACTACCAGGAACTCCCCCTAATAGCCTGAAGAGGTACTCCTCATGTTGAGTACCACAGGTCTGCCACCAACTACCAGGTGCTCCCCCCTGGTCTAGTTGAATCACTCCGAGTCGAATTTTTCAAGTAGTTATCAGGTCTCAGCTAGCTACTTTTTATCCATACACTTCTCGCTCGTCTGCAGGATGGTCTGCTCCATGATCTATAGGTATATACTCCAACTATCACAAAGTCACACGTAGAAGTATCACAATGGTTAACATCATCAAAGGGGTCTCAATGAAATAGATGGTATGTCAATTAGATTCCCGGTCTATCAGTTATACTCTTTTTAGTCCTGGGGACCCCTTTGGATTCGTGTATGATCCAACCAGACCGTATCACAAATAAACCCCAAACTCTTATGGGGTATTCTCAAATTGACCGTCGCGTTCCATGAATACTCATTCACTGACAGTTTATAAAACATACATCTAATGCCAATGATATGGCCAAAGAATGTGAAGGGGTCGGTAATGGGCATGGGCCCGGTCCTACTAGGTCGGAACGACTCAGCCCAACCCAGACTGGGCCAACCCGGTCAGACCTGTCGGGTCTGACCCGGCCCGTTGGGCGGGTCATCCCGCTAGGTTCAGCCAGGTCCACTGGGCCATGCCCAGCAGACTGCTTGGGTGGTTTGGTCTGGAGGTCGCCACATAGGAAACTCGGCCCGAATGCCAAGGCCAGTTCGGTGAGCGCAGTGAGGGGTGAGTCATGGGAGACTCGGCCAGGATGGCCAAGCTAGTTCAGCTAGAGATGGCGTGAGGGAAGCTGTAGGCTGGCTCGGGAGGCCAGTGTTGTTCAGTCGACGGGGAGCCGGGCAGGTCCCAGGTAAGGCGTTTGGGGCACAGGCAGGCTGGCAGGGTGCTGGGCAGGCCACGCGGGTGTGGCCAGAATGCCAAGCAGGCCATGCGGGGGTGCAGTTAGGGTGGTAATGCAGTCTGGAGGGTATATCGCAAGCCGCCCGGGGTGCGGGAAAGGCGGAAGTACGGTAGGGGACGTCGCACGTGTAGAGACCCGAAACATGACGTACATGGACATTACATTACTTTTGTGGAATACATAGTACATAACAAAAACAAACACAGAAGGACCGTAATAGTTTCGTGTCTTTGGAAACTCGGAATATAATCTTCTAATCGTGGTGAAAGATCTTCAATATCTCCTATAATGATCTTCATCTTTTTTTTACCTAAAACCTTTCTTTTTATCCTGGGGAAAAGAAAACATAAAAGGGTGAGCTCAGATGCTCAATAATGGTAAACATAAGAATTATCAATCACATCATATTCATAAGAACATAACATTTTGGAAATCTTAACCTACAAAAGAGATCATAATTTCATAACATGGAATAAATAATGGCAGTGAAATGTAATCACAATAATGATAACATAAAACATTAAACTTTGTGGCATACACACACAATCATAGAGAATCATTTCTTGTTAGTCAAGACTCATTACCAAGACTATCTTAGTAGACAAAGTCCCTTTCTGAACCAAGTCACCCTTGTTTCAGTCCTGTTTCACTGAACCGATATAACCTACCGTTCCATCCATGTCTATCTCATGAGATGTAAAATATTTACCCAATGAATTGGAGGGTGATATAGGTCCCACTCATCTCATAATGATACCTTTCTTATGTGTGCCACAAAATCATAAATCATACATCATTGCATAACCCATGTAATTAAATGGGATTCTTAAACATCATGCCATCATAATCCATAAACAATTGATATCATTTCATCATAATAAAATTGAAACCATTTAAATCATAGATAAATTTTACATGAAACATACATATCAAATAACTTCATCTTATATGGAAAATAGTTTTGAAAAAAAAAACACTTGAAATGAATTCTTGAGGAAAATATCCTTTCTTCTTTAAAAACATTTTTCCTTTCTTAACATGTCATAAAACTTTAAACTAAAAGAAGTTTATTAAAAATAAACATGAAAACATTTAAATTAATCTTCTTGGAAATAATGTTTTAAAAATCCATTCATGCCGTATAAGTTAAAAAAACATTCTTCTCGTACTTTTGTCGGAAAAGTTAAAAAGTACCTCATACGAAAACGACAAATGATTCCTTTCATAGCTTTTACTAAAAACTCACCAAAGGGTAAACTTGGATTTAAATAATTGTAGGTGTATGGAAATAATATTACATATTGATGAAACATGGATGTGGATGATAAAATACACCCCAGTAAATAATTACGAGTAAACAATCTCGGATAAAAATGAGATTGTGATATTTTCCCTTACCTTAGGTACGATTTTCTTCGTAAGTGTCTGAACCTCCTGTATAATGATTTAAATAATGTCATTGACTTATTAAAGAATCATATTCATTGTTATTATATCATATATGGTTCACTTTTGACTTTATATTACCTGTTCTTTTGTAAATTCATGTTAAAGTAGCGTTTTGGGTAAAATCGTCTCATTTGTCGTTCGTGTTTTAACTTGTAATTATTCATATGATTACATAGATCATTATTACTTAATTATAGAATATAAAACATGATTTATATATAATATATAATCAGAATATACGTATGTATAATGTATCGATAAATGGAATGAAATACACCGTTCATGGAGACGGTAGGCCGTACGTACGCATGAATGCTTTTTTATTTTCATTATTGAATTGAGTGGAATTAAGTAGATGACATACATATATATAACCATAAATCCAGTAGCTTTATAATGTCATATATTTCATTATTATTGCTTATATATACTTTATAATTATTCTTAAATGGTTAACATGGAGAATGAATCTCATCGCGTCGTGGAGACGGTAGTCCGTACGTACGCACGAGCGATTATATCATTTCCATAATTATTGAATTGAATTGGATTGTATGATATAATATATCATAATCAATATGATGTTCTAATAACTATGTATAGTTATTCTTTACACCATTATACCCATCCATGTAAGGTGGTGGTGGAAAATAGATTACACCACGGCGTGGAGACGGTATTCCGTACGTACGCACGCGCGGTGATTTCTTTTTCCGTAGGATGGATAGATGGTGAAATAGGGTAGTTTCATACTTATAATAACATATCAGTATATTAGTGATACTGATGTTATTAATTTATAATGAAACAACCTAATAAGAAGAAGTGGAAGAAGAAATAAAGATGAAAGAATCGGTAACAGACATTATCTTTTCTTTGAAGTGCTTCTTTGAGACCTCCTTTTAGGGCACTGAAATGGGTCTTTGAAGAAATCCAAAACCTCTAGGATGTTATTAGGGAAGTATATAAGAGATTTTGGCCGGGTTTGGCCGATCTTTAATGCTCAAATTGGTGTGAGGAGGAGAGGGAGGAGGTGCCCTTTTATAAGGGAGGAGAGTGGCACCTTTGGAATAACTAAAAATATTATTTTATTATAAAGTAATGTTCGGTTTTAAATAGCTCCAAATTGATTTATCTCATGGCTAATGTGGGGATGGGTCGAAATACTCTCATCCAATAGAATTTATACAAGGTTAGGTTCCTATTTTAACCTTATCATTTAGATTTAACATTAAGTTAAATAATTTTACTTTTACCGTGTCTTCTTGTGTTCTTACACTATAAGGTTAATAAACTTACTATAAAAAGCCAAACGATCCCCAAATTGTTTATTATTAATATATACAACCTTATATAAGTCATTTGGCCGATCCTTAGATTTTTTGGAATAAAATAACAATTAATAATATAATATCTGTTTTAAAAACTATTTTATTTCAATTTTGAAACTATTTAGTAATTGATTTTTGTGAAAATCATAAAAGAATTATAAGTTGGGAAAAAGTTAATTAAATCAATAATAACATGTCATATTATCCTATAAAACTAATGGAATTTATAAAAAGTCTCAAATTATATTTATTTGGGTATTTATAACATCAATTATTTCAATATTTCATTAATAAGATAATTACTGCATCATTGTTGTGTCATAAATAAATTAAATTATTTAATGTCTAAAAATTACAAATAAAATACCATTATGTAGGAAATCGTTTTAGCTTTCTAATAAATATTTATAGTTGAATTTATATTATTTATAACCCCATACTAAAAATGTTTTAGTAAATAAACTTTGATTTTGACTCTTTTAACCCTTCTTCAAATAAATTAATAATAAATGTCCTAATCTAATCCAAGTGGGCCTAAATGGTCATATTTTTTTTCCTAAGTTTGTTTTTGGTCGAATTACACTTATCCAATAAAATTAGGACATGTGTTAGGGTAATAATAATATCATCTTTACCCTTAATTACCCTATTTAATTTTAACCGTGGTAAAAAAAGTAAAAAGTTACTATTCACCAAAAATTATTTTCATCTCATTGAACCACATTTTAGTCCTTGATATTATCCATGTCTCGGATTTTCGAAATTCCACTCACAGAAGCAGTAAAATTAAGTTTTATGAAAAATTCAGTTTTTTTAACTAACACTTAGTGGTTTCACTATTCATCAAAAATTAAAAGTTTTCAGAAAAATACCAAAAGATCACCCTAGGCTAATTTCGATATTCCAAATCCAAAAATGAGTTCCATTTTGAAAAATAAAATTTATAAAATTTCAAAAAGTGGTTATTACTATTCTTAATTGCTAGTATAATAATATCATATTGTTGTTTAGTGAAACTCGTTATTGCGTACTACACACGCTATCGAGGAAGGTCGCAATTGCGTGTAATGCAAGGAAAATCAAGGATACGTGTTGTGCAAGCTCCTTTTGGTGTAGCATACAACACAAGACATTAATGAAATTAAAAATAATATTTTTCATAAAATCTCGGGGTGTTACATTCTACCCCCCTTAAAATGAATTTCACCCTCGAAATTCGTCGGGGTTATAAATGGTTTACTATTTGAAAGCTTCTTTAATAGAAATCTAAATATAAAAAGGAATACCAAAACCAATCTTTAAAAACAAAAGTATGAAACGTAACGGTTACCCAAATAAACTAATCACTGGGTTTCCACGTAGGTGAAAATATGGATATGGAAGAAAAATCTAACCATCATGTTCTGATGGAGAGTGGTAGAGAACTTGGCTATGGAAGAGCCAACAATCACAAATCCATAAATCTGTGATGATCTAAGGTACCATCCGATTAATCAGATATAAGAGTTCTAGGACAACATTTTTGGTTTTCAAGATCATTTCCCTAAAGTTGAAGAATTTGAATAAATACTTACTTTATTTTGGTACAATCTCACTTTTGTTCGTGCCTTGAACAATATCCACTTCATCTCTTAAATAAATGAAGTTGAATTTGTTATTCATGAAGTGTTAGCAGATCATGTGATAGAATGAAAGGTTATTCCTTCTCTTTCAAACAAAAGGTTGGAAAAAGTTATAAGTCCATCTTATGGTTAATCATATAGGGTTCCAAAAATTAATTTATACTTCATATATCATACCTCTTAATAAAATAAAACTATTTTCTACTAACCAGGGACTTCCTGTAGGCCAGTGGTAGGCGACAAAGGCCAGTCGCACATCGGTTCTGGGTTTGATTCCCACAGCCTTGTCCGACGCGATGGGCTGTCACCTGTCCTGCATGTTGTCCTTTTTCTAAAGCTATATTACTATAAAATCCCATCAATAATATCGAAAGACGTTTTATCCTAACTTATGTCCAACATAATCCATTCTAATCTTTAGGCTTATCTAAAATACTTCGATCCAAGCTCATAGTATAAAGAAAATGATTACTTGAAATGTCACAGAACAATCACGTGAATTCCATTATTTATCCCCCATATATCATAAGATATATCTTGTTGGTCAAATTACAAACATGTGAATACCTTAATAATTTATTCTTTTGAAGAATGAATACCCATTGAACCTTAGTGAAAACATGAATGCAGTTAAATGTTAACACTTTCCACATACCAAAATCAAAAAATTCTATATACTCAAACCATGATATAACCTTCTCCTTATATCAGTCATGAGCTCATGAATAATATAAAACATTTTATTTTCTCCTTATCCCTTCATTATGCGCATATCATATACATTCCAAAAATATCTGAATAACCTTTCATTGATACTGGTAACATTAATCATACACTTTCAAAACTCAAGGAAAGACAACAGTGTAACAATACATAGATGTCTCTTTATTCCATATTAGCATGAGATTACTTATACAACATTAAACCATTGACCGAGCTTCAACAATTCGTTCATCTCACATATCATTTGTAGTCTCTTCATCATCATCCACATAAATACTACCCATTCAACCATACCGATTCTCTTCATGAGACTTTCCCTTAGGGCATTGGTTTGCATAATGCCCGTACATTCCACATTTAAAACATTTAACCATTGTTGATGTAGTAGAAATACCATTATCCTCATCCTTGGTGTTAACTGAACCTTTTCCTTTGCACTTATTGGCTTTGTGTCCTTCTTTTCCACACCCAAAGAATCTTCCAGTTCCTTTGAAACATTCTCCTTGATGCCTCTTCCCACATGATTTACATAGGGGAAATTGAAATTTCTTTCCTCTATGATCATCATGAAACTCCATCTTTCTCTTGTTAGCCGAGTCAGGAAACTTACCAAATTTTACTTTATTGATCATATTATGAGATTGCTGATTTGGCATAATAATGATGTTTGGACTTCCAAATCCCATTTCATTATGAAGAATATCATTCCATTGTCCATCATATCCTCCATTATCGTGAATCATCTTGTTTCCAGCCATTTTCTAAAACCCAAAAAGAATAGTGTTAGAGGAAAAAATCATAATAAAGGGGAGTAACTTCAATATCTAACATCTTAGGTCAAATTCTAAGATCGTTACCATAGTTCTAGGACTATACTATACGTATACTTATCCTTAGGGACATCCCTAGACATACCTTAGAAATATCTTTAGGAATCTCACTAACGTTTTCGCATCCTAGTTTCCAAAGGTTGACTAAACCTTTCCTCTGATACCAACTGTAGAGACCCGAAGCATGACGTACATGGAAATTATATTACTTTTGAAGAATACATAGTACATAACAAAAACAAACACACAAAGACCGTAATAGTTTAGTGTCTTTGGAAACTCGGAATATAATCTTCTAATCGTGGTGAAAGATCGTCAATATCTCCCATAAAGATCTTCCTCTTTTTTTTTACCTAAAACCTATATTTTTATCCTGGGGAAAAGAAAACATAAAAGGGTGAGCTCAAATGCTCAGTAAGGGTAAACAAAAGAAATATCAATCACATCATATTCATAAGAACATTACATTTTGGAAATCTTAACCTACAAAAGAGATCATAATTTAAAAAAATGGAATAAATCATGGCTGTGAAATGTAATCACAATAATCATAACTTAAAACATGAAACTTTGTGGAATACAAACATAATCATAGATAATCATTTATTGTTAGTCAAGACTCATTTCCAAGACTATCTTAGTGGACAATGTACCTTTATGAACCGAGTCACCCTCGTTTCAGTCCTGTTTCACTGAACCGGTATAACCTACCATTCCAGCCATGTCTATCTCATGAGATATAAAATCTTAACCCAATGAATTGGAGGGAGATATATGTCCCACCCATCTCATAATTATACCATTCTTATGTGTGCCACAAAATCATAAATCATACATCATTGCATAACCCATGTAATAAAATGGGATTCTTAAACATCATGCCATCATAATCCATAAACAATTGATATCATTTCATCTTAATAAAATTGAAACCATTTAAATCAAAGAGACATTTTACCTGAAACATACATATCAAATAACGTCATCTTAGATGGAAAATAGTTTTGAAAAAAAAACACTTGAAATGAATTCTTGAGGAAAATAACCTTTCTTCTTTTAAAACATTTTTCCTTTCTTAACATGTCATAAAACATTAAACTAAAAGAAGTTGATTAAAAATAAACTTGAAAACATGTAAATGAAGCTTCTTGGAAATAATGTTTTAAAAATACATTCATGCCGTATAAGTTAAAAAAACATTCTTCTCGTACTTTTGTCGGAAAAGTCAAAAAGTACCTCGTACGAAAAACGACAAAAGATTCCTTTAATATCTTTTACTAAAAACTCACCAAAGGGTAAAATTGGATTTAAATAATTGTAGGTGTATGGAAATAATATTACATATTGATGAAACGTGGATGTGTATGATAAAATACACCCCAGTAAATACTTACGAATAAACATTCTTGGATAAAAATGAGATTGTGATATTTTCCCTTACCTTAGATCCGATATGCTTCGTAAGTGTCTGAACCTCCTGTATAATGATTAAAATAATGTCATTGACTTATTACATAATCATATTCATTGTTATTATATCATATACGGTTCACTTATGACTTTATATTACCCGTTCTTTTGTAAATTCATGTTAAAGTAGCGTTTTGGGTAAAATCGTCTCATTTGTCGTTTGTGTTTTAACTTGTAATTATTCATATGATTACTTAGATCATTATTACTTAATTATAGAATATAAAAAATGATTTATATATAATATATATTCAGAATATACATATATATAATGGATCGGTAAATGGAATGAAATACACCGTTCATGGAGACGGTAGGCCGTACGTACGCATGAATGCTGTTTTCTTTTCATTATTGAATTGAGTGGAATTAAGTAGATGACATACATATATATACACATAAATCCAGTAGATTTATAATGTCATATATTTCATTATTATTGCTTATATATACTATATAATCATTCTTAAATGGTTGTCATGGAGAATGAATCTCATCTCGTCGTGGAGACGGTAGTCCGTACGTACGCACGAGCGATGATATCATTTACATAATTATTGAATTGAATTGGAGCGGATGATACAATATATCAGAATCAATATGATGTTATAATAACTATGTATAGTTATTCTTTACACCATTATACCCATCCATGTAAGGTGGTGGTGGAAAATAGATTACCCCACGGCGTGGAGACGTTATTCTGTACGTACACACGCGCGGTGATTTATTTTTCCGTAGGATGGATAGATGGTGAAATAGGGTTGTTTCATACATATAATAACATATCAGTATATTAGTGATACTGATGTTATTAATTCATAATTAAACAACCAAAGAAGAAGAAGTGGAAGAAGAAATAAAGATGAAAGAATCTGTAACGGACATTACCTCTTCTTTGAAGTGCTTCTTTGAGACCTCCTTTTAGGGCACTAAAATGGGTCATTAAAGAAGACCAGAACCTCTAGGATGATACCAGGGAAGTGTAGAAGAGATTTTGGCAGGGTTTGGACGAGCTTGAATGCTCAAATTGGTGTGAGGAGGAGAGGGAGGAGGTGCCCTTTTATAAGGGAGGAGAGGGGCACCTTTGGAATAACTAAAAATATTATTTTATTATAAAGTAAAGTTCGGTTTTAAATAGCTCCAAATTGATTTATTTCGTGGATAAGGTGGGGATGGGTCAAAATAATCTCATACAATAGAATTTAGAAAAGGGTAGGTTCCTATTTTAACCTTATCATTTAGATTTAACATTAAGTTAAATAATTTTACTTTTACCGTGTCTTCTTGTGTTCTTACACTATAAGGATAATAAACATACTATAAGAATCCAAACGAACCCCAAATTGTTTATTATTAATATATATAACATTATATAAGTCATTATGCCGAACCGTAGATTTTTAGGAATAAAATAAAAAATAATAATATAATATCTGTTTTAAAAACTATTTTATGTCAATTTTTACACTATTTATTAATTGATTTTTGTGAAAATCATAACAGAATGATAAGTTCGAAAAAAGTTAATTAAATCAACAATAACATGTCATATTAACCTATAAAATTAGTGGAATTCATAAAAAGTCTCAAATTATATTTATTTGGGTATTTATAACATCAATTATGTTAATATTTCATTAATAAGATAATTACTGCATCATCGTTGTTTCATAAATAAATTAAATTATTTAATGTCTACAAATTACAAATAAAATACCATTATGTAGGAAATATTTTTATATTTCTAATGAATATTTATAGTCGAATTTATCTTATGTATAACCGCATACTAAAAATGTTTTAGTAAATAAACTATGATTTTAACTCTTTTAACCCTTCTTTAAATAAATTAATAATAAATGTCCTAATATAATCCAAGTGGGTCTAAATGGTCATATATTATTCCTAAGTTTGTTTTTGGTCGAATTACACTTATCCAATAGAATTAGGACATGTGTTAGGGTAATAATAATATCATATTTACCATTAATTACCCTATTTACTTTTAACCGTGGTAACAAAAGTAAAAAGTTACTATTCACCAAAAATTATTTTCATCTCATTGAACAACATTTTAGTCCTTGATATTAACCATGTCTCTCGGATTTTCGTAATTCCACTCACAGAAGCGGTAAAATTAAGTTTTATGAAAAATTCAGTTTTTTTAACTAACACTTAGTGGTTTCACTATTCATCAAAAATTAAAAGTTTTCAGAAAAATACCAAAATTTCCCCCTAGGCTAATTTCGATATTCCAAATCCAAAAATGAAGTCCATTTTGAAAAATAAAATTTAAAAAAATTCAAAAAGTGGTAATTACTATTTTTAATGGCTTGTTTTAATAATAGCATATTGTTGTTTAGTGAAACTCGTTATTGCGTACTACACACGCTATCGAGGAAGGTCGTGATTGCGTGTAATGAAAGGCAAATCAAGGATGTGTGTTGTGCAAGCTCCTTTTGGTGTAGCATACAACACAAGACATTAATGAAATTAAAAAGAATATTTTTCATAAAATCTCAGGGTGTTACAGCACGGGGCCAGAGCATGGCGGTCGGGCGGCTGGGAGGGCATCGGGAAGGCCGCACACGGTGCGGGCTGGGCAGCAGGGCGGCTAGGGGCCACCGAGGAGGCCGGTTAAGTGCAGCGCGGGACGGCGTGGGCCGACGGTGTTTGTCCAGGAACACTGGGGTGTCGTGGGGGTGTCGTGGTTCGTGGAGGTCGCGGGTAGTGCGGCCTTGTTCATTTCCACCTTCGTCTCCTCACTGCAGCTTCGAAGAACACCACATGAAAGAAAAATCGATGGAGGATGTCGGGCCATGTTAGGTTGGCTCTCATCCTCCATGATTATGGGGTTATCAATTCCTTCATCAAGAAAGGAAGATAAACAACAATTAATTTCATCACTTTGCATCGATTCCTTTCATTTGATGATGAGAATGAGAAAAGAAATGCATCAACATGAAATAACCCCTACCTGGATTGTCGAGCGTCGATGGTGAAGTCACGAGAAGAAATTGTTGTCATCGTTCGTCGCGTCTGCTACACACTTCCACATCTGAGTTCAAATGATGGTTGTGGGAGTGGCTCCACGTCTGTTTGTGTCCATGGAAGAAGTCATAGAAGGATCTCCATCGGTATTATTCATTGGAAGAATGCATTCTTTGTTCATCGTTGGGAGGATTCCCACTTCTCCCAATAATCCTCTTTCCCAACATCCACCCAAATGACAAATGAAAATAATATAAGAAATATTTTTTCTATTATTTTATTTTCACAATAAATCAAATTTGAGAAATAATTTAAGAGGTTCCCCCAAATTAATTCAAGAGAGTTCACATTAATTAATTATAGGAAATTGGGACAAATTAAATATTAGGGGAGTTGGCAAAATTAAGGTGTGGGGTGGTCAAAGAGCTTCTCCCAATTTATTGGGGAGTTAACCAATCAAGAGGCTCTCCCTTATTAATGATGGAGAGTTGAGAGGTTTTCCTCTCCTCCCATTAATATGTGGTTAACCCCCTTGTGGTCCCCACTACATTATTCCTGTCATTAGAGGTTTAGTTTGGGTGGGACCCACCACCATAACCTCTCTAAGAGGATAAGGTGTGGTTCCCCACCTCATACCTCTATGAGGAGGATTTGACCATAACACAACAAATGGGGGCTCAAATAAAATAATGTGTATCTACTCATTATTTTATTATTATTTATTTTGTTTTAAAACCCAAAAATTAACTTCTATACTTGAAACACTGTTGTCAATGTGAAAGTCTTCATAAAAAAATATTGGCACTATG
This sequence comes from Viscum album, assembly GCA_963277665.1. NCBI lineage: Eukaryota > Viridiplantae > Streptophyta > Magnoliopsida > Santalales > Viscaceae > Viscum > Viscum album. Next base: position 1,778,971,738 of record OY728121.1, on the reverse strand, counting down.
AGTTCAATGGTTCCCTCAGATATCAATTCTGAGCACCGTTTAAAAAGTTATAAAATCTGGCTCGTACTTTTACTGAATATGCCCAATGAAGACATCAAAAAATGATTTCGGGCACACTGGTCCATAGAATCTTACAACATAAATTTTCGTGGACTCGTAAAAATCAAAAGTATTAAAAAAAAATTCAACATAATTTCATAGTTTTGCAATTATAAACTAATACACATCAATATGACATATATAGAGGGCCTTAATATTCAAAACAAAAATTATACATTGTGTACTAGGGGTACAAAACATGTCATTCATTACATTGGTATTCATCTATTTTTTAAAACAACATGTCATGTAAATATCAAAATACCTGTAGTGCAATCAATTAGAAAAAGATACATATTGGCCTTTATATGATTTGGAAATTTTCTAGCACATACCATGTTTATATATTCATTCATGTTTACATTAGGCCATTAATATGTACGTGGAATATTCCTAGTACAATTTCATGGTCGTGTAATCTATCCAAACCCATGTTCATGTCAATGTCTATATCAATGTACCCCTAGTGGACACACTAAAGATCCTTCATTGGGATGCTTGTAATATTCCACACGTAACGCATATTGAGATATTTTCCCAATGTAAAAACCAGTTAACCATAATGTGGGACTACATAGTTTGATCTTCTGAGATTAAATTCAATGTGATGTGAATTTAATAAAATTCAAGTCATTTCTATAAATTAAAACCAAAATAATTTTATAATAATTTTTACACTTGTAAAACCTATTAATAAATTATATACATTCATTCAATAATTTTTATCAATATTGTATGGATTACATTAAAAAAATTTATTTAATCATATACCATCACATCATATTGTGCGACACATGAAAAATTATGATCAAGGGTCAACAAATAATATATTGATCCACATGTGTTCATATACCATTGAAAAAAACAAATTATCCCAATGTAAATCTTGAATAAAAAATATTTGAATCAATCTATTATGGTGATGAATGTTCAGACAATCATTGAATACTAGGTATTACTCAAACCAATGACAAATAAAATGCCTTAAATATTTATGAATTGAATTGAAAGTGAAGATAAAGAATCATGAAATAATAATTAATGTCATCCATTGGTCATGTGGTAAAAATATTTTCCATTAGTAAATTGTGTGTTGAATTATTATTAAACCAATACAATCCACTTCAAAATACCATATAAAGATAACCTTAACACATATGATCAAAATTATAATAAATATGTTAGAAGATTTTAATAATTTACATAATTGATTAAAAAAATGGTGAATAGAAAAACATTATTGTTGCCTTATTTTTGTATTAATCTCTTATACCAAAATAATATAAATATTCCTCACTAACCAGATCCTAGAATTTTGTTACAAAACTACATCATCTATAAATTGATTAATATACTTGATCTGTATCCATTCCCTATTCTCTCCTCTAATGGAACCACCAAGAATTATAGTGTTTTTTAGTTAATCATAATGATATATAATTAATTTTTATATATTGGAATTTAAATTTTGTTAATATTAATAAAATTTATAATTAATTTTAATTTCATTAATTATTCCTTCCATAGTTTTTCTCCAACCAATGACTCAATGATAAAGAATGATTATGTCATGTTTATTTTAGAAATTTAATTATAGATTCAATAACGACCCTAATTTTATATCTATGATATGAATCTGGAGTAAATCTTATATTTTTGAAAAACTAGTCTAGTGTGATGTATTATTTTAAAAATATTTCTAATATTAATATTTAGGCTATCTGGGCCCCATAATCACATTCAATATCAAATAATTGCTTTCAAAATATTTTGTATATATTCTAATGACATACTAAAAAAATATGATCCATAATTTTTTTTATTAATATTATATTAAAAAATATGATACTTATATATAATAAAAATAAAATTCAATTTAAAATATTATATTCCATTAAATTCTACCTCTTTATGAAATAATTAAATGAAAAATACATTTCATGCAATATGACTAAAATATATGATGGAAGATATAGATAACTGATTCTTCTAGGCCACTTGTTTTATCCCCATTATTTTGCTCATTCCATTAATTTTTACTAGATATTTTTTATTACATAGGATAACAATGTCCCAACCAACCATTGACTTCACAATATTACCATAATAGGAGTGATAATTATTTAACTATAAAACATAGTAATTCAGTATATGCGAAGGATTTAGTATCTATATACTCAATTGGGATACAAGGATCACAACATGTATATGATTAAAATTTTATAGGAGTGATTCATGATATGATTGAACCGAAAAATTTATCATTACTATCAATGGGTTTGATGCATATTGGACATAGTATCCCATTCATCCCAAATACCAATATTTTATTCCATTGATATATGTATTGTAAAATATTATCACATACCTAAAATGTTTTTTTTGTCTTTTAGTTATCTTCATAAAACAACTCTTGAAATAGAGTTATTTTTATGTGAATATTAGTGGTCTTTATAATCTATAATTTCATAAATCATTCAACATCCACATAGTTTGTTTTCACCAACATTATAAACAAAATGTGTTCAACATCTCTTCCAAAAAATTGATTTATATAGGTCAATTTGGATTATTGTGTGGTAGATATTATTTTAGGGGAACCTTAAAAAAATTAATGTTTTGATCATATCTTCATTTTGTGTCCGTCGAACAAGACACAATAGCTCATCATGTATCATGAAATAAATATAATATTAGAGTTAATATATATTATCATGTTATGTGATGATTTTCAAAAAATTATTTATAGAATGATGAACCCTAATCCAGATCATAGAGTCAAACAGTTGATAATTTTAGGATATATTTTATAGTTTTTCATCAAATTTCCATGTAAAACATCATTATATATATCAATGGAATTTTACTGAATTATAATTCCACTGATTTTATATGATGTTATATGTAACTATCTTGCGATTTCCTACCACATATTTTCAATTAAAAAATTTACATAGTGATATAAATTCATATTTTTTTTGTAGATTCTTCCTTTAGATCTATGTGAATATTTTAATAAATGATTCAATATCATTTGATTTTATTTTCAAAATATAAATGATATCAATATTCTAAACCAATCAAAATCAATTTTGATCACCCTATATGTCTACATTATATATTGAAAAAAACTACCTTTTAGTTTGTATTCCATCTCTATGAGATTAATTTTTATTCAATAGAATGCATGGTTTTAAAATTATTTAATTATTTTTAGACATTTATCCTCACAGTACTCCATCAACATCAGTAATTTGATATTATGATTTGATTTGTTTCTTCCAAATTATTTTCATTGATAATGTAATAGGATACTTTAAAATTAATATGATAACCACGTTATTTTATATCAGAATATTTTAATGGACTGATTAGTCATATTCATGATAAAATCTATTAATCTTTATAGGATTATATTATTCTATTTTTTTTGTTAATATATACTTTTCATTATTATATAGAGAATAAATTTCACCCTTAACCTCATGGAGTTAATTACATCATTTCATTAATGCGATGATTACCGTGGATAATTACAAATAATGTATTGTACAGTTATTGTAATATAATAAAATTTCCTAGAGCATATTACATTCTGTTTATCATTTGACTAGCTTTGATAGTCAAGTGGTAACTTTTCCTTAAATTACTATTATTGTTTGGGAAGAGTAAATATTATATGGCATGATATAGAATGTTGTAGATTGTTTAGCCATGTAGTTCTTCGGGTTTACTTTGGCTTCCATTTATTGCTCTCCTTGATGGACTAAAAATTGGCCGTGAGAACAAAGTGTAGTAGACCATATGGAAAATGGACATTGAGGGCTTCTCTAGAGTGTCCATATTTAATGTTACGTTGTGATACCATATGAGGGATGGAATTTGAGTACTCCCTCATAGTGTTTGTAGTTATTTGATACATGCCACATCGGGAATTGGACGTTGATTGCTTCACTAGAGAGACTGTTGGTTTCTGATACGAGACTAAAGGGGGAATTGATGGTTACATATTCATTATAGAGTCTGTGCTAACGGTGAACCAGAGATTATATACTGTGAGTACTTCCCTATAGTTTGCTTGTTTTGTTTGGTTGAACCATAGGGGTTAGACAATGAGTACTTCATAGAGGGTTACATGCTATTGATTAGAATAATACATAGTATATGAAAAATAATACAGTTGAATTTTTAGGATTTTTACTGTGTGTTCTTCCTTGTTTAATTATTTATTTTGATTATTGCTGTTATATATAATCACTTACTGTTAGGAAAAATATTTGGGTGGTTATCTATTGGGATTCATCTCACACCCTGTTTGGGTATTTCTTTTGGGTACAAATAGAATATAGTGTAGTAGGCCTACATAAGGTAAAGAGCCCATCGACATTAGGCACTTGATTGCTGTGGAGCAGGGGATCATGGAACCAAGTTGAGGCTTGTAATGTTATGGGGAAGTTAGTCAGTTTTCTTCTACACATTGGTTTAGTATTTTATTCCAAAATTGTGATTTGATTCGATGCTTTTATATACTTATGTATTGTGCATCATATATATATATATATATATTTGTGTGCTCAAATTTATTAATTCAGTCCTACAGTGTTTTCTTATTGCATTATTTTACTAATTATTCCCTGGTATATCTGTTTTACATTAGCATTGTTACTCTACCAATGCGGGCATAATTTCCCCACTATCAGACCCAAATCCCTCATTGCTAGTCGGCATCTGTTGGCTTTTGGAATAATTTTCATGACTCCATAGGACTAACCAGGTAAGGGGCACCTCTAGGCACCTTCTAGAACTGGGACGTTATAATAAAATTTTACCACTATACTCAGTATATAATAAGGTTAGATAACTTATATAAAATTTCTAAAAAATAAAAAATATTGAATGGGTTATCAAAATAAAAATAAAAAACGTAATAAGATTACAAATATTTTAATAATAAATTGTTAATTTAGTAATCACCAAATATAAATATAGTATGATTGAATGATTTTCACAGAAATCAATTATATTTTTATACTCAATACACATACATAGATAAACAAAAAATTGTGATATTATATTTTTGGAATTTATTAGCCCATGAATTATCATTATAAAATATTTTTACATAACCAAATCACAATAAATAATTAAGTTGTAAAACTATACCATCACATGAATAATATAAAACTACACTAACTAGCATTGGAATATTTGTTATCATTCGTGGGTTAAAATAAATAAATAATATTTAAGAAATATTAATCGTATAGGATAATGGAACTACATTTTTTAATGATAATACTATTAGATGGAAAAAATACAATATAATAGTACATAATTATTATATCTAATTAATCATTTCGATATGAGAGGAGATCATAAACCTTATTTCCTTTATGCTTCTTCCATAAAAACACAACCCAAGGATGAAACATGCATCTAAAATCCCTAAATGGGGAATGAAATAATTTAGTAAGTAATAGTATATATGCTATGTTGGTGAATAAATGGATTTTATCACCAAAGATTATTGAAATCGAAGCATATACTGATTAATATTTATAAAATTTCATTTCAAAATTCCCGAGAGTAAAAAATGGTTACATATTTTTTTGATATTGTTTTCTGAAATAATGTTGAAAATCCAAGATTATTTTACTATTATAGTGAAATATAATACCACATTATAATATTTTACCTAACCACCATCATTTCATATATTTATCAAGAGGTATTGTTTATTTTTTTTTAAATTTCCTAATGAATCGTTATATTCCTTGTTAGAATATCTTCCAAATGTAATGTCTTGCAGAATATGATTCCTTAGTGGAACAAGCTATGTCACTTCCTGAATATGTAACTATATTATATTAATGTATAATGTATTTTACTAATTTATATAATTGATATTTGTATTAAAAAATTATGAATGACAATGGTTTGAATATACCATGTCACAAAACATCAATCTATATTGAGAAAAAATAAGCTCCATCCTTTTAGCTCAATTGATTCATGGACACCATAACATAAAACCATAAAAATATACATAGACACCTAACATGAACAAGATCCATAGAAAAAAATCAGAGTAGAATATTTTACACTCATCCAATATCCTTCATTTAATAAATGTTGAATTGAATTAGTAAAATAATTTCATTACTAAAATTAAACCATTGATATTGAATGTATACAACACCACTTATTGGTGACTAAGTAAAATAAAATCAATGGATTCACAGAACATGTTCTCAACTTTTTATTTTGTTAACACTCCATTATATAAATGAACTACAAAATATACATTATTAATAAAATGTTTTATATGGACCAATAATATATATTCTAGTTCATATAATAAAATAAATATATATGGTAACCATATTTCGTTTTAATCTTGGGCATTGTTCACCACACAAAAATTGAAATTTCTATATTTCTTGTGTAACTCATATTAAAATTGATAAAATTAATCACCAACCAACCATATTATGTAAATATTCTATGTATCAAATATAAGTGGATAAATTTTCCCAAAATGATGGAAATCAGATATTATAATTACTATCTTCTCATTGAATATTATTATATTATAAATATTTATAGAAAAAAACTCTTGGGGAAGAGTTTATGTTGATGGATAGGAAAATAATTTTAAAAATAAAATATAATGATAAAAATTTTCTAATTAATCAGCATTTGATGCTCTAATATCTGGTCAAAACCATTATCTCATCATGTGATGTCATAATAGATATATTAAAAAAATTATTTTTAAATCCTATTCATGGAATCTAATGGTATTAATTTAGGCTTATACATCAAAAATACAATTATTCCATATCTTATAATTATAAAATAATAACTCAAATGTTATCACATTGAAGAAAATAATCAAATATTAAAATAATCCATAGATTATTAAATTTGTTGCACAAATATTGGAAATTTAAATTATATATTTTATATTATTTAATATTAAAAACTTGTTTATAAAATCATGTTAAAATAATTAATAATTATATAAATAAACACCTCCCTAACATTTCATATATTATTTAATTCATGATAATCCATATATTTTATGTAATTTCAACTATATTTTTATTCTCATAATATCTGTATATTTTTTTTATTTCATATATAACTAAAAATCAAATGAAACATTAAAAAAATATTATATCAAATCTTTGAATTATTTCTTTTGAATATTAGTTATCCCAAGGTATCATTATAAGAATTTTCTAATATATGATAAAATTAAAAATCCATAACATGACAAAATAATTTTATGTAACATTACTTTCATATATTTTCAAATTATAAAAACATCAAATTCTATCATTGTCATTCCCAAAACCACATCCATTCATATTATTAAATAAATTATTTATTAATCATTAAATTTTTAATGGAACATAAATTTATTTATTACCAATCAACAAGTATATGTCTATAGATTCCCCCTCTAGTCTATTATATTTTATATTTTATTTGTAGTAATTTTCTATGATTCGTAATTTCATTTTAGTTTAATAAATTTATGATCATTTCGAAAGAATAATTCTTTTAAAATGTACATCATCTATATCTCATATTAGTTTTCAATATTTAACCCATAATGAATTAACACTACATTTATGATATTATTCAACTAATGGTTGTGCGTATGAATTCTCAATTTATTTGGAAATACCCAATGAAATAATGGGATATAAAATTCAATGGTGATTTGAATTTTTTATTTTTTAGAAGGTTCATTTGGAGAGTTGTGATTGAGAATGAGATTTAGAGAGTTTATGAATCCCAATATATTGTGTTTGGATAAATAAATAATGAATGGTTGGTGGTAATAGGTTTTCAGTTATATGTCTAATGATTTGGTGGGTGGATGGTGTAATAAAATATATTAATGCACCAATGTCTGGCCTATGAGGCCCTAAAAAATAAAAAGTGCTCCACCAGGTTTCCTAAATACCATAAATGTCTCAACATATAATTTTTTTGTTTATACCATCATTTTTATGGTCGAAAAAATCCCCCTTTTTGTTTTTGGGGCATGAAAATTTTTATGGTCTAGTGGCATAGGAGGGTAATGATTTATCTGACCATCCCATTCCACATTCCAACATATATTCCAATTAAATTAGGAATGATTATATATTTTATAATTATGTTATTGAGGGTATATTGTTCAAAACATAACACATTCATTTATTCAATTCTAGCACTCTGTCATTGGTACTTTTGAGAAAAAGACTTTTTATGAAATCACAAAATAACGATTGAATTGAATGAACAAGATGACACTTTGGTTTTTTGTGAATAGGGGTGATTTTGGGGGAAAATTTAACACAATTTAATATTAATTTTAATAAGTTATGTTTTAATATTATTTATCATTTTATTTATTAATTTAATGGTTTAAATTGAAACATAAATTGGGTCAACAATGAATTGATTCATCATAGACTATGTTCAATCTTATTATTTTAGTGGATCGAAATACATATTAAATGTTTTGGTGAGGATATTTCATCCTATTTCATTTTTTTAATATTAAAATATATAATTATTTATTTAATTATTTATAAATTTATATTTATTACAGCGATGTAATTTATTGTATGATATGAGGTCTCAACTGATTGAATGATGGTCCCTTGAGAAATGATGTTCATATAGGAGATCATGATGTCAGTTTCTAAGTATTGATAAAAAAGACTATACTCAACATTAAGGTAGGGGTCCCTTAGAAATTATTTAATGGTTTATTCATATTATTAATAATTCTTAAAATTTATATTACTACCTCAACAATATATAATACTGAAAATGAATAATTAAATTAATAGTTGAAATTAAATTTTGATTTGATGGGTTGAACAATGTGTCGAGTGCCACATTGGAACCATATGAATTGGATTAGTTATCATTTCCATTAATGATATGATAATTACTATAAATGATATAACTATATATTATTGAAAAAATTTCAATAACATAAATGAAATTAGATAAATGTGACGTCTTATTGAATATTTTACTTTGTGACCCCTATGTAGTAGTTAATTACATGAAATTATAATAAAATGACAATGTATTAGAAATAATATATAAAATTAAACACCACATCTATAAGGGAATATAATAAAATAAAAATTTAAAATAAACTTACCCTTTTAAATAAATTAAATATATTTTATATTTTGGAATGCCTTCTACACTAATTTATCTTTCATCAAACACAATTACTTTTTTATGATGACTTGTGTTACACACAAGACAAGGTTTTACTAAATAACAATATATATTCATAAATATATTTTTAATATAATAATAATTAAACTAATAGATAATTTTGAGATTATTAATATTACTAACTATCATATAAATATATATATTCTATAAAAATATAATATGAATACAATGCACATTAATGAAATAGAAATGAAAATATAATCTATTTGAATATAATATAATCATTTTTATAATCTCAGTGGATTGTGGTATTAATAAATTAAATTAATTATATTTATATAATGACATTAATGATATATATGTATATATTATATATAAAATAAATCAATTTTTACAATCATCTATTTTATTATAGAGGCTTTTGAAAAAAAAATTATATTTCATGCATAAAAACAAAAATTTTCTTAAAGACACTTTTATAGTTTTTAATAGATGAACTAATTTAAATCCAATTTTAGAAATATTATAAATTTTCTATTTCAAAATAAATATAATTTTTGAAATATGAACATGAAAATAATGTTTGGTTTAATTTTTTGTCTTATTCATTGAATATATATTTTTTATGAATAGTGAAAAATACGAAATTTTAATTTAAAACCACATTTTAATCTAATTTAATTATAATTATTAATTATATTTTTTATTTTATTTAATTATTAATTAGGTTAAATGTGTATAAACTATTCCATTTTATGATAATGGAATAAATTTCACTATAAAATTTGATATAAAAATGTAGCACAAAGTTGATCATTTTTACTTTAAGAACCCAAATTGGCATATCATCCACATAATTAATTCTATATTAATTCCTTACAATTATATTATTAGAATATGGAATTTTGGATTCAAAACTTCTATTTATAATAATATATATTTTAGAATATGGTAAATTAGGGTTTTGGTAGAAATTATTAATAAACATGATTAAAAGTAATTACATTATATATAACAAAAATTGTCATAACAATGAACTAAAAAATAATAATAATGGTTAAAATGGTCTGGAATATTTTTAAAAATTCATTTGATGGAAATATTTAGATTCTACCTTCCATCATCTCTATTTTTTTACATAATGAGATCCACTTGTTGAAGGAAATAGTGAGTTAAATTACCATTTCAAAAAATTACATGAATTACACTCCTCATATCACAACCCATCCCCTGAGGCCCATGTCAAGACTACCACAAGCCTGCCTTTCAAAAGTTAGGGGATATCATGTAACATAGTAGGGATTATACCATTAGTGTGATGCATTTTCCTGAGTACCTCTATGCACAAACACACACACAACCACATTACAAATAGCCCAATATAAGAAATCTCATGACACAAATCAAACACAAAGTAATGGTACACGATTTATGTCAATAATAATCAAATAAAAAACCCAAAAAATGAAAAACCAAAAATAGTAATGTAAAAAATATATTCTTAAGACGTCCAAAGAAGAACCCACCTGAAGGGTCGGCAAGTAGTAGAAGTCGGAAGCTGAGAATTATGTCATTCTTGTCCTACCCCACTCGGCACTGCCTAGTGATGGGCCACTTAGCACTTTGTCGAAGTGCCTATCATCTGTACTGGGCACTACACATGAGGTGAAGCCCGTGTATTGGTGGATAAAAAAATTACTCAGTATGGATCGATCAACACAAGGGAATGATGAAAAGGGAATGTATACACATTGTACTATCAGGTCACATATGTATAATCTAATGCATATAATGAAAAACTGTTAGTCATACACTGGAAACCTTGGACTATAAAGGTACTCATCCCTGATTTCTACTATAAATTTTTTGTGTCACATAGAGTCTCTCCCCACTGTGGGTGTCTCATGTCACACAAAGTCACTTGCCCAAAAATGGATGCTTAGAGGTGGTCCACAGAGGGGTTCTTCTAAGTAATCTTTATGTATCATCCAACCACCAGATTCCATCACATATTTTTCTTGATTCAGAGAGAATTTACTACCCATGAAAATCTACATATATAAACATGCATGAAAGTCTCCATAGAGCACAAAAAATAACTACCTTTTTTTAAAAGGTAATGCTTTGGTCAAGCACCAAAGCACAAATTATTATTAAAAAAGACAAGAAAGTTACAAGAGTCTGAAATAGGGGATTTTTTTACAATCTCTATCAAAGAGTTCAAATAAATCAGCGGGCAGGGAGTCCATCCAAGTCATCTGCTGGTGAACTCCTTTATTGGAAAGAGCATCAGCGACAGAGTTCGCCTCACGGTAAGTATGGGTGGCGATAAAATCAATCTTGTGGAGCAAGGTAAGGCAGTTCATCCAACGTGAAGTGTGCTTCCAGGCCAGATGAGTGCTGCCATTCCAAATGGCATGAATGACGGTGGATGAATCACTCTCAATCCATAATTTCCTCCAGCCTCTTTGAAGAGCAAAATCAACAGCATGGATGACACCCAACAGTTCTGCCTCCAGCGATGACGAGTGACCGCATCCAACAAAGAAACAGCCCTGGCACTGTCCTGCAGAATCTCTGAAAATAGCACCGCAACTGGCAGGACCTGGATTTCATTTTGATGCACCATCAACATTAACTTTGATCCAACCCTGCAGTGGAGCCTTCCAGAAAACCTCGAAGGTGCGTTTGGGCTTTGGATAATTTCCAGGAACACGAAGACGACGAAGGATCTCAAAATCTCCAACTGAGTTGTTGCAACAATCTTTTTGAATAAAAGAAGCCTCTTGGATTGCCACAAGGATCCAAGATTTTCTTGCATTGAGGTTAAAAGAATGATTATTATGAATAAGATCATTTCTAACATACCAGATTTCATGAATGAGCTCCGCCACTACCGCCAACCAGATGTTGTTGATCTGCAATGAAAAGTCAGATCTAGTGCAGTTTATTAGAAACATAGAAATAGAATCAGTAAAAGAGAATCTGAAATTTAAAAGATCAGAGACACAATGCCATAATGCAGTGGCTGTCGCACAAGATAGGAAAAGATGATCCGCATCCTCCCTGTGTTGGTTACATAAGAGGCATTTAGAACAAAGATGGATCCCAAAATTTTGGAGAATAATATCAGTAGGCAATCTATTATGGGAAATACGCCATATAAGGGTAAGCCTGGAGGGTTTAATCCAAGGTTTATTGAAATGACTTACCCAACTATAACTAGAATCAAAGTGAGAGAAATTATGCTTATAAAAGCCTTTGGAGTCTAGGACACCATTAGGGGCAAGTTCCCAAACCAAGAAATCACCATCGGGAGAGAAATAATGATTATCAATGATTTCCATAATATTATCTGGGAGATCATGACGATGGAAATGAAGAACATCTTTTATAGATTGATTAGTGTCCACCGGAGTATGACTAGAAGGTAACAAAGTTATCAAGGGGTTATCATACCATTTACCACACCAAAAGTTAATAGAAGAGTTAACACTAACCATCCATCTAGAATTTTCCATGATCTTATGATAAGAGTCCCTGATAGATGGCCAAATGGAAGAATTAATGAAATTGAGATTCCCTTTTAAAAGCTTAGAAAGAAATCTGTGACACAGAAAGTTAGTGGCTTTAGAAGGGGAGTTAATAATATTCCAAGTAAGATGAGCTTGTAGAGCGTCATTGAAAAGATTTAAATTTTTTATGCCAATCCCACCTTTATCAATAGGTCTACAACAAGAATTCCAAGGAATGGTGACAAGCTTCCTTTCAAGAAGACTTCCAGTCCAGATAAATTTTTTTATAAGGGTGTTAATTTGTTTGAAAATGCCAGTAGGCCATTTATAAATCATGAGGGAGTAAACCATTTTAGAAACAATGGTTGATTTGACCAAGAAAATTCTCCCCGCCATGGAGAGAGATTTCCCTTTCCAATTGGAGAGTTGTTTAGTAATCTGATCAATAACATTAGCAAAATAACTGACTTTGGGTCTTCCCCAGAAAATAGGAACTCCTAAGTAGGTAAAGGGAATTCGACCTTCTTTAATACCTAAATAATTGGTGATATTATTTTTTCTACCAATAGGAAAATTTTTACCAAAAAAGATGAAAGGTTTATTCCAAGAGATCACTTGACCGGAGACCTCCTCATAATGAGCAATGGAAACACAAAAAATAAATACCTCTTTGTATGGGTTCTAACGATGCAAACGGGTCCCCAATCGCACATCTGTTGTGAAAGATACATTCATTTTAATAAACATGGGTTAGTTATGTCTGTGACTAATCTGGCCTTGTCGGACCAACCAGACATACCCAGCTCTGGGGTTCTGCATGACCCAGCCTCATTCGACTGAACCGGCCTAACCTGGATTGGTTCTATGCGGGCTAGGTCTATTGGGATTTGCGGGACTTGGCCTTTTTTTGACATGGTTTCAGCCAATGGGTCAACCTACGACCCAGTTTCATCCAGCCTGGCCTATAACGGGTGGGTCAGTTCTTTCCCATCTCGGGCCACCTGGTTTCCATTTTTGCACCCCCAGCTCAAGCCTACATTTTTGGTTGGTATCCTCCATCCTGGACACCTTTTGGGTGTCTGAGTCGAGCACAACACGGACAGATGAAGCCAGCCGCACCCCAGTCCCGCACTAGGTTACCACTACAATGCATGCCTAGTCACTACCGCCCTAACATCGCATGTTGCTTCACCAAAGCAATGAGGTGTTTGTGTCTTCCTATGCTTGACATAATCCCACTGATGTAGTCCCCCTACTACACCCTCGTTTCTGAATCAATATATGACATGCACTTTGGTTCACATTAGTGGAACACCGTCACCAAGCCGCAACCTTCACCTCAGCACTCTGTCGTGAAATTCAAGCACCCTCCCATAATCATCACCACAGTCCACCAGCACTGGGTGTCAGTACCTTCGACCACTAGCACTGCTCCGGTAGTCCATTCCTCGAGTCTTCTACACCTCAGTATTCTATGGATTTTTTGACTTCCCTACTAGGGAATCGATATTTTCTTTCCCTCAATTCAGAGGGAAGGTCACAAAAAACACATAAATTCCCAAAGAAGAAGGAATCAAGGATTTGTTCATGTAGCCCAATTTCCTGTACATCATTGGTTATGGAACATAGTGTGACAGGATTAAGGTACTATCAAAAAAAGAAACTATTATTCAATCCCAGAGATAATCACCCTCCCTTAAGAACAAGTGACCCACATATCATCCTTTTGGTGGGTTAATCTGCATTGGTTGTTTTAGAAAGAAGAACTAGGCATAAAAATAGAAAAGTAAACCCCTACTTAGAAAATAATTGAATGGAGTTATGGTTCTTCACTGATGGTGGTCCATCCATGAGGATTCATGATCTATTCAATGTCATGGTCCTTCGTTGTTCTTCGGTCCCATATCCAATCTCTATTGAGACCAAGTTGGATGGATAAAGAAATAAGAAAAGATTATTTTTACAAAGTGTTGTACTTTTGTTTTCAATGAAGCTAAATTCATTCACATTGTAATGGACTTGAAAACTATGAAGATTCTTTTCTGATTTGTATTTCACAAATACCATACATTTGGAGAACATTTGATTCAATCCTTATGAGGTGTAGAGAGAGTAAAGAAGTGATTTTGGAAAAGGAAAGAAAGAGGTGGGAAAGTCAAGAGTGGTGTGCAAGTATTGGCATGCTAGTATTGTCATGAAAGTATTTTATTTGTGAAAGTTCATTAAAAAGAACAAAATCATTACATTACCCTATTTGTTATAAAAGGGAGAACATACACTATTGGATTGTTTTCTAAGTGCTACATGAGGGTAAGGGTATATCCTACTCGTTGTATTCCTCATCAATGGATTGTTTTCTAGTGGATTTTGTGGTACTGGATTGTTTTTGTACCATACCAAGGATGTACCTACTCTTGTTGAGTAGTGAACCTTGAAAATATTTTGTTCATGTGGTTGTGTGTGTTCCGTAGGGATAAAATTTTTTAACAGAAGGTGAATGTTCTTTATAATAGAAGGAAACTCAAAAAGAAAAATATATCACTGATTCACCACTCCCCCTCTCAGCGATACAGGGATCCTGATTGGGATATTCAATTGGTGTTAGAGGGAGGTTCCCTTAGATTATTCATTGATGAATTGTTTGAAGAGATGTTGTGATGGAGAATCTAAATTGCGTGAATAGTAAGCGGATTCTGATTTTTGAGGGAATGAACTATCACATATGGAAGGACATCATGATGCCTTATCTTATGCCTATTAAATATGATGTTCTTGAAACTAAAACATATTTATTTCCTTCTATTGATGACTAGGTTTCTCTTATGCCTTTCAATAAGAAGATTCATATGAATGATGAAAGATCTAAAAATTCATTACACTCATCTCTTTCTGAGAGTAAATTTTTAAGAGTGAAAGGTGTTTCTATTGCCAAAGGAATATGTGACAAACTGATGAACATCTATGAAGGAAATAAAAAAGGGATGAAAGATAAACTAAAAATCTAAAGACTGATGTATGAAGACATGAAAATGTGAGAATTTGAATCTTTTGGGGATTTCTTTGCCAGGATAAATGATATTGTTAGTATAGTCAAATGTCTTGGTGAACTGTTGGAGAATTCTACAGTTTTTGATAAGATCTTGAGAATTATGCCTAACATGTTTGATGTTAAAGTTTCTTCATTTGAAGACAATGACCTGGAAACATTATATTTGGATGATTTTCATAGTAAACTCATTACTTATGAGATGATAATGGATAATACTGTGAAGGAAAAAAAGTTTATAGAGAAATGTTATTCAAGGCTATAAATATAGAGAATTCAAAAAGACTCATATTGAAGATGATGCTGGTGAATCTGATTCTTAAGATGGAGTATGTAAATGTTTTGATGAAATTTTATCCTTGTTTTCTAAGAATGTGAAAACAGGTATAGGGAAATACAAGGATAAACTTCCCATGAAATGTTTTTAGTGTTGAGCCGTTAGTCACTTTGTGGATAACTTTCCTAAAAACAAAGAAGAAGAAGACATTGTTGATGACGAAAAAAGGCCAAGAATGTTGTTGAAGAAAAAACCTAAAAAAGATAAATATTTTTCAAATGGGAAGGATAAAAGTTTCGTCATGACAAAAAGAAGAATCTTTTTATCTAAAGATGAAGACAAAGATTACAATTAAGATTAATACAAGAAATTATTTTCTGAAAAAAAAACTAGTGAGAATACCTTTATTGTTGTAGTGAATAATAAATAGTACAATAGCAATAGTTCAGAAGAATAAGAAACCAAACTTGAAAATCATCTGAATGAAGTGTTTAATAAATGCTTGAAGAATATCAGAAGGCATGAGAAGGAAAACATGATGCTGATAAATGAAAATTCCACATTAAACAATCAACAAAGTCTTAATGATGAAAAAATCAAGATAGAAAAGGATATTGATTATCTGAATAATTCACATGAAAATACAATAAATCATAATAATCATCATGAAGTAAAGATGAATGAAAAAGAAGAAGTGTTGGATCTTTTCCAATAGAAACATTATAATGCCAAAGAAATGACTATCAGTTTCAAAAAATTTATCTCAGACGTCAGTGAATGTTCGAGTAAGAATGAACAAAACAAGGATCCAAAAAAATTACCTTCAAAGGAATAACTGAAAGATAGAACTAGTTCAGATAATAACAAGGCTGGAAAGACCATGTATGTGGTCAAAGTCTGCAATGATGAAAAAATATAAGTGCATAAAAATAATGAGTCAAGAAAGACATCTAATACTTCTGGTGTTGTTAAATCTGAAATAAAAAAGGGAGTTACAAATGAAAACATGAAGGTTGATGGTCAACATAGTTATATTAAGTAGGTTATTGAAAAGCATGATCACAAATATAGTCAGTATAAATGATTCTGAGGAAAATATTCTTTAAATGGTTAATATTGATATTGTGGTGGATTCGGACACATGGAAAATATTTTTTAGTTCAACCAACAACATTACAACTATTCCACATGTTTTGAAAGACAAGGATTGAGGGGGAGTCAATCCTTTTATAAAAACAATGTCTCCAAATAAATTTCACAATATATATAATAATACTGGTGTAAAATTTGAAAATTGGTTCCAACAACTAGAATCAATTTGTGAAATATGTGATCGACCAGAAAATCTTGCCATGGGCTGCCTTAGTGTGATACAATAACAACAAAGAATTCATAAGAATTCTCAAAATCTAGGGAATTTAAATGATAAAAGGGACAGGTCTGATTTGTCCGAAAATAAAGGGTGCTTGGTTTTCTGGCCAAAATGCATTGAATTGTCTAGGAAATTGGAGGAAGAACAACAAAATGTGAAGTAAAAGGAAGAAAAAAATGTTCTTGTGGTAGAAAATCCATTGAATGCCACAAAAGGAGAACGTCCATGGATTCATGATTGTAGATGTTCCCCTATTATGATATGAGACATAAATCTGCTGAATATTGTGAAAGACATAAATGAATGAATAATTCCATTTGGAAATGATGAATCTCTAAGGATCAAAGTTGTTGGATCGACCATCATTGTAAAACAATCTGTAATCCAAGAAAACACTATATGTTGATAGGCTGAAACTTAACCTTCATCGTGTGTCATAACTCTGTGATGAGGGAAACAATTTTATCATCAGAGAATATGGATTTGTTTAGAAATGTAAAAATTATGGAAATATAGTTACAAGGGGTCAACGTACAAGAGGGAATTTTTTCCAAGTTGGTGAAGTGTAGAACTCTTGTTTCATGGGTGTACTCTTTGAAAATTAGTTATGGCATAAAAGGCTAGGACATATGTATCTGAGATATATATGCAGGTTATCATTACCAGACAGTGTTCGAGATATGACTGATTTATCATGAATATGTGATTGGTGATGAACTATTTGTGAAAAATGGAGGATTACAAACTCTCTTCATAAGAGAGTTGAAATTCATTCAAAATAACCCTTGGAACTTATAAATTCTAATATATGTGGACAAATGTGAAATCAATCAACAAATGGATAATAGTACTTCATTACATTCATTGATGACTTTACTCTAATTACATGTGTTATGTACATGAGACATAAGCCAGATGTCTTGAAAATGATTAAGAGTTTCAGGAGGAAAGAAGAAAAAGAATGTCAATATTCAGTGAAGATGTTGATAACTGATAATGTTGGTGAGTAAAATAATGAAGAGTTTTAATGTTATCTTGAGTATCAGGGAATTATGCATGTGTTCAGTTCACCAAACACACATCAACAAAATGGGCTTGCTAAAAAAATAATCGAATTTTGGTGGAAATGGGTAGAACTATGTTCTTTGAGCATAGTCATTCGGATTTTTAAATGAGAAAAGCCATGACCACTATTGTGTATATTCAGAACCGATGATTCATTAGACCAAACTCAGACATGACTCCATATGAAATTTTCTATGGAAAAACTCCAAGTAAGAAACACTTAATATTTTTTGGTAGTCCATCGATTATAAAGAATAAAGGTGGAAGCCATGAAATGTTTGATAAAAGAAGAGATGATGGAATTATTCTTGGGTATGCTCAATAAGGAAGAGTATATAGATGTCTCAATAATAAAACATAAATAATTGTTGATTCTTCGGATGTAAAGGTTATTGAAAATGATGAGAAAGGAAAGCGGTCATATGTTTATATGGATGTTGACAAGGATAGAGAAGCTTTTGTTAACAATTCTGATAATTCTACAGATTGTGTTAATCCTAACGGTGAAGAGGAATCTAACTCAAACATATCAAGTGATGAGGATGATGTTCGAACAACTCATCCTAGGTTGAGGAAACAAGTGGAGGCTTAGAATATTATTGGAGATAAACATCAAAGTGTTCAAAGAAGAAGAACAATGACTCATATATAACATCCTTCTCTTTATTGTAAAGTTGAACCAAATGATGTATATAAAGAATTTGAGCATCTAGAATGGGTTCATGAAATAAATGAAGAGATTTTTCAAATATAGAATAATGATACCTGTGGAATTATACACAAGCCATACAACAAGAACATTATTCGTACAAAGTGGGTTTTCCAAAACTAGATGAATGAAGAAGGTAAGGTAATAAGAAACAAAGCAAGATTGTTTTTCACAACATATTCACAAATTGAAGGAATTGGTATTGATGAAACCTTTTCTCCGTTGGAACGATTAGGAAAAATCATAATTTTTATTTATATTGCTACACAATGAGATTATAAAATCATTTAAATGAATGTAAAATCCTCATTCTTGAATGGGGAACATGAAGAAGAATTTTACATTGATCAACCATGTGGATTTGTTATTGGAAAAGAATAAAGTTATCTTTGCTGGTCGAATAAGGCTTTGTGTGGGATAAAACAGGATCCGAGAGCGTGGTATTATATTTTAGATACTTGCGTAAAAGAGATGAACATTAAGAAAGGGAGAGTTGACATCAATCTCTACATCAAGGAAAGTCAGGAGTTTTCAATGATCGTTATTTTTTATGTTGATGATATTATATTTTCTGTAAATGATGAATGATCGTGTGAAAAATTTGCTGAGGAGATGAAGAAGTTATTGAAGATTTCCATGCTAGGAGAAATGAAGTACTTTCATGGACTAAAAATTTCACAGAAAAAGAATCAAATTTTTCCGTCTCAAGAAATGCATGTTAAGGAACATCTGAAGATGTTTGGCAAGGAAAATTCAAAACCAGTTTCGACATCATTTTCAATGGGAACCAAGTTTTATAAAGAAGGAAAATGCAAGGGAGATGATCAGAATGTGTTTTGAATGCTTATTGGAAGTCTGTTGTATTTGACTGACTCAAGATGTGACATTATCTATGTTGTAACTTTATGTTCAAGATTTCAGAGTGCTCGTAAGGAATCAAATTTGATAGCTAGAAAAATATTTCTCATCTATATGAAAGGGAAAAAAATTGGAATCAGATATGATGGATCTGGAAATATTTATTTATTCGGGTATTCTGATGCTGATTGTGCAGGAAGTGTTGATTATCGAAGATCCACATCTAGTGGATTTTTATTTCTAGGGAAATGTAGTGTTAGTTGGCATACCAAGAAACATAATACAGTAACTCTTGAAATAGCTGAAGCTGACTATGTTGCTGCTACTCAAGCTGCAACTAATCAAATGTGGATAAAGGGTTAATTATAAGATCTACCTTTTCAGTAAAGCTACCATTGTTCTTGGGTTTTGATAATCCGAGTGTTATTAATCTCACAAGTAATCCAGTACAACATTATCAATCAAAAAACATTGATATAAAGTTCCACTTCACCAAAGAAAAAGTGGAGAACAATGAATTAAGGAATGATTATGTTCCTAAATATGACCGTGTTACTGATTTATTCACCAAACCATTACCAAAAGAACCATATGCAAAATTGAGGTTTAACATTGGTGTCCAACGTCCTCCTCATCAATGTTAAGGTACGCGTTTATGTCTCTACCATCATCATGCCTTTGGATAGTGTTTTCAAGGTGGACAATTTTTTCATTAATATATACATATAGATTCATGCAAAATGGGGAGTTGTGGGTATACTGTGAATCCAGAGTTTATGAGTGTGAACTATTCTAAATATTTGTTTGAGTGGTCTTAGGAAACAATTTGGTTCTCCAGGAAATTTTAAGAGGCGATGAATGCTGAAGTGAAATAATGAAAGGTGTTCTGAAGAAGGCTGAGGAGATTCCTTCCTTCGATTTCATAGTCACTACATTTGGAGAACATCGTATTGGCTGTTAATAATTCGTGTTTTCTATAATTAGTTAGCTCATGTTGTATTATAATTTTTGATAAGTAATCCATTTCGTAAGGATACAATGTTTATTGATTTATGAATCATGGTCGACAACAAAATCCAAGGGGGGGTATTTTTGGGACCATGTTGGATGGATAAGGAAGTATGAAAAGTTTTATGTTATAGAGTGTGGTCTTTTGTTTTCAAAGAAGCTAAATCAATTCACATGGAAAAGGAGTTAAAAACTATGATGATGATTTGGTGATTTTTATTTCACAAATATCATAAGTTTTGAGAACTTGTGACTTAATCCCTATGAAGAGTAGAGACAGTAATGAAGTGATTTTGGAAAAGGAAATAAAGTGGTGTGCAAGTCAAGAGTGGCTCGCAAGTATTGGTGCACATTTGTTGGTGGGAAATTATTGTTACGCAAGTATTGGCATGATCGTTTATTTTTTGCACAAGTAATATTTCCATATCATCACATCAAAATATGACAAAGGAGTCAATGTGGGACACAAGATAGATATTAGCGCGCAAGTCAAAAAATTGGCGTGCATGTGTGGCGTGGATGTATAAGCGTCACTCAAGTGTATGATTCACAGAAGTCATATTTCAACATCGATATATCAAAATATGAAAAAGGAAAGAATGTGTCACACTAGTTATGAAATGTCACTCAAGTGATGGAGTGGTGCGCAAGTGCTGGAGCGGCGCACAAGTATGAATTCCACGCAAGTGTATGCAGTGTGCAAGTCACAAAAATGCCTATAAATAGATGACTCGCCTCCTCAATTTTTCAATTTCCAACCCTTAATAGAATGTTAGTGCTCTTATTGCACAAGTAGTGTAGGGTTCTCTGATCGCACAAGTAACCGAGGGCGGCGTTCAAGTTGAAGTGGCACGCAAGTAGGGTGTCTCACATGTTTTGTAAAGCATGTTTTGGTGCACAAGTTTCTACCGGTGCGCAAGAAGGGAGGTGCTTTCCATAAGTGGCATGTCTGTAAGCCAAAGGTGGCGCGAAAGATGTGAGATAGGCTCAATGGTTTTGTGCAAGTAGAAAGTAGGCGTGAAAGCAGGTGGTCCACAAGTAGTGAGGCACAAGTAGGTGGTGTGAAAGCAGGGAGGCGCACAAGTAGGGAGTGGTGCGCAAGCTACCTGAACCAGGAGGTTCATACCAGCTTCTAGGTAGGAATGTGAAGAATTGTTTTGAATGATTTCATTTGTGAAAGTTCATTAATAAGCACAAAATCATTACATTTCCCAATTTGTTCTATAAGGGAGCACACACACTATTTGATTCTTTTCAATGTGCAAAACGAGTGTCATTGTATATCCTACTCGTTTTATTCCACATAAAATGATTGTTTTCTAGTGTATTCTATGGTACTGTATTGATTCTGTACCATACCATGGACGTACCTAGACTTGTTGAGTAGTGAACCTTGGAAATCTAGTTTTCATGTGGTAGTGTGTGTTCAGCAGGTAAGAAACTATTTAACAGGAGGCGAAGGTTATTTCAAAAATAAAAAAACGTTAAAAGAAAAAGATATAACTGATTCACCCATCCCCCTCCATGTGATACTTGGATCCTGACTGGGATATTCATTCTCCAAGGTGTCTTCAACTCATTTCCATTTAATTTTTATTCGTCGTCCGAGAAAATTATGTCTTTATTTTTTAGAGGAATTACATACCTACATATATATCTCAGACTCCATCATCTCATTAAAAGGGAAACATGTCACATCATTTCTGTTAAAATTAGTCATTGCGTCATTAAACGGTTTCATTAATTAAACAACATTTTTGTTACACTTCCATTAATTATTTGTTTTACTAATTAATTTATAGAAATTAACAGTTGGATCATCACTATATTACAGTGAATAAGTTTTTGAATAAAAAAATTATTTTTATGCGTATTTAATTTTTATTAAATTTGACGAAAATTAACATTGTACCTCAAACCACATTGGTCGAGGCTAGGCCCATTATTAGGTAATGTCATCATTTCTGATGCTATTTTTCCCTCAGATATTCAATCTTGGAATTATTTTAGATGTTTTCAAAACCATACTCACACCATTTTAATTTTAATATAAAAACCACAACATCACGCCTTCACCCTTGACCCATGCTAGATGAGAATAAGCTCCGCTTATGGGAAACACACCCTCACGAGGTCAAAATTACTCATGGATTTCCAATATGAGTTTCCATTTATGAGTTATAAGGTTTTTAAAATAAAATTATTATAATTTAATTATTTATTTTTCGGCCAAAAACTATCTTCCACAGTTGGCCTGCGCTACCCATCATTATGCCATTTTTATGAGAATCTCGATGCACTGAGTTCAAAGGTTCCCTCTGATTTATTATCCGAGCACCGATTTAAAAGTATAAAAATACTTATTTCATAATTATTTAATGAACCTCATTAATGATCAAAAATAAATTCCTTCCAATTTGGGCATTGGAATTATGTGTCGTCTCAGGGCCTGGTCTCATAATAATCCCATTTAACAATGGAAGAAACTCCCAAAATCCTGGGTAGTTACATTACTCCCCTGTTTTTGGCCATTATTTCCTTGTATGACAAAATAATGGTTAATAAAATAGAAAGGGGTATTGTGCATGAATATGTAACTCACACTACTATTTTATTTCCTCGAGATTCACATACTAACAAAGAACATGAAATAGAGGAATCAACCAACCATGAAGGATGCAATCTTGTCGGTCCTCTATCTCCACTGAGATCTTAGCAAAAGACTCCCCATCATCAATGTCCAGCTCTCCAAAATCGATGACATGCGATAGATCATGCATGTACCCTCTCAGCTACAACATGTGAAAAACATCATTCACTAGGTGCATCTGTAGGGGATGATCTATACGGTATGCCACCTCACCAACTATTCATAAAATCTTGAAAGGGTCAATGCTACATTGTAATAACTTACCTCTCCATCCAAACATATGTAATCCCTTTTGGGGTGAGACCTGAAGGAACACATTGTAAGCCTCCTTGAACTATAATGGCCTCTATATCCTGTCAGCATATGATATCAACCAATTTTGTATAGTCCTCATCTGCACATGGATTATCTACACCTTCTCAAGGGTATCCCAAATCAACTCTGGGCCAATAAATTCTCAATCGCCTGGGTCATTATAGCATAACATTGACCAACATGGTCCTCTATTAAATGACTCGAATGGTTACATACCAATGGTGGAGTGGTTGACGTTTTTGTATGAAATCATTGAGAGTTGTAGGTGGTCCACCCAATTGTGACCATAATAGAGGATAAAATCACGAAGTATTTCCTCCCTGGTCAGAATTTTCCTCTGCATCTGACAATCAGTCTTGGGAAGGAAGTTCGTTCTAAACTGTAGTTGTGTATTGAATGAATTCTATAATCCCTTCCACAGTGGTGGTGTGAATAGAGTATCAATGTCTGAGACAACCTTCCATAACACCCCATTAAGTAACATTATCTCTTAGATGTAGAAGCATCCCAATAACTCTACCAATCCCTACTCCCAAATGTGTATGAAGTGAGCTGACATGGTGAATTGGTCAATGATCACCCATATCGAATCATGTCTCCTAGATGTTCATGGTAATCCCATCATGAAATCCATCGAGATACCATCCCACATCCACTCATGTACCCCAAGTGGATGAGAAATCCTACTGGTACCTGATGATCAACCTTCATGTACTGATAAGTGAGGCACCATGAAATAAACTATTCCCTCACTTTCATCATCCCTAGCAAACAATTCTGATGTAAGAGATCATGGCACATCATTTCTACAATTAGATGTACAACCAATATGGAGGTATGGTACTCACTCAAAATCTCCTCTTATAACATCACTATTAGTATTGTACTTCCTCGAAAAAGAATTATTTTTTCATTTCCTATAGAAATTCAATTTGGAGCATGTCATAGGATAAATGATCATGTAGATCCATGAAATCCTCATTAATAAGTTGTTCCTCATAACTCATTGTAAGAGTGGGGAAGTTACTGTCATAAACTGATGGAAATCTACTCCATCATCTTCCATGAAGTATATCTGCATCGTGGCCTCCTACTCCTTCGCATCATAAAAAATTTTAAAACTAGACCTCCGTATGAATGTGACTTCCACCACATTCTCCTTTCCTGGATTATAGATTATATCAAAGTCATAGTCCTATAGTAACTCAAGCCTTTGTCACTAAATCATGTTCATGTATATATATGGGAATTTATACCTAATAATTTTGTGGTTTGAGAAGACTGTAAACCACTCAACCATAATGTAGTACCACCATATCTTCAAATAATATATTACTATCGCTAGATACATGTTAGAGATTATATAGCTATTTTAATGCTTCCTCAACTGCTAAGAACCATAGTCGATCACTTCTCATTCCTACAGATGGAAAAAACCTAGTCTGGTCCTTGATGCATCCTAGAAGACTACATACCCAACACCCACATCTGTTAGTGTCAAAAAGGGTGAACTCGTTTATCACTTAGTCAAATCCTAGAAATTGTACTGGTAGTTCTCCATTCGAAATATGTGATATCCCTTCCATTTAAAAACTGATAACTGTGATACTACCCAAGAAAAACCTAAATCAATATATGGTAGTATCCACCCAATACCAGAATCTATTAAGAGGTTATCAATGACTATATCGGTTAGGGTCACCTCATCGTGCACATGAGGCTTCAAGATCCATCATCTACCATTAGAGCCCTAAATAAGGCTACCGTCTATAATCTACATCTAATAAATAGGTGTCCTCACAACATGAATGAATTGTGTAACGGATTCAAGCCAATACATGGCCACATGGGGGTCAGTCTCACCCCCAAATATGGGAGGTCTATTCCTTTGAACTCATGCATGGAGATGAGCTTATGTGAATCCTATATAGGTAGGGATGATAGTATATTATAATCAGCAGGTGGTGGTAACACTGGTGCACCAATCGTTGAATCCATCTATATCACATGACCTTGAACCGTTGGATCATCGCTAGGTGGGCTGTCCTCACAGTCACATATCAGAATCATAGCTGGATGCCTGAATGGTGGAATCCTGAAAATGATCATAATGTACAATTTTCAAAAATATATACCTTTTGAGATTACTCAATAAGGAAACGATGAAAAAATAATCCAAATCCTACATGATGAATGTACCCATTATTTCTCACAACAAGTGCTAATAAGTAATGATTTAGAATGAAATTGTATAGAGTCTTGGTGTATGGATACATCAGCTTCCACACCTAAACTAGAATCCCTGGCATTAAATCCGAACTCAAAACACATAAAACTATTCCCCCAAACCAAACTATAGACTCTCGGTTCTTGAGGTAGAACTGACCACCTCTTATACAACATTGTCACGCCCCGTCCCCCGGGGCCCATGCATGACTACCCCAAGCATGCCTCCAACTGGATAGGGATGAAGACTTCCACTGAAGACATTATCTCGCGAAGTGGAGGTATTTTCCTATGTACATATACGCATGTAGAAACACACACAACCATGTCACAAAAACACATGGAATGAAAAAATTAATTCCAATAATCAACCACTGAGTAAATGTACAATATGTAAGTCAAATCGGAAATAATACAATCCCAACAAAAGTCAAATTAAAATAGGAATGTATAAATGATCTATATAATATGTATATAGAAGACCCCACTTGGTAGGAAAGTATGGATTGACTGTCAGAAGGAGTGGAAGTACATCATGCTTGTCATGTATCATTTGGCACCACCAGTTCCTAGGCCACCGAGGTATCTATAGATGTGTCACTCGTATGTACCTGAAAAACATGTACCGGTGATGCCTGTGTAGGGGAATGTAACTAAATAATCAGTATAGATCTGAATACACAACGAAAGGTACTCAAGATAATATATACACAAGGTTTTATCATCTCAGATATGTATAGATGAATGTATATAAGGAAATTATTTTAGACATACAATAGACAACATGGACTACTAAGGTAATCATCCCTATATTTATTGTGGGTAGGTTGTGTCACACTAAGCTGCTTCCTATTGTGGCCTTTCTGGGTAACATATAGTTGCACCCCACATAGATCATCATTATGATATACTCATCTATGAGGATAATCATGGGTCGATCTGGTCACACAATACCTCTCTACACCATGGGAATATCGGTCACATATAGCCACATCCCACTTAAGCCTTCATAGATAGACCACATAGGACAGCATAGAGCTCATCTACATAGGGTCTCTTTTATGTTGCCTTTGGGACTCAACCAGCTACATGATTCATGGTTCTAGTGCGCTAGATTCTGAGATAATCCAATCCTCAAGCCACTGTCATGTTTCATCTTCCATGAAATTCTTGATAGAGGACTAAATAAAAATCATCTCAATGAAAGGGTCCAAATTCCATAAACAGCTCTCCAATCAGATTCTTGGTATGAAAGATAAGTGTGTTTTATTAATCAAGGGCCGGTTGTGTAGGGGACTAGTCCAACATGGTCAGAATCACCAGGAAAACCCATCCTGATGGTCCCGTATGTGCTATACTAGTATGTATGATACGATCCAATTCAGGTCTGGGATTTCCCATCCAATTTGGCTTTGGTGGACCTGACCTAGTTCGGTCACGGGTCTAGCACACCAAGTCTCCAAGCGACTTGGTTCCATTCTTATCATCTTGCAACAAGTGGGATGGTTCATTCCCTGCCCAGACCACCCAATAGCCAGTTTTTGTGCTACTATATGGGCATGCCAATGCGATGTTGCTTATTCCAACATGCGATGCCCAACGACATGGTTTGAACCACTTGTACATGCCTACATGGTGGGCCAGTCTCATCCAGGCCAGATGCCTTCTAGTCATTTGGTTTGAGCACAAAATGACCAGATGAATCCAGCTACTCCATTGTCGCGCATTTGGTCCCTACATGACTGTGTGTTTGTGTGTCGCGGCTTGTAGGGCGCGTTAAACTCCACTTATGTGGCCGGGTGGCCGCGTCCACCTCCCTCAGTCATCATCTCGATGTTGGAAGCCCCCTGCTACACAACCATGGACTAAGATGTTTTCATCCTCCCTCTCGGTGCACCATCGTGGTGCACCGCCACTCACATGTGGCTCCCTCCAATAGACTCCTCTTCTAGTTTCTTGCACCGGTGCTCCAAAAGTGACATCCACGGAAAACTGGGTCCGCTCTGGAGGTTCATTCCTTGAGACGTTTACAACTCTAGCCACTTTGGGGTGATCTCTTCCCTGATACAAAGTTGAGATTGCATTGTCGTCAGTTCAGAGGTGTGGCCACATAAAACACATGAATTCCTAGTGATGGAGGAATCAAGGCCTTTTTTGTGTCATCTCGATTTCCACCGCAGCAGTGTTTTTGATACATGGGGTTTGTTGATTTTGGTACTATTATAAAAATAACATATGTTTAATCCCCATGATAAAAACCCTCCAAGATTTATTAGTAACCTACGGATCGACATGTTCAGGGGTTGATCTGCAATCATTATTTTAGAAAGAAGAATAGGGGAAAGAAAATCATATTTTAAAACCCCATCTAGAGAAGCATTAATCAGAGGGAAGGCTCATCACTAATGGATATCTATCCATGGGGATTCATGATCTATTCGAACCCATCAACATTAATTGTTAATCAGTCCTAGATCCATTCCCCATGTTGATGTCATCGATTTTCCAATTCACCATTTCACATCATTGGAGATAATTGTCTAACCATTCATCAGAAGAATTAAGGATCTAAATATATTTCTCCAACCATGTCAGCTCATTAAATGTGAAACATGTCACATTGTTTCCCTTACAAATGGTCTTCCTGTTTTTACGATGTTTCATTTATGAAACAATGTTATTGTTATGATTCTATTAAATATTAATTTTGCTATTTCATTATTGAAATTAAAATGTTGTCTCATAGCTGTTTTGTGGAAAATATATTATTGAATAAAATAAACATTTAATATTTAATTTATATTCTTTAATATGGCTGAAAATTGTCATTTTCCCTCAACCCTCTCTGGTCGAGGCTAGATACATTCATAGTTAATGTTTTCATTTCATATGAAATCGTTCCTTGGTATTTTTATTCTAGGAACCAATTTATATTTTTTCAAACCTGCACACACGCGACATTTCAATTATCTTAATAAAAATCTCATAAACTATGTTTCAACCTCACCACCTTGTAGATCGAGGTTATGATCCGCCTAAGGGAAACGCGACCCTACGAGATTAACGGGACTCTTGGATATCCAATCTGAGTTACCATTTATGAGTTATGAGGATTTGAATATAGAATTATTTTTTCATGACCCATCCCCAGGGTCTCATGCCGTGACAACCCCAAGCCCGCCATCAATAGGACAGGTACTGGTTACTAGGACCGGAATGGTATTTCTCTAAAATGGGAAGACATTTCCTCAAAACCTATACACTCACAAATAGGGTAAACTATGAACAAGTAAAACACTATGGAAGAAAATAGGTGAACCACAACTAAAATCCACCATAGAGTGTAAAAGTATTTACCATATTAAAGGGGAACAAAAAAATCCCAACATAAATAGAAATATTTATAAAGTAAAAAAGAACAAATGATTTCTCCCAACAAAGATCCTAAAAAATTATAGTTATTTCTCTTCATTGTGAGTCTCCTTGTCAAGTTGTCACTGTTGTACAATGTCAGGTCCTGGATACTCATGAATCCGCCAAATCCTCATGTCAATAGCACAAGAAATAGTTTTGGGTGTGAGAATCCTGTGAAGGGGTGAGAATTACAATAACAAGTTGGTACCCCAAGACCCCCAAAGGTCATTAAGAATTCCATAAAGAAAATACCACAATGCATAATCTCAATTACATTACACCTTGAAAAATATTGTTTACACCAAGAATACAATATATAGATCAAGAATAAAGATTATTAGTCTTGAGATATATCGTTTAATTCTGTTAGGACGTTTCCAATGTTGAACCACAAAAGAGTGGTTTCATTGTCGATCCACATAGGGTTATATGTCGATGATCCATGACGGGCCACTATAAGTCTAGTCCTTGAGAGGTCAAGAACTTATGATCGACAAATGGTTTATAGAATGATGATCCACATAGGGTCTCTATGATGTTGATCCACACTGGGGTTCAATGACGATGGTCCACCCATGGTCGCAATGATGATGATCCATACTGGGTCCCTTTGATTATGATCCACGAAGAGTCATTATGATGATGATCAATATAGGGTCTCTAGGATGTTGATCCACACCCGGTTGTTATGATGTTTATCCACACATGGTTTCAATTATGTGGATACACATATAGTCTTTATGATTCTGATACACACACGGTCTCTATGATTCTTATCCACACAGGGTCACTATGATGATGATCCACACATGATCGCTATTGAAATGGCATCGATCAATAATATTTTCCACACTCATTGAACATAAATTACTCATAATGATATCGGTGATGCCTCAAATACCACTATGATCCACAAGGAATTAACCCAAAATACCTCCATCTCGTATGGTTTACAATGCGATAGACGGTGATTCAATATGACGCACAGTTTGTGAGTTATTAGTGTTTTAGTACCGAGGGACCAGTTTGATTCCGGGTTTATCCAACCCGTATGTACTCCAAATTTCTCCAAAAAAACAGATTTTGTATCACAAAACAACCATCTTTTTCCATGGATTACAGCACTATAGACGGTTCGTCAAATAGATGTATGGTTTGTTAGATAAGAGTTATTCTGTGTATCTGGGCTGAAAAGGGTCGGGGACCAATATGACCCAATCAGACCAACCTGACCCAGCCCACACCATATCCAGCAAATGTGGGATGGGCTATAGGCTCAGCCCACTGGGCTGTGGAAATGTTTGGCTAGCCTTGGTTGGGCACATCCCACCTCAACTAGGTGCAACACACTGAGCCGCACGAGGTTGGCTACCCATCCCAAATGAAAAGTTTATTCATTCAGATTGTAATGGAGATGCCAAATGGTGATGCCCCCTATTAGCAGGACATGCTAGGAACAAGTCCAATTCGTTGTGGATTGATTCCATGAAATTCCTCAGCGGTGCACGATAGTGCACTTCCATGCATCCAACGCGTCCGACCACCCCTACTGCCAATGCATCCATCCGCCCCTACTACCAATGAGGCTGACCGCCCCTGGTTCCCTCCACAGTACCTTTAGGCACTACCATCCTCTATAGTTGGTGAGATCCATCCACCACAAGTTTCTAGTGTTGCGCCGGCGGGGCTACCGCTTCCCACAGGGTGGGAACCTTCAAGGCTTCCGCAGGCTACCGAGTGATCTCTAGTGGCTATTTTTCTTTTCCGATTGAACCTACGGGCCTCTCAAGATGCTGTCAACCCTGTGCGGCTCCCAAATTCAACTTTACAACATATTTTCTGGTTTCCAGGAAGAAATCCACCACAAACGAGTTCGGCGGAGGGTTCGGGCCTTGTTGGTTATGTCTACGCCATCCGTATAATCATTATAACATGGGAAGGATATTTTTAATTAAAACCACTCCCATAATGAAAACCCAACAATATCCTCCATCATTAATTAAAAAACATGAAACAACCCATTGTACGGTTGATCTGTGTTCTTCATAACGTTCAATAACAGTGTAATGGGGAGGAATCAATCATACACCCAAGGTTCAAGTCATTGAAAGACCTATTAACTATGATGTCCCCCAACATCACTAAAAATTTATAAAAATAGATAAAATAACTCAATGAGTTATTTTATTATTTTTTGTCATGTCCAAATATTATCATTTTTTTCTTTCCCACGCTTGTTGAATTTATGCTTCGCCTAAGCAAATCCCAGCATTATGAATTATGCAGTGCCGTCAAATTTTTAATCTGAGCACCTGTTTAATAGATAGAAATTTACACTATCACATTTACTTAAAGTACTATAAAAAATTTCAAATATTATTAACAGTCACCCTTGTCCCACACCAGTCATGGTTATGCTCTACCTTTGGGGAACATGCCCTCATGAGCTCAACAATACTCTCAGATTTTCAATCCCAGTTACTCTTTAGGAGTTATAGATTTTAACAATAAAATAATTGTTACATAATTATTTTATTTATGGCCAATAATTAACATCCTCAATTTTCCTACTCCGTCCAATGTTAGGATCTTCATAAGGAAATCATTCCCTCATGATTTCAATAGTGGTCATGGATTTTAATCCAAATATCCATTCGTAAGTATAAGAATATAAAAAATGAAATAATTGTATTTAATTTTTTATCTTATGGTTATTCCATTTTCATGTTTTCTTAACACAAGACCATGCCAAATAATCATAATTCATGCCTAGGGTAAACCTGATACACTAAATGAAACTCTTCGCACATAATTTTGATCTGGGAACCTATTTAATAATTATTCCACTTTTTCAAGAAAACCACTCACGCACACTTTTTAATGATTAACATTTTTATACTGATCATTCTAGGCACTTCGTGAATCAAAATCACGTGCTTAAAATTTTCACAGTCTCGTAAAAATTACATATAAAAAAAATATTATATGGAATTTATGTGAAATAAAATTCTCCCCACTGTAGGTCTTTACATTCCTAAAATCCCAAACGAAAGAAAATCAAAAAAATGAAGTTATTGAGGCCAAATTTGAGCCTCCCACCACCATTTTGTCTTCTGAATGCTCTCGTGCTACTATCAACCATACAACGTAGGGAATAAACCTCCATAATGGACTCGCTCCTGACAATACACTATCTCCACTGATAAATCCTTAAATATTTCTCCATCATCAGAGCCCATCTCTCCCAAGACTATATCGTGTGATGGATCATGCAAAAATCTCCTCAGTTGCAACACAAAAAAAATATTATGCACCTAGTGCATCTATGGGGGAAGATTTAGGAGGTAATCCACATCACCAACTATGCTGATAATCTGGAAAGGTCTGATGATTCGCAGAGATATCTTGAAGCCCTGTCCAAATCTCTGAAATCCTCATCAGGGTGAGACCTAGTGGAATACATGATATCCCTTCTCGAAATCCAGGGGTCAAAATATATTTTCATCATCAAACTTATCACGAGTCTATGTAGACTTTATATGATCCTAGAAAGACATAATTGTCTTTATTGTGGCCCATACCAACTCTGGAAAAATAACTGATAACTCACTTGGGTTTTTCTAGCATAGAGGTGATCTGCATGGTCACTCATTCAAGGCCTCAAATGGAGCCAGGCCAAATATAGGGTTCTAACTATTGTTGTATGAAAACTCAACCTGTGGCAGGTGGTCCTCCCAACTGCGGCCAAAATCTAGGTTGCAAGAAATATGTTTTAAATAAACTCTATGTATGTTCCACTATATCTAACAATTTGTCTTTGGATGAAAAGCGGTGCTCAAATCTAGCTGTGTCCCAAACAACTTCTGCAATACCTTCCATAGTCGGGAGGTAAAACAAGTGTTGTCATTTGAGATGATCTTCGATGGAACACTGTAAGGTCATAAAATCTCATGTACGTAGAAGTATTGTAATCTCTCTACTAATCTATGATCTCAGATGTGTAATATGTTGGCCATCTTGGTTAGTCCATCCATGATCACCCAGATGAAATCATTTCCAATGGATGTTCATGGTATCCTAGTCACAATTTCCATAGAGATACCATCCAACTTCTATTTTGAAATCTCAAGTGGTTGTGCAATGCCTACTAAAACATGATGATCGACCTTCACATGCTGACAAGTGATGTATAATGTAACGAACTCTACCACATGTTTTTTCATATTTTTCCATAAATAGTGACGCTATAGATCCTGGTATATCATCACCACACTCAGATATACAACCAATGTGGATTTTGGGACCCCCCTCAACACCTCCTCACATAGTGCCACTCTTACAATGGTGAATCCTCTCAACAGAAAGATATGATCACATCCTTCAGACAATCCTTCAAGAGCATATCTTAAGGATATCTCAGAACATCCAGCCTCATAGTCCAAGTACCCATGAAGTTCCTCCCGAACAAGATGAATGAGTGGGGGAGTGACATTCATACACTGTAGGTAAGCAGATCCATCACTATCTATGAATGATATATTCAACGTGGAAAGATTATTTTTCACCTCAGTACGAAACTACAGGCTATACATTCTACGAAGATATTCTACCACCACATTCACCTGTGCATGTGTGTAGACTATGTCAATTTCAATGTCCTAGAGGAACTCCAACCACCGTTGTTGTCTCATGTTCCTTTCCTTCTGTGAGAATATATACAATTGACTCTTTTGATTGGAGTAGACAGTGAATTATTCTCCCAAATATACTCTCAACTCTCAGAGCTCCACAAAATCCATCTGATATGTAGTTTCAGATATT
This sequence comes from Viscum album, assembly GCA_963277665.1. Classification (NCBI taxonomy): domain Eukaryota; kingdom Viridiplantae; phylum Streptophyta; class Magnoliopsida; order Santalales; family Viscaceae; genus Viscum; species Viscum album. The sequence continues at coordinate 1,778,937,162 of OY728121.1, read as the reverse complement.
GGTGTCATCATTTTATAAACGAAAATAAAGAAGTACCTTTTCATATGGGGAGGTAATCCGGGAGACATCTATTTAATAATGTTCCCAAACCAGACACTTCTATTTAGAATAGAAAACATTAAAATCCTTCTATCACAAGGATGAGGTTGGTTGACTCAAGACTGATGAGATACACCCTCTTATTCATGAGTTTATCTCGTGATTCTTGGGTTTCCTTTTTCTTTGTTGACCAAGGAAAACCCCATTCCAATGTTGTAGATATTGCATAAATTTTTTTCCTAAAATACTTAATCTGAGCATTAACTATGGATGACCCGTCTATACCAAAACTAACGTCTTAAGTCTTAGATACTTCGACCAAGAGGTTCCAACATATAATATATCCTCAAGGGTATGATCAAACCATCGATCTTATTTGGATTATTGGGTCTCCTCCAATAGCTATCTCCAGAGATAAGGGTAAATTAAAGGGTTTAACCGGAAACTGTAGGTCTTGACAGATATTCATGATGGGAAAGAATGATTAGTACATATGCATATTAATACTGAATCAAATAGTAGACACATTAGGTAACTAAAATAATTCCTGGAGCCCTCGGGTCACCCTCTTTGACTGCAAGCAGCTACTCCCTTCACATGCCCTCCAGCTCCCTATGCCTTGTAGGGACCGTATTTGGGAGGTGGTTGTAACATGTCAAAATGTATACCACCTCCTACAACTCTGCTAGATCACTTCCAGGTCAACTACCCTTCATAATAATAATTACCTATAACATCCTCTTCTCAAAACATTTTATACACCCATATCTCTACGACTAACAATAGTTTCTTGCTTTCCCACTACTAACATTCAATGGTTGTATATACTCATCCAATGAAAATTCAACCCCCAAGGTTCCATATATCACCCTAACATAAGTAGTAGTGCATAGAAGAATAGTGTGACCTCAGATGTCCCCAAACACAAATTGCTCAGATTTCGGAGCCCTGATGCACTATTCGTATCATAATCATAAAGTACCTGAAATGGTCAGTAAGCCTTGAGAAATACTTATCTATCATCATGTAATCTTGTAGAAGCTATATAATCCCATGTGAACACATGAACCTTATCATTTTATGGAAAGAGACCACCACTCTATGGATTTTTCACAAGCTATGTCCACAGAAAAATCACCCCATCTTAACATATGGGTAATCTAAACCCTTACATGGGCCAGCTAAGCCACATACAAGTATCATTACCTAGACCACCATCTGATATAATAGTGACATGGATAGATGGAAACTCGATCACCAACTCTATATAGTCCTTAGAGGACTATTATTCAGATTCACCTTAAAACAAGATCGGTATCTATCACTAAACTCTTGTAAGTCACAGAGCCTGTATGTGTCCCCAACTAGTAGCACCAGCAGTAACTGATGACCAACAGGCAGTGGTATCATTAAGAAATATCCAGATGGTACCATCTCTAGAAACATTCCTTTTACAAATGCCTCATCACACTATATACCATCCTCATGGTCACACATTGTAATCCGAGTCAGAAAACATATTCAGGGTCCTGGTGTATTTATACCTCAGTAGCCACACCAAAACAGGACACCATGTACTGAAATCCAAACTCAATACACTTAAAAACAACATCTCTATTGAAAACATAGATTCATAGTTCTTCTTGTCGAACCAACCCCTTGGATACCACATTCTCCCGACCCGTCCCCCAGGGCCCACATTGTGACAACCCCATGCCCTCCATTCATAGGCCAGGGGTTGGTGACTATCATCGAAAAGTCATTTCCCAAAAAAAGGAAGGAATTGCCTCAAAAATTGTAAACACACAAGCATGGTACACCTTAAACATGTAAAACAGAATGGTAGAAGAAAGGTGCAACCATAATTAAAAACCACTATAGTGTGTAAAAGTATGTACTGATGTAAAGGGTACAGAATTCAAGCCCAACTGAAATGGAAATACAGAAAAAGGGAAAATGGCTCTTCGGGTCATCAGCCAAGAATAATACCTAAAGGGTAGGTTCATCTTGTCACTGTGGATATCAACATCAACATTTTACTTATGTAAACCATCATTTCATGGATCCTCGAGACTTATTCAACGCTGCTCGTCATTTACACAAGACATAAAAATGTGTGGGAAAAGCCAATGTAGGGGTAAGTATAAAAATTCCCCATAGGAACCCCTAGTGCACCTAATGTCCCTATAAATTCCAAAATAGAAAAAATAAAAATCATGAACTAAATTACAAATCACAACGCAAACGATATCTCACACCATTAATAAAACTCAGAGTTCTGGAATAAAGATGGTACGTCCCAAGCTATATCATTTTAATTTGATAGGAAGTATCCACAACTGAACCATGAAGGAGTTGTTCCATTATCAATACACATTGGGTTGTATGTCACTGATCCACAATGATCCTCTCTATGTATGGTCCTCATTGAGTCACCCACTGATGATCCACACATGGTCACTATAATGTTGATCCACACAAGGTCACTAGGATGTTCATCCACACATGTTCTCTGTGATTCTGATCAACATAGGGTCGATAGGATGCTGATCCACACATGGTTGCTATGATGATGATCCACACAGGGAATCTATGATTATGATCCACACAAGCTCTCTATGATTTTGATCTAGATAGAGTAATAATGATGTAGATCCACACAGGGTCTCTAGGATGCTGATCCACACTAAGTCATTACTCAAAGTACAGTCAGCCATATGATTCCCCACACTCGGTGCACATGAACTCCTACTCCAGATATCGATCATGCCTTAACTATCACAAAGTTCTACAAAGGGATAAACTAAAGTACATCTATGTCATAAGTTATATAATTTGGTAGATAATACATCAATCATATGCTCGTTCTTTTAATTATTTTTGTTTTAGTACTGAGGTACCGATAGGATTTGGTTACAATCAAACCCGGTCATACTCCAACATTTTTCAAAAAACTCAGTTGGATTATCTCCAAAAGACCTTCTTGTTCCAAAGATTCCAGTGCCAGAGACGGATCATCAAATGGATGTCAGGTTTGGGAGATACATCATGTTATGTGTATCTAGCCCGAAAAGGGTCTGGGTCATGTCTGGCTTGGTCAGACCGACCCAGCCAACCATGAAATTTTCCAACCACACACGGTCTGGGTTTGACTTAGGTCTGACTCATCCCAGTCCGAATGGGTTGGGCCAACCTATGTGAGAGTGGCTGTGGGCTTGGCCCACTGGGTTTTTGACTTGGCTCACTTCAGTTTGGGGTGACCCACTTATTCACATAGGGTCGACTCCCATTCTCAAATGGACCCACTATATATTAAAATTGTAATGGCATTGCCATGTGGTGCCTCCCACTATCAGCGTGAACCATGTGGCGCGAGTCCCCTCCACCACGGCTGGACGTCGCGGCCTCCCTCTACGTAATGCGACGGTGTGCCGCCCTGCAGCCAACTCAATTTTACAGGGGTCAACCAGCTCTGCTGCACATCGTAGTGCCTTTGGACCCCACCATCCTCTGCAGCCAGCGAGTATTGGACACTATTGGCACCACCTCACTGGTTTTATGTTGGCGGGTCTGTCGTGACTATTCGACGACCTCCTATGGACTGTTTTCTTTTCTAATTTCCCCTATGGGCCTCTTGGAATGCTTCTAACACTGCATGGCTCCCAGATTAATATCACCACCATATTTGTATGTTCCCCACTAATAACTCCACGAAAACCAATTTTGGGTGAGGGTCCAAATATTATTCTTTTCAAATGCACCCTCTAAGTTTGCATAATAAAATGGGAAGGATATTTTAATTTAAAAAACTCCCATAAGGAAATCCCATAAATATCCTCATGCATTAATGAATGAAACATTGAACAACATGTTGGATAGTTGATCTAATGTTCTTCATAAAATATATAAAATTGGGTAATGGGGTTGAATAAAGAATAAAACACATACCTTGAGATCCTTAGAATAGGCTTCAGTTGTGGGAGAAGAATCCACATTTATTGAATCCATCGTCATTCATATTTTCTTGATTGATTCGTCCAACATCATTATTTAAGACTCTATTCTTAGTTGGAGGGAAAGATGTTGTGGCACTTCATCATATGTTCCTCACTAGAGTGCTGAGAACTTATGCATGATCTTTATTTCAATAGATGCGAGGAACCAACTATTTTGTATAAAATTAATGTGTATTATTGATGAAAAACATTTATTGTCCCATTAAAACAACAAACTTTGAGGTTATGTATCCCACAGGTCATGTCATTGAATGACCTATTAACATTTCAGTCCTGCCACATAAATAAATGATTACAAAAAGAGATAATATAACTCATGGAGTTATTTTATTAATATTTTTTTTGTAATGTTCTAAAATTATCTTATTCGTCCAACCCTTAACGGTATACATAATGCTTTACCAAAGGAAATCCAGGTGCTGTGAATTCAATGGTGCCCTTGGATTTTTAATCCAAATACCAGTTTAAAATATATTATTCACCACATGAAAGTTTACATAACATATCTTAAAAATTGTTCAAAAATTACTAACAGTCACTCTTGACCTGCACTGGTCAAGGTTAAGAACTGCGTAAAAGAAAAATGCCCTCACAAAATCAACGATTCACTCAAATTTCTGATCCTAGTTACAATTTATGTTTTATATAAATTAAAAATAAAATAATAGATATATACAAATTTTATATATGGACAAAAACTAACATCCATTGTTCACCCATACCGACCAATATTAGGATATTCTTAATTAAAGAATACCCTCACGAGTTCTGATGTGGCCACATATTTATAAGAAGAGTCACTCTTTTTGAGTTATGAGAATTTGAAAAATAATATATTTTTATTTAATTATTTTATTAACTGTTAAAACATTTTTGGGTTTTCTCACAAGAGGCCTACAATTAATAATCATATGTCGCCCCATGGGTAAACTCATCATCTTGAAAGCAATATGGACTTCAAATTTCTCATATGGTAACCATTTAATAGTTATTTCACTTTTCATGAAAACCACTCATTAATTAAGTTTAAAACTTATCATTTTTGGTGGTTCATTCCAGGAACTCCAGGCATCAGAATCCAGTGGCATTAATTTTATAAATCTCATAATAATTCCATATAATGAAAAAATTATACGGAATTTCATGGATTTTAATATTTTTTAATTAATTATTTTATATATGGACAAAAATGATCTTCCATTATTGTCCCGGTCCATCCAACATTAGATCAGTTTTTGGAAAATCTTAACATTCTGATTTCAACAGTGCCAATAGTTTTTTTATCTGGGAATCGATTTAAATTTTATAAAATATCGTCAACATGATTATTTAATGACCCACAAAAAAGTTCATAAATTTTTTCTGACCATAATGGGACTTATAATTAAATGTCTTATTATGGATCCTTGTAATAATACCATTTAATTTTAAATAACAAATCTTTGATTTCTATTTTATTACACCTCCTCCACTATAAAATTTCAACCACACCTCTCACTTGTTCTGAATTCTCAAGACACAATGACATAAATAGTATATTCCAAAATATCTCATCAAAATAATCCCACTCCTCAAATAACCAATATTCGAGATGAAATCCATTCAAGGAAGAATTTTTCTACAATCCAAATATTGTTACACAAAAACGAGGTAACATCCTTTCCCATGCATGTTTTCTTCTTTTTCATTATCCAAATCCTAAAATAATATTATTCCATACTTTTATAATAAAATATATCCCAAATATACATATATTGTATTCTATTGGTTTTACCTAGACATAAAAAATATTAAATTTAATGGGAATCAAACATACCATTCATTTGTACGTCGAACTAATGACTCACATAACAATGTCATTCAATTTTATTTTAACACCTCTCATGGGTGTGAATTTCGATGATCACAATGTATAAAACAGATATATTTAATAATTTAAATTTATTTATTCTTATTTAATTTTTATATATAATATAACCATAAGCTTTCTATTTTCTATGAAAAAGATAACTTTATTTATCAATGTATGTACTACAACCTCCTCAAGGAGATGTGGTTAATCCATTATATAAATTTATTTTACAATGGATTGATATATTAAATCGATATGAATTATATTATATAAATATGATAATTAAATTATAATATTGAAATATATTCATCACTTTTTGTTCTATTTATATGAAAAAGGTTGAATGTTACATTCATTCGTTTGTATGAACTACAATCTAATTTAATGGTTCATTTATTATATTATTTCCAAATATAATGGACTATTATTAATAATTATATTAAATATTTATGATATTTCAATCATTGTTTAAATTTTTTAGATGATGAATCAATGATAGGAACAAGATGTAAGAAGTAAAAACATACACGAGAAACATTGAAGTCTACTACCAATATATTGATCATAATGAATTCTTACTAAAAAATGAATAAAAATACATATTTAAAAGATTATATATGATATAATTAATATTAATATGGCTCTATAATAATTTATTATCATTACTAGAACCATTATAATTTAATTTCATGATTTTTTACTTGAAAGAAAACACAAGGTAGATGATTCTTGTCACACTTTTTCCTTAGTGAGGAAAACATCTATTTCACCACTTATTTTTCTGTAGTGTATACACTAACCATATTGTAATTTATATCATTAATAAATTTATATAAAAGTTATTTAGTGTTTATTTTAATTTAATTTCATTCAAGGGGATTAATATTTAAAATAAACTATGTAGTAATAGTCTTCATCTAAATAGTAAATCATTGTTGCATAAATTATTATTCTACATATAATTTCACATATAATGTGTACATAATAACACATTGAAATTTATTATAATGATCCATAAATTTTTTTAGGATATGTTTTTGTCTCAATTTGAATTATTTTGTCAAATTTAATTTTAATTGATCATTACCAGGTTGAAAAGAATTTTATAACACAATTTATTTTCTTTTGGTTGTATTACTACATTGTTATCAATAATATTACAATATTATTTGAGTAATAATTTTATACTATATATTGATATAATTATATTATATTATGTTCATTTATATGTGGAAGAAAATATATAATTATTTTCTAACTATCACATCAATCCTATGATATTTTCATGGGATTACTGTACAATCTCATTTTTTAGGATTACTTATAATTAAATTTGCATTAGTAGAAATTATCAGATTAGTATATAGTAAAGAATTTCATTTTATTACCCTATTTATAGTAATTACATATTCCAAGTAATTGTTCCATTTTTTCCCTCTTTGGAACTCAAAATGTCATAGAAAATATTTTTTGATAAATTGACATTGTTTATCTTATTGGTTGGAGAAACTATTCATTTATAATTTTTTTTCTTCTAAATTTGGATTTAAAATTGTTTTTACCCATTACATAATGATATATTATATATATTTTTTTACATTATTTATTTCAAAAATCATATATTCTCATGAGAAAAATTTATTTCACAATAAAATGGGTATCAACTTGTTTTTTAATACCATATTGTAAAATTCCTTGAATACATTGGTATTAAAGTTACACATACATTATTTCTAAAAATGTATCATTTCCTTCATTTTAATTTAGTACTTATTATGAATGACATTTTTTCTATGACAAAGTCTATGTATTAATATAATTATTATTCTATTTATTATGTGGAATAATATTTCATATTATTACCTTTACATTTTGAATTTTTATTATATTTTCATTTAAATACAATATGTATGAAATTGTTTACATTTTAATATTTATTACTCATAAAGAACTATGACTATTGACTTCATGGAATGTTTATTCATTTATTAACTTTCATTATTGATTATTATCATTGATTCATTATTAGTTCATTTTATTTAACCATTGTAACCATTTGAGTTCACCTTTATTGTGTTCATATTATCCGTGATTATTTAATGTGTTAAAATAATTTTTTGCAATGACACGAAAGATGGAATAAAAACTGTTTCTTCAAATGAAAAAAATTATGCCTTAATTAGTTTATTAATTTATAAAAAAAGAAACATATAGGTATATGGATTACCAATAATAAATATATAATTTGTTCTTTAAAAAAATACTATTATATTATTCCAATGTAATTGTAGAATGGAATCAGATCTAATATTGTTTAGGTTAGGTCATTACATTTGGTATCAAGGAATGTTTGGTAGCAAAATTGGGAAAAAGTTTTAGGAAAACATACGTAACAAAACCCTATGATATATGATGTGTTTAATTATATAAGAACATCTTGTAATTATGTTATGTAAGATATTATTATGGTATTTCTATAAATACATCCTTGTCTTGATGTTTCATGAATTCATATTTATTTAAATGATGTATCAAGGTGTAACAAGACCCAAATATTTAGTTGGGCCTTTCCCAATCATAACATGGGAAATAAAACCATTCCCAACAATGAAATTATTTTGACACTCATATGTGAAAATATTTAAATAATTCTCATTATCATTATAACTAATTATGAAGAATTTGAATACATTATTAACATTAATTATTATTGTTAAACATGAGTTGTAATAAATTTAAAATAACGTTTCACTAGATTGACATCCAAAATATTATTATATGATTTTTACACTATTATAATTTATAACCACACATTGGTTTTTTATTTTTGGAAATTTTTTCTTCAAAAGTATAAACACTACACTATGGAAGGCCATATGTGAAAATAAATAGATTAAGTCATTGTGTATTGAGAATTTAATAATATCCATAGTTAAAAAACTATTTCATGATTAAATAAAAATAATTTACAGATAATTATTATTTTTAATTATATTAATATAGGTTTTGAAAATAAAAAACTATAGATAATTTGAAAAACAATTAAATTATATATGTTAGTGGGGAATGAACCCATGACCGATTGGCGATAAGGGTTTCTCACCCACCACCAGTAGGCACCATTACATAGTTAATATGAAATTATTTTTAATTAAATAATACTTTCTTTTAAAAAAATTATTGATTACTATGTATTGTTCCACATTATGTTTATTGATAAATGTATTAAACATATTTATTTTGGAGAAATGTTTGTGATAATTGGAAATAATTTTTTCTCTTTTATGGGCCTTATGATAAATCATAATTATATTTTAGTGATTCTTATACCTAGGAAAATCTCGAATTATCTATTTTGTGAGGTGATTTATAAAATTATAATTAATAAATGATCAAATAATGGGTGGAAATTGTGTTTTTATAAATATATAAAATAATTATATAACAAAATATTCCTTTTTTATAAAATAATATCCCATTATTAGTGAAATGATATTAAATGGAATATTGTCCTAAGTCCATAATTTCTTTTGAAATGTTGATCTAATAAATCATAATAGTTATATGAAATTGAGACCCTAAAAATTAAATTAAAAATTTACATGTATTATTATTTATTACCAAAATTATATTATATAAATATTTACACATTTACTTCACATATGAATCTCAATATTCAACTAATTTTATCTTACATAGAATTTTAGTTATATTTAGCGTACATGATATGTTTCAATTTTCATTAACTATTATATATAGGATGTTTTACGAAAAATCATATTTATGAGTTATTTAGACATAGTAATATTCCATTAATATATTACTAATATTAGGATTCTTTTACGAGGACATAATTATTTTATGTTGTCAAATAGTAACGTCCCAAAAATATAATCTATGAATATTTTATTTCATAATATTTTTAAATTCCATAAAAATGGCATAATAGAATATAATATCCCAATCAAATAAAATATAATTAATATTTCGCATAAATTTAATATTTTATATATATTTTAATGCATGCAACACTTAGTTTCCTTGAGGTAAACAAAACAATGAATTTTATCGATAACATGTATTATAGTTATGACATAGTATTACCAACAAAAAATATGTATTAAAACATTATTATTTAGTATTATATTAATACAAATATGCTTTAAATTAATGATAATGATTAATATTAACTAAAATTTAAATATATATGGTCATTAATAGAATTTTTTTAATTCATTGGTCACCAATTTAATATAAATGAAAATATAAAATAATTAAATATAAAGAAAATTTTTTTTGTTTTCCCCAAGGAGTGTTCTATTAATAAACTAAATAATATTAATTATATAATGATATTAATGAAATATATTATTTATTTACACAATAATATAGTATTTATTAATCCAATAGATTTTATAAGAATAATTTAAGGACAACCACAATATTATATATTAAGGCCTATATTATTCTAATGTTTGTTTTAATGAATTTAATGGAGAATCTATTTAAAAAAATTGAAAAATGATAAATTTTATATGTAAAAATAAAATTAATATTTTAGTTTTTAACAATAAAAATTTGTTATTTTGATTTTTATTATGTTTTGTATTGTTTTATTTTTTACGAATAGTGAAAATACTGAATTTTAATTCAAAATATCATTTCCTTATAATTTAATTATATGGTTAAATTATTTTTCAAAATTTTAAAAATTTTAAAAATGTGAATTTTATATCAATTAATACACTTTCGTTCATTATATAAACATTACTTTTAAATTGGATATAAAAACATAGAAATAATTTAAAAATATTTAAATTAAAAATTCCTATTTTTGTTCCCATATATAGGATTAAATTTAATTAGATTTTCAGTCACATAAATAACTGGAATATTAAAAAATGCATTGAATATTTTTAATAATAATAATATATATTTTATAATATGGTCAATTTATTTTTTCGAAAAATTGATTTTAAAATTGAATGAAATTAATTCTTGTAATTTTTAGAAAAACTAACTTAATAAGATTGTTAAATATAATAATAAGAGAAATAAATGACAGTGAAACATGAAAAAAAACACATTGAATGGACATATTTAGACATTATATTATCTTTTATCTAATTTGGATCATTATTGGATCCAATGTTATAATTAAATAAATTTTTGGAATTACCATTTTGAAAATTTATATGAATATGACTGCACCTACACTATAAAAATGGACTCATCCCTCCCACATATTCACACATATCAAGATACAATTGATCGAAAAATATATTCCCAAAAATATCTTTTAAATTTCTCTCCCATATCCTATTTTTCCCTCACTAGGAAGAAATCCATGAAATGATTCCCTATTGTAAAAATGAAAAAGTGTTAGCCAATGAAGTGGTAACATTCTTCCTCATCCATGGTTACATTATTTTCATTCTACAACCACTCAAATATTATTATTAAATTGTTATGAAACAAAACCAGTAATATCTATATATTAAAGTGTATTTATACTTTATTTTACAACAATAATAACAATCATATACATCTATTGGGTGCTAAAAATACCTTTTATGTAAACTAAGAACTACCCCCTCACCATATGACGTCATTAATTTTTTCAATACCATATCACATAGTTGATAATTTTGAGGGGAAAATGTTTATATATTATAAAAATGTTATATATTTATATTTATATATATTTTACTTATTATTCTTTTATTTTTATGAAACACATACCCATATGCTTTCCTTTTTTTAATATGATAACAGTATTGGTGGAAGTGTAGACTACAGATTCCACAATGTTATGTGATTCATTCATGTTATACATTGATTATATAAAGGACAATTTTAAAAAAATCATATGACATATATAATATAATTATTTTAAATTAATTTTAGTATAAATATATATATAATTTGTTTTTTATTATATTGATATGAAAAATAAATGAAATTACTTTTTATGCATACAAATGGCCTGATGAATACTAGAATACAAAATTCAGTTTTATATATCAGAAAATAATAGAATTTTATTAATAAGTATATAGTGAATATATATGATATTTAATTCATGTGTTATTGTCTATTTATTCTGAATCCATGATAGGAACAACATGTAATAAGCGAAATCATACTTGTGAAATTAGAAAATTAACTCCCAAAATAGTGTAAATAGTGGATAATTACTACTAAAGGGTTATAAGACATTATTAGAAGATCATATTCTGTAGGAATAATATTAATATGTTAATTTAATAATTCATTACCATTTTTAAAATCATTATATAAAAATTAAATGGACATTCAACGAAATGTAATCACAATTTAAGGGAATCATGTTTCTCATTTTCATCAATAATGAAATGCACCATTTACAACACTAATTTTTTTTTGTGTTTTGTATATAGTAATACTATTTTATTATGTTTCATTAACATATTTATATTAATTTAATTTATAGTTTAATTTTATATTATTTATTTCATGGGTATTATAATTCCAAATAAACTATGTGGTAAGGGACATTCTCTAAATTTCTATTCATTGAAGAATTTGTTACCTTTCTGAATATAATTTCCTAAATATGGAGGAAATCATTCCACATTTATACGTATTAAGATGAATAATTAATTATTTATGATATTTTTATTTTCAAATTTCATTATACCAATAAATGGTATTTTAATTAAGTATTACCACGTGAAGAATAATTTTATAACACAATTTATTTTCATTATGTAATGTTTGTTCCTAGTTTTCAATAAAATTATAACATTATGTGTGAAAACCCAGTTTAATATATTTTTTTATATTTTAAATATTCTTTTTTATTGATATTTTATGCACATAATATATATATTTATTTACTCTCTAATCAATATTATTGTATTTTCAAGGGTTTACATTATAGTATAATTTTATTTTGTAATGTTTACTCATGAATTTATAACTGAGGAAATTAGTGTTTCAATTTACAATAAAACATTCAGTTTTCTTATCATCTAGTAATTCAAGATCATCACAATGTAATGGTACCATATATATACATTTTGGAAATTATTTTTAGGAATATTAATTTTAAAAAACCAAGGATCATTTCTCACAATGGTTAAAGAATGTGTCATATTCTAAAAAACATGTTTTTTAAAGAGTTATCAAAAAAGTGTTTACCATATTATAATATATTTACCAGAATAATTTTTTAGCCTTTTTCCTTTTAAATTTTTTAATGTAATAGACATTATTTTTCTGAACAATCCTTTTTTCTAGACACTACCATAAAAAATAATGTTCCATATACCTTGTACGACAAGTATATATTTTCCCGCCATCATTCCATTAATTACTCCTTTGAAATTTTAAAATGGAAATTTTTAAATAAATTGTTTTTAAAACAATTTTAATATAAAATCATTTTCAATATATTTTTCAAAATAAAATAATATTTTTCTCAAGAGTGTTTTTAATGATATTTTTCTCTATCATCAACGAAAACAATCATTTTATATTACTCTACATGGGATATGATTTATTGACATGATAATAATTATTTATCTAGATTGTGTGTTATTTATTTGATCAAGGATAGTATTGACATTCCCTTCCTTGATTCTATTTAGTTTCATTGGAATATTCAATTTGACATAATCTTTGGACCTTAAGTTTTCAATAATTATCTAAACCAATTATCATTGATTTCTTTCTATCCTAAACAACATATCATTATCTATATGATGATTAAAAATAATGTTTTTTATTATCATGGGAAATATTGGAATATTTTTATTATTCATTCAATGCATATATTTGATAAGGCATATTTTTTATACACAAATTTGACTAATTGATATGATGAATGATTCGGATCAGAAATGATCGGTGGATTCCAATAATTATAGATCCCATAATTGTAAATAATGTTACTTATGAGGAAAATATGTTTCAAAAGTTATATGTGCTTAAACTAGTTGTTTTAATGATCCTTGTAATATGTATTTATGGTATATTTTTTGGAATGCCTAGTAAATTATCATGGGGTATTGAAGTATCTATTATTGGTGTACTGTGAGTACATTAAATTGATCAGATGAAATGAATACTAGAATTCCATGAAGACTCTATAGACATTAATTTTATATAAGTGTAATTATTGGTTTCATTAAAAGGATTCAATTTCTGTACTTGTATGAAATTCATTCCATTGGATATATTCTTAGGACTCATATTCTTTATAATATATCCTTTTATGTGATCCTAGGATTTATTTGTGAAAAATTTCATAATTATATAGAAAATATTTACATTTTGGATTTTATAACTTATTGATTTTATAAATATGTTGGAAAATTGTTTTACTCCAGGATGCTACATGTTCTCCATGAATCATAATGATTTTCCATTACCTATGATACTCGAGGATACCCGTTGATGCTCCAGATTCAACTTCAATCAATTTTACCATGGGGGTTTTGGGGTTTCCCTAGAATTATATATGATTAGTGATAATAACATTAGAATATGATTAATAGGAATCATACATGGTAGAAATAATAATTCATTTAATTTGAAACCCAATGATCCTACATTATTATATTATATTACATGATTTCTAGATATTCATAGGTATTAGCTTTTTATATATACACTAGATGATATCTTGGGACATGTTCTTAGGTATTGTACATGGAAATATCATTTAATTAACTTTCTAATGACATGATTAGAAACATGTTGTAATGGATTGTACAATAAAATTTGACCCCATATATCAGAATAGAGCCCATAGATTGAAATTTATTAATTAATTTCACATTTTTCACTTATTTTATTATTAAATGAAAATTTATCATTAAAAAAACTATATTAATTGTTATCTAGTTGAATTTATTGCTTTATACCACTGATTTCTAATAACATTAACATTATGAAACTATATTTATAAGGTACATGAGAATACATCACTGGAATATGGTTTCAATTTGAGAGGAATCCAATAATTGGTTCAGTCAAGTAGATTTATTGGATATGATTTAGATATTTATTTGGATCAAATTAGGGACGTGGTTGGGAATCTATAATATATTATCTAATTGTGGTATATGGGATTGTCTTAGAAGGTGGTAAATTTTTATTATTAGTAGTATGTATTAATATTTTATTCCACTTTTAATTTATGGTTCTATTTTTTTCATTCGTATAAAATAATTTTAAATATCGTCGATGAATTTTTGTTATTTATTATTTTACTCTTTTCTATGGGGTATTTTCCCCCCAAATCAGACCATATAACTCAGAACGTGATATTACCATCTAGTGGAATGGTCAAAGTGAATGAGTTCTTGTGGAGAGCCTTCCCGGTTACAATTAAGTGTGAAATGGGAAGGGGAAATTAAAATGTTTCATTAAATATTTCATTCATGTATTAATATTTTACAATAGGACATATGTTCAGAATTGGAATGAATTTTAGCCTATGATTAATATCAGAATGGGACAACATGAACAACTTTTAGAACAAATAATTCATCATTACACATATTTTGTGAACAATTTTCTTCATAATATATATTTATAAATTTAAATATTTAAAAAAGTGTCACTCACATCGATATTTATATATTTTATATGGTTTATTTCTTCTATTTTCACCTCACTATCCATATGGAAAATATGAATCTTATACACACATCTCTCACTAAAAATTGGATTCACAAAAAAATATAAATGTATTGTGTGAATGAAATAAATAACAATGAGGATTTAGATATATGACATATTTGTATTAACATATATGTGACATTTGTATATAAAAGAGAAAAAGCTCTTTTTTACATTAACCTCAATATTTTTTTTTTGAGAAATTTACAATAGATCTATTTTAAGGGATATGATGAAAATTTAAAAGAAATAAATATTTTTAAGAAAGTCAATGTGACCCTTGTATGTCATTTTTGGAATTTAATTACTTTCTATTAGACAATATATGTGTTACATTTTAACATTTTTTGATAAGTAAATTTTTATGGCTAAAAATTTTGAAAATAAAAATATATATATTATATATCTATATTGATTTTTGATGACATTATTATTATCCCAACCCTTGGTATTTTGGTTACTTGAATCTAATATATTAGATGATATGCTTATATATATACTGATAATATGATCATTATTTTCAAAGATGTAGTCCCCTGTGAAGATTATTGATAAAAACCAGTTCCGTAATTTTTGATGAAATATAATATATAGTCCATCAATTACATAAGACAATAGTGATTGTTTTTGGGTAATTATGTTATTAGGTGATATTGATATAAGATTCAATATTTTTCAATTTGATTTTGGAACATAATGAGAATTGTTTTTTTCCTTGGGGGTATGACCTACTAACACAAGATATATGACCTAGGATTTTAATGAGTCAGATGCATGGGATAAGGGATGTTCAAAACTTATATGGGTTATAAATGTTATATGGGTGGATTATAGGTAGTATTAATGGGATAATTAATGTGGTTGAGGTTTTTCAATAAAGTATCTATTGAAATTTTTAATTTGTATACCAAATAGATACTCAAAATAATAGTGGATTCCCTGGAGTTGTGGTTTATTTTAATCATGGGTTTCCATGAGAACATGAATACCATTTAAGGGGTTTGATAAAGCCATTTGTATTCCGTGTTCTTTTTTATGTAAAGAATTGAAAATATATCTGGTTGTGGTGGATTGGTTTTTAAGGAATAGATCAACAAGATTCATAGAATATTATTTTGAAATTCACTGACATGTTATCCTAGGATCAATTATTGATGACAAAAAGTACCAATATTTCGGTTCAATGAAATGGTTTAATATCATCACACAATAATTTTTCAATAAAAATATAATTATCATTAAAGTTGTTTAATTAAATCCCCTTGAATTGGTGACCAATGTGATTTCATTTATTGGTTAATGACTGATGAATTTAATTTCAGGTAAGTATTAATTTTTTTTAAAATCATGAAAGATAATTTGTACGGTACCTATGTTGATTTAATAAATCAAGGGAATATTGGGGTGTGGTGGTTCAATTTTTTTGGTTTGATTAGGACATGTTTTCAGGTGATTAAAATCGTTGAGATACAATTGATTGTTGATAGAAAAAAAATATTTTTTAATCGAAGAGTAATATATGAAAATACATTTTGGATCGAGTGTGAAATAAAAAATTTGTTGTTTTATTCCTTTTTATTGATTGAAGTTCAATGGGTTTTTTGATTCATAATTCAATGTTCAATTATCATTTTATCTAGATGATTCATTTTGATTAATGAGTGTTATAGGTTGTTATATTCTACATGGCGGTATTCTATGCATGTAACATTTTCAAAAAAGTAGTAAGATAGGTCATTGTAGAGTAATGGCGGATTCTATATATCGGTGATCTTATTAATCCAATTTATATTCTTCCAGGATATTTTATAAACGGACCTTAATTTCATGCATAATTATAATAAAATTATATTCATTTTTAATGATTTTAATAATAGGAACCATGAATTTTTTTTTTTTGAAATTATGTGAAATATTAACTATGGAATTAGAATAGTATTTATATAATTAAGATTGTTATATATTGGTTATGAATAATATTTATATAATTATTATTTATCTATTTTAATGGATATTCATGTTTTTTTAAAACATGTATTTGTTTATAAAGTGTTAAACATTATACCTATAAATTCATCCCTCAACCAACTAATAACCATGAAAAATGGAAATCCATGGATGGTTTATCCACCATGGATGTATGGTAGGATTCTCGATTATGAGAATGGAAAGGGAGACTATTTACCAATGTGAGGATATTTGGGACACATCAGAAATGTGAATAAATGTGAGGCACAACCAATGTCTGTATTAGATGTGATATGGGTGTCAATCCACATTGATAGATTTTGTGAAGGTAACATGATGAGGATTAAATTTAAAAAATTCCACCCCATCAAATTTTTATGTGGGGAACCATTCTCATAATTTCTATTCAGTTTTTTTTTAAAAAAAATTGATGCATTCCACTACATATATACTATCCATACGCTTGAAAACTCTACACCGATTACAACATCACCCAATTTCATATGAAGATCACTAGACACCACATATTCATCATTGTAATCACCATTACTAATTGAATGTGAAGATTGACTCATGATCACTATCTACGTTCAATATATTTCCCCAACCAATATCACCTCTATACCATCATTTGACCACCATGTGTCATTTCATGGAATATATGGCTTTTATTAATGATATATGAGGGGGATCCTCCTTCAATGCATCTTAATATTCTTCCACCCATCCAGTTCCATGTCCAATAGATCCCACCTTCTATTTATCAATTCAAATATCAATTCCATGAATGAAGAAGTATTTTGTAATACCATAAGGGTATTACAAAATGAAAACATCCAATCATCAGTTGTATCCTTGAACATTAGGGGTATCATGGGAGATCCTAAAAATTATTAACAACTTCAACACTAATAATTAGGATTCTAACTATCCTCTTTCACTTCATATAAAAATAACAATACCATACCTTGAGGGAATGATCCACACCCACTGTAGGGATAAATACTCACCATGGAAACAAATGATGTCAAATGTTATTCATTTTGAATTGATAAATTTTTATATTTATTCAACATTTTAATTTAAAATTACTTTTTTAATAAAATATTGCATTTTTTATTTGATATCAAATACATTCCACCATATTAATATTCTTTTTTTTTCGTTTTACCCTTTTTATTAAATTATTATTTGTTTAATAATTTTAAATTTATTTAATGACATTATAATTTTATTTTATATTATAATTATTCCTCACTATATCATCCTCTATTTTTATTATTTTTTGTATTTGATGTTTTTTTATCTATTTATTCCATTCATTATCTTTTTATGGTTTTTTTTTCATATTTCTCATTTCAATATTGTTACCTCTTACTATGGATAGTGGGAAGTTAACCATAGGATTGTCCCTAGTAATGATAAGGTGTTCCAGAATTATTAATTAATGTTAATTTTCTAATAGTATGTGTGGCCTTCATGCCTGGGTGTGGTGATTCACCCCATGAAATTTGACTCAATTTTATTTCTATTCATTTATTTTTTTACTCCCTCTCATACAATAATTACTAATTACCTTTATGGGTTTTATCCAATCATTGTATGAAATATAATACAATTTAGCTTAGTCATATAATATGTCATTCCCTTGACCAAGGTGTAAAATCAACCATTATTACCAGAGGAGTTGGAATTTAGCTTTCATATGGAATTCATTATTACATCGTTTCTAAATAAATGTATCATGATTCATCAATAAATTTCATAATTGGATTAACAAATGAGATTAAATCAAATAACATATAATTGTTTTTGAATCCAATACAAATATCATGACTAATTACATACATTCAAGTAATTTTCCTTTTATTAGTAAATGTTATTTTGGTTTTAATTTTTAATGTTATTTTTATTTAATTGTATAAAAATATATAAACCCAAATAAATAAATTTTTTCATAAAAATAATAAAAAGTATTTAATGTCAATTATATTTAGTGAGTGAAAAAACTAACAATCCCACCAAATAATATGACCACATCTATCCTCTGAGCCTTATTCATAATTTAAATTTTCAATATCATTCATTATGACTTGTGTGCATCAATATAAGAACCTTTTTTAGAGATTCAATTGGTGTTTTATTATTTATCTTCTTATGAAAATGTATATATATTTTGTTGATTTAAAAAATCAAAATACAATTCTTTTTCTATGATTTTTAATAATGATTATTTTTCAATACATTTATTAGTTACACACTGGGGAAATATCATGAGGCCAAAATGTAAGTTACACTAGTATCATTTAATTTATTAGAATACATCAAACAATTTGAGGAGAAACTCAAAGAATATCTATATCCAAAAAAATTTGACAAACCAAATCCAAGATGGCCAAGATGTGCTATTAGTTATTAATAATGATGAATATTTTCTATTGAGATAAGTGTAATAGATAAAAAAGATCTAGCTGAATTTTGGAATGATTATGAAGTACAACATGATAAAATCTATCCATATAAAGTAAGAGATCGAGAACCATTTCATGTCATGTATCCATGGAAGTTCAAGAAAAAAATCTATTGATGGAGTTTGATTAAATGATGAAGGATTAAGAATTCCTAGCTACAAAAAAATTTAATCTCATGAGGCACTCACAAATAATGAAGTTAATATACATGAAATAACTCGGAATGATTATTTTTTTATTTTTTTATTTAATTTATTTTTTTTTGAGATATTTTTTTATAAAACATAACTTCATCGAATTGTGTTATTTGGTCAACAGTTTCCTTCATATTGTTTATGATAAATAAAAAAATATTCAGTTTACAAGGGTCACATAGTGATCTTTAATTTTTAGGAAAATTAATGTTAGGGAGACCATGAGGATGTCCATGTAATTATTCCTGAGGAAATCATAAATGAGACTTCTAATACTGAATTGGATAATTTTCATAGTTATAATTCATTTATATATATTTTAGAGAACATAATATATAAATATATTCCCATTTACCATTCAACTATATCATTCTTAATTTGGAAAGAAGTATATTTAAAGGATGAGGACAACATTTATCATCCAATACATCGGATGATTCATTCTTCTTCCTACACCCACTAGGATTGACAACAATAATTTTAACGTTATAGCGGTATCTTGAAAATAATATAAATGTATCATTCCTCAACTATAAGAATGATGTGAAATCATGGAAAAGAATAATTTTTTATTTGTGTCAATGAAAATAAAACAACAATTAGAAAATTTATAATAAGAATTACATCCCTTTAGAGGTAATAAAAATCTCAGGCACACATGGTGGATAAAACCAAAACATATATGTTTACATGGATTCTATTACATTTAATTTAATGTGTTACGATTTTTTTCTTAATTCCCACTACATCTACCATATTGACCATTAATTAGATGATCCTTTTTGAATTGATCAATTATCTTTCAATGATTTATTAAAGAAAATTTCATCCCCATAAACAATGTGAAGGGTGTATAATAATATATTATGAATTATAAGTTAACCTTAAATAATTATTTATCAAACTAGATTCATTTTTTCCCAAGCATTATATGATTATAATGGGTAAAATTACATTCCCATGCTTAAAATATTGTATTAATTAACCAATCTATGTGACATGAGTTTTATAGGAATCATGTTATTCCATGTTTTAGATATAAATATAATGAGATAGAGTGATTAAAATTAATAATTGGATGAATTAATGAAATAATGGATATCAAAATGAGGACACCTAAATTTACGGATTTTCACAGTCATGAGATTTAAATTTATTAATTAATTTTCATAATTTATATTTAATAAATTAATATTAATGGATTCATTAACATTGTATATTCCTTGTGTAATAATCCAAAATCATATTTTTCAATATTGATATCATTTAAAAACCAAATAATTTCTATATCATAATCAATATATATATTGATTGATATTTAGACATTCCACCATGTTGAATATATATTTGATCATTTTAATGCTCATAAATATTAAAAACCATTTCAAATAATCGATATATTTTTTGAATTCCTCTAATCTTTAATTCCTCCTTTGTGTTAATCCATTATTAGCTTAAAGATACCATGAATGACCATGTTAGATATTATCCATAATTCATGCCATTTTTACCCATGACTACATTCCTCTAATTCTTGTCATGTTATTTTAATGTTGATTTATAGGGGTTGGGAAATTCATGATAAATGGTGCGAAATTCATTACAAATAAAAACGTGGGACTGTTATTTTTTAGTATTAATAAATTTTGTTTATTCATTCATTTTTAATTACATTTTTCTCTTCATAAAAAATGTAAAAATAGGAATGGTTAGTGAAATAGAGTAATCATAAATCACTATAACTAGAAAATTTATTTTTATTATATGTGGTTAGATTTGGGATGTGAGGTGTGTTATAAGCATAAAATTGAATAAGATAGAAATGAAAATTACATTGAAATAATGAAATAATAAAATTAGGATAAGTTTTTTAAGAAGGTTCACAAATCAGTAATTATTCTAAAAATTGACCGTGAAATAAATTTTACTATTGGGGAAGTGGGAGTTGTTATATAAATGGGGATAATATCATTATAAAATTTATTTTTATATCGCATGTTTTAAATAATATATAAACCTACTAATTGTGAAATAATTTTTAGAAATTCCATTTTACCATTGTTGTATAGAGCCAGAAATTTCAAGGAATAATTTTATTTTATAACCATAGATTTTTGTGAGACTGTGGCTTCAGACGACACTTGATTCCATATCCCGGTATTCCTGAAATGGATTTCTGAAATTTAGCTCGGTTACATTCAGTAAACGAACGAGCAAGTTTTTCTATCATTTGATCCATTCCTAGGAATTGAAATATGAGGGTACCAATGAACTCAAATCACCAATAATTGTTTAAGGGGAAGTTATGGCTGCTGCTTTTTAAGCAGGTTGAGAATTAATAGTTGGGGAATTAGTTTAAAATAAATAAAAATTTTAGAAAAATTTTATTTTATAACATTGGATGTTAATACCTCACATGGGAAGTTGTTGGTGGGGCCCACAACCATTCAACTTCCAATGTGTGGATATTTAAAAGGTGGGGCCCACATGATCCCCAAAGATTCACTTTCCCATAATCTCAATAAACCCCCCTTCTTTATGTTTGTTAACACGCCCTCCATAATTGAGACCTCTCACCTCCCTCTCTCCATAATCAATTATGGAAACACATTTAAATCAATTAATTTTAAGAGTATGAATTAATATTAATTGCACAAAACTTCTTTAAAATGGTAGAGCCTTTTTTATTTTAGGTTGACAATATTGGTGGGAGAGCTCTTGAGAGAATTTAGGATGAAGTGTTCTTCTCTGATGAAGAAAACCATTCATCCACGAAGAATGACTCCTCTTCAACAAAGTACACCTCCAATGAAGAACGTGAAGTCACCAACAACGTGAATTCTCTTCGTCTTCCTCCGCGTCATGTGGGGAGATGCTGTTTCCTCCTCAGATTCACTATGACGTGGTAAACGAATCCACATTCCATGACACCGTCATCTATGACGCACGACTACCGCAAAGCTTTTCCAAGGTTATGGGTTGTTTTTTGTATAATGTCCACATATTTGAAATATATCCTTGAACTGGGGCGTTCTTTTATGATGAAATATTGGTTTGAGCATCTAACGTAGAGGGAACAATCTAAAGAACAATTCCAGACCCTCCACTGGTTGTTGTGTGTGGGCGGATTGACCGATGACAACGAAACGGGACCTCCAACTTGTTCTTGATGCGCGGATTGCGTGGTGATGGTTGAATGGGAGGGCAATGGAATTTTGGAGCCTTCATAGTATTGTTCGGGATCCGAGATGACTGTCGGAGCAGACAAAAGTTAAAACGGACCACCAGAGGGACTCCAGTGTCCTAAGGAACCTTGTGGCGGTGCGGATCACCTACGCGGTGATGCCCTCGATCCGATGCGGCGGTGCCCCAACGCGCCACCGGTGAAAATAAACCGTAGCAATAGTCGTGGTGGCAATGTATTGGATATCGCAGCCACGTGGGATCAGCAACAACCGAGGGAAGTGCCAGCTGGCGTAGCCGGTTTCAATTAGAAGCCCCCCCCCCCCCCCGCTCCATGCAACCGCTAGGCCGGCTGCTGGCCGGGCAGTGCCTGCCGCAGGCCAGGGAGCTCCAGCCGTGGGCCGGGCTGCTACCAACCAGGCTGGACCCTAACCCAATTCGGGTCGACCCAATTCGGGCCTACCCAGGGTGTGTTGGGTCGGGTCATACTGGGCCCAAACACACATTTTTCGGACCAGATTCGTTTAAATGCCCATAACATGAGCTATGAACCTCCGATAGACGCACCGTCAGTTCCGTAGGATTCCTTGGATCGATCCGGTCGTTTTGGTATATTACACTCAAGGTTTCAGCAATGTTTGGGTATGGCCGGGTTGGTTTGAACCCGAAAGAAACCATGACCTCAGAGCAGAAAAGTTATAACATAAGGAATGGATGTCCGATTGACATTACTTCAACTACATTTATTTCCTTTTTTTAAGAGAGATATTCTGGAATACTCATCTCGTGTTTCGGATGTCGTTGGAGTATGGTTGGGTTGGTTTTAGATTAAAAACCAATCGGGCCCCTGTATCAGAAAATCCAATAATTCTCATACCAGATGTCAATTTGATAACTTTTGGCGACTTTGGTAATATAATTGAGAAACGATTCCTTTGAGTATACCCCATGGGTGATTGGGGTATAGTTGAGATATGGTCGGTTTGGTTCGTACATGAAACCAACCGGGCCCCTGGAACGGAAAAGCTAATTCCTCACAGACCAGACCTCTGATTGGTGCGCCATATGATGTGTTGAGACCCCTATGATGAGGTGGTCCTTTTAGATACATCTTCATGGGACTTAATGAATCTTTGAGTTTTGAACAGTTGCTTGTGGAGCGGATCCACCCAGAGTCGATCATACGAAGTACGGTGACCTTGTAGTTTGCTGAGACCCGATGACTTCTTGTCCGATTCGATTAAGAGTGACTTGGATATCCTAGTGGGGATCACTACTGTGTTTGGTCGACAAACACATTGTAGAGGAGCTCTACTGTGTTGGGGAGGCAGATCCACGATACTCGACAAGAGGATTAACTCTGTAGGCTATTTGGGGGAGCGCTACTATGTTGGGGCGGCAGACCCATGGCGGGAGGCACTTATGTGATGGGGTGGCAGACCCATGGTACTCGACAGAGGAGGAGTACCTCAACAGTCTAAGGATATTTAGTAGCACCTCGGATTCATGACAGGTCTATTGTGCTCGACAGAGGAGGAATTCTCCAGCAACCGTGTTTTCGACATCATGATTAAAAATCCTAGTTTGAGTAGAGTCAATGACATTGTGTTTTTATAATGATTGATAAGGGTTACTTGATAACATATGTATATTTATGGTCATATACCTAAGAATTGTTATCTATTGAGATATTTTTTTTGTGGGTTATCTTTGTGGATTTAGTGAGACCTTGAGGGTCTCCGGGTCCCTACAGAGTATCATTATACTCACACCTGCACGGGCTATGGCCGCACCTCGTTATGTTGGATGCAGACGACAGACAACCCTGATCAGGGAAGAGTGTATGAGTACTGGATGGTACCCAGAGGTGGACACTCGGTGTGATGACATATGGATCAGACCGATAGACGCGAAGTGCCGAGGAGGACATATGTACATACCCTTCATGTAGGAACCCAGAGGACGATCCAGGAGCTGCTTCACCTTCTAGCGATACTCTTTTCAGTTGTACTTTTCATTCAGTTGTAGTTGTACCATTCTGTTGGGCTTGTATTTCTAGACCCGTTTTACTTTCAGCACTTTTTTAATACTACTTTACTTAGTGTTTGTTTCCTCTTGTACTCTGGTTGTATGTGTTTACGTTTCATAATGTCAATTCTATCTCTTATTATTGGGATTTACACCATTGGTGCTAGTCACCAGTCCCTTGCCTATGGAAAGCAGGCTTGGGGTAGTCACAGAACTGGCCCCGAGGACGGTTCATGACAAATTGGTATCAGAGGAGTCAGTTCTGCTGCTGAACATAGGACTCTGATATTTTCTTTCTGTAAAGCAATAATGTTATGGGTACTAAGTGTTGTTTTCAGATCACGGTGTCTAGTGTTGGTGCGGGTGGCCGAAGTATCCATACAGTAGGGCCCTGACTTCTGATTTCTAACTCATTGCATGAAAACACTGATTGCATGTGTGTTTACAAAAGTTTCTTTTAAATCAGCTCAAACATGGTCAGCTCACCAGGTATAGCCCTTTGATCGTGCAACACCAGTTGCTTTTTCAGGATGTCTTCACGCAGTCAGTCAGCGTGGGTACCAAGTGGAGAGCACAATGATAGCCCACCGAGCAGCCAGGCCTCAATATATGGCCCTATTCTATTTGAGACACCAGTAGAGAGTGCACGACGCTTGAGTGTGTTTCACGTGTTCCAGTGATAGAGGACTCTAATGATTCAAGGTGAGTCGGATTTTCAGATGGCTGGGCACTGGATAGAGTTTGTAGCACGAGATTTACAGTGGCTCTACGCTCTGGTACATCCACTGACTTGATGGTGTACTTTGCTGTTAGTCTCTTTTAGGGAGTATTTGAGAGTTGTTGGAGCCAGATGCTACAATTTTGCGATGATATGACCATCACCTGGGGGAAATTTGAGACTTTTCTCAGGGTGGAGTTTATACCAAAGGCTCTACACTTTAAGCATGCTCAGGAGCTGCTGCACTTTCGTAGTGTTTTTAGACCATAGAGGAGTCTTATGCAGCCGATAGTAAACAAATGACACAAAATTCCAAGAGGACTAGGAAAACAGGTGGGCGACCTCAGGATACAGGTTCGGTTGTGTGAGGCACACGAAACCGAGCCATCCATACGAATGCATGCAGCATGCAGGGTCACTTTTCTCGATACTACCTGACCTGTCCAGGAGATGAGCAGTAGGCAGGGTAGGAACCAACCAAACAGGGGAAGAGGATTTGGTCGTACTTCCAGTTTTGTACGACGCTTCGAGGTGTCGCCACCACCACCACCAGGAGGTCCACACCGACAACAGCGAACATGTGTATATGGGAAACCACAGCTTCAGGCGGCTGAAGCATATGACTATGGAGCTCCGGAAGCAGGTGGACAGGATCAAGACTAGTTCCAGACCTGGAGGCCTTTATTCATGGTGATTCTAGTTTTTGTGTTGTTTTTGTTGTGTTTTCTTTGTTTCTTTGTACTTCGAGATTCATTAATAAAAGACAGTTATCTTTGTGACATTTACTTCCCATTCCTTTTTGAATGGTTGATACTATGAGGTTCCGGTTAAAAATGTTGACTTGACACACACTTGTGAGTTTCCTACTAGGGGAGACCTAGTAAACATGCACTGATTCCGACAACGGGACTCAACCATTTGAGGTTAGAGTAAAGTTTGGATCTCATAGTAGTAGTGTCGAGGCCTTACGACGTCATTCAAGACATGAATAGTATATTTAATGTTAGGATTGACTGTATTAGGTGATGAATGTGGTTCATCAAGAAGATGAGACAAGATTTCTGTTTTTGGCAGAGGAAAAATCTCAGCAGATCATGTATAACATAAACAAAGAAGGGTGGAGATGAGTTATTATAATTGGCTAGTCTCACCATTGTTTTTTGAGCGAACAGTTTATAGTTTACTCTAAACTCTATAGTCTTAGGTGTGTCTTCTCACAGAAGAATCTGAACTAGATATAGCAGTGATGGCTTGAGTTCCTCGCGGACTATGACTTCGTGATAGTTTATACACCATCGAAGGGGAACTTTGTAGCAGATGATCTTATTAGGATATTGGGCATTCAGCTATTAGTAGAGGAGAGATAGAAGATGGACGCGTTTCAGATATCCTTTGTGGATGGTGATGGAGTCAGCACGTGTAGAACCATAGATGGTTCAGGCTACGATGGAGAAGGTGCAGATCATCCAGGAGCGGATGAAGACTGCACATAGCAGACAGAAGTCCTATGTTGAAAGGATACGAGACCTCTATAATTCAAGGGTGAAGACCACGTCTTCCTACGGGTCTCACCTTTATGAGGTTCATGACGATTTGGCTAGGGCGACATGTTATCTCCAAAATTCTTCGGACCATTCCAAGTCCAAAGCAGAGTAGGTGACGTGGCTTACTTCCTGGCCCTTCAACCTCAATTGCACCAGGTGCACGACATCATCCACATTAATCTACTGGGTATATACGTGCACGGCCCTTCACACATCATCGACCACGGGCAACTTGACAGGGATGATGGGGAAACATTCAAGGGGTTCCAGTAGAGATTGAGGATTGACAGGAGTCGGTCCTATGTGGATGGTCGATTCATCTTGTCCACTTTCTCTAGTAGCACGAGAACCTCGAGGATAGAACCTGGATGTGTGAGCATCCGTTGCGTTCTTAGTACCACATTTGTTTTCCTGGTGTGGGTTGATGTTTTACGGGGACATAAAGCCCTAAGGTGGGAGTATTTTAAAGACCTTGAAATTTCAAGGAAATTTGTTTTCTTAAATACCTTGGATGTTTATGAGACTGTGGCTTCTTACGACACTTGATTTCGAGGCCTGGGGTTCCCAGAATTAGGTTTCAAAATTAATCTCGGGTACGTTCAGTAAACAAACGAGCGAGTTTTTCTATCTTTTGAACCGTTTCTCAGAATTGAATCTTGAGGGTACCGATCTTCTCGCAGCACCAGTAATTTCTTAAGGGGTCCATTACCGCAGTTTCATTTTAAGAAGGTTGATAATTAATAATTGTGTAATTATTTTAAAATAAATAAAATTGTTTCAAGAAATTCATTTTATAATATTGGAAGATAATCCCTCCCATGGGAAGTTGTTGGTGGGTCCCACATCAATCCAACTTCCCATCTGTGGATATTTGAAAGGTTGGTCCCACACGATCCCCAACCATTCGCCATTCCCTAAAATCCTTAAACACCCCTTTTTTTGATTGTTAACTCCCCCTCCATAAATGATACCTCTCACCTCCTTCTCTCCCTAATTAATTATGCAAACAAATTTCAATCAATTAATTTGAAGAGTTTGAATTATTTTGAATTACACAAATCTTCATAAAAATTGGAGAGCCTTTTTTTATTTTGGGTTGGAAATATTGGTGGGAGTTCTCTTGGGAGAATTTAGGAGGATGTGTTCTTCTCTAACGAAGAACACCATCCTTCCATGAAGAACGACACCTCATCGATGAAGAATGCCACCAATGAAGAATTGGAAGTCACCAATGTTGTGAATTCTCTTATTTCTTCCTCCGCGTCATGTGAGGAGATGGTGTTTCATCTTCTGACGCACTCCGACGTCCTCAACGAATCCACTTTCCGTGACACCATCATCCACGACGAATGACTACTGTGAAGCTTTTCTAAGGTAGGGGTTTTTTATTGTATAATTTCCATGAATTTGAATTATATCCACAAAAAGGGGTGTTCTTTTATGATTAGATATTTTATTGATCCTCTAACGGGGATGACACGGACTAACAAACAAGTCTGGACCCTCCGTTGGTTGTTGTCTATGCGCGGATTGACAGGTGATGACAAAACGGGACCGAAAACATGTTCTTGATGCACAGATTGCGTGGAAATAGGTTAAAGAAATGGAAATGGTGTTTTATAGCCTTAGAAATAATGTTTGGGACCCGAGATGACCGACGGTGAAGATGGAAGTTAAAACAGACAACCGGAGCGACTCTGATGGCCCGCAGAACGTTGTGGTGGCGCGGGTCGTCGGCACGGCGGTGCCGGAGACCGGAGGTGGTGGCTCCCCAGTGCACTAACAGGGAAAATCCGCCATGGAAACAACTGCAGTAGCGATGTGGCAGATCCTACAACCATGTGTTATTTGTGACAACTGAGGGCGGCGCTAACTGGCACCGCCGGTTTCAATTAGTATGGGCCCCCCATCCCCTCCCCCCGCTCTGCACAACTGCTCAGCCAGGCTGGTCGGGCCGCACCGGCGGGTCCGTGCCGCACCTAACTAGGCTTGAACCATAGCCCAGACGGGTCGGCCTGGTTCGGGCTGACCCAAGGTTGTTTGGGCCGGGTCAGACCGGGCCCATACCCCCCTTTTTCATACCAGATTCGTTTAAACGCCCATAACATGTGCTAAGGACCTCCGATTGACGCACCGTCAGTTGCGTAGGATTTCATGGATCGATGTGGTTGTTTTGGTATTTTACACTCAATGGTTTTTCAATGTTTGGGTTTGGCCGGGTTGGTTTGAACCCAAAACCAATCGGGCCCTCCGAGCAGAAACACTTATAAGTTAAGGACCGGACATCCGATTGATGTGCAATAAATTACGTTGGTTAAATTTTTCAAAGAAGGTTCTTTTTGTAAAACCTTTATCGAGGTTTAGATGTATTTTGAGTATGGTTGGGTTGGTTTTAGTTTAAAATCCAAATGGGCCCCTGGAACAGAAAAGCCAATAACTCTCAGACTAGATGTCTGTTTCATTAACTGTCAGCGGTATTGGTAATCTCGTAGAGATATTGTTCCTTTGATTATACCACATGGGAGTTTAGGGTAGAGTTGAGATACGGTCAGGTTTTTTCATACACAAAACCAACGAGGCCTGTGGAAGGGAAATGTTAATAACTCATAGACCGGGCATATGATTGACGCATCATCTATTGTGTTGAGACCCCTATGACGAGATGTTCCATTGAAATACTTCTTACTAGGACATTGTGACACTTGGTGTGTAAAATAGTACCTCGTGTAGAGGATCCTCTCGAAGACGAGAATACAGAGTACAGTGACCTTGTAGTTGGCCGATACCTGATGACTACTTGTCCGATTCGATTCGGAGTAACATGACTTTCCCAGTGGGGATCACTACTGTGTTTGGGAGACATACCCATGTTGTAGGAGCGCTATTGTGTTGGGGTGGCAGACCGGCGGTACTCTATAGGATGAGTGCCTCTATAGGCTATTAGGGTGAGTGTTACTATGTTGGGGCAGTAGACCCATGGCGGGGAGCACTATTGTGTTGGGGTGGCAGACCCGCGGTACTCGATAGAGGATTAGTACCTCAGCAGTCTAAGGTTAGTGAGTAGAACCACAGAGTCGATACAAGACTACTATTATCGACATAGGAGGATATCTCTCGCAAACTTGTTTTCGACATCAGTATTAAAAATCCTAGTTTGTGGTGTGTCATTTACCATGTGTTTTCCTCATGAGTGAGAGGGTTAGTTAATAACATAGGTTTATGTATGGGCATATAGCTAAGCAAGGTTATCTGTTGAGATCTTTTTTTGTGGTTTATCATTGTTGGATTTAGTGAGACCTTGAGGGTCTCGGGGTCCCAACTGAGTATCGTTATACTGACACCTGCACAGGCTATGCCTGCACCTCATTGTGTTGGATGTAGATGACTGACAACACTGATCGAGGTAGAGTGTATTAGGACTGGATAGTACATGGAGGTGGACACTCGTAGAGACGGCATACGGAGAAGACCGATAGACGCAGAGTGCTAAGGAGGACAACATTACCTACCCATCAGGTAGAAACCCAGAGAATGATCCATGAGTTACTTTACCTTTCAGCTGTTGTCTATTAAGTTGTACTTTTCTTTCAGTTGTATATATACCTTTCTTTTGGACTTGTATTTCTGGCCCATTTTTACTTTTAGAACTATTGTTATTCGACATTACATAGTGTTTCCTTCCTCTTGTACTCTGGTTTTGTGTGTTTACATTTCCTAAAGGTAATGCCTTACCTTTTTATTAGGATTTACACCTTTGGTTCTAGTCTCCTGCCCCTGGCCAATGGAAGACTGGATTGGGGTAGTCATGGCATGGGCCCCGTGGATGGGTCGTGACAATTTTTATGACATAGAGTCATTAGAACCAAAAATTCAAAGTCATATTTGTTTTTATTATCAATTTTTTTTTAAAAGTGGGGAAATTTGTTCATTTAAAATAATACAGATATGGAATATATTCATATGATATTATCATATCTACATTTTAATTGAAACAATACAAATTAGAGATAATATAAAATAGTGATATAAATCATAATTTTGAATCGGTAATTAATATTTATTATGAAATATGAAATAATTATTAGAGAATTTACACCATTTAAAAATAGTAGATTTGAAAATTACCTAGTTAATTTTTTATTTCAATATTGAGATATTGAAATGATATTTTATGTGGAATTTGAAAATTTTATTTGACATTTATATTTTTTTGACATTATTTATTTTATATTTGAATAATAGTATCATTTTTACCTTTGAATGTTATGTTTGAGTATAAAGCATGATGAAATGAATTTCTTAGGTATGGGGGTATTTGAAAATTTGTTGATTGATTTCATTGATTTATTAAATTATGGGAAATATTGAATGTGATATGAAATGGTCCATAGATAATGATGAATTATTGATTTTGACTATTTATATAATTAAATTAATAATGATTGTTATATTTTTATTGATTTTTTGATGTTTTGTTCCAATGTTTATCTATTTTTAGGTGGTAAAAGATACAACCTATCCATTGATCAATAAATCATCCAACTACCATTCCACGTGGAAAGCCTAATAAGGTCCTCCATGCACTAATTCAAAGTGGGAATACATGTTGTGATTTGGGGATTTGAGACCAAAGATAACTGTTTGTGTTGGTGGTTCATAGCATGTGTGGTCCACACATTTGAGCCACGACCAATGTGTGTGTTTGTGATGAAATATAAGAGGCCTTCATTCTTTTTTGGATTTATATATGTGTATTGTTGGAGTTTTAAATTAAATTATCTCTGAATCATCAATATGTTTTTATTTGGGATACCATTTTCCCAGTTACATTTCATTTTATACAATAATGATAGTTTTCCGCCCAAACACTACTCTCCCCACACATAGATATTACATACCATCTTGATATAATAAATAACCTTAAATGAAATCATATAACCATTTCTTCATCATATTTATATCCACATATGGTGTCCTGAAGAACATGACTCATTATCACTCAAAATTTTCAGCACCTATCATTTCCCTAGAACAACACACAACCCTCATCCAACAACCATGAGAAATTTTTTTGTTTATCGGATCACTGAAATATTTCGATGAAAGGAATAAGAATATGGGAATATGATGACCAATGAATATTATCAATGGGATCGAGAGATTATGAGGATATTAATACAAATAATACATCTATCATAGTATTGATGTCATCCATGGTACAAAAAGGCAAATATTTTATAATAATCGGATCAAGGAATTTCTTGATTAAGAAACACTAAAAATTATTGTAGGTAATGAAACCATATATTCCTTTATTTATGGTTCCAAAAATCTATAATTCAATGATAATGTGTAATTTTTTTAATAATATTTCTATGGAATTCATAATATTATTTTATTTTTTATTTCATCATTATAAATTTTATAATATTTTATATTTAATATTATTTTTTTCATAGAATAATTATTCAAAATTAAATTCATTCCCACCACCACATCTATAAATATTTACGATTCATAAATTTATATTTGTTTTTGTTATATTACTATAATTTATATTTGTAAATTTTTTAGGATAAGAATATTTTTTTGATTTGTTATAAAATAGAGGTTTATAAATTTTAATTACTCTAATTTTTTTTTGTAGAAAATAAATTATATTTTTTGTAATATGGAAGGTATAACTAATATAACCATTTAAAACCATAATTCAATAGGACCAACTAATTTTTACGGTGATGGTTATGTATATTGGAGAGAGTGGATGAAGAGTTTGGTTATTATTAGTAGTTTTTTTATGTTTTAATTAATACTAGTAATAGAAATGAACGTTTAGAATATTATTACTTGAATAAATCAATAAATGTCTTAATACCAACTCAATTATATATAATAAAACACTCATATATGTTTTATGACTCCAAATATATTCAATCATATTTCATTTGGTGATGCTGCAAATAATATTTAAAAAATTATTGGAGTAACACACCATGACTATACTATTGATATTAAATTAAGAATATATATTTTCCCTAAATATTATCAATACTTTTAATTTATACATGGAGCATAAATTGATTTATTTCATCAATTATATATGTCAATTATACAATATTTTAATGTCCCTGGGCATGGAATATATATTTGTTGTAGTATTTGATTATTAAAATATAAAAAACTTTCCTAATGAGTGGGAACTCAAAACAACATCAACGGATGCAGGATCAGAATTACAATTCACACTCATGATGAAATAATTGTTACCCTTATGAAATATTACTCAATATTAATAAGGAATGATTAAAATATAAAAATGAAGAGTCGATGTGTTTAATTTGAAACTCCATAAAATGTATTTTTTAGTCATTCTATTGGAAACGTTTTGATATCCTCTAAGAATATGAATTTTGTTATTGAATCATATTTTACTCTATCTTAATATACTATAAATGAGATAGAAAATCTCTGTTAGAAGGATGAACAATAATATTTGAATAAAAAACATTATATATTGAGAAAAAAAAAAATAGATTGATAAAAGTGACATGAATGAATCTATTGGAGTTATTTTTTTAATTTATGAAGTTAGCTCTCATTCAGAAATATTGTTTTAATTTTAGAGGGATAGATAAGAAATAGAGGAAGTTCGATATAAATTATATGATGTACTACATATATAAGAGATAGAATTATTTAAAATGATATAAAACATGGAGGGAATATATATTAGATTGTTCATAAAATAATTCATTATAAATTAAATGTTTTGGAAAAATATATTTTTTCCTCTATTGAAAAATTATAATTTTAAATATATATCTAACGGCTGTTGTTTATCCTCTTTATTAACTATCAAACCAAAAATTAAATGAAAATTATCTTGTTTGAAAAACTTTTAAAAATAAAAAAACATATAATTAATAATTTTACATAAAAAAATAAAAATATTATACTTTACCTAGTTGTAATTAAGTATCAATGTTTTCGAATATTAATTAAGATGAAATTTGTAAAATATCTAAAAATCATGTCAATGATCAATAATAACATATGAATTCAAATTTAAAAATATGTTCTCGTACTATTGAGATATTACATATTTCTAACGATCGTGATGAAAATAAATATTTTTAAAAAATTATATTAATATGACATCAATCATATGTTTATAATAAATATAGGTTATAAGATTATTTTTTTACACACATTTAAAAAACAGCTACTAATGACGATAATATAATTTTTTTATACTAAAATATTAAATATCTAGATTGAATAATATTTCTCATTGTTTAACTATAAGAATGAAAACATTTATATAATGTATGAACATGTTTTTCATCATATAAACGTTAAAAAATTTGGATTTAATAATTAAAATAATATTATTAGCATTAATTTTTGTTGAAAATATTTATCCATTTTGAAAATAATGTCAATGTGGTGGAACATATATAAATTAATGTACATTCAATAATATTTTGATATTGTTTTTTATTAATGATTAAATTTCAAAAGAAATTTCATTTTCTCAATTTTTTAATGTTGGATAACTGTGGAAAACTATGATTTTATTTTCTGACAATATAAGACCGAAGAAGGATTGGGTTCTTGAAATCAAAATTTTTTTATTTCAATAAATCCATGAATTTTTCGTCAAAGAAAAAAATATAAATATGTTTATTGGTTTATCCAAACATATTACTACCATTAATTATTTCCATAAGAATATTGTAAAGATAAATTGTGTAAACGTAATATTCAAAGATAATGATAATTGAGATATTTTTAGTATATATAAGGTTGTTATTTATTTGATATGGTTTTATTTCTAATGTTCTATTTATTATTTTACTTAAGAACATATATATATATATATATATAATATTATTACCTAACTAATTGTATGTTGTGAAATTCTGGAATCAAAAACACAATGTCCACTACTCTAACCATGAATTTATTCTTTCATCTAATTGGAATGGGAATGTTAAAATCGTTTACAATGAATACCATTGAATGCATGATAAATTATAATTTATTGAAATGGAATATAATCATTTGATATGGAATAAAAAATCTTAACATTATAAAATTATAAAAAATAATAATTTTTTTTCGGAAAAAATGACTATATAAATATATACCATTATTAAGTTCTAAAAAATAATGATTATGTGATCCTTTCCATTTTTAGGGAACATATTACATGGATTATATCTATTACTATGTTTTGAAATTTTGTGGATTTTAATTTATTTTTTATGGACTTATTTTTTCATACAGACAAGGGAAGTATTGGTTTCGAATACTAGGTATATGTTTTAGGTGATTATTACAACATATATATTGGAATCTATTTCATTTTAAGAAGTAATGATGAATTTTTTTAGTTAATTTATTTCTAAAATTATTAATGACTAAAAAATATCTTTAATAACCTTTTAATTTAGTTATGATGGAGAATTTGTAATTTCATATATTAAAATTTCATTTTTCAAAAAAGTTAATATTCAAATATTTTCTTCAACATGATCTCTAAATCAAAGTGGTGATGTCAAATGAATAAATATATTTCTTCAATATATTTATAGATATATACAGTATGAATAATCACATGATAAATATTTTTTGGCTGATGTGGTTAGTACATCATATTATATTATAAAAATACATTTAATTAAACATTTTGTTAATTAAAATCATTACGATTTTGAAAATTGAATGAATCCAAAAAATTCAAACTTCAATGTTTTTAGGAATATTATTCATCTCTAATACGATATATAACATTATTATACTTTTAGAAAAAATGGATGAATAAATATTTTTAGGTTCTTACACAAATCGAATGGCTTATAGATTTTGTAAAAAGAACTCAGTTACTATTAATGAAATAGTACATGTTATGTTTTATTTAAATGGTATTTTTTAAAAAATATCCCAAAATATATATTCAAATTTTATCAATAAAACTTATTTTAATCCTACATTTTAAATTTCTTCTCATGGACGACAACTAATGAATATATTTCAATAATTTGTTATCAAAATTAATCTAAATGTGTCTTTGATTATTAGAGTTCTAAAAATTAATGAAATAATGCGTTTCCTAGGAATCTACTCTATAAAAATATCATTGGTGATTTATATCATTTATTTAGAAATATATGAACATTTTGAAATTAAATTGAAAATATAGAGATATTAACTCAATTCAATCCCATGAATCAAGATAAGGCTTTAGGTTATGAGGATCAAATAAATATAAATCAAGATTAAATCAATGTTCTTAAATGATACCATGTTTTTAATTTTTTTAATATTCCTATTGAACTTATATAAATAGGCTAAACTGTGTTTTCAAAAACAAATTTAATGAAAATCAAAAAAATTTCATAAATAATGACATTATTGTTAATAAGGGTCATAATAAATATGAAGAAATAGAATATTTAGAAACATTATAACATATATAAATACTATAATGAATTTTTATACATCCATATTATATAACATTTTTAATTTTATAACTATTTTAAATGGATGTGAAGTGTCACTTAATTAATTTGTTCATTTATCAGGATGTTTATTTAAAACAAAAAAATGTTTTTTAATAAATTAATCATCGAAATAATGTTTATAAATACATTATTTATTATTATGGATAATAATATATTTCCTAAAATATGGTAGGATATGTTTATAGGATTTTTTTATAAAACAAATTTCATAATGGTGTCTTGGATCCAAATTTTTTTACAATAAATTAAATAACATAATATTATTATAAAAACATGTTTGTGATGAATTTATATTTCATAGAACAGTAATTCCTTCAACAGATTGTTTCTAAGACATTGTTAAATATAATGTTTAAATGACTATGAAGAGTGAGTTATCATAGATTATTTTTTTTCAAATATCTATAATTCCAGAGGAAACATTTATATCTAAACATAATTTTATGAAATATCTTATTATGAAATTTTGTTATGAAAACCCTAAAACTACTAGTAATTTAACAAAATTACAAATATATTATATATTTATGTTACTCATAATCTAGTATATCAATATAATTTTAGAGGTGTGATTGGATGTGTACAAGAAAAACTGTTTATTTGGATTTAATGCATCTAGTATTCTTATGAATGATTTCATGAAAATCCGATACAGTCTCAACATAATTTTGTAAAAATAAATTTTCATTAGAAAAATAAACTTTGGATCTAGGATTATTTAACACTTATGGAGAGGATTTTGATCAAATAATTAATTTATATGATGAAATTTGTGGATGTACATTTTATTATAATAGAACATCTATGACATGACATTTTATTAGGAGAAAATTTATTTTATTAGTTTTGTAAGAAACATCACTAGACACAAACTTCATTTTGTGAATCCAAATATGTTGTAGATGGATGTTTTAGCTATTGTTTTATTAATGAAACACACACTCATTGACAATGGAGTAATATTTACTAAATATAAAATATTAATTTATAATAATTGTTACATAGAATTAATTATAATGACAACAAAATAACTCAAATAATATGAAAATAACCATTAGACATCAATACATTTAGGATGAAACACAAAATGGATATATCATTTTACAATTCATTGGTATATAAGAAGAGTATGATGATAGATTTTATAAACATACATATTTTATATAGTGTTGAATAAGTTAAATAGAATCATGGAATTATCTATATCAAATTATTATTAAAAAATAATTTTTTTGAAAAATCCATATATTTATGTACTATTTCTCCAAGCGGTAGTAGATATGGTTTTAGATTTATATAATTTACATTTTATATAAGTTCATGCTTCCTAAAAACAATTAATTTTTTATTTTTTAGAATATATAGTCATCTTATTTGTTTTTTGTTTTCCTTCTAAAAAGAATCCATTAATATGAAATTATTTGGATTAAAATTTTATTATAAAATTATTTATTTCATATTTAAAATTTGTAATAACTATTTCAATCCAATATGTTAAATAAATTATAATGTTAAAATTCTCCTCTTGTGAAAATATTTACTATATCTTCCAGAAAATACACATATTATAGAATTTATGAACATAAAATTCTACAGAAAAATGGTTTACACACTCTGAAGTCATAGTTATTCTATAAAAGGTATTCATATTTTATGTTTCCACATTAATTCAATAATAATGTTTAAGATTCTTAACGATCAAGACAATTTTTTTAAAAAAAAATTTATATTACAAACTTATAAGGATTTTTAGCCAAGATATTAATTACCGAATTAATTATTTTATAAAAACAATTTAGAGTTCATATTTTATTATTAAAAAACTTATTTTTAAATAAATATCATTTCATATGAAATGTATATTCAATATCAAATGTTTAAATGTCATTAATTAAAAAATTCACCTTCATGCATATATTAGGTTGGGTTATCCCTATCCCTAAATCAGTTCATATATATTATTCACCCAAATATCTTCACTTGTTTAATATCATAAAAATAATTTTACATTAATTAGACAACCCGAAAAAGACTCTATAAAATGGCCACATATGATTAAATAGAAAAAGTGTTATTTTATGGAATCCCAAATTCAGATTCCACTTTATGGGATCCCCAATCACGCTCGGCCACATGTCTTTAAGATAATCTACTTGGATTCTAGTTGCTTTTGGATAGTAGGTATATCATATGGTTTTTCTATTAGGATATTATTCCATTATTATCAACGTGTAGAAAAATAAATCATTATTAATATAGGTAAATAGTAGAATAAATTTAATTATGCCGAGGGAATAGTGGAATATAAAGACAACATTAATAGTAACAAAAATAATTGATGATATTTAAAAAACTGATGATACATCATTTCAATAGAAAACTAGAAAATATGGAGACACGATTGTAGTAATAACTTGTTCCACATAAGTATCAAGGTAATAAATGACCGTCCCAAGCATTTGGGGCTCTAACTCGGTCATATACTATGATAATCTATAATAAACATCAATAAATAATGTGTTTTATGTTGAATGATTCCTTCTATCCAAACATTTTATGATGTCATATATTCTGGGTACCAAATGATTCTAGGAGAGTGTGTGAGGTAAATCATAGTGGTCTACCACCAACAATGTATATACAATACATCCCATGTAATGGAAATGTTGTTGTTTGGAAGCAAGAATATATAATGTAAAGAATCCCAATGTATCTAAATACCAAAGTATGTGCATCAACCCATGACATGGTTATGAATATAACCAATTGACAACATGATTATTAATGGTTTATAAATAACTATCATGTTAAAATGGTGAAGGATTTGTGTTATGACTAGGAAACCTATAATGGCATATAATAATTATATTATAAGGTAATTACATAGGAATAAAAGTCCTCGAGGGTATCCAACACCATAAAAACTATATCATGACAATGGTTAAGTG
Organism: Viscum album; assembly: GCA_963277665.1. NCBI lineage: Eukaryota > Viridiplantae > Streptophyta > Magnoliopsida > Santalales > Viscaceae > Viscum > Viscum album. Next base: position 1,778,897,005 of record OY728121.1, on the reverse strand, counting down.
TGTAATCTAAGGATAATATCCTATGTAATACCATAACAATATGCCTACTGATTCCAAGGAGATCATATAAGGTAAAATGATGTTACAAAATATTTATGTCTGATGTGCTTTAACCATGGAACCTACATGACAATGTTGGATCCATGGAGTGTATATCATAATTCATATGATAATACATAAGGTATTTCACTATTTCATGTAGGGTATAAAAATAATAGGCAAGGATCGGGATCCAGGTGGGTCTCAGCCTATGAACACAATATCCCTGAATAAAAATGGGGTACTATGTGCTAATGGACATCCCCTATATGAATCTAAGGTGATCTTGAGTCATGTAATTATTTTTTAATTATTATGTCATGTAATAGTTAATTTGATTCAAGAATTATATTTCATTATTTTGATAATGTCAGGTATCATGAAAACATTTAATCATGTCATAATTAATCAATATGTCTAATTGGTTCAAACCTTATATATCATTTGTGTGATTGGGCCACGTAGTATGACACCATTATTAATTCCACATAATGAAAATTTTATAATTAATCTATTTTACTCTACTATGTATTAATGTGTTATGTTGTGCTACAAACATGTAACCTATTAATCATCTACAATAATTCTTGTCAAGTCACATACTTAGTGTTCATGGAAATTTCTATTTCACATTTATTTATCAATTAAAACAATTATGTTAGGCAGGTCAAGTGGTATGTATAAATGGTACATTCCATTCTTAAAATCAGAATAAATCAATCCATTTAATATAGAAAAACATACCCTTATAAGGATCAAGCCAAGTCACACCCAAAAATCGCTCAACCATGTCAAATAATAAAAACCAAATTGTGGCATAACATCCAACATTGGATGGATGGAGTTGTGGGAATAACCTCCTACTATTAATCACATATATAGAATGACCATACTGGTATGGTTGTAATGATAATTTATTGTAATATAAATAAAATAAATGACAGTCGATGAAATTAGTGGTCCCTAGACAAAATTTCCAAAATAAACAAACATGAGGAATGATTAATAAACAACCCAACATAGGCTTCTTTGACTCTCCTCCTCTTTTATGGGCCCTTTTTTTTCTGATCAGTGTAGATCTAATAAAAGGAAACAAATTCTAACATCTTTATAAATAGGAAGAGAGAAAGAGAGAGGGTGAAAAGTTAAAAAAGACTCAAATAATTACTTTTTCACATCCAACATGATGTACAAAATCTTGATTGGATCCTAGATGAAAGAGATATTTCAATACCATGATAGTTCCTTAAACAAATCCAATTTAAAAGATAAGTAGTTTGATCCCAAAACAACACATATTAGGTGAAAGAAGGAGGGTTAATATATAATTAATGGATAATTTGATAAATTTCAAAAAAAATCATCTGAATGGATAGACGAAATGGTATGAAAAAACCAAAAAAACCATGCATAGTTTCCTAGGATGAAGGGGAACATGCATAGTAATAATTCATGACCATGTGCCAACCATGATATATGGTTATCTCTGAAAATTTATATTCATATGTTTAGAAAGTTTGTGTGACAACCACACAACATGGCCAGTTTCCCCATATAGTATGATTTTTGGATTTGAACATGCTCTGGACACCCCTATTAACATTTCATTCTCATTACACATCCATATCAGGTCCAAAATAATGATTTATATTAAATTTTATGGATCCATAACTGAGTGAAAAACTGGGTTCTTATAATCATATAACCATAAAAGAACTCTTCCTTGAGTTCATCATTTAGGTGTGGTGAAACACTATATGAGGAAAATTATAGCCACTGAGCACAGATATCATCCTCTCACCCTCATGTCTCATCCTATATGTGACCATGTTTCCATATCAATCATAATATAGGGACATTCCATCCACAGAGAACCTTTTTGATCTGGTTGATGATGAGTAGTAGATACTCATTGAAGTTAGAATCATCATCTAAGTCGACTTCCTCGGGATAGAAGGTATGATATGGTTCTGCAGGATAATAGAAAATCATTACAACATGAACGAAATTGTGAATAGAATAGTAGTTCTATGGTTTTTTAACTGATAGGCTACAATCTTAAATCACTATAGAATAAAAAATGTCCCAACATTACAAGTACAATGTTTATCTTGCTTCTATAACTGTCTATTCCCCATCCTGGGTGATACCGGATGAAAAATTAAATCCTCATCCTCTAACTCTAGAGGCCGTCGATGATGATAAACATAATAGTTTTGTATAGAAGTGGAAATAGTCACATGCTTCATAATTTTCTATGTGAGATTCGAAGACACATAAATTAGAAGATGACCCAGTAGGGCTACATCACCTTCCTCTGGAAAGAACTTGGGTAAATGATAGATCCTACCATATAAGTACTCAAACAGAGGCATTTGAACTATGGTCTAAAAGATGTTATTAAAGTTGTACTCGATGAGATGAATATTCATTCTCACTAGAACAACCTAAATCCAGGAATGATGGTCAAAATATATTCCCAAGAACATGTATCATCCATTTTTATTGTCAATCGACCTAAGCATGAATTGATTTTCAGAGAATCAACTGTGTTCACATGTCCCACATCAATTCCGTCCAGAACCATGACGTGAAACATACTTCCCTATATGAAACGATATTATGAGGGTCCCTGTAGAGTCGTATGATTTAGTGAACATATCTTTTTCTCAAATCATCCACCCAATCAATGACTACACATATATCCTCTCTACCCACTGGAAACCTATGTATTACAACAAAAAAATCCATGAAAACATATACCCATTTTCATTATATAATTTTATGTTGTTGTAATAAGACCACATGACTCTAGTACTCTACCTTCACATATTGATACAACAAACACATTATGACAAAACATGTTATCTGACATTTCATCCTAGGCCACCAATACTAGTGTCACATATCTTGATTCATCATTGAGATTCCTATATGAACGGTAATTTGAGATGTGTGGGGCCATATCGTCAACTCGTACATAATATATATTGGAACAAATTTTCTCCATGCAGGCACATAACATAGTCTCTATCCATCGTACAATATGAATGCATGTAATATCCAAGAATAATCTCATTGGGAACCAAACCATTTTGATCTAAAAACTGTCTACTAGTCACCTTTTGATCGATGGAAGAGTTAATTATCAAGGATGAGAGATAATACTACACATGAATATCATGATAATCTAGATTCATCTCAGAATATAAGACTATTCACATATACTTGTTATTGGCTTCCTAAACGACATGTGTTTCAGTTTTCCATCATAGTGCATCTTCTACTACATTTCTCTTCCTAGGTGTATATAAAAATTCAAAATCAATGGAATGTATATTGTAGACCCATCAGTGATGATTAATGTTCAATTCATATAGAGATATGATTTATAATTGAGGCTATTTTGTTATGTGTAGACTACAAAGCACTCACCTAATAGATATTTTCTCCAGCAATGAAAAGGGAGGACAACTTATGCAAGAATAAGGTCGTGCGTCGGTAATTTTTCTTAGGAGGTCTCACCTTCTATAATTTGTATGCATGAACTATTTCCTCCTACTTTATAAATTCTCCATGGATGATTACTGATGCATCAAAAAAACAATATAACCTATATAAGGAATTGGAATAATTTTAAAAGATGCTAAGTTGAGACAACATTTCATTACATAAATGGAATTCACACAAGCATTTGACTACTAAAACCATACAAACAACATTTTAATACCAATAAATGGTGAAGAAAGGTGGAAAATGTATTGTATGAAGCCACAGTAATATCCATATATCCCAAATAAACTCCATATATCAAACAAATTCTCAGTATTCTACAAGGAAAAAATATCATTATCATTTTCTATGACAATAAATACACCTGATTTTGGGATAATATTTATGAATAAGTGAAATTTATTGATCTAGAAGTGGCACATAACCAAAATGGTGTAAAGAAAATGATATCTTTGATTACACTGAATCATCTCAAGTTGTTTTCTTGGTTTTAAAAAGATTGATAAATCACTAATATTTCGTCCTAAAAGAAAATGAACAAAGAATCTAAATTGGGATGGAACACCAAATTAATCATATCGATTAAAATAGTGGGATTATTTATAAGATAGAATGGAATAACATGGTACAAATACTGACAATACCAACTAATGAATGTTAATCGTGGTATGTATGATGGTATTACGTGTGCCTAATGAAAACCTAATAAATTTTCAATGTTAAAGATGTCCTTTGGTCATCAAATCTAGTTGAAGAGATCATCTATTCAAGGGCATAGATATTTGTTCTTGACCGTATACTTGTTCAAAATTCTGTACTCCACTCATAGACATGAAATTCCATATAGCTTCATGTAAAAAAAATGGGAGAACATCCAAAGGGTGTACTATTATATATAAATCCATTGGATTCTAAAGCCTCTAACATTTTCTTATGTTCAAGATGCTCTGTGAGTAAAATCCTGTATGGATGAATAGACACTGGGGATCCTCCTATAACTAGTTTGATTATAAACTATACCCCCCTTGAAGAGGTAATCCAGAAATGTCGTCGGATTAGTCTTCCATGAAATAATCGAATACTATAGTGAAATTTTCATGTTATAAACTATGAACCTCCATTATGAAATTTTCAATAAAGGGAGTCAATACACCTAGATCCAGATGTTATGGTCACGAGATACCATACTAGGCATCTCACTCAACATTATATAGATAACATCTACTCTATAGTGCAACAAACAATACCCTTCAGTTATATATGACTATAAATGAATGATACAGAACAAACCAATCAATCCAAATAATGACATCAAATCCTATCATCTCAATAACAGATAGGGTTCATAAGAAGAGGTAGCTACCTTTCCCATTGGGTAAATCCATACATTGGTGTATTCCCTCAGTTCATACATTATGTGACATATGTAGGTTCCTTACAACATAGTAATACTATAATACTAGGCTAATAAATTCCACGATAAATATAGAGTAAAGAGAACTTTATGTACTTTAATAAAATTTATATGATAATATAGTATATTCTCCATGAATAGTATCATGCACTGTAGATGGCCACGTTGCCTGATCCTTGGGTACAGACTATAGCGAAATAAATTTTCTTCATCCATGACCCTATGCAACAGATGGACTACCCCGATCATAACTGCTCTATAGGTGCTTTTATTTATCAATGTTCGATCTTCCACAGCCATGACCTTCTCACCTGCCTATCCTTTCAGTGATATTCCAAATCCCCTCATATCGTAGTGTGAATGAACCTAATCTGGATAGTGGGGTCGGTGTGGATCTATTTTGACTAAAGTAATGTGGATTGGTCTTAAATAAATTCGTGTGATTCCCTAAACATTGGTTATCCAGAAACTCCAATGGGTATACATTACATAAGTGAATCAAATTAATTCATTGTCTACAGAGATGACACTCTATAGAGCTATCAAAATAGGCACTCTGGTTGTAACTACCCAAATGATAATCCCTAAGGGAACATTTCCAACAACTAGATAAACTAGTGTCCTACAGTAACAATGAATCTCTATAGTAGGTACAATTTATGTCCCTCGGGTTTTTCTCAATGATAAGATTAGCATTGATTACATTTTAATAGGTAGGAAGGTGAATGTCATACAACTGCATACATATGGAATAGTGGATCTCATCCTCAATGTGTCTCGACCACTATAAAACTTCACCGATTAGAATAGGTGAAATTATCTGTAAATCTGTTAACTGTGAAGAATATTTCATTACAGACCTAGAACCCAACACGAGATTATTAAACTCTCTAGCTCATTCAATTATCAGTTTTTGCAGAAATAACTAAACTTATAAGGTCTCCTGGAAAATAACAAAATATCATGAATTGATGATGACCTCATTGGGATGTTGAATCCCACCAAGAAATGTATGAACCTAAAAACTTGTATGTTTAATTTTTTACCCAATGCTCGAAGGGAGTTGGAAAATCCTCAATGAATGACATGGCGTCCTTTAGCCAATGCTCAGTAACCTGCAGACCATCATCCAATGAAAATGTAGGAGGATGATTTTGCAATAATTCTTGAGTCAAACCAACCATTGTAGGATCAAGACATTGACCACTATATGTGGACTCTGTTAGACATTATAAACTATCATGAACATTGGAATCAGTGCTGATATATTGTACAGTAGGTGGGGCATTGAGTTACACTCTTGGTGGCAAGAGTGTTGGCTCGTGGTGCAAAATATCTGGAGAATGACCATTTACACCCTCATGGAATACGATTACTGGAATTCATGATAGTATCTATCTATAAATACCAAGAAAATTCCTTAGAACATGATTAAGAAGAATGATAACATTGCCAGAGGATTCTGAACAAAGTAAAGATCACAACCCATGGTATACTACCCAAACTACACGATTTAAAAAATATTCATTGACAACTGATAATGTTTATGTTTCATTAATTTAACATTGAATTTCAAGGTTCACTCAATTAAATTTTCTATAAATACATGAAATGATATGGATGTGGAAACAATTCATTTTGAATTTCAGGATTCACATTATAATGGATAGCCATTTTCGGTGAATCAGTTCACATACACCTATCACTAGAAATGAAACCCATTTATTTATAGTATAATGGATCCACATGGAAAATCAATCAACCCAAAAAATTATGGCCCATTTACCTTATAAATTGATCTATGCATTCACTCAGCCACAAAAATGATTAATATAAGCAAAGCCTTACTATCACAACATCACTCAATAATAATAAGAATATCATGGAATACAAAATACTTAAATTCATCTATATTGAACATCAATAAGAATTATATTTGAATTATAGATGCCTATAATGATCTATGTAACAATTTTCCATTCCCTCATATAATTGGTCCATGGATGAATGAAAATCATAAATCAAAGTAATATTCAATAACACCACAAAATAGGTGCATCACCCAAGGGTGAAAAAATGTAAAATATAATTGAAAAAACAAAACAAAATTTATAATTTTGGGTAACATTGATTTTACCTTGATCATTGGTTCACGACGTGCATGCATATATTACAACCTATTCCCAAGCATTTCCAGTCTCCATTTTATTGTCTCATAATATTATGGTAAGAAACAAACCTGATCTGATATAATGTTGTTACATCACAGACCCATATTCCACTTATTGGGTGACCTATGCCCAAGGCACCACATGAAATCGAGTTCATCTACATGGACCCCAGAGGCATTTGACTAATTCCAATGGACAAGGTTGGGTCCTTGGGGAGACTATGACCTCATTTGGAATGATTAGAAAATCACATCATTATAAAAACTTTATAGAGTATATGTAATATATGTTTGAATAAGGAATAGAAGAAAATATATACCATAGTAATAATAAATAAAAAAACTGGAATAAAATATAATAACTGATGATTGAAATGTAACTGAAATACTAGAAAACAAGGATTAATGAATGTAGTAATAACATTTTCTACATATGTATAATGTAAATTAGATATTATCCTAAGAATCATGATATCTTACTTAATCACCTACTATCACGATAAATAATAATCATCAAGAAATCATGTGTTTGAACCCATATAATTCCATATGTCAACACACACAACAATGTAATCTACTCCAAGTACCAATACCCACCCAAATATGGAGTGATATTAATCTCAATGGGCCACCACAAATGGTGCCTATTATTACTATCCAATGTAATGGAAATGTAGATGTGTGAAATCATGAATATATTATTTAATGAAGTACAACGTAACAAAATACCCAAGAACTAGCATCATTCCTTTGATGGGGTAAAAAAATAACTAGTACATTAATTGATTACTTCCAGTTTATAAATGAGTAACATTTTACAGTAATTATGGTTCAACGTAATGACAAGGAATCCTATAATGACATTTAATAATTAAGTTAAAAGGTAATAAAAATGAAACATAGACCTCATGGATAACCAACATTGTAATAAATGTAGCTTGGCATGGGGTAACATTGTAATATAAGGATCTAGGACAAGGATTTCCACAATGATACACCCCCTGAGTCTAAAGATTTCATCTTAGGTAAAATGGGGCTATGAAATGAATGAGCCCGATTGGCTTAAACTGTGGAATCTAATTTTCAATGATGGTTCCTAGAAGTGTATATGTGTCATCCTTTTATAATACGTACATGATCTTATTTTATCATTCCATTCATTCTATGAATATACATGGATCATGATCTAGGAGGGTCTCAACCTACACAAGCTATATCGTTGAATCGGAATGGGCTTCCCAGGGATCATGGAATTCCTTGTTAAAAATGGAGATAACGAGTTAGTGTATAGATATTTAATTATAAAGTCTTGTAATATTTCATTTAGTTCAATTATTTCCTTTCATTACGATTATATGGTTATATACCATGCATTATTTTAATCAAGTTATAATTAATGGATAAGTCCAATTGGTTGAAGACTTGCATTTCATTGATTTGAAAAGGACATGTAGCTTGAAACCATTAGTAATTCCATTTAAAACATATTAAAAAATTTAGTTTCATTTTACTATCTACCATTAATGAGTTATGAGGGGAAATAAACATGAAAACTATTAATCATTTAGAGTTAATATGGTCAAGTGATATAATTAGTAAACATGAAAAATTCCTATTTGTAATTGAATTATAAATTCAAGCACACCATAAGTGGGTCAAGAGGTGAGGATACATGGTACATGCTATTATTTAATTCAGAATATAAACCCAGACATTTATTATATAAATTCTTACCATTATATTGGTCAAGCCATGTCACACTCAAACAATGGATCAAAATATGCGTACACTAAAAACACAATTACCTCATAAAAACGTAGATGGATTGGATAGAGGTGTGGCCATAACCTCCTTAAATTAATCAAATATATAGAAACAGCATAAACCTATGGTTATGATTATTAAAATAATTTCATATATATTCCAAAAAAGAAACTATATGAAATTTGTGTTCCCCGCACGACATTTGAAAAGTCCACGTACTTGAGGGATGTGTTACAGACCACCCACATTAGGCTTGTATAATTTCCCCCTCTAATATTGGCCCTTGAGATCTCTCATATCAGTTTAAATCTTCGAATAGATAAAAGACTCTAACAACTAGATAACAAGTATGAGAGAAAGAGAAGAGTAATGTTCAAATGGACTCGAGTAAATATTTGTATTTGTGTCCAATGTGATTAAAGGAACCTCAACAAGATCCCAGATTAAACAGATCATTCATCCCTTAAAAGTTTCTTATAAGAAGCACCATGTTGAGTGTGGAATAGTTTAATCCCATATGAACTCATATTAGAAGAAATAAGAGGGTTTAATAGTTCATAAAGAGGAAATTTGACAAATTTTCTATAAAAATAACCAATGCACAATTTTTTTCACATGTTGATGACCCATGCGAAAAACATGTACAGTTATATGGGAAAATAGGTAACCTAAATGGTTATGTATCACTACCATGCACCAACCATGTGATATGGTTTTGTATGAACATTTCCTTCTACATGGTAAGAAAATTTTAGTATCAACCGTTCAATAACAGTGTTACATGGCATGTTTCCCAAAAAATAATGGTTACATGATCTGAATGTTCTTTGAACTCCCTTGAGACCTTTCCTAACTAATATTGAATCAATATCTAGTCCAAAAAAAATTTAGATCAAAATTTTAAGGATCCATACTAGAATGTAAAACTAAGTAATTACATATTTTTACGATAATGACACATCTAAAAACATTATATTAGAATTTAATTTTCTTATTTAAAAGTGTTGCCAAGATTCTATGTTGGTTAAAAAATTTCAATTATAACAATTTATTTTATTTATATAACAATTAGATTATATATAATTTTTCTTTCCCATTCAGTTTATATAAAATGTTTATAAAAAAATTAGATTTTTTACTATTTATATAATTGAACAATATAGCATATCACCAAGCCCTGAAATTTATAGGTTTCTTTTTTTAGGGTGAATTTAATTGAGCATGAAATATATTACATGAAAAGTAGGGAAATTTTATGAATTTAAATCTCAAGGAATATTTGTTTTATTATTTTTAGATTTTTTTGAATGAATTGCACCTAACACGATAAAATAGTGTTGGAAGATTACTGATGAATGGTTATCTAAATATTATAAAGGGTCATAATGATATGCTCAAAGTACTAGAAATTTTTCTATACAAATTAATTTTGAATATGCAGAAGATAATCATAAAACTGTTTTTCTTTAATATACAGGACTAAATCAATAAGTGGTAAATGAAATATAATATTAGTATATTACCATATTTAATTAATTAGGTTATTATTCAATTAGAATACTCTTTATAAAGTCAATATTATGAAATATTCTATAAGTAAAAATATTCCCATAATTACACATGAGACAATAGAGGGAAAGAAAGTTTCATTAAAGTCAATTTTATTACATATATTGATTAATTAAAATGTTCTAGTGAAGACAAATAACAATAAAAATGGATATATTTTGTTAATAAATTATGGAAATAATAATCCCCTCCCCTAGAAGTGAAAAGGAATAAAAAAAAGTGGATGAAAAATAATTCTAATAATTCCAGGAACATAAATCAATGAATCAAAATGATGAACCTTATTTTTTACATTATAACAATATTTAAATGGTATTAAAAATTCATAAAAAATATGAGTTTAGAGAATCCTAGAAATGAATAGAAAATATGGAGATATTAGTGGAAGAAAATATAATAAAATTTTTAATGTGCGATTCTAAAAAAATTCAAAAAATATAATTATATTATTTTCTCCTTTATTAGATATAAATCATTATCAACAATCTTGGATAAATCCTCACATTAATCTATTTAATCCAGTGGTTGGTTTAGATTTATTTGAAACATCAACAATTCCTTCATTTATATCACCATTTATTGATAAGGGTAAAAATTAAGTGATTTTTGAGGAATTTAGTGCTCAAAATTCAATAACATAATTGGTATAAGTATATGATCAAAATAATGATAATAAAATGAAGAAAGTAAACATTAATTATTTTTTTAAAATATGTTATAAACAATGTGTAAATTTTGGAATAAAAACTAGAAAAATTAGAAGATGGAAAATAATAAAATGATTAATAATAATAATAACTTGATACAGAGGATTAATATAAGAAGGAATTTGATTTATTGGAGTTACTAATAATGTCTAAATACATATCAATTTTGTCTGATAAAAAGGTAGAGTTTTAAGACTATGTGGAATCTCATTCATCATCAATACTATTAGTTATGTCATCATCAAATTTAGAGGTAGAAGATAATGTTTCATAGACAAATGTATTCAAAAAATAATTAATCAGCATGAAAGTTGATATTATATATTTTTTAATGATGATAAAATTGATAAGAGTGAATCATCGGACCTTATATCTTGAATAACAAATATTTTGGATGTTAAATATGAATCATCATAGTTAAAAACTATCAAAGAGGAATGTGACATTGATTACATATCCCATGTTTTGAAAATATTAAAGGATCATATTACATATTAACAATGTATTGATGTTAAATTATTATAAATTCAATAAAGAATCAATGAAACATCATAATCCTAATTTTTGTTGACAAAAACTATGATCCATCATTGGTATGATACGAAATCATTAATAAGAATAAAAAACTGTCAATAGAGATGATACAACCAAATGATCTAATAGTAAAGTGAATATGATATTGGGATGAAGGATCATAAAGATATATCACTTGATGTGATGAAAATATTAGTGTTGGATGAATATTTCATTTATATGATTTTAGTAGATATTTCAAAACAAGTTATAAATTTTGAAGTGTTTATATAATTTATTTATAATAATGACGTGGAATTGGATGTTGAAAAAGAAAATGTTCACAATTTGCTGCTAAAAAAATAAACACTCTAATGGGGTGAATAAGAGTTGTTCCTTGATAATTAAGATAATACAATGATAAAAGAAGACTATTAAAGGATGATGATACAAATTAATATGAAATAAAATATTAAGGGTAGAAATTTAATTATTGAGTCAACATTTTATGAATCTAGAATTGATCATGAAGACGTAAAAAACTGAAATCCATCATTATGAAACCTTATAAAAATTTATTCTATTATTGTATAATTTTGATGTATTTAATCTCCTTTTGAATGAATATTAAATTCAAAATACTATTTTAATGAATATATAATAAAGTTTTTTGATGAATTTTAATTTGTTTAAATATTGTATTATTTGTTATTAAATGTAATTTGTTTTGGGTATAATTTTTTTTAATTTTTTTTGGATTGTATGTGTTCACTATGCAATTTGGAAATAAAAATATAAGAGTTTGGTTGATTATAGTTATTAAGGATGGTGTATAAAAAATTGGAAAAGACATTTGAACGTCCTTAGGGAGTTTTTATAGATTTGTTATTAGGGAGCTATCAACTACAATATGATAATTTTTATGATGATGATGATTTTTTTAAATATAAAATACAATATTTAATTACATTCTATCAGATCTAAAGTAATTCATAAAAATTGGTTGAGTTAATATAAGAAATATATTTTTTATTTTTATAGAATAACCATGGGTTGTATGTTTTTCAATTTTATTATATTTTCTTTCCTGGGTGTAATGTTTTATGATTTCCAAAATAGGGGGTAGTTTTGAGTGAAATGTTTTACATTTTAATTTTTTATTCCACAGATCTAGAAATTAAAAAAACCTACCTAAAAACACATTTTCAACCATTTTATATAAAAAATTATTTCAAATATTTTTTTAAAAATTATATTATACTAGACATAGAAATATTTCTAATATTAAATGAATATAAAAATATACTATTAAACCTAATCCATTGGTTTGATGGTGTTTTTAATAAACTGGACCAGCTACTATTATGACTACTTATTAGTCTATTGTCATGTCTTGTAGACTTACAAAATTCATGACTATCAGAATAAAATTGGTACTGATATATTGTATTTCCCTTTTATCAAAAAATTATACTGAAAATGAATAGTTTTGTCCATCGGACAACACAATTTGTATAAACATAGTATACATAAATTTTCCTATAGTGTATAGTAATTTAATATCATTTTTAGTTTTTTATCAAAAATAATGTAAGACAATTGATGTACAATTAAAATTAGATTCCATGATTAGGATCTAAATCAATATGAACATTCAAAGTGAATGAAATATTATACCACTACATCTTACTAAAAAATTTAATTGTTAGGGAGTCACATATAAAGAGGATGTCAAGTTATGAGATGATAGTTGATGAATTTACAACTCATTTTGTCTATGTTTTTCTATCCTTTAACACCTAATTCAAAAAAACATTCAATTTTTTATGAAGTTCACATTCTAAGGATACAATTTGAGGATAATTATTTCCTTAAAACGTTTTTATTTTTTATTCTCTGTATATGATCATTATATTTCTCAATGGATTCCAATGATAAGAAGATTATTTCATCTAAACATTTATATTGTGTGTTTCATGGTATATGAATACAGTGCATACAATCATGATCATATTTTATCTTTCAAGGGGATTATAATACAGATCTATTTAGGTCATAATATAATAGAATTTTTTAGAATGGGAAGAAAAACAATTACATTAGGTACTAAAACTATGGATCCATTTACTCATGCTTTTATACATAATGAAATCATATGTTTAAAGAGAATTTTTTTAAACCCACAAATTTCAATATTAAATTATAATGTTTGATAATTCCAGGTTTATACATGTTTTATATTCAATTGTTCCTAAACATAAAAAGTTATTTTAATAAAAATAATTATGATTATACTTTCATTGGACAATCTATCACACCAATAATGTACCCTGATATATCATCTGATTAAATGTTTTGATTTTACTACTATAAATAATGGATAATCTATCAGCCCAATCATTTTGACATAAGTGGAATATTGTTTTGTATTTTTTTTTTCAAATATCAATTCACATCCCTCTAGTATACATCTTAAAATATAATTGTCCAATATCTAATTTCCATGTTGGTATCATTTCTGGTTTTTTGTACCCCATGTTATTTTTTTATTATTATCATTAATTAAAAGAAACCACCAACATGTACATTAAAAAAACTCTTACATAATATTTACCTATGGAATTTGTCTAAGATATCACTAATGATGTTATTTTTCCCCTGGTTAATAGAATATTTTAATCTGTTCAAATTTTCTAGTGACCAAAATATCAATTAATTTTATCGTATATATAATATTTTTTCAAATTAAAAAACTACATCAGTATCAATATTATGCTTCATTATTTTCTTATCTTGTAAATCTTACATAGTAATTTAAATTACCAATTAATCTTCATTATCAAAAATATTACTATCATGAATAGATAATTAATATTTTAGTTGATTAATAGTAGTTTATCATTCTATAATTATTCTAATTTCCATCTCTTCCTTTTCACTGATGATTAAATCCATTTGAATTATCATCCAAGACTATGTTGTAAGATTTTAGTGTATTATATATAGTATGAACCCGTTACTGAGGATAATGTATTGAGAAATCATTGTATATGATTTTGATTAAATATATTTATTTCTGTGTCTTTTTTTAAATCAATGATAGTTCATTTTTATGATATTATGATATGTATATATTTTAATAAATTAAATTATAAAATTATTCAAAATATTATATATTAATGATAAAATATTTAACTCTAAACCATGTGTCTGATAATATGTATCATTAAAAAACATGAACATTATTGAATAGGATTTTACATTATCATTTCATACTAGTAAAAAAACTATTACCAACATTGATTCATCATTTTGTATAAAATTTTACTCCCCAGATTGGAGTAAAGTTTGTACAATGTTTATGATTACTATTTTATTTAACTTACTGATGAAATCCTCATATTTTAATAGAAATTAAAACACTATTCTTTGTTTATTAGTACAATAATATTTCATTAATATTACATGATGTGCTAAAAAATCCACCTAAAATAATATTATAATAATTGTATTTTTTTGATCATGATCATCAATTTTTTGACATTATTTCATCTCCTTTATCATCATATGATGAATAGATATACAATTTTATTTTTCTGAAAACATGTCTTGTGAATTTAACATAATTAACTTAGAGTTCTCATATAATTTAAATTTAATATATAATTTTGTTTTCTTAATAACATTATCATGATATTAATATATTTTCAAGAATGATTAAAAGGATACCCATAACCCCCCTAAATGATATACCACCCATTAAGTCTTATTTATTATATTAATAGCGTAATAAAATATTGGGAATAAATCCCATTACATCGCCAAAAGGACCATAAGAACCTAATATATATTTATACAATTTAATGAAAATTATTGGAGAATTTTTCAATTTTGAATGCATCACTAGGAAATCATAATTTCAATATATTGTTTAAAATGGAGTCCTATGAATATTCTCCATTGTTACATAATAATGATGATATCGTAAATGAAAATATACCATTGTGATATATTATAAAGCACATAATAACATATTATTTCATCAATCTTGGTTAGGGGATAACTAATCTATTTCATTATCTTGTTATGTTATTGATATACAATGCATTAAAGCATTGAACAATTATCAAACATGAAGTATAGTGTAGGGACACCCATTATAATGTAATTATGGTGTATTAAACCACTGTTGTAGTTCATCTTAATTTAATTTAGTGGTGGTCATTATAATGGGTATTTAAGATATTAGTAGATATCCTAGTATATGAAAATCACATAACTCAAAATTTTATCATTATTAGTAAAATAAATACATTTTTAGAAAATGTTTTCTTGTTACCCTATTACGAATATGAAATAATTTATTATTATTTCCATTATCTCAATAATTGGAGTTGAATATTAATTACTATAAATAAATAATTATATGAAAATGATTCCAAAGGATATTTATCATTTCGATTATGAATGTATTATTTTAATGATAATATATCTTACAGAAATTTACATTCCTCTCCCTAGGATTGATACATTATATTTGTAAGTAAATTTATACAATTCTTATAAAAAGATCAAATTCTACAAAATCAAATATAAGAAAAATTTATAGATTTTTAATTTTATGTATATTAATTTAGTAAGTGTAAATTTATTTATATTCATAAACAAAATACACATATATTTAATAATTTCAACTATTTATACATTAATTCTAAAATATAAAAGTGATATCATTTATCCAATATATATATTGTCTTTCGATAATGATAACATTAAAAAATTCATGAATGTTTTTATTCAATATTTCCCAAAAAATGACTCTAGTAAATTCTTAATTAAAAACACAGCCTTATATATAATTCAAAGAAGTAATTGGAAATACAATTTCTCAACTAAAATACATAGTATTGGATAACATATAAATGATTTATATATATGTCAAACCATTATCAATTGAGATAACATGATTTGTAGATAAATTTATAAGTTTAATTAACATTGGCATATATGGTTTTTTAATAACATAATAAATTGTGATATATATCTTAATAATATTAAACATATACAAGGAAATAATAATTCAAATACATGAATTTTTTTCATAATACATGGAAAATTGATAATAATGTTTTGTAAGATTACCATGTGTCCATGAAAATATGGCATAGGTTGAATATTAGTGGATCAGAAAACATTAATTATATATACAATGACATTAATAAAATTTTCATCAAGCATCAAAATCTATTTACAACTGTGGATAAAGGACCCAAATTAATTAATCATAGTTCATAAAGAATCAAGTCTCATTCACTATAATTATTTCATGATATATATAATTTCTTACAAAATAAATTTTAGGGATATATAGGGATTACCCATAAAAAATTGTAAAAAATATATATGTAATCCACTTAATATAAATCATAAATAACATCATCGAAACACATGGAATGTACATGGTATAAATAATATTATATAAATTTATCAATTTATATAATTTCGTTAAATATATTGGTTGAAAAAAAGAAAATAGATCTCCCAAATGGATAATATCACAAGTCAATTTTAAGGGATCATTAATAAAAAAAATTCAAACTAACTACATGATTTATAGATAAAAAAGAAAATATATGATAAATTTAAAAAAACATTCCAATTTTTTTTAAAAATAACAGGAATAACAAAATTTTATTATTAACAAAAAACAATTCATTTATTCAAATGTGATATGATTAATTATTTAAAATAAAAATTTTAATGAATTCCTAGTAATGAATTTTTGAATTTAAAAAAATATATACTGTGGAGATGTGTAGAGAAAGATACAAAATTGAATAAACTAAAGTGAAATTCAAATTATTATTAATAGGTAGTTTTATATAAAAACAAATATTTATGAAAACCAAAAAAATTACTTCATGAAATATGTAATGAGAAATATAAATGACATAATGATGACCCATAATTATTTTTAACATAATATACTAAAACATTTATTGAAATAGAATATGGTATTAGAGTATAATCAAGTTAAATAAGGGATCAAAATTATTCATAAAAGATAAAATAATTATAGGAAGAATAAAATATATTGAAGAATAGTATTATTAAATAACACTAAAAATTCATAAAAAATTAATTGGTAATAATTTAAAATAATATTTTCTAATATAATTGAATCATAAAGGAATGTATTGAAATTGGAACCATTTTGGCTCAATGAATATAATGTGATTATTAATTACCATATCATTATCTTCACACAAAATCAAATGCACTCTATATTACAATATAATTTTTTTAGTTTTTTACATGTCTATATAAGAACCAAAAAAATATTTATCTTAAAATATATAATTCATTCATTGAATCATATTATTTAATTATTGATAATTTTCCAGTTAAATTTATTATTTATGGGAAAATAATAAATAGTTTAGTAATGGATTTAGTTTTTCATATTTGTTCTATATTAATTGATCATAAAATAATTAAAATCATATTATTAATTTATTTTACATTTGTGAGATTGATTGAATTATAATTATAAATGGTTTTTATAAAAATAATGGTTATAGTTTTTTATGAGTTAATTGAAACCTGTTTTTTTAATCTCAATTTAATAAAATAGTTGAATATACTTACAAAATATATATGTATGTATTTACACTAATGAATAATATAAAATTAATAAATTTGTTATTATTTTACTATATTACATAAATTAGATTTTCCTTCATCACTCATGATATATAAATTATAATGTCCTTATTTTTTGCTATAGAATTGAACCATATGAGAAAACATTACAAAAATAGAATGATTTATATAGTGTAGTTATATTCATATATTATACTATTATATGTTGACTAATGATGTCAATGGAAGAAAATTAAAATATATAATATGGTTCAGGATCATTGGATGTTCAAAATTTTATATAAATAATGAAGGATAACTTGTTACACACATCGAATAAAATACATTATTTCACATTAACTTACCTTAATATGAAGTGAGTATTCCTCATTATTTTGACTACATTATTTCAAATGTTGTGTAGATGTCTGGGATAGGAAAATTTTATCATGGATTATGTGGCGATGAAATGGATTGGTGTTATTTAATTTGTATATAAGAGAGATTCATATATAGGTGAAATTGTTGGATATTTCTTTTTAATCATTAGTCTTTATAAGGGTAATTATGAAATAACATGGGAGTTAGTTGATTGTGTTAATGGAAAATTAGATTTACATATTTTATTAACACACACAATTAACGTGGCTCTCTAATAAGTAATATATATATATATATTTGAATATTAATAATTTATAATGTTTCGTGATACCATATTTTTTACACTTGGATAATTAATTTTAATTATAATATTTTTATAATAAAAATATATCATTATCCCTCATAATGAATATTGATTCGTTAAGTCAAAAATTATAATATTTTTAATCTAATTCGTTTTTTATTTTCATCATTTATCATTTTATTTTAATCATAACACACACATATATATACTTATTATAGTATATTATCTTTTGAAATGTTATGTGATATAAATAATATTTAATTTTAATTAATGATCAAATATGATTTTTAATATGTCTATAAAATAAATTATAATCATTAATTACTCATATTATAGTTATGGATTTATTTAATTATGGTATCAATAGAATAAAAAAAAAATTCTTTAAAAAAAATCAATTTTTATTAGTAACTAGTTTTTAAGAGATATAACTATATTTAATATTTCTTCCTATATTCTCTTCATTTTATTAATATACATATACTAATGATATTATTATAAATATTAAAATATATACATTCCTTTTTAAATATAATAAAAATAACTTGTAACACATGATAACAAAAGTTTCTACAAAAATATTTTAATTTAATATTATAATCGTATTTAATACTAGAATAATATTATAAGAATTGTTCTGTGATAATTAAAATCTCATTTGAATACCCATTGAATACATTCATACCCACAAACTATATTCCAAATGACTCTATGAATTTCATTCAATTTTTTTAAATATAATTTAATACATACTTTTTTAGATTAGTTAATTATATTAATATTTATTTTTTCCTATATATTTATTTTATTTGTTGATCATTAAATTAATTCTATAGTATAAATAGAGGTGATAGTCACCAATCAGATTCTCAGGGGTAATGATTTAATATATATTGTATTATTAATTACATTCAATTTTATTACACTTATAAATTTCATAATGTGGTTTCATGGTACATTTTTATAATATATTAAATGTTATCTTTTGTAGAAATATTATTTCTCAAGATAATGTATTAAAAATAATTTTATTTTAGAATTTTTATAAAACATTTTATTTAGTATAATATAGAATTATAGAATAAAATTAATATAATGTGTTATTACATCTAAACCCAATAACAAATTCATCATTGAAATTTTATTAAACAAATTTAGCCAATGAATGCAATTTTTCATTAAATCATCATGTTCCAAAAAGCTTCCTCAAAAAAGTAATTTTTTCACCGAACATTAATAATGTATTTTATCTTGTCTCATAGTACATTATATTTGAAATATATGATAACTATCAGTAAATCATCATAATATAGGTCATCATCAAATATATCAAAATATTTTTCTAGTACATATGATTGATATAATATATACATAATCATATTGATACATATAACATATCATTTTAAAGGTAAAATATATTACATTAAATTATATTTTAGATAAATAATTTGGTTTGATATCATGTGATATAAAAAATATTACAATTAATATTATTAAAATATAATCATATAAAAAATATAAACTAATATCCTAAGAAATAAAATATACAAACTATATATCATTTTCATATAAAAAGAATTTATTTTTCTTCTAAAATTCACATTCATTGTAGTGAAATGATTTTGATAAATTTTTATCACATTAGTGAAATTATATGAATATATTATTCATGTAATAATTACAGAAACTAATTAATAATGTACATGAAATTTTTCATTAATGAATAATAAAAACAATTTTATATTTTTCAATAAAAAGGATTTTTTAAAATATTTTATTTCTCTAAAAAATATATTTATTTTGTTATATATATATTAATACTACACTTATTATTTTAAATATTTAAATGTTATTTATATATATAAATATATAATAAAAAATAATATTTAATTATATTATGTTTATTTTGAAATGAAGATAAAATCTTCTGTGGGTAAAAATACATATTTGTTAATTATAATTGTTTAAATAAACAATATATTTTTAATTTAAAATTTTAAATTTATCAAAATGTATAAAATGAATTTATGTTATATATTATTGATATGTTTAATTATATAAATTATAAATCATGTAATTTTTATATATGAAATTTAATTATATTACATTTCTTATATTCTTCATGATTAAAATTATCAGGAAATCAGTTTTTTGAGTATTTTACATATATAATTGAATAATTATTTAAATTGAAAAATATTATATTCTATTAAAAGGTTTTTCATAAGTTTATTTTGATATCCAATGCATGGAAATAAAGACAATTAAAAATTTAGTCATGTTAATTATTATAAAATATTATTTTTTTCGAATGTGGTAATGAAAAAATTTATGTAAAGCAATGTTTTTAAAATATAAATTTATTATATATAATAAATACAATTCATAAAATTAGTATATGGGGATTTATAAATTTACATCACTATTAAGATATCTATATTTTTACTTTGGGACCACATTCTTTTGATAATAGACATTATTTATTTTCAAATTTAGATAATTAAAAAAAATTAAGCATTTATCAAATGATATTCTTAATAAGTTGTAATGATAATTATACGAATGAAAAAACTATTTACTTATTATACATAAATTAATTGTTTTGTTGAAATCAAATTTTATTTTTCATATTAATTTATAAATATTAGTTATTATGTAAATAGTTAACCCATAAAAGAATAATATATTGTGCAACCTGTAGAAAATACTATACGAAAGATATTAAATATATATAATGTAATTTTATATGGATGAAATAGATAATTCCAATGAATTTCATGAAATTTTTAATTGCTAAAATATAATTCTAATGATTAACATTATTATTTTTTTATAATTAATCTAATGAAGTAAAATTATTTAAATATTCCTCAAAATTAATATAATGTCTACATAATATTGGAAAATATATTATTAAATGATTAAAAATAATCCTACGTTTACTTTTAGGATGATTAATAGTCATGAATAATAATCATAGACCCTTTATGATACACATGGAATAATTAAAATTTCAATCTTGGTTATTTGTTATGGCATAGAGAGATCTTACCTAAAAAAGAAAGACCAATTTATTGATAAAAAATTACAGAATTCTAATAGTTAGAAAATTACAATGATCCCTCCTTATAACTAGATGGAGATCACCTGACATTTGGTCATCCTAATGATAAACAGTACAATTCACTACATTATTAGTGAGACCAAATGCCAACAAATTTTCCTATATATAATCATGAGTAACATTGCACTCCTTTGAAAAGAGAGAGTTTAAACATCTGGTCCAATTTTTGATGATCTTCCATGAAAGGTACAAAGAACATATCCTAATGGAATGAACATCTGTTGTTGAATCAAAATCAAGAAAGATTTTATTCAATATCTACTGATCGTCTTGTTCTTATACCATAATAAAACCAAGAATTTCTACTTTGAGAGCGGAGTCATTACCACATGAGCCATATATACACCCATAATCTAACCCTAATGATCCCTGAAGACCCCAGAAAATCCCAGAGGGCCTGGAATCCCCCATGAAGCAATGCCAGAATTAATTTTTATCCATCCATAAAATGTAATCACCCAAAAAACATCATCTGTAAAAAAAATAATGTGGGAAATTACACTTAACCCCTACCTAGTTGAGTGTAGAGACCCGAAGCTTATCGTACATGGACATTACATTACTTTTGCGGAATACTTAGTACATAACAAAAACACACACACAAGGATCGTAATAGTTTAGTGTCTTTGGAAACTCGGAACGTAATCTTCTAATCGTGGTGAAAGATCTTCAATATCTCCCATAAAGATCTTCCCTTTTTTTACCTAAAAACCTTTCTTTATATCCTGGGGAAAAGAAAACATAAAAGGGTGAGCTCAAATGCTCAGTAAGGGTAAACAACAGAAGTATCAATCACATCATATACATAAGAACATAGCTTTTGGAAATCTTAACCTGCAAAAGAGCTCATAATATCATAACATGGGATAAATCATAGAACTGAAAATGAGATCCCCATAATCATAACATAAAACTTGAAACTTTGTGGCATGCACACATAATCATGGAAAATCATTTCTTGTTAGTCATGAATCATTGCCAAGACTATCTTAGTGGACAAAGTCCCTTTCTGAACCGAGTTCACTCCTCGTTTCAGTCCTGTATCACTGAACCGAAATAACCTTCCGTTCCAGCCATGTCTATCTCATGAGATATAAAATCTTTACCCAATGCATTGGAGGGAGATATAGGTCCCACCCATCTTATAATGAATCCTTTCTTATGTGTGCCACATAATCATAAATCATACATCATCGCATAACCCATGTAATAAAAATGGGATTCTTAAACAACATGACATCATAAAACAATTCATATAAGATAAAGGAATTAATAAAAATATTTCCATCACAACATAATCAAATCCATGTAATAATAGGGATAAAAACAGAACCCTTTTATTATCTTAGATGGAAAATAATTTTGATAAAACACTTGAACTCCATTCTTGAGGAAAATATCCTTTCTTCTTCAAAAACATTTTTCCTTTCATAACATGTCATACAACTTTAAAATAAAATAAGTTGATTAAAAATAAACTTGAAAACTTGTAAAGGAAGCTTCTTGGAAATAATGTTTTAAAAATCCATTCATGCTGTATAAGTTAAAAAAAACGTTCTTCGTACTTTTGTCGAAAAAGTCAAAATGTACCTCGTACGAAAAACGAAAAAAGATTCCTTTCATACATATTACTAAAAACTCACCGAAGGGTAAAAATGGATTAAAACAATTGTAGGTGGATGGAAATAATTTTACATATTGATGAAACATGGATGTGGATGATAAAATACACCCCAGTAAATACTTACGAATAAACAATCTCGGATAAAAATGAGATTGTGATATTTCCCTTACCTTAGGTCCGATTTGATTCGTATGTGTCCAAACCTCCTGTATAATGATTTAAATAATGTCATTGACTTATTACAGAATCATATTCATTGTTATGATATCATATATGGTTCACTTATGACATTATATTACCCGTTCTTTTGTAAATTCCATGTTAAAGAAGCGTTTTGGGTAAAATCGTTTCATTTATCGTAGGTGTTTTGACTTGTTGTTCTTGACATCATTATTACTTATATCATGATTTACTTACTTCCAGAATATAAAATATGATTTATATATCATATATATTCATTATATATATATATATATAATAGGTAGATAAATAAAATGAAAAACACCGTTCATGGAGACGGTAGTCCGTACGTACGCATGAACGCTGTTTTCATTTCCTTATTGTCTTGAAATGGAAGTAAGTAGATGACATACATATGTATATATATACATAAATCCAGTAGCTTTATAATGTCATATATTTCATTATTATTTCTTATATATACATTATAATCATTCTTAAATGGTTAACATGGAGAATTAATCTCATCGCGTCGTGGAGACGGTATTCCGTACGTACGCACGAGCGATGATATCATTTCTATAAATATTGAATTGAATTGGAGTGGATTATACAATATATCAGAATCAAAATGATGTTGTAATAACTATGTATAGTTATTCTTTACACCATTATACCCATCCATGTAAGGTGGTGGTGGAAAATAGATTACACCACGGCGTGGAGACGGTATTCCGTACGTACGCACGCGCGGTGATTTCTTTTTCCGTAGGATGGATAGATGGTGAAATAGGGTTGTTTCATACTTATAATAACATATCAGTATATGAGTGATACTGATGTTATTACTTCATAATGAAACAACCTAAGAAGAAGAAGTGGAAGAAGAAATAAAGATGAAAGAATTGGTAACGGTAATTACCTCTTCTTTGAAGTGCCTCTTTGAGACCTCCTCTTAAGGATCTAAAATTGGTTTTTGAGGAAGACCAGAACCTCTAGGATGTTTCTAGGGAAGTGTAGAGGACAAATTGGCAGGGTTTGGCCGAGCTTGAGTGCTCAAATAGGTGTGAGGAGGAGGGGGAGGAGGTGTCCTTTTATAGGGGAGGAGAGGGGCACCTTAGGAATATCTCAAAATATTATTTTATATTAAAGTCAAAATCGGTTTATAATGGTTCCAAAGGGTCTTATTTCGAAGATAAAGTGGGGAAGGGTCGAAATCCTATCAACCAATAGGATTTAGACAAGTTTAGGGTATTATTTTAACCTTATCAATTAGATTTAACTCTAAGTTAATTAATTTAACTTTTACCGTGTCTTTTTGTTTTATTTCACTATATGGTTAATACACATACTATAACATGCCAAACGAACCCCAAATTGTTTATTATTAATATATATATCCTTATATAAGTCATTTGGCCGAACCTTAGATTTTTAGGAATAAAATAACAATTAATAATATAATATTTGATTTAAAACTATTTTGTGTCAATTTTGACACTATTTGATATATGATTTTTGTGAAAGTCATAATAGAATTATATGTTCGAACCAAGTTGATTAAATCAACACTAATATATCATAGTAACCTAGAAAATTAGTGGAATTCATAAAAAGTCTCAAATTATATTTAGTTTGGTGTTTATAACATCAATTATGTCAATATTTCATTAATAAGATAATTACTGCATCATCTTTGTGTCATAAATAAATTAACTTATTTGATGTCTAAAAATTACAAATAAAATACCATTATGTAGTAAATCTTTTTATATTTCTAATGAATATTTATAGTCAAATTTATCTTATGTATAACCCCATATTAAAAATGTTTTAGTAAATAAACTTTGATTTTAACTCTTTTAACCCTTCTTTAAATAAATTAATAATAAATGTCCTAATCTAACCCAAGTGGGCCTAAATGGTCATATTTTATTTCTAAGTTTGTTTTTGGTCGAAATACACTTGTCCAATAGGATTAGGACATGTGTTAGGGTAATATTAATATCATTTTTACAGTTAATTACCCTATTTACCTTTAACCGTGGTAAAAAAAAGTAAAAAGTTACTATTCACCAAAAATTATTTTCATCTCATTGAACCACATTTTAGTCCTTGATATTAACCGTGTCTCTCGGATTTTCGAAATTCCATTCACAGAAGCGGTAAAATTAAGTTTTATGCAAAATTCAGTTTTTAACCTAACACTTAGTGGTTTCACTATTCATCAAAAATTGATGTTTTTCAGAACAATGCCAAAATTCCATCCCAAGCTATATTTCATATTCCGAATTCAAAATTGAAGTCTATTTTACCAAATTCATAACATAAAAGTTGAATTAATTAATTTTATAATTAAATCCCGCTGTTAAAACAAATAGCGTGTTTTTAAGAAACAATATCTATCAAAAGATTGACACTTGTTTATGTCTAGTTTAAATGTGAAATTACATCCTATGACCAAAATTGTATTAAATTGTAAAAATATATTCTAAATATACTTTAAAACCACTCAAATTAATGATTTATCACTATTAATTATTTTTATTAAAAAAGTTGTTTTTAATTATAATTTAGTAATTTTCACTATTCATCAGAATATGAAAGTTATCCGAAAAGTACCAAAATTTCACCTTAGGCTAAATTCGATACTCCGAATCCAAAAATGAAGTCCATTTTGAGAGTTAAAATTTCTAAAATTTAAAAAGTGGTTATTACTATTCATAACGGCTAGTTTTAAAAATATTTTAATAGCATATCATTGTTTCGTGAAACTCAGGATTACGTACCACACACGCTATCGAGGAAGGTTGTGGTTGCGTGTAATGCAAGGCAAGTCAAGGATGCGTGTTGTGCAAGCTCCTTTTGGTGTAGCGTATAACACAAGACATTAATAAAAAAGAATATTTTTCATAAAATCTCGGGCTGTTACATTCTAGCCCCCTTAAAATGAATTTCGCCCTCGAAATTCGTCGGGGTTATAAATGGTTTACTATTCGAAAGTTTTTTTAATAGAAACCCACATCGTAAAAGGGAATACCAAAACTTGGCTTTAAAAACTAAAGTATGAAATGTAACGATTACCCAAATAAACTAATCACTGGGTTTCCACATAGGTGAAAATATGGATATGGAAGAAAAATCTAACCATCATGTTCTGATGGAGAGTGGTAGAGAACATGGCTATGGAAAAGCCAGTAATCACAAATCCATAGATTTTTTATTATATAAGGTACCATCTGATTCATCAGGTATAAGATCACTTGGACAACATTTTTGGTTTTCAAGATCATTTCCCTAAAGTTGAAAATTTGCTTAGAATAAATACTTACTTTATTTTGGTACAATCTCACTTTTGTTCGTGCCTTGAACAATTTCTACTTCATCTCTTAAATAAATGAAGTTGAATTTTTTATTTGTGAAGTGTTAGAAGATCATGTGATAGAATGACTGTTCATTCCATCTGTCTCAAACAAAAGGTTAGCAAAAGTTATTAAATATACATAAGTCATTCTATAGTGAGATTAATCATATATGGTTCCTAAAATGGACTTATACTTCATATATCATGCTGCTTAATATAATAAAACTAGTTTCTACTAAACAGGGACTTCCTGTAGGCCAGTGGTAGGCGATAAAGGCCAGTCGCACTTCGGTTGTGGGTTCAATTCCTACAGCCTTGTCCGAAGCGATGGGCTGTCACCCGTCCTGCAGGTTGTCCCTTTTTCTAAAACTACGTTACTATAACATCCCATCTTCTATCCTTAAACAATACTAACTTATGTCCAACATAATCCAGGCTAATCTTTAGGCTTATACATAATACTGCAGTCCACTCTCATAATATAGTGACATCGATTACCAGAGATGTAATACTGTCGTTGATCCCCACATATCATAAGATATGTCTTGTTGGTCACATTCCAAACATTCAAAGTCCTTAATCATGTATTCTCTTGAATACCTTAGTGAAAACATGAGTGCAGTTAAAAGTTAACACTTTCCACATACCAAAATCCTCAAAATTCTATATTCTCAAACCATGATATCACTTAGTACTTATACCAATCATGATCTCATGAATACTATCAAACATTTAATTTTCTCATTATCCCTTCATTATGCGCATATCATCTACATTCCAAAAATATCTGAATAATCTTTCATGGATACTGGTAACATTAATCATACACTTTCAAAACACAAGGAAAGACAACAGTGTAACAATCCATAGATGTCTCTTTATTCCAAAATTACACATGATAAACATGTAATAATTCCACTACATTCTCAAACCATTGACCGAGCTTCAAAAATTCTTTCATCTCACATATCATTTGTAGTCTCTTCATCATCATCCACATAAATACTACCCATATGACCATACTGATTCTCTTCATGAGTCTTTCCCTTAGGGCAGTTGTTTGCATAATGCCCATACATTCCACATTTAAAACACTTAACCATTTTGATGTCGTAGCAATACCATTATCCACATCCATGGTGTTAAATGACCCTTTTCCTTTTCACTTACTTGCTTTGTGTCCTTCTTTTCCACACCCAAAGCATCTTCCAGTTCCCTTGAAACATTCTCCTTGATGCCTCTTCCCACATGATTTACATAGGGGAAATTGAACTTTCTTTCCTCTATGATCATCATGGAACTCCATCTTTCTCTTATTAGTCGAGTCAGGAAACTTACCAAATTTTACTTTTTTGATCATGTTGTGAGATTGCTGATTCGGCATAATAATGATGTTTGGACATCAAAATCCCATTTCATTTGGTTGCTCATGAATAATATCATTCCATTGTCCATCATATCCTCCATTATTGTGAATCATCTTGTTTCGAGCCATTTTCTAAAACCCAAACAGAATAGTGTTAGATGCAAAAATCGTAATAAAGGGGGAGTAACTTAAATATCTATCATCTTTGGTTTAATCTAATATCGTTACCATAGTTCTAGAACTATATCCTATACGTATACTTATCCTTAGGGGCATCCCTAGACATACCTTAGAAATATCTCTAGGGATCTCACTAACGTTTTCGCATCCTAGTTTCCAAAGGTTGACTAAACCTTTCCTCTGATACCAACTGTAGAGACCCGAAGCTTATCGTACATGGACATTACATTACTTTTGCGAAATACTTAGTACATAACAAAAACACACACAGAAGGATCGTAATAGTTTAGTGTCTTTGGAAACTCGGAACGTAATCTTCTAATCGTGGTGAAAGATCTTCAATATCTCCCATAAAGATCTTCCCTTTTTTTACCTAAAAACCTTTCTTTATATCTTGGGGAAAAGAAAACATAAAAGGGTTAGCTCAAATGCTCAGTAAGGGTAAACAACAGAAGTATCAATCACATCGTATACAAAAGAACATAGCTTTTGGAAATCTTAACCTGCAAAAGAGCTCATAATATCATAACATGGGATAAATCATAGAAGTGAAAATGAGATCCCCATAATCATAACATAAAACTTGAAACTTTGTGGCATGCACACATAATCATGGAAAATCATTTCTTGTTAGTCATGACTCATTTCCAAGACTATCTTAGTGGACAAAGTCCCTTTCTGAACCGAGTTCACTCCTCGTTTCAGTCCTGTATCACTGAACCGAAATAACCTTCCGTTCCAGCCATGTCTATCTCATGAGATATAAAATCTTTACCCAATGCATTGGAGGGAGATATAGGTCCCACCCATCTTATAATGAATCCTTTCTTATGTGTGCCACATAATCATAAATCATACATCATCGCATAACCCATGTAATAAAAATGGGATTCTTAAACAACATGACATCATAAAACAATTCATATAAGATAAAGGAATTCATAAAAATATTTCCATCACAACACAATCAAATCCATGTAATAATAGGGATAAAAACAGAACCCTTTTATTATCTTAGATGGAAAATAATTTTGATAAAACACTTGAACTCCATTCTTGAGGAAAATATCCTTTCTTCTTCAAAAACATTTTTCCTTTCATAACATGTCATACGACTTTAAAATAAAAGAAGTTGATTAAAAATAAACTTGAAAACTTGTAAAGGAAGCTTCTTGGAAATAATGTTTTAAAAATCCATTCATGCCGTATAAGTTAAAAAAAACGTTCTTCGTACTTTTGTCGGAAAAGTCAAAATGTACCTCGTACAAAAAACGACAAAAGATTCCTTTCATACATATTACTAAAAACTCACCGAAGGGTAAAAATGGACTAAAACAATTGTAGGTGGATGGAACTAATTTTACATATTGATGAAACATGGATGTGGATGATAAAATACACCCCAGTAAATACTTACGAATAAACAATGTCGGATAAAAATGAGATTGTGATATTTCCCTTACCTTAGGTCCGATTTGATTCGTATGTGTCCGAACCTCCTGTATAATGATTTAAATAATGTCATTGACTTATTACAGAATCATATTCATTGTTATGATATCATATATGGTTCACTTATAACATTATATTACCCGTTCTTTTGTAAATTCCATGTTAAAGAAGCATTTTGGGTAAAATCGTTTCATTTATCGTAGGTGTTTTGACTTGTTGTTCTTGACATCATTATTAATTATATCATGATTTACTTACTTCCAGAATATAAAATATGATTTATATATCATTTATATTCAGTATATATATATATATAATAGTTAGATAAATAAAATGAAAAACACCGTTCATGGAGACGGTAGTCCGTACGTACGCATCAACGCTGTTTTCCTTTCCTTATTGTCTTGAAATGGATGCAAGTAGATGACATACATATGTATATATATACATAAATCCAGTAGCTTTATAATGTCATATATTTCATTATTATTTCTTATATATACATTATAATCATTCTTAAATGGTTAACATGGAGAATGAATCTCATCGCGTCGTGGAGACGGTATTCCGTACGTACGCACGAGCGATGATATCATTTCTATAAATATTTAATTGAATTGGAGAGGATTATACAATATATAAGAATCAAAATGATGTTTTAATAACTATGTATAGTTATTCTTTACACCATTATACCCATCCATGTAAGGTGGTGGTGGAAAATAGATTACACCACGGCGTGGAGACGGTATTCCGTACGTACGCACGCGCGGTGATTTCTTTTTCCGTAGGATGGATAGATGGTGAAATAGGGTTGTTTCATACTTATAATAACATATCAGTATATGAGTGATACTGATGTTATTACTTCATAATGAAACAACCTAAGAAGAAGAAGTGGAAGAAGAAATAAAGATGAAAGAATTGGTAACGGTAATTACCTCTTCTTTGAAGTGCCTCTTTGAGACCTCCTCTTAGGGCACTAAAATTGGTCTTTGAGGAAGACCAGAACCTCTAGGATGTTGCTAGGGAAGTGTAGAGGAGAAATTGGCAGGGTTTGGCCTATCTTGAGTGCTCAAATTGGTGTGAGGAGGAGGGGGAGGAGGTGTCCTTTTACAGGGGAGGAGAGGGGCACCTTAGGAATATCTCAAAATATTATTTTATATTAAAGTCAAAATAGGTTTATAATGGTTCCAATGGGACTTATTTCGAAGATAAAGTGGGGAAGGGTCGAAATCCTATCAACCAATAGGATTTAGACAAGTTTAGGGTATTATTTTAACCTTATCAATTAGATTTAACTCTAAGTTAATTAATTTAACTTTTACCGTGTCTTTTTGTTTTCTTTCACTATATGGTTAATACACTGACTATAACATGCCAAACGAACCCCAAATTGTTTATTATTAATATATATATCCTTATATAATCCATTTGGCCGAACCTTAGATTTTTAGGAATAAAATAACAATTAATAATATAATATTTGATTTAAAACTATTTTGTGTCAATTTTGACACTATTTGATATATGTTTTTTGTGAAAGTCATAATAGAATTATATGTTCGAACCAAGTTGATTAAATCAACAATAATATATCATATTAACCTAGAAAATTAGTGTAATTCATAAAAAGTCTCAAATTATATTTAGTTGGGTGTTTATAACATCAATTATGTCAATATTTCATTAATAAGATAATTACAGCATCATCTTTGTGTAATAAATAAATTAACTTATTTGATGTCTAAAAATTACAAATAAAATACCAATATGTAGGAAATCTTTTTAGATTTCTAATGAATATTTATAGTAAAATTTATCTTATGTATAACCCCATATTAAAAATGTTTTAGTAAATAAACTTTGATTTTAACTCTTTTAACCCTTCTTTAAATAAATTAATAATAAATGACCTAATCTTACCCAAGTGGGCCTAAATGGTCATATTTTATTCCTATGTTTGTTTTTGGTCGAAATACACTTGTCCAATAGGATTAGGACATGTGTTTGGGTAATATTAATATCATTTTTACCCTTAATTACCCTATTTACCTTTAACAGTGGTAAAAAAACTAAAAAGTTACTATTCACCAAAAATTATTTTCATCTCATTGAACCACATTTTAGTCCTTGATATTAACCGTGTCTCTCGGATTTTCGAAATTCCATTCACAGAAGCGGTAAAATTAAGTTTTATGCAAAATTCAGTTTTTAACCTACCACTTAGTGGTTTCACTATTCATCAAAAATTGATGTTTTTCAGAACAATGCCAAAATTCCATCCCAAGCTATATTTCATATTCCGAATTCAAAAATGAAGTCTATTTTACCAAATTCATAACATAAAAGTTGAATTAATTAATTTTATAATTAAATCCCGCTGTTAAAACAAATAGCGTGTTTTTAAGAAACAATATCTATCAAAAGATTGACACTTGTTTATGTCTAGTTTAAATGTGAAATTACATCCAATGACCAACATTGTATTAAATTGTAAAAATATATTCTAAATACACTTTAAAACCACTCAAATTAATGATTTATCACTATTAATTATTTTGATTAAAAAAGTTGTTTTTAATTATAATTTAGTAATTTTCACTATTCATCGGAATATGAAAGTTATCCGAAAAGTACCAAAATTTCACCTCAGGCTAAATTCGATACTCCGAATCCAAAAATGAAGTCCATTTTGAGAGTTAAAATTTCTAAAATTTAAAAAGTGGTTACTACTATTCATAACGGCTAGTTTTAATAATATTTTAATAGCATATCATTGTTTCGTGAAACTCAGGATTACGTACCACACACGCTATCGAGGAAGGTTGCGATTACGTGTAATGCAAGGAAAGTCAAGGATGCGTGTTGTACAAGCTCCTTTTGGTGTAGCGTATAACACAAGACATTAATAAAAAAGAATATTTTTTATAAAATCTCGGGCTGTTACATTGAGAACCGAAGATTCTAAATGGAATTGGAACAATACTTACCCTGTATGATTCTCACATCACAAAAAATAGTGAGAATGTTAGAAATGGTATGACATGGGATGAAAGGATGAGACTCATGTACATCCCTAATTCTATAATTCTATATGATGTGAACACCCTCTTGTGAAGAAACATGAATGCGATTCATAATTTATGGAGAGAGGTTCTGGTCATCCCAGCTCCTCATGAGGTTTCATATCGATTTGGATCTTGGGAAATAAATTTCTAAAATATCATATACTGATTTTCAAAATGAATAAAGAAATTCAGAACTTAGAAAAAGGTGATCTATATCCACCATGTGCTAAGGGCATAACACACACCTAGATAAGAGGGAAATTATTTAAGATTGAAGATATTCATTAATTGTAATTTTCATATTGGATTGTATTTATACAAAGGTGGAATGATAGGGTTTCATGAAACTCTTGTTCAGTCTAATAATCCTCTTGAATTTCAAATTAGTGAAAATAAATTTTTAATATAACGCATTTGATGAAATTATTCTATTTTTATCTAGCTCCCGAGCCAAAAAATAACCCTTGGAGGATAAGAAATACTTTTCAACATTGGGAATAATATTATTTGGGAGATTTTCTATGCATACAGGATTTTCCATGATTGATAGATCCAAATCCATAGTTGGGTCTTCATAAATATCTAGGACTTTTGGGTTATTTCAAGCACTTTTATCTTTCTATATTTTTATGAATGACTCCCTAGAAACCATCCCACACAAATC
This sequence comes from Viscum album, assembly GCA_963277665.1. NCBI lineage: Eukaryota > Viridiplantae > Streptophyta > Magnoliopsida > Santalales > Viscaceae > Viscum > Viscum album. The sequence continues at coordinate 1,778,862,964 of OY728121.1, read as the reverse complement.
AATATCAATTTTATAGAACATATTATTAAAAGAAGGCAACATTGATGAATTGAAGAATTTAATGTTTGAATATTTGATATTATGCATGAATCTGGCTATATGGAAGCCAAGAGCCTCATAATGTACATTAATGATCCTCTAAATAAACCAATCCTTCAATTAGTCATTAATGCAACAAAGGTTTTTGATACCTAGATCCCATTCATCATAAATATGGAAATTATAATTCAATTGAATAGTTGAATGTCACATTTCAATGAATCTACCACTCCAAATGATGTACCTGTTGGAATCATTGATGCTCTTAAGTATGGAAATCGGAATTTTGTACACCATTAAAGAGTATAAAAATTAATAAGTACTGATTGAAGTCAAAAGGAACACCTTACCTTCCATGGATAATGATTTCCCTTCCAGGAGGAGAGTACCCTTCGAATTATACTAAAAATTATAGATTAATTGAACACCTTCAATCATCCCCAAACATGGGAACTCTTATATAATTTAATAGAAGGTCCCACTCCCAAATTCCCATATCTATAATGATGTCATTTTTCCTATAAGGGGAATAACTTATTCCAATGTAGACTAAATACTAGATCTAACTAAATTCTTGTCTATAATCCCTGTCGAATTCCTTTTTTTTATTTTAACTGATAATATTATAATAAATCTATTCATTATAATTAAAAATATAAATCTAGTTTCTTCTCATATATCTTTCCAAATACCTCTCATATAAATCCATTCAATAATAGTATGCCCTTTTTGGACCTTAAAACTATCATTCAATTTCCATATGTTTAATTAAATGAAATATATGCAATGAATTTTTAATAGGCTTGATTATATTGTTTTAAAATCATTCATCATAAACCATATCCAAATATTTATAAATAGACCAAATATAATTTCAATAGTATTAATAGTAAAATTTATTTTTTATTTTACAGGTATAACCATTACCTTAAATATATCAATAAAATATAAATTGATAATTTTTCCTCTTTACATATAGTGTATGGCCTCTGTGAAATACATAATTTATTTTTAATCCCCAACTAACATGGATGGATATCAACATTTGTTTATAGAAATAAAATTATATCAATTACATAATTAATATTTTGGAATGAGATGTAATTATATCAATCCTCTCCGTTCAATCAATAGAAAAATGAAAATTTTAACAAGGTATATATGCACAATACAACATACATTAATGATATATATCATTTCTGATCCAAATTTTATATGAATTATTCAAATAAAATTATATAGGAAGTATGAAATATATGTAATAAAAAATATTAATTATATTTTATAATTATATTATATAACAACATTATCTAACCCATTTATCCATTATATCATGTTATTCATTAACTCAGTTTCACCACCTTTATGATCATTTTATAAAAATTAAAATATTTTTGATTAATTATTATGATGTACCATAATTATTTGGTAATAAAAGTAAATTTAAATTTTTAAAAAAAATATATAATTATAATATAAATATATAATTTTAGGAAATTTCTTTCATGAAATCAATTTAAAAAATCAATGAATACTACTTTTTAAAATCCTTCCATGTGAATCAACGCAATATATTATAGGAAATATCAAAATGATAATAGAATAATATTAAATACATTAATAAAAAAATCATGAACATTTTTAGGTGATGCTACCACATCCAATGTTCATGGATAGAAATAAGTGATCTAAAAAAGTCAAAGGGTACCTGATAGTTATCAAATTAATGTTGATTTTTAACAAATAATTATTTATAAATCGGAAAATAGAAATTATTAGTGGATGATATTTGGTAAGAAATATATAGTTATCATCCAAATATATCTTTTTAATAATCATAAATATATATTATATAGATTATACAGTTTGTTAGATTATGTTGATGTATATGGTAGTGAAACTCATTCCTCAATACTCTATTTATTTGATATATCACTTCTCTGTTTAAAGTATATTACCAATATTATGTTAGGACCATTTATTTTAATGATATATTTACACTTAAATTACATATATCTACATTTTATTTACATTATTAAATAATTCACTTAAAGAAAAATTTAATTATGGAACATTGTGGTGAGTTTTCACATGAAAAAATCAATTCAATGAAATATGTTTATTATTAACCACGTTCAATAATTTTTCAGCGTATATTCATTACAAAAATTTATTTTATATTATAGTTTAATCCATTTAATTGTATGTACAAATCAATCTAGTGTTATATTTAATTGAATCATATTGATAATTTTAAAATGGTTTAAGTGAATAATATTCTATGGTGTCCTTCCTTGAGCCATATTTTATATAAATCACATATATGGGGAATAAACTAATTAGTTGAAATATTATACATGGAAATGTATTTGGTTCACACATTACTATATCATAATTTGTAATATAAACAATAGAGTAATTATAAAATACGAAATTCAATAGTTTTGTTTCATGTTTAAATTATGTTGATACATCATTTTTAGAAAATAAAAAATAAAAAATATTCAAATATACCTTTATTCCCCTCTTAATATTTCTCCACATATGCTAATTTAATGTAATTATTTATTTGAATACATCAGTGACATGGTTCAGCTAAAAACCTATAAGGGAATTAATTACATGTAGGGGATAAGGGATATAAATTAGTAGTGGGTCAGAATAATGAAAATCATCATATAATATAATTAGGATCCTAAAAATAATCATGAGGGTAACATTTGAAAAATGAAATGAATGTTGTTTATTCATAACAATGAAACATCAATTCATTTGTTTAAAATAAGTAACATTGTTGTGATAAAATCAATTATCATGGTAAAATATAACATATGAATATAAATCCTAATACACTAATTATGAACAATGGTATAAATATTTTTAGGAATATTGAATATAATAAAATGATATTTTTTACATTACCCAATGATATTGTGTAATTTTAATTTTGATGCATGACTGTCATAATTAAAATTTGACATAATAGATGATGAAAAATAAAAATGAAATATATAACAGTCAAAGTTGTGTAGTTAACACATGGAACTGATTGGGTATCTTATGATATTTTTACAAAAATTAATTCTTGTTTCTTTGTTGATATTTTGAATTAAAAATAGAAATATTTTTTTTCAATAAAATAGAACTAATAGCGATTAGAAGAGAAAATTATAAAGGTGAGTGTTGTGGTGAATTATAAAATTCTGTAGATTTGAATATTATAATTGAACATGGATTTTAAAACTCTTAAACAAGTTGAAAAAAATTATATCACCGAATATGGATGGTAAATATTGTTGGAAAAAATAAAATATATTAGAGGAATATTAAAAAAAATACAAAATAAGTGATTACCCAAATGAATAGGTTTTTTTCATGATCCCTTAGAATTAAATCAATATAATAATCATTGATTCTCCAATAATAACTAATTAACATATTTTTTTAATATAATGAATTATAAGTGAATTATTTTCATTTTTTCACTATTGATCAATTATCGTAATTCAATTATAATTTTTTCTGTTTATTAAGGGTGAAATATCTTAGTATCATATTTTCATTATAACACCACATAATACATTGACTAAATTTTTGTTATTTATTAATATATTAAAATAATTAATATTTTATCTAGAATCTATTAAAAAAATATATTTAGGCATATTTTTATTAAAAAATGATTTTTATAATAGACTAAATTTGACAGGATAATTTGAAATTTGGAAATGTCGCTATGGGTGTTTAATATTCTGTTGACAGATCATTGTCATGAGTTGTTGTAAGATAAGTATTATATATAAAAATACCACAAATATTATCATTATATAATGATAAATTATTTATTATATTGGTAACAAACAACTCAAATGATCGTATATGATTTTTCTTGAACAAGATATAAAAAATTGAATATAATAGAAAATTAAAAGATAAATTAATGAAAACATTCCAACTAATATATTATGTTGTTTTTATTATAAAAAATATATTTATTTAAAAAAAATCAATAAATGAAAGAAAAAAAAATTATTTCTAAAATTATTATATTTATTAACTACATTAACATATATATTATTAAAAAAATCTTATAGTTTCATTGATTTTTAAATATTGATAATTTTATTGAATTTTAATATTTTAATTTTAATTTTAACATGAATAATATTATTTATATTATAATTTATTATTTTGGTTTTAAATTATTGTAGGAAATGCTTAGGATTTATTTAGAATAATGATGACTTTATTCTTAAGGGCCATGTTTTATTACAAATGTTATATACCTACTATAATGGTCATATCACATCCTATAAATAAAAAATTATTACATCAGACTATATTTAGTAAAATAAATTTCATTTCTCAATATCATATTTTATGATTTATATTGAATTAATAATAATTTATTCCTTTACATTGAGCTTTTCTTGTGGGTGATGACTCTAGATAATAAGATTTTTCAAAAGCATTCTGTTCTATTTTTTTCACTTAATGTTTTTTTATCATTTTAATATTTTGAATTTTATTGGCATATGTCACTAATATAATGATTTTTAATCATTAATTAATGTTTTATTTTTTCTCTATGTTTTTTATATAAAACTATATAATATTATATATTAATGTATATTCATGACAATAACATCATTCAAAATGAAAGTTAATTATATTTTTCCACCCTTGAAAAATTTTGTCACCAAAATTTGAACTCATAGTGTAACTCCCCATGGTTTTACAAATAAATTTAAGGAAATGCATGAAACACTTAGATAGTTCATATTTTTAGTATTTTTAATAAATACTTATAAATTATCTATTATAGATATTTTCTCCGCAATAATGATTTGAATATCATAAAATACACATCAACGGTTGTGATCAGAAATTTATTTGGTGTCTGATAAAACCGATTTTTTGGGGAAATATGAACATTCAACTATGAATTGTAAAATGAAAAAAATAAATAGTACATCTTAATGTTATTTAATTTTGATGAGGTTATAATATAATTTGATCTTGAATAATCTATCAGCATGTTATAAAATCGGTTAAAGTTATAAAAATGTAATGTTTTTAATAAAATATTATTGTACATAAAAATTAAAGTAATCATATTTAAAAAAATTATATTTTAAAAATGGAAATCATTTTTTGTTTCTAATCATTAAAAAATAGATTGGGATAATTTTGGTATTTTTTTTAAATTCTTGATTTTTTTAATGAATAGTAAAATATGGTAATGTAGACTATATATACATTATCAGTGTAATACACAATTCCTAGAATCATAGATGAAGTAAGAAATCATTGTTAGAAATCACATACACTTATTTCAGTTTAGGGTCACATGAATCATGATTGTTCATATTGTTTAGATAAAATATGAAACAAATAATTAGTATAATTTAAAACCCCACCTCTCTTCCAGTATAAATACCACCACCATCCCCTCTACCTATCACACCACTCAAGCCTTGATACATATTTATTTTATATAAAATACACTATCTATTCCCCTACCCCATTTCCAAAACCTTTTGGTATCAACCATATGGAAAAATCAAGGTCCTTAATGAGTATCTCAATGTCAATAGATCAAGGGGAAAATCCACTTTTATTCTATTACGATTTCTTTTTAGTTATTTTATTATTTATAATATCTTCTCTAAAACATATCCAAGAATATTTAAAGATCCATAATCATATATATTCTTGATTTTATGATATTTATGAATAAACTCATCAAATTATTTCATCTCTTACATCCTCTTTTTCTAAAAATGAAAATATCGTCTATGATGTGCCGATTTAAGAAAATCATGGATCATGTGTTATGAATTTCTTAAACATCCTTAAATACAGGGTTTAAACCCATTTTAAGGGTTGAAAATTATTTAACATTAATTTTCTTACCTCTCTTATTTTCTGTAATTAACATATATACGTAATATTAGGTTATATAACGAATCAAGTTTGTTGTTATCGATGAACAATGAAAATGATCAAAACCTATATCAATAATTATTTATCTAATGACTTGTCCTTATAACATATTCCAAAAATTATTTATGGTATCTATTTATATTTTTGAATCATATTAATATAATTTAATTACAGTTTTATTATTTCACATCCATGAAACAAGAAAATCAAATGCAAAAATGGCCATGGAAATCATGTAATCAACGCACCTGAAACAGAGGAAGGAACAAAATACTAACAATTAAATGGTGAAATGATGTTATTAAAATATAATATAAGGTGTTATAAACATGAATATATTTCATTAATATAGTAATGACACTATTTTAACAATTATAAGGGAGTCTAAATAAATTTAATGTATAAATACACTGAGGTAATGAAATTATTATCATAATTATAATTTTTTCGGTTAACATTGTACATAATTAATTATGTGGATTCAAAATCTATGTGGTGATGATTTGTTTTTAATATTTTGTTTTATTTTGTTTTTTATAGTGTATAAACATAATTTCATTATTTCTATTAATTATTATATCAATTATATATCATTTATATTGTATTTTTTTTATAAAATCCACTTCTAAACATCACGTTTTACAAAATTTAATGTGAATGTTTTTTGGAATGTATTCCTGATTGATGATTATTTTAAGCTTGGTGGAAAATATTTTTTATTATGGGTGATAACTATTTCTCCCTATAATTCATTAGTAATGAGTAAATAATAAGTTGTCTATATGGTAACTCCATGTGTATCTTTAATGGTTACACGATAATGTTGTTGTTAGGGTTACATGATAATGTTGCACTAGGGGTTACAAATTGAATGGTTTTCAGGAGGGTTACAAGATTATTTATTTATTTCCCCAAGATACCTATATGGTTCAATTAATGATCCTTATGTATTATGTAAATCTCATGGAAATCTCATGTTTCAAAAAGTATATATCAATTTCAAGTATCTCTTTTAGAAAATGATTTCATACATTTAGAATTATTTATTTAATATTGTTTTATTAACTTCTTCTTATATCCCTTACAATTTTTTATGTTCTCATAAAATGTATTTAAATTTATTTCACTATTTATAAGGAAGTGCAAGGAAAATAAGGTTCTCATGTTAAAGTTTATGAGGATTCTTTAATGAAAACCTATTTTATTTGAAAATATTTATATTTTGGAATAATTAGATACTGTTTTTGGGCTATCCACTTTATAAAAATGTGCAATGTAATATATGTATGATATCCCAATTCCCTAAAAATAAAAACATGATCATATCATCCAAGTTAATGAATGTGATTATTGATTAAAATTCATCATTATGTAACATAATAGGTACATTTCTTTATATTTGGTATCATATAATGGTTTATATAGAAATAATGGTTTGGATGATGTTAAAAGAATACCATAAATGAATTTTACTCTATACTGAATTTGAAATGTTTTTGAATTTAATGATTAAACTATTTCTTCAACTAAGAGATATTTGATCATAATGGTTTTCTGTTTAAGAAACAAGGATGCTAATGTGGAATACAACTGATAGAATGATATCATTATGAATAAGCAACCTGGGCTGATTAGTATTAGAACCAAAATATTTATGAAATTAATTGCTAAAATGACATAGGAAATATATGGCATTGAAATCCTTTCATGAGAAAAAATAGAGGTACCTCAAAGGAACATGGCGATAGTAGATCATTCCATGAGGTAACACCATTAGGATTTCAGTGGTTCATCTGGACAAGTAGTAGCTAAATGATGGATTAAATACCTTGAAAAGTTAAATGATTTTATGGTATCATCAGATAATCAAATTAAAATTCATTCAATTTAACGTTTTAAAGGTTAAGCTGAACATGGGTAGACAATGGATTATAATATCAGTGATAAAGAGGTGATTTAATCCTTAGAGTGGGATGAATTTAAAAAGATTTTCCATAAAAATGATTTTCCCCAAAGTAGTTCAATATAAGATGTAGAATAAATTACATCAATTGAAGTACAATGATAATGATTCAGTGGTTGTGTATGAAGAAAACAACACCTGACTGGTGAAGTATTCTCCAAATGTTATTCTGTATCATGATCGAAAAATCATCAATTTTTACTTATTATTGATACTAAGATATTGATGAAAAATGGATTCACACGAGTTCAAATGTACTGAGAAACATATATGATGTGAAGGGAGGGTAGAAATGGATTTTTCTGATGATAATATACTCTTTGAAAATAATCAGAAGAAGGGGTATATTTTGAATTTGATGTCTATGAATAAAATCAAAGAAATAAGATTGTTAGAATGCCCAATTTCTAGTTTCTGAAATGTGTGGGAAAAAGAACCATAGTGAATGCCATACCAAAACTGATAATGGTTATCTATGTTTTTTGGGCATATTAAACATGAATTAAATGAAAAAAATAATAAAAATAATCATAATATGAAAACATTGATTTGAATTAAATGTAGAGAAACATGTCATTATGAAAATTCCTTACAAAAGAGAGTTCAAAATGAAAAAAAAACATACTATAAATATAAAAGGTGTATCCAGATAAATTACTACTATATGAGTAGACATTGGTCCATCCATTGATGTTATAGTAGGTACTTTTTTTGTTTACACATAATTTTCTGATGTTTTTTTATACAGTTTCTACAAATTCCATATTTTCTAAAGAATATAATGTTTAATTTGTAATATCACCTAAAAAATGTGATAAAAACATATTTTTAAAGTACCATTGGGAAATACTATAGAAATGATGGATTATAATAATATTTTTTTATGGTCTATTGAAATAAATTACCTTCAAAACTTTTTTCCCTTGGTAGAGTTTGATTTCATTATAACTATGGATTGTATTCCTGTTTATCATGCTATGATTTATTATAGAGATAATGTAGTTGTTCTTCAAAAAAAAAATTCAGTTTGTATAGATTCCCGATCCAATAAAATTTATAACATATCATGAAGTAGAGAAATCGATGATATGTGGAAATGAATTTTATATTTCTTAGATTTTTTAAAACAAGTAAACTATTCATATTAATGATGTACCAATGGTAAATGAATGTCTTGATATTTTTTTGATGTGTTACCTAATTTTATACATGACATGGGAGTTAAATTCAAAATTCACTTAGTTTTTATTTTTTAATCAGTTTCAAAAACTACTCATTTAATAGATCTAATGGAAATTATTGAATTGAAAAAACAATTAAAGGAGTTTCTAGATAATGAATTCATTTTCCTAGGACATCACTATAGGGTGCACATATGTCGTTCAGTAAAAATAAATATTTTTCCATGATAATTTTCAATGATTACATAGACTTGATTATCATCACTATTAAAAAAATTATACATTGCCTGACATCGATGACATGTTTGATGATGTATATCGAGCATATTGTTTTTCAAAAGTTGACCTATAGTCGTGTTTCCAGCAGTTGAATTTAATGGAATCATACATTATTAAGAAAACATTCCTTACTAGATATAATCAGGATAAATTTAATGTTATACCATTTGGGTTAACTGATTCACCTACTATATTCAATAATCTTATTAATATAATGTTTAATTTGTTCTTTCATAAGTTTTTTAATTGTGTTTATTAATGAAATTCTTGTATTTTATAAAAGTAAATATGAGAATCAAAAACATATACAAGTTGTTTTTGAAAACATAAATGGAACAAAATTGTAAGGAATATTAATCAACTCAGATTTTTGGTTTCTAATGATTAATTTTAGTGTTCACTTTATAAATAATGATAAGATAAAATTTGATCAAGATAAATATAGTGGTTAATAACTGGACTGTACTACAAAATGTTTCCGAAATGCATAGTCATCTTCTAATAGAAGGTTATTTTTGATGTTGTTAATGAAATTTAACGATTATCTATCCCACTAATTATGTTAAATGGAAATGTGGTTATATTTATATAGACAAAAGAATGATATTTTTTCAGGAACAAAAGAAGAGATCGATGAATTCTCATCTTTTTTCTCTTCCTTCTAGAAATGGTGATTTTTTCATCTACAATGATGATTCATTGATGGGAAATGGTTTTTTTATGATAAAAAATGACTAGGTAATTTCAAATGATTTATGAAAATTAGAATATTATTTAAAGAATTATCCCACACATGATTTTTAATTAGAAGTTGTGGTATTTGCAATGAATATTTTGTATCATTTTTTATATAGAGCAAAATGTCAAATATATATTACCCTAAAATTATGAAGTATATATTCACTCAGAAGGTAATAAATATGGGGCATAGAATATAGCTTGAAATAGTAAAGTATTTTGATTGCATGATCAATTACCATCATGGAAAACTAAAAAAAATGGAGTATTCCATGATTTGAGAACATAATGCCTCATTAACCATGCTACAATTGGAATATGATACCTTGATTAATTATTTAAAGAATTTTGGATTAGAATTTATTTGTGGAGGAAATTAATTGGTTTTGGATTAGGATCATGTGCAGTCATAGTTATCAGATAGATTTAATAAATAAAGTAAGGAATTCATTGAGATTAAAAAAAGATAAAATCGGTTATATGAGTATTTTCACAGAATATATCCTTGATTAATATTGTATTTTATTATTTCTTAAATGATTTTCTGTGCCTTGTGATGCTCAAATAAAAAATTAATTTTTTTGAGAATTTTATATTTCTCTATTTTTAATCCATCACGTTATTACTAATATATATAAAGACCTTCGAGTGTATTACTGGTGGCGTGAAATGAAAATAGAGATTGTATATTTTACTGTGAAATGTTTTTTAAGTCAATAGGTTAAAATATTGTTATAGTTACCCAAGGGGATGCTTCACCCCTTTTCAGTTCCAGAGTGTAAATTTGATAATATATCCATAAACATTGATGTGGGGCTACCAAAGACATCTCATGGTAACAATATAATCTGAATTAGTATTGATCGACTTACTAAATATTCCCACATCATATTCGAGATACAATGTATTTGGATCATCAATACCATCTATAGCTCAATGATATTATCATGTTACAAGGAGTTACACATTCCATTTTATATGAATAGGATCATAGATTCACTTATAATTTTTTGAAGGTCTATCAGATGTTGTTGGGAACATAATTAAATTTCAGTACATCCTTTCTTCGTCAATTAGATGGGTAGTAAGAAGAAATGGTAAAACTTTTGGAGGATATTTTTTGATCTTGTTAAAAGGATTACAAGGGTATTTTAGACAAAACTACATATTTAGATTAATTTTATTATCATAAAAATTTCAATTCAGGAATACAAATTAATCTTTTAGAAGAACAGTATGGGAAGCATTTATGAACTCCATCATTTTGTGATGATATTAGGGAAAGTATGTTATTGGTACAAGAATCAGTGAAGGAGGTGGTTGAGAATGTGAAGATTATCCAAAACACACATGGACATATCATAGTAGGTAGAATGTAAATGTATAAAATAGGAAGAACCACTTTTCTTTTGAGGTTGGGGATTATTTTTTTTATAGAATCTCCCCATGGAAAAGTTTTATGCATTTTGGTAAGAATTGAATGACAAGTCCACGGTTCATTGGACCTTATGAAGTCCTATAGAATTTTGGTATTTTCTCATTCCTAGACGATTTACTTCCTGGGTTATCTCATGTACATAATGTTTTCCTTGTTTAGATGGTGATAATTTATGTGCCATATTTATCTTCTATCTTGATCCCAGAAAATGTTTAGTTGTAAGAGAACCCTTCTTATGAAGAAAAACCTATTCATATTCTTGATCATAGAGAGAATATATTACAAAATAAGGTAATAATTTAGGTAATGGTTACGTGGATAAACCACATTATTGAATAAGAAACATTAGAATTTGAATATGATATGAGGGAAAGGTACCCTCGGTTTTTTAATATGTAAATAAAATGACGAGGACACAATTTTATGAAGGTTGGGAGAATGTAGCACCACACATTTTTACAAATAAATTTAATGAAATGAATAATCAATGATTCTCGTTATAATGTCACATTGTATTAGGGATGTTCTTATAATCAATATTTCAAACAGAATTTTTCCTCAAATAGGATTTGAATTACGAAAAATAGACATCTACTCTTGTAATCAGTATGTTTTTTGAGTATGATAGAACGAAATTTTTTTATAGAAGTGAAATATACCAATATGAATAGTAATTTGATTAGTAATATGTCCAATATGAATAGTAAATCATATTATTATTTTATCTTAATGAGATTTTATTATAATGATATCATTATAAAATTTTCAAGGATATATATAATTATTTATTATTTCAAAAAGTTTTTTATAATAAAATTTGATTCTATTTGAAAGAAAAATTTATTATATTTTTGAAAATATTTTTAGAAAATTAAGATCATTTTATAGTTATAAGAATTAATAACTGGTTATGGGGAATTTTTTATATTTTTCTGAAATTCATGAATTTTTTATAAATAATAAAATGGAGTAACATACTATATATATAAATTATCAATTAAATAGAATATTCATAGAATTATAGCTCCTATTAGCACCCTAGGTTTGAACACACATGCACTTATTACTATTTTAATTACCATTAATGAATAAAATCCATAATATATATCAAAAATATTAAACAAATGATTTATATAATGTAAAACCCTTCCCCTCTTCCACTATAAATACCGCCATGAATCCCCTCTTCCTCTAACTCCACTAAAGCCTTAAGCCTTTTCAATGTTATAAAAAATAATATTACAAATCCACTCTTCATATCACAGACATTATGGTAAAACCAAAATTGACAAAATAAGGGCCTTAAGAAGGATCTCAAGAAGAAGAGATCATGATGTAAAAGCCAACTTTTAATTTCATGTGATTTAATATTAATTATTTTAGTTTCTTCTAATATCTTATCAACCCCAAATAAAAGAGGAATTAAATCTCATGAATCTTATATATTTATAATGTTATCTTTTTTATAAAATAAACCATTTTTTTAATTCTCTTCCTTCCCCCATTTTATTCTAATAATGCAAACACAATTCATGATGTGCAGATTTACAAAAATTAAAGATGATGTGTTTTAAAATTCTTTTACATCCTTCAAAGATGTTTGTAAAACCATTTTAAATGGAGAAAAAATATCTTAATGTGTATTTAATGACCTCTCATATGTTTTTTAATCAACATATATTTATAATATTATGTTATAAAATAAAACAATTTCATGGTCATCAATGAACCGCCAAAATTTTTTAAACTGATATCACTAATGATTTGTCTAATTTTTCAGCCTATTACTATAAAATAATATTTATTTATAGAATCATATAATATTCTGGATACATATGAATACCATTTTTTTCAATTTCTATAATTTAATATTTATATTAATAGAAAATCAAAAACCAAATCATCAATGGGAATCATGTAAATAACGCACTGGAGACAAATAGAGGAACAAAATAATAATAATTAATGGTTGAAATGATGTTATGAAAAGATCATATAATATGTGATAAACATAAATATATTTCATCAAGATATAAATAATATTATTTTAACCATTTTACTTGTGGAAAAACATGTGAAATCTAATAGAACCCCACAGAACGGGATTCATAACCAAATTCCCAATCCTTGGGATAACCATATACATAAATTATTGTGTGGATTGAAGATCATTTTTGATGATTTTTTGATTATATAATTTATTATTATGATTATTTATCATTTATATAAATATAAAATTATTTATAATTATTATCATATCAATGATTTGTCATTTTTAGTTGATTTTTTTTAATCTTATAGTTTTACAAAATTAAAAGGGGATGTTTTTATACCGGAATTATAGTTTGATGATTATGTTATGGTTCATGGTAATTATTTATGATGATGGTGGGACCTATATCTCCCTATAATTCAATGATTATTTGAATGTGTGAAGTCTGCCGTATTATTGGTCAGTGTGTACGAATTATAGTTACACAATAAGGTAGCCATGAGGGTTTCATTATATGGTAGCCATGAGGGTTAAAAATAATAAGGTAGATGATATGGTTAAATTATTATTAATATTCCACAAGATACCATAATTTTTCTATTAATGTAATTTATGTTTTGTGGAAATCAACTTGAAATCTCATGATTCCCAGTTAATGTACATATGGGTGAAACATATGTCTTTTTTAAAATGATTTCATATGATAATAAGTAGTTATGGAATAATATTTTCATTTCTTATTTTTATCTAAATTCAAAGATTTTTTTTGCTCATCTCATGTTTATAAATAATTATCATATGTTAATAGGGAGTGTATGAAAAATAATGCAGACAAGTTAAATGTTATGAAATTTTTCCAATGAAAGCATGTCTATTTTGAAATGATTCATATTTTGGAAGAAATTTATAGAGTTTTTCTGATATTCACTATGTATAAATGTGGAATGTTATATATGTATTATATCCATATTCTCAAAAAATGTACTCATGGAAATATCCTCAATGACATAGGATGTTAGTTCTTGACTAAAATTCAAGATAATGTATTATAATATGGTTTGGTACTTATACATAGTCTAGGATTAGAATTGATTAGGGTACATTAGATTTATTGTTTCCGTTGATTCCAATGTAGATTATTCATCTTTGTAATTCCATAAATATTCAATTTTATTTTTTCATTTATTGTTTGTTAAAGAATTGTACATATGATCCATCATCTACATTAAATTATAATCATATGATAGGTAATACTCATTTTGTAACAATTCAATATTTAGTACATTTTGGGGATCATGTATTTAATTCAATAAAAATGATACATGGAAGAAACACTAAGCATTAGTCATGTTCATTGGAGGGAATAATAGATATAATAAGAATTCAATATGATTAAGTATCTCAAACGTCCTATTTTTCATTTATAAATGATTTCAGATCATATAAAACACTATGAATCTTTTATATTTTGAAATTCAAATAATATTTTTTTACTCCAAAATCAACCTTCATGTCCATATATATGTTTTCAACATGAGAACATTCTTTGGTACATTGTATCTATTAAATTTATTAGATCAAATTATTATTCTATTCCATATCATATAAAAAAATCTAGTCCAATAATGATTATCAATAATTTTAGATCAAAATTCACTACATCTATATCACTTTCATCATTGGTCTTAGAATATGGAAATTTGAATAAATATTTGGATGATATTCTTGATTGACAACCCATACAATTAGATATGTTGTTCCCTTCCACCATTAAATTCAATTTAGAAGGAACTCACAATATTGGTGAAATAAATAATGGACATTTTTATGTTGATAGATTTTTTATTGATAGGATATTATAAAATTCTACAAATTATTGTTTAAATTTTTTATACTTCTCCTTAATTTTTAAGGGAATTGTGAATAATGGTAAAAAAATTGGTTTCCTGGGGAGACTCTCATATTATTTAATGTGGATCATGGAATGTTATTTTAGTGAGAAATCATCCCCAATAATGATTAATTTTGAATTAATGTTGATTAAATAAACCAATACACATATCATCTAGATTCTTATGCATGGCCTTGGGATATCACTAAAAAGAGTAAAGATTATGATTCCCTGTTTAAATGATTATATAGAAACATTTTCCATCTTCCACTTTTAATTATTTCACTATTTTATAGAATTTTAACATACCAGTAAATTCTATATATACTGAATAGTATCCCAATTAAAATTATCCAACAATATGTTCTCTCAAATATTATATTACATCTCGGTACATCCGAGATAGGTGGATATGGAAAAGAAATAAGAAATATGCACTGACTAATATTTTTCCTCATTTAATTAATCCACAAATTAACTTGTAACAAATTGAAGTAATCAATAATAATTAATGTTGAAATTATGAATCATACCCCCATAACAACATTCTCATTTTTTATATCTAGTCCATCCAATTTTTCATCCAATATATTCTCTTGGTCATATTGTTGGGAAATAATTTAGCAATGTAGGATGCATTCTCTATCTTTTTGATTTCAACATCGATAATTTTCATATATATAAACATACTGTCTTTTTCAGTTGAAATATTTTATAGTGTAACCGGTTAAAAAATACATATAGAATCAACTACTTATTCTCACCTCCATGATGGTAGCTAATAGATAAATATTAGTCTATAATAATATATAATTATCATTATTGTTACAAGCTAAATACATTCTATGTTTGTATATAAAATAATATCATGGGATGTATATATTTGCCGATATCTCAGTACGTTGGTTGTGAGACAAAATAATCAAAGTCAATATCAAATACTATATCATTTAATCATTTATAGGTAGTTATTTTCAATGGAACATGAACTAATGTGAGACATAGGCTCTCACGTAAGCCCTCTTCATTACTAAAAACCCCAATAAATTCTTTATTGAAATTATAAATATCTATAATCCATCACTTCTTAAGGGATTTTTGTTTATTGATTGATTTATTAACATATTCCTTATCTTCTCAATTCTTTAAACAATTTATTCTATTTATACAATCATTAACCATTTCTATGTTAACTTAAGTTGGGGCCATAAAAAACATTATAAATTTAAAAAAATTAACTATAATATAATGTTTCATTTAGGAAAAGTATTTCATTCCATGAAACATAAGATTATTAAGTAATTTCAACAAACTTTTTTTTGACGAGTAAATATAAATTCTACCACATGGGATGACATCCACGAGTTTTCTATTTTTTTATTAAAAAATCATACATTATGAACATAGTTTACATTTTATCCATTCATAATTTATCCATGAAAAAAATATATTACTTAAAAGTTATTCATTTCTCATGGATATAATGGTAATTTCATCAATAATGGGTAAAATATATTTTCTATAATATTCAATGTAGAATGTATTAATCAAATCCTGGAATAATTTAGGAAAATTATTATGTCTGAAGGGAGTCAACATGAACTCATAATTTCCATAACTTTTGTTGTAGGAAGTCTTCCAAATTCTATCCCTCATCATATTCAACTCATGATATCAATATTTAATATCCACCATTTTCATTATTTTTATATCCACGTAGTATATAAAAAATGTCATCAATCCATGGAGAGATGTACTTGTTCTTAATGGAAATTTTATTGATCTCAATGTTCTCAATTTTTATAATTATTGATTCATCATATAATATGGCATAGATCAATCATCTAACCTATGATTTGGCCTGATTGAATATTATCACTTTTAAAAAATTATATATATTATTTTTTAGATAACTTCTCCTTTTATTTTGGGGCCATCTTATTTTGGAATTTGGAGAAATATTTTCCATGTTATGTAATCTATAAGAACTCCACCTCGTGAAATATGATACAATTAAGAAACTATTTTGGAAATAGATCAATGTATTCTCTTATAATATTAATTTCATTATTTTTTTTAATTTCATTATTCTTATCCTTTTTTATGAAAATTCAATGTGTATTAAGAACATCAGTTTTAATGGATTTTACAATAGAGATTCATGACATTCCTCACATTTGAATGAGTATGGGATAATATGGTGTATTGAATTATTTTTTTTCATAAATAATGTTTTAATCTGATTATAATAATATTTAATCCATGAATATTATTTCATTTAATTCCATCAATGGTTGAAAAATGAGATTATTTGGATGAATCTTCTCATAACCAAAATTACTAGGAGAGTTTAATACTATGTTTATAGTGATCATATAACTATATATTTTTACATTTGGAATATTTAATATATTTTGATTTATAATAAAATAGTTCTATAAACCCATCAATATATATATAAATATATATAATTGTAATAAAAAGATTCATTTTTGAATAAAATGGATGTGTACCTTCCAGGACATAATATTCCATTTCCGCTTATAGTACTCTGATGGAATAATATATTCCTTACACCATTTGATTTAGTGGTTTCTGATGTTTATTAACCTCGATCATCGATGGTTTATTTCACCCAAATTAAAAGTTCACATTCCACATAGGGAAATATCTTTGAACAATGGATGGTTAACATTTTCCGGAATGGCCCAAAGGCCTTCATTTTTATTGATTTTTTATAACCCTCCTTTCAATGTATGAGGGTGGACAATGGTTGTTAAATTAAAGCTTAATTATTTTCATCTATTATAGATTCCTCCTTCATCATGTCACTTCAAAAATCAGGACATTTTTTTACTTTTTCCTCAATATTTAGTCATTTTATCATCCCTATATTATTAGTCACAATGTGATTCATCAAACATTTTTTCCATATGGGTGGCTATATTTTATTTCATCTATATTAATTTTTCCTTCCAATATTATATTACAATATTATTTTCTTACCGCAATATCTCTTGAACAATTTTATATATTCAATCAATACATTTAGACAAGTGATGAATAATATTTTTATCTCCAAATATATCATATATATATTTCTATTTAGGTGTTTTTATAACATGGTGGAATCAATCTACTCAGTTAATTGATGATAAGATAAAAAATATTTATCCATAAATTCATTTCAATTTTTTTTCATAATCTATGATATATTAACTATCTATTTTTTATCTAGTAACGCATTCCCTTTTTGTGGTTGATGATTATGTGGGAAATATTTTTTAATAAATAAATGAATATTGAATTATAGGTCCACAAATTTCATTTCATCATCTTAAATTTTATTCATTTTAAACACCCTCAATTGATTATCCCATAATTTTAAATTATAGATGTGAAATGCCAAATTATACTACTAAGAACAATGGAGATCAAATCATAACATTTAAATTAAGATACCTAATTGTTGCAATAATTTTGGATTGGAAGATCCACTAAATATTAGTGACATTTTAATCATAAGGGTCTAATTTTTGAGTTTCTCATTTTTTTTGGAAATGGGATATTCCACATTTTCATGGTTATTATTCATAACATGAAATATATGGTTAATAATTTCAATGATGATATGGAATCCTCCTACAATTACATTTGGAATGATGTAATTGTTTTGGAAATCATTAAATATTTCCAAATATGTGTTGTTGGTAAGGATCATCTTTCATTTCACCATTAACAAAACAAGACACAATTTGAAAAACAGTTTCAATATATTATAAAAAATAATATTATTTTCATGAAAATTTTTATTTTCATTTGACATTTTATTTGAAACCTATGTTCACAATTTTATTAAAATTAATGTTATAGGATCTGGTGAATTAATCTATTTATATAATTATATGAAATATTTAAATTTTATATATATGTATTATAATAGTTTCATAGAGATTTTGATTAAATATGTATATTAATTGGGATAATAAAACATTGTGTGCATTTTGAAATCGATTTATTGTACAAGATAATGATGGAGTTAATATCAAATCAACCCATTTCAGTTCCATTAACACTAGAAACACTGTTCAATAGCCATATCCACATAGTGTCATGAAATGGATATTATTTATCATAACTGGAAAAATTGAAAGAATTACTCTAAAAAATGACTATTAATAAATATATATATAAATTTTTGACTCGTAATTATTTATTTTTGTTGATAAATTTATTAAATGATTAATTTTTTATGAGATGTTTAAAATTGTTTATTTTAATTGAAAAAATATTATTATTTAGTTTATTTATAATTTATAATTTTAATTTTAATTTTTTAATGTAATATTAGTTAGGTTTTAAATCATATTAATATAATTTAATTTATTTATTAATTTTAATATTAAATTTTGATATATATTTTTTTAAATTATTGAATTATTTCATGTCAAAATCCAGATCTCAAAAATAGGTTTACAAGGTAAATTTTAAATATAAATTATCAAATTATAATTGTTGAATTTGTAAAATTGGAATTCATATTTTGATGTAGAAATATTTATTTTATCTAGTATGTTATTTTTATTTATTACCCAAATTAATTCTAAAATTAAAAAATGTTATTTCAAAAACATTATATAAAAATTGGTTTACTAGTGGTTAATTAAAAATTCATGGGATTAAATGACACAAAAAAAGTTTCAATAAAATTTTATGGCTATATTTAGACATTATAAATCCATTTTCCTATAAAAATATATTATTTATCTTTGGTTCATGATAAAAAATTTGGCATGCTTTTTTTATTTTAAAAATATAAAATTATGTCTCTCTCCATATTTATGAAAATCTACCCCTTTCCCCTCTTATTATCAACATCAAAACTATTTTCATTGCACCAAACCTTACTAAATCCGTTACAATATTTCATCTTATAATAGTAGAATATATTGATTTTATTGAATGGAAACCAAGTAATTTATTTTTCACAATCCTTTAGAGGATACCTGAATAAGGGGTAACATTCATCAATGAGAATTTTTATTTAATTTCATCATAAAATTCAATAACTTATTATTATACCATTCTGATATAATATCACCAAAATCCCCCCACATAATTAGATATAATTATTTTAAGATATTTACTTAGAAACATTATCCAATTCCAAAAATTTGTTATGATATCAATCTTTTTTTATATGATAGACTCCATAATCATGAAGAAATATTATATTTTCCCTTTTCCACCACTAATGGTTGGACATAATGATGAATTTATTATATAAATTTGATATATAAAATATTTTTATTCTTCATTAATTATTATATCACAAATAAAATCGTAATATCAATTTATTATGAATAAGATATTGATGCTCTTGTGTACTAAGGACAACCTCCTCGTGAAGTGATGTTATTCATTCATGATTTATATGGAAGGTAAAATAGTTTTGAATTATCGAAAATATAAGATATATTTGATATAAAAATTGTTTTAGAATTATAATATATTCAATAATTTTTCTATTTTATCTAACATAAAAATAGAAACAATATGCACCCTTATGTATGGTAAACATCCTCAAATAACTGTTTTTAAATTTTAATCAATTAATTTTATAGATTAAAATTAATAAATAAAATTAATTTATATTATATTTTTAATCATGGTTAGTTTAGATTAAATTATAAAACATTTATTCACGCATGAGGTCTAAAATTACAAGTCAAAACAAAGAAAAAATTCTATTTTTTGAAACACCACCGTAACATTGAATTATTAAAAAGACAGAGATAAATTATTA
Organism: Viscum album; assembly: GCA_963277665.1. Classification (NCBI taxonomy): domain Eukaryota; kingdom Viridiplantae; phylum Streptophyta; class Magnoliopsida; order Santalales; family Viscaceae; genus Viscum; species Viscum album. Next base: position 1,778,841,690 of record OY728121.1, on the reverse strand, counting down.
TAAGGAAAGAATATAGTGAATGATATATGAAAATGTTGTTTGGTATTATATGTATAATAATATCATATTTATTATAATTGATGATTGAATGTGTATAATGGTTTTCATGACTTAAGGTAATAGATTTATAGTCTCCATTTTATTTCAAGGATACATATGAATATTTAGTATACATATCTATTTTGTGGTGTATATACATAAACATTGACATGTTATATCTATAATTAAATTCAATTGTTGTTATTCTAAATTTAAATTATTATTTTTTCTATATTTTTATTTAAAATATTTCCAAACATTTTTGATATTTATGTATCCAATTTCTTTATTTAAGATATATTTTATGTTATGACACTATATCCTTTATTGATGTGTTAATACTACCAAATTTTATGTAATGTCATGTATATAATTTTCCTCATGATATTTAATCTTTTAGTTTATGATCATCAACTATAGTTCTTATGATTCAGATTTATATAAGATGTTATAATTTAATGTTACAATCTAATCAATTATTGTTATTATTTATTATTATGTCTCCAATGAAAAAAATCTAACTATCCTTATCTCAAAAAATTAATTAATTTTAATATAATATGGATATTCATTTTATTTTTAGGTAATATTACCATTTATCAAATCATCGACACTTATAATAATTTATAATTATTTTGCGACACCCCTAGTTTCGTATAAGAAACTAGTTTTTTATGCATATTATGTGTTCATAGATTTTGGGTGATGTTTAGGATGGTTTTTAACACTAATGGATTGTATTTTGAGATTTAATAAAGGTGAATGGTTAGATAATGATTGGTGAAAATTGTGAAACACCTACAGGAACTGATTAAAGGTGAATCATGTTCATCAGGGTGGGAACCCAGTTATGCTCTCACTTTCACTAGATCGTGGTACCACCCAGGGAAAACCTTTAAAATGGGTATATATGTATTTTTTACTATATATTAATGGTTTTTGTAATCCTCTGTGAAAAATATGTGATAATCTCTTTGATATAGAGGTTCAACCACAATTAACACATAGTTTTTATAAATGTGTGACTAATCATCCTCAAATTAAATAATGTGTTATAAAATGGTTTATCTACATTATTTTTTAATCTAAACCCATATTTATTCCAAAATATATTACATAACTCAATATTCCTTCCACCCAATGGATTTCTATGCGTTTTTCGTTGAACAGGAAGATATCTATCAGAATTTCATTCTATATTTATGCCCAATTCCATTAGAAAGTCTCTTTTTTTGTTTTCATGGTTTCTCATACATATACATTATTCAATATCATTGGTAATTATACCTATTTTTGTGAAGATAGAAATGAGGTTTTGATGCTAATTATGGTTAGATTTGGCGTGCTTGTTTTCATGGGAAGTGTGTTGGAAAAAAATCTCATAAAGTAATATTAAAGCATTTTTGGGTTGATTGGGTTTGATGATAAAGGTAGTTTCAATGATAAGTTGTGGAGTTATAGAGACATTTTTTACCATCCTTGATGAAAAATATCCATGAAAATGAATAAATTTATGAGAAATATTTTTTGTGTGATCACTATATCGAAATATGGAAAATGAAAAAACACAAAATAAATTTATTTCTATGGGAGATTATGCTTCATGAAATAGAATTTGGGGTCCAATGAGACATCAATTGTGATTTCCTCACTTTGCTTTTTTTTTTGTTAAATCTATTCAATATACAAGATTAATTCATGTAGGGTCAGTTATTTCAATAAATTAGGTGACCCCCCCCCCATTTATGGAGCTCAACCCATCGCGAAAATTGGTGTTATGAGTCGTGAATGAATTATGTGTGAATGGAGTTTTTCAAAATAATATATTTGAACATAAGAAAAAATTATCTCACAAAACATAAAAATTGGACAAATTTTCACATTACATGATAATGCAAAATGCTGTAGATAATGTCATAACGTTGCATGATACTCATTCAGTGGTTGTGAAAAAGGAACAAGTTTCCCAATAATTATGTGGTAAGTGGAGATTCATAAATTGATTTATTGTAAAATAAATTGTAGAATAAATGAGGTGTAAAACATATTGATTGATGAAAACAATGAATGATCTTATGAAGATGTAGTGAAAAAATTTCAGCTGACAGAGGATTGATAATACAATTTAAGAAGTTTTGTAACCCATGAGGGACACTAAATTCATTTAATTTTTTATCTAGAATTGATCCATTATGGGATTTGTTACATTAGTCAATTTCATTTTTATTATCCTTTTATGTATCCCATTGAGGGTGAACTATGTAGTTATTTTGTCTAATGAATGATTTATGTTTTTTCATACGCATTCTTCTGGGGAAGAGGCTGATGTTAATTTTCATAAACAATTAACTTAAAACTGAAGGAGAATTTTTTTTAATCAATCATACCATTATTAAACCCTCTCATGGTATTTAACATACTGGGACTAACAATTTCTATTAGAGTGAATAGTTGAAAGGTAGTGATTCCCTCTTAGAAAAAAACAATTGTTCAAATCACAAAGATATTACAATCATTAGTGGGGTCAATTAATAATTAGGAAAGAATATGATACATCACAACCTTCAATCATTAGACATGGATATCATTATATTTGTATTTAATGGAATATTGGTCATGATTATAAGATTTCTATTTTGAGAAGATAAAAAAGGATTTTGAAAAAAAATGGAGGAAGACATACATTAGGGGTATCTTTATCCAATTCAATATATAAATTGAAAATATCTTGAATTTATAATCCTTACATGTGGGAAAATAATATGATTAGGGGATTCAAAAGTCAGGGAAGTAGAATTGCATGTTCTCTAAAAAAATACAATGATCTGTGATTGAACAACCATGAATATATTAACCCATTCATTTTTATGGTGACTTTTTTTTTGTGGAGGAAACATGTTTTCATGGAGGTATTTTTCATAAAATTAATATATTTAAGATAATAATGTTAATACATACATCGGGATTCTATATTAAGGTTTTTATATTGAATAACAATGATCCAAATGTGCTTATATTTGATAGAATTCGTAGGGAACTTATTTTTTATGACGTAAAAAATGATAAAATTAAGTATATGGAAATTGGTAATTCATAGAAGGTGGAATTAATGTTTATTAAGAAGATCAACATTAAATATTTTTAGGATGAAAAATGTAAATATGAGGTGACTTTATTCCATTCATATAATCCAAAAATAGGAAAAAGTATTTTCAATGGGAAACATCCATCAGTATGCTTTCGATGTTGAAAGGATAATCATCTAATAGCTTGGATCCCCAAGATGTTTAAATCATAAAATGTGGATGAATATGAACTTACAATTTGTATGTATAAATCCAATTTGAATGGTAAGTAACAATTCACGAAAAATTTCATTAAATGTACCAATTTTTGCACACACAAATAAAAGTTTAGATGAATATGAGGTTAAAGTGTAGGTGAATTACATGAGAATCCAAAAAATGATATCGTGTTAGTCGTAAAAAACATTAACAAAATTGAGTAAAATTACATTTTAGAGAACATGTTCAATGGAATAGTCAATATGTGTGCTGAATTGAAACCACTCATAAAGAGTTCGTTTTTTGGAGATCCTAAATGATGAAATCCCTAAAAATATTTCGTTATTCCAAAAAATACATGATGCAGAAGATATATGAAAAGTTTATGTTAATTGAAAAAATTGAGAATATAATGTATTTATTTCTTGGAGACTCAAAAATTATTAGTTTGAATAATCTGAATATTGAATAAGAAAATGATTATTGATTTTTTGAATAACACATGAAAAAGAAAAAATCAAACACATTGAATAACATGAAGATGAATTTTTTGACATTTGGGAGAATGATGAAATCCTAGAAAAACTCATGAATCCAAATTCTATATTTTGAAATAATATGATTTAGGTGATAGATAATTTAGATGTGGAGAATTGAGGTCCAGGTGAAAAGAATAAATCATCATGTTCAACTTATATGGGGATTGTCCCAAAAAATATATGATTAATAATCATAGACTACAAACACATAATTTGATATAGAACCTATATTTTTTTAATAAGTATGATTCAGAAGATTCATAGATCCTAATGGTTTACTAGTTTTGTTAATGTGACATGCTGGAATAGAAGACACATCAAGTATTATTTTTCTGGAATGATGGGACACTCAAAAAAATTTTGTTCTATCACTAAGAGATACCATAGTGAATAATAAAAAAATAGAGGTAGTTGAAAATTGATAAAATATAATGAATATAATTTGAGTGAAACTGTTTTTTTGTGATGGTTTTGGAAATAATGTTATATATTTTAAAGCACACAAGAGTCGTAATGTTCCAAATCAGAACCAAAGTCATCACAAGATGAAAATCAATGAAACCTCAGGTGATTTATAAATTCAGTATTGATTTCCATCCAGGTAAGATCATTTTTGTCTATCATAATATAATGAATAACATTATATATATATACATAGTATTATATCCAAAAAATTGGTCATAAAAAAATATCTAATAAGGTAGTTCTTGTGAATGCTTCCCTTAAAGATTCATATTTTTATGGTGTCTGGATCCATGAATTCGGTTAAAAATCCCATATTATTGAAAAAATAATATTATTATTAGAAAAAAATATGACAAGGAAGGTGTTGTGAAATATGGAAATAATGAAGGCCACATGATTATTACCCTGAGTAATTCCATGTTTGGGGGTAATGAAACCAGACATTCTAATGTCTTAATCATTAAAGGTGTTAGTCACAACATATTATGTCATATTAAATTATGTGACTCATGGAATGCGATAATATTTTTTAGGAATATTTACATCACAAATTGATGATATGGTACATTTTGTTCTTTTGAAATGAACTATTGGGAAATAATACCTTGTAATTGGGAAGAATAAATTCACCTTTTACCTAAAGAGTAATAAGATAACGGTGCGCTTATGTTCTGAGGACAACCTCCTCGTGAAGTTACTTGATTCATTCATGATTTATATGGAAGGTAAAATTGTTTTAAATATCAAATATATGAGATATATTTGAAATAAAAATTATTACATAATTATAATATATACAATGCTTAATTTTGTTTTCTCTTTATCTGATAAGAAAATAAAAACCACATTCATGCTTATGTACAGTAAACATTCTAAAATTACTATTTTTTCATTTTTATCAATAAATTTTCTTGATTGAAATAAAAAAATACATTATTTTATATTATAATTTTTATCATGGTAATTTTAGTTAAAATTATAAAACATTTATTCATGTTTTATGTCTAAAAATTAAAATTCAAAACATACAAGAAAAAATAATTGATTTGCTGAAACATGATATTAACATTGAATTGTTAAAAAGTGGGAAATACATTATAATAAGGAAAAAAATAGTGAATGATATATGAAAATATGGTTATGTATTATATGTATAATAATATAATATTTATTATAATGGATGATTGAATTTGTATAATATTTTTCATGACATAAGGTAATAGTTTAATAGTCTACATTTTATTTCAATAATAAAAATGAATATTCCCAATTAATTTCTAGTGTGTGGTTTATATACATAAAAATTGACTTGTTATATAAAGAATTCAATACAATTCATGTTATTCTAAATTTGATTATTTTTTATATATTTTTATTTTTTATATTTCTAATGTGAAATGATATTTTTGTATTTAGTTTCTTTCTTTATGATATATGTTATGTTATGCCACTATAGCGTTTACTGAGATTTTAATACTAAAAAATTTTATGTAATATCGTGAGTATAATTTTTTTGATGATATTTAATCATCTATTTAATTTTATTCAACTATAGTTTTTATGATAAAAATATATATAAGATGTAATAATTTAATGTTATAATCTCTTCATTTATTGTTATTGTTTATTATTTTATATCCTAGTAAAAAATAATATTACCCTTATCTCATAAAATTAATTATTTTTAATATATTATGGATATTCATTATATTTTTAGGTAATATAAACATTAATCTAAGAATCAGCACTTATAATAATTGATAATTATTTTGTAAAACCACTACATTCATAAAAGAAACCATTTATATAGTCTTATTATCTGTTTATAGTGTCTAGGTTATGTTTATGAGGGTTTTTAACACTATTGGAGTGTTTTTTTGAGACTTTATATAGGTGTCCAGTTTGAAAAAGATTGGTGAAAATTGTAAAACTCGTACAAAAATACATTCAAGGTGAATCCAGGAAATCAGTGTAGGCACACGGTTAAACTCACAGTTTCCCAAGATCTTGCTACCACCAATTAAAAACATTGAAAAGTGGGATATATAAATTTTTCATGGTAGATTAATGGTTGGTCAAATCATCTATGCGAAACATGTGATGTTCTCCATAGGGTAGAGGATGATGAAAAATTAGCACATCCTTTTCATAACTATGTGACTAATCATGAACATATTAAAAAATGAAATATAAAATAACGGTTCTACAATATTTTTAACTCTAAACTAATATTTTTCCTAAATATAGTATATAAGACGATACTCATTCCTCTGAATGGTTTAATATTCTCTTAACATTGAACAAGAAGATATCCATAAGATTTTCATTCTGCATTTGTGCCCCATTCCATTTATAAATCTCCTTTTAAGTGGTTTTCATGGTTTGTCACAAATATAATATATTCCATCTCATCTATTTTGGTGAAGAGAGATATAAGGTTATTGATAGTAATTATGGTTGGATTTTTCCTATTTGATTTGATGGTAAGAGTGTAGGAAAATAATCCCATAAGGTAAAATTGAAAAAATTTGGTTTGATTTTTTTTAAAGAAAAATAGGGTTTCAAAGATAATTTGTGGAGATGTCACAACCCCCTCCAACCAAAGATGACCCTCCTGAGCTACCAATGGTGAAATGGAGATAATGAACCCCCGAGTCCCACCTCTAGTAGGCCCTGGGGTGGGAACTATCACAAATGGTATGAGTTTTCACAAAAATGGGAGGCATTACCCTTTTTGTTATTTAAGACCAGAGAAATAGGACAAGTAAACAACCAAAAAGGAAAAGAAAAAGTGTATAGAAATAAACCCAAACCAATCCCACATGCATTTTTTAATAGTTCTGAAACAAGGTACAAGTACAAGAAAGCTCAAAAGTACAATACCAAAAGAAACAAGTACAGAAAACTGTAGCAACTCCAACTGCCCCAACTAGTTGGGTCCCTCATGGCCAAGGTATTCCTCCAAGAAACCTGAAAGTAAATGTAGGGTGAGCATACAAGTATACTCAGTAGGGAAACCTAAAGCACTCATGCACAAGTGGGGAGACATCCTAATGTCCCGTGAGAACAACAGATGAAACCTAGAAAGGAATTCTATCCACCCAACCTCACTAGCCGCACTCACCAAAAACACAATCACATCAGGTAGTAGTATATAAGAACAAGTGTATTGGGAACCCCACACCATTTTACCCCACTAGATAGCTGCTCTTTCTAATGGTGAGCGTCTTTACGCTACCACACTCTTCCCGCCCGCACATACCTGGGCCTCACAACCACCTATCCTGCCCGCACACACTTGGGCCTCACAACCATGTATCTCGCCCTCACACACCTATGCCTCACAACCACGTATCCCACCCGCACACACCTAGGCCTCATCACGAAGGATCTTGGGAAATAGTAAAACCTTCCTGAACAGTCTTGGGCTAAACCACCCCAATCGAAACCTACCCAAAGAGTCTTGGGTGTAAGGTCACCTCAAGAGATCACAGCCTAGGGAAGAAGGAGCAGGAAGGATCTAGTTACTAAGGGGAAAACACCCTCTCCCATGAAATGGGAGTGTTCGGCACTATGTGCTCAATATGGGTGGGGTGCGATAAAACACAATGACAGGGATATATATATATATAACAAACACTCAGCCCAACCTATGGATTCTAAATAGAGAAATGTGCATGTGCCTCGGCACTGCTACTGCGAAGCATGCATACTACAAATAACCCCAACCCCATTTAGGTTTTCATCTTTCAACAGAATTAGTTTATTAATTCCATAACTACTTGGCATCTATCCACAACTAACCACATCGATCATTCGTAAGAAATATTACTTCCATCCACAAATCAAGTTAGGAAAACACAAGCAACACAACCAAGTCCTTCTTATTAACCAACCAACCCCATTGATTGTTAATCCCGTTTCATTACCACACCCCACCATTAATTAAATCTTCCTCTTTTATTTATTATTTACAACCCATAGTTAGTTCGCATTCAATACCATCACTACATCCCCGCTGCCAACCACCATAACCACAACCACACCATACATCATCATCCCTTCATACCTTTCATCACAGCCCCGCTGCCCATCACTAACATAACATTCACACCAACCCACATCCAAGCCAACTACAGCCCCACTGCTCACTCGATCCACAACAACCAACAGAACACCCACTTCACATAAACAAACCCCAACAACACCCACATGTTTATTATTTCTATTTATTTCAACTGGGGTGATCACACAATGGTTCCGGATTTTCATTTAATCAGCCAACATTACGTGATTAACCAATTTCCACATTCCATGAAGTTCCATAAATAAATAGTCTAAAAATATAGGGAAACATTTAATTGCTCAAGCAAAGGCCCCCAACAACCATGATTTTCAAAAGGCATATGCCTATTCAATTAAAATCATAATATAATAGGATATATAAAAAAAAGTAACTGCATTCACAACTTCCCATCCCCGTTATATAAGCCAGTTACTATCTTCATTAAACAGGTTCAAAAGTGTTTCTCGTAAACATGAAGAAACCCACCCCGGATGATGCATAATTTACAGAGATGAAGGTAAGATCCCTACCTCAACAGGTTCTGAACACAATGCTCCCCCGGATCAACTTTAGAAGATTTCCGTCGGCATCCGTCACGTATGTTAAATCCCAGAAAATCCTCTTTAGGTAGAATTTGGAAAGTAAAGGATGAAGTAAAGACAATGGTTCCAAGTTTAGATGTTCTTCCTTGTCATTATGATCCCATGGCCGCTGACGGATCGTAAATCGGAGCTCGGACGAAGAAGTTATGGAAGAAAAGGAGCCTTAGAGTCTCATGGGAGAGCTCTGCTCAGAGGAAAGGGAGGAGAGGGGTGAGTTAAAAAGGATGAGGGGAAACATCCTTTTATAGCTGATAAAAGAAAAATTACATGGCATTTACTTTCTGTTACATGGCGTGTACTCGACCGTTTCACACGGTCACCACGCGCCTTCCAACACGACCTTCACCGCGGAACGCGACCGTTGACTGGTCAACACATGGCATGAAGGTAACACATACGTGGGGAGGGACTACATGGCGTGTAGTACGGACACATGGTGTGAACCCATTTATTTTACATGCAAAGGACACGACACCAACAGAGAACATGTTCGTTGACTGGTCAACACACGGTAACGTGTATGTGGGGAGGGACTACACGGCGTGTAGTACGGACACACGGCGAGTAACCATTTATTTCACACGGCAAGGACGCGACCATCAACACGGGGTATACAAGGTGAGGGGGTACATGATGTGTACTAACACTACACGGAGTGTAGTTTCAAAAGTCTAAAAAGTGTGGGAAAAGTCCATTTTACCCTCCCTAACACTTCAAGACCCTTTTTTGACAATAGAATGGGCCGGAGAGGTCTGGGACATTACATCAGATACCTCTTAAAACATTCTTTCCCCCAATATTTCAAAAACCAACCCAGCGGAACCCAACAAGTTACCTATTAGGATTCTCCTTATAACAAGAACCCAACCAAAAACCCTAATAATAGGTGTTAGGAATTCCCCCTCCTATGTCAAGATATTATCCACATTAGGAGGCACTGACTCGCCTGCACGGGTTTAATCGCATCCTCATTAATGTGTCTCGATTAAGGATCAGGTTTTTCCTATTTTCCCACACATCCATACATGCAACACACTTCCATAGAACAAGGAAACAAAAGGTCTCACAACCAACAAGCCAAGCATTCCATAATAAAGGTACAATGTAAAAAAACGAACTCAATAGATCATGGCAAAACAGAAGTAAAAAAAACTCCGGGTACTTAGCGTGCATCTGGGCCTCCCACTCCCAAGTGCTCTCCTCGAGGCCGCCATGCCTCCACAACAAACGAAACAAGGGAATAGTTAATCCACGGAGCACCTTATCATTACGATCTTCGATTCTAACTGGTCATTCCTCGAAGGTCGCGTCGTCTCCCATATCTAACTCTCCCCAGTCGATAACCTGAGAGTCATCGTGTAAGTACCAATGGAGATGGGAGACGTGGAAGATGTCATGAACCTTCTCCAACTGAGGTGGAATGTCTAGATGATATTCCATCTTGACAACTCTCCCCAACACCTCAAAATGTCCGAGAAACCTAGGGGAGAGCTTAATCCCCTTCCCGATCCTTCGCTGCCCCCATCAAGGGGAAACCTTCAAGAACACATGATCTCCCTCCTCGAACTCCAAGGGACTCCTCCGACGATCAACATAAGACTTCTGTTGGTCCTAATCCACTTTAATCCTCTCACATTCAAGATGAACATTCTCTGTGGTCCATTGCACTACCTCTGGCCCAAGAGCACTTGTCTCACCAACATCTTCCCAGCAACTGGGTGCAAGACTTGGTCTTCCATACAAAGCCACAAATGGTGCCATGCCAATAGTAGAGTGAGAGCTTTTGTTGTAGGAAAACTCTACTAAAGGAAAGTGTCAGAACCATGATCCCTTGAAATCAAGAATGCATGCTCGAAGGATGTACTCCAATGTCCTGATAGTCCGCTCTATCTTCCTGTCGGTCTGGGGGTGGAAAGCAGTGTTAAGGCATAGTTGGGTGCCAAAAGAATGTTGTAATCCCCTCCAGACACGTTTGGTAAACCGAGTATCCCGATCTGAGAGGATAGTATTCAGAACTCCATGAAAATGCACCACTCGTTTGTTAACTTCGTCTCTGTAATTTGTGCATCATGCGGGGTGGATATCCTATTGTTTTCATGAGAAACAGCTGAACCATTAAATACAGATAATAACTAGTTCAAGAACGGGAATGAGGAAGTTTTTATGTTTATCTTTATTTATCCTGTGAATTATCTTGTGAATTGAATGGCCTTATTCCTACTAAAAATCATGGTCCTTGGGGGCCTTTGCTTGTGCAATTAAATTTTTCCCTATCATTGTAGACATTTTTGGGGATGGAAACATTGTGGATTGTGGAAATTTTTTAATCACCTAAAGTTGGATATTTAAAATCTGGAACCCTTGTGTAATCACCCCGGTTAAACAAAAAGGAATAAAGAACATGTGGGCGTTGGCTTGCTTGCGTGTCATGTGATGGGGGTGTTTTGTGGGTTGTTGCGGATTGGGTGAGCAGCGGGGCTGTGGTTGACTTGGTTGTGTGTTGGTGAGAATGATATGATGGTGATGGGCAGCAGGGTTGCGATAAATGGTATTAAAGGGATAATGATGTACGAGTTTAGGTGTGTTTGTGGTTATGGTGGGTGGCAGCGGGGCTGCCGGGATGGGTTTAAATGTGAACAGGCTATGTGTTGTGAATAATAAATAAAAAAGTGGAAGAGTTAATGAATAGTGAGTCATGGTAATGGAACAAGATTAATAATCAATTGGGTTGGTTGGTTAATAAGAAGGGTTTTTTTGTGCTCCTTGTGTTTTCCTAACATGATTTGTGGATGGTAGGGATATGTTTTACGAACGATTGGTGTGGTGGGTTGTGGATAGATTCCTAGTAGCTAAGGAAAAAATAAACCGATTATTCTGAAAAGCGAAAACCTAAATGGGGATGGGGTTTTTGTTTTATGCATGCTTCGTAGTAGCAGTGTCGAGGCACGTGCTCAGTTTCTTTGTTTAGAAGCCATATGTTGGGATGAGTGGTTTATATATATATATATATATATATATATCTGTATATTTTGTGTTTTATCGCACCCCACCCATGTTGAGCACTTATTGCCTAACACTCCCATTTCATGGGAGAGGGTGGTTTCCCCTTAGTTAATAGCACCTTCCTGCTGCTTCTTCCCTAGGTTGTGATGGCTTGAGGCGACCTTACACCCAATACTCTTCGGGTAGGTTTTGATTTGGGGTGGATTGGCCCAAGACTCTTCTGGAAGGCTTACTTTTTCCCAAGAATCTTCGGGATGAGGCACAAGTTTGTGCGAGAGGGATACATGGTTGTGAGGACCTGGTGTGTGCGGGCGGGATATGTTGTTGTGAGGCCCTTGTGTGTGCGGGAGAGATACGTGATTGTGAGTCCTAGCTGTGTGTTGGCGGGGAGAGTGTGGCAGCAATAGGACGTTCGTCATTAGGAAGAGCAGCTAACTTAAGGGGAATGGTGCGGGGGTACCCAACACTCCTGTTTCTTATATACTACTACCTGTTGTGTTTATGTTTTTGTTGAGTGTGGCTAGTGAGGTTGGGTGGTTAGAATTCCTTTCTAGGGTTCTTCTGTTGTTCTCACAGGACATTAGGATGTCTCCCCACTTGTGCATGAGAGCTTTAGGTTTCCCTACTAAGTATACTTGTATTCTCACCATACGTTTACTTTCAATTTTCCAAGAGGACTACCTGGGCCGTGTGGGACTATACTAGTCAGACAATTGGAGTTTTTTAGTTGTTGTACTCTTGTTTCCTTTTTGGTATTGTACTTTGAGCTTTCTTGTACATGCACCTTGTTATAAAATTGTTTAAACATGCGTGTGGGATTTGTTTGGGTTTATTTATATATACTTGTTCTTTTCCTTTTTGTTGGTTGACTTCTCCTTTTTACCGGTCATAAAATAATAAAATGGTAATGCCTCCCATATCTGTGAAAAATCATACCCTTGGTGATAGTCGCCAACTCGGGGCCTACTAGAAGCGGGAATCAGGGGTCATTATCTCACTTTCACCATTTCCAACTCAGAAGGGGTTATCGTTGGTGGGAGGGGGTCGTGACAATTAATACTAAGGAGTAAAATGTGGTTCAATAAAATGAAATTAATTTTTGGTCTATAATAACTTTTAACTTTTATTTACCACGGTTGAAAGAAAATATGGCAATTAAATGTAAAAATGATATTATTATTACCTTAACAAATGTCAAAATTATATTGGATAATTATAATAAGACCAAAAACAATATTAGAAATAAAAAATGATCCACTTTGGTCTACCTGGATTAGATTAGGAAATTTATTATTATTTAATTCAAAGAAGAGTTAAAATAGTTAAAAACAAAAATTAATAACTAAATCATTTTTAATATAGGGATACACATAAGACAAATACGACTATAAATATTAATTATAAAGCTAAAAATATTTCCTACAAAATTTTATTTTATTTATATTTTTATACTTTATATAATGTAATTTATTTATGACACAATGATGATGTAGTAATTACCAAATTAATGAATTATAAAAATAATTGATATTATAAATATACAAATAAATGTATTTCAACACTTTTTATGAATTAAATAAATTTTATAGGTTAACATGACATATTATGTTTGGTTATATGAATTTTTTTATACGTAATAATGCTGTTATGAATTTAGATTAAACAATATACCAAATCGTGTAAAAATTGACCTAAAAGTGTTTTTAAAACAAATATTATATTATTAATTCATATTCTACTCCTAAAAAACAATGTTTCTTAAAAAGGACATATATAATGATATATGAATACGTAATGAAACACTTGGGGTTTGATTGGAAGTATATAGTATGTTTATTATCGATATAATATAAAAATACAAAGAGACATGGTAAATGTATAACTATTTACCTAAGAGTTAAATCTAAAAGATAATGTTAATATTGTGACTCAACCTAGCTAAAACCTATAGGTTGAGTGGTTTTAGACCCATAACCAACTTAGATATTAAAAATCCTTTTTTGAGTGATTAGAAACCTAAAATGTGTTTTTTATAAAATAATATTTTTAGCTTTTCCTCTGGTGCCCCACACCCCTCTTATAAAAGGGAACTCCCCCTTCGCCCAAATTCACACCATTAAAGCTTTTTTTCTCGCCTAAACTCTACCAAAATACCCTCTGAACTAACCTCCCTTCATCCTATATGCATTCCTTCAGTAATAAAGCCATCCTATGAAGCCCTTTTGATCAAATTAAAAGGAAGAACACAAAGAAGAGGTAAATATTTCATCACATATTTCAAGATCCTTTCTCCTTCCACGTCATTGTGTAATTGTTATTCATTGAATTTTTTTGGATTGGTATAATAATGATGTGTAATATATTTATTAATAAAAATAACATGATAATTATTCTGTATATATGATATAAAATCAAATTATATATTATTTTAATATCAAAATAATTATATTATAGCTCGTGCGTACGTACGGATTACCATCTCCACGAACGTGATGAGATTAATTCCCCATCATAATCCATTCAAGACTAATTTTCATTACATTATTAAAAATAATGTATTAAGACTTAATATAATTCTAAATATGAATAATATACATCATATTCGTAACAAACATGACTTACGAAACAAATCATTTAAAGGAAAACGAATTAGTTAACACCCGAAACGACGATAATAATAAAATATTATTAACAGTGAAATATTAAAAGATAGTATATGATATAATATTAATGTTTATGATTCATGTATAATTCAATAAAAATTATTTTTCAAATTATACAGGAGGTTAACCTACCATAGACCAAGGAAATGTACAAAGTAAGGGGTTCCTTTTCTCACTTTTAATTCCGTGAGATTTCAATTGTCCGTTACTTATTTATTAAATGTTGTGTGTTGTGTACTGTAAATCAATATATATATATATATATTATCATTATTATCATTATATTAATGGTATTTTTTGACTCATTTTGTAGTTATTAACTTTTTTCCATACGACTCGATTGATTACAACAAAGTAAGGGTTTTCATCTCACATCCTATTTCCGTGAGATTAATGCCACATTGCCACTATTTCCTTTTGTTTGGTGAATGTACTGCCTAATGATTTTATTTTTTTATATAATGTACTTTAATGTATGAGTATTTACATTTTCCTTTTACGAACTATCTTTCAGGGGATGTATGTTTCATAAGTTACCAAATTGGTAAGGAAATTTCAATTTTCAATTTCCTCTCATCCAACTTTATGCATACTTCATTGATTATTTTAATCCATGATTATGTGTGGAATCACTATTTTTTATTATTTTTTATTAATTTCCTCTCCCCATTATGTTTATATACATTTTATACACATCATCACTCTTTTGATAAGTTATTCAGTCATCGATATGAACTTCATAAGAGTAATTTTAACTCAATTTTTGTTTGTTGAGTTAAACATCTAATTCATTAGTGTCGTTTTTACCAAAAAAAATTTGAATATACATTGATTTATTTACAAATAATATCCAATAATATTGACTGTATTTATATTATTCACACATAATTATGTCAATGATTTATCCTTATCCTATGGATACAGTCTTTATAAGAGATCTCATCATACTTTACAGTCCATTGAAACTTCATAATTGTTATACACCAATTCACTTTTATATGGTGTAGATAATGTAAATTTACATAGTATATCATGATTACCTTTATCCACATGAAATTATAACATTTTGATTACCTCAATTATTTGTATTCAAGTGTCACTCATTTGGTCAAAAACTATAACAAAAATATCATTTTAAATTTTTTAATGATTTATTATTCTAAATCATTATCATTAATGTCCTTGTTGTAAAAAGATTTTTAAGGATTTATTTATATAGAAATTAATGTTTTAAAACTAAAATTCCTTTAAAAATATTCTAATTGGTATGTGACACTTTGATTAAAAAATATATTTTTAAATGGCTTACTGAGAAAGAGTGTGACATTTAAATGTATTAAAAAAAGGGTGATATTTCTCTCAAATTGTTTTGATGATTATTTTCATCCATGCCAATATCCTTCATATTTTTTTATTGAGGTTAATATGTTACAATACAATCTTCTATATGGTATTGAATGATTTATGTTTGACTGTAGATGTGCTATCTTTATACCATTCATGGTTTGTGGATAAATTATTGTTATTTCTTATTCATGTTTCAAAATGTATGTATATTTTATGTTAAAACTTTTCAAATGAGGAATGAATTGGACTTTTTATTTTATGGTCGGATCCCTCTATTGATCTTAAATTCATATGAAGGTCTCATGAGACAAACAAGTGTCTTAGCACAAGGCCTTGACAAAATATTATTTGTAGACATGGCACAAGGTCATGACTATGTGGTTATGAAAGTCTAACATTATGCATTCCATCGTTATGAAAGTGTCTATTTATATTGCATGTGATTATTCTAATAATAATATATGCATTGAAGTAATTAAATGTCATTATTATCATCTATTTTTTCCATATTATGATGAAATTTATTTTGAGAAGTATTTTGTTTTAGTTTTATACATTGCCTTAAATGTTTATGCTTAATTATGAAATTTGATGCTATATCATTATCCGTACTGAGCATCTGAGCTCACCCCTTTCTATGTTTTATTTTTTTTCATAGAATGCAAAGAAGTATATTATGACAAACATGTAGGGATAGACTATGGGATCTCAATGTTGTCTATGGAAACAATGTTGTTGTATTTTTCCATTTTATTATGTAATGTAAACCTTATTAATGTATCCATTACTTCCAAGGCTACTAAACTAATAGGTATTTCAATTCATGATCTTTTGTGATCATGTCAATGATAGGTAATAATGCACCGACTCTAGGCTTCTGGGCTCATGCCATTACATGATTTTTTTTATTAAAGTACAAATCAATGAGTAGGATATGAACTTATATTCAAGTGGATCTTTTAAAAAAATACAATGGTGACTGTGCTATTTTAGCCAAAGTTTTTGAAATAACTAGTTATGGAGTATATTGGTACGATTTCATGATTATTATCATTCAGACAAAATTCTTCCCTTTCATAACTAGATGCTGGTAGATACATAGTTAAGTCATACAAATTATATATTACTTCTTCCACAGACAACATGTATCGTAAAAAAATGACTTCTACATCATAGTGTGAGTTCATCAAGGACCAAAAAAATGAATTGGGATTGTCTATTCTTATCGAATCGAAAATTCCCCATGTATTACTGATGCATAATGTTCCAACACTACTCAGTGTATGACCCCTCAATCGTGATCTAGTAATACTTTGTAGACCCTTTACCTTTATGATCATTCAATCCCTGAAAATATCATCCAAAAACCCTCTCTGTGGAAAATCACTTTTCTAGAAATGATCCCTCATGAACTACTTCCTCCTCCGAGAAACACATCCCTATGTACTATTTCCTTTATATAATCCTACTTCATTAATTCTTTGGACATCAATTAATACTTCCATGAAGAAAATATTCATTCTAATGAAAATAACACCAAATTAATGATGGGATTATGGATTTTTATAAAGTAAAATAAATCATAAATTTTTTCTAATCATATTCACCAAATTATTGGATGTGGTATAGCCATCACTGCATACTATGCTACTCTATAAATCCATTTTTCCCTTCATAGTATACAGACAACCTTTCTTCATTCACTAAGATCAGTGCCTTATGAAAATAAATAAACTCCTAATTTTAATAAATAATATATCATTCCACAAACCATTTAATTTATCAAAACAAATCACGAACTCTCATCCTCAAAAGATGCAACTCCCACGAACAATTGACCACCACTGAACTACAATAATACAATGAAATATTATCTTCACACGGTCTTCATAACATTTTTTGTTCTACATAGATCTTTTATAAGGAACATCTTCCATTTCATATTTTCTTTTTCTCATCTATGTTCCTCCAATGCTGTCTATGAACTATCCTTCACAATCTTAATAATGTGCATCTCAAAATTCATTAATATACAAAAAAAAATCTATTGATGCTTCCCCATTGTCTTGTTGGTTATTATATAATCATATTCATTCATCATGAACCCTATATATTGTGATATATAATTTTTTATCAACCACATTTATCATCACCATGTATTCCATGTAATATATTGAATCATTCTTATCTTCCAGCACCATACTTCATTTAAATCTAAACTGAACACGATTGGAATCAACTTTACCCCCCATTTCTATCATGACACTTGTGTCACACATCTATAAAAATTATATTATTTGGGAAATATAAATCAGCTAAGCATCATAATATTTTCCAACATCATTTTCAAATTAAATTTATTTACCCTCTCTGAAAACTAGTGAAAATAGTCCTGAAAAAATTCATTATTAATTCTAAAAGCATGTCCATTAATATTGTTCAAAATAATAATGGGATAAAATATATTATATTAATAAAAATAGCTTGTGTGGAATTGCAATACCATATGTTATATGGTATGTTATTCTCCCTTTCTCATATATCGGTGCTCCACAACCTAGTTATATGATAGATATAATGCCACCACATCCACATATATATAATATAGATACGTATATCAATGGGGAAATTTCCATGGGGAAATATAGAGTTATATAAGTATACATCACCATATAATAACACATGATGTCATGTTTTATGGCGTAGTATATTAGGATGCACCATGGTCAACAGTTTTATAGTGTGAAATTAAATAACCCTAGACACATAAAAATAATTCACCTACTCACCTTACACTAAATCTCATGGATTTATATAGTGTTCTCCCATATTCAATGAATCATGAAGCAATATGTGTTGACCTACTGCAAATAGAGATCAATCATTGATTATCAATTGGTAGTTATATATCTTTTTCTCAACATGATTCTCCAAATTTAGTCAAATATCTTTTGATTTAATAATTTTATTAATTATAATTGTATCAAAAAATAATTATATTGTCCCCTTTAATTTATTAGATATTTGAATGAAGTAAATATTTAGTGTTTTTTATTTTATGTTGATTTGGTGATTAGAGATATGACACCTTGTTCATTTCTCATGTGAAGAATGTTGATTTTTTTCAATTTAGGGAATAAATTTATAATAATAACATTTCTTAAAATTATATTTATATCAGGAATATATTTATATATAATTAATAGTATAATGTCTGAATTGGATTAATAATGAAAATTGTTATAGATATTATGTGTTGATTATTTCTACGATGATAACAGTATTATTCATTGTATTGAAGATAGC
Organism: Viscum album; assembly: GCA_963277665.1. Taxonomy (NCBI): domain Eukaryota; kingdom Viridiplantae; phylum Streptophyta; class Magnoliopsida; order Santalales; family Viscaceae; genus Viscum; species Viscum album. The sequence continues at coordinate 1,778,822,376 of OY728121.1, read as the reverse complement.
GTGTTATATATTTTATCCTTGAGAAAAATGATTCAATTTATACGGTTCCATGTGACATGGATAGAAAATAGTAATGGAGATGAAACCATAAATAATTGATTTATTTTCATAAAATATTAGAAAGAGGAACGATGTATGAATCAAGTGTTTTCACTTATTTAATATTAATCAATTTGATGCGTATTGCATAATTAATTAAATGTTATCATTGTAATATTAATGGAATATATATTGAATTTTAATCATGGTAATATTTGTTGATAATGTCAAAATTAATGATTAGCTATATAATGTTATTAATTCACATATATTTTTAACCAAATATTTATCATAATTCCATGTTTATCAAATAATATCTTTGGATAGTTTGATTCCATAGGGTACTAGTAGTTTGAATCTGGAAATATTGAATTAGTTAAATGAAGATATAATAATAATATATTTTTAATAAGGGAAAATATTTTGGTTAAAGAGTAATCGTTTTCAAATATATGATGGATCATTTGTGTTATGTTGTCGAGAAGTCTCATTTTTAAGAAGGTTTATTTCCTTTTTAGGTCATAGTTTCCTTGTTGATTGTAGTTTTTAGATCGATTACTTATTGAATTTGATATATTTTATCCTTACTATGTAATACGATCCTAGTATTTATGATGCTTTAAGTGTAGGAGAGGACGGAAATATGTGGTAGCATTTAACGCTTTTGATGGGTGGATAAATAATGATAGGAATGCATCTGTCAGGGATGAAATAATAGAGGATGATATGTGTTGGATATTAGTTTAATAATATTACTAAATGAATGAATATTTCTTGATATGAATCCTTTAAATGGTTGACGTAAATTTTTCATATTTTACAATATTCATTTCTAAAATTCTGGAGGAACATTTTTCTGAAAGGTGGTATGATTTATATTTGTGGTTGAGACAGATGCTTTCATAGATCATATATATAAAGGTAATATTTAAAAAAAAATTAATTTTAACTCATGGGTTTTTTTCATTCTGGAATAATAATTGAGATTTTATTCTACTTAAATTGTTCAATCATTACGGATTATGTATGGAGGGTATATACAATTCTTTTATAGGTAATAATGTTTAATATAAAATAATATTGAAGGTAAGTTTATGTAAACTATATTCAGTAATTTTAATTTAATTTTTAAATAAAAATTAAATTTAATGGGGATCTAAAAATAGTTGTGTTCGTATTCAATATATAGCCCCTAGAAAAGGAAAACATGTGTCTGATTGATTACATCGAATTTCAATCATAAGTAGTTGTTTTGATCGTATTATTATTGTGAGATATATTATATCATTTATATTCCAATTTTTCATATGATACACCACCAATGTCGTATAGGGATACTGACACATTATGTACTCATGTAGTTTGTCTTTACAAACCTTCTATTAGGAGGAACAGTTGATTACAACCCAATTATTCCCTACTATCATTTCTAGGTAGTTAATTTCTTATATGTAGGGAGGAAAGATTGCATATCTATACATTTTATTGAGTGATGTGACATATTATTTTTATTCAAACCCATCTATCTCTAGATCTATTTCCCAACTTATTATCAAAGGAATAATTAGTATATGTTAAGATGGATTGAGGAACCATACATAGTATATGTATTGTGATATCAAGTGGTATAATAACTGATATATGTTAAAAATAAACTGGGGGGACTATAGATCCTAAAATACATTATTATACTATATAAAGTAATTATGTCATATGATTTGATTATGTCATACATGAGAGCCATGTAATGGTAATTAGAACAAGAGATTTTATGCTAGAAATATATTTGATAGAGATGTATTAGGAAGTGTGAGGATGGGGTTGAGTGGGAAACATCTAAGGAATTTTCAGTACAGTTCCTTGTTTATAGATATTGAATAATATTATTATGTTTTTTGAAACACGATGTGAGGTATCCATGGTGAGTCTAGGAAATTTTTATTCCTTTTAATGATATGAGTTAGATTCATTGTTTTTTACTATGATCTAGAAGGATTTCTTATTATATTGAATTAGAGTATAATGGGAGGATCTGACTATGTATACAGTTATTCTAGTCACAAGTATATATAATATTTATTTGGTCATCGGGTGTTTGTTGTTGTTCAGGTTTGATTATACATGCTTCTTGAATTATAGGGGTTGTTTAGAAATTTTGGTTAATATCATATTTTCCATTTTGGTACTCCTATATTTACATGATGTTGTTTCAATACAATATGAAATTATATTTATCAACTTCATGATTAATTTTATATATTTCTTATGTAACACCCCAACCCAAGAAGCCTAGATTCAGTGCATTATTAAGTATCATTGGAATGATCACAAAAGATCATGTCTTGTCTGGATGATTAGTTCAATAGCCTTGGAAGTAATAGATACATTCATAAGGTTTACATTACATCATAAAATAGAAAACTACAACAAAATTGTTTCCATAGAGAATAATTAGATCCCATAGTCTATCCTTATAGGTTAGTCATTATATACTTTGTTGATTCCAAGGAAAAAAATAAAACATAGAAATGGGTGAGAACATATGCTCAGTTAGGATAACAATATAGCGGAAACATTCATAAATAAGCACAGACATTTAATTCATTATATATAACTAAAATAAAGTCCTTTTAAACATAAACATCATCATAATATGGAAAATATAAATCAAAATAATGAAATTTAATTACTCATAAGTATATTATAAAAGTTGAATAATCACATGAAACATCAATTTTCAATTTAATAATGACGGAATGCATAATTCTAGTCTTTCATAACAAGATATTCAAGGCCTTGTGCCAAATCTAAAAATAAGAATTTGTGAAGGCCTTGTTCCAAGACAATAGTTTTTCTCATTAGACCTACCAATGCATTGAGGAGCTCTAGCGGGCTCCACTCATCACTTACTGAATCCAAATCATTCCTCCTATGAAAAGTTTGAAACATAACATAAACATTCGTATTGAAACTAGCATAAGATATTTCAATACTTTTTCCACAAACCATGAATGTTATAAAGGTAGCACATATAGAGTCAAACATCACTCATTCAATATGATATAGAAGATTTTATTGAAATAGATTAACCTCAATAGAGAATAATTAGGGATATTGACAAAGATGAAAATAATCATCAAAACTATTTTAGAGAAATATCCCCCTTTTTCATGAAAACATATAAATGTCACACTATTTTTCAAGAGGCCATTAATAAATATATTTATGAATCAATGTCCCCCATACCCCGTTGAATATTTTAAACTAAATTTTAATTAAAAACATTTATGCCCATATAAATAATCACTTAAAACCATTTTTAAAACATGGACATTAATAAGAAATTGTTAGAATAACAAATTTTTAAAACATTTAAAATGATATTATAGTAAGAGTTACTAAACAAAATAGAGGCACTAGAATTGAATTAATTGATGTAATAAAAACCTTATAATATCATGAGAATAATGGAATTCATGATATACTATGTCAATGTAATTTATATACACCATATAAAAGTGAATTGGTTTATAACAACAAAGAAGTCTCCCTGGGTTGTAAATTGAGATGAAATCTCTTATAAATATAGTACCATAAGGTTCAAGATAAGGAAACTACATAATTATCTATGAAAAATATAAATACACTCAATATTATTGGATATTCATTGTAAATCAATCATAGGACATTCACACATATTCTTTCAAAAACAACACCAATGAATTGGATGTTTTACTCAATAAATGGAGATTGAGTTAAAATTACTCGTATCAAGTTCTTATCGAGGTATTTAGAATGTATCAAAGTAGTGATTATGTGTATCAATATTATATCCACAGAAGGGGGAGTGGAAATTAATACAAAAATACTAAATAGTACTTCCATACATAATCATGGAGTAAACTAGTCAATTGTGTATGCGTAAACCCAGATGATTGGAAAATTTAATTTTAAATTTCCTTACCAATTTGGTAACTTACGAAACATACATCCCATGAAAGATGGATAATAAAATGAAGATGTAATTAATCATAAATTAATGTACAATACATGAAAAGTAAAAAAATTGGTCAGTATATACACCAATCAAAATGAAATAGTGGTTGTATGGCATGAATCTCCTAGAAATATGATGTGAGATGAAACCCCTTACTTCATTGTAATCAATCGAATCATATGGCCAAATGTTATAACAAAAAAATGAATCACAAAATACCATGAATATAAATATAATATTGATAAGATACATATATATATATAATTATAGTACACAATACACAACATTTAATAAATAATTGGTGGACAATGGGAATCACACGGAATTAAAAGTGAGATAAGAATCCCCTTACTTTGTACTTTTTCTTGGTCGATTGTAGGTTAACCTCCTCTTCTTTGGGTTCTTAATTTTCATTTGATCAAAAGGGATTCATAAGTTGGATTCCTATCTAAAGGAAGGCCTCTAGAATGAAGGGTGTATAGTTGAGATGTTATTTGGGTAGAGGTTGGCTGAGACAAAAGGCTTTGAAGGTGTGAATTTGAGGTAAGGGGAGTACCCTTTTACATGATGGGTGAGGGGAACCTTAGGAAATGCAAGAGATATTATTTTATAATAAAATAATTTTCAGTTTCTAATTCCTCCAAAGTAGATTATTTAAAGGATAAGTTGGGAATGGGTCCCAAACCACTAAACCAGTATGTTTTAGAAAGGTTTGGGTCACTATATTAACCATATCTTTTAGATTTAACTCTTAGTTAAATAGTTTGACATTTACCTTCTAACATTGTATTTTTATATTACATGGTTAATAAAATAACAATATACATCCATGAAAACCCCAAGTTGTTCATTAATGATACACCTATCATTATAAAAGTATTTTGGATGAAACATTAATTTTTAAGAATATAATATCAATTAATAATATAGTATATTTTTTATAAACTCTTTTATGTCAATTTTTCCACTATTTGGCATTTTGTTTTTTCTAGATACATAATAGCATTATTAATTCTAAAAAATGTTTCTACAAACACTAATATGACATATTAACCTAGATAATTATTGGTATTCATAAAAAGTCTCATATTACATTTATTTGGATATTTATAATATCAATTATTATAATATTTCATTAATTAGGAAATTACAACCTCATCATTTATTCATAATTAAATTAAATTATTTAAAGACTAAAAAATATAAATAAAATACCATTATGTGGGAAGTCTTTTTAGTTTAATAATTAATATTTAATGGAGAATTTATTTTATGTTTTTCCATATATTAAAAATGTTTTTGTTATTAAACATTGATTTTAACTCTTTTAACTCTTCTTTAAATTATATTATAATAAATGTCCTAATCTTTTCCAAGTGGACCAATGAGGTTCATATTTTATTAATAAAATTTTTTTGGTCGAATTATACTTATCCAATAGAATTAGGACATGTGTTAGGGTAATAATAATATCATTTTTATCTTTAATTATTGTATTTACTTTAATCATGGTAAATAAAAGTTAAAAATTACTAATCTAGAAAAATTATTTTTATCTTATTAATCAACATTTTACACCTTGATATTATCTTTGTCTTTGGGATTTTGGAAATTTAACTAACATATGTTGTAAAATTATGTTTTACTTATATTTTCAAATGCTCCTAAGAGGGGGGTAAAAGACGTTGAAAAGTTCAATAAAATTATATATATATATATAATAGTATTACTAAATGAATCAAATGAATTACATTGAACATATATAGGTATTATGTATCTATTTTGACCTAAAATAAATTTAAATAAAATAAGTAATTATTTAAATAATATTTCTGTTTTAAACTATAACTAAGTGTTTTTCACTATTAATCAAAAATTGAATGTTTTTAGAAAAATACCAAAAATTCACCCCAAGCTAATTTCGATATTTTGAATCCTAAAATGAAGTCCATTTTGAAAGATAAAATTTATAAAATTTATAAAAGTGGGTATTACTATTCATGACTGCTAGTTTGATTGGTCATGGTGTGTTAGAACCTTAATGTTGCGTACAATGAAACCCATTACATTATTCAAAGGGAAAAAGTATCATGGAAGCATGGGGTGTTAATTTATTCCCCCTGTGGTAAATTGTGTCCTCGCAATTTTTAAAATTAATCTTGGGATCATAACATAAATTCCCACATTATAAAAAGAGTCAATAAAACTATCACTTTAAATGAATAAAAGTGAAGTACAAAGTTCACCAATGATAACCAATACTGGGATTCCTTGTAAGAAAACTTGGATAAGGAAGATAAACTATGCGTCAAGTTCTGATGGAGATTTATAGAAAGCATTATCAGTATAAAATTAACAACATGATAACCACAAACGTGTGATGGGACAAACAGTCATTAGTTTCCCAATAGAAAATGGAAACGAAAAAAAGACTTTTTTTGTTTTACGAAACATTACCTAAATATGAGAAATTTATTTATGAGATTTACTGTGAACATAAAGATTTATAAATAATTTTTAATTATAGTATCATTTTTTAATAAATTTCTACAACTAACTCGTTTTAATTTTATTAAAATGAGAATTCAAGATGACTTTGTCATAATAGAAGAGCTAGAATCAACATCTAGAGAATCACATGATCCACAAAGGATAAAATATATATTTAACTTTTCTTTAGAGATTAATCAAAGCCATAATGATTAGTACAAGATCAAATGATCACCCAATATGATATTCCTTTAGAGAAAGAAACAATAATCTTAAATTATAAAATTAAACCAACAATACCCCAAAGTTAAATGAACACCCTTAAATAAACAATTTTACATAAAGTAATTCAATATAATCCAAACTAATATTTATAACCAAAACATAGGATAATTTTTTATGTAGCCTTCCAATTTAAATTGTATCTCCAAATGAAATTGACTATTCATAATGTCACATACTTTAACATAATTAAACCAATCACATATTCTCTATTATATGTTAATCATTTACATAAATAACTAAAATCACTATAAATCCTCAATAAAAAATGTAGTTAAAATCCAAAATTACTCCTCAAATGAAATCCCATAGTACTCTATTTTCATTATGCATATAGTGTTCCCAACAGAGCGAATGACTTCCAAAATAACATTTATCACTTTATCACCAAATCATTTTCCTATAATCATGGTATTTATTTGATAAGACATAAGATCCCAAATAAACTTATTATTGATTAGAAAAATAATTTAACTATATCTAATTATTCACACTAACCAGGGATATCACGTAGTCCAGTGGTAGGTGAAAAATCCCAATCGCACTCTGATTGTAGGTTCGATTCCCATAGCCTTGTCTGATCTGATGCATTGTCACACGATATTATATTTTTCCTTTTTCAAACACAATATTTTATAACAATAACAAAATGAAATAAATTCCTCTAGATAACCAAAACATAATTTAACCACAAAGGTTATCTCATATCTTGAATTTTCATTCCAAAATATAATAACGTGTAATTTCTGGAAACCCTTTAATCATATAAAACCAAATGGTTATTTAAAACAATATCCACAATAGAAAAGGTAATTCTTCTTCAAATGTCATTTTCACATGACAGACATTATGGTTACAAATACAAGAGAAAATTATTCTGAATTAATCCCACAAACAAGGAGGACTTATTCTTTTAAACATTTCTCCAACTATTTATTTCCACATAACTTCTTCTTTGACCAAGAAAATATCCTAGAGAATACGGCCTTCACTAAGGTAATGGAATTAAAAAAAATACCAACCATTTATATATCAATTTTGTGGTTTGTGATAAAGCATGAGGTTAAAGTGTTGGGTTTTCAATATTTTTTATGATAGATAGAGAAGGTCGAGCATTATGTTCTCTGTGTTTTTCTCCAACCATTTAATTTTTTATGGTTGATGATTGATAACATGATGAAATAATATCATTATAAATATGATATATTATAGATGAGTGTATGACATATTTTATTGTATCATATTGATTGTGTGAGAATCCATGGAATATGGATAATGATTATCTTTTATCGAGATCTTCATTTTAATATCAGTTTATAGATATGACATAATATTTTTCTGGATATCATTTATTCCAATGAAAATCTTTTAATCCACATATTTATAGTAAAATATTTTATGCATTCGGGATTATCCAAATTATGCTATGATCGTTTGTCCAATTTATTGTGGGTTCATGGAAGATAAATATAATCATGGTTGAAATTTCATACAGTATTAATTTTTAGTCAACCCTAGTTATGGACCTATAGCCCTCCGCGGTACCCTGCGGCCTCCGTGGACCCCCGCAGCCTTCTGTGGCCATTGCGGCCCCTTTCTGACCAGCATGAACAAGGTTGGACATAGCAGGCAGGTTCGACCCAAACTGGGTGGGGTCGGCCCATGCAGGGTAGGCCCAAGATGGTCCAACTGGGTCGGACTGGTCCCGGTCTAACTATGATATTTATGCTCTTTTTTCCACAACATTGGAACCAGGCATCTGTTTGACAAACTGTCAATGATGCTGTAAACATTGGAGCGAGATGGTTCTGTTTGGTATAAACAAATCTAGTTTTGGGTAATGTTGAGGTATGCTGAGGTTGGATTGAGCACGAATCCAACTGGGCCCCCGACACAAATATGCAAATAACATACAGACCAGGCATCCAATTGGATCGTTGTCTATTGCATTGAGACCCCTATTATGTGGAGTTTATTTGAGATACTTCTTGTTGGGATTTTGTGGAAGTTGGATTATTGACCAGGGGATTTCGTAGTGGACCCTTTCTGAGATGAGTAAGCTTAGCGCGAGGAAACCAGTAGATGGTTGTGAATTGAGAAAGAGATCCTTCATGTGTCTGTGATTGAGGGTCCCACATGGAACTGCTCTAGGATTCCATGGGGGACTACCTGAGTGATCCTGTGTGGGTCAGCACCTAGCGATCCTGTATGGGTCAGCAGTTACTAAACCTGTGTGTGTCAGCTTCGAGCGAACTGGTGTGGGTCATCACAGAGTGATCCTGTGTGAGTCAGCAATGAGAGATCCTGTGTGGGACAACACATAGAGATCATATGTGGGTCTGATGATGATTTTCGATCCTTAGTGGGTCTGCCACATAATAGAGTACGATGATTCTATTGTTAAGTCAAATAATTTATACTTCTATACCTATGAAATACATTGTGTGAGATGACTCTATAACTGTGTTGTACATCACTTCATGGTATGACCTTAGTGGTATTCCTCTGTGTGGCATACATGGGTTTTACATTCTTTTATGGTATTACATCCTTTTTTGAAACATTTGAACTTGGGGATTTTGAGTTGGACCCTCTATTTCCTAATGATTGAGATTGGTTTAATTGATAACATAGGTGTATGTATGGGAATATACCTATGTAGGGTTATCAGTTGCTTCCTTTCTTTGTGGTTTATCCATTGTGGATTTTGTGTGACCTTGAGGGTCTTTGGTACCTTACTCATTATCATTATACACATCCAAGCACAGGTTATGCCCACACTTCATAGTGATTGGTTCAGAAGACAGACATCGCTGAATGAGGATGTGAGTACCAGGACTGGAGGTGGCTAAGAAGTGGATTTTAGACGAGGTGAACCATAGAGATGACCAATTGTGACTTGTACCTACCCTTCTAGTAGGATTCGTGGTGGACTATCCAAGAGCTTCTTTTCATCTATCAGGCATCCTGTACATTCTAGTTTTCATTGTACATTCTAGTTGGGATTATATTCTGGAGCCTTATAATTTCTGTACTCACATTTTTTACTATTTTGTTAACTTGAGTTTGTATTTTTCTATGTGAATGGTTGTGTGAGTAACATGTTATAAAGGAAATTTTTTCACATTTTTAGGGAATACGACTTTGATGCTAGTCTCCAAACCCTAGCCTATGGAAGGCGGGCTTGGGGTAGTCACGTAAAGGGCACTGGGGGATGGGTCGTGGAAAATTGGTATCAAATGATTTGGTTCTACCGTAGAACAGAGGACTTAGATATTTATTTTTTAATGGAAACAGTGTTATCTATAGTGAGTTTGGTTATCAGTTTAGGGAATTCAGTGTTGGTGTGGTAGATGACGTATCCATCAACCATGAACCTAAATTCTTATTTATGGCTTAGTTCACAAAAACACTGATAGCATGAGTGTTTTCAAGAGTCCTAATTGGGATCTATTGAGTTATCTCACCAGTTATAAATTATTGATTGTGGCTCACCAATTTAATTTCAGGATGCCACCATAAAAACAACCATCAATGGTTCCAGATATAGTACACACTGATAGCCCACCGAGCGATGAGGCCTTGGTGTAGGGCCCTTTTCTCATAGAGGAACCAGTGAAGGCTCCCATGATACCATTACTTGTTGGGCCACCAATGCCACTGGCCCCAACAGAAGAGGGTTCACGCCACTTGATCCCATTTCAGGAGTTCCAGTGTTAGAGTCTACTTAGATTTTGGGGAGAGACATACCCAGATCTGGATAAGGATTAGCTAGAGGCAGTATTGAGATTCTTCTGACAGGTAGGGACACCAGCTGATCTCACGGTGATTCATGCCACCAGCCTCCTACAGGAAGCTGTAGGAATATGGTGGATCTAGATTCTCTATGTTCATGACAAGGTGACACTTCTCTAGAGAGACTTCGAGAGCCTGTTTCGAGGAGAGTGTGTTCCAGCGACTCTCCGTGCACTGCACATACATGAGCTTCTTCATCTACAACATAGAAACACAACATTGGCTTAGTACACAGTGAGGTTCACTGACCTCACATGATACTCCTATGATATGGTTCAGGAACCATACTTCAAGACCCAGACATTTGAGTAGGGACTCAGTAGAGAAATCAGGGATTCAATGATCTCACTCAGCATCCCTACGCAGGAAGAGGTGTTAGAGCAATCCCTATTAGTGGATTGTTTCTTTGTTGAGAAGTCACTAAAAGCGATACCCACCACCAGTCATTACATAGTGAAGTGTTCTGCGACTGGAGGAAGATAAATATTGCAGAGGTCCAAAAGGTCCAAGCCTACAGATGGACGATTGCAGGATTCTGGTTCGGTTGTTTGGGGCACATGAGGCAGAGCCTGTCATGCCAAGAGCGGGCAATGTTACGCATGGCGTGGGTAGGGTCACAAATCTTGTAAATGTCAGACCTAATGCACGAATGATTAGAATACTGTCAAAGGATCTCTGAGGTAGAGACATAGATTCGACTGAGGAGGTCTATAGGGAGTAAGAAGACGTGGTAGAGGAGCTGGTCGTGTAGCTGGAGGTGGGCGACTATTTGAGGTGTTACCACTACCACCCCGACCACATGGAGTACAAGGAAGGTGTGAGCTCAGCTCTAGGAAGCTGAGGCCTATGATCACGTTGCTGGAGAGATGATAAGAGGTACGATATATGCCTATTCAACCTTAGATGATGTACTTATAGACACTGGTGTCAGTCATTAATTTGTTTCCACTGCCCTCATTCGGAGCTTGGTGATTCCAACGGAGCCGTTGGATTGTTCTTTACAGCTAGAGACTCATACGGCAGTGGATTCGATTGTTACACAGTAGTCCCGGTAGTGTGAGCTTACACTATGAGGTGGGATCTTCATCTTCGATCAAATAGTAGTGGCATCAAGTCCTTTTGACGTCATCTGTAGTATGGACTATTTATCTACATTCCATGATCAGATTGACTGCATTCGGCACAAAGTGAATTGTGTTCCCATAGATGGGACTATAATAACCTTCACCAGTGATAAGGGATCTGTTTCATCATTGGATGGACTTAGCCGGAGGAGAGAGTAGATGATTACACATCATTTGGATAGCCTTCCCCTCAGAGGGGTTGATGTGGAGATTCTATGTTATCCTATAGTGGTGGAAGATTATGCAGATGTCTTCCCTGATGATGTTTCAGTAATACCTCCTCATAGAGTGGTGGACTTTTACATTGACTTGTACTATAAGGCATCATTGATATCTACACCAGCATATCAGATGGCTCTCGTAGTGCTTCATGAGCAGCGGGTATAAATGGAGGACATTCAAGGGAAAGGGTTCATTAAGCCCTATGTATCACCTTGTGTAGCCCTAATTTTGATCACCAAGAATGCGGTTGGAATCATGAGACTATGTGTCGACTATCATCCCCTGATCCAGGTGACTATGAAGAAAAATTACCCACTACCGAGGATTGGAGACCTCTTTTTTGAGGTGAAGGGAGCACAGTGGTTCTCAAAGAAATATCCCAGATTAGACTATCACCATCTCAAAGTACGAGACTAGAATGTGCAGAAGACGACTTTCATATGTTGGTATGGACAATATGATTTCATGGATATGCCATTCTGTGTGACCAATAATCATGCATTGTTCATGGGACTCATGAACAAGATCTTTCAGCCATACCCTGATCACTTTGTAATAGTCATCATCGATGACATTTTGGTATACACGACTACTAAAGAGGAGCATGCCCACCACTTACAGGTATTTTAGGATACACTCTGAGAGCACCAACATTATGGTATGCACTCCACGTTCTATTTTTCGATCTGATAGTTTCATTTTTAGGGACATTTCATATCGGATGCAGGAGTTGTAGTGGATCCAGCGATGATTGAGGTGGTACTGGCTTGGGAGCCACCCAGGAGTGTGACGTAGGTACGATGTTTCTTGGTATTTGTTAGATACTACCATAGGTTTGTTCCATATTTCTCTAGAGTTTCATCACCTATATGAACGTTGACGAAGAAGGGTCAACCCTTCGTGTGGTCAGAGAGATGCCAACAGAATTTTCCGGAGCTAAGGTAGAGGATGAATAGTACTCACATCATGAGGCTTCCAATGGAGGGCGTAGGGTATGTAGTCTAATGTGATGAATCAGGGACCAGGCCCGGATGTGTCTTGATACACGAGGGAGCAGTTATCGCATATGGTTCTGATAGTTGAGACAAAAAGAGAAAAACTACGCTACCCATGACTTGGAATTAGCAGCAGTGATCTTTACTTTGATGATGTGGTGACATTACATGATGTTCAAGAGTTTTACAGTCTACTTAGGTCAAAAGATTCTATGGAATATCTTCTCTCACAAGGAACTGAATAGGAGACATCAACATTTTATTGAGTTCCTATAGGACTATGACTTCGAGATAGTCTATACTTTTGAGAAGGGGAAAATTGTATTACATGCAATCCACCTGAGATCCAATATAAAGGTGCTAGTCGAGGCTACGGAGCAACTAGACGCTTTTCAAATTTCCGTTGTGGATAGAGATGGATAAGTTTTTATTTAGTCACATACAATCACTCCACAACATCTTCAGCATGTCAGGGGGACACAGCATTGGGACATTGACTGCAAGACACAACGTGCTCAGTTATCCACATGACAAAAACATGATGGATATTCTGAAGGTGGGCAACACGTCATCCCATTTAGAGGACTTACCATGGATCCAATGTCACTTTTGGAGGATTTTTTTAGCGTGTTCCACACATCCCATCTAGCGGTACATCCAAGAGTGTAAAATATGTACCAGGATATCTGATTATAGCACTGGTGTCTAGGAATGAAGAAATAAGTGGTACAATTTGTCTCTCGGTGCCCCACATGTCAGCAAGTATAGGTGGTGCATCAAGGACCAGCAGGCTTGGTACATCCATTAGTGTTCCCAGAGTGGAAGCAGAATGGGATATACCTTGACTTTGTGAAAAGACATCCATGTACTTCCAACGGCCATGAATCTACCAGGGTGATCATCGACTGACTCATAAAGTCAGCCTACTTCCTACCAATCTGAGAGTAGGGTTCAGTATAGAGCATGGGACCCCTCTATGTGATGGAGATTGTGTTGTTACATGGGGTGACTTTGAATATTGTCTTTGATTGTGACTCATGATTTAATTACCCATTATTGTAGTTGTTTCAAGAGGATTTAGGGATGCCGCTTCAATTGAGAACAGCCTCCCATCCTCATATGGATTTCCAGACTGAACGGACAATTCAGACCATCAAGGTCAATCTACATGTTTGTATCCTCATCTATAGTCGTATCTGGGAGGATAGATTTCCCTTGGTAGAGTTTTTATACAAAAACTATTATCACTCCACCATTGGGATGGAGCCTTTTTAGGCATTGTAGAGGCGACCATGCAGACCACCTTTGTGCTGGACTGACCTAGGGGAGTCAGCACCCATAGGACCAGAGATAATTTGGGATACCACTGAGAAGGTATATATCATCCAAGATCATATGAAGACTGCACAAAATATGTAGAAGTCATATGCCGACATGAGATGGAGACCATTAGAGTTTGAGGATGGTAATTCCGTCTTTCTACGTGTCTCACCCCGACAAGTTTTAAGGAGATTTGACTGAGTTGGAAAGTTATATTCGAGGTTAATTAGAACCATTTAAGTCCCCAACAGAGTTGTAAAGGTATCATACTTCATAACTCTTCCACCATTGTTTCACTAGGTGCACGGCGTCTTCCCAGTATCCCAGCTGAGGAGTTATGTGCACGACCCTTCTCACATCATCGGCCATAATGATCTGGACATCGACGAACGGGTGGAATTTATGGAGGTTCTAGTAGAGATTGAGGATCAAAATGAGTGGGTCCATAGTTGGAGATAAATACATATTGTTCACATTCACTAGAATCACGAGAACCTCCAAGAGAGAACATGGGAGTGGGAGGCCTAGATTCATGTTCAGTACCCCCACATGTTACCTTAGATTGAGTTGTGGATTTCGGGGACACAGAGTCCTGATGTGGGAGAATATAAAGACCCAAAATTTCCCTATATTTTTTAATTAAATTTTAATTTTATGAGTCTCTGATAATTGACGGTGCCAAATTCTGTGGCCAGGAGTTCCAAGAGTGAATTTCTGAACATTTATTCAGTTACGTTCTATAATGTGCAAGAGGGTTCTTTTTATCATTTGAACTAGTGCTCAGAATTGATATTTGAGGGCACCATTGAACTCATAGCACCTATATTCACATAAAGGGACCTTCAACTCGAATACAGTAGGTCGAGGGTGAAAGATAGAATTTGGGTTCTTCATGGAAATGAAAAAAAATCATCTTCTATTTTATTTTATTTCTTGTAACCTCCTCTAAATAAAATAAGTGTGGTGACCACCTGAGTCCTCAAAACTGATCCATTTTTATTTAGGGATGGGGACCACCCAACCCAATTTAAGGGGGGAGAAACCATTCAACTACCCCAATTAATTATATGTATGAATATAAAATTAAATGTTATGTGTCAACATAACATTAAATGTTAATTTATTATTAAATTTTTGTGTTGGATATTTATTTTATTTTCAGTGGAATTGCGGAACAGATTTGGAAAATGGGAATTGGGAGAGAGCTTGTAGGATTGTTCTATCCAATGAATAAAACATTCTCAAATGAAGAACCCGATCCCCAATGAAGAACTCTCACGCCGATTAGTAACGTCTTCAATGACAATGAACTGACAATCGAGGAAATGCCGATGTCACTGATGTACATCTATTCCCAATGACATTGTCTCATTCCATACGGCCTCTGTCAACAAATCATAGAGGTAGGAATTTATTTCATTGTGATTATCACTTCACATGTTCTTCCCTTCTAATCTAAGAATACTGATCACTCTCTCCTAAACTAGTTGATCCATGTATGTGTTTTTTCATGATTGGGAATAGTTATTGAAAAAGGTTATGGGGATTTATTTTTTTAAATATCATCCAAACAAGTTCTTGTTTCCAATTTGTGAACCACTTGCTACCACACTAATGCATAGGGTGCGGGCCAAACAAACATGGCATGACCCCTCCGTCATTCTTCTTTGGTGTATTTTTCCTGATGGTGATGGCCATCGGTGCTAGAGTTTGGCTCCAGTGGAAGACAAGAATAGTGGATGACACCACCTATAGTTGCGACTAAGACAACAATGCTATGCTACCGCACGACCCCGCCGCGTCTCCCACGAACCCACCTGGCCCCCCCTGGGGAAACCACGACATCATGATGGTCCCATGGGACCCGCGGTATTATCGCACGACCTCTTGGCCCTTCGCGGCCCCCCTTAGCCACTCGTCGCCCTGCGTGGGCCAGGCCGGACCTAGTGGGCCAGGTTGTGCCGGGTTGTTCTATGCGGGACAGACCGGACCCGCATCAGCTATGAGTTATATGCTTTTTTAGAAATAACTTTGGCACCAAGAATCTTTTTTAAAAACATTAAATAGAACAGTAAGACATAGTGAGAGACATTACCTTTGGTATACCCCACTAGAATTTTTGGTAAATTTGAAGTACGATCGGGTTGGATCGAGCATGAATCCAACGAGGCCCCCGGGACTAAAAATACTAATAACATATAGACCGGGAGTTCGATTGAAATGGCGTCAGTTGCATTGGGACCCCTATGACGTGGTGGATCATTGAGATTCTTCATCGTGGGATTTCTTTTCAGTTGGAATATCGACTAGTGGCTTGTGGAGGGGACCCTCCTGGAGACGAGGAAGCTTAGCATGGGTACCAAGTAGTTGGTTGTGACTTGAGAAAGTCATCCTTCATGGGACATTGATTGAGGGTACCACATGTAACCTCTCTACGATATCATTCGGGACAACCAGAGCGATCCTGTGTGGGTCAGCACCTAGCGATCCTATGTGGGTCAGCACCTAGCGATCCATTGTTTTTCATCACTGAGCAATCCTATTTGGGTCGGCACTGAGCGATCATGTGTAGGTCAGCCTTGAGTGATCATGTGTAGGTCATCACCTAGATATCCTTTGGGGTCTGATGATGATTACTGATCCTTCATGGGTTTTTCACATAACATAGTATGATGGTTCTGTTGTTAGATCTAATCATCTCTACATCAGTACCTAAAAAATATCTGGTGTGATTTGAGTCTATAATAATGGGGTACTTCACTTTGGGGTAATACCATGGTGATTTTATTATATGTGGCGTACATGAGTGGTACGTGTGTTCTTGGTATTACTTCCTTTTGGGAACATTTGAGATTGGGGATTTGGAGTTGGACTCTGTGTTTTACTCATTATTGAGATGGGATTACTATATAACATAGGTATTTGTATGGGCATATACCTATGTAGGGTTTTTTGTTGTTTTTGTTCATTCTGATTTATCCTTTTTGAATTTTATGAATCCTTGAGGGTTTTAGGGTCCCTTCATAGTATCATTATACTCACCCCTTCTTGGGCAATGCCCGCACTTCGTTGTGTTTGGTGCAGATGATAGACATATTTGATAGAGGATGTGAGTACCAGGATCAGACATGGCTCAGAAGAGTACATTAGATGAGGTGAACCATATAGATGGCTATTTGTTTGTTGTACCTACCCATCAGGTAGGACTCTTGGTGGATGATCCAGGAGCTTCTTTTCACATATCAGTCGTCTTGTACATTACATTTTCCCATGTACATTCTAGATGGGCTTGTATTCTGTCCACTTTTACATACTGTACTCACTCTTTTGACTATTCAGTTTATTTGAGTTCGTATTTTTCTATGTGAATGGTTGTGTGTGTTAATGGTTATAATGCAAATGACTTCCCATTTTTAGAGAATACGCCTTCATTTCGAGTTTCAAACCCCTGGCCTATTGAAGGTGGGATTGTGGTAGTCACGACACGAGCCTTGGGAGACGGGTCGTGACAAAAAAGGTTTTGAAATAGAAATAATTTTATGAATGTGGTTTTAAAATGAAAGGTTAAATGACTTTTTATAAAATAATGTCATACTTTCTTTTGAAATGATTGAGAAAATGTGGAGGAATAATGAACTTATAATTTTTTAAATTCAAGGATTTGGTGATAACGTTGTATATATGACAATTTATATTCCATAAAAACATTATCATCTATTGGTGTATGTGTGGAAATTAATATTTGGTACATGTAAATAGATTATTAGTTGAGGTAGAATGAACACACATGCGACAGTTCATTAGATTCCATGGGAGGGAATTTTAGATCAAAGAATTTCCATAAGGTTCCCAAAATGATATGTAAAGGGAAAAAATTTTCCATGAATCGTTTAATCATTAAAAAGTGTGTTTTTAATGAAAAATATAATTATTTCATTGAATTGTGTACTTGGAAGAGGGTGGTGTTAAAATTAAAATTGAAATGGAGTGTTTTTTAAAAAGAAATTGTTGGGTGTTTTCTAGCTTGTGAGATGGTTATTTTCGATTGGGATGTCTATTAGACTGTGATTTATGTCAATGTTGATTTTTTTTGTGCTACTCATTTTGATCATAATATTCTTCCAAGAATAGTCCATAAATTTTTTATCGAGTTTTACCTAGTTTTTGGTGCTTCTCTGTTGATGCACGTATTTTTTGGTGATCATAGTCCATTTGTGAAAGTGGAATAGATTAAGGAAGTTATTTGTCTCTTTAAATAAATGTGAACTTATACCGCTACATATGTAAATGATGTTATGAATATTTTTTAGGGTCTGAATTTAGATAAATAAAATATGATTTTTGCATCATCGATGAAATTTGGGATGACATTGGATGTGTATAACACCAAATTATTCTGATTTCTTATACCTATGTTCGTGAAGATAAATAAGCTAGAATATTCCTTTAGTATTCATGAAGTCAAACATACAGTAAAGGACTACGTTGAGTATTTACTAGAGCTTGTATATTTCACATTGAATATAGTGTTGCAGGATATTTTGAAAGATCCACCAATCATCAAGGGTATTCGACAATTGATTGAGGAGTGAGTTATTTCATCTGATTAAGTTTAGATCGAAAGAATGGTATATGGAGATCTTTTAGATTAGTTATTTCTCAGGATGAAACCAACTGGGATTGAGGAACCTGTTTTTGATTATCCCCATGAATGATCTTCATCTGGTGAGGGGTGTATTCTAGAGGAACCTATTCTTCAATAATCTCATTCATTGGTTTTGTCTTCATGTTTGTTAGGGAATTAACATGTCTGTTTTTAGTGGTTTCGGTTTTTCCATTTAAATATTTTGTGTCATTATCCGGAAAATACCTTCCATCGTCATAACCATATGGGTCACGTGGATATGTTTTTATGATGATTTTTTTGTTAAGTAATTCATGATCATATGATGTTAGGTTATAGCTATTATATTGTATATTATTTCAAAATCAAGGCTCTAGCCATGGGTTGTGGTGTGAAGCTCAAACGTGGTTATGAGTTGTTGGGGGTTTGGGGACCCATGGCACACCATTTGCCTCCAATGATGTTGTGTTGATGTATTATGTTTTATTATTTTATTTATTCATCATTTTTAAATTCATATTTAAATTTTAATTATTGGATAAACATATAATTTCATTATCATAGGGGTTTTTTATCTGAATGTAGGTAATATAATGATTGTTTTCTCTTGAATGTACATTTCCCTTATACAGGTTAGTGCCAATTTTAATTTTTTTATGTTGGAAATATTGAAACTTGAGGCGATGTTGAATTGTTGTTTTGGTTTTCCGTTTCTTTTTTATATCATTCATAATATTTCCCTGTTATTTGGAAGGTTTTTTGTTAGAGTTGGGATTTATCAGTTTTCTTCATGGTTTTTTTTCCATTTATGGTTTTCCATGATTGGGATTTAATTTATGTGGTGTTAGTTGATTTCTTATGATGGGTAGAAAACACTTATGTTCCCCATTGATTGTCATTTTTGGCTTCCTCTATAATGGTCAAGTGTGACATGTGAAGTAGATGATGCTCCGGAGGATCATGGTTTTCTTCTACACTAATCGGTTTCGGGAGTGTGATTTTTTTATCTATCAACTAGGTAATTTTTTTGGGGGTAGAATGTTTATATATGGAAATAATTTTTAATCCTTGACCTTGGGAATATTTGTATTTTATTCTTTTCAGGGACATGGTTATTCTATTAGTGGTTTTGGTAGAACCTCCGATTAAATTGTTCTGTTTCTTCGGGAAACGTTTATCATTTTGTACATTAAATATGACACATAGTTGGTGAACAGTTATGGGAAACAATGAACCCTTTCTCAAGTAACTGTGAAACATGTTTTGGTCCCCCACTATATAGAATACATGTTTTTCACTATTTGGGAAACCATATAAAAACTGTGCAACATGGTTCTATAAATGAAAATTGGCATTTAGAGCAAATTGTCCATGGATTTGGAATCCATGCTTCCAAACAATCTGAGTTTCCCCACTTCTCCAGTATTGTTCAAATGGTTGGCATATTATATGGAAAAATGTGAAGTATACCAAGATATTTAAAAATGATAAATTCTAATCTTAACCCTCTATTCATTTAACAATATTTTTGGTTTTCCTCATTTCCTTGTACCTATGTTCACTAAGGGTCCTCCAAGATCATCCTACAATGATCACCATCCCCCATTGTATTTCGTTCAGGGTTTCAAGGTATCTTCCATTGGGTTATGGTTGGATTTCACATTCCCTTATTTCCCCACTCTCTAGTTCATGGTTTATCTTGACGGGGATCCAATTTTTCACAATCCCTAAGGATGAAGGATGATGTATGTTTTCACGACCCATCCCCGGGGGCCCGCATAGTGACTACCCCAGGCCCACATTCCCTAGGCCAAGGGATCGCAACTAGCACCAAAGGCGTCATTCCCTAAAACTGGGAGGGCGCTGCCTTTATAAAATGTAATCACACACAACCAAAGTACAAGCGGAAGCATACACTATGTAAAAACAGTATACAAAAGTAGTGCTGGAAAGTAAAGGGGCTAGAAATAAAACCCAATTGTAATGTACAAAGAAAAGAAAAAACAGGTACAACGAAAAGGAAAACAGATGGAAGGTGTCTAGTAGCTCCTTGATTTCCCACCACAGATCATACCTAAAAGGTAGGTATAGATAGCCTCCTTAATGTTCCACGTCCATCCATCTAGTCCGGGTACAGACTCGTTGTGAGATACACCTCCGTGTATCGTCCAGTCCTAGCGCTCTCCGTATCAGTCAGTGCCATCAGTTGTCTGCATCCAACATATCAAGGTGCGGGCATAACCCGTACAGGGGTGAGTATAACGATAATTAGTAGGGACCCTTTTACCATCATGGTCTCGCAAATCAAATAGGGATAAACCATAATGTATGATTTCATCATATAACCATTACATAGGTATATTCCCATACATATACCTATGTTACCAATTAACCCATCTCAATCACGAGAAAAACACAAAGGTCATTGACTTAACTCAAACCAAGATTTTCATTATCGAAACCATGACTACTGGAGAACTCCTCCTCTATCGAGTAGAGTGTCCTTGTTGCAACTCTATGGCGGCACTCACTAACCTTAGATTGCTGAGGTACTCTTCCTGTTGAGTACCGCTGGTCTGCTACAAAACCGGGTGCTTCGTCCATTGTGGGTCTACTGCCAAATCGGGTGCTCCCCCTAATAGCCATCAAAGGTAATCCTCCTATTGAGTAACGTGGGTATACTTCCAAACCATTAGCTTTGTCCATCATGGGTCTACCGGTAAACCAGGTGCTCCCTCCACTGGTCTACTTGAATCACTCCAAGTAGAATCAGTCAAGCTGTCGTCAGGTCTACAATTACTATGTCTCTGCACTCCGTCTACTCATCTCCGAGAGGATGTACTGCACGAGCTACAGGTCGACACTCCATGTATCACTAAGTCTCAGGTAGAAGTATCTCCAAGGAAAACCATGTCATCAGGGTCTCAACACAACAGATTGTGTGTCAATCGGACACCCGGTCTAGAAGTTATTATTATTTAAATCCCGGGGGCTCGGTTGGATTTTTGTACGAACCAACCTGACCATGACTCTACTATACCTCAGACTCTATTGCGGTATTCTCAAAGGGATGACTATTCTCCAAGAATACCAGTGCCACTGATGGATCATCAAATGGATGTCTGGTGCAAATGATATGGCCCAAGACTGTAAAGGGTCAGTAGTAGTCCATGGTCTGGTCCGACCTGGTCAGACTGACTCAGGCCAACCTAGTTTGGTCCCACCCTATCTGGTTCGACACAGTCAGACTCGCTAGGTCTGACCCGGCCCATTTGGATGGCCAGCCCACTCAGTTTTGACTCGTTCCGCAGGGCCCAGCCCAGCAGACCATGTTGGTGGTTTGGCCTAATAGTATCCACGTATGCGGCTTGGTAACTTGGCCTGGAAGACTGCGCCGGTTTGGCCAGCAACACCACAGGGGAACCGCGGGTCGGCGCAGCAGGCGGGCCGCGCCTGAGGAGGGAAGTCCCGCTGGACTCCGGGTAGGGTGAGGGTACACCAGGAAGGACACGGCAGGATCCGGGAAGTCCAGTAGTGCTTCGGCAGGGGACGCGGGGTGCCGTGGAGAACGCCGGAAGGGGCGCAGGGCACCGAGAGAGAGGGGCACCGGGTGCACTTCAGAAGGGCAGGGGGTGCTGGGAGTGCACTAGAAGGTGGATGGGGCACCAGGTGCATGCCGGAAGGGGAACGGGGCAACGCGTGCACGCCGGCAGGGGTTCGGGGCGTCGGGTGCGGGGAGCGTACCTTGGAGTCTTGGGGGCGGTGCGGTTCATGGAGGTCGTGGGTAGCATGGCCTTTGTTCACTTCCTTCATCGTCATTGTTGTGTGTACCGCCATTGTCATCATCGCATCTTCACCATGCCATAGGTTTCCACAAGAATGTAGAATGATGGATGATGTCGGGCCATGTTAGGTTGGCCCTCATCCTTCGCGTTTTTTGGGGAAATCAAAAGGATCAATGAGATAAGCTGTTGATTAAAACTAGAAAAAAACGAATCCTCTCTAACAAATGAAGGTGATAAGAAAAAGTAAAACAACTGCATGAAAAACCCCCTTCCTTTCATGATGATAGTTTTTTGATGAATTCGAGGGATGGCCGCGTCGTTCTGAGAACGTCAGAGGATTAATGGGTACTCATCAAAGACGACGTCCTCTGCAGGCATCACTTCCCTTTCTTTGTCTCCTTTGAAAAATGATCAAAAAGTATTAAATTGGTGTAGTTGTTCTTTGGTAGAGAGGAAAGGTGTTTTTCATGTTCTTTTCTTGAGAGAATGATGTTCTCCTCTTCCTCTGTTCCACAAAAAGTGAATGCCAAAAAAATAAAATAATAGTTTGTCTATTATTATATTTGTTGGCATGAATTCAAAAGAATTCAAATTGTGCCAATTAATTGATTGAAGTTCAATTAATAAACTGCATGGGTTGGCATAAAATTAATGGGGATGGTGGACATGCTCAATTAATAGGGGGAGTTGTGAGGTTATAGTCTCCTCCCATTAATAGGGGTCGGGAGGCCTCGTGTGGTCCCCATCACATTTAACCTCACATGGGAGATTGGGTTCTGGTGGGCCCCACCACCATAACCTCATATGGGACGTTAGGGTGTGGAATTCCATCCACCAACTACCAAATGGAGGTTCCATCTACGTGCTCTCACATGGAGGCTAGATTAAAATAAAATGTGGCTACCCATTATTTTATCTTTTTTTTACCGCAAAAAACTATCTTTTATTCCCAACCATCCGCCATCAAGTTGAATGTCTTCTTAAGTGAAAATTGGCATTGCATGTTCAACGGTGCCCTCAGATTTCAATTCCGAGCACCTGTTCAGATGATATAAAAAACACTCTCGTACATTTACTGAACGTACCGAAACAAAACTTCAGAAATTGATTCTAAGCACATCAGGCATCAGAATCAAGAACCGTCAGAAACTGCAGACTCGTAAAATTACCACTTATTTTTAAAAAATTCCATGGGAATTCTCGGTCTTTACAATCTTCCCACCTCAAGGATTTACATCCCCTATAACCTAAAACTCACACTACAGGAACAATAGGTGGTACTAAGCACGTATCTGAGCCTCCCACTCCCATGTGCTCTCCTAGAGGTTATTGTGCTACCAGCGACATGCACGCAAGAAATCTACCATCCACACAGGACATGCTCCTGTCGATCATCAAACTCTAATAGAACCTCTGTGAATGTCACCTTGTCATCGATGTCTAGCTCCCCATGGTCAATGATGTGTGAAGGGATGTGCACGTATCACAATAGTTGAGATACATAGATGATTTCATGGACTTGATGAAACTTGGGTGGAAGAGCTATGCGGCAAGCCACCTCGTCCATTCTGCTGAGGACCAGGAAAGATCCAATGAATCGTGGAGATAACATGCCACCTCGGCCAAATCTATGTATACCTCATCGAGGTGAGACCAATAGAAAGATGTGGTAGACATCCTCAAACTCTATATGTCTCAGTCTCCTTATAGAATATGAATTATCTCTACAATGTGCAGTCTTCATCCTCTCCTAGATGATCTTCACCTTCTCCGTGGTAGCCCTTATAATCTCTGGTCTGACTAGTGCTGACTCCCCTGGGTCTGTCCGGTACATCGGCGATCTTCATGGTTATCCATACTAGGCCTCAAAAGGTTCCATCCCTATGGTGAAGTGATAGCTATTGTTTTATGAAAAATCCACCAAGGGAAGGTGGTCCTCCCAGCTATGACTATTCTCAAGGATAAATGCACAAAACATGTCCTCGAGTGTCTGTATGGTCCTCTCGGTCTGACCATCAGTCCGAGGATGGAAGGCAGTGCTCAAGCGAAGCTGTGTCCTGAATTCTTTCTGCAACACCTTCCATAGATGAGAATTGAAGTGTGCGTCATGGTTAGATACAATATAAGAATTTACTCTTGGAAAATGCACAATCTCTTGCATGTAGAGGCGTCCCAAGCTCTCAACTAAGCTCTGCTCTCTAATCAGTAGAATGTGGGCCGACTTGGTGAGTTCGTTGATGATCACCCAAATCGAATTGTGACCCCTGGATGTACGTGAAAGACCCGTCATTATGTCCATGGATATCCCATCCCACTTCTATTCCGAGACCGCTAAGGGAAGAACCAATACTACTGGTACCTGGTGCTCTGCCATCACTTGCTGACAAATGAAGCACCGTGAGAAAAACTCTACTACCGCCTTATTCATACCTGGACACCAGTTTTGTCATCGAAGGTCCTTGTACATCTTTTCTACTACTAGATGTACCGCTAGAGGGGAAGTGTGGAACTCCCTCAACACCTCCTACTGATGTGAAATTGGTACCTTGGTACGTCCTTTGAAGAGGTTGACCTGCTCCAAATCTTCAGAAAATCCATCAGGTGCCTGCCCTGTGGATATCTGAGCACGTCGTGCCTCGCAGTCGGCGTCCCCATGTTGTGCCTCCCTGACTCGATTACGAAGATGGGGGTGAATGTAGGAGACTGTAGATTGGCTAATCCATCTCTATCCACAAAGGATATATGTAAGGACGCTAGCTACTCTGTCCCCTCTCCTGGCAGTGGAATACCAAATCTCCTACTAAGCACAAATGCTACTATGTTCCCCCTCTCAAAATTATAGACTATATCGAAGTCATATTCCTGGGGAACTCAAGCCATCATAACAATCTCAGGTTCAGGCCCTTCTGAGGGATGATATACCAGAGACTCTTGTGATCAGAGTACATAGTAAATCGTTCATCCAACTAACTATGGGTGAGACTAGCCAATTGTAAGAAATCAACATCACACTTCTTCTCCTACGTTCAACAAGATCGGCTTTGATTTCTCCTTTACCTAAAAGAGAAATCTGGTTTCATCCATTGGATGAACCACATATAATGCCTAATACAGTCAATCCTGACATGAACAGAACAAATTCATGTCATGGATGAGATCGTAAGGCCTTGACGCTACTTCCAAGAGATCCAACCAATACTCTCACCTCCAAGGGTTGAGTCACACTGTCGGCATCAGTTTGTGGTCACTGGTTCTCCTCCAGAAGGAATCTCGAATGTGAGGGTCAATTAAATAATTTTAATGATAACTACTTAGTATTAACCACACAAAAGCTGGGAAAGAAAATTTTACAAGGAAAACTGTCTTTTATTACAGCAGCTCAAATTATAAATACATAAAACAAACACAACAATAAAATTAATGAAGCTAGAAGCATCGTTTTCAAATGCCTCTATGCCTAGAACTAGTCCCGCTCCTTTCCACCTGCTTCTAGATCTCCATGGTTGTATGATTCTACTACCTAAATCTGTAACTTCCCCTATCCACCCATTCCCTGTGGTCTAGGTGGACCTCCTTGTGGTGGTGGTGGCAACACCTTGAAACATCATCCACCACAAACGGCATGACTAGATCTTTCGCCACGGTCGCCTACTCCTTGCATTCCACCTCGATAGAACCTATACCTCTATCTAGAGGGTACCTCAACTAACTATTGATCATATGTACAATGGGTCAGACAGTCACATTCCATGTGACACTTTCTGCCACATGAGTTACACTGCCCACTCCTGGTAGGTCTGTCTCTACCCTGGGTGCCTCGCACGCATGATCCTGTGTCACGTGGAAGACCACCTATGGGTATGGTCCTCATGGACCTCTATGTCATTTATAGTCTACCTGTTGCAGAAGAATCCACTGTATATCGACTAGTAGTGGGTCTCGCTACTGGTGA
This sequence comes from Viscum album, assembly GCA_963277665.1. Lineage (NCBI taxonomy): Eukaryota > Viridiplantae > Streptophyta > Magnoliopsida > Santalales > Viscaceae > Viscum > Viscum album. The sequence continues at coordinate 1,778,795,751 of OY728121.1, read as the reverse complement.
CTACTCAGCAGGGAAAATCTCCACAATGAGGGCTTGCTCCAACACCCCCATCTACATTGGGATGTTGTGGGAGATAAATAAATCTTAGATCTCTCTCCTTAGTCCCTGATCAATGGTTCGGGAACTGATGAATTGGTCCATACGATTTCAGTGGAGTAGTGTGAGAGGTTGGTGAACCTCGCTGAGTATTACGCCAACGTTAGGATACACTGTTGTAGATGTAGTAGCCCTTTTTCCACACCACTCTAAGGGTGGATGGTAAAAACTCTGACTGAAACAGGCTCTCAATGTCTGCCTTCAACAGTGTTTCCTTGTCGTGGACCTGAAGCATCAGGCTCCACCATCTGTATGTCGCTGCCTGAAGAAGGATGGCAGAAAAGATCACCATAATGTTTGCTGGTGTCCCAACTAGCATGAAGACTCTCACCATAGGCTCCAGCCAATCCTCAGCTGCCTATGGGTCTGTCTCTCCATGGAAACTGGGAGGCCTCTAGTGCTAGAACTCATGAAACGCACTCATGCGGCATGCATCATCTGCTGCTGGGGCAGGTTACATCGTTAGATCAATAGGAATTGGTACTGATGGTGCCTCCATTGGTGCCTCAACTGGATGTGGCCCCTGTACTGGGGCCACATCAGTTGGCTGGATATCAGTACATACAACTCTCGGGGATCTATCTAGTTTTCCACAGGGAGTCATCCTGAAATAAACAGATGTGACATGGTAAAAAGGGTTTACATTATGAGCTGACCGAGTTTGAGATGACTTAAATAAAACTTCTGAATACACACATGCAATCATTGTTTTCATGCACTGAGTCAGAAATCATGAGTTAGGGTCCTTGTGTATGGATACGTCAGTTGCCGCACAAAAACTGGACTCCCTGAACTGAAAATAACACTCGGTGCCCTTAACATTATTGCATCAAAGAATACAAATATCAGAGTCCTATGATTTGTGGTAGAACTGAATCCTCTAATGCCTTTTTGTCATTGCCCGTCCCCTAGGTCCCACATCGTGACTAGACCAAGCCCTCCATCCATAGTATTAGGGCTAGATACTATCACCAAAGTTGTAATTTCATAAAACCTGGAAGCTGTCGCCATTATAAAATGTATACACACAAAACCAGAGAGAAAGTAGAAGCAAACCCTAATTAAAAAATGTATAAAAATGTTTTTCTGAAATTTAATGGGTCTGGAAATAAAAGTTAAACTGTAATGTACAAGGAAAAGACAAAACAAGTGAAACTAAATGAAAAATAGGTGGAAGGTGTCTAGAAGCTCCAAGATCATCCACCATGGATCCTACCTGAAGTGTAGGAACATATAGCCTCATCAGCACTCCACGTTTGTCTATCACCTCCGGGTACCGACTCGTAGTGAGGTCCACCACCAGGTATCGTCCAGTCCTGTTGCTCTCTTCCATCGTCAGTGTTTTCCTTCATCTGCATCCAACTCAACGAGGTGTGGGCATAGCCCGTGTAGGGGTCAGTACAACGATACCCAGTTGGGGCCTAGAGACCCTCTCGGTCTCACAAATCCAACAACTATAAACCACACAGTATGATTTCAACGGATAACCATTACATAGGTATATGAAAATTCATATACATAAGTTATCAAGTAATAAATCTCAATCATGAGAAAAGAGAAAGGTCATTGACTCAGCTCAAACCATGATTTTCATTATCGAAACAATGATTATTGAAGAAATCCTCCTCTATCAAGTAAAGTGGCCCTATCCCGACTCTGAGGTGCTACTCACTAACCATAGACTACTGAGGTACTACTCATGTCGAGTACCGCGGGTCTGCAGCCAAATCGGGCGCTCCGTCTGCTTTGGGTCTACTGCCAAACCAGGTGCTCCCCCTAATATCCATCAGAGGTACTCCTCATGTTGAGTACCATGGGTCTGCTACCATACTAGGTACTCTATCTACTGTTGGTCTTCCGGCAAACTGGGAACTCCGCCTAGTCATCAGGTCTACAACTACTAGGTCTCTGCACTCTGTCTGCTCGTCTCCAAGAGGATCTTCTCCACGAGTTACTGGTTGATACTCCATGTGTCACGAATTCTCAGATGGATGTATCTCCATGGTCCTCCATCTAATCAGGGTCTTAATGCAACATATGTCACGTCAATTGGGCGCCTGGTATGTTAGTTATTACCATTTTAGTCCCAGGGGCCCGGTTGTATTCGTGTACAAGCCAACCTGACTGTGACTCATCTATACCCTGAACCCTAGAAAGGATTACTCAAAGGGAAGAATATTCTCCAAGAATACCATTTCCACTGACAATTCATCAAACGGACATCCGTTTCCAATGATATGGCCCAAGAAGGTAAAGGGTCTGTAGTGGGCCCGGGTCAGTTCCAACATGGTCAGACCGACTCGACCCAACCTGGTTTCGGCCAACCTATTCTTGATCGACCCGGTCAGACTCGTTTGGTATGATCCGGCCCATTGGGCTAGTCACCCCTCTATATTTTTACTCAGTCTGCTAGGCCCGAAACAACGGATCATAACGGCGGTTTGGCCCTATAGTCGCCACGTAGGCGACTCGGTAACTCGCCCCGGAAGACAGGGCCAGCTCGGTCAGCGACACTGTGGGGGCACTACAGGTTAGCTCAGTAGGCCAGTGGTTGTGAGGCCAATGATCAAGCTGTGTGGGGCGCGGGCGGGACGGCTAGATTCCGGGCTGGCCACGAGTACACTGGGCTGGCCGTGGCAGGAGCCGGGCAGGCAGGCAGCACACCGGAAGGGGGCGCGGTGCCCCGAGAAGTGCGTCGGGCTTCGCGCCGGTAGGGGCACGGGGTGCCAAAATCACTCCATCAGGGGTGTGGGGAACCGGGTGTGCACCGGAAGGGGAACGGGGTGCCATGAGCACGCCGGTAGTGGTGCAGGGCACTGGGCACATGTCGGCATGAGCGTTGGGCGCCAGGTGCACGCCGACAAGGGAATGGGGCACAGGGAGCCCACTAAAAGGGGCATGGGGTTCCAAGTGAAGGTAGTGCACCCGGGTGCCATGTCTAGCGCGACCTTTTTTCGCCACCTTCATCTTTGTCGCCGCGTGTACTTCCTTTTTCGACATCGCTTCTTCACTATGTCGTAGGTTGTCACAAGAAATATGAACGAATGTGGATGTCGGGCCATGTTTTTTTTCCCGTATCTTCAGTGTATAGAGGGGAAATCAAATGGATCAACGAGACAATCAGTTGATTAAAATATGCCCAATACAAACCCTCTCTATCTGATGAATGGGATATGAAAAAGTATAAAAACTACTTGAAATAAATTCTCCTACCATTCTTGATGATTGTTCATTGACGAAGTCACGTGAAGGCGACATTTTTTGTCAACGTCGGAGGAGGAAGGGATACTCGTCGTTGGCGACTTCCTCTATGTACATCGCTTCCCTTTCCTTGTCTCGGTTGATAAAAGTTAAATAAGGAAGAAATTGGCGGTGTGGTTCTTCAGTATAGTGGAAAGGCATTCATAGTGTTCTTTGCTGGAGAGAATGAAGTTCTCTTCTTCCTTCGTTACACCCAATGTAAATTTCTACAAAATAATATAATAGTTTGTCTATTAATATATTTTTTGGCATGAATTCAAAACAATTCAAATTGTGCGAATTAATATTGTTAAGTTCAATTAATTAATTTCCTAGGTTGGCACAATATTAATGGGGAAGGTGGAGAGGATCAATTAATAGGTGGTGTTGAGAGGTTTTGGTCTCCACCCATTAATAGGGGTCGGATGGCCTCGTGTGGTCCCCACCATATTTAACCTCACTTGGTTGATTGGGTTCGGGTGGACCCCACCACCATAACCTCTCATGGGAGGATAGGGTGTGGAAGTCCCACTACTAACTCCCAAGTGGAGGTTCCAACTACCCGCACTCAATGGCGGCTGGATTGAAATAATGGGTGGTTTCACTTTATTTTAACTTTTTTAAGCCAAAAGCTATCTTTTATTACCGACCATCCATCGTCGAGGTGAATGTCTTGAAAAGTGAAAACGGGTGCTGCAAGGTCAATGGTTCCCACAGATTTCAATTCCGAGCACCCGTTCAAAATTTATAAAGAACCCACCCATATGATTACTAAACATACAAAAAGAAAACATACAAAATTGATTCTGGGGACACCAGGCCTCGAAATCAAGTGCCATCAGAAACTGCAGACTCGTAAAATATCCATGTATTTGAAAAAAAATCCATAGGAATTACGGGTCTTTATAGGTGTATTGTTTTAAATTAACTTACTATTTTTTTATTGTCTCTCATTCTTGTATCATCTTCTTAATGACGTTCCATTGCATTGACACAATATTAAGGTAGGTGTTTTCTTATATCTCATTTCTGGAACATTCTGTTCCAGTTGGATCATTCCTCTAAGGCTTTTAAAATTTGATAATTTTCTTATAATGAGCTATAATAAATTGTTATGATGTTTTCATTATGGTATAATAGTGTAAAATTAATTTTTAAATGAATTATTTGATTATAACTATGTTAATTTCATTCATGGTTTATGGTTAATCGGTAATTGTGTTTTTAATGTTATTTTAGATTCTATGAGGTGTTTAATCCATTTATTTTGTTTGGATAAGTTTTTGGGATTATGACTTGTGTGTTACTTGTGGAAAGGGGCATCTCTTTTATTGTTACTCTAGTGTGTGTATTGTTGTTTTTATTTGAATTAGTGTGATGTTTCCTCAAAATGATGTTGTAAAAAGTGGTTTTGAAATGTTCATGTGTTGGAAGCTATTTTTTGAAAAAAAATTCTATTGATTACCCATTGCTGTGACTTATTAATATGGCTATAATTTGAGAAATAGTTTATAAACATGTTATTAATTTATTTTATTGAAAATATAAAATTGTAAAGGGATATTCCAATGTAAATTTCTTGTTCAAATATTTTTCTTCTTTTGGTTAATTCAATTAAAATTCATATGTTGTAAATATGGGGAAAATTGAATTTCCAAACATTTATTTTTGTGTTTATGAATATGAGAATTTTTCTTATCCCATGATATATTATAGTCTTCATATTTGTTCTCACAAAAGAATTTTGTTGACCATTTATCTCATTGATATATTATTGGGTAAACAATTTTCATGAAGGATCATTTTTTTCTTCACATTTTGTGTTAGGTTATCAATTTTCTGGGGAATTATTTTTTTCATTTGAAATATATAGGAATGTTGGAAATTTTTCAGGATAATTTTTTTTATAATAGTTTCTTTAATGGTATGGGAATGGTTTTTTAAATACATTTGGATCATAAATGTGTATCTCAGATGAAACATATGATATTTTTGTTGTATTTTTAATCTTATATGTTCTAAAATCCGGGTTGACTATTTTGTATGTTAAAGTAAATATGTTTTTTATGATTTAAGCATTTTAATGTTTTGAAAATTTTGATATTGTTTTGTAAAATATTTTATTTTTGGTCAAGTGGTCATGTTAGAATGTTTGAATGAATTTATTTAAAACCAGAGTAGTGTGTGGCCCGTATGAATTTTAATAATTATGTTGAATGAAATGAATTTTGATGGGAGTTATGATTAATGGAATATATTTTGAGACCACTAGAACATTGGATGCAGTCCCCTCAAGTGGATTGTGAACTACAATGTTGTGCTATTAAGATAATTATACATTTGGATGAGATCCCCCCTAATAGACTGTGTGTGAGAACCCTATTATTTATTGTTTCTACACATTGTGTTTCGAAGTATTATAATTATCATTGTATTCTTGAGAACTATCTAGGGGATCATGTAATGGGTTCTTGTTGACTACATTAAGATAGGATGGTTTCCACCTTGACAATATTGGGATAGGTGGGGCATGACACTATAATACCGATTTAATAGTGTCTATTTAGTCATTGAAAAAGGATTTTCACCATCAGTCAACAGATGAGTCTAATCAGAGTTTGTTAATGGTTTTTCCTAGGGAAGTACATGAAATTCCCTTGAATCATTTTCTATATTTTTAATTAAATTATGCTACCTGTTAGATATTTTACTTTCTAGAATTTCATATCTTTTGGGATTCCTTTACATTACGTTAATCCATTTTTTATTATATGTCTTCGTTATATATTTGAGTTGCTGTTCTGAAAAGGTTGGTGGAATGTGAAAACGTTTTTTATGTGGACACCTATGAGTTTGGTGTTACATAAATGAATTTATAGAGATATTATTCTACATGATGAAAATTGTTTACAATCATATATTATAAATTTATTTTGAAAATTGTATTTATAGACTATAATGGTAAAGTAAATGTATGGACTATCGGGTGAAAACCAACTATGGAGTTTCATCTCACATTCCCCTTAGACCACTGCACATTAGAAGACCTAATCTATTTTTCATATGTATATTCCTTGTTAATGTATCTTTTTTAGGAGGTGGGAATTGTGGATAGTGGTGTCCAAAAGGTCACATATATATCATGTCAGTGTAGTTTGGTCATAATGTTTTATTTTTTATCAGTTTTGTTTTCATAGTAGTTGTTCAATCTATATCTATTTTTATATTTATTGAAATTATTTTGTTACTGTATTTTAATTCATGTTAATTTTATTTCATTGATCCTAATATATTTGATGTTGATTATTTCCCATAGTGATTAATTTGATAATGGACACTATCTTCCAGCCTGTGAGGATCAAGAAAACCCTTCATCAATGTATCAAACTCATTTAGATGTCAGTTCAGATGGCATCCTTGAATGGATCATTTATTTAATCATAAAAACACTGATCATAAGGAATCGAAATAAATTTATATGGAAAATTCAATATTAAATGGAAATTATTTGAAAACACAATCCATTTAACCAATAAGTAGAATATAATAAGTAAATAAGGGATAATGAATATAGTAAGGTAAAAACATAATATTCATTCATTTTACTCAATTAACTGAGAATTAAAGTCATTTATAGATTATATCATTTAGAATTATCATGGATAAAAATAACATACCTTATAATGATGTAAATTATTAATTATATGATTTCATATCTAATGATCAGGAATGCACTATCATGGATAATTTTCACAAATAAGTTTAAAGTATATGTAAAAAACCATTTAATGATATATTAATAAATTTTTTCATGACACCATCTAATTCATCGAGGAGCAATATTTTATAATGCGCTTCTTTTCAATGTTCATTCAAATCCGTAATCATATATTTTATAATCAATTAAATTCATGAATAATCATTCTATAACCTAAAATATCAATTCAAAGTAAAAGATACTGTTATATCAATATCATCCAACTTAATAAAAAAACATTCAATGCAAAACACTTTCTGATGTAATGTGATACATATTGATAAATATTCATATACATGATAAATATTATAGATATTTTGGAGAATTTTTATTTCTAATAATCATAGTTTTGTTAATATATAAAGTTCATGATAATAAATACAATCATGGAATAATGAAGTTAATTTCAATATCATCCTTGGATAGATTAACCATAAACCATTCTGTGGAAATATATAGATTATATGAATTCGTCACGTACACCTATAATTATGAATAAGGGGTGTCTTTTTTATGAGTTGAATTATTTTTAAAAATAATCATAATTTAATTCATTAGGAAAATATTTCTTTCTTTGATGAAATCAATTTTGAAAACAATTCAAATATATAAAATTATTTTCATTGAAAAAACTTCTTTATGACCTGAATTTTGAAACTATTTAGGAATCTTAATATTTAAAAATATTAAAAACCATAAATGGAATCTTTAAAGAAATGATTACTCATAATTCATTAAATTATGTAAAATGTAGAAAGTTCATTGATATTCACAGTACAAATTTTTTGGAAATTTTCATTTTGGAAAATAAAAAGTAGATAAATTAAAAAAATTATTGTGAAAAATGAAAAAATCATTACATTTTTAAAAAAAAAATTAAATGAAAAATTTATTTGAAAAATTTATAGAAAACTTGGGTTTTTAAGAGATTAGATTCAAAATACTATATAGAAATGATGTCATATTTTCCTAAAAACATTTTCTAAATTTTATTATGTAACAATGTGTGAATAAATTGATATATTACATTATAATATCATAAATAACCATAGAATTAGAAACATTCATGTTTTTCATATACAATTATTATATATTTAACATCAAAAAAATTCAAACATTCTAGATTAGAATGAGATTATTATGTAAACCATTATAATGTTTATAATGTTGAAGTGATAATTAAAAAATGAATTGATTTCGTGTAAAATATTTAAATACATATTTAAAATTATAATTACAATATAATGTAATTAAAATTAATTATATACATAATCACACAACATCAATACCAATTATGTTGTAATATTATCCAATGGTAAGAGATTGAGTAATAAAATTATTTTAGAGGTTATAATTCTCAAGTCAAATCCACATTGATGAATTCATTTAAATTTAAAAATATAATGACATGAGTAAATAATTATTAAAAATATAAAAATTTGAATGTGTAAGTATATAAAACAAAAATATTTAATTTATTTCATATCATTACAATGAACCTAAAATAAAATAAATTAAGGTGAAATCTCATACTATATAAATTCTGTTGGTTAAATATGATTCAAAATCATTTATAGTGTTTTTAAAAATGATATTATCTTATTAGATATCTAAATTAATATTTATAATATTATATTTGATACTTTTATAGATTCATATCTCTTTATTATTAACAATCAATAAGTAATTACATTTTTTTGTCTGTTAATTTACATTTTGTTAATTTGTTATACATCAACAGAGATTTAATTCTTGTGAATATTATATAATTATAAGATATAAATGATTATAATAATAAAAACTATACTATTTATAATTCATTTATATATTTGAGTCCAATAATTAAATATGGTTATGAAAAATGGATTCCATTATGATCATTGATGTGGTGGTTCTTAGGTATAGGTATTTAACAGTTCAAATTATCAATACCTAGTAATGAAAAAGGCTTGTTAATATATTACAATTATAAAATTAAATTAATATAATAGATACCATATAATATAATGATATATATCATCCATGTAATTTTATGGTGAAAATAGAGTTGAATAACATCATGAATGTCGTAGTCCACACGTACATGAACAATGTAATTTTCATTAAATGAGTTAACATGTCTGAAATAATGATATAATATATATGTATAGTTAAAAAGGTAATAGATATAAATACATTTTTATCAATATGACCTATAATCCTTATATTTATCATTTTTAAATACCATGAAAACCATTTCTACAAGAAGAATATAAATAACTCCCTGTAGTGGTTGTCTGTAGTACACATTTCTGACTTGATCATATACATTGAAGATTGGAAAATAAAAAAACTATATTAGAATAATAAAGTTAATAATATTTTACAATTATAATATATATAAAAATTATATCTACGATCATACCCCTCAATTAATGGAGTAAATAGAAGAACAAATTTTCTCGGCATGCGAGGCAGTAGTTCACCAAACACAAGAATGATGATTTCATAGACCATTTGATAAAGGTGTATATATTTTTTGGTTAATAAGTTTTTATTTAAAAATATATATATCTGGAAGAAAATAACATTATTATATAATGATATTTAATAATAATTTAATTTTGTAGATAAAAAACACACGAAGAATAATGTTACATGTTCATTGAGTATCTTCATTAACTTTCCCCCAAAACACGGACTATGTAGGATTTCTAGAAAATTTAAGGGTTTATGGATAATTGGAGATAATTTTGGAATTGATTTGGTAATTTATTATTTAAACAAACTATTCTTGATTGTGTGAATATTAAATGACTAAAGTATTCCATTTTTAATGGATGTGAGTTGAAGAGTTGTAATTTGTTAAAAGACTATGTTACATAGATGTTTTTTCAGGACAAAAACATCCAAAAAGGACCATTTTAAAAACAAAATTTGTTGAAATATGGCAAAAAAATTTATTTTGGTGCAATTTTTTCACACCTTTTTAATCCCTATTATTATTTTTTGACAACTACAAAATTAATTTTTAACATTTAGCACAATAATTAAATTTTTTCACTATTATATTTGGTGAAAATTTATATTTAAAATATTATAAATTTTAAATTATTCTGATATCAAATATGTTATCAATGGTTTATTTTTTTCATATAACTGAATATAATTAATTTAAAACAAATAACTATTAAGACAACTGATATTTATATAGGAAATGTCCAAAATATTAAAATAGTTTTATACAAAAATGATATATGAAAACTAATCTATGGACTAAAATTTTATTATTTAATATATAAATGATGAACTTTTAATTTATAAAAAAATATAATTTATTATTATAAAAATTTAAATAAATAGAATATTATCATTTAATCTTCATAATTTTCATAATTAATAAAAACTGAATCATTTGAGAAAACAAAAAACATCACGCTATGAAATTTTCAGTATACTAATATTAAATATATGTCAAAAATCCATAAATAAAATTTAAAATTGAGAGTAATAAATTTTAAATTATGAATGCGAAGCATCGATAATCCATCTCGTAATAAGATTAATTTATTACGAAAACATTTTTTTATTATTTAAAAGAATATATTTCATTTATATTCAATAAAATAAAAATAATCATGTATAAAATATTATTTATTTATTTAATTAATTAAAAATAATAAAATACAATTTAATTTATATTATAAAAAAATTATATTCAATAATAATATTTTAGTAATAGGTTTCATCCCATTTATACTTGGTCTTTTGTGTACTGAAAGAAAAAATAAGTGTTAGTTATAAGAACACATAAAATATTTATTATATCTAAAACAAAATTGAATTTTTTGTAATTAAATATAAAATTACTTTTTCATGTATCTCATGATAAACATAGTGTTCTATGAAATTCATTATTTTGAAGATGATTAATTCATTTTAAAATAATTATATCATAATGTTTTAGGGTGATATATTTTCTTCTATGATCGGTGACGCGTGGCACATTCTTCATTGAATATAATTTTATTATTTAAAAATTTGTTACTGTAACATTTTCCCCTTTTTAAATAAATTGGGTCATTAAAATATATTATTTGTCTCACTAATCTAGGTTTTTATATTGGAAATACAATTATTGGAAATACCACATTGTAAAAGGGATAATAATACATCATATTAATAAAGTGTGAAATGATTTTCATATATCATATGAGATTAAATATAAATAGGTTTAAATTGTAGAGTAATATTTATGGAAAATGATTAAATGAACATGGATGATAAGAAACAAAATTATAGTGAGTGATTGGGGTCATTGAGCATAAGATTTTGTATTATCAATGAAATGTTTAGGAAATAAACTATTTATCTTTGTGTATTTAAAATAAGACATTGATTATTTAATATGAAGTTAATAGGGAATAATTTTTCTCAAGATCATTTTCTAAATTTTTTGAATTCTTTTAGAGACATAGAATATAAAGAAAGATTTCCACATGATAACCGTCAATTTCATATGCGAAATTCATGAATTAGTTGTGATTCAATAAATTTTAAATTCATCACTTTCTCTGATAACTCAATATCAAAAAATGTTTTTTTATGAATGAAGTACAAAAATTCACTTTTTCTGGATCTATATGATCCATATAATATTATTTTTGTTTTATATCATTTTCCATAAATATAAAAAAATCATTATAGTTATTACATATTATCCAATGTAAATAATCTTCTATTTAGTGAAGTAATAAAGTAATATTAAAAACATAATCAAATGTTCAACAATGACCATATCATGAATATTATTCATTATGTAATGTCCAAAATATTATTATTCATAATTCTGTAATGTTGGTCATGGAATTTCCAAAATGCAGTTATCAACAATCCAAAAAAAAACAATATGAAGTATCTCTTAATCATCACAAATCAAACATATATATTCCATCATTATGTATTTTCATGAATGTTTATAATAACATGTGTTGTTATAAAACTTGTTTAAAATGTACACTATCCATTTTCCATGGATAACAAATATATAATAAATTATTTCTCTAAAAAATTAATCCCTGTCAAGAATACCATATTTTTTCATCAAATTGTTGAAATGTCTACGGTAATTCGGACCATCAAAATTAAATTACCCATATAATTTCTAACATTATAAAAAAAATATGTAAATATCATGAAGATATTATGGTTCATAAATCATTTATCAACCATGATATACAACATCTCACTAAATCATACTTCATTGTAATTGTTATTGTTTAACACAATATTTGAAATCTATAAAGAAAACATGTTGTAGAAAAATCATTAAATATTTCATATTTTTTATAACAATGATTTCATTGAAAAATAATAAAATTATTTAATAATTTAAAACAAACATTAATAAATTATTCCTTCCACTTCTTCTGTGGTAATGGCATAATATTTCGACGATCAATTAGTTTCTAATATTCTATATTCCATTGACCCCATAGCCATTGATTTTCATAACACATAATCTCCTAAAAATTGAATCATTTTACATTGAATCTTTTCTTTATTTGTAAGAAATTAGAATCATTGATGACTTTTTACGCACAGTTGAAAAAAACTCACATTACAGTCATGAAAGTCCCAATGTTTTTTTCAACACAATACTAATGTGGTTAGTGTCATATTTCCCTTAATTCAATCATCCATCCTTTTTAAGCATTAATATTCCTTTATTTATTTACATACAATCCTTAATCCACATCCAATTCATCAAATACCTTATTAAAAAAATATAACATATCCTTATATTATAATATATTTTGGGATACTAGTTACCATCAAATTTCTTAATTATTACCATCAATGAAATGTCTATAATCACTCAATGTATTATGTTCATTGATGTTTATTCCATTATTTCTTCAATTATTATTTTATTAATGACATAATATACTATATTAGATTATAATAATTATAAAAAAGTATGTATAATCCTCCAAAAATTTAATATTTGACATATTTTAAAAATTTTAAGCACTGTTAATCACAAAATCATATACATAATTTCTTTGGGGTATCACTATATAAAATACTTCATGATTGTTTATAGGGAATATTTTAATTCTCCTAATAACATGTCATTGATTTTTCAATCTTGTTTCATAGTATATACTTTATAAATTCATTAGGAGATCACCATGTCAACCCAAATGAACACTTTCAATAATTATTACCCCTCAATGTTGTTGTTCCAAAACCATGTCCCCTTATATTATCTTTATATGGTTGTATTGAAAATAAAACAATCATTTACTCAACCTCAATGAATAATTTGTATTGTATTCTATACTTGTACAAAAAAATAATATCATAGGGATATGTTCTCTAATATATGATTTCAAAAATAAACCTCCCAATGATTCTACTAATCATCATATGATACCATGTATAGAGACCCAAACCATATTAACCCAGAACTAGTTCTTATATAAAAAATTATATTAAGACACACAAAATTTAATTTATAAGTAAAAATTAGTTTTTTGGTTTTGTTAAAATCGATACATTCATGATTCCCAGTCTAAAATATGTTTAAAAAAATTGAAAATCATTTCTTCACCAAGAATAACTTTGTTCCACTTATCATGTCCTTTCATATCAAATATAGTACTTTTTGTAGATTTATGGGAAGGGAAAATAAATATATGTTATTTAATATTTTCTATTATGTTTCAATCTAGTTGAAGACATTATAAATTCTTTTCAATAATAAACATGGAAGGGTAAGTGACTAAGTTTACATGCCATTAAAATAAAAATATAAAGAATAATATAAGTGTCAATGTAAATATATATATATATATATAATTTTTATTTAACAAAATATTTCTCTATCATGAATGGATATGGAATGGTCACTGTAGGGATGTTAAATAACAAAATAAACATTCTAATTAATAAATAAAATGATATTTAAATTCATCATCAGAAGTTGAATTTATATGTTATTTAGGGTTAATAAAAAATAAATTGTGAATGATTGAAATTAGAAATTATTATATTACATGTCATAGGAACATGAAAAATATATTTTAAATATAATTCATGTGATGGATTAAACTACATAAACCCTATTTCTTTCTAGCATAAATCTGTGTATCATAAGATGTGTAATATCTGGTTATACAAATTCATGTATTTTCTACCACATTTCATATTTTCATATTTCATTGGGTGTATCCCATAGCCTCCAAATATATAAAAAAAATTATGATCAAAATAAACTAATTTATTTGGAATTGTTTATTTGATTAATGGTTTCATGGTATAAATTTTTCTAAATTATTTTCAGTGTTCTATGTGATTTTGGTGGATACCTAAGGTATACTAGGTTTTTTCATGTGGGAGCCTATATTTTTAATGTTTTCATGAATATACACACTGTTAAACGAGATTAGAGGACAATTAATGGTTGTAGGGTTCATGTAATTATTTATTTACACAATCTATATTATTACATATTGTGTAACAGTTACAATACATTTAACATTAAAGGGAATGTTTTCAATAGAAATGAGATGGGGTTTTCATGATTTTTGGTACCAGAGTATTATAAATATTATAAATGGATTACACATCATTAAAATGTCACAAACATAGATTTATGTTTTTTTCATCTACAAAATGATTATTCATTCTTTTATATCCCTCTCCCTACTAATCATATATATTTTCTTAGGTGATTTTGAGAGACACTATTTGATATAGACTGATTGGTTTAGTTATTGAGAATCATTGTGGTTGTGATTCATCTCTTAGAATGAGTACTCCTTTCAGCTTATTCAATGAATTTGATCTTGGTAGCTATGTTTTGTTGTAGTACTGTTTTTCTTGATCCATGGCGATGTTTCAATTTTTTACACATAGATATACTATGATATCATGTTTGGGGGTTGTTACATTGTTTCTTATGGAGCGATATTATCATGTTCTTGAGGTATGAATTATTTCATTGTTAACTATTAATTCATTTTTTTAATTGAATAAATATTTATTAGTGAGAAAATTTTCAGGTTCCTCCATTGTGGTTTTTTGTTCTTCATAGTAAGTGGATTCCATTGTGGCCATGTATGACCCATATTTTGAGGATGATTGTTCTGTCTCAAGACTATGTTGGTCGACTGAATTACACCTATTTCAGATAATATATTTTATCAAATTAAATAGAATGATATAAAGGAATTGAATTTTTTTTTTGGAACTAATTTTATAAAAAAGTTTTTTCCCATTTTTCTGGTACATGGATATGGTTTTTCAGAGCAATGTGGAGTGGTTTTTTTGAAACTGTTTTCAATGAATGGTTTCATGTAAATGGAATGATGAATTGGTTTTGAAAATATAGAACATGGGAAGCAAATGAAATTGTTGTTGAAGGTATTGTAACCAGTCTCATAATTGTTCCATGTTATTTCATTTGGGGATTTCCTCTACTCTATAAGCCTTTGGATAGAGGGGCATGTTAGTCCTTTTGATGGTTTCACTAGTTGTAGTGTTCAAATTTGATTTATGATCAATTAATATGTCATGTGGATTGATGATTATGATATTTTCATTGATAGGTATTAGGGAACACGTAATTGTGGAATTGTGTTATGATTGTCATGAATTTAAATGTCCATTAGTGATGATATGGAAAAATATTGGTCTATACTATTCCAAATGATTTCGCATGATATGGGATTTTTACTTTTTTTGTTATTATATATCTTTTTTGATATATGTACATTATGTTAGATGATACTAATATTCATAATTTATTTAGAAATGTTGAAAAGTGTAAATTCATCTATTTTAACATACATTTGATATAACAATTTTTAAACTATCAAATTGAAATGTTATCATTAATGTTGATAGTGATTTGATTATTTCATTTAGAAATGGCATGGAACATGGGGGTGGAATCCTACAAATGATTTAATCTAACACCCTACATACCCCAACGGTGGTGTGTACTCTGTTGTATTTATATTGTTAAAGGGAATCTGGAGGAGCCACAATATGGGGGTGATGTTTTCTGCCAACTAAATTTGGAATATGTTGCAGAGATGGGGTTATTATAACCATTTTCTCACATCTAATAGTTTTCTTTACCTTTTTATTAATTCTTATTATATTGGAAATATACTTGGATATTTTTAGAAATTTTGAATTTTTCTACTTTCCCAATTTTTATTCGGTTATGCAGTTTTTTTTTTGTTTAAAACATGTATATATTGTATATAACATCTATAATGTTCTTTAAAGTTGGTAGAAATCATTCATAAAGTTATTTTTTAGATACTAGAGTGCTAGTTTCTATCAAGTGTGGATTTGTAATTCTCTTCTATTATGTGTAGAATCAGTTAGGGTTCCAGTTATACAATGTATACAAGTCTGGTTATTTATAAATTTAACTCAAAGGGAATATCTTCCTCAATTGTACCTGTGTTGGGAAATTTCCTAGAGTAAATACATTATTTTTATAACATGAAAGGTATATTATGGTGAGAACCTCAAAATCTCTTACAGTGATGTTACTCTTGTGACCACGGGATGTTGGGATATAATTCTCATGTTTATAGTTATTTATATTAATATTACTTTTTTATTAAGGGTTTTTTAATATTAATCATAGATTATTGAATTTTATCATTTCAATTGTTTTGATGTTTAAAATTAAGCCTTAGAGACATGTTTTGTGAGTTCCTCTGGAAGGTGAAAATGATACTCTTTAAAGAAATACTGTAATAGATAAATGACATCATAAAGGCTACCATGCAGGTAGTTCTCACCATGGGTCAAAATTTACCATGATCCCGTAGAATTTTTTTAGGTACATCCATGATAAATATGGGATTTATAGGTATCATGTGATTTCATTCCTAATAATACACTATCCATTATAGGTACAAATTGTAACACCAAATGTTTTAAATAAAATATTTATTTATTTTATTGCTATTTTTAATTAAATTTTATTTTTTATAAATAAAAATTAGGAATGATGGAAATCAATAAATAAAATTTTATTTAATTTTTTTCTATTATTAATGTTATTGAATCTAATAAGTATTTTTGAAAATAGAAAAATCAAGGTTAGTAATATTTATTGATCACATTTTGGGGTAAATTTTTGTAATTATATTAAATATATATATTTTCATGACTATTTGTATAATATAATTAATTTGAATATATATTAATTAATTTAATTATTATATTATTTTTTTAGATATCATGTTAAGTATAATATATTAGAAATTTTAATTAGTTAATATATTAAATATATATATATAATGATGTTAATGAGTTAAAAATGATATAACGTTTTATTTTTCAATTTTCTTTATCCTAGGTTGTTTATATGTAAGTATCTACGAGGACTTCTTTATTATACATATCATATTTCATGTCGTTTTCTAGGAAAATTGATCATTTAAATAAATATATATATTTAAATATAATCATCCAAACATGATTGTTATCCAAGGATATCTCAACGTGATATACATAATATATTCTTTTAAGCATTTCTAAGCGTGTATTTAAGAAAAAGCTTCAATAACATTGATATTCCAAAAAATTTGT
This sequence comes from Viscum album, assembly GCA_963277665.1. Lineage (NCBI taxonomy): Eukaryota > Viridiplantae > Streptophyta > Magnoliopsida > Santalales > Viscaceae > Viscum > Viscum album. Next base: position 1,778,778,053 of record OY728121.1, on the reverse strand, counting down.
ATACAGGTGATTTAAAAAAGTGGATGTAAGAATGTGGGTTTATATTAATTTTTTTTTGATGAGTATGAAGTATAAACACATCGTATTAAAACATAACATAATCTTCAATTAAATGGATAATTCGGACTAAGGATCTTTTCGTGTTTATAGATTTATAAAATTAGGCCATAAAAAGTACATTAAATCTAATAAATTAAAATGTATATACTTCTAATAAAACTCAAATTTTTCATAAAATAATAACACTTAAAAAAAGATTCATGTCTAGTTCCATGTTTTAATCATCATAAATATTCCCTGATCACATCGTTGACCATGTTCATCATTATTTCATGTGCAAAAAATTTAAAAAGATGGGATGAGAATAAAAATCATAGTAAGGGTTATAAAATAATGAAATAAAACATAAACCCAAAAATAATTAATAATCAACAAAACCATACTTTTCAATCATAACATAACTCATGAAATCATATGGTTTATGAAAAACACACAGAAATCATAAATCATAAAGTTAACTTGTGGTATCCATATCAAAAATACATTTTTTATTTCACAACAATGTGGGGAGTTACATTTTGAATACCCATCACATTTTATTCCTTAATTATCATTGGAGAAACATTAATTTTTACCTCTGTCACATTACTCAATGCATTGAAGAGCTATCTCAGGCTCACCCGCACTAGGTTTATCTCGGAACCACCCATATTCTTAAAAAATGTCGAAAAACCATAAAATAGTTATAACACATTATAAAAACATAAAGGAAAGACAAAAGTTCCACATTTCTATTACAATATATTATTTCAATATATTGACATAATCAATTTTTTATGAAACCATTTCCAAAAACGATTTGAAGCATTTAAAAAAAAGTTATTTGAATCAATGTTTCGCATACCACATTGAAACATTTAAAAAAATGTCATTTGAAAACATTAATGTTCATATAAATAAATAATTTAAATCATATTGAAAATGTGGAAATTAAATAGATATATTTCTAAAAACAAATCATTAAAACATTTAAAATGATATTTTAGTTAAATAGTTTTTAAACAAAATGAGAGACACTTAAATACAAATAATTGATGAATAACATTTAATTAGAGCATTAAAATATAATAAGAATAATGATATTCATGATATTATTTGAAAAATGATAGAATATACACTATATAAAATTTAATTATTGCATAACAATAATGAAGTATCAATGGAATATAAATTGAGATGAAATCTCTTAAAAAACTGTATCTTTAAATTAAGGATAAATCAACTACATAATAATGTATGAAACATATAAATACACGAAATATGATTTCATATTCAGTGTAAATCAATAAAATAACATTTACCCATATTTTTGTATAAACCACACCTATTACTTGGATGTTTAACTCAATATAAGGAAATTGAGTAAAAATTACTTTTATCATGTTCATATCGATGACTTGATAATTTATCAAGGGGATATAATTTATATCAAAAGTATATGAAATCAAATGGAATTGGAAATTACAACATAAATAAATAAACAATTCTTCCACACATAATCAAAGCTTGATGAAAATAAAAATTAAAAGGTTAACCCAAGGAATGGAAATGGGGTTAAAAAGATCCCTTACTGATTTGGTAACTTACAAAACATAAACCAGATGAAAAATAGTTCCTAAAATGAAGATTTAAATCCGCAAAATTTAAATATATTGCACAAATAATAAAATCATGGGAATTACATACACCACACAAAAGTAAATAGTGGAAAACATAACATGAATCTCAGTTGAATAAAAAGTGATATAAAAACCCATTACAACGTTGAAATAAATCGATTCGTATGACCAAAAGTTAATAACCACCAAATAAATAATAAAATAGAATGAATATAAAAATAATCATGATAATATATATAAAATGGAAGTACAAAATAAAAAACATTCATGAAATAAGTGGCGAATATTGGAAATCTCACAGAATTAAAAGTGAGATAAGAAACGCATTACCACATCTCTGACATGACTCGTTTATTATTTAATCTATTAAATTATAAACTGAAGTTAATTTAGAAATTATTAAGAAACTTTTTCATGTCTATTATTCATTTTATATAAATTATTACCATGTTATAGTAATTATTAAATCATTTAAGTTAATAATGGTCGTTTGGTCGATATATAGTACTTGAGTCAAATATGAAATTCTTATAATTAGAAGTTGTTCATGTGGTAAAAATTAAATAATATCCAGAGTATATTATTTATTTATGTATCTTATATAACATACAAATCTATTATATATATATATAAATAATTGTACATAACATTTGGATGTAAGAAATAAAATGCACTATTCATGAAGATTGTAAGCCGTACATATGCATGAACGCTACTTTATTTTCTATTTCGTATTTTTAAAGGAATGAGAACATAATGATAAATAGTTATATTATAATTCCAGTATAATATCATATATAATTTCATTAACTCCATCCATTATATGTACCACGTAAGGCATGAACGTGTCATATCACTTTGGGGGGACAGTAGACCACACTTCCTCAACACGAAATTATCGTATTTACCCATTATGGAAACCATAAAGGTATGATATAAATTAAAAATAAATAAGAATAGAGACAATATAAATAAAATAAATATCACATATAAATATATTTCTATCACAATGTACACCATAAGAGGTGGTTTGAGAATATTGAACAATCATCATTTCGTGATGAAATAGTACACTATCCATTGAAATAGTTTGATCTTTACAAATTATATGAAGGAATGTGTATGTGTAGATCAAATAAATTAAAAAAGTATGACTTATTATATTTAGTATTGTGGTGTTTCAATAAAAAAATAAATAAATAATTATTACGTGGTTGGAAAAGTAATATAAAATAAAATAACTTAAGTGATGATGTTACCATTAAATCGGGTATCTCCCTTTGGTTTGAAAAAAAGACATTATTTAAGTGACTTTTTCATAAAGTAAGAAATATATGTGGAAGATAAGGATATTGAGATATCATATGGGAAGAGTTTTTATGATCCAAGGGTCTTGAGATCTGTGATTAATGGATAATAGGTGAGGTCTTTTTATAAGGGGGAGGAGGGGATATTTAGTGATGATTGAAAATATTATTTTATTATATGATGATTTTCGGTTTCTAAAGGTCCAATACTTATCAAAGTATAATATAAAATGAATCTTGTTCCAAAAAAATCATACAATATAATTTTTATATATTTTTGGCTATTTTTTTCAATCATTATAATCTGATTTATTTTAATCATACATTAATGAGGTAAACACTGCTACATTATTTTTTCATAAATAATTTTCTTGGATGTCCAAAAATTATAAAAAATAAAATGATGTAGGAAATATTTTTATAATTATAATGAATATTAACAGTAAAATATATCAATTATAAATCCCCACATTAATATTATTTTAGAAAAATAGTTCATGTTTATGATATTTTTATTTTTACTATAAATAAAAAGTTATTAATATCATTATCTATCCCATGTTTCATTAAAATTCCAAAATTCTCACCCATGAATTTTCGTGGATGGAAATTACTCATTTAAAAGGTCGAGGACATGTGTTTTGTTAATTTTTTTTATTATAATATATTTTTTTACCAAAGTACCCCATTTACTTTTAACCGCGGTAAATAAATGTCAAAAGTTACTATTGAACAAAAATTATTTTCATATAATTGAATGAAATTTTACATTATAATGAAATATGTGTATGTATGATTTTTGAAATTCATTTCTCAATTGTGGTAATATTTAATTTAAATAAAAAAGTCTCTTTTAAAATACTACTCATTGTTTTCATTTCTCATCAAAAAATGATGTTTTCCAGAAAAATATACAAAATTCAGCCTAAGCTATATTTGATATTCCAAATTAAAAAATGAGGTTTATTTTAAATTTTAAAAACAAGCCATTTAAATGAATAAATTTAAAATTATTTTTTGATGTGAAGTCAATATGTGTGTTTTTAAGAAATAATAACTATCAAAACATTGTCACTTGTTTATATCTAATTTTAAAGTGAAATTAATTCCAAGGACCAAAATTGGATTAAATGATAAAAATATAATATAAATACACTTTAATAACAATTAAATGATAATATAAGGTTATAAGTAAATTATATTAAAAGGCAATTTTGAATTAAAATATAGTATTTTTCACTCTTCATTAAAAAATGATCATTATCAGAAAAATACCAAAATTTCATCCAAATTTTTATTTGATGTCCCTATTCTAAAAAGAACAATATTTCTTCAAATAGAACATATAAAAGTGAAAAAAAACTAGAATTAAAAATGGTTCTCCATAAAAATCTATAAAATGACCTTTTAAAGAATAATAAAGTGTTTCTTGCTTAATCTTTGATTCATTATCATTTTAAGAATCTAAAATATATTGGATAAATGTTAAAACATTTATGAAAAAAATTTAATCATAATATGGTTAGTTTTTTTCATTCAAAAAAATACAACTGCCATGTGTAAACTACAATTTAAAATAATAATATTATATTAATATTTTTTAGTAAAACACAATGTTTTGAGCAAGATATGTTTTCATTGAAACATGTTGTTGCTTATCATGTATGGAATTGAAAATAGAACACCCTTATTTGTAAAATTAATATTTAATTCACAATGTTTATTAAATATGAAAAATTTATATTCTTTTTTTATTTGGGATGTAACATCCTTAACCCTGTTTGGGAATTGCATCCTCGCAATTTTATAATTGGGCATGGAAACATCATTGAAAGTCCCACATAGTAAAAAGATTCAATAAAAATATAACATTAAATAAAATAATGTGAAATAAAAAGGTCACCTATGATATCGAATACTAGGATTCCATGTAGGATAACATATATATGGGAGAGAAACACACCATCAAGTTTTGATTGTGAGTGGTACAAAACATGATTATAATAAAGTTAAACACCAGAAAATAACAAACTTGTTATGGAATATAGAGTAATTGATTCCTCGGTAGGAAACGTTTACGCCCAATGTTTATGTTTTATGTTACATGTTATAATGTTGAAGAACATTTATACGAGATTAACTAAAAACATAAAGAGACAATAATACTTTTCATGTAGACTTGCATCCTTATATAAATTTCTACCACAAACTCATCTTTTTCCAAACGTTGAGTATTCAAACTTACATGGTCAAATTAAAGGTGAGAGAATCAACTTATAGAGTATTATATAATCTAATAACTATAATCTACATATTTCCCTTGACTATAGACATGAAAAAAACAATAACGTTTAGAACAAGATCAAATAATCACCAGAAAAGGATAATACATTATAAAACTAAATACTACACATAATCCCTAAAATTCAACAAACAATATCTAAAAATCACCAAACACTATTCAATAAACCAATATCATTTAAATTATTCAATGTAACCCAAACAAAGAATGTAACCCGATAATTATATGGAATTAATTACATACTCTTCGACATTAAATATTAATATTTATCTCCAAATAAAATAGAGTACTCTTAAAGTCACATATTGATGTGTAATTAACGAAATCACATATTCTCTATGATATGTTAATTTTTTCCATAAATAACACAAATCCCCATATGTCTATAATTAAATCATAGACACTTCAATAATAAAATTCTATAGTTAATCATCAAAAGAAACACTAATTATAACTTTAATAAAATTTTCATATATTAAACATAAGGTTTACAAATAATATAAAACTCTTCCAATGTAATCTCATCATCAAAAGAGCCTTAATACTTTTAACAATTTCATCATCTTAAAATCTACAATAAATCTTGAATCCATTATATATTGACTTCCAAATCATTCAATGTTATTCATGATCCATTAACCATTATTTACCAACATATTCTGAAATAGTTCATTCCTACCAAAAATATCATGAATCATACCCTAATATTCAACAATATCAAAACATATGTTAAGAAATAATCCATACCATTCATTGTTCATTATCTTTTTCCTCATCCCCAATCGAAATGGAATGCGGTATTGGTAAAAATATATTTATATGATCCTGGAGATCCCATTCCCAAATCTTCTTCGTAGGACATCTGTTTGTATAACGACAATGCACACCACATTTAAATCATTCTATTGATCCCTCATAAATAACATCTTTCCCTTTCTTACAGTCAACTGGATGCATCCTTTTTCATTGAAAGGTTATTGAATTATGACCTTGATTCCCACATCTATAGCATATTCCTATCACTTTGAAGCATTTTCCAATGTGTTTAGTTCCATATCCTTGACACATAAGTTTTTGTACATACATACCTTTAGGATTATTACCTGAACATTTATAGGGATTTTTTTTCTCACATGTACGATGACTTATAAAAATCAACTAGGTTCAGGTGTTCAATCAAGACTCTATATAGTTAGTTTTGAATAACCATAAGGGTTCTCATTACAGATCCAATTTCATTCAGAAGCTCATTCGGAAAAATGTCAAAGGCTTATTTGATTCCACTGTCACATTGGTGGCTACTAGATCCATCTATATAAAAAACCAAAAAGGATAGTTTGAGTGTATTAGTAAAATAAACATATAATAACTTATATGAGAAGGGTAAATACTATTTTATACTTATTCATGTAATCATAAAATCATTCAATAAATCTAAAATAACAATTGATCTTTCTAATATTAAAACCATAATGGTTATGTCACTTAAGATTAATTAACACAATTTCCTCTAAAGTTATCTAAACCATACTCTCATAAAATCTATAAGGACATGGCCTTAAAATTTTTAATAATCTTTAATTAAAAGGATAATTCACAATGAGGATCTTTCTAGGTTTAGAGTTTTTATGAATTGGGCCATAACTATTACATGACATCTCAAAAATTACAATGTATGCACTTCTAAATATTTTAAATTTTAGACATCATAGCTTTTCTATGATCCCATCCTTGACCCTATACATATTTAAGTCCTGTGAAAAAACATTTCAAAATATGGGATTAGTATAAAAACGTTATCAAGGGCTATAAAATAATGAAATTAAATGTTTAATCGTCAAAAAAAATCAACGAAACAATACTTTTAAATCATAACATACCTCATGAAAACAGAAGATTTATGAAAAATAGACAGAAATCATAAATCATAAATGTAACTTGTGGCATCCATATCAAACGTACATTGCAGATTTAACCATTATATAGGGAGTAAAATTTTGAATACCCATCAATGTAAATTACCTACATATCTTAAGAGAAACATTAAAATTTACCTTTGGAACGTTACCCAATGCGTTGGCCAACTATCTCTGGCTCACCCACAATAGGTTTATCTCGAAAGCACACATATTATTAAACAATGTCAAAGAAAAATAACTTATACATGACACATAAAACAAGCATAAAGGAAAGATAACATTCCAAAATTTCTATCAAAATTTTTTATTTCACGATATTGACATAATCAATTCATTATCAAACCATTTTCAAAAACCATTAAAAAAATTTAATAATGATGTTTTTGAATCAAAGTTTCCCATAAAACATTGAGCCATTTTAAGGAATTATCATTTGAAAATGATAATTTCCCTTTAAATAAATCATAAATCCCATTTTTAAAACAATTGAATTAATTAAAAATATTAATAAGAATAAATATTTAAAATATTTAAAATGATATTTTAGTTAATTTTTTTTACAAAATGAATGACGCTTAAATATAAATAATTGAGGAAAACCACTTAATCAGAACATTATAATATCATGAGAATAAATGTATTCATGATATATTATTCCAAATCATAGTATATACACCATATGATAGTGAATTTGTTCATAACATCGATGAAGTATCAATGGAATTTAAAATTAGCCAAAATCCTATATAAAAATTGTATCCTTAAATTAAGGATTAATCAATTACATAACAATGTGTGAAAAATATAAATACACTTAATATGAATGGATATTCAGTGTAATCCAAATAAAGAACATACATAAATATTTTTTTAAAAACAACACCAATTACTCAAATGTTTAACTTAATGAATTGAAGTTCAGTAAAAATTACTCTTATCAAGTTCATATCGACTATGTGGTAATTTATCAATGGGGTGATTAGGTGTTTAAAAGGTATTTCCACACAACGTGGAATGGAATATTCTACATAAATAAATAAATATTTATTACAAACATAATATTATAATAACATAATTAAGAATTAGAAGTTTAACCTCTAGAATGTTAATTGGGTAAAAAATTTCCCTTACCTAATTGGTAACATACGAACCATACACCAAATTAAAGAAGGATAATATAGTGATTTTGTAAATAACAACAAATTTAATATTATTTAATAAATAATATAATCATGGGAAGTACATACACAATACAAAAGGATATATTGGAAAACATAACACAAATCTCACAATAATTAAAAGAGTGATGATAATCATTTACTATGTTGTAATCAAGTGAGTCGTATAACCAAGAGTTATTAACCAAAAAATGAATAATAAAATATCATTAATATAAAGAGATTAATGATAATATATATCAAATTTCTGTACACAATAAACAACATGCAATAAATAATTAGTGAAAAATGGGAATCTCACGGTATTAAAAGTGAGATAAGAAACCCCTTACCTTGTGTCCGACTTGACCCGTTCATTCGTTAATCTTTTGAATATTTACCTAACGGTAATATATAATTTATTAAGATCTTTTTTCATGTTTATTATTAATTTTATATCACTTATTATCGTTTTATATACGTTATGAAATCATTTATGTTAATAATTGATGTTTGCTTGAGATTTGGTACTTGGGTCAGAAATGAACTTCTTATAATTACATGAATTTCATGTGGTAAAAATTATATTATATATAGAATTATATAAATTATATTGATATCATATATATCATATATATCATATATATATATATATAAGTATTTATAATAGTACATAATATTTGGATGTAAAAAATTAAATGCACCGTTCCTGGAGATGGTAAGCCGTACGTACACATGAATGCTACATTCATTTCTATTTTATATTTTCAATTGAATGAAATCATAATTATAAATATTTATATTATAATTCTACTATTATATCATATATAATTTAATTTACTCCATCCTTTATTCTTTCCACATATGGCATGAACGGTTCATATCACATTGAGGGGGGGGGGGGTAGTCTGTACTTCCTCAAATTAAATTATCTCCTTTACCAATTATGGAAACCAGGAAGGTATTATATAGATGTAAAATAAAGAAAAAAAATAGACAACATAAATATAATATATATCACAAAAAATACAATTCCATCACAATTTTTGACATAAAATGTGGTTGGAGAAGATTGAACAATCAATGTTTCGTGAGGCAGTAGTTCGCCTTCCACAAAAACATTATGTTTTTACCCAACAGATGGTATTAGTTGTATGTTTAGTTCGAATCCATACCATAAAAACAAACTAGTATATTGAGGATAATTGTTATTATATAAAATAATTAAATAAATATAGTTTAGGTGGATTCAGAAGTAAAATAAATGAAAATAAATTAAGAATAGGTGTTACCTTTAATTCGGTTAACTCCATTTGGTTTGAACCAAAAGGCTTCATTAAAGTTCCTTAGTCCAAAGGTGAGTATAATAGGTGGAATAGAGGGATCCTGAGAGCTTATTGGGGGAGGAGGATGGATGCTCCAAGGGGCTTGTGAGGTGTGTGTAATGGGTTCGAGGTGAGGACTTTTTATAAGGGGAATGAGGGGATCTTTAGAAATGATTGAAAATATTATTATATTATATAGTGATTTTCGGATTCTAAAGCTCCAAAACTTATTAAAGTTGAATATAAGATGAATCTTGTTCGAAATAAAATCATCCAATAAAAAATTCAACATATTTTGGATATTTTTTCAATCTTTATAATATAGTGTATTTAATTCATTCATTTATGAGAGAAACACTACATCATTATTGTTTCATAAATAATTTTATATATTTGATGTGTAAAAATTATAAACAAAATACCATGATATAGTAATCATATTATTAATACTAATGAATATTTATAGTCCAAGATTCAATTAAATAACCCCATATTAAAATTTTTTAATAAAACAAATACTTCTTTATGATATTTTTATTTGTACATTGAATAAAAAGTTATTAATATAAATATCAGACCCAATTGTAATTAAAAAGAAAAATTCCTAAAGAAGTATTTTCATGGATTCCTACAACTCATCCAATAATGTTACGACAAGTGTTAAGGTAATATTGTATTATTTTAATATTGTGTTTACCTAGAATCACTCTATTTACCTTTTAATGCTGTAAATAAAAGTCAAAGGTTACTATTTAACAAAAAATATTTTAATATTATTGAACAAAATTTTACATACAAGTTACAACAATTTATATGGAATTTTTGAAATTCAATTCATAAAATGGGGAATATTTCATTTAAATGAAAAATTCGGTTTTCTAACAACAACTCAGTTTTTTCATTATACATAAAAAATTGAAGGTTTTCAAAAAAATACAAAAACATAATCATATGCTATATTTGATATTCAAAATTCTAATACAATGTACGTTTTAACAATTTGAAGAATTTAAATTTGAATTAATTAATTTAAAATTAATTTCCGCTCTCAACACAAAATGTGTGTTGTTAAGAATTAAAAACTATCAAAATATTGACACTTCATTATAACCAATTTCAATGTAAAATTACATAAAATGAAAAAATTGGATTAAATGGTAATAATATAACAAAATTAACCATTAAAACCAATTAATACGATAATCTAACCATATAAATAAACTATTTTAAAAGGAATTTTTGAATTAAAATACATTATTTTTCAATATTAAATAAAAAATGTACATTATCTAAAAAATACCAAAATTTCTTCCATAGTAAATATTGGTGTCCTGATTCTGAAGAAGAATTCAATTTTTTCTAATAGAACATAAAAAGTGACAAAAACTATATTTAAATATGTTTCCCCATCAAAAGGCGATAAAATGATCTTATAAATATTATTAGTGTGTTTCATGCTTAATATGAGTTTCATTCTCATTTTAAGCCTCAAAAATATATTGGGTAAATGTAAAAACGTTTATGAAACATATTTAATAATAATTTGGTTAGTTTTTTTCATTCCTGACAATATAATGACTATCTGTTAACTATCATTTAGAATAATAATTTTATATTAATATTTTTCTGTATAACTCAACATTGTGTGCAATGTATGTTTTCAATGAATCATGTTGCTGTGTATCTGGTATTCCATCAAACATAACATCCCTATTAATGTAAAAATAATATTTTACTCCCAAATTTTAAAAAATATAAAAACACTCTATTTTTATTAACCTGAGTTGTTACAAGAAAAGTGGCATATTTTATCAGTGTTTATTAGAAAGAAAGAGATATTCCAAAGTGAAATAAATAAGAATAATTCTTCCAATGACATCATCAAGATTCATCTGATAATATTTGTGTAATTAATTTATTTATTAGTTCATTACAATTAAATTATAAGTTTAATTAAGGGATTTTTTTATTTAATTATCAAATTTATCTAGTAAAAATAATATTATTAAGTTATATATTGTTTATTTATTTCAAAATTATGATTCTAATTTTATGGTTTTGCCTAAAAATATATTTTTATTCCTTGTTTCCAAATCATTTTTCTTAATTCTAGAATTATTGAGATTAAGTATTTATCTAATTGGAAAGATAATTTTTATGCAATGGAAAATTATTTTTTCATATTTTATTATTATTATTTAGTTTATTTTTCAAAAATCTTTTGTTTTAGAATCATTTTAAGGGATATAACTATATATATGTATTTGTTATTATGTTTTAATTTAATATCCTAATAAAAATTCTATGTTCTATTTCTATTTATCAAATATTAATTCGACGATTAAATTAATCTATTATTATGAGAAACATAAATATTTATCTGTATAATATTCATGTTAATAACTATTTCAAAATAAATTATAATATATTTTAATAATAGCATAATTTTATCAAGTTATATAAATTTTATTTAAAAAACTATGACTTACCTATAAATCGACGATTGTGTAATCATGGAATTTATTCGTTCATATATATGTATATATATATGCATGAGTAATGAATATACATTACATATATGTATTTTTATAGTGTTAGTGAAGAAATTTTATGTATGCAATTAATAATTAATCATATAAGTTATTCAATGTTTTTGTAGGAAGATATTAGTTTGTATCAAAAATATAATTTCCAATGATGATTTGTATTTTTATAATGATATAAATAAAATTAATCATGTTTATTTCTACTGTGTATATATATATATATCTGTGTACGTATGAAATATATATATATATATAAATATGTTGTTCCATGAGTTGAATAAATGAATTTACATTTGATAAATATATATATATATATATATATGATTACATATTAATTTAAAAGTTTGTTAATGCATTAAAATGTTTTCAACAATCAAAAACTCGCGTAAAAAGTTTATATAAGTAATGATTGTTTAATTATTTTTTTACAGAATTATGCAACTAAACTTTTTAAATATGGATTTTTAATGGTGAGTGAACCATTCCTTTACTATGTGGGTAGGCCTAGACAGCCTTTAGTGTTTTAGCAGCACAAATTTTTTTTTTCATTGATTTCAATGTATATTTTGAAGAACAACTGGTTTATTTTAATGTACATTCAAGCATATGTATTTTCAAAAGTGTAACTACATTAAAATTCGTTATGGAGTTTTTAAATTCATAGATATCTTCAATAGATTTTATTTAAATGTTTTCAAAGAAGTATGCATTTAAAATATATATTTTGAAAACTATTTACTGAAATACCATTCAATGGTATTTCTAAAATATTTCGTTCCGAGACATAAAAGTAATTTTCAAGAAGATTTTTCCCTAACACCTTACTCAGAAATTGAATGCACATCCTTTATTTTTTAATTTTTCTCAAAATTTTCTTAGATGTTCTAACTGATATGTCCTTGTATTCAAGTTAGCGCATGAGGAAGTGTTATAGATAGTTGTTTTATTTTTTGTCAAATCTAATAAATTTATGGGTTTTTCAAATTCTCTTAAACCTAGACCAATAAAATTTTCCAGTTTTTGTTTAGTGTTATGTAATTATTAAGTTTCATTTTTATAAAAATTACATGGCATTTTTTATCACCAAGTCCTGAAGTGCTGGATTAGGGTGTTGTAATTGGTATTAGAGAAACGATGTAGAAATACTTGGAGATTTAATGTTGTCGAGTCTAGATGTTTAATGGTGCTAGTATGTTATTATTATTCTGAAGACAAAAATAAATAATTTCTTTTAAATTGATATAATGAATTGTGAGGGAACAATTTCTTTTATGAAGGGGGAGTGTAAAATCCCAAGTTTTAAAAAATATCTATTTACTTTATAACTATTTATTAAAATTCAATGTTATTTTTAATAAATCAAAATTTTGAATTGTGGAAGTCAATAAAATATATTTTGTTGATATTTTTTAATTATTAATGTGATTTAATATTATATGTTTTTTAATTTAAAAATTATTAAGGATAATAATATTTTTTGATGTTATTATTTGTATTAAAAAAATTCAAGTTTAAAATATATATTTTTGTTACTTTTTTAGTATATAATTATTTCAAATATGTACTAAGTAATTTAAATATTATGTTATTATATTAGTTTTCGCATTAAATAGAAAAAATAAATAATTATAATGAATTATGATAGGAAATAAATATATATATATATATAATGTTTAAAATATGTTTAAGATGATATAAGGTTTAATTTTACAATCTCATTATTATCTTAGGTTGTTTATACGTAAGTATCTACTAATACTTATTTAACATCCATATCCTCTTTCATCTCATTTTCTGGGATAGTTTATCATTTTAATATACATATATAAGTATCCCAACATTCTTGAAATCCTAGCGTATCTCAACTTGATATATATTGTATATACTATTAAGACTTTTTGAGCATGTATTTTAGAAGAAGCTTCATTCTCTTTGACATACCAAAATATTTCTATAGGTGTGGGTGAGATATGTGGATGGAATAATGTATTATTTGTTCGATTCTTTTTTTTTTTTGAGAAAACAAATTTTCATATTTTTTTTAGTTTTTCTTAAAGGGAAATTTATAATCCTATGTGAAATAAATAAAAATTACTATTCCAGCAACATCATCAATATTCATTTACAAATATTTGTGTAAGGGGTTTATTTATTCTATTATTTCAATTACATTATTATTTTTAGTAAGGGGTAGTTTTGTTTCATTTTTAAATTAATTTATTTAGAAAAATTAATATGATATATAATGTTTATTTATTTCAAAATTATGGTTTTAATTTTAAGGGTTTTCTTAATGAATATTTTTTTATTCCTTGTTTTCTGAATTATGTTCCATAATTATTGAATAACTAAGACTATTTATTTATCTATGTGAAAATAAATTTTATGCAAGGGACAAATATTTAAATTTTTTTATTGTTATTTAGTTTTTTGTTAGATTTGTTTCCTTTTTTTGGTATCATTTTTAGAGATATATCTATATATATATATCAAATTTTTTGTTTTAATTTGATTTTATTTAGACATTCTAAGGGTTGATTCTATTTGTCAACGAATTATTTAAATATTAATTTATTCTTTTATTATGAGACACAAATTTATGTACTTGTATAATTTTCATGCTAATAACTATTTTAAAATAAATTATTGTATAATATAAGAATATCATAATTTTATCAATTTATTTACATGTTATATAAAAATCAAGGTTTTGGATATACATCGATGATTTTTTATCATGGTATTTATTCATGCATATATATATGTATATATATATATATATTTATGTGTGTTGAATAAACAATACATTAATTGATTTTGGTAGTATTACAGAAGAAATTTTTTGTACATGATTAATAATTAATATTCCTTATTATGAAATTTTTTTGTATCATGACATTTTTTCATATCAATCATTGAATTTCAAAAGAATAATTGTACTTATATATTTATATAAATAAATTTGAACATTTCTATCTCATGTGTTTATATATATATGTGTGTGTATGAAATATATATATATATATAATTTGTTGTATGAGGTTAACAAATGATTTAGTATTTCATGAATGGTTATATATATTTATATATATATATATATATATATATATATATATATCTAAATATATCATAATGTGTTGACAATTTTTCAATAATCAAAAACTCAAGTGAATCTATATATAAGTAAAAAAAGTGTAAAATGCATTCCATGAATCTGGAAACTTAAATGTTGTAAATATGGAAGGTTAATACAGAGTGAACCCATCTTTCTCTAAGTCGGTAGGCCCAAATGTCTTCAATTTATAATTTTCCCATATGTTTAGTTTTCGTAGACTAGTTTAGTATTTTATGAAGAAGGACTGGATTGTTTTAATGTACCCTCAAGCGTAAGTATTTTCAAAATTTTAAATACTTTCATAGGTTTACAATAATTTTTAAATCCATATCAATCTTCAAAATAGATTATTTATATGTTTTCAACATATTAATTATTTATAGAAGGTATTTTCAAAACTATTGTCCTAAATATGATTCAAGGGAATTTAAAAAATTATTAATTAAAAAATATAAAAGATATTTTTAAAAACAATTTTTCACTAACCACATACTATGAAATTGAATGAAAACATTTTATTTTAAAATGTTATTCATATGAATCTTAGATGTTATAACTTAGATGTCCTTATTTTGATGTCAGCATGTAGAGTATTGTAGTACAAAATTGTTTTATTTTGTAACAACTCTAAAAAATGCATGGTTTTGTTTAATCATCTAGAACATTGATCAATAAAATGTCCTCAATTTTTTAATGTGTTGACTAATTGTTATGTTTATTTTATTAAAAAATTACACAACATTTTTATGCACAGAGCCTGGATGAAATATCTAGGGGCTTTATATGAATTAACCTTAAGAGGCATAGGAAAATCATGAAAATATTTATTATGTCTTCAAAATATTAGATAAAATGAATTAATTAAGGTCAAGTGTATAAAATTCAACCATTAGGGTTAGAGAAAGATATTATTGGATTCCATGGTTCATGATCATAGGCATATCGTCAAGGAATATAAGGATTTTATGACTCTATTCTAGAAAAATTAATATATAATAAAGGATGTCTGAAAAGAAATTGGATTTCAATTTTGGAAGTAGGGAGAGTGTTTTTCATTGGATTACACAAATAAGTTTACTAAGATTGATTTTAAAAGTTCAACAATCACATGGGAATGTATATTTTATGGAAATATATCAGATAATTTGAATTTATGCGGTTTCTTTTGACCTAAAAGATGATAATGTATTTATTTATGTTGGATGAATTGAATATGATATGTAAGGTTAGATATTATTCTGTTACACTTCCACCTCATGTTGGCTTCAATGGGATTGAAGGAAAAAAGTGGAATATGTCTTTTCATTTTCATGGTCGTCAAGGTATTTTTTTTAAAAATGACTCTTCAACATCTTCAAATACATATTGTGGTATGCATCTAACTTCCTAATAGTGTGGCGCGGTCTTTAAAACACAACATTATTGTCTCTCATCAAAAAAATGTGGATCTATTCTTTTCGTTATGGTAATATATAGCATTTATCTTATGTAATGTATGAATTTTGATATAGTTATGAATCAGTACATCCAAAGGATATTGTGGGAAACTGAGATGCTTCAATGACTATTTTTCTATATCTCGGAGCCCTATGAGTGAAGCAACAACATGAAATAAACATGTTTCTAGTACAAGAATTGGTGTGTACACTGATTGTGATATGTACCATATTTATTTCATCTTTGATAATAGTTTCATTATTTGAAATTAGTTCTTCAGACTCATATATATCTAGCCATTATTATTTTTAGAATAAAGTTACAATATAAATATTTTCCATTTTTATATATTTACGAACACCTCCTCAAAATTAGAATGACCACGAATCATAGATTCCTTATTGAGAACTATCGATAGATGATGTAATATTTTCTTATATATTCAGGTTTTTTTAGATCTATTCATTGACTTCATATAGATTGAATTATTATTTATCATCTTCATTCGGATGATTTTTATCAACTATATGTCTTTCATCTTATGTCTGATGAGAAATAATGGATGATTCAACATGATTTGGATATGATATCTGGTCGTGCATGACCATACCAATCATATATAATTTTTTTTCTCTTTTATATAAGGCTTTTCCGTTTTTTATCCTCTATTTATAATAATAATTTTGTTGTCTTTAACAGTTTTTATATTTTCCTAGAAAATTTTCAGGTAATTATCTAGAGTCATAGAGGATGATTGATGACTTACATGGTTTGATTTATATAGCTGATATCAATTCCCTACAACATTATTGAACCAATGGAGTTTAATTATCTAAAAATTCACATCGATGACCTGGTGAAAATTATTTTTTACCAAAATCTTTTATCACCACTACACTTTGAACAGGAATGTATATAGTTAACAACAATTGTGAATTTATTTTCAGATTTTTAACAAGGTAATATTATTAATATGTATACATTTTCTTCGGTGTAAAATTTTATTGATCCGTTAATGTGGGTAAAGTGGTAATCAATGATTTATCACCATTCACGATATCATCAATTTAGTTTTCAGGGTTCTGAAATATCAATAATGTCATTCAGGATAAGTTATATGCATTAATAATATAATGTGATTCCATTATTTTTTTAAAATTGATAATTTATTTTTAATGTATTTTATAGACACAATAATATAACAGTATCTAAAAACATATATTGTAGTTTACCAGGGAGATATTTTGGAGTACTTCTAATTTTATCATAATAATGATAACTAACCTAGTATGGTTTTGAAAATCCTGAGGAGTCACTATTTGTATTGAATTTTTTAAAATGAATATTTTAGATCCAAGAAGAGACATTCTAAGGATAGGTGATTTCTTTGATTTACTTATGTGTTTTTCATGAAAATGAGGAGGTATTTTAATCATGGGAATTGAAAATCAATTGTATATGATATTTAATATTTTTATGGTATTACGAGATAAAATAGATGGTTCATCAATGTTTCCCATAGTTTTTTTTCCAATATTTTTTTTTATTACCATGAAGGGGTTAGATTAACAAGGTATTTAATGTGTACTTTTTTTATGAGTTAAAATTACTTTTGAAATCTAATCCTATTCTGGTCATACATGATCTTGGTATAGGTTATGAAATTTTATGCAATTCTTCTAGAATTGTTACCATTTATAGGATCATTTTATATGATCATACGGAGTCTTATATCTCCATTCAACATAAAAATCATGAGAATAATTACCCCACCCATTATTTCTGAGGTACCACAGTCATTCATTTACTAAATTGTTGGTACAATTAAATTTTTTTAATAGTTTCAATATAATTTCTTACAATAATAGTTTTATCTAAATATTTTCATTAATGGAAATGAATATTAGATAGAGGAGGTGGGGTTAATACCTTAATACATTTAAAATTAGTATCTCTGACCACACGGGGAAATGGATTTTTGTATTAGAATCTCATAGAAGGAATGTGATACCACATGATGCTTTACTATCAATGGGAGTTTATAGAATTTTGGGCTGTTTCTAAATTTCATCTGTACGATTATGAGGAAATTTCATGTCTAGTTTATACCGATGTCAAGTTATCATCATGTCTCTATATGTCTATTCAATAGATTTAATGGTTGGGTGATGAGTTTTGAGGAATTCGAGAAACCATATATGGTGGGGATACCATTTTGGGAGGGTCACTCTCCTAAAATTTTATACAATTATTTGTTGATAAATTTTCCAACCAAAAAAAATATGGAAATGGGTTTCCTATGATTTCCAAATTCAATCATGGGCCATTAATTTAATAACTATAAATTTCAATCAGGACATGATATGGGGATTCTGGTGTCTTGTAGTGAACTGTGACATTGTTTATCACGTTCCCATTAGTTACACCTGCCAATATATGATGTTAGATTATTATAAACTATCATGACTACTTAAGACTATTATCGTTCAATATTATAAACTAGAAAAGTTTTACATGATGTTTCTTTGTTTGATTAAAATAGAAACCCAAGGGATGAATTCTATCATGGTGGGGTTTTATCCTTTAACTATGTCATTTTATTTAATTCATGTGAAATACACATATAAATGATAAGGATTTCAGTATGGTTTATATTCATGTAATATTGATGAAATATGGGATTAATTATTGAATTTCATTTAGATAAGGATAATTTTTTTACATCAAGGTTTTAGAGGATCATCTAGGAACATGTGAAGAAACATGCCAGATTGAGTACAATTAACCAACCATAAATAGATAGTCAAATAGAACGTACTATTTTGATTCTGGAGAACACATTGGGGGAATGTATCTTGGTTTTTAGTGGATACTTAGATATAAATATATAACTAGTTGTTTTTTATTATAAACAAAATAACGTTCATAATTAAAAATTTGTCCACTCGTGGATTTTTATGGTCACCAAATGAAGATAATATTTTATTGGATGAGGTGGTTGTGGATTATTAAGAGGGACGAATTTTGTTTTTGGAGTCAACATTAAGGAGTTTGGAAAAGTTTCATTAATTTGTTATAATTAAGAGTCATATGAAGGCATAAGATGATAAATTAAATCATCTTTTGTAGTTCTCTAATGGTTTTCGGGTTTTCATGAATGTTTCTATTTGGTTTGGTCATTGCCTGTTTGAAAAATATGTAATGTTGGCTTTGAGATATACAAAATTGTTTTCATTAGAAATATTATATGGAATAATTATTATTGTTTTTTATTTTTAGATTAGTTTAAAGTTATTCACAATGATATAAAGGTATCTAGTCACCAAAAATATTATTTTTGACTCTCTACCCTTCTGATATTCGATGATATTTAGATAGTGAAATGTATTTTGGTTTTTAGAGTTAGAAATAGAGATCATTAGAATTAATGTGTATTTATTATATTGGAAGTTTATTTTTCTTTAGTAGTTTATTTATAAAAATTTTTATATTTTCATTAAACTTGGGATAACATGTTGTTTTTGTGCGAGTAGTGGCCTCACCTCTTTACTGTACATCATTCTTCCACATGACATTCCAATGATGGAATGTCATTGTTTGGATAGTTTGTAGCATCCTGTTACATTATTTTAGTAATTTTCCACATTTTTATTGATTTCACCATTAATTTAGTGTGTATTATGACTTATGATGATGTTGATCATTTACTATTAAAAATTACCTAATGACAAGGTATGTATATTTTTTTATTGGACTAAATGAATAAATGTGTTATTTTTTGGGTGGGTTATCCTTGTGTTTGGAGAATTTACAATGTGTTTTATTGTTTATTTCATGTATGAATATATTATTCTCAATATCTATAAGCAAACTATTTTCTGATTAATTGGAGCATAATACAGGTAATGGTTTCTTTGCTCATGTCACCAGTTGAGTGCACATTGTGAATTATTACATTCCATTTAACTGTCACAAACAATGTATTTATAAATGATCTATTATTAATAAAATGGAGTTGGGTTTTTTGTACTATCTACAACATAAGGATTATACGATGTGTAAATGAAATACATATTTTTTAAATGGCAGAGAAATGGATTTTACGGTGGAGTATAAGTGGAATGTCTACATAGTTTCCAAAACTATCTTTCCTCATAGACTCAAGCTCATATTTGATGATTTTTATAGAATTAGTTCAATATATATTTCTGTTTATATATAATGAACTCTTTTATGTATGGTTTTCATCTCTTAAGGTGAGTAATTATTTTTCATTCATCATTTAATTTTTCCACAATATATTTGTTTCATTGTTATATTGGTTTATTAGATCCAAAGTTATATTTCCATTATACATCATCTATATCTGTTGTGAAATCTATTTCCATGGTCTATGAATTTATGGATGTGGTGTGTCTTCTTCATTTTCATGAGTTTTTTATTGATTAATCAACTTTTTAAATCCTTTATTTAAACTGAATTAATTTGTATTGCTTAGTATTTTTTATTTTTCTTCAATAAGGGTTATTTTTTCTTCTTATTGATAGATTCCATTGCGGGTGTGTTATTCCCATGTTTTCTAGATTCTAGTTTTATATCTAACTAGGTATGGTTAACTGTATTACTAATTTCATTCTTAAATTGAATTTTTAAATGAAATTATCTGATATTGTATATTTTTTTTTGTGTTTTTGGAACATAGTTTTAGAAAAAAATTGTCTACCCCTAGTTTTGGTAAATAGAAAATGGGTTTCAATGCATTGTGAAATTTTTTCAAATAATGGATTGATGGAAATTGATATGAGAACTAGTTATAATATTTAGTATGTTTGCGGTATTTGTTTTTTAGGATGAAGTTATATTAATAGGTATTTCCAAATGTCATCGGGTTAACTCATCAGGATTTCCTCTACTCCCAAGTCAGTTGTTCAAGTGAATTGATAGAACTGTTAGTCATTCAAAATGTTATTCTATTCCACATCCCTCTAAAATTTATGAATATTTGTTATTAAAATATTTGTACATGATTGTATAGTATAGTTAATATAAAATTAGATATTCTGAAATAGTGTGAACATTAGCGTGCTGTTTTTGGTGTTTCTATGTTGATTTTGTATAATTTCGGGTTTTTTATATTGAAAGTAATGTAATATACTTTATATGATATTTGGATCATGATATTTATTAAAATTTTATTCATATTTTTAGATATGTGTATGAAATGATTTGAATCTGATAAACATTAATTGTTTGTAAATGTCAGAAATAGTGAAATTTATTATATTTTCAATATATATAAATATATTTTTAAATTGTTATCATGAATTATTATAATTAAATATGTTATGTCATTGATTATTATTCATTTCCTTGATATGTAACTCCTCGACGGGATCCAACTGATCCTATTACATCACTACCCATTTTTCCCTTTAGTGGCTTGTTGACCTTTGTAGGACTTTCTATGTAGGGAATGGAGGTGTTCTGTAATATTGTGGTAAGGTTTCATATCTACTGAGTTGGGTAGCTATTGTTGAGATGGTGGGAGTCTTCACACTAAATCAAATGGTGTAGTTGGTTTCTCATATCTTTTTTTCCTTTTGGTTTGAAATATTCATGGTTATGGTTTCTACACTTTAGGATTTTAGTATGCAAATTTAGTTTTCACTTATGTCACATATTTCTATTTTAAAATTCTCACTCTATTGTATGAATATATTACATGTTTTTTCTTTGATTTGTGAGAAATAATTACCATTAAATTTAATTTGATTCCCAGGATCTAGTCCCCAAACTGTTGGGATCAATAATAAACTTCGGTTATGTGACATACTCGAATCAGTTCTCGTACGAGTGGTCTTCTAGGTTTGGGATAATTATAGGTCTATAGATTCATCGGGAGGATATATAATAATAATCCCCATATTAAAGAATATAATTAAATAAATTAAGTCAAAAATGATTCAATAATTATAAAATGCAAAAACATTAACAATATAATGATTCTGGGAAAGGAATAATTCACTATAAAAGGAATTAATCCTTACATCCATAGAATGGAATAAATTTCCCTGGTTTTGGGAGAAAACCATATAGAGATATTTTAATTATTCACACAAAGAAACTCAATCTTGAAATGAGTTAATAATTTATATGAATGATTATTCAACAAACAACATATATGTTATAATATGCAACAATGACATGTGGCATCTAGTCAATATCACTATAGTGTTATGAACCTAGAATTCCATGCTACTACAATAGAAAACAGCTTGAGGTTTGTCAAGCTATAGTACCACAATATGGGTATAAATAATTTTTCACAACATCATCTATGAGTATCAAGAAATAGTAATCTTGAAAATCTCCTACTTGAAGAGTAGCATTATAAACCGAATTTATTCACTAACTATAATGTATAAATCATGAAAAATATGAGACCCTCATACTTTAAATCACTTGTGAATTCATTTCACACAAAGTATTAATTTCAATATTGCAGTTCTTGATATACCAGATGTATTCCATATTCATATCCCTATTTTTCCTCCCATATTCTTCCTCTCATCCTCCATTAATCAGTAGAGACTAATAGAGTCACAATTTTTCCTCGACATCTGTATTACCTTCAGTTTTTTCAACATATATTCTATATTTTTTTCTAAAA
Source organism: Viscum album (assembly GCA_963277665.1). Lineage (NCBI taxonomy): Eukaryota > Viridiplantae > Streptophyta > Magnoliopsida > Santalales > Viscaceae > Viscum > Viscum album. The sequence goes on along the minus strand of OY728121.1, from coordinate 1,778,754,596 downwards.
ATATTTTGAAATGTCATCAACCCATAATATATAAGGCCTCTGATTAAAAGTTACTTCAACATATGTTCTTCATCCAAATATGAAATACTTTGATATTTGAATTAATTATAGAACATTGAATATCACAGTTTCATGAATTTCTTATTTCTATCCATCCAGCTAATCCAAAAGTTTTATCATCCCACCCATATATTTTCCATATTCGATTACAATTGTATATTATAAATATTTAGTGGGAAAATAGGCCACAATCTACAAATGTTCAATGATGTTTTCTATAGTATCTACATAGTTATATACATATCATCTGACATTCATCCTTCTACAAACCTCACCTATATGGTCAGAATACCCATACAACTACAATGAATTATCATTTTCATAGAATAGAGACACCTCCTTGATTAACATAATATGTCTCGATATCTATTTAATAGTTTCCCAATGCTTCATTTCATGTTTTTCCATGAATCATACCACAACTCCCATTTTGTAAGAAAATTCAATTATATTACGGGCCATTTGATATATCAGTCTCCTTGTAGTTTATATGTATTGAACCGTTTTCTTGTTCAAATAATCATCTTTTCTTTTTCAGTGATTACTCCATTGATATATTGAAATTTACTGATATTGGAATATAAATTATATTTTCTTCAATAGTACTATATATTCCTATAAAAATTCCAATATAATCTTCATCTGATAAAATCAAGGCACCATCATCATAGTATATCATTACCCTAATCCCCATAATCATTCTAGGTTCCCCACGATCATTCATTTCAATGTCCTTATCTATATCCCCTTTCATGTCCTTAATTATTAGCACACATGATCCAGAAATATTCATGCCTCCAACATTTTGTAGAATTATAATATATTAATTACCAAATTACATTATGTAGAAACATTTTTCCATTTTAGGTCATCTATATCAATTATCACACATGAATGAATAAATTTTTTTCCCATTCCTATGTTCCTACATCAACCCACTAAATATCTTTAAGAGTTTCGAAAAAAGGACTCATTTCTCTGACACAATGTATCCCTATATATGTTGAATATGGATTTTTGCCTCGAGATCTCCATGGAGGAAATTCATATTCAGATCAATCATCTCATGATATATGTATTCTTATTCAACAATTAAAAGAACCACCCTGATTGTGGTAAGATTCAATAAATGTGATATTATTTTAGTGAAATATACTCCATAATTATATTAAAACCCCTTCTCCACAAGTTGTTCAATATAACTCAACTTTTTATTATGTTCTTCAATGAAATAGTAAAATTATTTGTTCATAAATTATTTATTTAACCCAGAAATAGAGGACATGATACCTTTATTGTTATCATGAAATGATAAAATCTTCTTAATCCAAAATGATTCCACATTCGTTTCATCATCAACTACATTACATCTTCAAAAAATATTTTTTCTCCCACATTTTTTTAATAAATGTTAACTTAAGTTTGTTGAATACCTCTAGACATGACTTCTCTCCCTTACAAGTATTCTCAAACCAATGTGAGTCGTTTTCTCAACTATTTAGACATTGTATAAATCATCTTACAGTCATCAAAATCATTATATAATTAATCCAAATAGAAAAATAATAATAAATATTTGAGTATTAATTACATACAATAATTATGATCCTTGGGTAAACATTATGGAATTGAATCACATGGACTTATAATTAATGGACATTCTCCAATGATCAATGAATTATTTCATATAGTCTTTGGTAACACTGAGTATAACCTCATGGTTCTAGAAGGTTCATTTTATAGACTATTTATCCTCTCATCGACAAAGGTATTTTTTTTACCAATAATTGAAATCCACATTAAAATTATATTAGTAGATCAAAATTAATTGAACATTTCACTAAAATTTCATCCAATATTTTAAAACAAAAAAACAATATTGTTATTTTTGTATAATAATTATCTTTAATGGTCTTCCACTTCTGAATCTCCATAAAAACATCTTATTTACCATTCAAAAAATAACTAATACTGTCCTCTTTAAGTATATGAAATTTTTTACAAAATATAGTGACCCAAAAATGGATTCTACATGTGCATACACCAAAAAATCAATGTGTACTAGGTACACATTCTCAATATTCAACATTCTACAACATTTTACAAAATACATAGCCTCTTAATTTTGAGCAAATATTCTCCAAAGATGCCAAAATCCACATACATAAGCTCTGGTGATAGTTCAATTGTTTCTGACACCTCCACCCCATTCTCACTCATTTCAACTAGAATGTAGTTCCATAGATGTGAATTTATGGTAGCATTTTCAGAGGTAACCAAGTTGATGAATTTCTCTATAATGTTTTATTTTTTCCCTTTTTTTCATGGGATACTAACATATATTCCTTTGTGGAATTCAATGCCGCACCATAGAACATGGTTCAAAAATACAAAACATCACATTGTGTGAAATAAAAATTATTTTTATTTTATGGATATAAAATTTTTTAGTACTAGAAAACTCAGTATATTGGTAATGATACATGATTCACCCTTCAAAATAAAGAGTAAGTGTTCATTATCAGCATGATGTACCTCTCAAAAAAATATATAAACATTACGGTTCATGAAATTGTTCTCCAATGTGGAATGAAAAGACACCATTGATACTAAACACCTTGTCTCTATTAAGATATTCATTCTTCATAGAATCTCATAATTAGTTATTTCAACCACTGGGTTTTTGGAATTGGTTTTAGGAACTAGTATATTATATCTAATAAACTTATTAACATTTTCTATATTCCCTCACATCTATAATGTATGAACATACCACATTGGATTGTATCAAATCTTTACTATTGATATTGATAATCATCTTTGATTATATCAATATGGATCTCATGACATTACTCTGGCATTCAGAGAAGAACTGAATAATCTACCTGATTAACTTTTATAAATTTACTCAGTAAAAATCAATTGATGCACGTCAATCAGTACTAGCAAGGTATTCCATGATGAACAACTCATAGTTATTATAGTTGATTCACAAATGTTATGTAATGAAGATAGTAAAATTTGTGCACATACCACACCATAAGTTGTAACATCAACCATTGTCATATTACTTATAATGGTGTTAAATTAATTTATATAAAGTGAACTAATTCTTATTTCATTTATTTTCTTGTTGAAATTTTTTTTAACATTAGGTTCGCATTATTGGAAACTAGAGGCATGTCCTAAATATTCACAAGTGCATTCATCATCCCAATAGTATCCTTATCAACTATAATTTTTAGGAATGTGTCCATGATGAAAATGTGGAACACAACTCCATGAACCTAACATTCCAATATATACCACTCTAACCAACCCATGTTAGTTGTATATACTATAATTTGCGAAAAAAAATATTTTCTTCAAATAATGATTGTATTCATTCTATATCCACTAGTATCTAATTCTAGTTCCATCAATGTGGTCTATCTTAATATTTACTTATCCAATATACATTTTTCAAATAATTAAATATTAAATCAACCTATAATTATAGTTTTATAGGAAAAACAATGGTATTAATGAAGATAAATCAGATTATAATATCATAAAATTAAAAAATGACAACAACATACTGTGACACAATAATTTACATAGTTCATGAAATAATCCTAATATCCATATAGAGGATAATATATTAATATATTCCGGAAAACAACATTGAGTATACAATGGATCACACACAAAAATCATATCCTAAAATGAGATAATAATGATGGTAATGAACCATTCAACCAACTGCATAGAATACCCACAACGCTACAGTAAAATGTAGTTATATGTATGTAAAATTATAATGAAACAACAACCAAATTTAATGATTAGATATTGGTTGGATGTTGGAGATACATGGAGGTATAATTCCACTTTATACACAGTCTTTTATTCTATATTGAACCATTAGTGTTTTCTGATCAACTTCGATATAGTGTGTCAAAGTTGCAGCCTCCATCAAGATCACTACAATGCTCAACATATGATAGTGTGTCCTGATGTGTATTATGGGATGTAAAAATTAATAATAACATCATCACATGGAATCATTCTATGTAAATCCATCACCCCGTATCAATGTAACTTCAATTCATTCATCGTGTAACAAAAAATTTATTTAATTCAATATTCAGTTTTAATTGACATCAAATATCTATATTGGGTTAATGATAAGACATCAGAATATTTCTCTAGTCAGTCAAATGACATTTGAAGTAAAAAAATAGAAACAATATTCTATTTGAGAAATAATAATATGATATATAAATTATAAATTCATTTACGGGATATTCAATATCTACTTATCATAGGAATGTGAATTTTAGAATGGGTAGTTAATGACATTAATAAATGAATCTAGGATGTGAATGTTAATATTATCCATAGTAAAAATAAAAATAAACCATACAAATGACATACATGAATAATATTAATTCATCATATGTCAATTATTTAATGATTTTATGTTTATTTCAATTAATTAATGAAAATAATATATACATATCATTAATAACATTCATGAAGAAAATAAACTTTTCCTTTTTAGATTTACTATTTTAATAATAAATAATTTATGACATTCAATTTGTATGATAGTAATTTTTTGAAAAAACATTTAATTTATTAATGTTTTTTTAAAAATATTTCTTTGAAAACATCGATGATAATTAGTGATGTATGCCTATTATATGTGATGTAATTTGAGTATATTCATGTAATATATTGTAATTAAATAATTATCCTTACACATATAATTGGTTAATAAATAATTATACACTACAATGTTGTTTGGAAGATTTTATTTACTTATTATAAAACAATAAATAAATTAAAAATATCATATATGATCCTTTAATAACATATTCTCACCTGTTTATTTATAATCATTTATAATTTTCATTAATTCACGAGTTAGTTTCATTGTTTTATAATGTGTGTTTCATTTTGAAAGATATGGATCATGCATATATTATATATTTGAATCATATATAGAATAATAATATTGACATAATTTTGATATATTTACAAAAGTTATAATTTTTATAAATATCATGATATATGGCTTCAAAAAATGATGTATGTTAGAATCATTGAGACAATATGACATACCTGCATGTGAGTAATGATTCCAATTTTTCAATAATAAACATGCAATGAAGTTGAGTAATATATTATATTTTTATAATTATCATTATTAAATATGTACCATATAATATTTTTAACTATATCATCCATGTGTTGGGTTGTTGAATATAGAGTCGCATTGTATTATGATAACGGTAGTCCACATGTAAAAAATAATGATATCACCATTTTGTGAGTGAAATGTTTATAAATAGGACGATATATTATCATTTAAAAATAATACATTTTCATTAATATAATAATTATTAAATTTATATAAACTATAATAATTAATTTTAACCATATTACAATATATGTGACATTTTCAGGAACGATGAATCTGATTGGTTCACCTGGAGGTAATCCATTGTACATTTGAGAGACATTGTTGTATAACCTACGGAATAGAATGGAATGTATATATATATATATATTATAATAAATAATAAGGTTTAAATGTGATTAAATATCATATAAATACTTTATATTTATCATCATACCCTACCATAAACGTTTAAATGGAATTAAGGATGATATTTATTGGCAAGGTGGAATTGAGTTGTGCAGAATGACAATGATTACAATCCCCATTTAATTGAGGTGGATATTTTTGTCGGTTATTCCCTTGTTATAAAAATATAAAATTATATGTATGAAAAAATTTATATTTTATAAGCATGTTTTAATAATAGTGGAAACATTTTTAGAATGAATTAATCTAAAAACACTTATTGATGAATGTTACATCGGCATTGGGTGTTTTCCATTAGATTACACCTGAATATTTCTTTTGATATCTTTAGTTCAGAAAATAATGAGTATATAATTTTATGAGGATATTTTCAAACTTATTATTAATAATATTATCTAAACCAATGAGGTGTGAAGTTGTGAATAATATTGGAGACTGGGTGCCCATTATAAGTGATGTGAGTTTTACACTTGTAGTTTTATTGAAAATATTCTATCATTCGATTTTTTAATAATAAAAAATTCCATTGAAATTTTCCTTTATCATTAATATATGCAATTAGGGAGAAATATTTCGATATATTTTTTTCGAAAATGTTTGAAATCCAATTTTATGATTTATCTAATTAGTTTTACCCTAAATTATTCCATATTTAACTTTATAATGTTGATTATTTTTTTTATTTCACAATTGATATTTTTTTAAATTTATATAGAAATTATTATAATTTTAAAATTATTAAGATTATTATTATGAAATAAATTATTCAAAATTTAACTCCTAAAATTCGTAAAATATATTTTTAGAATGTATCTTAAAGTGTTATCTAAAATTAGAGTTTTAAAATGATAAATATTATAAAAAATTCCATGTTTTTATATCATAATAGAATACTAAAATGATTCAAATGACCTAAATTGAATTAATTTTTACATAATCAAACTAAATTTACATTAAATGTAATTTAAATTATAATTTTACAATTTAATTAGTATAACTGAATGGAATTTTTGAATTAAAATTAAATATATTTAACTCCTAATTGAATAACAAAACATTTTTAAAAAATCTAAAAAATACCATCCCAATGTAATTTTGTTTTTCCATTTTAAAAAACTAATTTTATTCAATAAAATTAATTTCAAAAAATGAAAAAAATTCATATTATATTATATTTTAAAATACTAACTAATCTTCATTTTATAATAATATAGTTTACAAAATAATATTATATTATCTTCTAATTGATTATTATATCATTTATAATAAATAAATAAATTATTATTATGTGTAGTCATTATATTTATATAATTTAGTTACTATTATTCATAATCTATAATTTAATTTATATGAATCTAATAAAAAAATTAAATAATAATATTAAAATAATATTTTGTGTTTCATCTAAACTCAATGTTTCATGTAATTCAAGATGAAATTGTTTTTTGTAATTCAAGATAAAACCTGTTTTTCTTGTAATGAATGTAAATTATAGTGTTATACCAAATTAAATATCAATATAGTGTTTTTTATAACACAATATAATCTCAGTGTGGCATGAAATACAAGATATTTATGAATTTGAATTTATATACAAATAAATATATCATAATATATTAGGGTGTTATATTTTTTTATTAGAATCTTGTGTTCGTATCACATATGATATTAAAAAAATTCCATATTTTATAACTTTTTTTAACATATTATTTTTTTTATAATTATAAATTTATATATTATTTTTATATTATATTCTCATTATATAACAATTATCAAAAATAAAGAAAAATTATCTCAATAAAATGTATTATATTTAGTATTGTTCATTTGTGTATTTGAAACTATATATTTAAAATAGTATATACATAATGAAAAAATAAATAGTTAATTCATGGGGTTAAATATAAAAAATGATATAAAACATTTAAATAACTAAGTCTAAAACATCATTGAACAACCATCATTAAGGTTATGTTACATAATTTCAAGTGAACATACTAGATATCAATTAATACATATTTCCATAATAAAATTTATATTTTCTATTCCTAATGAAATAAAATGTTATCATATAAGCATATCATTTTGACATTAAACCACAATAGATATAATCAATTATCATCACCATTTTTATCATATCATTAGTTGTTGTAGGCATTAATTATCTACACTGAATAATTGATTTTTGAAAAATATTTTAATATTTAGTATTTTCTATTATTATTTTACAATTTACCATTTAGATAAAATTTGGAAGAAATGAAATACTATACATATTATTGAATGTATTATTATTAAGCATTAAGTATTCATAAGTTTTATTCCCTTATATTCCGAAAAAAAAATTCTATACATTTTTTTAGTTTAGAAGGATATTTTTCCCCCACATATAAAACCAATTGTACATTATTTCCACCATTATAATTATTGATCAATACTCTAATAATAAAATATTTTATAATTAATATTTCCCTTTGACCATAGAAACACTAATATTCGTCATCCCTTATTTCGACATTATGGTCACAAGGAACTCAAATTTATATATAAATACATATGTTAATTTGTTGATTCACTAATCATTTATTATAGTTTTGTTCAATAAAGTAATGAAATGTGTTACATTTAATTTTATTTCATTGAATACATTTTAGAATTACATCCAAATACATATAAAAAATTACAAATAATCCCCAAAAATTTCATCATTCAATTATATTATTGAAACAAAAACCCATTTAATTTTAGTATTTGAAGATTAAATAAAATAATTATTGAAATAATATTCACTATAAATTTTTATTACATCAATTTTATGCCATTTTTGGGAATATTATTCATGATTAGTATCCACCTATAATATATTTCCCCATAAAAAAATATATTACTTATATAAAATTCTATTTTATAGTAAAATTTTGTATAAAAAAAATATTGTCAATAAATTTATCCTAATTCGTTATAATATTGGTATCATAAGATCATTGAAAAAGTTAATTTTTTTATATACAAGACATATATCCAACATGTTATATGTTTAGCGGAAAAGAAAATATACATGATTTAAGTTATTATATATAAATTTAAAAAATATTGATTGTATCTCCAGGAAGATATTAAGTTGCATTAAAATTGTATAAATATCTTAATTAGGGTAATAATAATGTTTCCCTTATACATGGATATAAATTTATTTCATAAATTTTCAAAGATTTATGATAATAATTTATAGTTTTGGATAATAATACTAAAATTTTAAATATATAATATATATATAATAAAATTAGATATGTTAAATCCCAAATCACATGTACATTATATATAATAAATTTTTATTTTAAAATAGGTAAATCCATATTTCCTTACATAGTATTATATATTGTAAAATCAATAGTAACTAGTACATGATGCAATACCAACTATACTGAACAATATGTAATTCAAAAGCATTTAAATCATTCATATGTGTAAACAGATTAATAAATATTGATTTCAAATTTCAATAGATGAATAGAAAAATAATACATTATCAAAAAATTAAATGTCAATATTTATTTTTATTATAATATTATAGTACAAGATCTCAAAACACTCTAATAACTAATTAATAAATCCTAGGGACATATAAAAAATAATATGGAGATCTGTTAGTCCATGTAAAGTAATATAATATGATAAATATGTATAGATCCATAAATATATTATGTCATATAATTGAACCACATAAAAATTATCTATTGTCTATCAATTGAAAAAATATAACACAAAAGTAGTTGTAGTTTTGAATATAAATATTTTCACCATAATAATTCATGTGGTACCAATTATATTTTAAGCCATTCCAAAATAATATCATAATGATTTAAACAATTTTAACCACAAAATATCATCTCCCAAGATAGGTAAAAAATATACCCATTTATTCTCCCTAATAACATTTCAACAAGGATAATATCATTATTCCCCCATATATATAACTCATGTGATATAAATTATTACACAACAAATTAAATTATTTTATTTTTTTAGGATCAAAATTCATTATAATATGGCATGAATATGTCATATTTTTATAAAATAAACTAACATAAATAATTACAAATAACCCTCAAATGAGAAAATGGATGGAATAATCGGTTTATAAAACCATTTCCAAGATTTTATGATATTATAATTCCATACAACAATGTATTTAAATATATTAGATATTGTATTTCATAAGATGATTCACGAGTCAAGAAAATTGATCTAACTGTAAATGGAAAATATTAATAATGGATTATGATAAGTACATTAAATTAAATAGTTTATTCAATTTTTTAAAAATGTTTCTAATAAATAATTATTATGAATGAGAACATTGATTACTAAAAATACAAACTCAACATTTTCAGTTAAAAAATGAGTATATTATATCGTTGAGATTAAATAATCATTATAAGAGTATAAAAAAGAAATTTAATATGAACGATAAATGTCCCATTTAATAAATTTAATAAAAAAAATTATTAAAAGGAATAATATAGTGATGTAGATATAATAAATTTGAGGAAATGGAGAATAGATGAACATACAAAATAGTAGTATCTATGTAAAATTATTATCATTTATAGGGTTATTTATTTATAATATAAATGAAAAATGGAAATTTTTTAGAAGGTAATATTATATAAATACAATACATTATTCAGATGCTACCATAACCTCATGAAAATATAAATTTATATTTATAAAATGCATTTTTAAGAATTTTTTTTTTACTTATTTGACTTCTTATATTATATTAATTATTATGTTGTGTTCATTTATTAAATTATCCTATTTGTACTTACCATTTGATTATTTTCCTATTCACTTAAAAAATGTATTTTTATATTCTAGAAAAGATAAATGGTCCACATCAATATATTTGATAACATCTATAAGTTTAATTTTAATATCTATCATGTATTTATTGTGCTATAAAACTAATATTTTCATCAAAAATTCCAAAATTTCAACATATTATGAAACATATATTAGTATGTTTGTTTTGGTGCACAAACTAGTATTGAATTATTGATTGTAATAAAATATTATATTGAAAATTTATACATTCTAGATTCATAATAATGTTAAATATGTAATATTAATAGAATTACGCTTTTATTAAATATATAATTTTATAAGGTAACTATTTTATCAAAACCACCTCTTTAATATTGGTAAAAATAAACAACAATCATAATATAGTTTTAAAAAATAGATAAACTATTTTTAATGAATGTTATCTTGTTCTGAATCTTATATACAAGGAAATTTTTATTATTTTATTTGATAAAATAATTTTTCTTAAATTTATAAAGTTAATGAGAAGTGAATTTTGATATAAATATATTACTATATAAATTAGAATAGATTTATTTTCTATTTACATGGAATCATATGGATTTTACAATAAATAAATTAGAAATTCTATTTTTATTTGAATAGGTATTTAGAATCCGGGTTAGTTATGCTTGTGAATGTATTTTTTCCTTGAAATTTGAATGTTCATTAAACGTGAATGATGGTAGTGGAATGTGGTTAATTTACTTATCATAAGGGTGTTTATAATTATATTTTTAATTAAATTTTTTCATGAAAGTGATTTGTATTGATTGATGTAATTATTTATTGAAACCCTCACACAATGAATATATATTTGTCCCTCAAACTATCATGGATTTAGGTAATTACATATATAATCCAAAATTATTTGGTACCATATTTGGTTGATCTAACCATTCCCCTAAAAAATCAATAATATGAGAGGATAAATACAATAACATTGTTAAATGTCACTAATCCGTCCATAAATATAATGAACCACAAATATTAAATGAATTGTACTAATAATAATAAAAATAATAAGAGACTGGATTTTAAAAAATATATAGTTTCTACATTCTTCATTAATCATTTAATCCCATGGTATTGGGAAAATATTATTTTTAATTGAACTACACTGAAGGTGCATTAGATATCATATGTTGGTATGAAATCATTTGTTCACTATCCAACTGTAAATATCACCAATATTAAAGGATATTGTAAATCAGTAAAAAATACAACAAATAATATAACTAATCAAAAATTATATATAACGATTATGGTTATCAATATTCATAACCAGATGAATGCTTAGATAATGAATGATTATTAATATTGCCTAACATTTATACCAAAATCAATAAAAAATATCACTAAATCCACCCGATAAGAAATTTTAGGAATAAAAATAAATATGATTAATTAAAATAAAACCCTAAAATAATAATATCCAAAAAATTCTCAAAATTGAAAACATTGGATTGTTGCTGCAAAAAAATTATTCATAAATTATTTAAAACATCTCGTAAAACAACTTTAATACTAATAAGACTAATTTAGTAGCAAAAATAATTGTTTATCAATTTTATTATAAGATAGAAAATATAAATCGTGAAATATATATTTAAAAAAGTCAATATATCATGTGGTTTTGAAGAAATTAAGGCAACGAGAATCTGGTATGACTATGTTTACTCCCTCTAGTGGGATGGACCGAAGTCTAGAGGAACATGAAATATACACATCTAGAATATCATTTGAAGAGAGAAAATCATAAAAAAAATATTTCATTTATTCCATGTATCATAAACATCCATGCAATTTTTCATTATCTCTTTAACATTAGAAATATATGTTCAACAGACTTAGTAGTTTGGCTGAGGCTTCATATATCATTGTAAATAATAATAGAATCAATTTTCAAATCCAAATGGTGGATACTACTATATTTTCATAGTAGGAGTCCATTGAATATTTGTTGAGCCTTTACATGAAGGGAATCACGTCTACTAAAGGATTTACAAAAATAAGTGACTGTAGATCCCCTTCTAGGACACAACACTGACCCACCCCACATAGGACCCAATTTTCATGAGCCTCCTATGTTTTTCTTTAGGATAGAATGAAAAGGTTTCCAGAAGTACAATCTTCATAACAAAGAACTGCACACATTTATTAGAGTGGTAGTTCCAGAATGGAGGGTCCTAAAAGATCGGTCTTCCACACAATAATTATATCATTGAATAATATTCAGTCAATAGATTCTTCTTTTTCATGATAAGACACATTATTGTACTTGAGAATCCCTAGCGCTGGGATTTATTCCATTCTTACCATATACACTATGTAACTCCCCAACCCAAGATACCCAGAGTCGTAACATTATTACATAACATTAGCATGATCACAAGAGGTCATGTCTCAAAAGAATGATATTATTAACAGCCTCAGATGTAATAGATGTATACATAAGATTTGCATTAGAACATGAAATAAAAATACATTATGTCCCCTTCAATCACATGCATATACATTTCTTATACATGCAGGTTAATTATAATATACTTCTTCACGTCTTGGGAAAAAGAAAGCATAAGAATGTGGTGAGCTGAGATGCCCAGTAATGATAACTCAATAGTAGAAACAATCATAAACACGAATTAACATTTATGAAAATGTATATTACTAAAAAACCATTTTAATCATAAAATTCATCAGAATATGTAAAAAGATAAATAAAATAATATCATTTAATTATTCACATGGATATTCTATTAGTCAAATAATCGCATTTAATATCAATAGCTATTTTCATAATGATTGATTTCATAATATCGTACATCATAACCACATATTCAAAGCCTCATGAACATACTACAATGAATAATATCCCAAGGCCTTGTGCCAAGACACTATATTGTCTCATAAGACCTACATATGCAACGTGGAGCTATAGCGGGCTCCACCCATCACTTACTATGTTCGATGCATTCCTCCTATGAAAAATATGAAACATAACATAAACATTATTATTAATACTCGCATAAAAATGTTAATACTTTAAATGTAAACCATTGATGGTATAAAAAGAAAACATCTACACTAAATCATATTACAAAACCTCCAATAAAATAAGGAATATCGGCTGATAATTATTCAACTTCGAACAAGTGTAAAATATATCAAATGATGTTGACATAGATGAAATCAAATCTATTTGACAGAAATATCTTTTTGTATTATGAAATTATTTAAAAGTCAAATAAGAATAAAATAAAAAATCTAATTTTAAAATGTTCTTATATGATTTTAATCGAAGCATTGAAGGTGTTATAAAATCAAAAAATAGTTTCACCCCCCTGTATAAGTTAAAAAAACATTCTTACCATAATTTTTCGAAAAGGTAATAAAGTAACTTATTTGGAAAGAGACAAAAAGATTACATTAAAACCATTTTATAGAATTTAAAACAATTTATAAATGACTTTAACCAATAGTTTGTTAAATAGTAAAAATGATTAGTAATACATTTATATGAAACACTTATGTGGATGATTGAGAGGTCCTAGTTGATACTCAGGGTTAAACAACCTCAGATAATGAAAATATTATAAAATTAACCCATAACTCATACTTTTCCTTGGTCAAGGGAACATTATCCTCTATATAATAGTTAAATCATTGTTTCTCAATTATAAATTAACCACATACATAAATAAGATATCATATATTATCTTCTAATATTTAATTGTTAATAATATTATTGTTTCAATGTTTCGGTTGTTAACTAATTCATTTTACATTATATAATTTGTTTCTTATGACATTTTTTATAAGGATAGGATGTATTGAATTCATATCTAGAATGATATAATGTTCATAAACATTAATTTTAATCATAAATGTTAATTTTTATTGAATGTTTACGATGGGGAATGAATATCATCTCGTTCTTGTAGACGGTAATCTGTACGTACTCACAAATGAAAATAACATAATATTAATGGTAAAATAATATATAATTGGATGTTATATCACATATAAAGAATCATTAACAATGTATATTTATTATTTACATCAATTTTACTCATTATTATATCTATCCATATGATGGAGTGTTGAATAAAAAACTACAACATGACGTGGAGAAAATAAGAAATATATACCCATGTTTGGTGAAATTTTCATTCATAGGATGTAAATAACAGTGAATATGGTTGTAAAATATTTTTAATAAAATCATAGTGTTTAGAAGGTACAGGTTTTCTTATTTTGGTATAGAAACAACAATCAATGGGGAATAGGAAGAAGAGAAAAACTTTTAAGTAGGTGGTTATACTATTACCTCTTCTTCAGGTGATTCATTTTGATTTGTAAAAAAGGGATCTTTATGTTGGAATTATGATAAATGTATGTATTATAGGATGAATTGAGTGTATTTGGGATGATATTTGAACAGGGCTTGGCTGAGCCAAATGGCTTTGTAGGTGTGATTCTAAGGGGAGGGAAAGTACCCATTTACAAGAGAGTTGAGGGTCACTTGTGGTAATGTTTGAAATATTTATTTATTGTACAATAATATTCAGTTTATAATGTCCCCAAAAAGATTAATTTTGGGGATAATGTGGGGTTGGGTTTAAAACCTCTCAATCAATTGGTTTTAGATTGTTTTATGTAACCATACTTACCATATCTTTTATATTTTACAATTCTTTTAATAGTTTAAATTTCACCATGAATTCCTATATTATTATAATAAATGGTTAATAAACACACTATAAAAATTCCATGGGAACCCCATGTAGTTCATTAATGACATATATATCATTATGAATTTCCTTTTTTCGAACCATAGTTTTCTAGTTATATTATGTCATTTCAAATTTTAGTTTTTGTTTTCAAAACTCATTTATGTCAATTACGACACTGTTTAGTATTTGGATTTTTTGAAAATTAAAAAAACAATATTACATTGAAAAAATACAATAAATCTCTCCAAACACATCATATTAACCTATGAAATTCATGGAATGCATCAGAAGGCTAAATTTACATTTATTGTTATATTTATAACATGAATTTTTCTTATATTTCATTAATATAGTAATTAATGTATCATTATTCATTCATAAATAAATTTAATATTTAATATATAAAAATTATAAATAAAACACCATTCTTGTGGAAATATTTTTATTTTTTAATAAATATTTATATTCAGTTTTATCTTCTATATATCCCTATATTAAAAATGTTTTAGTTATTAAAACATGAATTTAACTTTTTTAACTCTTATATATATAAAATATAGTTAATGACCTAATATAATCCAGGTGGATCAAAGAGGATCAAATTTTATTCCTAAGGTTTATTTTGTTTTAAATAAACTTCTTCAATAGTATTATGAGATGTGTTAGGGTATTTATAAATTCATTTTTAACATTTAATTACCGTATTTACTTCTAACTGTGTTATATAAAATTCAAAAGTTGATATTCACAAAAAATTATATTCATCCTATTGAACCTAATTTTATATACTAATATAAATCATATCTCATTGATTTTTTAAATTCAATTAATAGAAGAAATAATGTTGCATCTTATTCCAATTTTCAAATGTGCCTAGAAGGTGGGTAAAAGATGTTAGAATGATCATGAAAATATTATACATCTAATCATATTATATGATGACTCCAATGGATTACCTAGAACTAATAGAGGTATAATTTATCTATTTTGATATAAAATAAATTTAAATAAAATAAATATTTTTTTAAATAAAAATTAGGTTTTAAACTATAACACAGTGTTTTTCCCTATTCATAAAAAATTTAATGTTTTCATAGAAATACCAAAAAATAACCCTAAGATAATTTTAATATTCCAAATTCAATAAATGATGTCAATTTTGAAAAATAAAATTTATAATATTTGAAAAAGTTGGTATTACTATTCATACCATCTATTTTGATTGGTCAATGTTTGGTAGAACTCAAATTTTTTTATAGTGCAAGATATTATAATATTGAAAGAGAAACGTTCTATGGAATCTTGGGCCGTTACATTTTTCCATCCTACAAATAATTTTCCCCAAATTTTCTAAAATATTATATAATAAATATATCCATATGGTTCTTTTTCTTATGTTCCTTGGGTTTTCATGTTTCCTCTTCCATATTATGGTTTCTCCATATATCATTTCCCAGAAGAGTTGTCTGGTTTCTCAAAACATGTTCTCTGGTATCCAGAATCGTGATCGGCTCTTCACAATAAGACAAATCATGTTCCTGTTCTATTTCTTCCTAGTTGGGTACATGAATTGGGCCAGGCATGTATTTTGTCAATAGTGATATGAGGAAAACATCATGAACTTTGGAGAGACGTGGAGGCATTACCACATTGTATGCTCCATCTCTAATTCATTATAGAATTTCAAATGGTACGATGTACATGGGACTTAATTTACCTTTCTTACTAAATCGTATTACACCCTTCCATAGAGATACCATCAACAAAACATGATTTTATACATGAAACTGCAAATCCTTCCTTTTGTTATTGGAATTTATCATTTAGCTACTTTGAGATACTTTGATGTGGGTTTGGATAATCATTTTCTTTTCTATTATTTCCTTAACATGTTCTAGGACTACAAGTTTTCTTTAAAAAACATCATCCCAACATGTTGGTGTGTGACATCTCTTTTAATATGATGCTTTATATGGTTCCATATGAATACTTGAATGGAATCTATTGTTATAGAAACATTATAAAATATCAAAATAGTGGTCCCACATACTATAAGGCCCCAGCCTTAAACCTTACTTAATATTGAATTAAATGTGTAATTCACATTGAGGATCTTTTCAGGTTTAGAGTTTTAGAGAATTAGGACATAACTATTACATCTCAAAAGATTAAAAAGTAGTCGCTTCTACTAAATTTCCATAAAATAAAAACTCTTTAAAATAATCATGTATAGTTCCATGTTTTAGGTAGCATGACTTTCCCTTGATCCCATCCTTGACCCTATTCCACGCTATGTCCTGTGAAAAACATTTCAAAAACTTGGGATGAGCATAAGAAGCTCAGTAAGGGATACACAAAGAATGAAAACTGTTAGATTTTCAAAACATCAAGTAAACCATGAATACTTTATCAATGTAATACTTTTCACCTTCATGAAGTAGTAAAAACTTTTCACTGAAGAAAAAGTATCATTACTTAACTTTTTGTAACCAAAGGATTACCATAAAACCCATATAAAGAACACATAACATATATAAAGGTAACTTGGGACATAAACATACTTAAGTGGAATAACCATACGGTCTACTTCCACACATATCACTTAATGGAATAGCCATACAGACAATTTCCATACATACATAATGTAATAGCCATACGGCCAACTTCCTTACCCAATGCATTGGAGGTTATAACGTAACCACCCGTCCTGGTATTCACGGCACCACCTGTCATATGGTTTATAACATAACCACCCGTTAAAATGTCCATGTACCAGTATAAAATCATAAAACATAAAACCAATATAAAGGAATGATAACATTTCCACATTTCAATCACAATATATCATAAATATATTGACATAATAGAATCTTTTTTCAAAACCATTTTCAATACCAAAATACATAATAGAGTATATGGTATTTATTTCATTTTAAAAACATAACGGATTGTTGAGGAAGCCAAAGACCAAATAATAATCGTGGTGGCGGAAAAGGTCGTTGTCACCGCGTACGTGAAAAAAAACATTCCTTTTTGCCGTTTAGTAAAACGCTTCATAGAAAAAGATTCCTTTTGTATAAAATTAAGTCAAAGGGGTTTATAAACCATATAAAAGGAAGTTGTGTATAAAACTAAATATGCCTCAATGAAAGGAGATTGAGACGAAGTCCCTTACAAAGACGGTATCCTTGGTTTAAGGATAAATAAATTTACATAATTATGTGTGACAAATGAATACACCAAATATAAGTGGATATTAAGTGTAAAATAATCAAAGGTCATTCACACATATTCAAAGGATTACATATTCAATAACAACATGTTGAACCCAAAGAAATCGAAATTGGGTTTAAAAGTTCCCTTGACAGCCTAACAGTGTCACATCAAAATGAGTTGATGAGAGATAAAAAAAGGGTATCTCATCACATGGACATAAAATTTACATCAATAAGGATATATGAGAACATATCCCAACATAACAATATGTAAATTAAAAGACCCAACAAAAGAAGTCTTTTAAAAAAAGGAGGGTGAAAGGTTCCCTTACCGACTTGGGTAACTTTTTAAAAGTACACCCCATTGAAGAAGTGTTATACAATGAATATGTAAATACCCATAAATGGAATTATATTACAATAAAATTGTAATAGTGGGAAGTACATAAACCACTCAATGGAAATTGTGGCGAATGTAGCATAAATCTCACGGGGATAAAAGTGAGATGAAAAATCTCTTACGAAAACTCGGCAGCCTAACAACGCCACTTAAAACTTCCAAAATGGATTGATGAGAGGAAATAGGGTCTCTCATTACATCAACATATTGTTTACAGAAAGAGTAATATAAAAGAACATCCCCCAATATAACAAATAGGAGCTTAAATGATGTTACATAATGGAGAGTACTTTAAAAGAAAGAGAGAGGTTAGATCTCTTACGAAAATTCGACAGCCTATCAGCACCACTCAAAACTTCCAAAATGGATTGATGATAGAGAATAGGGTCTCTCATCACATGAACATAAAAATTACAGTAAGATTAATATAAAAGAACATCCCAATAACAATAAATATGATCTTTAAAAGGAATGACATAAAAGAGTGTACTTAAAAAGAAAGAGAGGTGTAAGATCCCTTACCTCGGGTCCGACTTGAATCGATCGTTCTTTAATCTCCTGAATAATAAACTTGAGTTAATTTATACTTCCTTAAAAAGCTTTTTAAAGTTCATTATTCCTTTTATATCACTTATTACCATGTTATAATCATTATTTAATCATTTAAGTTAATCATGTTTGTTTTGTCGATATTTGGTTCTTAAGTCGAAGGTGGACTTCTTACAATTACATGTTGTTCGTGTGGTCAAAGGTTCTTCATATCCAAAAATTACATTCCTGATTTGGATATCATATATATCATATATATCCAGCATATAAATTTATTTATAAAATCACATAATCATTTAGAGGAAATAAATGAAATGCACCTTTAATGGAGACGGTAAGCTTTACGTACGCATGAACGCTACTTTCATTTCTATGTCGTATTAATGGAATTAAAACTATATGAGAGGTATGTATATTTTAATTACAGAATTATATTAATCATTTAGATGTATCATACATCATATATATCCATTATATATATGTACTTATAATAGTACATTACATTAGGGGATAAGAAATGAAATGCACCGTTCATGGAGACGGTAAGCCGTACGTACGCATGAATGCTACTTTCATTTCTATCTCATATTTTAATGGAAAGAAATAATAATTATATAGAGGTAAATAATAATTCCATTATAACATCATATATAATAACATTAAATCCATCCTTTATATGTCCCACGTATGGCATTAACGAATCACCTCACTTTGAGGGGGCGGTAGTCCGCACTTCCTAAAATAAAGATATCGCGTATACCCATAATGGAAGCCATAAAGGTAAGACACAAATGAAAAATAAATAAGCATAAGTAAAAAATAAACATATTATATATCATTTATAAAAATAGTGACATCATAATGGCCACCTTTGAAGGTGTTAAATGAGTATTGAACAATCATCGTTTCGAGAGGCACAATTTCGCCATCCACGGAAACCGTATGTTATTTAACCATTTGATGTAGTTGTGTGAGAGTGTAGCTCGAATAAATCTTATAAAAACATCCTAGTATATTGAAGATAATTGTGTTGTTACAAAAGAAATAAATAAAAAGAGTTTATGGGGTTGGAGAAGCAAAATAAAAGAAATGAACATGAGAGAATGAATTACCTTTAAAAGTGTAACTCCTTTTGATTTGAGCCTAAAGGCTTCCTTTGAAAGGATTCTGCCCAAAGGTAATCCTCTAGGATGAGTAGAGGGATGTGGAGAGTGTAAATTGTCAGGGGTTGGCCGAGCCAAAGGCTTGAGGAGTGTGTGAAATGAGGTATAGGTGGGGGCCTTTTATAAGAGGAGAGGAGGTGCACTTTTGGAAAGTAATAAATATTACTTTATTTGAAAATGTGTTTCTGTTTTAAAAGGTCCCACATTGATATAATTCGTGGATAAGGTGATAAGGGTTCGAAATCCACCCATCCAATAAGTTTTGGACATGTTTAGTTCATAGATTTGACATTATCTTTCCATTTTATTTAAATCGTCAAATAATGATGTCATCGCTGCATCATTATTATGTCATAAATAATTTATTTTATTTAATGTCTAAAAATTATAAAAAAATAACTATGATGTACTAAATCTTTTTATCTTTCCAATGACTATTTATAATCAAAATTTGGACTTGTGTATCCCCACTTAAAAACTGTTTTAGTAAAACAACTCATGTTTGTGTCAATTTAATTTTAACATTAAAAAAAATATATTATTGTCATTTTCCAACTAAAGTGGCTCCATGGGGTCCCCAAGTTGGCCCATGGCTTTTCTTGGTCGGCCATGACTCACCCAATAGGTGTAGTAAAAGTGTCATGGTGTTTTCACATTCTTATAATATCATTTTTACCTTAAATGACACTAATTACCTCTAATCACGATTAATGAAAAAAAGTTACTATTCACCAAAAAATTATTTTCATCCCATTGAACCACATTTTACATACTAATGACAACCATTTATGTCAGATTTTCAAAATTCAATACAGATTAGTGGAAAATTTTCATTTAACTGAAAAATCAGTTTTCTTGATTACCACTTAGTGGTTTCACTATTCATCAAAAATTGGAGTTTTTCAGAAAAATACCAAAACATCACCCTAAGCTATATTTGATATTCTGAATTCAAATATGAAGTCCGTTTTAAAAAATTCAAAACATATTAGTCACATTAATTAATTTAATAATTAATTCCCGCTGTCAGAGCAAATAGCGTGTTTTTATAAAACAATAAGTATCAAAAGATTGAAACTAGTTTAAGTCTGATTTCAAAGTGAAATTAATTCCAACGACCACTATTGGATTTAATGGTAAAAATATTTTCTAATATAAATTTAAAAACAATTCAAAATATAATCTAATCATATAAATAAATTAGATTAAAAATAGGTTTTGAATTAAAATACATCATTTTACACTATTCATTAAAAAAATGAACATTATCGGAATGATACCAAAAATTTACACAAAGTAAATTTTGATGTCCCGATTCTTAAGAAGAGTTTTATTTGGTCCAATAGAATGTATAGGAGGGAAAAAAATATATTTAATGATGGTTCTCCATCAAAAGCCGATAAGATAACCTTTAGTGAAAACTAGGGCATATATGCCTAAAATTGAATTCTTTCCATATTTTAAGCCTATATCATTTATTGGATAAATTTAAAAACATTTAAAAACATATATAATCATATTTTAGTTATTTCTATCCATTCCCGCCATTACAACGGCTACATGTTAACTACCATTTAAAATAATATTATTTTATTATTGGAGTGCAACGTAAGATTCCCATGAAACTCGTTGTTGCATGTTGGGTACGCCATCGAGCATAGCGTCCCCTTTAAAGTCATTTAAATATTTTATTCACGAATATTGATAAATATGAAATGTCATATTATTTATTTACCTGGGGTGTTACATCCTTCCCTCCTTTTGGGAATTGCGTCCTCGCAATTTTAAAATTGCGTTTGGAAACATCCTTGAAAGTCCCACATCGGAACAAAAGTCGGTAAAGCAAACACTTTAAAATAAAGAGAGATAAGTACAAAGGTCACCCGAGTTAACCCATACTAGGATTCCAAGTATGAAAATATGGACATGGAGGAAAAAACAAAGGGTCATGTTCTGATGGATAGTGATAGAAAACATGTTTAGGAGAAAGTTAACCACGAGAAAATCACAAACTTGTGATGGGTTAAACGGTATTCGATTCCCTAGTAGGAAAAGTTAATAGAAAACATTTTTGTTTTAAGTTACTTTTTATTGAGGAATTTATTCATAAGGAAACATAATCACTTATCATATTGACTGTCAACTTTTATTAGATTCCTTACACAAACTCATATTTTCTCCAAAAGACGAGTATTTAGGAAGACTTGTTCACATTAAGAGTACTATAATCAACTTCTAGAGAATCACCTAATCCACAAAATAGAACTATATACTTCCCATGTCTTTATACTTTAACCAAAACCAAAACCAAAAAGGCTAGTACAAGATCAGATAATCCAGAAAAGGATAACCCTTTATAAAAATAAAATCTATTCTTAATCTCCAAAATTTGTCCAACAAAACCCAAAGTTCAACGAGGACCATTCTATAATCAATTTGTCCATAAAATTCTTCAAAGTAAACCAATATAAGATTGAAACCCAAATATTTGAAGGATTTAGTCGCATAGTCTTCCAAGATAAATCGTAACATTTATCTCCAAACAATATCAGTTGCTCCTAAAGTCTCGTTTTGAAAAGTAATTAGCCTAATCACATATCCTCTATGATAGGTTAATCATTTTAATAAATAACCCAAAATCAACTTACTCTTAATTCATAAAATCGTATAACTAGAATGAATCAGTCAAACTAACCAGGGACTTCACGTAGTCCAGTGGTAGGCAATAAATACCAGTCGCACATTGGTTGTGGGTTCGATTCCCGCAGCTTTGTCCGACGCGATAGGATGTCACACGGTCTACATGTTGTCCTTTTTCCAAAACTATATAATTCTTAAAAAATTCCCACAAATGAGATAAAATCATCAAGATTAATCATAAAATATTTTAACGTCATGTTTATCTCATTCCTTTAATTTTCCATCATATCATAGAGTAACCCATAATTACCTAAAAATTAAGTATCATATAAACCCTAATGGTTACCTTAATAATTATTACCTGAATTTCCACATTGGGTTGGCCATCTCGTAAATGATGCATTAGAGAACTCACCAAGGTTGAAGTGGTTGATCATGACTCCTTGATATTTGGTTTAGAACAACCACGAGATTCCTCATTGAATCCTCCATTTTATCTAGTATCTTAATCAGAGAACCACCACATTTTCCTTCAAACCTGTTGTCTCTTTGGTGCCTGCTAGATCCATCCATTCACTAAAAATAGAAATGTCAGTGTGAGTATATCAACAAAACCATCATGTACTAATGAGGAAGTTAAACACTAAGATACACTTACTCATTCACTTTATCTAAAACTAGGACTCTTTCTGAAATCCTAACCATTATGGTAATGTCACTTATGCTTAAAGAATAACCTAACCTCTAAAGTTATCTAAACCGACCTCTGATACCAACTATAAGGCCCCAACCTTAAACCTTAATTAATGTTGAATTAAATGAGTAATTCAAATTGAGGATCTTTTCAGGTTTAGAGTTTTAGAGAATTAAGACATAACTATTACATCTCAAAAGATTACAAATTAGTCGCTTCTACTAAATTTCCATAAAATAAAAACTCTTTAAAAGAAACATGTATAGTTCCATGTTTTATGTAGCATGACATTGCCTTGATCCCATCCTTGACCCTATTCCATGCTATGTCCTGTGAAAAACATTTCAAAAACATGGGATGAGCATAAGAAGCTCAGTAAGGGCTACACAAAGAATGAAAACTGTTAGATTTTCAAAACATCAAGTAAACCATGAATACATTATCAATGTAATACTTTTCACCTTCATGAAGTAGTAAAAACATTTCACTGAAAAAAAAATTATCATTACTTACCTTTTTGTAACCAAAGGATTACCATAAAACCCATATAAAGAACACCTAACATATATAAAGGTAACTTGGGACATAAACATAATTAAGTGGAATGACCATACAGTTGACTTCCACACATATCACTTAATGGAATTGCCATACGGCCAAGTTCCATACATACTTAATGGAATAGCCATACGACCGACTTCCATACCCAATGCATTGGAGGTTATAACGTAACCACCCGTCCTGGTATTCACGGCACCACCCGTCATATGGTTTAAAACGTAACCACCCGTTAAAATGTCCGAGTACCAGTATAAAATCATAAAACATAAAACCAATATAAAGGAATGATAAAATTTCCACATTTCAATCACAATATATCATAAATATATTGACATAATAGAATCCTTTTTCAAAACCATTTTCAATACCAAAATACATAAAAGAGTATATGGTATTTATTTCATTTTAAAAACATAACGGATTGTTGAGGAAGCCAAAGACCAAATAATACTCGCGGCAGCGGAAAAGGTCGTTGTCACCGCGTACGTTAAAAAAACATTTCTTTTTGTCGTTTAGAAAAACGCTTCGTAGAAAAATATTCCTTTTGTATTAAATTAAAAGTCAAAGGGGTTTATAAACAATATAAAAAGAAGTTGTGTATAAAACGAAATATGCCTCAATGAAAGGATATTGAGACGAAGTCCCTTACAAAGACGGTATCCTTGGTTTAAAGATAAATTAATTTACATAAATATGTGTGACAAATGAATACACCAAATATAAGTGGACATTAAGTGTAAAATAATCAAAGGTCATTCACACATATTCAAAGGATTACATATTCAATAACAACATGTTGAACCCAAAGAAATCGAAATTGGGTTAAGAAGTTCCCTTCACAGCCTAACGGCGTCACATCAAAATGAGTTGATGAGAGATAAAAAAAGGGTATCTCATCACTTGGACATAAAATTTACATCAATAAGGATATATGAGAACATATCCCAACATAACAATATTTAAATTAAAAGACCCAACAAAAGAAGTCTTTTAAAAAAAGGAGGTTGAAAGGTTCCCTTACCGACTTGGGTAACTTTTGAAAAGTACACCCCATTGAAGAAGTGTCATACAATGAATATGTAAATACCCAAAAATGGAATTATATTACAATAGGATTGTAATAGTGGGAAGTACATAAACCACTCAATGGAAATTGTGGCAAATGTAGCATAAATCTCACGGGGATAAAAGTGATATGAAAAATCTCTTACGAAAACTCGGCAGCCTAACGGCGCCACTTAAAACTTCCAAAATGGATTAATGAGAGGAAATAGGGTATCTCATTACATCAACATAATGTTTACAGAAAGTGGAATATAAAAGAACATCCCCCAATATAGCAAATAGGAGCTTAAAATAAGTGACATAAAGGAGAGTACTTTAAAAGAAAGAGAGAGGTTAGATCTCTTACGAAAATTCGACAGCCTATCGGCGCCACTCAAAACATCCAAAATGGATTGATGAGAGAAAATAGGGTCTCTCATCACATGAACATAAAAATTACAGTAAGTTTAATATAAAAGAACATCCCAATAACAATAAAGATGAGCTTTAAATGGAATGATATAAAATAGTGTACTTAAAAAGAAAGAGAGGTGTAGGATCCCTTACCTCGGGTCCGACTTGACTCGATCGTTCTTTAATCTCCTGAATAATAAACTTGAGTTAATTTATAATTCCTTAAGAAACTTTTTAAATTTCATTATTCCTTTTATATCACTTATTACCATGTTATAAACATTATTTAATCATTTAAGTTAATCATGTTTGTTTTGTCGATATTTGGTTCTTAAGTTGAATGTGGACTTCTTACAATTACATGTTGTTCGTGTGGTCAAAGGTTCTTCATATCCAAAAATGACATTCCTGATTTGGATATCAAATATATCATATATATTGATCATATACATGTATTTATAAAATCACATAATCATTTAGAGGAAAGAAATGAAATGCACCGTTCATGGAGACGGTAAGCCGTACGTACGCATGAACGCTACTTTCATTTCTATGTCGTATTAATGGAATTAAAACTATATGAGAGGTATGTATATTTGAATTCCAGAATTATATTAATCATTTAGATGTATCATACATCATATATATCCAATATATATATGTACTTATAATAGTACATTACATTTGGGGATAATAAATGATATGCAACGTTCATGGAGACGGTAAGCCGTACGTACGCATGAATGCTACTTTCATTTATATCTCATACTTTAATGGAAATAAATAATAATTATATAGAGCTAAATAATAATTCTAGTATAACATCATATATAATAACATTAAATCCATCCTTTATACGTCCCACGTATGGCATTAACGAATCACATCACTTTGAGGGGGTGGTAGTCCGCACTTCCTAAAATGAAGATATCGTGTATACCCATAATGGAAGCCATAATGGTAAGACACAAATGAAAAATAAAAAAGCATAAGTAAAACATAAACATATTATATATCAAATATAAAAATAGTGACATCATAATGGCCACCATTGAAGGTGTTAAATGAGTATTGAACAATCATCGTTTCAGGAGGCACAATTTTGCCATCCACGGAAACCGTATGTTCTTTAACCATTAGATGTAGTTGTGTGAGAGTGTAGCTAGAATAAATCTTATAACAACATCCTAGTATATTGAAGATACTGGTGTTGTTACAAAAGAAATAAATAAAAATAGTTTAGGGGGTTGGAGAAGCAAAATAAAACAAATGAACATGAGAGAATGAATTACCTTTAAATGTGTAACTCCTTTTGATTTGAGACTAAAGGATTCCTTTGAAAGGATTCTGTCAAAAGGGAATCCTCTAGGATGAGGAGAGGGATGTGTAGAGAGTAAATGGGTAGGGTTTGTCCGAGCAAAAGGCTTGAGGAGTGTGTGAAATGAGGTAGAGGTGGGGGCCTTTTATAAGAGGAGAGAAGGGGCAATTTTGGAAAGTAAGAAATATTTCTTTATTTGAAAATGTTTTTCGGTTTTAAAAGGTCCCACATTGATATAATTAGTGTATAAGGTGATAAGGGTTCGAAATCCACCCATCCAATAAGTTTTGGACATGTGTAGTTCATATATTTTACATTATCATTCAATTTTATTTAAATCATCAAATAATGATGTCATCACTGCATCTTTATTATGTCAGAAATAATTTATTTTATATAATGTCTAAAAATTATAAAAAAATCACTATGATGTATGAAATCTTTTTATCTTTCCAATGACTATTTATAATCAAATTTTGGACTTGTGTAACCCCACTTAAAATCTGTTTTAGTAAAACAACTCATGTTTGTGTCAATTTAATTTTAACATTAAATAAAAATATATTATTGTCATTTTCCAACTAAAGTGGCTCCATGGGGTCCCCAAGTTGGCCCATGGCTTTTCTTGGTCGGCCATGACTCACCCAATAGGTGTAGAACAAGTGTCATGGTGTTTTCACATTCTAATAATATCATTTTTACTTTAAATGACTCTAATTACCTCTAATCGGGATTAATGAAAAAAAGTTACTATTCACCAAAAAATTATATTCTTCCCATTGAACCACATTTTACATAATAATGACAACCATGTATGTCGGATTTTACAAAATTCAAAACATATTAGTCACATTAAATAATTTAATAATTAATTTCCGATGTCAGATCAAATAGCATGTTTTTATAAAACAATAAGTATCAAAAGATTGACACTAGTTTAAGTCTGATTTCAAAGTGAAATTAATTCCAACGACCACTATTGGATTTAATGGTAAAAATATTTTATAATTTCACTTTAAAACCAATTCAAAATATAATCGAATCATATTAATAAATTAGATTAAAAAGAGGTTTTGAATTAAAATACAACATTTTACACTATTCATTAAAAAAATGAACATTATCGGAAAGATACCAAAAATTTACACAAAGTAAATTTTGATGTCCCGATTCTTAAAAAGAGTTTTATTTGGTCCAATAGAATGTATAAGAGTGAAAAAAAACTATATTTAATGACGGTTCGCCATCAAAAGCCGATAAGTGAACCTTTAGTGAAAACTAGGGCATATATGCCTAAAATTGATTTATTTCCGTATTTTAAGCATATATCCTTTATTGGATAAATGTAAAAACATTTAAAAACATATATAATCATATTTTAGTTATTTCTATCCATTCCCGCCATTAAAACGGCTACATGTTAACTACCATTTAAAGTAATATTATTTTATTATTAGAGTGCAACGTAAGATTCCCAAGAAACTCGTTGTTGCGTGTTGGGTACGCCATCGAGTATAGCGTCCCCTTTAAAGTCATTTAAATATTTTATTCACAAATATGGATAAATATGAAATGTCATATTCTTTATTTACCTGGGGTGTTACATCCTTCCCCCCTTTTGGGAATTGCGTCCTCGCAATTTTAAAATTGCACTTGGAAACATCCTTGAAAGTCCCACATCGGAACAAAATTCGGTAAAACAAACACTTTAAAATAAATAGAGATAAGTACAAAGGTCACCCGAGTTAACCCATACTAGGATTCCAAGTATGAGAATATGGACATGGAGGAAAAAACAAAGGGTCATGTTCTGATGGAGAGTGATAGAAAACATGTTTAGGAGAAAGTTAACCACGAGAAAATCCCAAACTTGTGATGGGTTAAACGGTATTCGATTCCCCAGTAGGAAAAGTTAATAGACAACATTTTTGTTTTAAGTTAGTTTTTATTGAGGAATTTATTCATAAGGAAACATAATCACTTATCATATTGACTTTCATCTCTTATTATATTCCTTTCACAAACTCATATTTTCTCCAAAAGATGAGTATTTAGGAAGACTTGTTCACATTAAGAGTACTATAATCATCTTC
Source organism: Viscum album (assembly GCA_963277665.1). Lineage (NCBI taxonomy): Eukaryota > Viridiplantae > Streptophyta > Magnoliopsida > Santalales > Viscaceae > Viscum > Viscum album. The sequence continues at coordinate 1,778,725,250 of OY728121.1, read as the reverse complement.
TAGAGAATCACCTAATCCACAAAATAGAACTATATACTTCCCATGTCTTTAGACATTATCCAAAACCAAAACCAAAAAGGGTAGTACAAGATCAGATAATCCAGAAAATGATAACCCTTTATAAAAAGAAAATCTATTATTAATCTCCAAAATTTGTCCAACAAAACCCAAAGTTCAACGAGGACCATTCTATAATAAATTTGTCCATAAAATTCTTCAAAGTAAAACAATATAAGATAGAAACCCAAATATTTGAAGTATTTAGTCGCATAGTCTTCCAAGATAAATCGTAACATTTATCTCCAAACAATATCAGTTGCTCCTAAAGTCTCGTTTTGAAAAGTAATTAACCTAATCACATATCCTCCATGATAGGTTAATCATTTTCATAAATAACCCAAAATAAACTTACTCTTAATTCATAAAATCATATAACTAGAATGAATCAGTCAATCTAACCAGGGACTTCACATAGTCCAGTGGTAGGCGATAAATACCAGTCGCACATTGGTTGTGGGTTCGATTCCCGCAGCTTTGTCCGACGCGACGGGATGTCACACGGTCTACATGTTTTCCTTTTTCCAAAACTATATAATTCTTAAAACATTCCCCAAAATGAGATAAAATCTTCAAGATTAATCATAACATATTTTAACCTCAAGTTTATCTCATTCCTTTCATTTTCCATCATATCATAGAGTAACCCATAATTACCTAAAAATTAAGTATCATATAAACCCTAATGGTTACCTTAATAATTATTACCTGAATTTCCACATCGGGTTGGCCATCTCGTACATGATGCATTAGAGAACTCACCGAGGTTGAAGTGGTTGATCATGACTCCTTTATATTTGGTTTAGAACAACCACGAGTTTCCTCATTGAATCCTTCATTTTATCTAGTATCTTAATCAGAGAACCACCATAGTTTCCTTCAAACATGTTGGCTCTTTGGTGCCTGCTAGATCCATCTATTCACTAAAAATAGAAATGTCAGTGTGAGTATATCAACAAAACCATCATGTACTGATGGGGAAGGTAAACACTATGATACACTTACTCATTCACTTTATCTAAAACTAGGACTCTTTCTGAAATCCTAACCATTATGGTAATGTCACTTATGCTTAAAAATACCCTAACCTCTAAAGTTATCTAAACCGACCTCTGATACCAACTATAAGGCCCCAGCCTTAAACATTACTTAATATTGAATTAAATGAGTAATTTACATTGAGGATCTTTTCAGGTTTAGAGTTTTAGGGAATTAAGACATAACTATTACATCTCAAAAGATTAAAAAGTAGTCGCTTCTACTAAATTTCCATAAAATAAAAACTCTATAAAAGAAGCATGTATAGTTCCATGTTTTATGTAGCATGACATTCCCTTGATCCCATCCTTGACCATATTCCACGCCATGTCCTGTGAAAAACATTTCAAAAACATGGGATGAGCATAAGAAGCTCAGTAAGGGATACACAAAGAATGAAAACTGTTAGATTTTCAAAACATCAAGTAAACCATGAATACTTTATCAATGTAATACTTTTCACCTTCATGAAGTAGTAAAAACTTTTCACTGAAAAAAAAGTATCATTACTTACCTTTTTGTAACCAAAGGATTACCATAAAACCCATATAAAGAACAAATAACATATATAAAGGTAACTTGGGACATAAACATACTTAAGTGGAATAACCATACGGTCGACTTCCACACATATCACTTAATGGAATAGCCATACGACCAAGTTCCATTCATACTTAATGGAATAGCCATACGGCCGACTTCCATACCCAATGCATTGGAGGTTATAACGTAACCACCCATCCTGGTATTCACGGCACCACCTGTCATATGGTTTATAACGTAACCACCCGTTAAAATGTCCAAGTCCCAGTATAAAATCATAAAACATAAAACCAATATAAAGGAATGATAACATTTCCACATTTCAATCACAATATATCATAAATATATTGACATAATATAATCCTTTTTCAAAACCATTTTCAATACCAAAATACATAAAAGAGTATATGGTATTTATTTCATTTTAAAAACATAACGGATTGTTGAGGAAGCCAAATACCAAATAATACTCGCGGCGGCGGAAAAGGTCGTTGTCACCGCGTACGTTGAAAAAACATTCCTTTTTGTCGTTTAGTAAAGCGCTTCGTAGAAAAATATTCCTTTTGTATAAAAGTAAAATTCAAAGGGGTTTATAAACCATATAAAATGAAGTTGTGTATAAAACTAAATATTCCTCAATAAAAGGAGATTGAGACGAAGTCCCTTACAAAGATGGTATCCTTGGTTTAAGGATAAATCTATTTACATAATTATGTGTGACAAATGAATACACCAAATATAAGTGGATATTAAGTGTAAAATAATCAAAGGTCATTCACACATATGCAAAGGATTACATATTCAATAACAACATGTTGAACCCAAAGAAATTGAAATTGGGTTAAGAAGTTCCCTTGACAGCCTAACAGGGTCACATCAAAATGAGTTGATGAGAGATAAAAAAAGGGTATCTCATCACTTGGACATAAAATTTACATCAATAAGGATATATGAGAACATATCCCAACATAACAATATGTAAACTAAAAGACCCAACAAAAGAAGTATTTTAAAAGAAGGAGGGTGAAAGGTTCCCTTACCGACTTGGGTAACTTTTGAAAAGTACACCCCATTGAAGAAGTGTCATACAATGAATATGTAAATACCCATAAATGGAATTATATTACAATAGGATTGTAATAGTGGGCAGTACATAAACCACTCAATGGAAATTGTGGCAAATGTAGCATAAATCTCACGGGGATAAAAGTGAGATGAAAAATCTCTTACGAAAACTCGGCAGCCTAACGACGCCACTTAAAACTTCCAAAATGGATTGATGAGAGGAAATAGGGTCTCTCATTACATCAACATAATGTTTACAGAAAGAGGAATATAAAATAACATCCCAAAATATAACAAATAGGAGCTTAAAAGAAGTGACATAAAGGAGAGTACTTTAAAATAAAGAGAGAGGTTAGATCTCTTACGAAAATTCGATAGCCTATCGGCGCCACTCAAAACATCCAAAATGGATTGATGAGAGAGAATAGGGTCTCTCATCACATGAACATAAAAATTACAGTAATATTAATATAAAAGAACATCCCAATAACAATAAATATGAGCTTTATAAGGAATGACATAAAAGAGTGTACTTAAAAAGAAAGAGAGGTGTAGGATCCCTTACCTCGGGTCCGACTTGACTCGATCGTTCTTTAATATCCTGAATAATAAACTTGAGTTAATTTATACTTCCTTAAGAAACTTTTTAAAGTTAATTATTCCTTTTATATCACTTATTACCATGTTATAAACATTATTGAATCATTTATGTTAATCATGTTTGTTTTGTCGATATTTGGTTCTTAAGTCGAAAGTGGACTTCTTACAATTACATGTTGTTCGTGTGGTCAAAGGTTATTCATATCCAAAAATGACATTCCTGATTTGGATATCATATATATCATATATATCCATCATATACATTTATTTATAAAATCAAATAATCATTTAGAGGAAATAAATGTAATGCACCGTTCATGGAGACGGTAAGCCGTACGTACGCATGAACGCTACATTCATTTCTATGTCGTATTAATGGAATTAATACTATATGAGAGGTATGTATATTTTAATTCCAGAATTATATTAATCATTTAGATGTATCATAAATCATATATATCCATTATATATATGTACTTATAATAGTACATTACATTTGGGGATAAGAAAAGAAATGCACCGTTCATGGAGAGGGTAAGCCGTACGTACGCATGAACGCTACTTTCATTTCTATCTCATACTTTAATGGAAACAAATAATAATTATATAGATGTAAATAATAATTCCAGTATAAAATCATATATAATAACATTAAATCCATCCTTTATACGTCCCACGTATGGCATTAACGAATCACATCACTTTGAGGGGGCGGTAGTCTGCACTTCCTAAAATGAAGATATCGCGTATACCCATAATGGAAGCCATAAAGGTAAGACACAAATGAAAAATAAAGAAGCATAAGTAAAACATTAACATATTATATATCATATATAAAAATAGTGACATCATAATGGCCACCTTTGAAGGTGTTAAATGAGTATTGAACAATCATCGTTTCGGGAGGCACAATTTCGCCATCCATGGAAACCGTATGTTCTGTAACCATTTGATGTAGTTGTGTGAGAGTGTAGCTCGAATAAATCTTATAAAAAAATCCTAGTATATTGAAGATACTTTTTTTGTTACAAAAGAAATAAATAAAAAGAGTTTAGGGAGTTGGAGAAGAAAAATAAAAGAAATGAACATGAGAGAATGAATTACCTTTAAAAGTGTAACTCCTTTTGATTTGATCCTAAAGGCTTCCTTTGAAAGGATTATGCCCAAAGGGAATCCTATAGGATTAGTAGAGGGATGTGGAGAGAGTAAATGGGCAGGGTTTGGCCAAGACAAAGGCTTGATGAGTGTGTGAAATGAGGTAGAGGTGGGGGCCTTTTATAAGAGGAGAGGAGGGGCACTTTTGGAAAGTAAGAAATATTATTTTATTTGAAAATGTGTTTCGGTTTTAAAAGGTCCCACATTGATATAATTCGTGGATAATGTGATAAGGGTTATAAATCCACCCATCCAATAAGTTTTGGACATGTTTAGTTCATATATTTTACATTATCTTTCCATTTTATTTAAATCGTCAAATAATGATGTCATCGCTGCATCATTATTATGTCATAAATAATTTATTTTATTTAATGTCTAAAAATTATAAAACAATCACTATGATGTAGGAAATCTCTTTATATTTCCAATTACTATTTATAATCAAAATTTGTACTTGTGTAACCCCATTTAAAAACTATTTTAGTAAAACAACTCATGTTTGTGTCAATTTAATTTTAACATTAAATAAAAATATATTATTGTCATTTTCCAACTAAAGTGGCTCCATGGGGTCCCCAAGTTTGCCCATGGCTTGTCTTGGTCTTCCATGACTCAACCAATAGGTGTAGTACAAGTTTAATGGTGTTTTCACATTCTTATAATATCAATTTTACCTTAAATGACACTAATTACCTCTAATCGCGATTAATGAAAAAAAGTAACTATTCACCAAAAAATTATATTCATCCCATTGAACCACATTTTACATACTAATGACAACCATGTATGTCGGATTTTCAAAATTCAATACAAATTAGTGGTAAACTTTCATTTAACTGAAAAATCAGTTTGCTTGATTACCACTTAGTGGTTTCACTATTCATCAAAAATTGGAGTTTTTCAGAAAAATACCAAAACTTCACCCTATGCTATATTTGATATTCCGAATTCAAAAATGAAGTCCATTTTACAAAATTCAAAACATATTAGTCACATTAATTAATTTAATAATTAATTCCTGCTGTCAGAGCAAATAGCGTGTTTTTATAAAACAATAAGTATCAAAAGATTGACACTAGTTTAAGTCTGATTTCAAAGTGAAATTAATTCCAACGACCACTATTGGATTTAATGGTAAAAATATTTTCTAATTTCACTTTAAAAACAATTCAAAATATAATCTAATCATATAAATAAATTAGATTAAAAAGAGGTTTTGAATTAAAATACAACATTTTACACTATTCATTAAAAAAATGAACATTATCGGAAAGATACCAAAAATATACACAAAGTAAATTTTTATGTCCCGATTCTTAAGAATAGTTTTATTTGATCCAATAGAATGTATAAGAGTGAAAAAAACTATATTTAATGACGGTTCGCCATCAAAAGCCGATAAGTGAACCTTTAGTGAAAACTAGGGCATATATGCCTAAAATTGATTTCTTTCCATATTTTAAGCCTCTATCCTTTATTGGATAAATATATAAACATTTAAAAAAAATATAATCATATTTTAGTTATTTCTATCCATTCCCGCCATTACAACGGCTACATGTTAACTACCATTTAAAATAATATTATTTTATTATTAGAGTGCAACGTAAGATTCCCAAGAAACTCGTTGTTGCGTGTTGGGTACGCCATCGAGCATAGCGTCCCCTTTAAAGTCATTTAAATATTTTATTCACAAATATGGATAAATATGAAATGTCATATTCTTTATTTACCTGGGGTGTTACACATACAATGAAATTAATGTGAGCAATATGTCAACATGCCTTCCTAGGATTGAAAAGTGCATTCTGATTTTCTTCCAGTGTGAGGGTGGTAGGCAGTGCTCAAAAAAAGTATAGTACCCATAGACATTTGAAGAATTTTACATAATCCTAATGTAATATAGGGATCACGATCAGAAAAAAAATCAATAGGGGGTACTCCATGAAGTCTTACAACTTCATTAATATATATTATTTATAAACGATCAATTGGAAAATATTCTATTATATCATGAAATTTTGCTGACATGGTAAGATGAACAACAATGACCCATATTACATCATTCATTATTTGAGTCTCTAGTAGCCCCATGAAAAATTCCATCATAATATGATTTCACATCCATTCAGGTCTCAGAAGATGTTACATGACTTCTATAGGATGTTGTCTTCCAGCCTTCACCTATTGAAAAACAATACATCTTGACACATAATAAGCAATCTACCTCTTCATGTTATGGCACAAAAAATTTTCATTCTAATATAAATACAACATAGTACTATGATGGTGTATATAGAAATTGGAGCTATGAGAATTATCCATAAATTCATTACTTGGATTAGGTATGTCAAGAAAAAAAAATTCACGTCCCAAATTTCAAAATTCCATCTGCAAAGTCAAATTAATTCAATCTTACATCATTAAAATCATTAAAAAAATTTCAAACACCTCATCATCAGTTTGATAAATTATTATCCTTTATATTAAATAAGATTTGGAAATCGTAAGAAAAAGTATTGATGTTTCACCATCCATGATTATTCCCACATACATCATTACTAGATCCATGAAAATTGAATCCCTTTTAACTCTCATATTGTTCAAAACTACATGATCATTTCGGCTCAAAGCATCTTCAAACATATTTTCCTTCCCCAGGTAGTAGTGTATCGTGTAATCATAATCCATTATTAGTTCAAGCCATCATCTTTTCCTCATGTTGAGTTTATTCTATGATAAAATATACCACAATCAATTGGGATTTGTAAATATTTCATATTTTTCATAATATAGAGAGAGTCTTAATATCTTCAAAGCAATGATTACAGTTGATAATGCAAGATCATGAGTGTGAAAGTTATTTTCATTAATTTGTAGTTGTCATGATTCATTGGAAATAACTCTATAATTCCGCATAATGATACTACAAAGTCTTTCATTGAAGCGTCACTATAAATAAAAAACTCATCATTCCTATGTAGTAATGTCAATATAAGATAATTGAGTAATATTATCTTCAATTCTTCAAAATATTATTCAAAATAATATCTATATAAAAATTTATCATCTTTACATGTGAGCTTAGATAATGGGACAACCAAACAGGAAACATTTTGGATGAAACCCCGATAATAAACTAATAAACCAATAAAACTAGATATCTCACCAATAATTATCATTGATTTCCATTAAAGTATTGATGTGGTCTTTGAAGGATTGAGAGATATTCCATCCTAAGAGATAATATGGCCCAGAAAAAAAATTCCAGAAGCTATAATTCACACTTTCAAAACATCCCATATAATTTGTTTCTTCTGAGGGTTTTCAAAATAGTGCGAAAGTGATTTTAATGAACTTCGAATATTTTTATTATACCAAGATATTATCAATAGATAAAATTAAAAAGTTATAAGGATATTATTTGTATTCTTTATTCATTAGATACCAGAAAACAGAGTGTGCATTAGTCAGTTAATAGGAAATATTTTTTACCTATAATTCTCATACCTAGTTCGAAATGCTATATTCAGAATGTATTCTTCTTCACACACAATGGATGGTATCCCTATCGATGATCAATCATTGAAATATATTTTTATCCAGCAAGATGATCTGATAAATCACCAATGAAATTTAAGGGATACATGTTCATTATTATTATTGTATTTATCCCCCTATAATTAATGCACAACCTCATAGATTCATCTTTCTTCTTAAGAAAAAGAATAGGGGCCCCATGGATAAATAGTAAGGAGAATAAATACATTATTACTCAATTCCTCTAGTTGGTTCTTTAGTTCCACTATTTACATAGTGGCCATCCAATAAGGGGTTTTCTTTATGATCCTTAATGTATGAATTAAATCAATGGAATGCTCAATTTCTTGTTCTGGTGGATCGCAAGGTAAATCCTGTAGAAACACATCATGATATTCATGAAAATTAGGTATGTAATATATATAAACAATAATTTCCTCACAAATATTTATTTAACTCTCTTCCTCCCATATAATTTAATTTAGTTTAGATACTTGGGGTGGAACTAGATAAGAATCAATTGATGATGTTTATTCTCTAAATAAAGGTATTCCTTATCATTATAAAAAATTGTATCCACCTTCTTCTTATAATCATTCTTCATATCATGGTCTATAAGACATTCTATAAAAATGATGATATCAAATTGACACATGGTTATAAGTATTGTATTATCATATAAACACGTTTATATTCCATTATGGGAACTAATTAAAATAACATTTTTACAATGATACTTACCTTATGAGTTTTGACTGACAACCCCCTTGTAAAATCAAAATCGAAATATCTATATTTAATATCAAAATAAGAAGATATAAAACAATGAGATAATCTGCAATAAAATAACACATTGGCTAAATTTGAAAAAAAACCTTAAATTAACTTCCATCACATCATTTGGAGAATCAACCTCGATAGTAGTGATCACATTATCTTGGTCTTTCTCCCTTATACATTTCTGAGATATGTTTCCCGGATGTGTAGGATATTCATTTTCATATTTCCCTATTTATCTACAATTTTATCATTCAACATCGATTACATCTTTCATTACCTTACAATCGTGGGCATGGTGGCCTTTTTCCCCGAACTTGTAATAGAATCCAATTCCACTCACACAACAACCATGGCGTTTCTTCCCAATTTTACAATAGGATGGAAATTAAATTTTTCCATTCTACCCCTTGTTTCTATTTCAAAAGTGTTCAGTAGATCTCATATTCATTATCTTTCCATTAAATTCGTAAGAATTATAGAATTCCTTTTCTATCCTGATTGCACAAGATCCAATATCGTTGTACGATTAGAAGGAATGTGAGACTAAAACTCAACAGAGAAATGGTTGTAGCCCAACAATGAATATATCAATACTAATCATTGGTTTACATGTATAATACTCTATATTATTTTATATCCTTCTTATGATAGCCTCATACATGGTGACATTATGATTCTACTTTTTCCCCAAACTCAAATAGTGTCTCCCATATTTGCTCGACGGTCATAAAGAAAATATTATTCTATGAATGTATCTTTAAACTCCCTCCATTACATATTTGATACCTCTTTATCCTAATATGTGTTTTTTATTAGTGAATACCATTGATCTACATCTACGGTGAGGCGATAAACTCCCATTACATCTTATTTTCTTCCACTACACCCCAATGCTTAAAATATTTTTTTCTGAGGACTAATCCATTGATTATATAAAAATTTATTTGTAGTCCCTTTGAATGTTGGTGGTTTTCCCCATGACGTTTTCTAACAATGATCCTCTGCATTGTGGTTTGGGGTTCTCTATACAGGTAATGTTATTATTCATAACCTAAGATAGTTGACACTATATTGTTATAGGTTTTTCAACCCCAGATGCATCACCCACTCCACTATAATTATCAGGAGTAAGAGGTGAATCCATACATGGATTACAGGCATTGATACAGTTTCAATTCCTTCCACTATGAACAATTTATAAAAAATGGCATACAATAGATAATTTTATGAATTGAAATAGAAAATTCCAAACTAGTAAAATACCTAACATAAATTGAATAGTTTTTGAATATAATCTATAATCATAGAAAAAATGTTTTCTATGATGAGGTATTTACTCATGAATAATTTATAATTTTTTGTTAAGAAAATTTTAATTATCCTATGCATATCCCCTTTGAGTGTCATAACCAAGAGTGCCGCAAGGCCCATTATTGTGTAACAGGATACCCCGGGTCGTGCGTGAAACTCCTAATCGTATTTTTCACTCATTGGTATATTTTTTCCAGAGCCACCTCTATATACTCATATCCAAATTGGGATTTATTTCTTGTAAAAAAACAAACTATCTACATTATCAAAATTCTAGGATGTTCTTATATAGTAATATTCAAAATATATATTTGGTTATTGTTCTCTATTCATAGTTTTAATAAATCTATCATATGAGGATTTTACGAAGCATCATCTAATAATAACTATAATTCCCCGACCCTAGTTACAAAGAGTCAGTAAATTATTACATAACATTGGCATGATCACAAGAGATGAAGATTTTAAAGACTAGTTATTTAAGTACTATAGAAGTACTAGATACATACATAGGTTTTATATAACGTCATGAAATAAAAAAACATTATTATGTAACATTTTAAAACACTCATATCCTTGGGATATCCCTACATTTTTATAATAATATACTTCTTCACATCCTGGGAAAATAAAAACATCTGAAAATGTTGAGTATAGATTCTCCGTAAGGTTAACGATATAACAAAAAATATCAGAAATAACAATAAATATTTAAGGCAATGTGTAAGGCTTAAAAAATACTTTTAAATATAAACATCATCATAATATGGAAAATATAAATCAAATAATTACATTTTAATTTTATCATGGATATTCTACCAGTCAAATAATCCCATGTAATATCAACAACTAATATCATAATGATGGAATGCATAATTTTAGACATCATAACCACATTTTTAAGGCCTTGTTCAAGGATTAATTGTTTTTTTCAATTGCCTTTTTCGAAGTCAATATCTTTTCTCACGATACATATCGATGCACCGAGGAGCTATACCGGGCTCCACCCGTCCATTATTAAGTCCAACACATTCCCACTATGAAAAGTTTGAAACATAACATAATAATTCATTTTAAAACTAGCATAAGAAATGTTAATACCTTATCCATCAACCATGAATGGTATAAAAATAACACATCTATAGTCATATAATATCACAAAAACCTTCAGTAAAATATGGATGATTTTATCATAATAAACCAATTTCAAAAAAATCTAAAATCTATCAATGGATGTTGACATAGAAGAACTCAAAACCATTTGAGAGAAATATATATTTCTATTTTGAAATAATTTAAACATAAAATAATTATTAAAGAAAACATTTATTCTTGAAATATTCTTATCATATTGTAAGGGAAGCATCAGAGGTGTTATAACGGTATAAAATAAATGCACCTGCCGTATAAGTTAAAAAACATTTGTACTTAAATTTGTCAAAAATGTCATAAAGTACCTTAATTGGAATAAAAATAAATGATTCCATTAAACCCATTTAATAAACATAAAATCAAGGTATAAATTATTTAACCAAATGTATAGTAATTTTTAAAAATGTTTACAAATACATTTTATAGAAACATATATGTGGATGATAAGGAGGTCCCAGTAGATACTCATGTATAAACAATATCGGATAATAATGATATTGTAAAATTATCCATTAACTTGTACATTCCATTGGTAGAGGGTATTCTAACCACCAAGTTAATTGTTAATCATTTTTATTAAATTATATAAGATCCACATACATATATTCGAGATCATATATGATATTCTAATATAGCATTGTAAATAATATTTTATTAGTATCATTATTTTGGATGTTAACTAATTCGTTTTCCATTATATGTTTTATTTAGTAAGTCATGTTTGATATAGATAAGATGTATTCAATTCATATACCACATTATATTATGTTTAAAAAAAAATTTAATCATAACTTGAATATTATTCTTGAATTGATATGATGGGGAACGAATCTCATCGCTTTCGTGTAGACAGTAATCCTTACATATGCACGAGGGACTATACCATTATATTGATGGTGAAATAATATATAATTGGATATTATATAATATATAAAGTAACATTAACATGTTATTTACCATTTACATAAATTACAATAATTATTATAACCATCCAAATTATGAAGTTTTGAATAACAATCTACACAACGACGTGGAAACAGTAAGTAGTACGTACGCATGTATGGTGACTTTTTCAATCAAAGGATGAATAGAATAATTAATATGGTTGTACCATATTTACAATAAAATAATAGTATGTAGAATGTAATGGAATAAGTATTTTGGTATGGAAATAACATTGAAGAGTATGTGGAAGAAGAAAAAAACATTGAAAGAGTTAATGAAATTATAACCTCATCTACATGTGATTCCTTCTGATTTGATCAGAAGGGATAAATAGGTTGGATTGATGATCAATGTAAGGCATATAGTTTTAAGTGAGGGTAGTTGGGAAGATATTTGGTAAGGGTGTGGCGATGACAAATGGATTTTAAGATTTTTTTTTGAGATTAGGGGATATACCCTTTCATAAGAGAGGTGAGGGTCACTTTAAGAAATAAATGAAATATTTATTTATTTTTCAAAAGTTTTTTCCTATAATGGCTACAAACTGATTTATTTCAACGCTAAGGTGGGAATGGGTCACAAACATCTCAGACAATTATTTTTAGGCAGGTTTAGGTCACCATATAAACCATAATTTTAGATCTAACTATTAGATAAATAATTTAACTTTTACAATTTATTCTTGTATTATTATAAAAAAATTGATAATGAAATTCATATAAAAATGGAAAGAGAACATCATGTTTCTCAATAATTATATATATATCATTATGATTTTCCTTAGGCCAATCCTAATATTTTTATGAATATTATGTCATTTAATAATATTGTATTGGTTTTAAAAACTCATTTATGTTGATTTGGATACTATTTAATACATTTTTTTGGAATGCCAAAAAACACGATTACATTGAAAAAATACATTAAAACAATCAATTTATTTTTTATTAACCATTAAAATTAGTTTAATTAATTCGAAGTCCAATTTCAAAATTATTGTTAAATTTATAATATCAATTATTTTAATATTTTATTAATAAGGTAATTATTACCTCATTATTGTTTCATAAATATGATAAATTATATAATGTCTAAAAATTATAAATTGAATAAAATTATGTGGGAAGTATTTTTATCTTTATAACGAAAATTTATTATCAAATTTATATTATGAATGACCATATATTAAAAAAATTTCTATTAAAATTTGAATTTAACAATTTTAACTCTTTTTAAATAAAATATAATTAATGACCTAATCTAATCCCAATGGATCCAAAAAGAAAATATTTAATATTTAAGCTTGATTTTGGTCGACATACACTTACCCAATAGAATTATGACTTGTGTTAGGTTAATTATAATTTCATTTTTATTTTTAATTAACCTATTAATTTTTATCTGTGGTAAATAAAATTCAAAACGTACGACTCATCAAAAATTATTTTCATCTGATTAAACGAAATTTTACTTATTTTTGATAATTTAGTATCTCTATTTTTTTATATTACATACAAATAAGAGGTAAAATTGTGTTTTATGCACGTTTTCTAATGTTCCTAAAGTGGGTGAATGACGTTAAAAAGATCAATCAAATTTTATACATCTAATCTTATTATAAAATGACTCAAATGTATTACATTGAACTATATTATGTATTATATATCTACTATGACTTTGTATAAATTTATATAAAAAAATTAGTTATTTAAATAAAAAAAATTGTTTTAATCAATTATGTAGTGTTGATCACAATTCATCAAAAATTGAATGTTTTCAAAAAAATACAAAAATATCACTGTAAGATAATTATGATATTATGAATCCAAAACTGAATTTCATTTTGAAAATTAAAATTTATAAAATATAAAAATTTTGGTATTACTGTTCATAACGTCTAGTTTGATTGGCCATGGTGTTCTAGAACTCCAAGTGGCATAAAACGCAATATATTATATTATTTAAAGAGAAACGTACCATGGAAGATTTGGATCTTACAGACTAGAAACCTTTGGATAAGATGATTAATCACACCATTTTAATATATCCTTTTCTCCAAGAACCATGGAATTAATAATTCAGGATTGTCACACATGTGGCATCATTGGTATATCATCCAATATAATAATAAATAAAATAAAACACCAACCAATTGAAATAAAATTCAAAAAATAATTGCACGTTGTATTCAATAAACAAAACCCTCCATTGATGGAACATTAAGGATAGTCTCACACTACAAAATTTTATATTATAATCATTGGGAATGCAATTGTTTGAAATCATCCATAAAAGATAATTTATCTTCAATGGAATTTTGTTACATCAATAAACACCACCCCATTCATCAGGACCATTGTACACCATTTTATTATGTGTACATAACCCTCTAAAATTAACATTCAATCATTATAATAACACTATCATGAATAGTAAAATAAATATATAATCTAATCAAGAACATTATGTTTTTTGTGAAAAAAATAAGACCATAAGATCCAATCAAATAAATGTTCCATTTTTTACTGAAAAATTCATTCCTTAGTTTTCAAAATTTTAGTGGTCAACAAAAGGTTTCACTCAAAACTAAATCTTTGAAATTAATTAAGATAAATATTCTAATAATAAATACTAGTTTGGAATAAATGATCCTTGTTCTCTATCAAATATTTAATATATTTTTTTATATTGTGTAATAATAATTTTTTTATTAATATTTTTTCTTCTTAATTTCATGTTTAATGGTTCCAAATGCATTAATTAAACACTTTTACATATATTTATGCATTTAATGGAAGAATTAATCATCATTGTTCATGATATATTAATCATCCTAATTATTATACTTATGATTATAATTACTTATATAATAAATATTTTGTGGAACATGGGGTATACTCTTATAGGATAATAAAAAAACCAAAAATCATTACATCTTGTTTACTTCAAGATTGGGGTATTTTATTCCCTAAAAATATGAGGAAACACATTTCCATATAATCCAAAAAAATTCATCCCCCTGTTCATAGGGGGGTTCCACCATAATCAATTTATCGTTTTCCATATAGATCATGTAGTTTTATTTATATATATTTGAAATATATTTTTTCCCACAATTAATTTTTTATCCAATTATAAAAAATTAGCCATAACATGGATAATTGTAAATGAAATATTTTTTCATGACTCTATATTAAACATTATAAAACTTGATACAATATGATTTTTTTTCTAAATATAAAATTCAATAAATATATAACCAATGGTGGGTGAAACTA
This sequence comes from Viscum album, assembly GCA_963277665.1. Taxonomy (NCBI): domain Eukaryota; kingdom Viridiplantae; phylum Streptophyta; class Magnoliopsida; order Santalales; family Viscaceae; genus Viscum; species Viscum album. The sequence goes on along the minus strand of OY728121.1, from coordinate 1,778,709,783 downwards.
TTTCTACATCATAGAATCTAAACAGATTTGATGACAAATCACTTAAACTATTGAAAAGAGTGCATCAAATTTATATATGTTCAAAGAGATTCATTCAAAATAATTCCAAATAAGGATGAATATTATATTATAAAAACCAATTATATTAGAAAATTTTTTTATATATTTTATTATATAACATGATAAATATTGTGGTTCCCTTGACTAACCATGATAATAATAAATATCTAATAAGAATTGAAATAACAAATTTATTTTTTTTATGAATCCAAATTTTTAATCTAAAACTACAATTGAGTAATTATATATGTTATGAATATATTTTAGGATTCTACATAAGAATTATTAATTGGTTATAATTTTTTATTAATATTAGGAAAAATGTGAATCAGTTCATCAAGGAATGAATAATAATTGTGTTCTAATGTAATTCAGTATAATATTAAATTGCATAATCCTACCATACCAAAAAAATATACAAATTTTTTAGCATTTTGACACCTTTGTTAAAAATCCTGATCACCCATAAGTGATAGTTCTATTGGTTACTATTTCTTCATAATAACATATATAATAATAATAATAATAATTCAAAATTTGATAAATATTCAAAATTCAACTGAATATTTTATAATTTATAAAAATTTAAAAAACACCAACCTTATGTAATTCCAATGTGATATATCTTTAAGTAATATTAGTTTTCAACCAAAAATTTAGATAAATATGACATTAATTTAAAATTATACTGTACAAAATAATATTTTATTAAATAATAATGAAAATATGATATAAATATTTATAAATATACATTCACTATATTATAATGATTTTTATATTATATTTTTATAATATTATTTTATAATATTCTGTTAACTAGATATTATATATAATATAACTTAGTCAATGTAAAAGTAATTTAGTTATTCCTTCGGTTGTGTTAATATTATAATGGTTAATTAAATATTCTATCTGTAATGATAATATTAAAACTGTTTATGTCATGTGGTAAAATAGTATTCATAGATGTTATAAATACATAAAATATAAATACCCCAACATTTAACATTTTTTCAAAATTTATATTATTATTTAATATATAAAATGATAACTTTTTTTAAATTTCTTTATTTCATATTATTTATTATGATATGATTTCTTATTTTCACATGTGATAAAAATATTAATTTTATATCCACAACATTTTATTATTTTTGAATTTTAAATATTATAGGTTGCATTTAACATTTTTAATATATATTCCATGCTGTTAAAAAAAATCATGTTTTATATGATATGATTTTTATCATGAATTAATATTATAGATTAAATTTTATATAACACCCATGCATTGTGAGAATGGAAAATATTCACCTAGAAATATCTATTCAATTATAGATAATATAGTAAAATGAACTAAATATGGATTTAAAATTAATAGTTTTATATTCATAATGTAAACCCTCAAAATACATTAATGAAACATTATAAATACTGGTAATGTTAAAATGTAAAATATTTTAGTAAATTAAATGATTAGATAAAGGATTTAATCCCCAATAAATAAATAACAATGAATAGGGGGCTTTCTTGATGAAAAATACTCAAATAATGCTGAATAAAAAAATTGTAAAAGTAATTTCTTAAACACAGTATAATATAAAAATGTGTGAATAAGGCCATGAGGTAACACTTTTTCCCTTGGAAACCATATTTTCACCAAATAACGTACCATTTTGTTATCAACATGGTTCTCTCTACCCTAATTATGTTGAAGTTGGCTAACAATATTGAAGAAACATGATAGTCATTGGAACCCTATTCATTTCACACTATTTTAGATCAATTCAAGATTCAAAAATTTTATCTCAAAGATTATTACATTATAAGGATATAATTAATAATTATTTTAAAAGATCAATAAAAATTCCAACTATACATTTAAAATTCATACCTCGAATTTCCTCTTATGCAGTTATACCTAAAATACATACTAATATTTCATATATCATTTTTTAGTGTTTTTTTATTTTGTTGATGACCAGGAAAATTGAGAGATTATTTGTTTTTCGTATTTATAATATACAGAATGGGGAAGGTAAGAATGATATTATGTTGTCATAAATAATATATGCCCCTAGGGTGAGTTCCAATAGGATATATTATCATTCAAATTGGTCCTAATTTTTTTTTAGTAAATATGAACAATGAAAATTTTCAATATGTGACATACAAAATTATCAGTTCTTGGAATAACTTCATAATCATGGACCCCTAATCAAATAAAAAAAAAATTCTCCCAATTTTTTGAGGAATGTATACCACTTTCTAAATAATAGAAATTGTATCATATCTAGAATCTACAGCAAATAATTTATCATCACAAACCTGAAAACTAAAACTACATTATTGGTTATTATAATAGACATATGATATTAATATCAATGTGTTAGAGTTATATAATAGTACCTAAACATAATTATATTAAAATTATCTCCCCCAATTAGCAGAATCATGATATCACAGTGCTGATGAAATATATTTTGGAATATAATTACTAAACCAATAAAGAATACAAAAAACATTACACTAATGTAAAAGATCACATATTTATTTTTTATGATCACAAATTATATGGTCATTGGTATTTCAAAGGGAATGAAAAAACTAATGAAATGTGGTAGGTGATGAAATATTATATCTCAATAAATGAACCACTAGATTTATATTGATTGGTATATTATTCAAAATTAATGCTAAATCAAGATGAGTATAAGTAAAATGCATCAATTTTTGGAAGAGTTTCTTATGAGATAATTCATATAGGTTTTCATGATTTTTCCCATCCTTTGTAAAGTGTTTACTATGATCATTTTAAATTTTGGTAAATTTACATATTCATCTACACATGTATCATGAACCTTAAAATATTACAGTTCTCAAATATTTTTGAGTATAAATAATTTTGAAATATAATATAGTATATGAATTCAATACGAATTTATAAAAAATTATTTCAAATAACATTCAAAAATAGGTGGAGTTATCTAATATAAAATATTATCAAAATTTAGTGATGTGAAATTGTAACAATTGAATCATTACCTAGAAATGATAATCTAATAGTCATTTCCCTTCTTTAAATATCAATCGTATGAATTATTATAATGGGAAATATGTTATTTATGTTATTCAATTTACAAAAAATAAAGTATCTAACTTTTGTGAACTATGTAATATGTTTTACATTTCTATACTTGAGAAATTATGCATATGTAAATTTTATCAGAAACATTATATCTACAACAATTTTTCTAGTTTATTCATAATATTTATGAGTTTATTATATATTATTTAAATAGATATTAAACTTAGTAATATTCCATTGATTTAGTATTCCTCTCCAAAAAAGTAAAAAATTTATAATTTCACAATTAATTTTAGAATCAAATATTATTTTATTTATAATGATCATAAAAATAATAGAAATATAATATTTCTATGTATGGAATTATAATTATGAAATTTAATCCCCAAATAGGATTCAGCTAATGTCCTCTACAAAAATATATAAATACATTTTTGAACAATAAATATGATTCATATGAAGGTATTGGATTAATTAGAAATAAATATATCTTCACCTATGCATTTTCTAGTAATCCAATAGTTTGAATGATACAAATTTCACTACGAGGATCAATATTTTAAAATATATAGTCTCTATGTAATCATTTCTATATGAATTAATATAAAAAATTATTCTATGCAATTAAATAATTATTTTTTGAGAATTAGTATATCTAAAGTAATATCTTATTCTAGGTGGTTTCCACCAACATCATGATCAATTTTATATATTCTAATCAATATATTTAAAATAATACTAATTAAATGTCCCATAAAATATTGATATCCAAATTCTTATATTAAAACAAAATCATTCTGAGAATGAAATAATTTTTTTAGTTTAATTTTAGAATAATAAATTATCTAAAAATATATAATTCTAATAAATGAAAACATTTTCCATTTAAATTAGTAATAGAAAAAAAATTGATGTAAATATATTATATCTCTCATAATATCATCCAAATACAAATGATATGTCATGAAATCATTTCCCAAAAATTTTATCCCTAAATACTATGACAATAGGTCTAATTATTATTATTACTCCAACGAACCAACACATAATCACATAAAATTTTATTCAATAATTTTTTGGAGACTCTCATTTCATACAAGATACTATATAGAAATTATTGTTATGTTTATTTATCATCGCCATCAATTACCATGTAATAATATTTTTTATAATATGTATGAAATATTAAATATTTCAACAGTAATAATTTGTAATGTTCTAAATGAATTTAATTTATTCAAGGATAATTATATCAATATCTCAATATTTATTTGATCTATATAACATACACATTTTACACAAGCCATAGAGTCATACATGATAATAAGAAAAATTCCAATTCAAAACATTAAACAGAGATCCCATATATATGAATAAAAATGAGATTCCCTATGATCTAATCAAGAATAATATATGGTGTATAATGGAAAATTTTGTTATCCTAACAATTATATTATATCTGTCCCGCATTCCTCGAGAATTTTTCAATGTAATTCCAACCATCCATATATTATCATTATGAAGATGAAATTATCATGAAATCCTATAAACAAATATGAGTATACCTATCAATAAATTCTCTATATTATTTCAAATAATGATATAACTATGATAAAATGACCCAATTCAATATTGGTTCCATAAACTATGAAAATACTTATACATAATGTAAAATCTATGTTCTTGATCAACATAAAAATTTATATATCATTGTAAAAAGGCAATAAAATTTATTAAAAATATAGCCTCAAATCGTCAAATGGTTTCCATTTTTATTGATATTTATTCAATAAATCTAGTATAATATATTAAAAATATTTATTCAACATAATTATGTAACAACACTGGTTTTTTATATTGTTGTACCAATTAATTTTTCAGGGTTTTATTTTGTTTTCATTTTCAAGGGAGACTTAATATTTTATTGGAGGAAGAGTAGAAAGATGAACCATTTTTTTATGGTAATAATGATATTAAGGACATTATTTCCATTATAATATCACCCAAAAAAACCCACTCAAAGACATGTGTTGATGAAATAGTTTCATAGTTGTTAGTGAATATATGGTGACTACTCCAGTACACGAACCATATAAAGTCAGTTTATCCATCTATATTGATAATATAATGACATGTGATAAAAATCAATACATATTGTAAAATATTAATTTTTCTTGATTTAATATTTTATTTAAAGTTCCATTTGGAAAATAAAAAAATTTATCCCTCTATTGATCAATTTATAAGACACCATGTAATTGATAATACCAATGAATTTTACCAAATTATATAAGATGGTAGAGATAATATCTTTTTTGGTTAAGGAATATAAATCACTTAATATTTAATACGAATCATTTCTATAACACCCCAATATTTCATAGTATGATATTTCTTCAATGTAATTCAATAACTTACACTACATGCAACATCGTGTTCAAGCGCACCACTACATACCTAACTTTCCATTCAAAAGCGGTTATGAATAGTATTAACTGAAATTTGAACTATATATAATCCTTATAATTTTAGAATCTATATTATGAGATTTTTAAACATATTGTAAGAACCAATTCATTTTTTTAAGATAAAATAATTATTTTTCAAAAAAATATACATTTAACGCCTTTTAATGGTGAACCCTTTTTAAATCCAATATTTGAAACTTTTATATATTAAATTTTACAAAATAAAAATCTTCTTTAGAATTGGGACATAAGAATTTAGTTTCAATATATTTTTTTTGTTTTTCTGACGACTTTCATATTTTGGTGAATAGTGAAAAATACTATATTTTTACGGATAACAAACTTTTTTAATCAAAATAATTTATATTGTTAAATTATAAATTTAAATGGTTTGTGAGTATAAATAGATTATATTTTAACAATTTAATCCAATTCTGGTCCTTGAATCTAATTTCCATTTCAAATTGGACAATAATAAGTGTCAATGTTTTGATTGTTATAATTTCTTAAAGATACGCCTTTTAGTTTTGCGAGCGGGAATTAATTTAAAATTAATAAATGATACATATATGTTTTTAATATGGTAAAATATACTTCATTATTGAATTCGGAATAGAAAAATTAGCTTAGGGTGATTTTTTGATATTTTTCTGAAAACAATCAATTTTTGATGAATAGTGAAAAACAATGAGTTACAGTATCAAAACGGATATTTATTTAAATAATTATTTATATTATTGAAATTTATTTTAGGTCAATATAGATATAAAATACCTATATATTTTCAATGTAATTTATTGGAGTTAATTTATAATAATTTCGGATATGTAAAAATATTATTGATCTTTTCACCGTCTTTTCCCCATCTCCTAAGAGAATTTGGAAATTCACATAAAACATATTTTCACCACTTATGTGAGTGGAATTTAGAAAATCTGAGAGAGATGTCTAATGTCAAAGCATAAATTGTGGTTCAATAAGATAATTTTTTTTGTTAATAGTGACTTTTAACTTTTATTTACCCTGGGAGAAAGTATATTGGGTAATTAAGGGTAAAAATTATATTATTATAACCCTAACACATGTCCTAATGCTATTGGATAAGTATAATTCGACCATAAAAACGTTACGAATAAAATATGAACCTCTTTGATCCAACTGAATTAGATTAGGACATTTATTATTATTTAATTCAAATAAGAGTTAAAAGAGATAAAATCAAAGTTAATTAACTAAAACATTTTCAATATAGGGTAATACAAAATATAAATTTGATTATAAATATTAATTATAAAGATAAAATGCATTAATACATAATGGTATATTATTTATAATTTTGAGACCTAAAATAATTGAATTTATTTATGACACAATGATGATGGAGTAATTACCTAATTAGTTTAATATTAAAATAAATGATATTATAAATACCCAAATGAATATAAATTGGGACTTTTAATGAATTACACGAATTTTATAGTTTATTATGACATGTTAGGGTATGTTAAATGAATTTGTTTCAAAGTAATAATTCAATTATAAATTTTGAAAAAACAAAATACCAAATAGTGTCAAAATTGACAAAAATGAGTTCTTAAAAAATATATTATATTTGTAATTGATATTGTATTCATAAAAATCTAAGGATCGTAAAAAAGTCATATATAATTATAGGTTTATCATTAATGGACCACTTGTGGGTCTCTTTGATGTATATAGTATGTTTATTAACCATATAATATAAAAATACAAAGTGATAAGGTAAGTGTCAAACTAATTAACTAATAGTTAAAACAAAAAGATAAGGTTTATAAAGTGACCCAAACCTATCTAAAACCTCTTGGTTGAGTTGTTTTCGACCTATCCCCACATTATAATTTTAATGATCCTCTTTGGATCCATTAAAAACAGAAAATTATCTTATTATAAAATAATACTTTATGTCTTTACTAAAGAGCCCCTCCCCCCCTTATAAAAGGACATAACGTATATCCAATTATCCACACATCTCAAGACTTTTGGATCGTCTAAACACTACCCAATTAAGATCCCAACATCCCTATCCTCCTCCAAAAAGCCTTACCTTAGGAAGAAGGAACTTCATGAGTCCTGTTTGGTTCAAACCAAAGGGAGTTAAACAAATTAAATGTAACGATTTCTCTTAACTTCATTTCTTTTATTTTACCTTCCAATCCCTAAACACGTATTATTCATTTATTTTGTAACAACACCAGTATAAATAGACTAGGATATTTTTATGATAATTACTCTAACTACACTTACACACACCACCTCTAATGGTTGAAGAACATAATGTTTCTATTGATGGAAACCAAACGGCTCACGAAACGATGATTGTTCAATTATCTCATACCACCTCTCATGGTGGCCATTATAATGGAACTATAATTAAATATTATATTTATGATATTTATTTTATATATATTCATCTTTAATTCCATTATTTAGCATACCATTATTCGTTTCATGTTGTATATATATAAGAGAATTTAATTTGAGGAAGTACGGACTACCGCCCCCTCAAAGTGATATGACTCATTAATACCATACATGGAACGTATAAAGTATGGTGTTAATGAACATAAGTAACACATATAAGATATTATATTATACTTGAATAATAATATACCTATGTATCATTTGGTTTTTATTGTTTTTAAATTGAAAAAGGAAATGGAATTAGCATTCGGGCGTATGTATGGATTACCGTCTACATAAACACGATTAGATTCATTCCCCATCATATCAATTCAAGTTTATTTATCATTATATGATTAAAAATAATTTTTAAGGACTTTATATAATTCTGGATATGATTAATATAGAGCCTATCTATAACAAACATGGCTTATGTAACAAAACATATAAAATAAAATGAGTAAGTCAACACCCTAAATGATTATAATACTAATATATTATTATCAAATCAATGTTAAAAGATCATATATGATATAATATTAATGTACATTATTCCTATATAATTTAAAAATAATAATTTCACCATTATACAGGAGGATAAACTACCATCAACCATGGAAAATTACAAGGAAAAGGTTTATTTCAAAATCTCTTCATTATCTGAGGTTGTTAGTACGTGATTATCTACTAGGACCACTTTATCATCCACATCCATGTTTCTTAAAAATGTATTTGAAAACATTCATACTATTTAATAGACTGTGGTTTAATGTAATCTTTAACCTTGTTTGATTTTTTATAATATGTTTATAAAGGAATTTTTCCTTCATTTTCCAAACAAGAATTAAGGTATGAATGTATTTTTTAACATATATGGAGGGTGCTGATATTTTATTCCATTATAAAATCTTAGAAGATTACATTACAAGATTATATGAATATTTTCAATTTAAATGTTTCTTTTTATAATTATGTGACTTTTAGATGATTTAAAAAGATAGATATTTCTCTAAAATAGTTTTGATTTCATCTATGTCAACATACATTGATGGATTTTATGCTTATTTGAACGTTGATTTATTGTGATACAAAACTTCCATATTGTATTGAAGGTTTCATGATATGTTTGAATGTGGATGTGTTATTTTTATACAATTGATGGTTTATGGAGAATGTGTTAACATTTCGTATGATAATTTTAATACGAATGTTTATGTTATGTTTAAACCTGGTCATATGTGGAATGATTTGTACTTAATAAGTGATTGGTGGAGCCCTCTATTGCTCCTAGATGCATCGGTAGGTCTCATGAGAAAAACTACTATCTTGGAACAAGGACTTGTCAAATTATTATTTGTAGTCTTGGCACAATTCCTTGACTATTTTGTTATGATAGTCTGGAATTATGCATTCCATCCTTATTAATGTGTTTATTGATATTGCATTTGATTATTAGATTAGTAGAATATACATGTGAATAATTAAATGGAATTATTTCATTTTATTTCTGTCATCATATGCTAAATTTCATGTTTAAAAGTATTTTGTTTTAGTTATACATGGCCTTAAATTTTTATTCTTATTTATTAATGTTTCTGCTATACTGTTATCCTTTCATGGAATTTGAGCTCACCCCTTTCTATGATTTATTTTTCCCAGGATGTGAAGAAGTATTTTATGAATGACATGTAGGGATAGCATAAGAGGATATGGGTGTGAAGACAAGATTTGGATTTAGTTTTCATCTTATTATGTAATGTAAGACTTATGAATGTATCTAGAATTTCCAAGGCTACTAAACTAATCTGTCTATCAAGACATGATATTTTGTGATCATGCCGATGTTATGTTATAATGCACCGACTCAAGGTAACTTGGGTTGGGGCATTACAGTTGATATCAGAGGAAGTTTAGTACCAACCTTGAATGCTAGATTTAGATAAACTCTGATTAGAGAACACATCCCTAAGATAGAATTTGAGGATTAGTATTGAATAATTTCTGAAAATTTTGTTATTGTATAGATTTTATGAGTTTTCCAAGAAATACATCCCTGTCTGGATATGAGAAGGTAGAGGTAGCTCTAGAACAGATGTACCTAGGGGTAAAACCATAAAAAACCGCTTTGAGCTAGACTCGAACGGGTACTGGTGCATGAAAACGGGCCTTGATGCACTCTTGGTTATGACACTCCCGGAGGACATGCTTAGGTTAATTCACATTTTCTTTACATACCATTATGAAGGTTTTATGAGTATATATTTCCTCAATGAAAACATTTTTATGATTCTGGATTATATCAATAAACCGTTCAATTTACATTTGGTATTTTACAAGTTTGGAATTATTCATTGCATTTCATAAAATGACCAATTTTATACTATTGTATAGAAAATGGCACCCAAAAGAAAGAATGTGAACTCCGACAATATGTATTATCCAAAGAGTAAGAAGTATCATATCTTTCACAGTATTACGCCAACATTTATAAGGAAAATATTCTCTAATGTATTCTCAACATATGAAGAAATAATATCATGTGTTAATAAGATAGGTAAATAATTCTCTTAGTCCTATGGATTTGAAGGGAAGCAAGAGACGAAAACGATTGAAGAGATAAAGATGGATAAAGGGAAGAAGAAAAAGAAGAATTTCCCCAAATGTGCTATCTGTGGGATGAAACACCCTGGAAAATTCTTGAATGGAATGGTAGTTTGATATAAGTGTGGTGAAAAAGGACACCATGTACGTTAATTCAAGGGTAAGAAAAAGGTTTCAAATGTACAATGCTTCATCTACAAGGAGTTGAGACACTACGTGAACAAATGTCCAAATCATCAGAGTATGACCCAAATGATGCTATTGGATAATAATCATGTCATGATACAACCACATAGGATGAGGAATGGTTAGTGATCTTATGTTTTTATTAGAGAATTATGTCATTTTAATATTGTATCAACAATTTACTAGTTATAATAATTATGGATTATAGAAGGAATGTACTGCAATAATATTTCTCTAACGACTTATGATTCTGTTGAACCAAATAATGTGACTCAATAGTTGGTTAAATTTTCAGAAAATATATTGTTGATAAAATATAATCCATAATATGTTCTGATACTGAGGTAGTGATTTTGGAAGAGTACAAGATTTATTTTGATAAATAATATTGGTTATTCATGACTACCTTGAATCTAATTAATGATTTGAATATTCCATCATTGTTTGAGTTTACAACATTTTTGAATATAAGGAGTATTTCCAGTATTTTATAAGTAATAATGGATGATGAATGTAATCAATAAGGTTTAATGGTAATTCAGGATGTTGCAGTGTTTTAAAAGAATACATGATGAAGGTGTTCACAAGTTATTATGTGGAAAAAAATCTTCATTGTGTTTACCTACCATATAAATTTTGGTCTGTGAGTTTGGATAGGATTATTTTGGATAATTCTAGTAGGAGATTATTTTTGGATTTCCATAAAAGGAAAACCTGGAGGTCGTGGGGCATCCTGTCGCGTCCGACAAAGCCGTGAGACATGAACCTGCAACCGAAGGGAGAAAATGGTGTACCGCCTACCACTGGCCCAAGTGATGTCATGGATTGAATAATGTAGTATTTTTTTAATAAAATCTAGTAGATTAATTAAAAATTAATTTTTTTAAACAAATATGAATAGGATAAGTATAATATTATTAATAAGATCTATTATCGTTTAGAGTGAAAGATGAGTTTGTGGTAGAAATTAGTGGAAGAATGGGACTCTACTTCTCAAGTATATATTTTTCATTTTCTCTAATTCTATGAAGAAATTAATTCTTATACTTTAGTGGAGGGATATTAAAACAAAAAAAAATTGTGTTATCCTAATACCATATGTTTTGTTAAACCGATGCTATTTTAAATCATCATAGATTGATGAATTTAAGGCCCTATATTTTACACTTGTTTGTGATTGATGACCATATTCACTACCAATAAATATTTACATTTTCCGCTAATTATATGTCTATAATTTCCACCATTGTTCTCCTAATCAAGATCATAAGTTGTTGGTGACCCTTTCAATTCCCTTTTCCTCTTATTAAGACTAAATTTTATTAACATAATTTCTAATGTGAGGATTCCCAAAGTTATTTTCTATTTTCAACCTATTATATTTGAAAAATAATTTCAAATTTCGAGGACTAAATTTATTAAATGAGGGATGAATGTAACACCCCAAGATTTCATAGTACGTTATTTCTTCAAATTAATTCAATAACTTACAATAAACACAACATCGAGTTCAAGCACACCATGACTTAACAAACGAGTTATTCAAAAGAGGTTATGAATAATATTAACTGAAATTTTAACTATATATAATCCTTATAATTTTAAAATCCATATTATCAGTTTCTTAGACATAATGTAAAAAATAATTCATTTTTTTCTGATAAAAGAAGTATTTTAAAAAATATATACTTTTACTGACTTTTAATGGTGAACAATTTTTAAATCCAATATTTGAAACTGTTATATATTTAATATAACAACATAAACTTCTTCTTTGGAATCAGGAAATAAGATTTTAATTTCAATGAATTTTTGGTGTTTTTCTGATAACATTCATATTTGGATGAATAGTGAAAAATACTATATATGAACTTAAAAAAGCTTTTTTAATCAAAATAATTTATATTGTTAAATTATAAATTTTAATTGTTTTTAAGTATAAATAGATTATATTTTTACCCTTTATTCCAATAGTGGTCAATGTATGTAATTTCAATTTTATATTGGACATGAACAAGTGTCAATGTTTTGATAGTTATTATTGCTAAAAAATACGCCTTTTCGTTTTGACAGTGATAATTAATTTAAAATTAATAAATGAAACTTCTATGTTTTGAATTTGGTAAAATATACTTCATTATTAAATTCTAAGTATTAATATTATCTTAGGGTGAATTTTTGGTATTTTTATGAAAACGTTAAATTTTTGATGAATAGTAAAAAAATCCTGAGTTATAGTTTAAAACCAAATTTTTATTCAAATAATTATTTATATTATTTAAATTTATTTTTGGTCAAATTAGATACATAATACTTATATATGTTAAATTTCATTCATTGTAGTCAGTTTGTAATAATTTTAGATATATAAAAAATTTATTGATCTTTTCGCCATCTTTTATCCATCTAAGAAGAGAATTTGAAAATTCACATTAAATGTAATTTTACTACTTATGTGAGTGTAATTTATAAAATCCTAGAGTAAAATTTAATATCAAAGAGTAAAATGTGGTTCAATAAGATAAAAATATTTTATGGTGAATAGTAACTTTTAACTTTTATTTACCACGATAAAAAGTAAATATGGTAATTAATGGTAAAAATGACATTATTATTACACTAGAACATGTCCAAATTATATTGTCTATGTATAATTCGATAAAAATAGGCTTAGGAATAAAATATGAACATCTTTGCTCCACTTGAATTAGATTAGGACATTTATTATTATTTAATTCAAAGAAGTGTTAAAGGAGATAAAATCAAAGATAAATAACAAAGTCATTTTTAATATAGGTTTATACATAAGATAAATTAGATTATAAATAATCATTAGAAAACTAAAACGATTATCTACATAATGGTCTATTATATATATTTTTTTCATTAAATAATTTAATTTATTATTGACATAATGATGATGTAGTAATTACATAATTAGTGAAATATTATAATAATTGATATTATAAATACCCAAATGACTATAATTTGGGACTTTTAATGAATAAAAATAATTTTATAGGTTAATTTGACATGTTAGGGGTGATTAAATGAATTATATTCAATTTAATAATGCTTTTATGAATTTAGAAAAAACAAAATACCAAATGGTTTCAAAATTTACATAAATGAGTTTTTAAAACAAATATTATATTTTTTATTGATATTATATTCCTAAAAATTTGAGGATCAGAAAAACGACTTATATAATTATATGTGTATCATTAATTTATCACTTTTTGGTCTCTTGAAAGTATATAGTAAGATTATAAACCATATAATATAAAAATACAAAGTGACATTGTAAGTGTCAAACTAATTATCTAAGAGTTAAAAAAAGATAAGGTTAATAAAGTTACCCAAACCTGTCTAAAACCTATTAAATGAGTTGTTTTTGACCTATCCCCACCATATACATTGAATATCCACTTTTTAGCCATTAGAAACCGAATATAAATTTATTATAAAATAATACGTTATGTTTTTCCTAAATATCCCCTCCCCCCTTAAAAAAGGACACAACTTATAACCAATTCCTCACACCTCTAATGAATTTTGGCTCACCTAACCTCTACCCAATTATACTAAATACATCCATATTCTCCTCCTAGAAACCTTACCTTAGGCATAAGTCACTTGAAGAGTACATTTTGGTTCCATCCAAAGGGAGTTAACCAAATTAAATGTAAGGATTTCTCTTAACTTCTTCTCATTTATTTTACTTCTCCAAACCCTAAAGTCTTATTATTATTTTCTTTTGTAAAAACAATATTATATGAAATATACTATGATATTTTTATGAGAATAATTCAAAATACAGATACACAAACCTCCTTCTAATTGGGGAAAAACATAATGTTTCTGTGGATGACAACCGAAACGCCTCAGGAAACAATGAATGTTCAATTATCTCCTACCACATCTCACAGTGGACATTATGATGGAATTATAATTAAATATGATATTTATGATATTTATTTCATATATAATATTCTTTAATTACATTTTATATCAATCAATTATTCGTTTTCTGTTGTATATATACTCGATAATTTCATTTGAGGAATTGCTGACTACTACCCCCTCAAAGTGATATGACTCCTTCATACCATACATAAAACGTGTAATGTGTGGTGTTATTGAACATAAGTAGCACATATAAGATATTATATTATACTGTAATAATAATATAGCTATGTATCATCTGGTTTTTATTCCTTTTAAAGTGAAAAACGAAATGGAAGTATTGTTCGTGCGTACGCACAAATTATCGTCTCCATGAACAAAATGAGATTCATTCACCATCATATCCAATGAATTATTATTCTAAATTAATGAATAAACATAATTTTTAATGACTTAAATCATTCTATATATGAATACGATACAACCTACCCATAACAAATATGGTTTCTGTAACAAAACATATAAAATAACATGATTAAGATAACATCTGAAACGACATTAATACTAAGATATTATTGACAATGTAATGTTAAAAGATCATATATGATATCATATTAAGGTATATGATTCTTGTATAATTTAATAAAAATTATTTCACCATTATACATGAGTTTAAACTACCCTCATCAATGGAAAGTTACAAGTTAAGGGTTTATTTCACAATCTCTTCATTATCCGAGGTTGTTTATACGTGATTATCTACTGGGACCTCTTTATCATCCACATCAACGTTTCGTAAAAAAGAATTTCAAAACATTCTTACTTTTTTATAGACTATGGTTTAATGTAATTTATACCTTTTTTTCTTTTTATAAAATTTTTATAAAGGAATTTTCTGACTTTTTCAAAATAAGGTCCTTTTTAACCGTTTTGATATAATTAAGGTAAGAATGTGTTTTTTAACGTATATGGCCGGTGATTCTATTTTTCTCCATTATAAAATGATAGAATCTTCCCTAAAAATCTTATAAAACTATTCTCAATGTAAATGTTTCCTTTTATAATAATGGGACTTTTAAATGATTAAAAAAAAGAGATATTTCTATCAAATAGTTTTTATTTTATCTATGTCAACATCCTTTGATGGATTTTAAGATTATTTGAAGTTTATTTATTATGATACAAAAAAAATCATATTTTGTTGAAGTATTTTTGATATTTTTGACTATGGATGTGTTATTTTTGTAACATTCATGGTTTATGGAGAAATTATTGACATTATGTATGCTAGTTTTAATATGAATATTTATGTTTAGTTTAAACCTCTTCATATGTTGAATGAATTGAACATAAGAAGTGATGGGTGGAGCCCTCTATAGATACTTGATGAATCATTATGTCTCATGAGACAATCTAGGGTCTTGGCATAAGGCCCTGAAAATATATTATTTGTAGTCATGGCACAAGGCCTTGACTATGTGGTTATGATAGTCTGACATTATGCATTCCACTGTAATGATAGTGGTTATTGATATTGCATGTGATTATTCGATTAGTAGAATATCCATGTGAATATGTAAATGGAATTATTTAATTTTATGTCTTCCATATTATGTTGAATTTTAGGTTTAAAATTCATTGTTTTTAGTTACACATTTACATAAATGTTTATTCTTATTTTTGAATGATTCTGCTATATTGTTATCCTTACTGGGAATTTGAGCTCTCCCCTTTCAAAGATTTATTTTTCCCAGGATGTGAAGTGTTATTTTATGAATGACCAGCTGGGATAGTATAAGGGGATATGTGTATGAAGACAATATGTTGTTGTAGTTTTTATTTTATGATGTAATGTAAGACTTATGAATGTATCTACCATTTCTAAGGCTACTAAACTAATCGAACTTCCAAGACATGATCTTTTGTGATCATGCAAATGTTATGTAATAATGCACCGACTCTGGGTAACTGGAGTTGGGGAATTACAATTTCAATGCTTCACTATGAGTATTTAATATAATAATGAACCCAACTAATATTGAATATCATTAATGTCAATGTTTCCTAATATAGTTTCTCCATATTCTTACATAATTTATGAATTCAATTGAGATGTATTATCCAATGTATGTGGACATATAGAGTTCATTTATTACCTTTTTGAATTTATTTCTCATATTCTATTTTTGTTCCCAAAAGTATAAAATGGCAATAATATTATATACATAATGTTTGTGAGTGATTATACTAATGGAAATAAAATAATTAATGAATTATTCTGTTGTTATATTGTGAGGTCCTCACAAAATACCATATCACATGTTAGGTATTAAAAAATACAGTAATAATTAATTTTGAAGCATGATGTATCATATTGGAGTGTACAAAATTTAACAAAATTGTGTATAGGGGTGTGAGTGAATTATAGTTTAAAAAAAATAAAACAATCAAAAACCATTACTCCGTTTGATCAATATGATCTATCTTTTTTCCAATGATTTCAGATATTCTATAAAAATCACGTAAAACTAATTTAATATATATAATATGAGCTTATATATAAATGAAATTAAAAAAAATAACAATCCCATATAAATTTTATTGTAAAAGTGAGTACACAAAAAATAAAAATATAATATTACAAATATCCAATTAAAACTAATAGAATCATTATAAAAAATATAAATATTTTAACATTTTGGGTGAAGTAAGGAATCAAACATTATATATATAGTCTATAGTTTTAACAAAATAATATGTTCTATATTTCATAGAAAACAATACCCTCAATCAAAAATACCTGAATAATATATATAATCCATGTCTTAGAAACCCTCAATTGAAATATATCATTTTTTTAGTTGTCATACACCACAAATCCATCGAATGTACATTCCTTGAATAAGTTATTAGAAAATAAAATATCATTTCTAATATTCCATACCCACTATTTTTCCACGAAAAAATCATCTAATATTTTACATAGAAAAGTAACATGATTATATTACTGATTAAAAATTAAACTGGTTGATTTTCAAAAAATTATTGCTCCCTACTATTTGTAATTTTTAGACATTAAATAATTTAATTTATTTATGACACAATGATGATGCAGTAATTATCTTATTAATGAAATATTGACATAATTGATGTTATAAACACCAAAATAAATTTAATTTGAGACTTTTTATGAATTACACTAATTTTCTAGGTTACTATATTATATTAATGTTGATTTAATCAACTTGGTTCTAACATATAATTCTGTTATGACTTTCACAAAAATCATATATCAAATAGTGTCAAAATTGACACAAAATAGTTTTTAAATAAAATATTATATTATTAATTGTTATTTTATTCCTAAAAATCTATGGTTCGGCCAAATGACTTAGATAAGGATATATATATTAATAATAAACAATTTGGGGTTTGTTTGGCATGTTATTGTAAGTGTATTAACCATATAGTGAAAGAAAACAAAAGACACGGTAAAAGTTAAATTAATTAACTTAGAGTTAAATCTAATTGATAAGGTTAAAATAATACCCTAAACTTGTCTAAATCTTATTGGTTTATAGTATTTCGACCCATCCCCACTTTATCTTCGAAATAAGACCCTTTGGAACCATTATAAACCGATTTTGACTTTAATATAAATTAATATTTTGAGATATTCCTAAGGTGCCCCTCTCCTCCCTTATAAAAGGGCACCTCCTCCCCCTCCTCCTCACACCAAATTGAGCACTCAAGCTCGGCCATCCCCTGCCATTTTCTCCTCTCCACTTCCCTAGAATAATCCTAGAGGTCCTGGTCTTCTCCAAAGACCAATCTTAGTTCCTTAAGTGGAGGATTCAAAGAGGCGTTCCAAAGAAGAGGTAATATCCATTACCGATCTTTTCAATTTCTTTCTTCTTCAACTTCTTCTTCTTTAGTTGTTTCATGATAAAGTAATAACATAAGTATTACTTACATACTGATATGTTATTATAAATATGAAACAACCCTAATTCACCTTCTATCCATCCTACGGAAAAATGAAATCACCGCGCGTGCGTACGTACGGAATACCGTTTCCACGCCGTGGTGTAATCTATTTTCCACCATCACCTTACAAGGATGGGTATAATGGTGTAATGAGTAACTATATATGATTATTATGAAGTAATATTGATACTGAAATAATATATATATTCTCCAATACAATTCCACGATCATAGGAACGATATCATCACTCGTGCGTACGTACGGAATACCGTCTCCACGATGTGATGCGACTCGTTCTACATGATCTTCATTTCATAATGATTATATAAATGAATTGAATGAATGAATATGGTATATACTACACTAATACCATTCTGTAAATGAATTATCTATAACCTTAAAAGAAGAATAAGAATTTATTCGACAAAACACAATAAGAACAAAAGGCAATAAAGACCCGAGTAACAAGTAACAATGAAATATTACTAATAAGAAGCTAAGAATATGACCATATATGATATCATATCAATATGTATGATTCTGGAATAAGTCAATAACATTATTTAAACCATTATACAGGAGCTTCAGACACATACAAAGCAAATCGGACCTAAGGTAAGGGAAATATCACAATCTCACTTTTATCCGAGATTGTTTTTACTTTGGTAATTACTGGGGTGTATTTTATCATCCACACCCATGTTCCCTAAATATGTAATATTATTTCCATCCTTATACAATAGTTTATATCCAATTTTACCCTTCAGTAAGTTTTTTGTAAAATATATGAAAGGAATCTTTTGTCGTTTTTCGTACGAGGTACTTTTTAACTTTTCCGACAAAAGTACGAAGAATGTTTCTTTTAACTTATACGGCATGAATGGATTTTTAAAACATTATTTCCAAGAAGCTTACTTTACAATTTTTCAAGTTTATTTTTAATAAACTTCTTTTAGTTTAATTTTTTATGACATGTTAAGAAAGGAAAAATGTTTTTGAAGAAGAAAGGATATTTTCCTCAAGAATGGTGTTCAAGTATTTTATCAAAATTATTTTCCATCTAAGATAATAAAAGGGTTCTGTTTTTATCCCTATTTTTACATGGATTTGATTATGTTGTGATGGAAAAAATTTTATGAATTCCTTTATCTTATATGAATTATTTTATGATGTCATGTTGTTTAAGAATCCCATTTTTATTACATGGGTTATGCAATGATGTATGGTTTATGATTATGTGGCACACATAAGAAAGGATTCATTATAAGATGGGTGGGACCTATATCTCCCTCCAATGCATTGGGTAAACATTTTATATCTCATGAGATAGACATGGATGGAACGGAAGGTTATTTCGGTTCAGTGATACAGGACTGAAACGAGGAGTGAACTCGGTTCAGAAAGGGACTTTGTCCACTAAGATAGTCTTGGTAATGAGTCATGACTAACAAGAAATGATTTTCCATGATTATGTGTGCATGCCACAAAGTTTCAAGTTTTATGTTATGATTATGGGGATCTCATTTTCACTTCTATGATTTATTCCATGTTAAGATATTATGATCTCTTTTGCAGGTTTTGATTTTCATAAAGATATGATATGATTTTTTTATTTCCTTTATTTGCCCTTGCTGAGCATTTGAGCTCACCCTTTTATGTTTTCTTTTCCCCAGGTCAGGAAGATGGATATTAAGTAGAATATGCTAAAAGAGACCCTAGATATGATGAAATAAATGGGAGACACTGTAAAATATTTATGAACCAGTGGTTTATGTTTCCCAGTTTCTAAAGACACTATACCTATACGGTCCTTTGTGGTTTTGTCATATGTTGTAATAAGTGTTCTTCAATTTTGAATTATTAACAATGTATGTAAAGTGTGGGTCGTTATAGGTCATCAATCCTGTGTAGCGGATACTTGTTCCTCACTGTCACCTGATTCAGGTGACGATAATCGACACACAGTCGCAAGCTCCCGTCCGCCTTCTTGGCGAACAAAATCGGGGAAGCCCAGGGCGAAACACTGGGTCGGATGAAACCCTTGCCCTGCAAGTCCTCCAACTGTACCTGCAGCTCTCAAAGCTCAGCGGGGGCCATCCGATATGCTGGAGTGGATATCGGGGCTGTCCCAGGGTACAAGTATATATAAAAGTCTACCTCTCTGTGAGGAGGTAGTCCTGGAACGTCGTCGGGAAAGACTTCCGCGTACTGATCCACCACTGCAGGAAAACTGGGACTCCGCACGTCAACTGCTCCCAGAATGAGGCTAACCAACTGATGAGTGATGGGATGACCTCTCCTCTGCGTGAGTCCATCCTGTGCTGCTAAGGCTCCCTTCTCGCTGGTGAAGGTGAACCTGCTCCCGTCGGTGCGCACACATCGCACCATGCGCCTAATGCAGTCAATCTGAGCATGGACCGTAGATAACCAATCCATGCCCAAGATGATGTCGTAAGGCCTCGACGCTGCTACAAGAAGATCCCAGCCGAAGCTCTCGCCTCCTAGAGTAAGCTCACACTGCCGGAACCAGTGCGTAATCGTCGAGTCTGCCCCCGTAGGAGTCTCTAGCCATAAGGATCAAGCCAACGGCTCTGTCGGAATCTCCGAGCTCCGAACAAGGGTAGTGGCTATGAAAGATTGACTCGCTCCTGTGTCTATCAGAACTGCAGCAAGGGTGGAATAGACACATATCGTACCACGAATAATCTCTGGCGCGTCGTGGTCGTAGGCCTCCGCTGCCTGGAGCTGATCCTGTCTCTGCCCGCCAGCTCCCTGTGGTCGGGGCGGGCCTCCTGGTGGTGGTGGGGGCAGAGCCTCAAAGCGTCGCCCACCACCTGCTGCTCGGCCAGCTCCTCTGCCTCGTCCGCCTCCTCCCTGCGGACTGCCACGGTCGACCCTCTGCCTCTCCCTGGGTGGTCCCTCCCCCGTCTGATGCCCCTCGGTATGACGGGTCGGGCAGTCACGAGCCAAGTGGCCCTGCCCGCCGCACTCGTAGCACTGTCTGCCTCTCGGAAGGCTGGCTCCGGGCCGGGTGCCCTGCACTGTTGAGCCAGTGTCCCGTGGTCGCCTGCCGGAAGGTCTGGTCCGTCTGGAACCCTGAGTCATCTGCCGGCTACCAGCTGCCGAAGACTCCGCTATCTGCCGCCCTGCGGTAGGTCTCGCTGTGGACATAGCCAGGAAGCTCTCGATCAGGAGGGCTCGCTCCAGTACTCCTGCCTGGGTCGGGATGCTGAGGGAGATCAGCGATGCCCTGATCTCGTGTCTCAATCCCTGCTCGAAGGTCTGGGCCCAGAAGAAGGGGTCTCGTACCATGTCTGTCGAGTAGCGAGATAGGTCGGTGAACCTCGCCGCGTACTGAGCGACCGTCAAGCTGCCCTGCCGCAGCTGAAGAAGCTCCTGGATGCGCACCGCACGGAGGGTGGCCGGGACGAACTCTGAGCAGAAGAGGCTCTCGAAGTCCGTCCAGATGAGGGTGGCCTCATCGTGTACCTGGAGCATCAGGCTCCACCAGCGTCCGGCTGCTGCGTGCAGTAGGCTCGCCGCGAGGATCACCATGAGGTCTGCTGGTGTCCTCACTAGCCTGAAAACTCGGACGACCGCCTCCAGCCAGTCCTCGGATGCCTGGGGGTCCGTCTCACCACGGAACCTGGGTGGTCGCTGGCGCTGGAACTCGTGCAGAGCTCCGAGGCGTCGTGCGTCGTCAGCTGCCAGTGCTGGAAGCATCGGGGGCTCGGCAGGTAAAGGTACCGCGGGTGCCTCTGCTGTCAACGGGCCCTGTACCGAGGCCTCGTCGCTCGGCGGGCTGTCGTTGCGCCCTACTCTAGGAACCCTAGCTGGCTGCTGTCGTCGTGCCATCCTGAAAAGGAAACAAGTATGCCACGGTCAGAACAGTATACCTGGTGAGCTGACACATGTAATCACAAGAAAACTTGAAACACACATGCAATCAATGTTTTCGTGCATTAAGTCGGAAATCAGAAGTCAGGGTCCTGGTGTATGGATACGTCGGCCGCCGCACCAACACTGGACTCCCTGGACTGATAACCACACTCAATACGCTAAACACTATTGCTTCACATAGAAGAAAGATCAGAGTCCGCGGTAGAACCGACCACCTCTGATACCAATTTGTCACGACCCGTCCTCGGGGCTCGTGTCGTGACTACCCCAAGCCCGACTTCCATAGGTCAGGGGCTGGCGACTAGCACCAAGGCGTAAATCCCATCAAAAAGGGAAGGCATTTCCTTTGAAAAGTAAACAAGCACCACAGAGTAAGCAAGCAGAAAAGTAAACACTGAGTAAAAACTGTACAAGCTGTGCTGAAAGTAAAAGGGGCCGGAAATACAAGCCCAACTGTAAAGTACAACTGAATGGAAAAACAACAACTGAAAGAAAAACAACAACTGAATGGAAAACCTTCAGCGTCGAGCCGTCCTCTGGAAGTCCCACCTGAAGGGTGGGTACAGATAGTCCCCACTGCTCCTCGGGCCCACCTAACCGCTCCGAGTACGTCCCACCCAGTGGTCCACCTCCAGGTACTGTCCTGCTCCGCACGCCTCCTCCACTATCAGCGCTGTCCGTCGTCTGCAACCAACACCATGAAGTGCGGGCATAGCCCGTACAGGGGTGAGTATAAGCTACTCAGTAGGGACCCCGAGACCCCCGAAGGTCTCCCGAAATCCACAAAGGATAAGTCATGAAAAAGAGATACAATCACGAAGTAACATCTGACACAGCTTAGGTATATGCCCATACATATACCTAAGTCTGCAATTCCCCGTTCGGCTCCAACGTCTGAGCCCAAGCACAACCCAGTCCACACAGGAATGCAAAACGCATACCCACACAGGATAGAACAACACAATCCACAAAGGATAGTAACACAAGATTCAGCTCACACAGGTATACTTTTTCGGATGACGATAAAGATGATCATTGAACCATCTAAGTCGTCGGACCCATGAAGGATCAATAGTTACTAACCTTTCAATGACCCACACAGGATCGGGCCCACGCAGGACCTGTAGGAGTTGGCTCACACAGAACCGCTGAGAGATGACCCACACAAGATCGGACCCACACAGGATCGGGCCAACACAGGACCGGGCCCACACAGGACCTGTAGGCGCTGGCTCACACAGAACCGCTGAGCGCTGACCCACGCAGGATCGGACCCACACAGGATCGGGCCCACACATGACCTGTAGCATTGATCCACGTAGGATTGCTGAGTGCAGTAGTCGTCGCAGTCCGCTGAGGATCTCTACACAGTCGTCGCCGCAGTCCACTGAGGATCTCTGCACGGTCATCGTCGGAGTCCACGGAGGATCTCTGCACAGTCGTCGCCGCAGTCCACTGAGGATCTCTGCACGGTCGTCACTGTCGAAGTAGCAGTCGCAGCCAGCACTAGGGTTCCCGCACACAGCAAGCTCGTTCGGGAGGGTCCGCTCCACGAGCCGAGAGGCCGATACATCAACTGACACGAAGTCCGAAGTTGATGTATCCAAAAGTTCTGTATCGCCAACAGGAACTCAACGTCGCAGACGGCGCGTCAATCGGACGCCCGGTCTGAGAGATATTGGCATTTTCGTCCCAGGGGCCCGGTTGGTTTTTAAGGCAAAACCAACCCGACCGCACTCCACCTGCGTCCAAACCTTGGGCGGAGTATGCCAAAAGATCTGTCTCACTTATAGGAATTCAACAAAGCTGACGGCACGTCAATCGAACGTCCGTAGCTCAAGATATGAGCGTTTCCGCTCCGAGGGCCCGGTTAGTCTCGTGTACGAACCAACCTGGCCGAACTCAAAGTATTCCGAAACCTTGAGTGCGATATACCAAAACGACCTTCTCGATCCAAGGATCGCGTTGCTGCTGACGGCGAGTCATTTGGAGGCACAAAGCTCAAGTTACGGGCATTTGAACGAAAACGTCCGAAGAAGGGGGGTACGGGCCCGGGCCGACCCGGCCCGACCCCCCCTGGGTAGGCCCGAACCGGGTCGACGCGACCCGGTTGGCCCGGCCCGGCCCGACCCGGTTGGCCCGGCCCGGCCCGGCCAGGGCCGGTCCGGCTCGGCCGGCTCGGCCGAGCGGCGCGGGTGGAAGCCGCGGGCGCTGACCCGCGGCCTGAGGAAAACCGCGGCCCGCGTGCGGGCCGCACTGGCGAACAGCGGACGCGGCCGAGCCGCGTCCCGCCTGGACGAATCGGACCCGTGCGGCCGCGGGTCCGTTGGCCGCCGCCACTGCGGCTTCAGCCGCGGCGGACTCGTCCGGCGGCGCGCCGCCGACAACTTCCTCGGGCCGCCGGCGTCGCTCAGGTGGCCCGTTTTCGTTCCAGTCTGCGCCGTTTCTCCTCCCAGGATCTGTTCTTTACTGCGGTATCGTCAAACACCCATTGTAGCATGTTCCATCGTCGCCCGCCAAATCCGCACAAAACGAAGAACGGCGGAGGGTCGTCGGGCCGTGTTCGTTTGGCCCGCACACTCCGCGTTAGAAATAAACAACCGGGAGAAATTGTTCAACACATGAACCAACAATTTTAATTTTAATAAAATAAAATTGTTTCCATGAATCCGGTTCTTTAATTTTTTTTAAAGAAAGTTCCCTGGAATAACAAAGAGGGGTATTCCAAAATTATAAAATCCCTACCTTGACGATCGTCGCGCGCGGGCGTTCTTCACGGATAAGATCGTCGCGGAAAGGAGGGAACGTCACGTCGTCGCGGGGAGGCGTCGCGTTGTCGCGGAATATGGCGTTGAGTCGGCGAGCTCAACGAACCAAGAACTACAGATTTAAATTATAATTAATTAAATCTGTGTTTAAACCCAAAGAAAAGAACCTTGAGTGGAAATCCGAAATCACCCACCTCAAATGGTCGGTGATCGGAGATCGGAGATCGGAATAACGTCTCGGACGAAGGCGTCGTCGATTTCCGGGTTTGGCGTTCTTCGCGTTCTTCACGTTCTTCGCGTTCTTCGCGTTCTTCGCGTTCTTCGCGTTCTTCGCGAGGGAGTTGAAGAAACAGGGATCCTCTCAAATCTTCTCAAATGATTTTGGGTTGGTCTTATTTTATTAACATGCCAACACACGAAAACCGGTTAAGAAACGAATGAATTAATTCGTTGAATTAATTTAACGAAAGAAACAGGCCATTTAATTCATGAAAGAAACAGCCCATTTAATGGTCTGTTATGAATTTAGAAAACGCGTCAGTTGACTTTCATTAAGACGGGTTTTCACAGGTGCGTTTCTTAGCGGAAAGAAACGGCAGGGCTCGTGCGGGCCCCACCTCACAAATATCCTACCAAGGGGGTAGGATATTTCCGGATAGCATCCTATCCAGTTCAACTCAGTTCAAGCCGCCTTTAAGTGGCTTCCAGTGGCTTCCAAGTGGCTTAAGTGAAATAAAATAAAGTTGTCGCAAATTATTTTATTTCTTAACTTTAAGCCCGAAAATTAAAAACCACACCAGAGCAAACGCAACTTCGGAAGAGGCGTTTCTAAGCGAATATCGGCGCTGCGATTTCATCGGTGCCCTCATAATTCGATTCCGGGCACCGGTTCAAAAGTTAGAAAAACCCGTTCGTCCGTTCACTGAACGTACCCGAGCCAAACTTCGGAAAATGATTCCGGGCACACCGGGCCTCGGAATCAGGTGCCGTCACAAACTGCGCTCTTGTAAAATTCAAAGAAAATTAAGAAAAAAATTTCCTTGAAATTTACAGGTCATTACAATAATGACATGCCTCTTCCCATCACTGAAAGTCCAAATCATTCATCATATATCAAATAAATTATTTCAATGGTTATTTTCAAATCATAATGTCACATAAAAATTTTAAAATATCCAATATTATGATGAAAATGTTATTAAAGATGTGTTATATCAAAGGGGATTTTCATAAAACTCATAAGATAATTTGGGTGTATCACCTAATATTGGAAATACTGAAAGTAGATCAAGAAAAAAGTAACACTAAAAATTATTCGTTTATGAGTATTCACTAAAAATTCCCATAAATCGAGTGTAAATAATCATAATATAATCAAAAGTATTTTTTTTGCATGCCCCATCTCCATATTTGATTATGATCGTGGGATAATTTTATTTATACATTTGAAATATTCTCAAAATACCAAAGGTAGTCAATAAATTTTTAAGGGATTCATTACATGTGGGGTTTGATTTTCCCTTAAGGAATAAAATTACAAACCCATAATACATTACCAAAAATACTATAATATTATTATTGTTAATAATTATAGAAAATAATACATTTCAATTATAAAAAATTTAAACCCAACTACCATATATGATGTCTACTATATCAATGTACTTATGGGAATAACAACAATAAAAATATATTGAAATCAAAAAAAATGCACCAATGATCCAAATCTGTGGTGATTATTAAAACACAATAGGTTTTCCCAAATTACATCCCTACTATTGAATCTATATTAAAAAAGATATCAACATTTATATAAAACTGTTTATATAAGAAAATATCCCAAATAAAATATAACTAAATAAAAAATTGTGACAAATTAAAATATTTTTCTCTAATTATACAAATTTCAAATGAAAACAACTAAACTATAACTTAAATCATTTCACATATTTCAATTTTTGAAGAACCATTACCTTCCACATATCCACCCCACCAACCAATAATTCATTGATATTATAGTTCCAATCTAATTAGTGGGTTCTCATTGATCGACCAAGTCATCTCTAGTTAACCAAATACCATGTTCCATTACAACTTTGGCACGGATCACAAAGTCAACTTTCAACCAATCATTATAAATGTAAATATGAAAAAACCCACCAAGCATTCCCAAAAAAACATTGCAATACTAGGATGCTGAAAATTTCAAATACAAAAAAAATTCAATAAAATAAATATTTATTAAAAATATTTTAACATAAATTTTACCAAGCAATCATTAAAAAATAACCATTTTAAATTAATTTATTAAAGCACTTCACATAGAAATATAACAATTTCACACAAAGTAAAAAACCATCACTTTTTATTGTTAGAAACGAAATACTTAAAACTTTTTTCACAATAAATTTCATGAAATTAAATAAATTTTAAACTTTTCCAATTTGTTATAAAAATGGTATTTGAGTGTGAAGCCTCCTTCCATGAGTGTTTTGGTGAAAAAGATTAACAGAATGAGAACTAGCAATGAAACATGGTTAAATCTCCACGAACACACCATATATCTCCTTGCCCATAAAAAATAATATTAAAATATAAAAATATTTGTTATTATCAATGTTATATATATGAACATCAGGCATAGATCTATGAAAATAAAGAGAAATTAAACATGGTCTATGGAAAACATCAAGAATGATCAAGATCCCCAAGTAATTTGCATCAAATCACCAAGGTAGTCATTCAGATCAACTATAATTCAATGAGAGAACCTTCATCGACCATTGAGAGTGAAAAATCCATAGCTAGGTCTATATTGGGAAAAAATAGATATAAAAACATTAAACAAATCTATATACATATTTCTAAGATCAAGATTTATTATTGTGTGCAGTTTATTCCCATGGTTAAACCAACCATGCACTAACTATGCAAAAAAACATGCCAAACCATTCAAATGATCTCCAAAATATGTGAAAAATTGTTAATTATGTTCCTCAAATTTACCAAATATATTTTTCAATGTGCCTGGTAACACCTTAATTAATACAATATATTGGATAATTGTACTGACCCACTATTTCTCATTGGATTGTGATTACAAGTCATTACATGTCCATAAGTGACCTCACCAGGATTCCAATATCATGAAATAAATTCTTAATAGTTTCAAATAATACTGGGGGTGATTTTTGAATTATGAAATAAAACACTAAACCATGAAACCACAACCAAACCATTAACTAATTGATGCAAGAAAAAAAGAATGACAATACCATCATTTTATTAATACAGAATTCACTCCAACGTGTGAAATAGTTGAAGTAATCATATTTATCATATTAAAAAGTTTAAGAACAAATAAATACTCCCAAAACACTACAATAATTGATTCACTATTGGACTCCATGCTTCACAATCTCCCATATGCACCATTACCAAACAGTCTAGGTATCACGAGGTGATGATAAAAACATTTGATAAGTTACCTTTTCCAATGTACCAGGAGATTGAAAAACCAAAACCTCCAACAATAAAAATATTGGTTGATTATAACACTTATTATGTTTTTCTATTATGATATCCATACAAAAACATCTAGTATAAATGATTTATAAACATTTAGATGTAATATTTTATATAAAACAATTTCTCCAAATAGTTTATAACTAAATATAAATAAGTTTCCAAAACCATTTATAATCAAAATCAAACAAGTTATCTTGTACCCAATTTTTAGGAAAATTATTTCGTAGAAAATTATCTATAAGTTATTTTAAAAACCTTCCACAATATTCCATTGGCATACCCAATCCATTACACACATCAGCACAACCTACCATGCATGCTATGGGATGACAGTTACATACATAAGAGTGGTTTCTCATCAGTATACCCCATAATTAAAAGGTAATTATATCACATCATTCATTTGACCATTGGAATCAAGAAAATTTTCAAATTTGAACCATTTAACACAAATAAACATGGACATAGAAAAAATTTATGCCTATGGATTCTGCAAAAAAACCCTTAAAACATATTTTTATTGGTAACCATTTGTATAAAAATCTTTTAAATGGAATTTTATTTTTAAAAATAAACCCATTTTATGGAATTTTTTTTTCATCAAACCCTTTCTCAATTGCAACATATACATAATTGGAAAACCCCATTTTGTATTCAACAATTTAAATCACTTTACACAACAATTCAACACAATAAAACAATTTCTCCCAAAAATATAAAACATCACAATATAATATTTATTAATTTCTATTAATAATCAATTATATTTAGATAAAGGGGTTCTAAACATTGAAAATAAATTCCTGCAATAGAAGTTGAGATAGAATCCACAAACCTCATGGGTTTTACTGATAATCGACACTGGGAGAAGAATACTCAAGCAATCGGGTTCAAATCAACAAAAATCGTCTTTATATATTTTCTCAAATTATAAACAAACCACAAAATCATAAAATTTTTATCACGCGTCATATTTAAACATATAATAGGTTTATGTATGATAATTTAAGATGTTATAAGAAGTACATCTATGTATATATATGAAACAATGGAAGAACAACAAAGAACATCAATTACTGAGAGAATTGGGCATTAAAACGCCAGGGAGGGAACTAGGTTGGTTCAAGAATTCTTCATACACGATCCCCAGGTTTCAACGGAGAATAATATATTATTAGGTCCATTTAATAGAAAAATGAGCTAGAACTAGAAGAAAAGATTAAGATCCTAACAAATCGAATCTTACCTTTTGGATGTGCACGGTTAGTCTGCAAGGTAGAACAAAATGTTTGCTAACTGTGAGTTAGCTTCTACTTTAACGAAACCCCTACATGGATTCTTGGAATTTTCACGATAATTGGGCCCAAAACATGCTGAATATACTTCCTCAAAAATAAAACTTTGCATGAGTTCTCCATGGATATACACAATATTAAAAAAAAATCGTACACAGCTAGTATGTATCTACATTAGCTGCATGAACAAAATTATAGTTCACCGAACTATTCCACCATTCACCCCTTCAATTTATAATTATGAAAAACATCATTTAAGGGATACATTATAGAGAAAATGGTTACTACATTTTCTCAACATTTTTCTCTTTCTGTCATATGAATCATGAAAACCCTAACTACACTAAAAGTGGTTTATCCATTTTACATTAATTTCCTTCCTGTGTTCTAAATATCATACTGAATATGACCCTATTTCCATAAAACCCTCACCAGACCAATTTTTCCTTCCTTGAAATACAAACTATTGAAAATCCACAATCTTCTCCGAGACATGTACCAATGAGGCATCAGGCTCTATGTCAACATGATATCATCTGATCAAATAATCAGGATTAGGAAGATCATTTTCTAACTAAGATACATGGAACACATTATGAACCACACAGAACCATTGTACAAATTCGTACCGATATACCTCCTCTACAACATATTCTAGTTACATTAAAGAGACAATTTATTAAGGAGATATCTTTCCCAATTATATAATATGGTGGTGTCCATTTCTAGGAGAGATCGTCAAGAACAAATTATTGCTAACCGTGAATAAAAAATTTTATTGACGATGATCAACATATTATTAATGATGACTGTAAGACATCTCCATCATCTTTTATATCAACTGAAACATCTCTTTCATTTTTTTTACAAGACGAGGCCCAAATAGTAATGCCTCCAATGATTCCACCCATCACAATGGAAAATAGCCCGAACACCAATACAATTCATCAAATTGAGTATTATGTATCAATTCCTAATAGTAGTTATTATAAATTAAATCCACTAACAGTATGCTATTTTCCCAGGAACCACTAAAATTCATTAAACAAACCTGCAAAATGTATTCCATTACATGTATCATACTTTAGGATTGGACGTCTGTCTGATTATGATACACTATAATCAAAATATACTAAGATCCCAGGGATTTCTATAAGAACATCTAGAGAAGATATGTGATCTTTGGATCTCAATCTAACATGATATACTCTTGTATTACTTTTGTCTTTAAAACCACATGGATTGAGAAATTGGATACAACATCCACCATATGAGTTTTATAAATAAGAATGAAATAAGATGACATCGTATGTTAATCTACTATTACCCATATATCTTGGTGATTCCAAACAGTTCATGGGAGACCTATATAAGTATATAATTCTATCTTCTCCCATTTACACAGTTGTATTGGTAATGAATTTTACAGACACGCTGGTCACTAATGCTCGAACATTACTTGCAGACAAGTTAAGCACTGCGATATAAACATGACCACCTTCCTATTATGACACTCCAAAAAAATTTGCCTCTATTACCATGTAAATATTTGGAGTTCCAAGATTTATATTACATTTGGAATGGTTGTATGAACAAAAAATTTCTTTCTTAAATTCTTTAGGTACAACTATCTGATCATTGAACAATAAAACCAGACACCCATCAGGTTGTATCCCTCAATGGTCTACCCACAATTGAGTTTGAACTCATGACTAGGAATTATGTATTGGATGTTTCTTCCTCCATTACCATCTGTACTAAATTAGTAATGTGTGAAACTATAATGAAACCCACAACATCACCACAGTCTTCCCATTCCACATGCATGTCAGTAAGGACCGACAACAACTTTATTTCATCTAAGGCTTTTATATCAAACTTTCCATATGAAATCATACTTAATAAACCTTACATTGTATTTTCCTTTCTCAGTGTATAAATTATGTCAATTTCAATCATATGTAGATACTCCAACTTTATGAGTTTCCTCATATTGAAATCTCATTGTGAGAAAATATGATTCAAGTTCATATGATTCATCAACACAACCAATTTCTCACCAAAGAGATAGTGTCACCAAGTTGTTATGTCATGGACAACTACATCCACCTCCCAGTCATCTGTTTGGTTGTTATTCTATTGAAAATCCCAATTCTCTTGAACCATATGAAACCACATGGTCTCCTTTCATGAGAACACAACCCAAACTAGATCACGAAGAATCAAATTACACCACATACCCCTCTATTGATTATTGAAAACTCATGATTGTTGTTGATATAAGATAAATGTTTAGATCCTGAATAGACATAATTCATTCCATAGTCCATTGGAAATGAACATTATTCTTTGTGAAAGCCTATATAGATGATGATATCCCTGAAATATCACAGATAAACTACAGTAATAAAAAGATAGGCCAATAATGATTAGTATGAAAAAGTCATTCTTTGTTGATTTTTCATAATATAACATCATCAATCATGTGAATTCCTATTACTAGATGGCATGAAAAACGATTTGCAGTGTCTGTATATGCTTCAAAAAAATTTCTTCATAATATAATCTTTCTAATTATGAAATTGATGATAAACTTATCATATGTAATTTTTTGGGATCTATTGAGAATACTTAAATTGATCAAACATATCTTCAATGTGTGGAAGTGGATTCTGATTATTTATCATAACTTTGTTAAGATTAATTTCTTCCACACAAAGAATTTTAGTTCTATCTTATTTCATTACAAATAGGACTGGTGGAACTTATAGAGACATGATCAACTGAATGAGACCTTTTTTTATAGTTCATCCATCTACATTTTCAATTCCTATAAATATTTTGGTTCTATCCTATATTATGGATGTGAAATAGAACTAGTCCCCAGATGCAGATCAATCAGAAACTCCACTTCTCTGATAGGATCTAACACTGAGAATTTGTTGAGAAAGGAAATAAAAATTGATCTACACATGTTTGAAAACTAGTGACCTCAAACTATTAAATCTATCTTAAAGCTAATACTACCATATTGTACGATATGATTCCAACCATTAGTTCCATCATGATGATTTCACCATTCTTTAAAACTTCCACTACAATAAAGAGGTTCTAAATTTCATCCTAAGTTGCAATATAA
Organism: Viscum album; assembly: GCA_963277665.1. Classification (NCBI taxonomy): domain Eukaryota; kingdom Viridiplantae; phylum Streptophyta; class Magnoliopsida; order Santalales; family Viscaceae; genus Viscum; species Viscum album. The sequence goes on along the minus strand of OY728121.1, from coordinate 1,778,676,418 downwards.
TACATTCTTATATAATAGTCTATGTTCCCCATGATCATTATCAACCAATCCATACCTAGGATTACATCATTTTAATACATCCCCAATAATTGGAATTCCCATTTCATCTAAGCTTTAACTATATTAATAGATCATTCCCTACACATGAAGGCATTGAATTCTTTTTCATTTATAGGAGATTGATGTATTAACAAGGAAGTCATCATATCTAATTCCAGGCATACAAAATCATCATCTCAGAAAAAATAAAGGAATGTGATGCACCACCAAGAAATAATAATTTCATATGTGTAGTACTCGATATAATCATACCTATCACCATAGATGGTCCAGCCTGATGATCCACAATCATCTTATTATCACTATTCAACTGCTTCGTCACTAAATTCATCTATTTCTTTTTTTGATGAGATTTCGTTTTCTAATGATTCATGGTATTCTATTAATAACCATGTCTATATTTTCTCTTATATTGATATTTAGTATTATATCCTCGTCCTATCGAAGCATACAATTCTTGTGATATCTAAGAAGTGTTCTATGCAGCTAACCTTAGAGAAATGTGACAAAAGTGCATATAATGTGTCAAATTTTTAATTTATGAAATGTGCATGGTGGTACAATAAATTATTGATTTATGTGGTAAATAAAAACAAATAGGTATCATCTCACATTTCTCTTTGTTAATAGAGGAAGATTTACTTATCCATCTCTCTGATTCTAAGTTTCACTCTGGCCATGGAAATCAGTGTCTGTATTTTTATTGCTCCAAGAATTCAAGTTCACCAAATTTTCCATAGGTAACATGATAATTCCTCCATCCATAGCTCTTGATATTTAATGTGCATCCAATTTTTTTCTATTCACCATTTATTTATAGTCAGTAATACAATGCACGTCAATCATCTATCAAATTTCATTCTATATCCCTTATATTAAGATGTGTGATATCAAGGATGTACTCTCCCCAACATCAGTTGAAAATAATAAAAATTTAATTATTTTATATGCATATTATATAATAATGATATATTTTATTTCTGACTAATGAAGATGATCTTCCTTTGGATCCTAAATTCGTGAAGATAGAATTATTTGTTAAACATTTCATCAGAATCCTCCCAACCAAGTCCATGATACAATTTAACATGAAACCCTAAGTCCCACCACTGAAATTTGAGATCCTATAGAAAATATGTTTCCATCACGAAATTCAACATTGATGTTGTAATAATTAAATTTATGATATGATTAATCCTATTCAGCCTTACCTCCACTTTTTCAGGATCAGAATCCCCCCAAATGATGTGGGGATTCTTCTTCTTGAACATTATGGTATGAATAACATTCCATGGATTGACCTCTAGTTACCCATATCTAAATCTTGAAATTTGTGAATGATATTATGAACTCACTAATGGTTTACATGTGGCTAAAGTGCAACAAAATTTTCCACAGCTTCACTTGGTTGGTTTCTACGAATCCTATGGGGGGACATTTTCTATACAAAAAAACTACTAGGAAAGTCTCACTCCATAGAAACTGATGTCTTAGAAATTAGAATTTTATCTTATTTACTATCACATATTTTGATCCAAATAATAAATTCCCCACATTCATCTATTTTTGAAGAACCATTCTTGATCTTGAAAATCAACCCATCTTAAAAATACATCAATCAAGACATTTTCCATGTCATTAATTTGAAGTGTATTTCATCAATATCCAAAATCATAATTTTTCTCATAGATCATAAATAATTAATATAAATGAAATATTTCATCCTTGTGGGATTTCATTCCACAACAATGCATGGCATGATCTCCTGATAGTCTAATCCCATGAAAATGAGATTCCAAGATCCTATAACTGTTTCCAAAATACTTATGTACCAAAAACCCTATTTACTAGATGTTCATCATAAACAGGTTAGCTGAATACTTTTATGATATACATATCATTTTCATAAAATCCAACATATTTCTTTGATAAAAACATATGGAATAGATAATGAAGAATCCAATCTATGACCCCAACAATAAAAACAACTTCATTGGGAAGGGATGAACATATTTATACCATTCATAATGACCTACTAATTCACATTTTATTGAGAGTACAATGAGTCATTACTTGACTTTAGGTGGAATCGCCAAAATATGAAATAATGAAAATAAATTCCAAATGGTTTCAAATATAATTTTCAGGAGATTTATCATTTAATAAATAAACGGCTAAACCTGAAAATCATTACTAAACTATTCATTATATGATTCCTTAACAAATGAAATACAACAAAAATACATTATTCATTTCAAAACCACTACATTGTGTGAAAATATGGAAGACCAAAAAAATTATTAAATTATATTTTTTAAAAACAACTAAAGACTCCAAAAAGACAACAAGACATTATGATCCACAATCTCCAACCCCCAAAATTATTGAAAATGTATTGTATAAGGAGGTGGTGCTAAAAATATGTGATGCTTTAGCTATTCACAAGTCCCAATAGATTTCATATTCAAAATACCCAATGTGACAATGAATGGGAGATTATAACACTCAATCAGTTATCCCCAATGAATTTTTAAATCAGTGTACTAGGATAGAAGAGTTAACCGAATTTCCAAAAAATAGTTTATATAACATAATTTCTCAAAATAGATTATAACTAAATATAAAAGATATTCCAAACCCGTTATAACCAAAATAATTCATGTCAAATAGAAACATATTTTCTATCAAGATATTTTTCATAAAAAATAACAAAAATATATATTTTAAATCCATTTCTCAATATTCTATTTTCATCCTCAATCCATTATACACACCCACACAATCATCCATGCATTTTATGAAATTATAGATCCATAGTCATGAGAGGTTTATCGTCGATCTACCAATTCATCATAAGGTAATTATATCACATTTTTCATTTGACCATTGGAACCAAGAGGAACGTCATATTTCAACCAGGACCCATAAATAAAACCTCAACATAATCAACAAGTGTGTCTATGTATCATGATAAAAAAACCCATTCAATAAAATAATATTTTTATTGAATAAAATTTATATAAAAAAAATTCAATTAAAAAATATTTCAATAAAATAATCATTTTATTAAAATTCCATTTTTCATTATTTAATTTTTAATTTCCTGCAAATGCATAATTTTAAATTCCAATTTTAATTTCATAAAATTAAATAACATTGCATAATCGTTCACCATGATCACATAATTTCACCCAAAAATATAAATCATCACTATAAAATATTTATTAAATTATTATCACAATAAATTAAATAAAAATAATCTAATTTGAAACTATGTCAATAAATTATAGAAATAAGAGTCGTTAGAGAATCCAACCTCCTCAAATCTTTTGCAAAAAATAAAAAACGGAAAAAGATAACTCAAGAAACCAGGTTGAAACTCCCAAAAATAGACTTTGATCTCTTCTACAACCATTAAAATATCTAAATATCATCATATGTGGTCTCTCATGACATAGATAAATATATAAATTCCCTATATATAAAAAATAATGAGGATATGATATGTAGATCAAAGTAGATTTATGTAATGAGGAATGAATAGTGAAGAACATGACGCCTTCGAATATCAGGATTTTAAATACCAATGGTGGGATACAGATTAATTACAAAACACATGGGAGAGGTTCCACAACATTCAATGTAGTGAAATCTAATATTAGGTCCATTTAAGAGTAAAAACATTAATCTAGGTGGAAAAAAGTGAGATCCTAAAAAATATGATATTACTACTACCATGTGCATGGTTAGTCCGTATAGTTAATAAAACCTTGCACACCCCAGGTGTAAGCTAATATTATCAGGAAACCCCATCATGTCCTCCTCAAAAATTCCTCCTAACCATTATAAAACCACTATGAAACTACTACAACAAAACTACAACTTCGAACAAATTATCCTTGGATATTAGCATAGTTTAGAGAAACCACGTGTATCTCTTATGAATCAACATTATCCCAAAAAATATAATTATAGTTCACCTAAATCTCACATACATTTCACTTAAAATTTATAGCCTTGAAAAACGTAAATTAATTGTTACATTCAAGAAATTAGAGGTACAATAAAAATCAGCCTCCATCGGTGAATCGTCCCAATTACCAATATCTCCTAGTGCATGGATTCTTAGAAGTGTTTCACAGTTTCCCCAAACCATACACTAATTGTGAAACAATACAGATTCCTTAAAAACAAAACAATATTTATTCAAAATCTCCCAACATAAACCATATAATTCATATAATTAGAAATAATAATTAATGTGTTTCCTACTAGGAACAACATGTGCTAAATTCTCCCCACCTATTAGCATTTCTATCCCTAGAATGTAGGAAACAAAATTTTCAATTAGATAGTTATAGAAATGTATCATTCATATCCATATGGTGTCCTTTACTGTAATAATGTATCTAACAATATTGAAAAGAACCCCACACTACCCTGATTCATTTTTCCATATAATAATTTTTATTATCTCTCCCCAATCTGTAGTGAGATCTAAACAAATGAAGCATTCATATATATGTTAATATGATCCCATATAATCACATGGTCAGGGTCATTATAATACCGATTCAACTGAGATATATAGAACACATTATGCACTACACTAAACAATTTTTGAAATGCTAAATTTTATTCCAACACACTATGTGTAACACCCCAAGCCTCTACGATACACGCCTCTTTGAATAATACAGTAGCTTGTGTTGTACGCAATTTCGAGTTCTAACACACACACCACAATCAATCAATTTAGATGTTATGAATAGTAATACATACTTCTTGAAATTTTATAAATTTTATCATTCCAAATAGACTTCATTATAGTATTCAGAATATCTAAATTATCCTAAGTTGAATTTTTGTAATTTTCTGAGTATTTCCAATTTTTTTATGAATAGTGAAAAATACTTAAAAACAACTTCTTTAATCAAAATAATTTATAGTGATAAATTATACTATTGAGTGGTTTTAATGTATAATTAGAATATATTTTTACCATTTTATCCAATGGTGTTCATTAGAATTAATTTTACTTTGAAATTGGACATAAACAATTGTAAATCTTATGATATATATTCTTTCTTAAAAACACGCTATTTGTTGTGACAATGGAAATTAGTTATAAAATCAATAATGAAACTTATATGATTGGAATTTTTTTTAAAAAGACATCATTTTTGAATTCGGAATATCAATTATAGCTTAGGGTGATATTTTGGCATTCTTCTGAAAAACATCAATTTTTGATGAATAGTGAAACCACTAAGTGATAGTTAAAAAACTGATTTTTCATTTAAATGAAACATTACCACTTCTGTGATTTGATTTTCAAAAATCTTACATACATGGTTTTCATTAGGAAGTAAAATGTCGTTCAATGGGATAAAAATATTTTTCGATGAATAGTTTCTTTTAAGAATAATTAATCGTGATTAAAGGTAATTAGTGAAATTTAAGGTAAAAATTGTATTATAAAAAATACGAAAATTCCCTTAAAGATTTATTACCACTATTGGATGAGTCATGGCCGCCAAGAAAATCCATGGGTAAACTTGGGGACACCATGGAGCCACATTGGTAGGAAAATGACATTAAAATCATTTCATTTAATGTTTAAATTAAAATGTCACAAACATGAGTTGTTTTACTAAAAAAATTAAATGGGGTTATACAAGTACTCTTTTTTACTATAAATATTAATTAGGAATCTAAAACGTTGTCCTACATCATGGTAATTTTTTTATAATTTTTATACATTATATAATTTAAATTTTTAATGACACCATGATGATTCATTGATTACCTCATTAATTAATGATTCTAATAAAATGGAAGGATAATGTAAAATCTAAGGATTACAATTGTCCAAAGCCTATTGGATGAGTAGATTTTGAACCGTTATCACCTTATCCTCGAAACATATATGTGTGGGACCTTTTAAATCCGAAACTCATTATATAATAATGTAATATTTCATTACTTTCCAAGAGTGCCGCTCCTCTCCTATTATATAAGGCCCCACCACTACCACCTTTTTAAACCTTCAAATCCATTTGGCTCGGCCGAACTCTGCCCAAATACACTCTCAAATTCTCTCTATTACTCCTAGAAGCCTCACTTTGGGCATAATTCTTCCCAAGGAAGCCTTTGGCTCAAATCAAAAAAGAGTTTCCCGATTTTAGGTTAATGTCTTCTCTTATGTTATTTTGTTTTATTTTGCTTGTCCAACACCATAAACTCTTTTTATAACATTATTTTGTAACAAATACTGTATGTTGAATATAATAGGATGTTTTTATGAGAATTATTTGATTTACACTTACACACACCTTCGTGTAATGGTTAATGAGCATACTGTTTCTATGGATGGCGAAATATTGCCTCACGAAACATTGATTGTTCAAACTTCTTTTAACACCTCTCATGGTGGCCATTATGATGACACTATTTTTATATATGATATATATTATGTTTTTTTCTCCTTATGATTCTGTATTTTTCATTTATGTCATACCTTTATGATTTCCATTACAGTTAAACACGATAATTTCATTTTAGGAAGTGCAGACTACCGCCCCCTCGAAGTGATTTGAATCGTTAATGCCATATGTGGAATGTATAAAGGATGGAGTAAATGGTATTATACATTATATTATACTGTAATTATAGTATACTTTTATATAATTATGATTTAATTCCATTAAATACGAAATATAAATGAAAGTAGCATTCATGCGTACGTACGGCTTACTGTCTCCATGAACGGTGCATTTGATTTCTTACCTCTAAATGTTATGTAATATTATAATTGCATATATATACTGGATATATATGATATATATGATATCTAAATCATTAATATAATTCTGGATATAATGGATATTTTACCTCATAAAAAACTTGTAATTATAAGAAGTTTATTTTTGACTTAAGTACGAAATTTCGACAAAATGACTGGTATTAACTTATATAATTACATAATGTAAATAACATGGTAATAAGTAATATAAAAGGAATAATTAAATTTAAAAAGGTTCTTAAGAAATTATAAATTAACTCTAATTTATTATTTAAGAGTTTAAATATCGATCGAGCCAAGTCGGACACGAGGTAAGGGAACTTCTTAACCCAATTTCCATTCTTTGTGTTAATCTCCTACTTTCAAATTTTGTCATGATATTATTATATCCTATATTTAATTTTTTATTTCATTATATATACTTATAGTGAATAAAAATAATAGATCTATTTTATTTAAAAAATTATTTTTGTAAGGTACTTTTTCTCAATCTCCATTCATTGAGGCATATTTTGTTTTATAAAACAATTTCTTTTATACGGTGTATAAACCCCTTTTACTTTTACGTTTATTCAAAATGAATCATTTTATATGAAGTGTTTTACTAAATGACAAAAATGAATGTTTTTCTTGTTGTACGTATGTGACGACAACGACTTCTCCGCAGCCATAACCATTATTTGAGTTTCGGCTTCCTCTACATGCCATAACCTTTTTTAAATGAGAAATAATTGAAAGGTTTTAATTTTCATTTATTTTGGTATTGAAAATGGGTTTGAAATTTTTTTTATTATATCAATGTGTTTAATTGATATCTTGTAATTCAAATGTGGAAATGTTATGTTTCATTTATGCATGTTGTATGTGATATGATTATGTTATGGTTTATAATATGTTTAAACCTGTTCATATGAGAAATGCATTGGACATAATAAGTAACGGGTGGAGCCCGCTATAGCTCCTCGATGCATCGGTAGGTCTCATGAGACAAACAACTATCTTGGCATTAGGCCTTGAAAAAATCTTATTTGTGGTCTTGGAATGAGGACTTGGCTACGTTGTTATGATAGTCTGGAATTATGCATTCCATCATTATGAAAGTGGTTATTGATATTGCATGTGATTATTCGACCAGTGAATATCCATGTGAATAAGTAAATGGAATTATTTCATTTTACTATTACCATATTATGTTGTATTTCTACTTTAAAAGGATTTTGTATTATTTTTACATTTCCCTAAATGATTATGTTTATTTATGAAACCTTCTGTATTATTGTTATCCTTTTTGAGCATCTGAGTTCACCGCTTTCAATGTTTTTATTTTTTCCAGGATATGAAGAAGTATTTTAGGAATGACCTATAGGGATAGTCTGAAAGGGATTTGAGTTTGGAAAATGGAGACTATGTTATTGTAGTTTTTCACTTTATGATGTAATGTAACATTTATAAATGTATATAGTGTTTACAAGGCTACTAAACTAATCGGTACTTTGAAACTTGATCTTTTGTGATCATGCCAATGTTACGAAGTAATGCACCAACACTGGGTAACTAGGGTCAGGGCGTTACAGTTGGTATCAGAGGTAGTTTAGTACTAACCTTGGAAGCTAGATTTATATGTACTCTAAATAGAGCACATATCCCTAAGATATAATTTTAGGATTAGTATAGAATAACTTCCTAGACATTTTGTATTATATATATTTTGTGAGTTTTCCGCGAAATACATCCATGTCTGGATATGAGCAGGTAGAGGCATCTCTGGAACAGATGTACCTAGGGGTAAAACCCAAAAACACTGCATTGATCAAGACTCCAACGGGAACTGGTGCACGACAACAGGCCTTGATGCACTCTTGGTTACGACACTCCCGGGGGATATGCTTAGGATAATTCTCATTTTCATTAAAAACCACTATGAAGGGTTATGAGAATATACTTCCCCAAAGAAAACATTTTTATGACTATGGATGATATCCATAAATAGTTCAATTTATGTTAAGTATTTTACATGTGTGGAATTATGTATTTTAATTCATAAAATAATCTAGTTTATGCCATTGTTTAGAAATGGCGCCCAGTGGGAGGAATGGAAACCGTATCAATGCATGCACTCCGTGTAGGGATTTCCATCCTTCTAAAGATAATTATAGTGGAGCTGGAGATACAACTGGTTCTGATGAAATTATTACCATACTGGGATAGCTCACTTAGGTTATGAATAATAACCTTACTCGTATGGAGCACCATGATCCGCAACGTGGAGGATCAATGTTAGACTGCTTCATGAGGAAACAACAACCATCATTTAATGGGGGTACAAAACCATTAATAGATTAGCAATGGATAAACTCCTTAGAGAAATATTCCACGCCATGGGGAGTAGCGAAAGGGAGAAGGTTTTCCTGGAAGTCTACCACCTCACTGGATATGTTGATCAGTGGTGGTCACTAATTCAAAACACCAAGGAAGATGAAGAAGTATCAAGTATGGAATGGAGGGATTTTAAGGATATTTTCTTAGAAAAATACTTTCCGCATGACCATCGAGCAGATACGGAATGGCCATTTCTGAGTCTGAGGTAGAAGGAGGATTAAAATGTCGCAAAGTATGAGGCTAACATTACAAGGTCAGAAAGGCATGCTGAAAATTATATACGTAACCCAATCAGAATGATTGATCATTTCTTTGATGGGTTAAAACCATTTCTTCGTTGAGAATTAGTCTCACAAACCTTCTCGTCATTCGATGATATTGTCTCGTGTGATATCAAGATGGAAAAGGAATTCTCTATGTCTTATGACTATAAAGAAATGTAAGAAAATAAGAGGTCTTCTGATCAATCTGGAAATGGAAATAAGGGGATGAAGGGAACTGTTGAATATCAGTCCCGCAGTAAATGTGGGAAGAAACACCCTGGTACTTGTTTGAAGGGAATGTGAGTCTGTTACAAGTGTGGTGAAAAAGGCCACCAAGCTCATGATTGGAAGGGAATGAAAGTTTCTGTCAATGTGGAATGCTATAATTGTAGATAGATTCGATATTATGCATATGAATTTCCTAAGCGTCAGGGGATCATTCCTTAGAAGAGGCCAAGGGATCAAGGCCAAGCTTATGTTATCATTACTACTACTGAGGTTGAAGCTCTGAAAGACGTGGTGGCAGGTAATTTAATGGTTTCCTAAAGTTTAGAAAATTCATTATTTGATTATGGATCATCACATTGTTTCATATCTTCCTAGTTTGCTATGAAAATTAGATATTTCCAATTTGATTTAATATGAGAATTGTCAGTCAAAACTCCTAAGGGATGTATCATTGCAACAAATTTTTGTGAATTAGTCCCCATTACAACACATAAATGTTCTTTATCCACAGATCTCATTGTCATACCTATGATTGAGTTTGATATAATCCCCGGTATGGATTGGATTTCGGACTATGATGCAAATATATACTGTAAGAAGGAAGAGGTTACGATTTTTTATGATGATGATAAGGAAGACCTTTTTTTTAGAGCATAATCATCCCCACCGAATTCTTATTTAGATCCACCCCCAGTAGCTCGACTAAATTCAATTATTGGGGAGGAAGAGAATGAAATGACTAAGGGAGAGAAAAGGAATGTTAAAATAGTGGATGTACCTATTGTGAACGAATATGTAGATGTGCTTCCGGAAGATTTACCTGGACATCCTCCAGAACGAGAAGTTGAGTTTTCCATTGATTTAATTCCTGGATCAAGGCCTATATCGAAGACCCCATATAGAATGGCCACTATGGAATTAGTTGAACTAAAGAAACAAATGGAGGAATTGAGTAATAAGTGATTTATTCGCCCTTGTGTTTCTCCATGGGGAGACCCAGTCCTTATTGGTAAGAAGAAAGATGGATCTATGAGGTTGTGAGTTGACTACAGGGATATCAATGCTATAACAATAAAGAACAATTATCCCCTACCTCGCATTGATGATTTATTTGAGCAATTTCATGGAGATCAATACTTTTCAATGATTTACCTTTGATCTGGATACCATCGGTTCTGTGTGAAGAGGGAATACATTCCGAAGACAGCATTTTGAGTAAGGTACGAGCATTACGAGTTTACAGTAATGCCTTTTGGATTGACTAATTCACCCCACGTATTCATGAATCTAATGAATAGAGTTTTCAAGGAATATCTTGATGATTTTGTGGTGGTATTTACTGATGATATCTTGGTTTACTCCAAAAGCTATGAAGATCAGGGAAATAACTTGTGCATTATCTTGAAGACTCTTAGAAGTCATGATTTATAGGGGAAGTTTAGCAAGTGGGAATTATGGCTTCATGAGATTTCTTTTCTTGGACATTTTGTCTCTATGGATGGAATTTCCGTTGATCATTCTAAGACCCTGGAAATCCAGGAATGGACAGCACCGATGAGTATAAATGAGGTACGCAACATTATTTGTTTGGCTGGTAATTATCGACGTTTTGTCCAGAATTTTTCTCAATTGGCTAACCCATTAACGAAGCTCACATGTAAAGGGGTTAAATTTTTCTAAAAAAAAGAGTGTGAAGAATGTTTTGAAAAACTGAAAATAAGATTAGTCAACACTCCTATATTTAATCTACCATCAGGGAATGATGGGTTCGTTATTTATAGTGACGCATCAATGAAAGGACTTGGTTGTGTCCTTATGCAGAATGATTGGGTATTTTCATATGCATCACTACAACAAAAAATTCATGAGCAGAACTATCCTACTCATGATCTCGAGTTAGCTGATGTAATCTTTGCCTTGAAGATATGGAGACATTATCTCTATGGTGAAAAATGTGAGATATATACCGATCACAAGAGTTTGAAATATATTTTATCACAAAAAGAACTCAACATGAGGCAAAGGAGATGACTTGAACTACTCAAGGATTATGATTGCATGATACACTAACACCCAGGTAAGGAAAATAAGGTTGCTGATGCTTTGAGTAGAAATGATCATGGGTTTTTGAACATGATGAGAGTGGAAAGGGATCTTATTTTCATGGATATAGTAAAGATGGATATGGGAATCACTATGGATGGTGAAACATCAAAAAAAATTCAATTGGTTGCCAAACCATCTTTACTATAAAGGATAAAGTGTTCTCAGGCCGATGATGAAGATTTGAAAAGGAAGATTAATGCTGTGAATGATGGGCGATTGAGTGACTTTCTGTATGAAGATGAAATTTTGAAATTTGGGAGGAGACTTTGTGTTCTCGATATACCTGATTTAAAGAGGGAATTATTGGATGATTCTCGTAGTTCCAATTTCTCTATACACACTGGGAGCACCAAAATATATATAAATTTAAAGGGAAATTTTTGGTGGAACAACATGAAGAGGGAGATTGCTGATGTTGTGTCAAGCTGTATGGTTTGTGGACAAGTGAAAGCAGGAAGACAACTTCCTGCTTGAGTATTACAACCTCTTCCCATGCATTAGTGGAAATGGGATAATATTACGATGGATTTTGTCACGAGACTATGAAAGACTCCTAGAAAGAATAACACAATATGGTTCATTGTTGATCATCTCAAGAAGTCAGCACATTTTCATGCTATAAGGGTAGATCTACCACTTGAACGTCTAGAAAGAGTATATATTAATTATGTTGTGAGACGTCATGGAGTACCCCTGTCGATTGTCTCAGATTGTGATCCCCATTTTACATCAAGATTCTGGAAAAGTCTTCAGAAGTCCATGGATACTGAACTTCATTTGAGCACTTCTTACAACCCTCAAACAGATGGAAAATCATACAGAATTATTCAAACCTTAGAAGAGATGTTGAGATCATGCTCACATGACTTTCACGGAATGTGGGATCAATATTTACCTCTGGTAGAATTTTCCTATAACAATAGCTTCCATTAAAGTATTAAGATGGAACCATATGAAGCGTTATATGGAAAGAGATGTCGCACACCAACCTGTTGGGATGACGTTGGTGAAAGAAAACTTATAGGCCCAGAACTGGTGGAGGAAATGATGGAAAATGTGAATGTAATCCAAAACCACATCAATGCAGCTCAAAGTAGGCAGAAGAGCTATGCTGACAACCGTAGGAAGGATTTGGAATTTCAGGTAGGAGATCAAGTTTTCTTGAAGGTATCTCCATGGAAGGGAGTTATATGTTTTGGTAAGAAGGCAAAATTGAGTCCCAAGTACATCAGACCCTTCGAAATTCTAGAACAAATTGGGGCTATAGGTTACTGTTTTTCAAAGCCGCCAAGTCTCTCCAATGTTCATGATGTATTCCATGTATCACTGTTGAGAAAATACATGCCTGACCCAATGCATGTACACAACTATGAGTAATTAGAACTCGAACCTGATCTGTCTTATTTCGAAGAGCCCGTCAGGATTGTTGATACAAGAGAACAATTGCGGAGAAACCGGACGACTCGTCTGGTAAAATTTCTTTGGAGAAACCATAAGATGGAAGAGGAAACGGGGGAACCCGAGGAACATATGATGAAGAATCACCTGAGACTTTTTATACAGTGATATTATATGAAATTTCGAGGACTAATTTATTTGATGGAGGGGAGAATGTTACACACCAAGCTTCCACGGTTCACTTCTCTTTGAATAATACAGTAGTGTGTGTTGTACGCAACTTCGAGTTCTAACACACAAACCACAACCAATCAAAGTAGCTGTTATGAATATTAATACCTAATTTTTGAAATTTTATAAATTTTATCATTCCAAATAGTCTTCGTTTTTGTATTCGGAATATCAAAATAATCCTAAGTTGAGTTTTTGAAATTTTCTGCGAATTTCCAATTTTTTTTATGAATAGTGAAAAATACTTAAAAACATCATTTTTAATCAAAATAATTTATAGTGATAAATTATAATATTTGGTGGTTTTAATGTATAATTAGAATATATTTTTACCATTTTATCCAATTGTGTTCATTATAATTAATTTCACTTTGAAATTGGACATAAACAGTTTTCAATCTTTTGATATATATTGTTTCATAAAAACAGGCTATTTGTTATGATAGTGGAAATTAGTTATAAAATTATTTAATGCAACTTAAATGTTTTGGAATTTTTTTTAAAAAGAAATTATTTTTGAATTTGGAATATCAATTATATCTTAGGGTTAAATTTTGGCATTGTTCTGAAAAACATCAATTTTTGATGAATAGTGAAACCACTAAGTGATTGTTAAAAAACTGATTTTCATTGAAATGAAACATTACCACTTTTGTGATTTTATTTTCAAAAATAATACATACATGGTTTTCATTAGGAAGTATAATGTGGTTCAATGGGATAAAAATAATTTATGGTGAATAGTAACAATTAAGTTTAATTAATCGCGATTACAGATAATTAGTGAAATTTAAGGTAAAAATGCTATAATAAAAATATGAAAATACCCTTACACTTGTCCTACCCCTATTGGATGAGTCATGTCCGACCATAACAATACATGTGTCAACTTGGGGACCCCATGGAGCCACATTGGTAGGAAAATGACATTAAAAACTATTTATTTAATGTTAAAATAAAAATGTCACAAACATAAGTTGTTTTACTAAAAAAAAATTTAAATGGGGTTATACAAGTAATATTTTTTACTATAAATATTCATTAGAAATATAAAAATATTTTCTACATCATGGTAATTTTTTTATAATTTTTAGACATTAAATAAATTTAATATTTAATGACACCATGATGATGCAGCGATTACCTGATTAATTAACGATTCTAATAAAATGGAAGGATAATGTAAAATATAATAATTAAACTTGTCCAAAGCCTATTGGATGAGTATATTTGGAACCCTTATCACCTTATCCTAGAAATATATAAGTGTGGGACCTTTAAAATCTGAATCTCATTATATAATAAAGTAACATTTCATTACTTTCCTAGAGTTCCCCTCCTCTCCTCTTATAAAAGGGTCCCACCACTACCACATTATTCACAACATCAAAGCCTTTTGGCTCAGCCAAAATCTGCCCAAATACTCTCTAAAATTCCCTTTCTTACTCCTAGAAGCCTCACGTTGGGCAGAATTCTTCCCATGGAAGCCTTTGGCTCAAATCAAAAAAGAGTTTCCCGATTTTAAGGTAATGTCTTCTCTTATTTTATTTTGTTTTATTCTGCTTCTCCAACCCCTTAAACTCTTTTTATTCCGTTATTTTGTAACAAAACCAGTATCTTAAATATAATAGTATGTTTGTATGAGAATTATTTGATTTAATCCGATACACACTTTCATCTAATGGTTAATGAACATACTGTTTCTGTGGGTGGAAAAATACTGCCTCACGAAACGATGATTGTTCAATATTCTTTTAACACCTCTCATTGTCATCATTATGATGAAACTATTTTTATATATGATATATATTATGTTTTTTTCTCCTTATGATTCTGTATTATTCATTTATGTCATACCATTATGATTTCCATTATGGGTAAACGTGATAATTTCATTTTAGGAAGTGCGGTCTATAGCCACCTGAAAGTGATTTGAATCGTTAATTCCATATTTGGATTGTGTAAAGGATGGAGTAAATGGTATTATACATTATATTATAATTGAATTATATTATAAATTTATTTAATTATAATTTAATTCGATTAAATACGAAATAGAAATGAATGTAGCGTTCATGCGTACGTACGGCTTACCGTCTCCATGAACGGTGCATTTCATTTCTTACCTCTAAATGTTATGTAATATTATAAATGCATGTATAAACTGGATATATATGATATATATGATATCTACATTATTAATATAATTCTGGATATAATGGATTTTTTACCACATAAACAACTTGTAATTATAAGAAGATTATTTTTGACTTAAGTACCAAAGATCGACAAAACGACCGTTATTAACATAAATAATTACATAATGTTCATAACATGGTAATAAGTAATATATAAGGAATAATGAAATTGAAAAAGGTTCTTAAGAAAGTATAAATTAACTCTAATTTATTATTTAGGATATTAAAGAACGATTGAGTCATGTCGGAGACGTAGTAAGGGATCTTCTTAACCCAATTTCCATTCTTTGGGTTAATCTCGTACTTTCAAATTATGTCATGATGTTATTATATCCTATCTTGTATTTGTAATTTCATTATGTTTAATTATAGTGAATACACACAATATATCTATTTTATTTAAAAAATGATCTTTTTAAGGAACTTTGTCTCAATCTCCATTCATTGGGGCATATTTTGTTTTATACAAAAATTTCTTTTAAACGGTGTATAAACCCCTTTTACTTTTACATTTATTCAAAAGGAATATTTTTATACGAAGTGTTTTACTAAATGAAAAAAAAGGAATGTTTTTCATGTTGTACGTATGCGACGACAACGACTTCTATGCCGCCATGACCATTATTTGAGTTTCGGCTTCCTCTACAAGCCATAACCTTTTTTTTATTGAAATATAATTAGAAATTTTAAAATTTAATTTATTTTGGTATTGAAAATGGTTTTGAAAATGTTTTTATAATATCAATGTTTTGTATTGATATCATGTAATTTAAATGTGGAAATTTTATGTTCCATTTATTCAAGTTTTATGTGATACGATTATGTTATGGTTTATGATATGTTTAAACCTGTTAATATGAGGAATGCATTAGACTTAATATGTGAAGGGTGGGACCCTCTATAGCTCCTCGATGCATCAGTTGGTCTAATGAGACAAACTACTGTCTTGGTACGAGGCCTTGACAAAATCGTTTTTGTGGTCTTAGCACGAGGCCTTAGCTACGCTGTTATGATAGTCTGGCATTATGCATTCCATCATTATGAAAGTGGTTATTGATATTGCTTGTGATTATTAGACCAATAGAATATCTACGTGAATAAGTAAATGGCATTATTTCATTTTACTTTTTCCATATTATGTTGAAGATCAAGTTTAAAAGGATTTTGTTTTAGTTAAACATTGCCTTAAATGTTTATGTTTATTTATGAAATCTTCTTCTATATTGTTATCCTTACTGAGCATCTGAGCTCACCCCTTTCAATGTTTTAATTTTTTCCAGGATATGGAGAAGAATTTTAGGAATGACCTGCAGGGATAGTCTGAAGTGGATTTGAGTGTGGAAAATGGAGACTATGTTATTGTAGTTTTTCACTTTATGATGTAATGTAACATTTATGAATGTATCTAGTGTTTCCAAGGATACTAAACTAATTGTTTTTTTGATTCATGATCTTTTGTGATCATTCCAATGTTACGAAGTAATGCATCCACTCTGGGTAACTAGTGTCGGGGCGTTACACTATGTCATTCCATAAAATCAAAAGGAACTATGTATCGAAGTGATATCATACATTAATCCCAAAAATTCGACATAAATTCCATTGGATTGAACCAAAATAACACATGATCTCCCATTGTGAATTAAAATGGGCATTGATGATCATCAATATAATATTTTTCAGAACTCTGATTTACCTCCATCTGTTTCCTAATCAACTGATTCTTCTCTATTGTTTCATAGTGGAGGTTCATGTCAGCTAGTGGAGCCTCCAATGTTTCCACCAATCAAATAATAAGGATGAAAATAAAATTCCATAAATGGATCAATATGTATCGATTAAATATAGGAGTTGTTATATGATAACATCACTAATGGAATATTCTCTTCCCATGACCCACCTAAATCCATTATAGATTCTATAAGCATGTTCTAGAATATTCTCATCATCTGTTATCATTGGGCAATACTCTGAGGATGATATTCCATACTAATAGTCATCTATATCCTAGGGATATCTGTATATATTTCATGAAATGAGAGTTGAAATTTGGATATTTGTTTGATATGATAAAAATTGGAATGTCAAGACACTTTATAACATCTTACATATATATTTTTGATAGAACTTCCACCCTATGAGTTTCACTTATAGGAATTAAATTTCCAAACATCGTATGCTGATCCACTATCACCCCTATGGAATTTTGTTTTTAGTATTCCTCATGGGAAAGATTTAACAAAACTCATAGATATATGCTAACATTTCTACACTGGAATAATAAAATACTAAAACATACATGTAGGTCGCTGATGTTCAGCATAAACATGATGACAATTTAAGCATAAAAAACTCTTCCATCGTATATTACATGTTGAACCACCAATGTTGTTATTTTAATTCAATATAAATGATTTTTTTCTTTGATGAAGATCCTTATAGAATATTTGTAATCATGAATAACATATTCATGAAAATCCATACATACAACCATATAATTTTTAAATCACAACACTTAATTCCCATCCAGCCACTAGACCTCAAGTATCTACCCAATATTGCTATTTTACCTATATACATTACATTATTCATAATATTAATGTGCCTTATTTAAAATATTTTCCAAATTAGGAACAATATAAAAAGGTAAAAACTATAACATCACTTCAATTGACACATTTAACATGAATGTTGTCTTGGACTATATTACTCTATCACTTATCTGAATCATCTATTAAAAATTTAGAATATGACTTTTTTATAATTAATCTACAACCATAATTCATCTTACTCGTGTATACATTATGTTAATGATGAAAATTTCAAGATAAAACATCTATATTAATTTCCTCATATTTAAATATCATTTTGAAACAAAATCTGATTCATGGTCATTGGATCCATGAACGTATTAAAATTTTAAAATGAATAAATAATGAGGGTATGTGTTTAATAAATGAATGGATGTATCTGAATAGAAGTAATGTGTAGGTTAGTTATTCTCAGGATAACTCAACTATAATGATTCATAATAAAAAAACATGTTATTCGTTCATTAGAGCAGACCCCAACATTGATAATGAAGAATCACAATACAATATATACCCTTTTCCTGATTCTATAATAATCATGATTGGAAATGATGTTTGGAGATATTTTTTTCTCAAAAAAATATTTTGTAATAACCATCTAGCCCAAGAAATTTTTTATCAAAATTAAATTATTCAAATTTTTCAAGAGATAATAGCTTATATACTCTCTGAATCAACTAAATAAACCATTACAGAAACTAAATGGACCAGAATACATACCTCTAGTATTGAAAACTCACACAATTATAGTTCAAAATACAACTGATGGAGTCAAAATATTTCAATCATTGTCTCATGGTGTCTCTTATGGTTAGCCCATTTCATTGAAAACACCAATATTTCATCTACACAAACCACTACAAAAGAAACCACATATTTTTAAAATATCATATTCATTAATTATATAATTAGAGAGTTTTATTCATAATTTGAAAAGGAATTATAAAAGATTCAGATTTGATATATCAACATCTAAAATCTATAATAGTAATGTTTTCCTTATAAACTCATAATTAGTGATATCTTGATCGCATGTCAATTTTGGTGAACCACTTAAATGACATCATTTGATCAAACTATTGATTAATAAATTATATTGAATATCATTTCATTATAATAACATGGTTACTATTATGATAATACACACATATACTTATGGTTGAATCATCTTTATTCACGAACAAGCAAATTTCTCTACCCAAATATGTGCTAGATGATTGAAACTCTTTCATTCCAACTCTTCTTAATACACAATCAACATACATAATTTTATTGGTGCTATTTTGTAAGATATTAGTGACATTGGACTAGTTTTATGGGGATCAATCATAGACAACACGGCTATTATATATGGTATCCCTGAGAATTTTTTAATATAATTACTTAGAAACAGATCCACTTCCATTGAGAAAAATCAGTTTTCGATCCATTCCATCAATTTCAAATAAAAAGACACCAAATAGAAAGAAATTGTACCCACTAATCGTGGAAAAAATATTATTTCACTAGTTTTCAAATTCCTTTCTCCTATAATGTGATGCTTGACAACATACTCATTATCAAAACTGATAGTAATTATATTATAGTTTATTGATACTAGACCATTGTCAACCAATCTACACCCAAGATTACATCATATACATCTATGTCATATATAGATAGGTCCCATTTCAACTCCACACCCTCAACAGTTATAGAAGACGATTTACAACAAACGGATCAATATTCTCATTGACCAATAAGAGATTGAATATTATTCCGAGAAGGAATCACATCTAGATTGAAAATCATCAATGAAACAACACAAGAAGAAATAATGGTACGTTATGCACCAGTATTAAATTTAACATTCCTAAGGGTAGTATTCATAAAATCATACCTCTCACTGATGATTTTACATAAAAATCATCAACTATATCCTTCATAGATTCATAAAAACCTTGCATCGTTCCTCTGTTCACAATCATTTCATTTTGAGATTTTCCTTTCTTAAGATTCATGCTATAATTGGAAAATTTATGGCTAGCTATGATATAAAAATGAGTTTCGTTATCTTATATTTCCCCATCAAAGCATATAGGACATGAGATACCTAAGAAGTTTCTGTAGCTCCTCACCTCAAAGAACTATAAAAATAGCACTAAATAAGTCCAAAAAAGTTCAATTATGGTCTTCTCTTTATGGGGTTTTTCACTAACTTCAGGTCTGTAAGATAGCCATATTGGAAATATCCAACCATTCATGTGGGTCTAAGAGTAAAATCCACTAATCCTACAATTAGATTTTGATTCATGATCCCAATATAGACATTTTTGTACCTAATTTTATTTCTCCCAATATTAAAGTTCCCACTAATTTACTCCCCCCCATAGCACTGGATATGTCCCATTCAACCACTCTCATTATATTAACTTTCTCAATATAACCCACAATAATGAGAATAACTTTTGTTGAGTGAATATCCTATCATAGTACCGAATCAATAATGTGTTCCCTCAATTATGCACTAACATCGACACACTGAGAAATGTCAACTAAATTCATGAATTTAGCCAAATACAAAATGATATAGAGATTTTAGTTTTTTAGAGAGATTGTTGTGTTCTCTAAATCAAGAACATTTGAGGATATACTTGTTTGTTGATAAATTACCCAAAACTACTGATGAATGGGATTGGTTTAATATACCATCAATTCCTTAAATCCACCAATACTATGTAAGATCTACCATCATTTATTATTCCAACATTATATTCAACTACCTTCGTGTACAGATGAATTCGATGACAAGATTCTTCATATTTATCCACACATATACCTTTTTTGGTTTATAATTACCTCATATAATAGGTGTAATCTTTTTCTATAAGCGAAGGGAATGATCCACCTGACTTTTCTCATCCATCTGGAACCCTATTTCTACATCCTAAAATTCATGGATGATACTCTAAACTAGATCATGGTTCACTTTTTGGTTAGGTGAAACCAAATTCTCTACATCATCTTATGGTGGGTTTCTAAGATGCATGTCGAGTGTCATTATCAATATGAGACAAAAACTATATAAGTGTCCCTCTCTATAAATTGAATTATCTTAATTAAAAATTATATCACATTAACTATTTCGAAATTTCCTTCAAAAATATATATTTGTCATAATCCAATTTTTTTAAAAATATTTAATTGTAATTGAAAAATAAACTTTTTAGAAAATACCTTAATCAATATCTTTTCGAATTATATCATCTGAAGAAAAATTCAATGTTTTTCAAAGACAATTAATATTACATAAATAAATATATCATTACTCAATATAATATATTCACTCTTTATGTGAAGTCATTCTTCTACTACATGTCATTCTAATATCATTGGTTATCACCAAGATAATGATATTTCAATACTACATGTTTCTCGAAAACACGTATGTACTAAATTTCTTGTTATCCATATGTTCAACAATAAACTACCAGATACATAATTTTATTTTATATATTTCATGTCCTGATAATCCTACTCTTTTATAAAAACCAAACACAACTAATATACTAGAAATAAATTCAACTCGATGACTGAGTGAACCGATACCACATGTTCCATAGATAAAATACCATGGTTGATACCACTAGTCACAAATAGATTTTCTGACTAAAATAAATGATTCCAATAATCACATTTACCTCCTCCTCATTTTCTTGAGGTGGTGGGATAATGATACATGGCCTTTAGTGACATTCTAAAGGCACTATAATGTTGAAATAAATTCATAACTACTTAATTTCATGTGGGAGATGATTTTCTATTAAATTATAATACGACTAACTAACAATCCATAACCAATAAATCCACTATATGATGAAGGATACCAATGATATAAAAATTAACATTTAATTTTTCAAAATAATGTATACCCATGTTCCATAGCAGGCGTCTACAAATTCAAAGTACAATATTGAATAAAAACTGTCTAAAATCAATGATAATTGAAGAAAATATAAACTCTCATGCTCTAACAAGATCCAATTTCAATGCCCACTAAAAACATATATCTTGAAGTAGTGTGACATTTGGTAGAATAATTACGTTGTACGAGGTCTCAATAGTATACGTATTCAAAAGAACCAAAGTTCTAATGTAGGGGTGAGTACAAAATGACAACATGTTTTCTGTAATGACATCCCATGTAACTCCACTAGGATTAATAATATTGAAAATTTTATAATTTTTTTTATATTCTATTTTCAAAATATATTAAGAGTATATTTAAAAACCTTCTAATGTAAGATACTTTTCTCAAACAAAAGCACTTTTTATGGAAAATAACCGAAATATACTATAAAAAATTTAAAAAATTCTATTGTTGGAGAAACCATTTTGTTCCACATATCTACACCTCCACACATGTATTCTTCATTGTGAAACATCCATAATCATTTGTGGGTTTTCATTGATATATTAATTCATTATAAGGTAATTATATCCCACGTTCCAATACACTATTGGCACTGAGAACATTGTCATATTTCAACTGTGTCTTGTAAATGAAAAATTGAACACACATCAAGTATATCCAGAAACCATTCCTATACCAACATGGAAAAAAATTCAATTCCAACAACAGTTTAATAAAACAATAATTTAATTGAAATTAATTTTCCAAAAATAAAACCAGTATAAATTAAAAAACCATTATTTTAAAATTATTTATCATGTAGCATCTCAAAGTAATTCAAAAATTTCTCAAACAATCCCAAACCTTCATTAAATAAGGTTTCAAACATGAATTTCACTATAATTTTACAATGACATTAAATTAATTAGATTAATTTGAAAATAATACAATTTGTTCTATATAGAAGGGTCGAGAGGGAGGCCACTTACCCAGAGTGTTTTGGTGAAAATGATAAATATAATGTAAAAACAAAACCAATCCATCTTAAATCCGCTCATTTCCACCTTCAATCTCCTCCCATATAAACCAAAAATCCAAATATAATAATTTTAGTCATCCAAAACCATAGATGTACCTATAGAGGATGTAGAAATAAGAACCCAATAGAAAGGGGGAAGTATATATTTGAAAAACATATAGAATGATAACAAAATATCACATACCATGGGGATTTATATTATAAACCCCAAGGGAAACCTTCAGATCACGTCCAAATCAAATGGAGAACCTTCCTTGACCTTTTAGAAGGAAACATAAAATGTTATATACATTTTTGGTAATAAAAGGTGTGGGTTAGAGTATGAAACTCAAGAGGTTGTTAATTGAGTTCCTATAAAAATTTCTGTTAAAATGATTATTTAATATATTCCCCAAATTCAAAAAAACTACGAAATTTAATCCGGGTGGTGAATTTATAATAGTCTTATTGTTTGGACAAATTCTTAGACGATTAATTATCTCTTATTTGTAACAATATGAGATATTGATTACACATATAAAACTAATCTAATGAGAAATATTTATAAATACTTGAGGAGGCTAACTTGAAATGTGAAATTCATTTTTCTGAAATATTGCTAAAAATGAAAAATAAATTTGATAACAGAACATATATAATGAAAGAGGATCAGCCTCAAGATGAATATTAGCCATCTCCACTTGGTGATCTCCAGCCACCATGAAATGTATAGAGATAGTGGTTTTGATTCCCAATATGTATTGGGGTTTACACAATAGTACAAAAACTATCAATGTAACAAGTCCAATATCGTAGTTCTATGTGGGATCAAAATATATCCATGTCACATAAAACCTCTTCCACAGTTCTTATTGGGATAAAAAGTGTAAAAAGTTAGGTCATTGAGTATATCTACTATCCTCCAGTTCATTGTATGAGGCAATGTGTGTTTTAAAAAAAATTTCATCCAATGATTGGAAATTTAATAAAATGGTACAACATAGTGAAATAAGTATTATATTGAGTTTAGAAGGATCTCTTTGTTATAAAGTTTAACTCGAAACTATTTGATTAATTATAGTTGAAATTGTTGTCCTCATTTAGAAGTAGATAATAAAAACATAGTGTCATGAAGAACTCTATTCTGTCTTATAACAGGATTATATGTTTTTATCCTTAGGATTAGTTGGATACTACAGTGATGTTGAGACACTGATGAACAAAAATCCTTCAAACTACATCATGTAGAAATGATGAGTTCGTCGTGTGTTCATCCTGCTTGTGTGTTGCTCATGTGTTCATATTACCTTGTATACTCGTATCATCCAATGTGTATCATTCAATAGATTCTCATGTATATTTCATTCATCTTGTTTCCGTTTCTTTTATACTCATGATGCTTAAAAATGTACATGTTTTATGGAAGATATTTAACTCGTAATTATAAAATACTCATTTAAGATGAATTCAAATAACCATTAAAAAAATATGTGGAATTTGAAATCACAAAATATAACCATTAAAAGTAATATAATAAAATTGTAATTTAAAATTTATATTTCCTAGTTCCCTATAGGATCTCCTAATATTAGTGAATCATTCCATCCGTGTTTAATTCTGTCAGAAAATCAATACGTATGCGACTCATTGCGTTAGTGACTCATTTAAACTGATGTTGAGTCCCTGAATCATTAGCACAATGTGTTAGTAAGTACCTGTGTCGGTTGGTCCTAGATTTAATAGTTCTTTGATACAATAAATCCTTTAATTTATATGTCCTTTCATATGTGGGTCCTTGAATCGGTATGCCCATTTAACTATCATTAAGATAGTCGGTCCGTCAATGTGTTGATTTCACATTAAGTGATTCATCTATCATTAGGTAGTTATGCACTATCGGTGACATAGTTTAATTGTTAGTGGTAGTCTATCATACAAAAAAAGTACTTCTACATGGACTTATATACAAAATAATTATTTTTATAATGTGATAAACTTATATGTGATCATAGATAATCATAATTGCATATATTAAATCTCATATAAAAATAATTCAAATAATGAAACAAGAATAATTTGATTTGATGTGATTTGTGATTATTATATCCATTAATACACTATAGGGTGGCCACTAGTCACCTATGGGCTAAAAATTTCCGCCATTTTGTTGATAAAAAATCTTTTCAGTATTCAATATAATAATCTGATTATGAGTATAATAATTATACTTATCATCTCTCATTATTGATTAATTTTATCATTATAGATTAGGTTCAGGGGTAAAATAAAAACTAATGGTATAAAAGGAAAAAAAATAATAGAATCAATGACTAGTGCCTTATCATCCCATATTTAATCAGAGGTATGAAAAACAATTCATAATAGAGGTACAATGATTATAACAAACAATGATATTCCCTATAAATACCCTTTTTGGATTATCAAAAAGGTAAAGGGTATAAAATTAAAAAATCATCATTAATATGTAATCAATGAAATAAAAAGGATCAGAAAAAAATATATAGAACCCAAATAGATGAATGGAATGAACCTGGAATTCCATTAATAAATGGAGTATATTGTATTAAAAATATACAAGTAAATACAACCAAAGGAAACAAATCAGTCTTATCAAAGAGGTATCCACACTACTTTTTAGTGTTAAGAGATTTCGTACCTTATTTATTGGGACCAATAGATGGTCCAGAAGGTTGTGGATGAGAAATAATTGGGTTTGGAGGATTTTCAGAGGAGGTAGGATAAATCATTATGGAACATTAGTTACAAAGATGTGACTGTGTTGGGACAACAAAAGAGGTTGATTCTACTCTTGGATTAGTGGTTCAATCATACCGAATGCCTAACCAACTGACATGTGAGTTGGATGAACTGATCTTGTAAGCCCAAAAGGTGCAGCAATAATCACTAAAATCGCATCAAATTGAACATGATGTTATGGATTCAACTTTATTTCCCCAACCCCATTTACCGAGATCCGGTGTATTATTACATAACATTTTCACGATCACAAGAGATAATTTCTTAAAAGACTAATTATTTTAGTAGATTTGTACGTAATAGATACAAACATAAGTTTTACATTATATCATAAAAATCAACAATGTGTCCCCTTGGAACACACTCACATCACTTAACCTATCCATACTGGTCAAATATAATACATTTCTCCACATCCAGAAAAAAACATAAAAAGGGGTGAGCTTAGATGCTTAGTTAGGTTAACAATATAGAAGAAACTATCATAAATAAGAATAAATATTGGAAGAAATGTATAAGATAAAAAGAAAATACTTTTGAACAAAAATGTCATCATAATACGGAAATGATAAATAAAATAGTTTAATTTACATATTCTTAGGTATATTTTACTTTTCTATTAATCAAAAGTAATATCAATATATAATTTCATAATTAAGGAATGAAAAATGTCGGACATCATAACTACATAGTTAATGCCTCATGCCATGACTATAATTAGGTTTTTTTCAAGGCCCTGTGTCATCACATAAGTTTTTCCCAAGAGGCCTACCAATGCATCAATAAGCTATATAGGGCTCCACCCATCACTTAATAAGTCCAATACATTCCTCATATGACAATAATGAAACAAAATATAAACATTCTTTTTAAGACTAGAATACTAAAAGTCTATATTTTAACCACATTCCATGAATAGTATAAAAATATTCCATCCATAGTCAAACATAACATGGTCAGTACAATATGGAATATTTTATTATAATAAATCAACCTAAATAATTAATAAACAAAGATATTGACATAGATGACAATAATTAGTAAAACTATTTGAGAGAAATATCCACTTTTACTTAAAACCATTTAAATGCCTCACTATTTATCAAGAAGCCGTTGAAAATATATTTTTTAATCAATGTGTCTCATACCAAATTAAATATTTTAAAAGGAATTTTAACTTTAAAACATTCATTCATATATAAATAAATCCATATAACCATCTTTAAAACATGTACATTAATGAGAATTATTTAGAAGCAAAAATCTTTAAAACATTTAAAATGATATTTTATTTATAGTTCCTAAACAAATGAGAGACTCTTGAATAAAAATAATTGTGGTAATAAAAATATTATAATATCATGAGAATAAATGGATTCATGATATAATATGTCAATTTATAGTATATACACCATATAATTGTGAATTTTCACATAATAACAATGAAGTCTCAATGGAAAGTCAATTGATATGAAATCTCTTATAATGATTATATCAATAGGATAAGGATAAATCAATGACTTCGTTATGCATAAAAAAATATAAATTCACTATATATTATTAGACATTCTTTGTAAATCAATCAGATCACATTCAACCATATTCTTGTAAAAACAATACCATTGAAATGGATGTTTAACTAAATGAATGGAAATTGAGTTAAGATAACTATAATCTTGTTCATATAGTTGACATGAGAATTTATCAATGGAGTGAATATATGTATCAATGTTATATCAACACAAAGGGTAGTGTAAATTACTAAATAAGTAAAAAAATAGATATTTCACAAATAATATTGGAGAAAAGAAATCAATGAAATCTGTGTAATACCTAGTGAGTAGAAATTGAAATTAGAAATTCTCTTAATGATTTTGTAACATACTAAACATCCAACCCATGAATAAAGGTGTTTCCGACGCTTTCGCCGGGGCGCGCGCGCATCCGTCCGCGGGGGAGGGGGCCGCGCGGCTTTGTTGCCCCGCATTCCCGCTTTCCAAAGGCGGGCGGCATTCGTTCCTTGTTCAGGTACGTCTGCTCCTTGATCGAAACGGGATGATGGGATGTCGGTTCTTCCTCCTGTGGATTCCTCCTCAGAACTCGTCACCTAGTCCGGGTCTCCCTTATAGATTTAATACGTTGTTCGTGAATCTCATTCCCGGTGCCATATTGTCATGGACGCCGGTTAATTACACTACTTCCGTCAAGACTTTCCATAGGGTCTTGACATGGTAGCGACCTTCGGTCGGAGTAAACGGCAACATCAGGAATGTCGGGGCATCTCTGGGTGCGTGGACATTGGGGAACCTGTATTCTTCCTCATAAGAGGGCATCTCAAGGGTGCAGAACCCGAGGCGTACATCTGAGGTTTTCCTCAGCTTCCTGTGTTTAGCACAGGGTATGTTGCAAGATTAACGTCTAGCAGAGACGGTTACACCAAAGGCGTTCCATCCGAGGTTTTCCTCAGGCATCTCATGTTTTTCACGAGGTAGGCCGCGAGTTTAACGTCTTGCGGAGACGGAATGAGGGTGATCAGAACGTCCCATAGAGGCGGACCAGATTGGTATATCCCTATGAGGGAACACCTGGAAGGTTTACCAAGGCGATGGATCAGAACGCCCAATGCGGACGGATCCGAGGTGGTGCACTCCCTATAGGGGAAAAGGGAGATGAATCGGGGTGTACACAGAGGACAGCGACCCGGAGATATGATGGGGCTTACACATGTAAAGCGGCCCATGCGCCGCTAGGAGCAGTGAGGAGGTGGATGGCATGATCCCACCGGGATGTGGCGGCCCGGGTGAGAATCAGGATGGGTGATGGATGGATGAGTGAAGTGGAGGAGGATGAAATGGGACCATCGCAGGGGCGACGGTGAAGTTGGGCTTGAGCCTTGAAGAGGCTTCCTACGTATCCCCGTGGCAGGGAATCAAAGTCCGCGTAGTTCGGGATGGTTCCGGTAAACCGACGTGAATTGGGTGATGTGTGGGCTTGAACCTCGTGGAGGCTTCCTACGTACCATGCCTTAACACGGATCAAAGTCCCCGTAGTTCAAATGGGTGATGATCGCAATGGCTTACCAGTGGACCAGGATGGGACCCGACGTGAAATGACGGGTGGGTGTGTCGGTGAGCCGACGTGAAAGTGGACCTTGGTCCAATGGGTGGTGGGATTGAACCTCATGGAGGCTTCCTACGTACCATGCCTTAACACGGATCAAAGACCTCGTAGTTCGGAGAATACAGTTTAACGTCATGCGGGACGAAAGTGAACCCTGACGTGAATAAACGACGGGTGAGCTTGAACCTCGTGGAGGCTTCCTACGTACCATGCCTTGACATGGATCAAAGACTTCGTAGTTCAAGAGGTCACAACGGCTTACCGCTGGACTGGAATGGGACCCGACGTGAATGGGCGACGGGTGGGTATGTCGGTGAACCGACGTGAAAGTAGACCTTGGTCCACTATTGGTGGGTTTGAACCTCATAAAGGCGTCCTACGTACCATGCCTTGGCATGGATCAAAGACCTCGTAGTTCAGGTGGGTTTCGCCGGTAAACCGACGTGAAAGTAGACTTTGGTCCACTAATGGTGGGCCTGAACCTCATGGAGGCTTCCTACGTACCATGCCTTGACATGGATCAAAGACCTCGTAGTTCAGAAGAAAGTAGACCTTGGTCCACTGATGGTGGGCTTGAACCTCATGGAGGCTTCCTACGTACCATGCCTTGACATGGATCAAAGACCTCGTAGTTCAAATGAAAGTAGACCTTGGTCCACTGATGGTGGGCTTGAACCTCATAAAGGCGTCCTACGTACCATGCCTTGACATGGATCAAAGACCTCGTAGTTCAGAAGAAAGTAGACCTTGGTCCACTGATGGTGGGCTTGAACCTCATGGAGGCTTCCTACGTACCATGCCTTGACATGGATCAAAGACCTCGTAGTTCAAATGAAAGCAGACCTTGGTCCACTGATGGTGGGCTTGAACCTCATAAAGGCATCCTACGTACCATGCCTTGACATGGATCAAAGACCTCGTAGTTCAGAGGGGAGTCGCAACGGCTTACCGCTGGACCGGGGTGCAGTTTAACGTCATGCTGGACGGGGGTGAAACCCGACGTGAAAGACGGGTGGGCTTGAACCTCGTAGAGGCTTCCTACGTACCATGCCTTGACATGGATCAAAGACCTCGTAGTTCAAATGAAAGTAGACCATGGTCCACTGATGGTGGGCTTGAACCTCATAAAGGCGTCCTACGTACCATGCCTTGACATGGATCAAAGACCTCGTAGTTCAGATGAAAGTAGACCTTGGTCCACTGATGGTGGGCTTGAACCTCATAAAGGCGTCCTACGTACCATGCCTTGACATGGATCAAAGACCTCGTAGTTCAGATGAAAGTAGACCTTGGTCCACTGATGGTGGGCTTGAACCTCATAAAGGCGTCCTACGTACCATGCCTTGACATGGATCAAAGACCTCGTAGTTCAAATGGATTTGTTAGGGTCGGTGCTCACTCTATGCCCACGTGAGTCATGCTCGGTGTGAGAAACAAGAGGTTGCAAGGACCTGACGATCACGTCGCGAAGGGTGCGTCCGTGAGAAGCGAAGAGGGGCTTACGCGTTGAGCGGCCCATGGTGTTGGGACTTACTCCAGGATGGAGGCCCAGAACGGCTTACCGCTTAATTGGGTCACAACGGCTTACCGCTGGATGAGGATGTCAACGGCTTACCGCTGAATGGGGTCACAACGGCTTACCGCTGGATAGGATCACAACGGCTTAGCGCTGGATAGGGATCACAACGGCTTACCGCGGGATGAGGTCACAACGGCTTACCGCTGGATGGGGTCACAACGGCTTACCGCCGGATTGGGTCACAACGGCTTACCGCTGGATGGGGATGTCAACGGCTTACCACTGCATAGGATCACAACGGCTTACCGCTGGATGGGGATGTCAACGGCTTACCGCTGCATAGGATCACAACGGCATACCGCTGGATGGGGATGTCAACGGCTTACCGCTGCATAGGATCACAACGGCTTACCGCTGGATGGGGATGTCAACGGCTTACCGCTGCATAGGATCACAACGGCTTACCGCTGGATGGGGATGTCAACGACTTACCGCTGCATAGGATCACAACGGCTTACCGCTGGATGGGGATGTCAACGGCTTACCGCTGCATAGGATCACAACGGCTTACCGCTGGATGGGGATGTCAACGTCTTACCGCTGCATAGGATCACAACGGCTTACCGCTGGATGGGGATGTCAACGGCTAACCGCTGCATCGGATCACAACGGCTTACCGCTGGATGGGGATGTCAACGGCTTACCACTGCATAGGATCACAACGGCTTACCGCTGGATGGGGATGTCAACGGCTTACCGCTGCATAGGATCACAACGGCTTACCGCTGGATGGGGATGTCAACGGCTTACCACTGCATAGGATCACAACGGCTTACCGCTGGATGGGGATGTCAACGGCTTACCGCTGCATCGGATCACAACGGCTTACCGCTGGATAAGGATCACAACAGTGGATGGGGCTTACGCGAGGAAGCTGCCCGGGTGCCACTAAGGAGCGACACTGGTGAATGGGGCTTACGCAAGAAGCTGCCCGGGTGCCACTAAGGAGCGGCACTGGTGAATGGGGCTTACACTAGGAAGCTGCCCGGGTGTCATTAATGAGTGGCACTGGTGAATGGGGCTTACGCTAGGAAGCTGCCCGGGTGCCACTAAGGAGTGGCAATGGTGAATGGGGCTTACGCTAGGAAGCTGCCCGGGTGCCACTAAGGAGTGGCACTGGTGAATGGGGCTTACGCTAGGAAGCTGCCCGGGTACCGCTATGGAGCGGCACTGGTGAATGGGGCTTACGCTAGGAAGCTTCCCGGGTGCCGCTGAGGAGCAGCACTGGTGAATGGGGCTTACACTAGGAAGCTGCCCGGGTGCCACTATGGAGCGGCACTGGTGAATGGGGCTTACGCTAGGAAGCTGCCCGGGTGCCACTAAGGAGTGGCAATGGTGAATGGGGCTTACGCTAGGAAGCTGCCCGGGTGCCACTAAGGAACGACAATGGTGAATGGGGCTTACGCTAGGAAGCTTCCCGGGTGCCACTAAGGAGTGGCAATGGTGAATGGGGCTTACGCTAGGAAGCTTCCCGGGTGCCGCTAAGGAGTGGCACTGGTGAATGGGGCTTACGCTAGGAAGCTGCCCGGGTACCGCTATGGAGCGGCACTGGTGAATGGGGCTTACGCTAGGAAGCTGCCCGGGTGCCGCTAAGGAACGACAATGGTGAATGGGGCTTACGCTAGGAAGCTGCCCGGGTACCGCTATGGAGCGGCACTGGTGAATGGGGCTTACGCTAGGAAGCTGCCCGGGTGCCACTAAGGAGTGGCAATGGTGAATGGGGCTTACGCTAGGAAGCTGCCCGTAATGTCTTCCTCATGTCTGGCCATGAGGGAATCCCAACTCACTGGTGAATTGGGCATCCTATCATTTGTTAGATAGGGAGAATACTACAGTTTAGAGTCATGTAGGTAGGACTATTGTCATCTCATGATAAGAGAATGAGGCATCTCTCGTTAGAAGCGAGAGGCATCCTATCATTTGTTAGATAGGGAGTACTACAGTTTATAGTCATGTAGATAGGACTATTAGCATCTCATGATAAGAGAATGAGGCATCTCTCATTAGAAGTGAGAGGCATCCTGTGTTTGGAACATAGGGAGAATACTACAGTTTAGAGTCATGTAAGCAGGACTATTGGCATCTCATGCTAGGAGCATAAGGCATCTCTCGTATAGGGCAAGAGGCATCCTATGTTTCGAACATAGGGAGAATACTACAGTTTATAGTCTTGTAGGTAGGACTATTGGCATCTCATGCTAGGAGCATAAGGCATCTCTCGTATAGGGTGAGAGGCATCCTATGTTTGGCACATAAGGATTACTACAGTTTAGAGTCGTGTAGAAAGGACTGTTAGCATCTCATGCTAGGAGCATAAGGCATCTCTCGTATAGAGCAAGAGGCATCCTATCATTTGTTAGATAGGGAGTACTACAGTTTATAGTCATGTAGATAGGACTATTGGCATCTTATGCTAGGAGCATAAGGCATCTCTCGTATAGGGCAAGAGGCATCCTATCGTTTGTTAGATAGGGAGAATACTACATTTTAGAGTCATGTAGGTAGGACTATTAGGCAGAAGGTGCCTAGAAATGGTTGGTGTTGGGACTTACGCAAAGCATCCCTTTCTGGTTCAACCTGGCATAGGAGCCAGGTGATCGGGTTTGGAGGAGTTGCCTGAGGGATGGTTCGACTCAAGGTACTCGGGGAATTGATGATGAGAATCTCGACTCACGACATGGAATGAAACCAAGAGGTTATGTCAACTCAAGGTGTTTCATGGTGTGTGGAGGAGTATCTCGAATCATGGTGTTCCATAGGTGGAAGGTGGGAGCGCATAAGGGCGCAATGGAAAATCCCGGCATCCCGGCCCGAAAAGTTCGCGGTGCGACTCTCCATTTTTCATAGGTGGAAGCTGGGTATTTATAGGCAAGGGGCGCCGCGAAGCAGAACTTCCGCGCCGCCTCAGGAGCTTCGCGGCGCGCTCGCGAACGTCAAATGCGTTCGCGGAGCATCACCGCCTCTGGAGCTTTGCGGCGGCTCGCGAACGTCAAATGCGTTCGCGGAGCATCACCGCCTCTGGAGCTTCGCGAGGCCGCGATGGTCGGGGCGCTTCGCGGCGGGGCTTCGCGGGACCGCGCTGCACGGGTGCTTCGCATCGGTGCTTCGCATTAGTGCTTCGCGAGGGGTCTTCGCGGCGCATCGCAAACGTCAAACGGGTTCGCGGAGCCTCTCGCCTCATTGCTTCGCGGCGGCGCTCCGCGATCACGGAGGGGGGCTTCGCGGATGGGCTTCGCGAACCAGATTTCCAGCCCAACTTCAAACGTCCATAACTCATAATCCGTAACTCCGTTTGGGCCCTACGACCTACCAAATCGAAGCTTGCGAAATGGACTACAATCTTTGATCATGTATGGAAGCATTTGGAAAATTTTGGGGACGCGTTTTTTGGGGTCTACAAAAGCCACCCCTAAGAACGGGGTCCCACGAGGACGAGAAGGGCGAGGCGGACCGCGTTCTGAGGAAACGACTGAGGAAAACGCGTGCATTGGGGTCCATTATACCTCGATCGCATTGAGGATAAAATCAACTAAATCTCTAACCCTGTGTGAGCTATGCTCTGTGCAGGAAACAAGAGATAATAGGAGCTCTTATACGAGAGTGTAAACCGATGGAAGGTGCGGGGGGATCGACATGGGATGTCAATCGCCACTTGGGGGAATCCTAAAAGAGAGAGGGGTCATGGCTGGACAGTATGTCTCTCTGAACAGCAGACCTGCTTTTCCCACCCTGCTCTAGTGCACGAACGGGGTAACGCCAGGGGCGTTAGAATCAATCCAAACAGAGGGAAGTGGGAGGTGTGAATCACAATACCCAAAATCCGGAACACTATGGAGGCGGCGTGACAATAGAGGAAAACCGTTAGTCGTGGCGGTGAAACGGTATCCTTATTGCGTTGGCCTGAAATGGGGACAACAAATGAGCATCGACCGCTGACCATATTCGCAACGCGGGATTTTATCAATTTGTTGTCGATCAATATTTTGGGACGTTGGCCCAGGACAGTTGGCGGACCATAGGTCAGACATCCATACTGTTAGGGGGTCCTTTCAGACATGATCCGTCTTCCGGAACGTTGGCCCAGGACGGTAGGTGAGCCGATGCGGCATGAGACCAGGCCGTTAGGGGGTTCCTTCAGACATGAAAGAGGACGAGGGTCCGAATAAGGGGCACGCAAAGCGTGGAACATGGAGTGATGGTCTGTCCGAACAGAATCCATCACTTAGGTAGTTACACAACCGTGGTGGGAGTACGCCAGATGGGCGCATCGGCCTGATCACGGATCATTCTTTCTTCCAGACAGGGCCTCTGGCGAGGGGGCCTGTCGCTTCCCAATGGGATCATGGGGCATCCCGAACTTGTTCAGGGAAGAATTGCAGCTACATAGTTCTCCCCGGGGGGTCAGGCCAGAGGGCCAGAAATGGGGAGGAACATGATTTTGCGATTCATGGGGCTGAACCCTAGGCGAAATGCCCGGGCGTCTCTACGTATCCCACGTGATGATGGGAATCAAGCCGCACGTAGTTCTGGAAGCGCAGTTTAACGTCGTACTGGACGAGGAGCGGCCTAACCGTGTTGGTACACATCCGGCCAAAACTACTAAGCCCACGTGAGTCGTGCTCGGTGTGGGAAACAAGTAGTAGTGGTGGGAATTTTCCGACGCAGAGAGGGGCAGGTTGGGGCAAAGGGATACTCGGTGACTACCGGCCCAATGACACTAACACGATCATTCAGCGCATCTAGTTGCGCGAAGAGAAAGAGCCGAGTATGGTGGAGTTCCACTTGAACATGAGGGAGTGGAAATGTGTGAATCATGACGCTCGAGATTCGGATCACGATGGTGACGGCGTGGCGATGGAGGACTACTGCTGACCACATTCGCAACACAGCATCCTATCGCGTTAGCCTGAAATGGGGACAAACAAATGAGGGTCGACGGTTGACCATGTTCGAAACACGGGACCGTGTCACAAATGTTGTCAAATATCCGCAGGGACGTTGACCTGGAACGATTGTAGGGCCCTTAGGTCCAGCATTCATGGAGAGCCCTTAAGCTTAGTATCCACGTCGTCCGAGGGTCCTTTTGGATGTGGAAGAGGATGAGGATCCAAATAGTGAGCTCATGAAGCTTGGTCATGGGATGAGGGGAAGGTCCCTGTGAAAATCCCATGCTTCGGGCTTTTTGTCAAAACACATCTGAATACGTCAACGAAACGTATTAGAGAGAGGGAGAAGATTCCTTTACCTTGGGGAAATCTTAGTTTATGGTCATAGAATTCGGACCATGGATTGGAAAAAGGGATCAGGGGACGCATAACATCACAACCTGACGTGAATGAGCTCGAGTCGAGGGACCGAACACCAGGGTTAGGCTGGACCCGCGGGGAAGTACCCGGGCGCTCCTACGTATCTCATGAGGATGAGAATCAAGCCATACGTAGTTCTCGAAGGTGGAAGGGTAAGGTACCAGTGCCAGGGGAAAGGGGAAGTGCGGACGTGGCCCTTGCACTAAAAGAAGCGTAATTTGATGTATCTTGTTTGTTCTTTGAGGTGAATGGTTTTTTTTTGTGAAGCGACAGGCCTAGGACTGTAGGTCGTGATGTCGCCACAAGAATCAAGCCGTGATGGGCTTTGACAAAGGGCATGGCACGTGGCCAGTACCCAACGTGATGTCCTCTACAGCGAGGTCACCACAATGCGGTGCCGTTTTTCGTCGTGCGGCCAGGACGATAATGTCACAGTTTAGGGTCGTATGATAGGACCAAGCATGCATTTTATCGTCATGCAGCGCAGACGTAGCAGAGACGATGCTAGGCGGGAAATGTGCGTAGTGTTATAAAACACAATTGACAGAGACATGATCCCACATCAGATTGTACGCCATTTGGAGGGTGAAACCTTAGGCCGAGGGGCCTATACAGAGGGGAAACAGGGAGAGAGACTGGCTTTGTAACGACCCAATCTTTTTGAGTAGTATATTAACTTACTCTTATTGATTTAATAAGATGTTAATGGTTAATGCAGAAAGAGGAGTCGATGGCTTCATCCAGTAGACTCAACCCTTATGAAGCCCACTTATCAGAGCTTGGGAAGGAGGTAGCATCTATGGGATTTGCTTTGGACCAAGCCCAAGCCGAGCTCCAGCGTGTCAAGCGTGAACGAAAATGCTTGCAGGAGAAGTTCAAGTTAGTGGAGATTGCTACTAGGGCAATGTTATCTGAGACTCCCTCAGATTCTCTCACCATATCACACCTTACACTTAGGTCTTATGCCAGTGTTATAAGGGGCTATGTGATGAGACCCTAGTTTCCTTGTGTAATCCTCTCGGGTGAATAAATTGAGATTTCTTCCTTTAGTGATGTTTGTGAAATTTCAAATGCCTAGATAATTTTAGAAGGTATTTTATTGATGAATTTTGAAAAAGGGATATTTTAAAATATTTATGTAAACCCTAAATAACTAATGATGTGTAATGATTTTCAAAAAAAGGTCTTCTACAAAAGTGTTCATTAAGGAATTTGGAGTCTAATAAGATCAACTTAATTTTTGATGAATAGTAAATTATGAATAGTGATTTTACGCTTAGGATTAGTAATGTGACCAAATGGATTAGTAATTTTCACTTAAAGAAAGTTTTAATATAATTTAGACACCTTGGTTAAGTAATGTGATTCAATAAAATGGGTAAATAACGGTTTCATAAATTATTAATCAAGTATTAGTTTTTTCGGATGAATAGTGTTTTTTAATTAAAAATTTAATTAAAAATAATTAGAAAATTATTTTTATAAAAATGACTTTATTTTTGAACTCAGAGCATCGATATTATGTTAAGGTAATTTTTGGGGATTTTTCTGAAAAAAATGAATTTTCGATGAATAGTGTTTTCATTCAAAAATTAAATTAAAAATATTTAGAAAAATATTTTTATAAAATGGATTTCATTTTTGAAATCAGAGCATTGATATTTGGTTAAGGTGAAATTTTGGGATTATTCTGAGAAAGTTGAATTTTCAGTGAATAGTAAAAATACCGTTTTAGGGTTTCGATATGTTTAATGACATCATAATGATGTCATGATGATGTCATGAGATCTTTTGAGAGTTGTCCGGCCAAGGGTGATGAATAATTGTTTTGGGGGCCCCATGTGGCCTAACTCCATGATAAATTCCAAGGGAGATCACATGGGTTTGAGAAAAGCACATGTGAGGTGTCCTTTGGCCATTAATGCTTTGTCCCCTCACTTTCCCTATAAATACCCACCCTTTCCTCCCTTAGTTTTCACTTCCAACTCTCCCCCAACGAAGTTCTGGTCTTCTTACCTTCCAAGGAGTCCTCCCAAGGTGCCCCCAATCCCTCAAGGTCCAATCCTTTGAGTTTCAAGAGTCACATTTTAAGGTAAGGGATCCGACCCCTCTCTTTCTTTTCATGTAATCTCTTTTATGTCATTCCTATTATGCTCCTTGTTTTTATGTGAGAGGATGTTCTTTTATATTCCTCTTACTGCCCTTTCATGTTTATATGATGAGAGATCCCCTCTTACTCTCATCATTTCGTTTTATGAATGTTTAAGTGACGCCGTTAGGCTGCCGAATGTTTAAGTGATTCTTTCACCCTTCTCATTTTTCAAGTTCGATTTTCATGTCAAGTCTTTCAAGTTCCTTTTTATTATGTTGGGGTATGATCTCTATATCTATCATACTGATCTCTTATGATCATATGATGAGGGACCCTATTTGATCTTGTCAATTCTTTTTATTGAAGTTTAAGTGACGCCGTTAGGCTGCCAAATTTTCATAAGAGAAATCTAAATTTTGTCTTCCTTCCATGTTTTTCATTTCAAATGGTATGTCCTTCAAATTTCATTACCATGTCCATATATCCTTCTTATTCTGTCCCCTTACTGTTTTATGGATCATTATGAGTGGGTGACCCATGTCCCCTCTCTTTTCAATGTTTTCTAAAACCCCGAAACATAGCCGTTATGCTGCAGAATTTTCGTCTCAAAATGCCTCTCTCTTTTCTCAAAAATTATTTTATGTTATAAAGTGAATACTCAAAGCTCTTATTTCTACAAGGGTATTCACATATATATCAAAATGTTCCATTTTAAATTCTGGGATTTACATACATGAGACCCGCTTCCCTTTCCGTGGGTTTAAAGTGCCGTAAAGATCATGTCATTAAAGCAGTTTTTAAAATGTTATGATTATGAAATGAAACCCATTTATTTTATGCTATATGGGTTATTTATGAAATGTTTGATGATGATATATGTGGCTCACATGATAATAAAGGCAAATTTAAGGGTGCGCCCTGATAGCGCTCCAATGCATTGGGTAAAGACTTAATCTCTAGAGATGACCATTTTAACGACGCCTTGGTGAATAACCTTGGTAATTTTTAACGACACCTTGGGGATGGACCTTGGTGAAACGAAACGATTGTCAATATTAAATGTTGCAGCCACATCTTCAAGTTATGAAAAATGTTGTTTTTAATATGAAATGCCTCATGATTTATTTCTCATGCCTTAAAGTCCTTTTCATGTCCTTATTGAAGTATATCCAGTTCACATGTAAAATGTTCCTCTTGTTTCCCTTACTGGGCCTTCTGCTCACCCTTTCTTTTGATGTATGTCCCCAGGTTATGATATGCATAATGAACATAGGATGAACTAAAGGAGAAGCCTTTCAAGTGTTTAAGAAGAATGTTTTATGTTTTTTTTATGTATTTTGTTCCTGGTTTCCAAGACACTAGACCTTAAAGATCCTCAGTTATGTGTAATGTAATGAAAGTTTATGTTATAAAATGGCGGGATGCGATAGTTGGTATCAAAGGATGGTTTAGTTATTTGTGGAAATTAGGATATAAAAACTTTAGGAAGAACCCTATAGAAAAGTTTAAATATAGGAAAACTTCCTGGTATTTTGGTAAGTATTGAGTAAGTGGTTTATCAAACAAATACATCCCTGTCTGGATACGAGCAGGTAGAGGCGGCTCTGGCACAGATGTACATAGGGGTAAAACCCGAAAACACCGCATTGAGCTAGACTCGAACGGGAACTGGTGCACGATAACGGGCCTTGCTGCACTCTTGGTTACGACACTCCCGGGGGATATGTTTGGTTAATCACATGCTTTTTATGAATCATTATGAAGGAATTATAGAGAACTATTATTGTATAAGCACGAAGTCTTAGTTAAAAGATTCATAAATGAAATAAGTTTCTTACTAAGGTTTTATTCTTTTAGAAAATGGCGGGCAATAGGAGGAACCGTGCCGATGGTGACCGCAATGCACCATGTGCTGACGTCCCTCCGATGGAAGCCGGAATGGAAACATTCATGCGAATGATGAACCAACTGACTCAAGTTATGAGTAATAACTTGAATCAAGCTGAGAGGCCGACCTCACCACGAAGGGAACAACACTCTGTTGAGTCCTTCATGCGTCAACGACCGCCAACATTCAGTGGATCTACTGACCCGTTGGTTGCGGAACAATGGATAAGCTCCATTGAAAAGATCTTTTCTGTACTTCATTGTTCGGAACAAGAAAAGGTCACCCTTGCTGTTTACCGCCTGGAGGGAGAAGCTGATCAGTGGTGGTCACTAATCAAAAACACGAAGCCACGAGGAGAGATGGAAGCTATGGAGTGGGAAGAATTTCGGGGGATTTTCTTTAACAAGTATTTCCCTCGTTCCATGAGAACGAAAATGGAGAAAGAGTTTCTCGAGCTGAAGCAGAAGGAGAACGAATCTGTCGGAAGCTACGAGATGAACTTCACAAGGCTTTCCCGTTATACCTCAAGCTTTGTCATGGACCCTAATGGGAAGGTTGATAGATTCTTTGGCGGACTACGACCTCATCTACGGAAGAATCTAGCCAACAGGGACTATGATAGCTATGAAGAAATAGTTCTAAGTGCTATGAAAGTCGAGCTGGAGTTTGGTGAGACACAGTGGTCTCATAAGCCAAATGAAAAGAAGAGGTCGTTGGAGCCCAGTTTAGGGAAGTCTTTTGATCAGGGAAGAGGTGGAAAGCAAACGCAACTTACCACATGCAATAAATGTGGGAAGAATCATCTGGGGAACTGCTTGAGTGGAATTGGAAAGTGCTACAAGTGTGGAAGAGGAGGCCATATTGCTCGGAATTGTCATAGTGAGGTGAAGCCTCAGCTTCCCAACACTAACGACAGAGGAAAGATGGTTCTGGCCCTACCCGAAGTCACATGCTTCAAGTGTGGACAGCTTGGGCACTTTGCTAACCAATGTCCCAATCCGAGGGCGGTGGAGGGGAATCACCACCAACCTCAGCAGAGGCCAAGAGAGCAAGGTCGTGCTTTCGCTATCACAACAGCTGAAGTTGACGTCCCGAACGATGTGGTAGCATGTACTCTTGTTGTCCTCTCAAAACTAGCAAGTGCTTTATTTGATTCTGGTTCTACGCATTCCTTTATTTCTTCCAAGTTTGCAAAGAATATAGAATCAATCCCTGAATTGCTTGAGGTAGTGTTGTCAGTCAAGACTCCAAGTGGGATTATCCATGCATCAACAGTGTTTAGAGACTCTAGTGTTTACTTTGGTGAGCACAATCTTATCGCAAATCTAGTAGTCATTCCCATGATGGAATTCGACGTTATACTAGGGATGGACTGGCTCTCAAAGTATAATGCTAAGATCAAATGCAGAAGTAAGGAAATCTCAGTAGTCTTGAATGAACGACCTACAGTTATCTTCCGTGGAGAGATATCCCGAACTGATCCCTATCTAGAAGCACCTCCTATAGCTTTCTTTATGGAGTTAATCGGTGATGAGGAAGAAGGGAAAGGGAGCATACAAATTGAAGATGTTCTGATTGTTCAGGAATACATGGACGTATTTCCTGAGGAGTTACCTGGACCTCCCCCAGAAAGAGAGGTAGAGTTCTCCATTGAACTCGTACCTGGGTCTCAACCGATATCAAAGACTCCATATAGAATGGCAAATGTGGAGCTAGAGGAGCTAAAGAAACAACTCCAAGACTTGTTGGAGAAGGGGTTTATCCGACCGAGTGTGTCTCCTTGGGGAGCACCAGTTCTCTTTGTGAAGAAGAAGGATGGATCAATGCGGCTATGCATTGATTATAGAGAACTGAACGGGATCACAGTGAAGAACAGATACCCTCTTCCAAGAATTGATGATTTATTTGACCAACTTCGTGGGGCTCAATTCTTCTCTAAGATTGACCTTCGATCTGGTTATCATCAACTGAGGGTGAAGAAGGAAGATATTCCAAAGACTGCCTTCCGATCAAGATATGGGCATTATGAGTTTACTATTATGCCTTTCGGCTTGACTAATGCTCCTGCTATTTTCATGGATTTGATGAATAGAGTCTTTAAGGACTACCTTGATAACTTTGTGGTAGTTTTTATTGATGATATTTTGATATAATCAAAAAGTCGTGAGGAGCATGAAGATCATCTGAGGGTTGTTTTGAAAACTCTACGGAAGGAGAGGCTCTTTGGGAAGTTCAGCAAGTGTGAGTTTTGGTTACAACAAGTGGCTTTCTTGGGGCACATCGTAACCAATGAAGGAATCTCGGTTGACCCTGCAAAGACAATGGTTGTGGAGGAGTGGCCTCAACCCACAACAGTAACTGAGATTCGTAGTTTCCTTGGTTTAGCGGGATATTATAGGAGGTTTGTGAAAAACTTTTCACGGCTTTCTAATCCACTAACCAAGTTGACTCGAAAGGGGGTTAAGTTCATCTGGACAAAGGAATGCGAGGAAAGTTTCCAAGAGCTGAAAAAGAGATTGGTTACTGCACCGGTGTTAACACTACCATCTATCGGAGAAGGATTCGTTAGTTTTAGCGATGCATCTCTGAAAGGGCTTGGGTGCATCCTCATGCAAAATGACAAAGTAATTGCTTATGCATCTCGAAAGTTGAAGATTCATGAGCAGAATTATCCTACGCATGATCTAGAGCTGGCGGCAGTTGTTTTTGCTCTAAAGATATGGAGGCACTATCTTTATGGGGAGAAATGTGATATATACACCGACCACCAAAGTCTAAAGTATATTTTCACACAGAAAGAATTGAACATGAGACAAAGGAGATGGTTGGAGCTTATTAAATACTATGATTGTTCAATTCATTATCACCCTGGAAGAGAAAACAAAGTCGCAGATGCGTTAAGCAGGAAAGATCCTGTTGTTCTGGCAACAATGAGGATCCTGGGAGATCCCTTGATTAAAGATCTAGTAAAACTGGACATGGGAATTATAAGGAAAGGGACATCATCAACCCTATCCCAAATGATTTCTCAACCTTCATTACTAGAGAAGATCAAGAAGGCTCAAAAAGAAGATCCTTTGATGCAGGAGAAGTTTGAGGCTGTAAAGGATGGGAAGTTCCCTGATTTCAATATTGATCAAGAAGGTGTATTGAAATTTCGTACAAGACTATGTGTTCCATCTATTCCGGAGATAAAGAAAGAACTGATGGATGAAGCTCATAGCTCTACTTTCTCTATACATCCAGGAAGCACTAAGATGTATAGAGACCTTCGTGATCATTATTGGTGGGATAACATGAAGAGGGAGATTGCCGATTACACTACAAGGTGCCTGGTGTGTCAGCAAGTAAAGGCAGAAAGACAACTTCCTAAGGGGGTATTACAACCGCTACCCATACCAGTATGGAAGTGGGATAATATCACCATGGACTTTGTAACTGGTCTCCCAAAAACATCCAAAGGAAACAATGCGATATGGGTTATTGTAGACCGTCTCACCAAGACAGCCCATTTTATCTCTATTCGGGAAGATTTCTCTCTGGATCAGCTTGCCAAGATATACGTGAAGGAAGTGGTAAGGCTGCATGGGGTACCACTATCCATCGTATCTGATCGTGACCCAAGATTCACATCAAAATTCTGGAGAAGTCTTCAGCATGCTCTGAATACTGAATTGAATTTTAGTACGGCCTATCATCCTCAAACTGATGGCCAATCTGAAAGGACTATTCAGACACTCGAAGACATGTTGAGATTATGCTCAATGGAATTTAAAGGTGGATGGGATCAACACCTCCCATTAGTGGAGTTCTCCTATAACAACAGCTTCCATTCGAGTATTCAGATGGCACCCTATGAAGCTCTATATGGAAAGCGGTGTAGAACTCCTACTTGTTGGGATGAAACTGGTGAGAGGAAGCTTCTTGGGCCTGATCTCGTGCAAGAGATGACGGAACAGGTTCATGCCATCCAACAACACATAAAGGCTGCTCAGAGTCGGCAGAAGAGCTATGCTGACAATCGTCGAAGGGACTTGGAGTTTGGTGTTGGTGACAAAGTCTTCCTTCGAATTTCTCCATGGAAGAGAGTCATGCGGTTTGGGAAGAAAGGGAAGCTCAGCCCTAGGTACATTGGCCCCTATGAAATCCTTGATCGCATAGGAGCAGTGGCCTATCGTCTAGCACTTCCACCGAACCTAGCTCAAGTTCACGATGTCTTCCATGTATCTCTCTTGAGGAAGTACATACCCGACCCTTCGCATGTACTGAACCCAGAGGTGGTACAACTTGAACATGACCTCTCTTATGAAGAGCAGCCAGTGGAGATCTTGGACCGTAGAGACAAGGTCCTACGAAACAAGACTACCCACCTTGTGAAAGTGTTGTGGAGGAATCATAAATATGAAGAAGCGACTTGGGAGCCTGAGGAAACGATGAAGCAAAAGTACCCTCACCTTTTCGACTAGGCCTCAAGTATAAATTTCGGGGACGAAATTTCTTAAGGGGGGAAGAATGTAACGACCCAATCTTTTTGAGTAGTATATTAACTTACTCTTATTGATTTAATAAGATGTTAATGGTTAATGCAGAAAGAGGAGTCGATGGCTTCATCCAGTAGACTCAACCCTTATGAAGCCCACTTATCAGAGCTTGGGAAGGAGGTAGCATCTATGGGCTTTGCTTTGGACCAAGCCCAAGCCGAGCTCCAGCGTGTCAAGCTTGAACGAAAACGCTTGCAAGAGAAGTTCAAGTTAGTGGAGATTGCTACTAGGGCAATGTTATCTGAG
The DNA here is from genome assembly GCA_963277665.1 of Viscum album. Classification (NCBI taxonomy): domain Eukaryota; kingdom Viridiplantae; phylum Streptophyta; class Magnoliopsida; order Santalales; family Viscaceae; genus Viscum; species Viscum album. Next base: position 1,778,631,699 of record OY728121.1, on the reverse strand, counting down.
ACTCCCTCAGATTCTCTCACCATATCACACCTTACACTTAGGTCTTATGCCAGTGTTATAAGGGGCTATGTGATGAGACCCTAGTTTCCTTGTGTAATCCTCTCGGGTGAATAAATTGAGGTTTCTTCCTTTAGTGATGTTTGTGAAATTTCAAATGCCTAGATAATTTTAGAAGGTATTTTATTGATGAATTTTGAAAAAGGGATATTTTAAAATATTTATGTAAACCCTAAATAACTAATGATGTGTAATTATTTTCAAAAAAAGGTCTTCTACAAAAGTGTTCATTAAGGAATTTGGAGTCTAATAAGATCAACTTAATTTTTGATGAATAGTAAATTTTGAATAGTGATTTTACGCTTAGGATTAGTAATGTGACCAAATGGATTAGTAATTTTCACTTAAAGAAAGTTTTAATATAATTTAGACACCTTGGTTAAGTAATGTGATTCAATAAAATGGGTAAATAACGGTTTCATAAATTATTAATCAAGTATTAGTTTTTTCGGATGAATAGTGTTTTTTAATTAAAAATTTAATTAAAAATAATTAGAAAATTATTTTTATAAAAATGACTTTATTTTTGAACTCAGAGCATCGATATTATGTTAAGGTAATTTTTGGGGATTTTTCTGAAAAAAATGAATTTTCGATGAATAGTGTTTTTATTCAAAAATTAAATTAAAAATATTTAGAAAAATATTTTTATAAAATGGATTTCATTTTTGAAATCAGAGCATTGATATTTGGTTAAGGTGAAATTTTGGGATTATTCTGAGAAAGTTGAATTTTCAGTGAATAGTAAAAATACCGTTTTAGGGTTTCGATATGTTTAATGACATCATAATGATGTCATGATGATGTCATGAGATCTTTTGAGGGTTGTCCGGCCAAGGGTGATGAATAATTGTTTTGGGGGCCCCATGTGGCCTAACTCCATGATAAATTCCAAGGGAGATCACATGGGTTTGAGAAAAGCACATGTGAGGTGTCCTTTGGCCATTAATGCTTTGTCCCCTCACTTTCCCTATAAATACCCACCCTTTCCTCCCTTAGTTTTCACTTCCAACTCTCCCCCAACGAAGTTCTGGTCTTCTTACCTTCCAAGGAGTCCTCCCAAGGTGCCCCCAATCCCTCAAGGTCCAATCCTTTGAGTTTCAAGAGTCACATTTTAAGGTAAGGGATCCGACCCCTTTCTTTCTTTTCATGTAATCTCTTTTATGTCATTCCTATTATGCTCCTTGTTTTTATGTGAGAGGATGTTCTTTTATATTCCTCTTACTGCCCTTTCATGTTTATATGATGAGAGATCCCCTCTTACTCTCATCATTTCGTTTTATGAATGTTTAAGTGACGTCGTTAGGCTGCCGAATGTTTAAGTGATTCTTTCACCCTTCTCATTTTTCAAGTTCGATTTTCATGTCAAGTCTTTCAAGTTCATTTTTATTATGTTGGGGTATGATCTCTATATCTATCATACTGATCTCTTATGATCATATGATGAGGGACCCTATTTGATCTTGTCAATTCTTTTTATTGAAGTTTAAGTGACGCCGTTAGGCTGCCGAATTTTCATAAGAGAAATCTAAATTTTGTCTTCCTTCCATGTTTTTCATTTCAAATGGTATGTCCTTCAAATTTCATTACCATGTCCATATATCCTTCTTATTCTGTCCCCTTACTGTTTTATGGATCATTATGAGTGGGTGACCCATGTCCCCTCTCTTTTCAATGTTTTCTAAAACCCCGAAACATAGCCGTTATGCTGCAGAATTTTCGTCTCAAAATGCCTCTCTCTTTTCTCAAAAATTATTTTATGTTATAAAGTGAATACTCAAAGCTCTTATTTCTACAAGGGTATTCACATATATATCAAAATGTTCCATTTTAAATTCTGGGATTTACATACATGAGACCCGCTTCCCTTTCCGTGGGTTTAAAGTGCCGTAAAGATCATGTCATTAAAGCAATTTTTAAAATGTTATGATTATGAAATGAAACCCATTTATTTTATGCTATATGGGTTATTTATGAAATGTTTGATGATGATATATGTGGCTCACATGATAATAAAGGCACATTTAAGGGTGCGCCCTGATAGCGCTCCAATGCATTGGGTAAAGACTTAATCTCTAGAGATGACCATTTTAACGACGCCTTGGTGAATAACCTTGGTAATTTTTAACGACACCTTGGGGATGGACCTTGGTGAAACGAAACGATTGTCAATATTAAATGTTGCAGCCACATCTTCAAGTTATGAAAAATGTTGTTTTTAATATGAAATGCCTCATGATTTATTTCTCATGCCTTAAAGTCCTTTTCATGTCCTTATTGAAGTATATCCAGTTCACATGTAAAATGTTCCTCTTGTTTCCCTTACTGGGCCTTCTGCTCACCCTTTCTTTTGATGTATGTCCCCAGGTTATGATATGCATACTGAACATAGGATTAACTAAAGGAGAAGCCTTTCAAGTGTTTAAGAAGAATGTTTTATGTTTTTTTTATGTATTTTGTTCCTGGTTTCCAAGACACTAGACCTAAAAGATCCTCAGTTATGTGTAATGTAATGAAAGTTTATGTTATAAAATGGCGGGATGCGATAGGCTTCCTGAATGGGTTGTACCCGGAGACAGGGCGTCTGGGCGGTCCTATGTGTCCCATGAGGATGGGAATTTGAACGTAGTCCCGAATGGGTCTTAGTTTATGGTCTTAGAGCTCGGACCATGGGAGCCCCAAAGGGCGCCAGATTGCAGCTTTGTCCCCCTAACATGCAAAGGTTCACTGAGGGATAGCGCCAAAAGTGTCGAGATTCCACCTGGACATGATGGGGTGGAAAATGATGTGAATCATGCAACCAACATTCAAGGACTGAAGGGGCTGGCGTGACGATAGAGGATTACTGCTGACCATGTTCGAAACACAGCATCCTGTCGCATTAGCCTGAAATGAGGACTAACAAAATGAGCATCGACCGCTGACCATATTCGCAACGCGGGATTTTATCGATTTGTTGTCCGTAACCCTGGAGGGTGTTGGCCCGTATCGGTAGGAGAGCCCTTGCGCGTAGTATCCAGGCCGTTCTTGGGGGTCCCTCTGGGTGTGAAAGATGATGGAAGTCCGAATAGAGGGGAACACGAAGCTTGACAAGTGGAAGGAACTTGACCAAGTTGAATCTGACACTCTTGGTCCTAGACCAGAGTACTCTCAACACATGGGTGAACCACTACAGGGAGCCAAGGGACTCAACCGTGAGGGTGATCGGGAGATGGCAGATTCCCAGGGGAAGGGGGGCATGATGCCCACAACCTTGTATCATACCTACGCACCCCCCTGCTGGAGAGGGATGGACCAAGTGGCCTAGGTGACCGGGAAATCAGGAGATCTCCCCGAGGTGGGGCTGGACCCGAATCTTAGACATTCAGGTGGTCCTACGTATCCCATTAGGATGGGAATCAAGCCACACGTAGTTCTGAAAGGGTGCCTTTTAATGTCATGCAGGACAGGGGATAGGAGGACTGAACCTCAGAATGGGGGCGTGCGTGGTGCAGTTGTTGCGTACTTGACGTGAATGAGGACGTAGTCCTACACTGCGCCACGCAGTCCTGTGATCAGGGTCCTGAAGGCAGGATTAGAGGGGTAAATTTGCTGAACTCAAGCTGGGTTCGGAGACAAGGGGTCTTGAACGTAGTTCCAAATGAGAGTCTTAGTTTATGGTCTTAGAGCTCGGACCATGGGTGGTGACAACTCCCGAGCAAGCACAGAGGTCAACCCAATCCCTAATCCCACGTGAGATAAACTCGGTGTGGGAAACAAGGGGGGGATCCTTATCGCAATACTTGGGGCATCCATTAAAGGGGAGTCAGCAGAGAGTTCCGAAGGACACCTTTGATGTAGCTTGTTCCTCAAATGCGCAGACATGCACGGAGGAAAAGTACCAAGAATCTCGAGACTCTACTTGGACACGATGAAGTGATGAAGGGTGTGAATTGTGTACCCGGCATTTGGGCTTAACGGGTTGGCGTGGAGACAGAGGAAAACTGTTATCCATGAAGGAAACACAGCGTCTGTATCGCGTTAGCCTGAGGTGGGAACAACAAACGAGCATCGACCGCTGACCATATTCGCAACACGGGATTTTATCGATTTGTCGTCCGAAACCCTGGGGGGCGTTGGCCCGTATCGGTAGGAGAGCCCTTGGGCTTTGTATCCAGGCCGTTCTTGGGGGTCCCTCCGGGTGTGAAAGATGGTGAAAGCCCTGATGCGGGGATACGCAAAGCCTGGAATGCGGGTGCGGACGTGTCCGAGTAAAGCTTGGCATTCCAGGTAATGAACCAGAGTACTCTTAAGCACATTGGAGAACCGCCGAAAAAAGAGGGATCGACGAAACAAATCAGCAGGGGGTGGGAGCATGGCATGGTCATCACGAGATCGTCGTGAATGAGGACATAATTCCACACCGCACCATATGATACCCTCATGGAGGAAGGATAGGCCAGGGGGCCAAGATGGGATGAGGATTCCCGAGGAATGGGGCTGGACCCGGATCTTGGACATCCAGGTGGTCCTACGTATCCCATCAGGATGGGAATCAAGCAACACGTAGTTCTTGAAATATAGTTTAACGTCATACCAGACGAGGAGGGGAATAACATATCCCTAAGCAAGGTGGACAGTATGGCGAAAAACCGACTTGAGGACATAGCCCTACGCCATGTCGTACAATCCTATAAGATAGGTCCTGGGCCGCGGCCTGGAAAGGCCGAGGGGCCTGGGGCTGAGCCTCGGAAGGGGAGTCATACTACATGGTACATGATCCCGACGTGAATGAGGACGTAGTCCCACACCACACCGTACACTCGGGGTGAGGAATCCTGGCCTGTGGGCCCGATCACTAGCACCACCTGGGGGAAGTTTGTCACCTAAGGATGGGGCAGAATGAATCACTGTTGACCATATTCGAAACACAGCGTTCCTATGGTGACCCGTATGGGGGCAACAAGTGAGCGTCGACCGCTGACCAAATTCGCAATGCGGGACTTGCATCGATTTGTTGCTTGAGAAACCCTCGAGGGCGTTGGCCCGTATCGGTAGGAGAGCCCTTGGGCTTTGTATCCAGACCGTTCTTGGGTGCCCCTCCGGGCGTGAATCCATCCACGAAAGGGGCAAACACCTCCAGGGGGAATGTGCATCCGGGTCGAGGCTTGCTCGACGTGGGTCGGGGAAAAAGTGCGCACCCTGCCATGTCTTGACCTGAGGGGAAGATTTTGGCTTTTGGGCTGGGCCGACGGACGAAATGTCCGGGCGTTCCTACGTATCTCATAAGGATGAGAATCAAGCCATACGTAGTTCTTGACATGCAGTTTAACGTCATGCGGGACGAGGGGCATCTCATTCGGGGATGTGTGCGACATGGTACATGATCCCAACGTGAGAACATAGTCCTACACTGTACCGTACGATCCCGTAAGAGGGTAAGTCGGAGAGAAACGAGGGGGCCTGGGGCCAGACCTCGGTGGAGACGGGGCCAGGGGCCCAAAGGGGCCGAGGGGACTGAGGCTGAGCCTCGGTCAGGAAGACCTGACTGACTTGCAGTTTAACGTCTTGCAGTGAGGACAGAGATACAGTTTAAGGTCATGCGGGACCAAGTCGCAGTTTAGGGTCGTGCAGGACCAATGCAGTTTAATGTCGTGCAGGACGATAATGTGCAGTTTTACGTCATGACGGACGAAGATGAACAGTTTTACGTCATGCAGGACGATAATGATCAGTTTTACGTCATGACGGACGAAGATGAACAATTTTACGTCATGCAGGACGATGATGCAGTTTAAAGTCTTGCAGGACGATAATGATCAGTTTTACGTCATGACGGACAAAGATGAACAGTTTTACGTCATGCATGACGATGATGCAGTTTAATGTCATGCAGGACGATGATGCAGTTTAATGTCGTGCAGGACGATAATGATCAGTTTTACGTCATGACGGACGAAGATGAACAGTTTTACGTCATGCAGGACGATGATGCAGTTTAAAGTCTTGCAGGACGATAATGATCAGTTTTACGTCATGACGGACGAAGATGAACAGTTTTACGTCATGCAGGACGATGATGCAGTTTAATGACATGCAGGACGATAATGATCAGTTTTACGTCATGACGGACGAAGATGAGCAGTTTTACGTCATGCTGGACGATGATGAACAGTTTTACGTCATGACGGACGAAGATGAGCAGTTTTACGTCATGCAGGACGATGATGCAGTTTAATGTCGTGCAGGACGATAATGATCAGTTTAACGTCATGACGGACGAAGATGAGCAATTTTACGTCATGCAGGACGATGATGCAGTTTAATGTCATGCAGGACGATGATGCAGTTTAAAGTCTTGCAGGACGATAATGATCAGTTTTACGTCATGACGGACGAAGATGAACAGTTTTACGTCATGCAGGACGATGATGCAGTTTAATGTCATGCAGGACGATGATGCAGTTTAATGTCGTGCAGGACGATAATGATCAGTTTTACGTCATGACGGACGAAGATGAACAGTTTTACGTCATGCAGGACGATGATGCAGTTTAATGTCATGCAGGACGATAATGATCAGTTTTACGTCATGACGGACGAAGATGAGCAGTTTTACGTCATGCAGGACGATGATGAACAGTTTTACGTCATGACGGACGATGATGAGCAGTTTTACGTCATGCAGGACGATGATGCAGTTTAATGTCGTGCAGGACGATAATGATCAGTTTAACGTCATGACGGACGAAGATGAGCAGTTTTACGTCATGCAGGACGATGATGCAGTTTAATGTCATGCAGGACGATGATGCAGTTTAAAGTCTTGCAGGACGATAATGATCAGTTTTACGTCATGACGGACGAAGATGAACAATTTTACGTCATGCAGGACGATGATGCAGTTTAATGTCATGCAGGACGATAATGATCAGTTTTACGTCATGACGGACGAAGATGAGCAGTTTTACGTCATGCAGGACGATGATGAACAGTTTTACGTCATGACGGACGATGATGAGAAGTTTTACGTCATGCAGGACGATGATGCAGTTTAATGTCGTGCAAGACGATAATGATCAGTTTAACGTCATGACGGACGAAGATGAGCAGTTTTACGTCATGCAGGACGATGATGCAGTTTAATGTCATGCAGGACGATGATGCAGTTTAAAGTCTTGCAGGACGATAATGATCAGTTTTACGTCATGACGGACGAAGATGAACAGTTTTACGTCATGCAGGACGATGATGCAGTTTAATGTCATGCAGGACGATGATGCAGTTTAATGTCGTGCAGGACGATAATGATCAGTTTTACGTCGTGACGGACGAAGATGAACAGTTTTACGTCATGCAGGACGATGATGCAGTTTAAAGTCTTGCAGGACGATAATGATCAGTTTTACGTCATGATGGACGAAGATGAACAGTTTTACGTCATGCAGGACGATGATGCAGTTTAATGTCATGCAGGACGATAATGATCAGTTTTACGTCATGACGGACGAAGATGAGCAGTTTTACGTCATGCAGGACGATGATGAACAGTTTTACGTCATGACGGACGATGATGAGAAGTTTTACGTCATGCAGGACGATGATGCAGTTTAATGTCGTGCAAGACGATAATGATCAGTTTAACGTCATGACGGACGAAGATGAGCAGTTTTACGTCATGCAGGACGATGATGCAGTTTAATGTCATGCAGGACGATGATGCAGTTTAAAGTCGTGCAACTAGGACATGGTTGTTACGCAGTTTAACGTCATGCAACTGGGACGGTAAACCACACGAATTGTGTCAGTAGAGGAATGGTCATCTCTACTCCATTCTAGTTGTTCGAGATGAGGGGGGATTTATATGAGGGGAATTCCATAAAATCGCCTGATCATGAAGATCCTTCCACAAGCTGGTTTCAAGGCCATAGGGAGGACATCAGTGGTTGATGCAACGTGGTAGTTGGGATGACACAGAATGTCGCAAGGGTTGTAGGGATGACTACATTACCTCGACCTATAGTGGAGAAGAAGCCAGGAGCGTCGGTACGACGGGGCGAAGGAGCCCAGAAGGCGTGGAAGCCTGGACGTCGGCTTGACGGTGGCGGCATGAGAAGCACCTCCATAGTTTCCGGTGAAAATAGAGTTGGGGTCGACAAAGTGCCGATAGAGTTGGGGAATGATTCCCCCTCCGCGGCCTCATGAGATGGCAGAGTCGGCGAGGAGCCGATGGAGACGGGTGGCGGAGCCACCTGCGCGGCCTCTTGAGGCGGCGGAGTCGGCGAGGAGCTGATGGAGTCGGGTGGCGGAGCCACCTGCACGGCCTCTTGAGGCGGCGGAGTCGGCGAGGAGCCGATGGAGTCGGGTGGCGGAGCCACCTGCGCGGCCTCTTGAGGCGGCGGAGTCGGCGAGGAGCCGATGAAGTCGGGTGGCGGAGCCACCTGCGCGGCCTCTTGAGGCGGCGGAGTCGGCCAGGAGCCGATGCAGTCGGGTGGCGGAGCCACCTGCGCGGCCTCTTGAGGCGGCGGAGTCGGCGAGGAGCCGATGGAGTCGGGTGGCGGAGCCACCTGCGTGGCCTCTTGAGGCGGCGGAGTCGGCGAGGAGCCGATGGAGTCGGGTGGCGGAGCCACCTGCGCGGCCTCTTGAGGCGGCGGAGTCGGCGAGGAGCCGATGGAGTCGGGTGGCGGAGCCACCTGCGTGGCCTCTTGAGGCGGCGGAGTCGGCGAGGAGCCGATGAAGTCGGGTGGCGGAGCCACCTGCGCGGCCTCTTGAGGCGGCGGAGTCGGCGAGGAGCCGATGGAGTCGGGTCTTCAAACACCGAATGTTACTCATCCTCTCACATATAATGGAGAGGGAATTCACATGGATGATGCCTCTAGTTTCCCAACACATTTGGTGTACTCGCTATTGAAGGAGAAGAGTTTCACGTCGGGTTCACCATTTCTGTTTCCGACGCTTTCGTCGGGGCGCGCGCGCATCCGTCCGCGGGGGAGGGGGCCGCGCGGCTTTGTTGCCCCGCATTCCCGCTTTCCAAAGGCGGGTGGCATTCGTTCCTTGTTCAGGTACGTCTGCTCCTTGATCGAAACGGGATGATGGGATGTCGGTTCTTCCTCCTGTGGATTCCTCCTCAGAACTCGTCACCTAGTCCGGGTCTCCCTTATAGATTTAATACGTTGTTCGTGAATCTCATTCCCGGTTCCATATTGTCATGGACGCCGGTTAATTACAGTACTTCCGTCAAGACTTTCCATAGGGTCTTGACATGGTAGCGACCTTCGGTCGGAGTAAACGGCAACATCAGGAATGTCGGGGCATCTCTGGGTGCGTGGACATTGGGGAACCTGTATTCTTCCTCATAAGAGGGCATCTCAAGGGTGCAGAACCCGAGGCGTACATCTGAGGTTTTCCTCAGCTTCCTGTGTTTAGCACAGGGTATGTTGCAAGATTAACGTCTAGCAGAGACGGTTACACCAAAGGTGTTCCATCCGAGGTTTTCCTCAGGCATCTCATGTTTATCACGAGGTAGGCCGCGAGTTTAACGTCTTGCGGAGACGGAATGAGGGTGATCAGAACGTCACATAGAGACGGACCAGATTGGTATATCCCTATGAGGGAACACCTGGAAGGTTTACCAAGGAGATGGATCAGAACGCCCAATGCGGACGGATCCGAGGTGGTGCACTCCCTATAGGGGAAAAGGGAGATGAATCGGGGTGTACACAGAGGACAGCGACCCGAAGATATGATGGGGCTTACACATGGAAAGCGGCCCATGCGCCGCTAGGAGCAGCGAGGAGGTGGATGGCATGATCCCACCGGGATGTGGCGGCCCGGGTGAGAATCAGGATGGGTGATGGATGGATGAGTGAAGTGGAGGAGGATGAAATGGGACCATCGCAGGGGCGACGGTGAAGTTGGGCTTGAGCCATGAAGAGGCTTCCTACGTATCCCCGTGGCAGGGAATCAAAGTCCGCGTAGTTCGGGATGGTGCCGGTAAACCGACGTGAATTGGGTGATGGGTGGGCTTGAACCTCGTGGAGGCTTCCTACGTACCATGCCTTAACACGGATCAAAGTCCCCGTAGTTCAAATGGGTGATGATCGCAATGGCTTACCACTGGACCAGGATGGGACCCGACGTGAAATGACGGGTGGGTGTGTCGGTGAGCCGACGTGAAAGTGGACCTTGGTCCAAAGGGTGGTGGGCTTGAACCTCATGGAGGCTTCCTACGTACCATGCCTTAACACGGATCAAAGACCTCGTAGTTCGGAGAATACAGTTTAACGTCATGCGGGACGAAAGTGAACCCTGACGTGAATAAACGTCGGGTGAGCTTGAACCTCGTGGAGGCTTCCTACGTACCATGCCTTGACATGGATCAAAGACTTCGTAGTTCAAGAGGTCACAACGGCTTACCGCTGGACTGGAATGGGACCCGACGTGAATGGGCGACGGGTGGGTATGTCGGTGAACCGACGTGAAAGTAGACCTTGGTCCACTATTGGTGGGCTTGAACCTCATAAAGGCGTCCTACGTACCATGCCTTGGCATGGATCAAAGACCTCGTAGTTCAGGTGGGTTTCGCCGGTAAACCGACGTGAAAGTAGACCTTGGTCCACTAATGGTGGGCTTGAACCTCATGGAGGTTTCCTACGTACCATGCCTTGACATGGATCAAAGACCTCGTAGTTCAGAAGAAAGTAGACCTTGGTCCACTGATGGTGGGCTTGAACCTCATGGAGGCTTCCTACGTACCATGCCTTGACATGGATCAAAGACCTCGTAGTTCAAATGAAAGTAGACCTTGGTCCACTGATGGTGGGCTTGAACCTCATAAAGGCATCCTACGTACCATGCCTTGACATGGATCAAAGACCTCGTAGTTCAGAAGAAAGTAGACCTTGGTCCACTGATGGTGGGCTTGAACCTCATGGAGGCTTCCTACGTACCATGCCTTGACATGGATCAAAGACCTCGTAGTTCAAATGAAAGTAGACCTTGGTCCACTGATGGTGGGCTTGAACCTCATAAAGGCGTCCTACGTACCATGCCTTGACATGGATCAAAGACCTCGTAGTTCAGAAGGGAGTCGCAACGGCTTACCGCTGGACCGGGGTGCAGTTTAACGTCGTGCTGGACGGGGGTGAAACCCGACGTGAAAGACGGGTGGGCTTGAACCTCGTAGAGGCTTCCTACGTACCATGCCTTGACATGGATCAAAGACCTCGTAGTTCAAATGAAAGTAGACCTTGGTCCACTGATGGTGGGCTTGAACCTCATAAAGGCGTCCTACGTACCATGCCTTGACATGGATTAAAGACCTCGTAGTTCAGATGAAAGTAGACCTTGGTCCACTGATGGTGGGCTTGAACCTCATAAAGGCGTCCTACGTACCATGCCTTGACATGGATCAAAGACCTCGTAGTTCAGATGAAAGTAGACCTTGGTCCACTAATGGTGGGCTTGAACCTCATAAAGGCGTCCTACGTACCATGCCTTGACATGGATCAAAGACCTCGTAGTTCAAATGGATTTGTCAGGGTCGGTGCTCACTCTAAGCCCACGTGAGTCATGCTCGGTGTGAGAAACAAGAGGTTGCAAGGACCTGACGATCACGTCGCGAAGGGTGCGTCCGTGAGAAGCGAAGAGGGGCTTACGCGTTGAGCGGCCCATGGTGTTGGGACTTACTCCAGGATGGAGGCCCAGAATGGCTTACCGCTTAATTGGGTCACAACGGCTTACCGCTGGATGAGGATGTCAACGGCTTACCGCTGAATGGGGTCACAACGGCTTACCGCTGGATAGGATCACAACGGATTACCGCTGGATAGGGATCACAACGGCTTACCGCGGGATGAGGTCACAACGGCTTACCGCTGGATGGGGTCACAACGGCTTACCGCCGGATTGGGTCACAACGGCTTACCGCTGGATGGGGATGTCAACAGCTTACCGCTGCATAGGATCACAACGGCTTACCGCTGGATGGGGATGTCAACGGCTTACCGCTGCATAGGATCACAACGGCTTATCGCTGGATGGGGATGTCAATGGCTTACCGCTGCATAGGATCACAACGGCTTACCGCTGGATGGGGATGTTAACGGCTTACCGCTGTATAGGATCACAACGGCTTACTGCTGGATGGGGATGCCAACGGCTTACCGCTGCATAGGATCACAACGGCTTACCGCTGGATGGGGATGTCAACGGCTTACCGCTGCATAGGATCACAACGGCTTACCACTGGATGGGGATGTCAACGTCTTACCGCTGCATAGGATCACAACGGCTTACCGCTGGATGGGGATGTCAACGGCTAACCGCTGCATCGGATCACAACGGCTTACCGCTGGATGGGGATGTCAACGGCTTACCACTGCATAGGATCACAACGGCTTACCGCTGGATGGGGATGTCAACGGCTTACCGCTGCATAGGATCACAACGGCTTACCGCTGGATGGGGATGTCAACGGCTTACCGCTTGATAGGATCACAACGGCTTACCGCTGGATGGGGATGTCAACGGCTTACCGCTGCATCGGATCACAACGGCTTACCGCTGGATAAGGATCACAACAGTGGATGGGGCTTACGCGAGGAAGCTGCCCGGGTGCCACTAAGGAGCGACACTGGTGAATGGGGCTTACGCAAGAAGCTGCCCGGGTGCCACTAAGGAGCGGCACTGGTGAATGGGGCTTACGCTAGGAAGCTGCCCGGGTGTCACTAATGAGTGGCACTGGTGAATGGGGCTTACGCTAGGAAGCTGCCCGGGTGACACTAAGGAGTGGCAATGGTGAATGGGGCTTACGCTAGGAAGCTTCCCGGGTGCCACTAAGGAGTGGCACTGGTGAATGGGGCTTACGCTAGGAAGCTGCCCGGGTACCGCTATGGAGCGGCACTGGTGAATGGGGCTTACGCTAGGAAGCTGCCCGGGTGCCGCTGAGGAGCAGCACTGGTGAATGGGGCTTACACTAGGAAGCTGCCCGGGTGCCATTATGGAGCGGCACTGGTGAATGGGGCTTACGCTAGGAAGCTGCCCGGGTGCCACTAAGGAGTGGCAATGGTGAATGGGGCTTACGCTAGGAAGCTGCCCGGGTGCCGCTAAGGAACGACAATGGTGAATGGGGCTTACGCTAGGAAGCTGCCCGGGTGCCACTAAGGAGTGGCAATGGTGAATGGGGCTTACGCTAGGAAGCTTCCCGGGTGCCGCTAAGGAGCGGCACTGGTGAATGGGGCTTACGCTAGGAAGCTGCCCGGGTACCGCTATGGAGCGGCACTGGTGAATGGGGCTTACGCTAGGAAGCTGCCCGGGTGCCGCTAAGGAACGCCAATGGTGAATGGGGCTTACGCTAGGAAGCTGCCCGGGTACCGCTATGGAGCGGCACTGGTGAATGGGGCTTACGCTAGGAAGCTGCCCGGGTGCCACTAAGGAGTGGCAATGATGAATGGGGCTTACGCTAGGAAGCTGCCCGTAATGTCTTCCTCATGTCTGGCCATGAGGGAATCCCAACTCACTGGTGAATTGGGCATCCTATCATTTGTTAGATAGGGAGAATACTACAGTTTAGAGTCATGTAGGTAGGACTATTGTCATCTCATGATAAGAGAATGAGGCATCTCTCGTTAGAAGCGAGAGGCATCCTATCATTTGTTAGATAGGGAGTACTACAGTTTATAGTCATGTAGATAGGACTATTAGCATCTCATGATAAGAGAATGAGGCATCTCTCGTTAGAAGTGAGAGGCATCCTGTGTTTGGAACATAGGGAGAATACTACAGTTTAGAGTCATGTAAGCAGGACTATTGGCATCTCATGCTAGGAGCATAAGGCATCTCTCGTATAGGGCAAGAGGCATCCTATGATTCGAACATAGGGAGAATACTACAGTTTATAGTCTTGTAGGTAGGACTATTGGCATCTCATGCTAGGAGCATAAGGCATCTCTCGTATAGGGTGAGAGGCATCCTATGTTTGGCACATAAGGATTACTACAGTTTAGAGTCGTGTAGAAAGGACTGTTAGCATCTCATGCTAGGAGCATAAGGCATCTCTCGTATAGAGCAAGAGGCATCCTATCATTTGTTAGATAGGGAGTACTACAGTTTATAGTCATGTAGATAGGACTATTGGCATCTTATGCTAGGAGCATAAGGCATCTCTCGTATAGGGCAAGAGGCATCCTATCGTTTGTTAGATAGGGAGAATACTACATTTTAGAGTCATGTAGGTAGGACTATTAGGCAGAAGGTGCCTAGAAATGGTTGGTGTTGGGACTTACGCAAAGCATCCCTTTCTGGTTCAACCTGGCATAGGAGCTAGGTGATCGGGTTTGGAGGAGTTGCCTGAGGGATGGTTCGACTCAAGGTACTCGGGGAATTGATGATGAGAATCTCGACTCACGACATGGAATGAAACCAAGAGGTTATGTCAACTCAAGGTGTTTCATGGTGTGTGGAGGAGTATCTCGAATCATGGTGTTCCATAGGTGGAAGGTGGGAGCGCATAAGGGCGCAATGGAAAATCCCGGCATCCCGGCCCGAAAAGTTCGTGGTGCGACTCTCCATTTGTCATGGGGGTCTGTGACGGCTTACCGCTGGATGGGGATGTCAACGGCTTACCGCTGCATAGGATCACAACGGCTTACCGCTGGATGGGGATGTCAACGGCTTACCGCTGCATAGGATCACAACGGCTTACCGCTGGATGGGGATGTCAACGGCTTACCGCTGCATAGGATCACAACGGCTTACCGCTGGATGGGGATGTCAACGGCTTACCGCTGCATAGGATCACAACGGCTTACCGCTGGATGGGGATGTCAACGTCTTACCGCTGCATAGGATCACAACGGCTTACCGCTGGATGGGGATGTCAACGGCTAACCGCTGCATCGGATCACAACGGCTTACCGCTGGATGGGGATGTCAACGGCTTACCACTGCATAGGATCACAACGGCTTACCGCTGGATGGGGATGTCAACGGCTTACCGCTGCATAGGATCACAACGGCTTACCGCTGGATGGGGATGTCAATGGCTTACCGCTGCATAGGATCACAACGGCTTACCGCTGGATGGGGATGTCAACGGCTTACCGCTGCATCGGATCACAACGGCTTACCGCTGGATAAGGATCACAACAGTGGATGGGGCTTACGCGAGGAAGCTGCCCGGGTGCCACTAAGGAGCGACACTGGTGAATGGGGCTTACGCAAGAAGCTGCCCGGGTGCCACTAAGGAGCGGCACTGGTGAATGGGGCTTACGCTAGGAAGCTGCCCGGGTGTCACTAATGAGTGGCACTGGTGAATGGGGCTTACGCTAGGAAGCTGCCCGGGTGCCACTAACGAGTGGCAATGGTGAATGGGGCTTACGCTAGGAAGCTTCCCGGGTGCCACTAAGGAGTGGCACTGGTGAATGGGGCTTACGCTAGGAAGCTGCCCGGGTACCGCTATGGAGCGGCACTGGTGAATGGGGCTTACGCTAGGAAGCTGCCCGGGTGCCGCTGAGGAGCAGCACTGGTGAATGGGGCTTACACTAGGAAGCTGCCCGGGTGCCACTATGGAGCGGCACTGGTGAATGGGGCTTACGCTAGGAAGCTGCCCGGGTGCCACTAAGGAGTGGCAATGGTGAATGGGGCTTACGCTAGGAAGCTGCCCGGGTGCCGCTAAGGAACGACAATGGTGAATGGGGCTTACGCTAGGAAGCTGCCCGGGTGCCACTAAGGAGTGGCAATGGTGAATGGGGCTTACGCTAGGAATCTTCCCGGGTGCCGCTAAGGAGTGGCACTGGTGAATGGGGCTTATGCTAGGAAGCTGCCCGGGTACCGCTATGGAGCGGCACTGGTGAATGGGGCTTACGCTAGGAAGCTGCCCGGGTGCCGCTAAGGAACGACAATGGTGAATGGGGTTTACGCTAGGAAGCTGCCCGGGTACCGCTATGGAGCGGCACTGGTGAATGGGGCTTACGCTAGGAAGCTGCCCGGGTGCCACTAAGGAGTGGCAATGGTGAATGGGGCTTACGCTAGGAAGCTGCCCGTAATGTCTTCCTCATGTCTGGCCATGAGGGAATCCCAACTCACTGGTGAATTGGGCATCCTATCATTTGTTAGATAGGGAGAATACCACAGTTTAGAGTCATGTAGGTAGGACTATTGTCATCTCATGATAAGAGAATGAGGCATCTCTCGTTAGAAGCGAGAGGCACCCTATCATTTGTTAGATAGGGAGTACTACAGTTTATAGTCATGTAGATAGGACTATTAGCATCTCATGATAAGAGAATGAGGCATCTCTCGTTAGAAGTGAGAGGCATCCTGTGTTTGGAACATAGGGAGAATACTACAGTTTAGAGTCATGTAAGCAGGACTATTGGCATCTCATGCTAGGAGCATAAGGCATCTCTCGTATAGGGAAAGAGGCATCCTATGTTTCGAACATAGGGAGAATACTACAGTTTATAGTCTTGTAGGTAGGACTATTGGCATCTCATGCTAGGAGCATAAGGCATCTCTCGTATAGGGTGAGAGGCATCCTATGTTTGGCACATAAGGATTACTACAGTTTAGAGTCGTGTAGAAAGGACTGTTAGCATCTCATGCTAGGAGCATAAGGCATCTCTCGTATAGAGCAAGAGGCATCCTATCATTTGTTAGATAGGGAGTACTACAGTTTATAGTCATGTAGAGAGGACTATTGGCATCTTATGCTAGGAGCATAAGGCATCTCTCGTATAGGGCAAGAGGCATCCTATCGTTTGTTAGATAGGGAGAATACTACATTTTAGAGTCATGTAGGTAGGACTATTAGGCAGAAGGTGCCTAGAAATGGTTGGTGTTGGGACTTACGCAAAGCATCCCTTTCTGGTTCAACCTGGCATAGGAGCCAGGTGATCGGGTTTGGAGGAGTTGCCTGAGGGATGGTTCGACTCAAGGTACTCGTGGAATTGATGATGAGAATCTCGACTCACGACATGGAATGAAACCAAGAGGTTATGTCAACTCAAGGTGTTTCATGGTGTGTGGAGGAGTATCTCGAATCATGGTGTTCCATAGGTGGAAGGTGGGAGCGCATAAGGGCGCAATGGAAAATCCCGGCATCCCGGCCCGAAAAGTTCGCGGTGCGACTCTCCATTTTTCATAGGTGGAAGCTGGGTATTTATAGGCAAGGGGCGCCGCGAAGCAGAACTTCCGCGCCGCCTCAGGAGCTTCGCGGCGCGCTCGCGAACGTCAAATGCGTTCGCGGAGCATCACCGCCTCTGGAGCTTCGCGAGGCCGCGATGGTCGGGGCGCTTCGCGGCGGGGCTTCGCGGGACCGCGCTGCACGGGTGCTTCGCATCGGTGCTTCGCATTAGTGCTTCGCGAGGGGTCTTCGCGGCGCATTGCAAACGTCAAACGGGTTCGCGGAGCCTCTCGCCTCATTGCTTCGCGGCGGCGCTCCGCGATCACGGAGGGGGGCTTCGCGGATGGGCTTCGCGAACCAGATTTCCAGCCCAACTTCAAACGTCCATAACTCCTAATCCGTAACTCCGTTTGGGCCCTACGACCTACCAAATCGAAGCTTGCGAAATGGACTACAATCTTGGATCATGTATGGAAGCATTTGGAAAATTTTGGGGACGCGTTTTTCGGGGTCTACAAAAGGATAATAAAATGACGATTTAAATACCCATAAATTAAATTACATTACACAAATAATACAATCATGTTTTGTATATACATCACAATAAAGGAAATAGCAGAAATATACCATTAATTTCACACAAATAATAAGTGAGAAGAAAACCTCTTACCATGTAATTTTTCTTATTTGAGCATATGTTAACCTCATGTATAATAGTTAAATAAATGTTATTAAATTATAAAATAACCAAATACTGAAATATGATATCATATATGATACTATGTTATTTACTTTTTATTAATATTTCAGTAGTATCATTATTTCTAGTGATAATTGATTCATTTTCCTTCATATATTGTGTTACGTATGTCATGTTTGTTATGGATATGATGTTTTTGATTAATATCCAGAATTATATGAAGTTTATAAACATCATTTATAATCATAAAATGATAATTATTCATGAATTGTTATGATGGGGAATGAATCTCATCGCGTTCATGGAGAATGTAATCGGTACGTACGCACGAGCAACAATATCATTCCATTGATAGTGAAATCGTATATATTTTGTGGTATATAATATATATAGAATAATTAAAATGTTATATTTACTTTTTAGATCAATTATTCTCATTATTATAGCCATTACAATAATGACATGTTGAATAAAAAATGATACAATGACGTGGAGACGGTGAGTCGTGCATACACACATAAGGTGACTTCTTCATTCATAGGATATCTAGAAAAATGAATATTTTTTACCATATTTACAAAAATATCATAGTATTTAGATGATATTGTATTTTTTTATGGAAACAACATATAAAGAAGGAGTGGAAGACGTAAAGCACATTGAAATATGTGATGAAATCATTACATTTTCTTCGTGTGATTCCATTTGATTTGATCAAAATAGCTCATTAGGTTGTATTTATATTCAAATTTAGTAATCTAGGTTTATGTGAGTGTATTTGGTAGGACATTTGAATAGGGGATGGCTGATACAAATGGATTTACAGGTGTGAAATTATGAAAAGGGTAAATACACATTTATTAGTGAGGTGAGTGTAACATTAGGAAACACATGCAATATTATTTTATTATAAGATAATTTTGAGATTATAATGACTCAAAATGGTTTTTTTTAAATATAATGTGGAAATGGTTCCAAATATTTTCAACCAATATGTATTAGAAGAGTTCTTTTCACCACATTAAACATATCTTTTATATTTAACTCTTAGTTAAATAGTTTACATTTTACCATGTATTCTTGTATTATTATAATACATGGATAATAAACATAGTATAAAAAGAAATGAGAACCCAAAGTGGTTCATTATTGAAATATCTAATCTTATATAATTCCTATTTCTGAACCTTATATTCTTAGGAATATTATTTCATTTAAAAATATATTATTTAAAAAAATCATCTTTGTCAATTTTGACACTATTTTGAATTTTGTTTTTTGTGGAAGTCATAACAACTTTTTTACTTAGAAATAAATTATAAAATCCACACTAAAATGAAATATTATCCTATATAATTAGTGTAATGAATCTAAAGTCTCAATTTGGATTTATTTGGATTTTTATAATATCAATTATTTTAATCGTTCATTAATAATGTAATTGCTACATAATCATTGTGCCATATATATATTTAATATATATAATGTATAAAGATTATAAATAAAATACCATTATTTATAAAATATTTTTACCTTTCTAATGGTTATTTATAGTCAAATTTATCTTTTGTATAACCCTATATTAGAAATTGATTAGTTATTAAATATGAATTTTACACTTTTAAATATTATTTAAATAAATTAATAATAAATGTCTTAATTTAATCCATAGGGATCAAAAAATGATCCTATTTTATTCCTATGATTTATTCTGGTCAAAATAAATTTATCTAATAATATTAAGACATCTATTATGGTAATTATATTATCATTTTTACCTTTAATTAAGCATTTTTAATTTTAGTTGTGGTAAATAAAATTCAATGTTTACTATTCACTAAAACAAATTATTCCTATTGAAACAAATTTTACTTACTGATGTCAAATGTGTCTCTCATATTTTTGATATTCTATTCATAGAATCGATAAAATTACATTTTATGCAAATTGGAAAATGTCGCTAATGGTCGGTAAAAGACGTTAAAAATATCAATAAAATTTTATATATCTAATATTTTTATAAAATAACTACAATGAATTAAAATTAAATAATATAGGTATTAAGTGTCTCATTTTTAATTAAAATAAATTAAATTAAAATATAATTATTTAAATAAAAATTCAGTTTTTATGTACTATGTAGTATTTTTCGCAATTCATCAAAAATAGAATGTTTACAGAACAATACCAAAAATTAATCCTAATCTCATTTTGATATTCTAATTTCAAAAATGATTTATATTTTACCAAATTAAATACATATAATTTTCATTAAATAATATAAAATTATTTCTCTTTGTCAAAACCCGAATGTCGGATTTTTATAAGTAAAAAGTATCAGACGATTGATATGTGTTTATGTGGAATTTAAATGTAAAATTACATCCAATGTCCAAAATTGGATTAAAGGATAATAAAATAATATAATTTTACTTCAATGAAATTAAAATTTATAGTTTAGCAGTATAAATTGTTTTGATTAAAAAATGTTGTTTTCAATTCATATTTAGCAATTTTCAGTATTCATAAAATATGAACTTTATCAGAAAAACACCAAAAACTTATAAAAACTAAAATTTTATGTTTAAAATATAAAGATTAATGTAATTTTATAAAATTGAATATATAATGGTGTCAAATATTGTATTTAAATAGGGTTCCCCAATAAAAATTGGGAAAAGTTTGTCTTATGAAAAATACTTCTTTTATCTGAAATATTTAATTTGCCTTTATATTATATATAAGAAAAAAAGGTGAATGTTAAATTACATGGTATAATTATAATTAAATATGAGGATATTATTTACAAATCCTATTTTTAAATGGTTATTTTTAAATTTCGTGGTGTGTTTGAACTCAGTGTTGCGTACATTGCACGCTGTCGTATAATTCAAAGAAAAACATACTTTGTAAGAATAATGTGTTACATTATTACCTACTTCAATAATTATTCCCTATCAATTTTAAATTGTTCTTTGAAAATAAAAGGATAAAAATTGAATATACATTTGTGGAAAACCAACATCAGAAATAGCGTTAATAAAATTTAGTTTTAATAATAGTGAAAGGGAAATCAAAATGTCACCACTATTTTAGGATTTCGAATAGTAGAACATTGGAGGAAATTATAATTGGTGGAAAAAAGTAATTATTTAGAGGTAGGGATTTTTCTAATCAATTCCAAACTTGTGAATGGATAATTGAGAGCATAAAATAAATTAATCAATGATGATTTAAAATATCATTAGTTCGAAAAAAATAAGGTATTAGGATATCACATTTTTGGTTTTAAGACACTTTAACTAAATTTTAAGAATTAGTTTATTCCTAGAATAAGAAAAAGTATTACATGATATGTATAGTTACATCCATTAACAAATTTCTACCATAAAGTCATATTTCACTCCAGAAGATAAGTATTCAACTTGACATGGTCACACCTGATGTGGTGGAATCAACATTAGGGAATCACATAATCCAGAACAGAGGAACTATATATTTCCATTATCTTTATAAATTAACGAAAACCAAAATGGTTAGTACACGATCCGATTATCCCACAAAAGGATAATACTTTATATTATTAAATAAATACCCCTAATCTATAAAATTAAACAATCAATACCCAATGTTCAACAAATAACATTGAAAAAAATCATTGTAAATAAAATTATTCTAAATAATTCTAACTTAGTTTGAAACCCAAAATTCAAAAGTATTTGATCATTTAGAATCCCACTATAAATCTTATCATTTATCTCCACATTACATTGAAAACCCTTAATGTCAAAAACTTAAAACTAATTAACCTATTCCCATATACTCTATGATAGGTTAATAATTTTTCATAAATAATATAAATCAATATAATTGCACAAAAAAAATACATTCCTAAGAAGTAAAAATCAATGGTTACTCCTCATATTAAATACCATAGTATTTTATTTTGAATTAGTCATATAGTGTTTGAAAAAGAGATATCATCTTCCAAAATATCAATTATCATATAATCACTAAATCATTTTCCAATACTATGGATATATAATATGTTCCCAAAATCATCCAATTCATGATCCAAGAAATTATTTTAATAAAAAAGAATTAGTCATACTAATAAGTTACTTCACGTAGTCCAGTGGTAGGTGATAAATCCCAGTCGGACATTTGTTTTTGGTTCGATTCCCATAGCTGTGTCCGACTTGTCAATTTGTCACACGGTCAGTTTTTTGTCCTTTTTCAAAATTATTATAATTTTATAAAATTCCCAAAAATTTGATTTATTCGTCGAAAATAAAAATAAAAACATTTAAACAAAATTGTTCTCTCATACCATGTATTTTATTCCGAAAAATTAATAACATGTAATTAAATCAATTTCAAGGATTATAAAAACCCTTATAGTTCATTATAACTATATCCACAAAATAATAAACAATTCCTCTCCAAATATAATTTTCATATAACAAACTGTAGGCTTATACATAACAGTGAAAAGTCATCAAATGTAATCCCATAAAAAAGGGTATTAAAAATTTTAATAATTTCACCAACCATTTATTTACACATAGGTTATTCCTGGGCTTAGCGGTTTTCCTATAGAATGGAACATTGAATCTAGTAATTCCCAAGTCCCCTACATTTATGGAAAATGAATTTAACTGGATTATTCGAATCACATTTATTTTCAGAATCTCTCCTATAATCGATAGTTGAACATTGATCTCTGACGGGTGTGACACCATTTTCATCCTCATTAGTAGAGTAATCATCTTCTTTACTTATTCCCACACTAGGATAATCTATATTCCTCATCCATTTTGTTAAGTACAATGGATTGGACATATCATAAATATTATCTTCATCCCAAAAAATTGTTTCTTCCTTGGGTTATAGTTGATGTTCGCAATTTTACAGATCTCTTTTATTAGTTAGACCCCACATCACTCAGAAAAAACATCACCTCCCTCACTAACACATCCTTTTTCTTTAAAAATTATAGATATTTAACTTGGATAAAATATAGAATTTTTTTAAGAAATAATTAATTGTTTATACATGTTCAAAACATGGTATCTACATATATTTACCTTAATCTATTTCTTCACTGGCTAAATAAAATTGACATCTAGATACATTAGAGAATCAATGTCATCATTACATGGACATATTTTTTATTTTATAAACATGAACAAAATTCTACACTCCCTATCTAACTATTTTGAAATGGGTATCCTGTGCTCATTATTATTAGTAAGCACTTTTACGTCGATATCTAGGAATAAAAAGACAATCTCAAGTGGATAACTACAATGATAACCATTAAACTCACTCTGATGGGGTACCTTATGACATTAATTCCATTGTATTGATGAAATATAGATTATATATTCTTACACTATAGACTTAATCCTAGAATCATATCATCCTTATAGCAGGATAACCACATTCATTTAAAATTCATGAACTAGCATTGGGTAGAATGATCATTCATTATCTAAGAACCTGTCATTCTATCCCTAATCTTGTAACACACTAGAAACAAATAATTTCTCTCGAGAAGCCAATCTAAAAGAAAAGATTTTAATGGATTCACTACCTTGTTCTCCAAAGGAGGATTCATAGGTCCATAATATCTTCATGATTCCCCTCTCCATTTCGTTGATTTGCCCGAGACACGCAAATTTCAAGATCATGCATCACACAAGTCATTCAAACAGTTTAATTTGATGTTCATATGGTGAAAGGTCAGTGGTAGGGAGATAAATGGATATTTGAGTGTAAGGATAAGGGAGTAGAGTAGACATATTTTAAATTACATAATTTATGGATGTTTAAATCATTAAATCGTGAAATCATTAACCGAGTTAAAAAATAAAAGAAAAAAAATTTGATAAAAAAAATAAAAAAGACAAATATATTAAGTCATCAGTGGAAGTGTAATAGATTTTTCATAATAATAACGGTGTTGGCATTACAAGGCATCAAAATCAGCATGTCATGTTATATGCATGACAAATAATTGATGTATGTATGACAACTGTGTTTGTATGAAAAATTTATCAGTGTTGGAAATACATTGTCAACTTCATACTATATGTTTCACTATGACACTATCTATTTGACATTTCCCATTTTGGTATGAAAATATCAAATATTATTATCAAAAGAATAATAGAATAATATCGAATAGATTATTAATTCCTAACTCATGTCTGATATAATTCTTTATTTCCGATTTAAATGGATTAGTAAAAATTTGAGCAAGATGATGTTTAGTGGAAAGTAATTCTAAAGTTATATCACCATTTTGATAATGTTCTATATAAAATTTATTCCTAAAATCAACGTATTTTCCTAGAATGTGATACGAGATTGACAGAGATAGTAAAATCAATTGTTTCATCAAAATTTGAAGGGATATGTATGAATTGATATACATAGTCTCGTAATGTGTGTTTCATTCACAAAATTTTTGTAAAAAAAATTCAAGAATCTATGTTTTTAGGTTTAATAAGATGATAATGAAACAAAATTTTGAATCATACTACCACACGAAACTAGAGAGATGACCAAAAAGTGACATGTGTCATAGATTTTCTTTTTGTCTAACATACAACCTCCTAATTCAGCATCTGAATAACTGACCAAATCAAAAGCTTTACCTCTAGGATAGAGTTGTCCTAAATTGGATGTATATTTGAGGAATTTAAAAATACTTTTGATAGAATTTAAATGATATTATATTGTGTTTTATTGAAAACATTCAAACATGCACACACTATTCCTGACATCTACCATACTAGAAGTTATGTATATTAAACTCTCAATCATTACTAGAAAGTGGTTTGATCAACAGATTTACCATATTTATCTAGTTACAACTTACAAGTTGTACTAATTGTCGTGTCACTACTCATGGTTCTTTAAAATACAAATCTTTTTAAAAGATCCTGGGTATATTTACATTGATTCAAAACAATACCTTCTTTACTTTGAAATATTTGAAATCCATGAATCAATTTGATTTCACCCATTAAACTCATTTTAAAATCCCATAGCATCTTCTTTGAAAAATCAAAATATAATGTATTTTATTAAGATTCAAAAATAATATCATCAACATATATATGAACAATGAAAACATCTTTAATATTTATTTGTTGAATGGGTAGGATTGTGAATCCCTTTTTATAAATAATTATAACTAATAAAATAGTTAGTCCTATAATACCATGCTATTGAGGATTTAATTAAACAATATAATGTTTTTGTGAATTTAAAAACATGATATGGAATGTGGGGAGTTTTAAAAGCATTTGGTTGTTTAAAAAATCATCTTCAAATATATAACCATTTAAGGATAAACTTGTGACATCTATTTGATAATTATTTAAAGATATATGTGATGCATGTGTTCTCAAAATTATAATGGAATTATGACAGTCTACTGGTTCAATGGTTTCCTCAGTGTCAATAAATTCCTATGGACAATAACCTTGTGCAATGAATTGACCATTGTATCTAACTATGTTACCAACATCATCTAATTTATTTTTAAACAACCATTTAGTGACTATATTAAAGTATTATTTGTTTCTATATACATGTTTCTAGACATTATTTCATTCTAATAAATTTTACACTTATTGAATATCGATAAAAAAATCCATCATTAATAGAATCACAGATGTTTTGAGTTTTATGTTTTGATAAGAATTCTTGGTGATCAACATGATTTCTTATAAATTCTCTAGTCTGAGTTCCTTTCTCTAAATCTCCAACTATAAATTCCAAATTATTGTTCATGAGAGTTCTAACAGGTCTAAAAGAACAAGGGATAGTCACAGCAGGTTCATTTACAGGTTTAGGTTCATTATTATTCGATTTTGGTGAATTTCTATAACTAGAAGTTTTATGGGATTTTATCATAGGATGGTCATAACATTTAGAATTGATGTCCATATTTGACATAAAATCCTCATGATTTTCAAGAGAGGTCTTTGACTCATTTGTATCTATCTCATCATACACGAAATTTAATGATAATTCTGCACATTTGTTTCTTTCATTGAAGACTCTATAAAATTTTATAGAAATTTAATTAAATAGGAATATTTCTTCATCACCCTTAGAGACCAATTTTTTCAGATTACCATTATTGTTAAAAAATATAAATTTCAACAAAAAACATTGATGTAGTAATAATTTGGTTTTATATTGTTCCAAAATTCATAAGGATTTTTCTTATGGACATGTCTAATCATAATTCTATTGATTATATAGAATATTTTATGGAAAACATTTACCCAAATATATATATGTACATCATTCTCACTATGTATGGTTATAAAAAATTTTATAGTGATCAATTTATTCGTCCAAAAATGAAATATTTCTATTAGTTTCCTATGAACTGAGATGTTATGATTATAACCATTTTCTGAGAAAATGGTTTCAAAATCATGGTTCTCAAGCTCACTAACACATTCAATTATTTGTCTTTTTGTTCTAAGAACCCTAATGTTTTCAACATTACTAGAATACATGGTGAAATGAGAGAAAGCATCACTTTTTGGATCGAAGAATAAGTTCCAAGTATATTTAGAGAAGTAATATTCAATAACATAGTCATAGTTCTTACAATGTAGATTTGAAACTATAAGAGGTCCAAATAGATCCATTTTTACCAAAAAAAGATGTTTAGAAAATGAAACTTAATTATTTTATTTGAAATATATTTTTTGGTTTAATCGTTAGACATGGATTACAGAAATTATAATTTTGAAACTTTAGTTTGGATAGATACTTGACTATGATATTTATAGTAAGATTTCAATGTGAGTGAATATTCTAGTTCCCTAGTATCATATTACAAAATAAATAATCTTTATGAAAATAACTCAAACATGAAAAATTTCTCAAAAACAATGAAATATAAATCAATAGCATACACATTTTAATTTCTATGAGAATAAAATACTACTATATTTTTAGATTTAAAAACATTGAAAGAATTTTTTTCAAATTTTCGAATAAAAACATTATCATATAACTGAGATATAATACATGTGTTTTATTTTATTACATAAAAAAAGTACATTGAAAATTAAAACTATGTTAGAGTCACCAATATGGCCAAGGAAAATTATTTTTTCACTTAGAATTGTCACTAAAAGTAACATTACAACTATCAATAATTATCTTGTTTCGGCATCATGTGTTATCTCCTACCTTGTGTCATTAACATTATTTTTCAAAATACCATATGATTTTATAGGAGATCTTCAAACAATTTTCTTACAAAAAAATTATTATAAAATAATATATTTTGTAAAGAAGATTTGTTTTGGTCTAGTAACATTAGTGATAAGAGCTTTGGGAACCCACATTTTCTTCATGGGTTTCCTATAATAACCATTTAATGTATCTGAAAAATAGAATATATTTTGATCTCGAAAATCATGAAATAGTAGAAGATGTTTCATAGCTGGGACATGCAAAAAAATTTCTAAAACTAGGAAAAAATTGGGATTTTCCAGATTTTGATACAAATTGAGTTTTAGTGATATTCTATATTCCTTGTATGTGTTCTAATATATAAATATACTTAAGAGATAATTTTTACCAAGAATCTGAAGTAATATTTCTTCATTATGGTTAGAATGTCTTAAATAATTATTCATTTTCTCATTTATGAATTTGAGTTACTTATTTTACAAACGCAATTGAGATTTTTTATTTTCTCTACAAAATGTTCAGATTTAATTATAGTATTCATTCCATGTGGGTTTTTTTAAATATATATTTTAAATTTTAGTTCATTACATTTTCATTCTAGAATATTTTAATATTAAAACATTTATATAACGGTCATGTTTTTAGTATCACATTCATCTCCACAATAATAAAAATTACATTCTAGAGTGTTATGTGTTATCTCAGACGTCTTTATTATAAAAAAAATATTTTAAATATTTGACTTTTCATCAGGAGAGGATTTTGAGACACATGAGATGTCCTCAAAAGCAATCTAGGTTTCACTCATGGTGTTTTTTTATGTTAGGTCCTTAACATTATACATCTTTTAAAACTTTACCTTTGGGACATTAAACCTTTAAACCTCCATTTATTTTTCACTCATTGAATATTATCTCATTTTATGTATCAATTATTTTCCAATCCTTTTTCCAGTGGGCGTTATGATCATAATTCCATTTGTTTTTGGTATTTTAGTATAATTTTATCATTCTACAAAATTTCATAAATCATCTTTTTATTTGATCAATCTCTTCATCATTTTCTTTTAATTATTATTCATCACTTTAATTTTTTTATTCTTCTCGAGTTTTTTCCTTCATCTTGGAGGCAGTATATTTGAAAAAAACATTTTTTGTTTTTATTTCTCCATTATTTCATTTGATTAATTTTAGTTATTTTACATATATCATTAACAT
The DNA here is from genome assembly GCA_963277665.1 of Viscum album. Taxonomy (NCBI): domain Eukaryota; kingdom Viridiplantae; phylum Streptophyta; class Magnoliopsida; order Santalales; family Viscaceae; genus Viscum; species Viscum album. Next base: position 1,778,603,384 of record OY728121.1, on the reverse strand, counting down.
GACAATCATTACCTTTACATGAAACTTGTTGATGTCATGAGATTTTTTTAATTTACTATAAATTCCCTCTATATATATCTTTTAATAAAATAATTATTCTTGTGAATTTGTCAATTAGAATAACAAGTCATAAAAAAGAGATCATGGTGACATCAATTTCAATAATCCTAATATACATGTTAAAAATGACCTCAAATGGCTTCAACATAAAATTAACACACATAATAGAATAAGTGTGAAGTATAAAATCATTTTCATTAGTAGTTCCTTCATGTGAGATTGATAAAGTGTGGAAAATTTCATTGTAATATTTACAAGAAGATATTATGTTAAATTTATCATCCCTTAGTGCAGAAAACAGATCATTTATAACTTTTTTATATTAAGTGTCTTTTGTAGTATCACTCCATATAGTTCTGGGACATTCTAGTAATACATAATGTTATTATATATCTATCCAAATACAAAATCCCATACATTATAATTGAATTTTCATATTACCCTTCCACTAGGCATAATTTGTTCCATTAAATTAGTGAGGTCTATTTGTAACAACACATTCTAATCAATTATACACAATAATGGGAAGATTATTAAAGAGGTCATAATTTTAAAAGGAACAGAAATTTTGAGATATTTAAACCACAACTAAATCAATGTTGAAAATATTTTAAAAGGATTTCAAAAAACTACCTTTGATACAAAATGTTTGTCGAAGTAGGACAATCAAGAGGGGAGGGGGAATTGATTTATATATAATAATTAATGTTAAAAATAATATTTAAAATATTCCCCCATTTAAAAAAACAGGCTAGTTAATCAATGTAGGGAATTAATAATTGTCTAAATATTCAACTAATTTCTCAAAATATTGATAATTTCTTTGTTTTATCAGTATGATCTTTTGTTGAAACTTTTGAAAAATATATAAAGAGTTAAAATAGTTATAAACAATGTCCATGAAACACTATAAAAGTAAAATTCTATATTCTATAATATCAATAAAAACTGAGAAAAATAAATTTGGAAAAAAATATAATATAAAGTAAGAGGATCATTCTCAAATTGAGTATTAGTCCTCTTTATATGGTGAAAACATGCCAATAATAAATATCTATAGATAAATTTTCTGATCAACACCCAGGATCATGGATTACACAACAGTACGTAGAATATCTGGGTCACAATACATATTGCATAGTTCTATGTGGTAACAGAATACAACCCGGTCACACTAGACATGTTCCACAATTAATCATGGGATAGAGAGAGTAACAAAAATATAGTTATCTGAGGATATCTATTATTCTATTTTACAGTTCAGGAGATAATGTGTGTTTTAAAGAGAGATGTACACTATAATAAAAAATGTAATAAATAGTTAAGAAATAGAGTAATATGTATTATATTGAGTATAGAAGTATCTATGTGTTATGAATTTCATTTCATGGATCATTAATGTATCAGAGTTGGATCTGGAGTCCTATTATAGATAAAGACACTAAAAATAGAGTTTCATGGAGCATTTTGGTCTATCTCCTGGGAGGATGATATATTAGTCACCTTAGGATCAGTTGGATTATAAAAAGATGTTGATACATTGATAAATAGAAATTAACTAAATCCTAGAGGATAAGAATGATGATTTCTTGTTGTCTTATTCATTTTGATGTGTTTCTCATGTTTTTTTCATCTTTATCAACTCGTATAATCATGTTCATTTATTTCATTTGATTCTCATGAATATATCATTCCTATTGTGTTCTTTTCTATTATACTCTTGATTTCCAAAAAATGATCATATTTTCATGTAGATGTTTTACCTCATACATCTGACATCCTCATTTATAAAGTCTTCAAAAATATAATTTAATTAGTATGTCACATAAAAAAAACTCAAAATATGACTGTTCTAAGGATTATTAAACAATGGTAATTTAAACATTCTTTTAGCGAGACATCGATTGATATTTCTTTTTGTCGTCAACTCATTCCATCAGTGTCTCCTTATATTTTTTTGTCTATATGATGGTGACTCATTGCATCAGTGACACATTTTAACTAATTGAGAGTCCTTTCATTAGTAGAAAATTGTTTCAGTAAGTCCTAACATCAGTGTAACGCCCCGACCCCAGCTACCCAGAGTCGGTGCATTATTACATAACATTGGCATGATCACAAGAAAGATCAAATCTCGAAAGACCGATTGGTTTAGTAGCCTTGGAAACACTAGATATATTCATAGGTTTTACATTACATCATAAAATGAAAAACTACTACAACAACATAAAGTCTCCATAATCCACACTCATATCCCCACATAATATCCCTGCAGGTCATTCATAATTTACTTCTTCACTTCCTGGGAAAAATAAAACATATAAAAGGGGTGAGCTCAAATGCCCAGTAAGGATAACAAAATAGCGGAAACTTTCATAAATAAGAATAAACTTTTAAGGCAATGTATAACTAAAACAAAAGCCTTTCAAACATGAACTTTCAACATGGTATGGCATAAATAAAATGAAATAATGCCATTTACTTATTCACATGGATATTCTACTAATCGAATAATCACAAGCAAAAATCAATAACCACTTTCATAATGTTGGAATGCATAATGCCAGACTATCATTACCACATAGCCAAGGCCTCGTGCCAAGACTACAAATAAGATTTTGTCAAGGCCTTGTGCCAAGACACTAGTTTGTCTCATGAGACCTACCGATGCATCGAGGAGCTATAGCGGGCTCCACCCATCACTTATTAAGTCCAATGCATTTCCCATATGAAAAGGTTTAAACAGAACATAAACATTCGTATTAAAACTAGCATACAAAATGTCAATAATTTCACCATAAACTATGAATGGTATAAAAATAGCACATCCATAGTCAAACATATCACAAAACCTTCAATAAAATATAGAAGTTTTGTATCATAATAAATCAACTTCAAATAATCTTAAAATCCATCAAAGGATGTTGACGTAGATGAAATCAAAATTTTTTTTAAAGAAATATCTCCTTTTATTTTGAAATCATTTAAGATCCATATAAAATAAAACATTTTCTTTGAAAATATTCTTATAAGCTTGTAAAGAAAGCTTTGAAGATTTTATAACGGCGTAAAATAACCGCACCCGCCGTATAAGTTAAAAAAAACATTCTTACCTCAATTCTGTCGAAAAGGTTAAAAAGGACCTTGTTTTGAAAACGACTGAAAGATTCCTTTATAAACCTCTTATAAAAAGTCAAACAAGGGTATAAATGACTTTAACCCATATTCTTGTAAATAGTAAAAATGTTTTGAAATACATTTTTAAGAAACGTGGATGTGGATAATAAAGATATCCCAGTAGATTATTACGTATAAACAACCTCGGATAATGAAGAGATTGTGAAATAACCCTTACCTTGTACTTTTCCTTTGTTGGGGTCGGTTAACCTCCTGTATAATGGTGAAATAATTGTTATTAAATTATACAAGAATCATATACATTAATATGATATCATATATGATCTTTTAACATTGCTTTATTAATAATATCTTAGTATTATCGTCGTTTCAGGTGATAATCGATTCGTTCTTCTTAAATGTTTGGTTACGTAAGACATGTTTGTAATGGATAGATTAAATCTTATTCATAATAATAATGATATTAACATTATTCTTAACCCTATAATGAGAATAAGACTTGAATGGATACGATGGAGGATGGATCTCACCGCGTTCGTGGAGACGGTAGTCCGTACGTACGCACGAACGCTACTTCCATTTAATTTTTATTTTAAAAGAATTGAATCCAAATGATACATAGGTATATTACTATTCCAGTATAATATAATATTTTATATATGTTACTTAAGTTCATTAACACCATCCTTTATACGTTCCATGTGTGGTATGAACGAGTCATATGATTTTAAGGGGGCGGTAGTCCGCACTTCCTCAAATGAAATTATCGTATGTATATACAACATGAAACGAATTATGGAATGAAATAAAATGGAATTACAGAAGCTTATATATAAAATATATATCATTAATATCATATTTAATTACAGTTCCATCATAATGGCCACCATGAGAGGCGGTAAGATGTATTTGAACAATCATCGTTTCGGGAGGCGTTAGTTTTCCATCTAGAGAAACATTATGTTCATCATCCATTAGATGGAGTTGTGTGTATGTGTAGTTTGAATACTTCTTATAACAACATCCTAGTATATTGAGGATACTGGTGTTGTTACAAAAGAAAGTAAATAAAAAGATTTTGGGGGTTGGAGAAGCAAAATAAAGGAAAATAATTTAAGAGAAATTGTTACCTTTAATTTAGGTAACTCACTTTCGTTGGAACCAAAGGACTTCTTGAAATGATTTCTGCCTAAGGGGAAGCTTCAAGGAGGAGGATAGGGATGTGGGGAGCTTAGTTGGGCAGAGTTTGGACGAGCAAAGTGGCTTGAGAGGTGTGAGGAATGAGTAGAAGTGGTCTCCTTTTATAAGGGAGAAGAGGGGCTCTTTAGGAAAGAGTGAAAGTATTACTTTATAATATAATTATATTCGGTTTATAATGGTCCAAAAATCATTGAGGTCGAAGATAAGATGACTAATATTCTAAATAACATCAACCAATAAGAATTGGACAGGTTTTAGATAATATTTTAATCATTATAATCTTATTTATTTAAATGATTTATTAATGAGGTAAACATTGCATCATTATTGTGTCATTAATAATTTAAATTATTTGATGTCTAAAAATTATAAATAAAATATCATTATGTAGGAAATCTTTTTATCTTTCTAATGAATATTTATAATCGAAAATCCAACATGTATAACCCTATGTAAAAATTGTTCTTCTAAAAGATGTAAGCTTATGCCATTTTTATTTTTATTTTAACTTTATTAATATAAAGTGTCCCTACCACATACAAGTGGCTCCAAGGGGTCCCCAAATTGACCCAAGGATGCTCATGGTCGGGTATGTATCCACCAATAAGGTTAGGACACGTTTTAGGGTAATTTCGTATTATTATAATATTATTTTTTTAACCCTTATTTACCGGATTTACCCTTAACCATGGTAAATAAAATATTTACCACAGTAATTATTCAAAATGTCTAAAAATAAAAGTTACCTATTTACACAATTTGGACATCCTGATTCCAAATATGGAATCCATTTTTCTAAATTCAAAACACAGAAGTGGCAGAAATTAATTTAAAATTAATTCCCGTTGTTAAAATAAAAAGCGTGTTTTTAAGAGATAATAACTATCAAAAGATTGACACTTGTTTATGTCTGATTTAATTGTGAAATTATGTCCAATGACAAACATTAAATTAAATGGTAAAAATATATTCTAAATATACTTTAAAACCACTCAAATTCACAATTTATCACTATTAATTATTTTGATTAAAAAAGTTGTTTTTAATTAAAATTTAGTAATTTTCACTATTCATCAAAATATTAATGTTATCCGAAAAGTACCAAAATTTCACCCTAGGATAATTTCAATATTACGAATCCAAAAATGAAGTCCATTTTGAAATATAAAATATATATGATTTTAAAATTTAGGTATTACTATCCATAACGGCTAGTTTGATCGGTTGTGGTGTGTGTTAAAACTCGAAGTTGCGTACAACACACGCTACTGTTTTATTCAATGGAAAGCGTACCGTGTAAGCTTGGGATGTTTCATTTTAATTTTTTTGATGTCCCCATTTATTCAAAAATTTTAAAATATTGTATTTAAAAAGGTTTCACTATTAAAAGTTGATAAAAGTGCAATACTGAAAATGAATCTATTCTTGCATTATGACTAAGAAACTCATAATATGGATTATAAAATTATAAGGATTATATAAAGTTTAAAATGTAGTTAATGCTATTCATGACCTCTTTTAATGGCCATTTTTTTTGTAAGTCATGGTGTGATTGAACTCGGTGTTGCGTGTAGTGCAAGTTATTGAATTATTTTGAAGAAATAACACACTATGAAATCTTGGGGTGTTACATTCTCCCCTCCTTCAATAAATTGCGTCCTCGCAATTTGAAATTTTTCTTCGGAAATAAAAGGTTGAAAATAGAAAATATATTTGTGGGAAAACCCACATTGGAAATTGGGTTACTAAAATTTATTCTTAATATGATGAAAAGAGAAATGAAAGGGTCACCCCCAAATTATGATCTCGATTAGGAGAACATTGGTGGTAATTAGAGAAATATAATTGGAGGAAAAACGTAAATATTTATAGGTAGTGATTGAGGTCATCAATCACAAACAAGTATAAAATTGAGGTCCTTAAACTCATCAATCTATGATGATTTGAAATACCATCGGTTCAACAAAACATAGGGTATTGGGATAACTCATTTTTGACGTTTCAAAATATCTTAGTTGAAATCCCACATCGAAAAATGAATTAATGAGGCCTCTATTTAAAATAAAGAGTGGAAAGTATGAAGATTACTGAAAATAACACATACTAGGGTTCCATGTAGGAAAATATGGATATGGAGGAGAAATCTAACCCTCAATTATCTGATGGAGAGTGGTAGAGAACATGGCTATGAAAAGACCAACAATCCCAAAGCCAAAAATTAGTGATGATTTAAGGTACCATCTAGGACAAAATTTTTGTTCTAAGTTCCTTTTATTAATGTTGAGGAATTTGTTTATGAGATTGGCTAAGATTATAAGGAGATATACTTACATTATAATTAGAGTTTTATCCATTAATAAATTTCTACCACAAACTCACCTTTCAATCTAAAAGATAATAGAACGTAAAAAAAATTTCTATTTATACTATTCGTACAGGGTTCCAAAATAAATGAATTTATAATTCATCTACCAAATCTTTTAAAAAAACTACATTATTTAATCCAGGACATCTCATGGGCCAGTGGTAGGTGATACACCCTTTTCGCCCTTCGGTTGCGAGTTCAAGTCTCGTAGCCTTGCCCAACGCGACGGGTTGCAGCCCGACCTCCGGGTTGTCCTTTTATGGAAATCCAAAATAATCCAAACTAGAACTATCCAAAATACTTCTGTCCAAACTCACAGTCCAACATTTATAAGGAAGGTAAACATAATGTAGATCCTTTTTACCCCGTAATAGAATATGAATACCTTCATCATGTATTCTTTTAATATACTGAAACATCCTGAATTACCATATTCCTTATTGATTACATTCATGCTCCCTTATTCCATATAGAATGCTGGATATTAGTCCAAAAATGTTTTAAACCCCATCAATGATGGAATATACAAATCATTAATCAGTTCCAAGGTAGTCAAGAATATCCAATTTAATTTATCCAAAACAATCATGTATTATTCCAAAATCACTACCTCAGTATCAGAACTATATTATGATTTATCTTTCTCTCAACCATATATTTTCCAAAAATTTATCCTGCTATTGAGTCACTTTTATTTTTTCCACACAATCTAAAGTCCTTAATGAAATAGTACTGCAGTACAATCCTTATATACTCCATAATTATTATAACAAGTACATTGTTGATACAACACTCAATTGACATAATCAACATAAGAACTCTAATCATTCCTCTTCATCTGTGGTAGTATCATAACTTGATTATTATCCAATAACATCATTTTCGGCATAGTCTGATGACTGGGACATAGGTTCGCGTAGTGTCCAAACTCCTTGCAAATGAAGCATTGTACATTTAAAACCATTTTCTTACCCTTGCAGTCACGTACTTTATGCCATTTTCCTCCACACTTATAACAAACTCCCATTCCTTTCAGGCCAGTTCCAGGGTGTTTCTTTCCACAGTTACCACATATGGGAAAATTCTTCTTTTCCCTTTTCCCTTTATCCATCTTTCTCTCTTCCATCCTTTTCTTCTCTTGATTCCCTTCAAAGCCATAGGACTCAGTAAACTCTTTACTTATCTTATCAACACATGATATTATTTCTCTATATGATGATAATACATGGGAGACTATTTCTCTTATAAATTCTAGCTTAAGACCATGAAGGATATGATCCTTCCTTCTCTTTGAATCATGTGTATTTCTGGAGTTCCCATTCCTTCTACTGGGCGCCATTTCTATACAATGGCATAAACTAGATCAGTTTATGAATCAAAATACATAATCCCATACTTATAAAACACTTGACATAAATTGAAATATTTATGGATATAATCCATAATCATAAAGATGTTTTCTTTGAGGAGGTATATACTCATAAACCCATCATAATGATTTGTAAAGAAAATGAGAGTTATCCTAAGCATATCCCCCGGGAGTGTCGTAACCAAGAGTGCAGCAAGGCCCGTTGTCGTGCACCAGTTCCCATTCGAGTCTAGCTCAAAGCGGTGTTTTTGGGTTTTACCCCTAGGTACATCTGTGCCAGAGCTGCCTCTACCTGCTCGTATCCAGACATGGATGTATTGCTCAGAAAACTCACAAAATCTCTACAATACCAAAATTCTAGGATGTTCTTATATACTAATCCTCAAAGTTCATCTTAGGTCTACGTGCTCTAATCAGAGTTTATCTAAATCTAGCTTCCAAGGTTTGTACTAAACTTCCTCTGATACCAACTGTAACGCCCTGACCCCAGCTACCCAGAGTCAGTGCATTATTACATAACATTGGCATGATCACAAGAAAGATCAAATCTCGAAAGACCGATTGGTTTAGTAGCCTTGGAAACACTAGATATATTCATAGGTTTTACATTACATCATAAAATGAAAAACTACTACAACAACATAAAGTCTCCATAATCCACACTAATATCCCCACATAATATCCCTTCAGGTCATTCATAATTTACTTCTTCACATCCTGGGAAAAATAAAACATATAAAAGGGGTGATCTCAAATGCCCAGTAAGGATAACAAAATAGCAGAAACTTTCATAAATAAGAATAAACTTTTAAGGAAATGTATAACTAAAAAAAAGCCTTTCAAACATGAAATTTCAACATGGTATGGCATAAATAAAATGAAATAATGCCATTTACTTATTCACATGGATATTCTACTAATCGAATAATCACATGAAAAAATCAATAACCACTTTCATAATGTTGGAATGAATAATGCCAGACTATCATAACCACATAGCCAAGGCCTCGTGCCAAGACTACAAATAAGATTTTGTCAAGGACTTGTTCCAAGACACTAGTTTGTCTCATGAGACCTACCGATGCATCGAGGAGCTATAGCGGGCTCCACCCATCACTTATTAAGTCCAATGAATTCCCATATGAAAAGGTTTAAACATAACATAAACATTCGTATTAAAACTAGCATACGAAATGTCAATAATTTCACCATAAACTATGAATGGTATAAAAATATCACATCCATAGTCAAACATATCACAAAACCTTCAATACAATATAGAAGTTTTGTATCATAATAAATCAACTTCAAATAATCTTAAAATCCATCAAAGGATGTTGACGTAGATGAAATCAAAATTTTTTTTAAAGAAATATCTCCTTTTATTTTGAAATCATTTAAGATCCATATAAAATAAAACATTTTCTTTGAAAATATTCTTATAAGCTTGTAAGGAAAGCTTTGAAGATTTTATAATGGCGTAAAATAACCGCACCCACCGTATAAGTTAAAAAAAACATTCTTACCTCAATTCTGTCGAAAAGGTTAAAAAGGACCTTGTTTTGAAAACGACGGAATGATTCCTTTATAAACCTCTTATAAAAATTAAAACAAGGGTATAAATGACTTTAACCCATATTATTGTAAATAGTAAAAATGTTTTGAAATACATTTTTAAGAAACATGGATGTGGATGATAAAGATATCCTAGTAGATTATTACGTATAAACAACCTCGGATAATGAAGAGATTGTGAAATAACCCTTACCTTGTACTTTTCCTTTGTTGGGGTCGGTTAACCTCCTGTATAATGGTGAAATAATTGTTATTAAATTATACAAGAATCGTATACATTAATATGATATCATATATGATGTTTTAACATTGCTTTATTAATAATATCTTAGTATTATCGTCGTTTCAGGTGATAATCGATTCGTTCTTCTTAAATGTTTGGTTACGTAAGACATGTTTGTAATGGATAGATTAAATCTTATTCATAATCATAATGATATTAACATTATTTTTAACCCTAAAATGATAATAATACTTGAATGGATACGATGGAGGATGGATCTCACCGCATTCGTGGAGACGGTAGTCCGTACGTACGCACAGACGCTACTTCCATTTAATTTTTATTTTAAATGAATTGAATCCAAATGATACATAGGTATATTACTATTCCAGTATAATATAATATTTTATATATGTTACTTAAGTTCATTAACTCCATCCTTTATACGTTCCATGTGTGGTATGAACGAGTCATATCATTTTAAGGGGGCGGTAGTCCGCACTTCCTCAAATGAAATTATCGTATGTATATACAACATGAAACGAATAATGGTATGAAATAAAATGGAATTACAGAAGCTTATATATAAAATATACATCATTAATATCATATTTAATTACAGTGTCATCATAATGGCCACCATGAGAGGCGGTAAGATGTATTTGAACAATCATCGTTTCGTGAGGCGTTAGTTTTCCATCCACAGAAACATTATGTTCATCATCCATTAGATGGAGTTGTGTGTATGTGTAGTTTGAATCATTCTTATAACATCATCCTAGTATATTGAGGATACTGGTGTTGTTACAAAAGAAAGGGAATAAAAAGAGTTTGGGGGTTGGAGAAGCAAAATAAAGGAAAATAATTTAAGAGAAATCGTTACATTTAATTTAGGTAACTCACTTTGGATGGAACCAAAGGACTTCTTGAAATGATTTCTGCCTAAGGGGAAGCTTCAAGGAGGAGGAGAGGGATGTGGGGAGCTTAGTTGGGCAGAGTTTGGACGAGCCAAGTGGCTTGAGAGGTGTGAGGAATGAGTAGAAGTGGTCTCCTTTTATAAGGGAGAAGAGGGGATCTTTAGGAAAGAGTGAAAGTATTACTTTATAATATAATTATATTCGGTTTATAATGGTCCAAAAATCATTGAGGTCGACGATAAGATGACTAATATTCTAAATAACATCAACCAATAAGGATTGGACAGGTTTTAGATAATATTTTAATCATTATAATCTTATTTATTTAAATGATTTATTAATGAGGTAAACATTGCATCATTATTGTGTCATTAATAATTTAAATTATTTGATGTCTAAAAATTATAAATAAAATATCATTATGTAGGAAATCTTTTTATCTTTCTAATGAATATTTATAATCGAAAATCCAACATGTATAACCCTATGTAAAAATTGTTCTTCTAAAAGATGTAAGCTTATGCCATTTTTATTTTTATTTTAACTTTATTAATATAAAGTGTCCCTACCACATACAAGTGGCTCCAAGGGGTCCACAAATTGACCCAAGGATGCTCATGGTCGGGTATGTGTCCACCAATAAGGTTAGGACACGTTTTAGGGTAATTTTGTATTATTATAATATTATTTTTAACCCTTAATTACCGGATTTACCCTTAACCATGGTAAATAAAATATTTACCACAGTAATTATTCAAAATGTATAAAAATAAAAGTTACCTATTTACACAATTTGGACATCCTGATTCCAAATATGGAATCCATTTTTCTAAATTCAAAACACAGAAGTGGTAGAAATTAATTTAAAATTAATTCCCGTTGTTAAAATAAAAAGCGTGTTTTTAAGAGATAATAACTATCAAAAGATTGACACTTGTTTATGTCTAATTTAATTGTGAAATTATGTCCAATGACAAACATTAAATTAAATGGTAAAAATATATTCTAAATATACTTTAAACCCACTCAAATCCAAAATTTATCACTGTTAATTATTTTGATTAAAAAAGTTGTTTTTAATTAAAATTTAGTAATTTTCACTATTCATCAAAATATTAAAGTTATCCGAAAAGTACCAAAATTTCACCCTAGGCTAATTTCAATATTCCGAATCCAAAAATGAAGTCCATTTTGAAATATTAAATATATATGATTTCAAAATTTAGGTATTACTATCCATAACGGCTAGTTTGATCGGTTGTGGTGTGTGTTAAAACTCGAAGTTGCGTACAACACACGCTACTGTTTTATTCAAAGGAAAGCGTACCGTGTACGCTTCGGATGTTTCATTTTAATTTTTTTGATGCCCCCATTTTGTCAAAAAGTTTAAAATATTGTATTTAAAAAGGTTTCACTATTAAAAGTTGATAAAAGTGCAATACTGAAAATGAATCTGTTCTTGCATTATGACTAAGAAACTCATAATATGGATTCTAAAATTATAAAGATTATATAAAGTTTAAAATGTAGTTAATGCTATTCATGACCTCTTTTAATGGCCATTTTTTTTGTAAGTCTTGGTGTGATTGAACTCGGTGTTGCGTGTAGTGCAATTTATTGAATTATTTTGAAGAAATAACACACTATGAAATCTTGGGGTGTTACAATCAGTATGAATTTGTGTCGATATTTCCTTACATCGGTAGGACCTTACATCTATTTGTCCTTAAAACATTATGTCTATTGAAGTATTAGTGATACAGTTGGTCTATCTGTAAGTCAATTACACTATCAAGGAGTAATATATCGGTGAGTCATTTTTCACATTTGGTGACTCAGTTGAAATGTTGGTGTCAGTCTGTCATACTAATAAAATATATTTTCATAGACTGTCTTACTTAATAAATATTATCAGAATGTGGTAATAATATATGTGAACATAGATAATCATAATTAAAAATATTGAATCCTAAATAAACATCATGGAAATGATTATGAAAATTTAATAGGGGTTTACCTGATACATGATAATAAAAATTGTTAATACTATAGGGGGTTTGAAGTAGTCTCTTATGGGCCAACACAAGTCATTAAGATATTAATAATATATATATAAACTTTTTTTGGATCTAGTTAATTTGGATCACGTGATTTAGTTGCACTGTTAAGTAAAAATTTCTTTAACCTTGTGTAAGGAACTACCTTAAAGAAAACCCTCATATTATCAACTGACATTGTCTCCATACTATTCACCAATCATGCCGATGCCAATGATTCAAGAAGACCATAATCATTTCTCAATGCATTGGGTTTGTCCATAATGTTTTCACAATTTGGGAAATCAATGCATATACATTATTCCTTCCATTATACCCACATATCATTTTTAATGGTTTCAAGGAGGAGATTCATGGTTTCCAAAACTGTTCAGTCATTGTGAACTTGTAGAAAAGCACAAAAAACACACCAATTGTTCCCGAAAATATCTCAAACATCACCCATATAGATTATATTATTAAAAATTAAAAATTAATACTTTACCTACTAGAAAATTGTGGTTCCAAAAATTAAAAATTATCCATATCATTACATATTAAATGAAATATATGTTTAAACCAATTAATGTTTAATGAATAAGACTGTTCATTCATTATTTTTAGATATTGTATGGATTATTTCATAGGACAGGTAGTAAGATGGAATGCAGTTCTAATTCTTGGAGTTCTAAAACAAATTTTTGAATATGTTAAATATATTAAATATTAATTAAACATAGTTCTATGAATAAATTAAAATCACATCTAGAATGAGTTTTAGATCTGAAATCTAAGGGTACAATTGATTCCAGAATGCACGGTTAACCTAGTCTTGATATATACATGGTTAGTTGTCATTATTTTTTGAAAAGTCATCATAGGCATAGAATCTAATAATATATTTAGTTAACTAATTTTATTTTATATCAATTTAATTATTGAAAAGATATTATTTAAGTATACCACTATGAAGAAATTCCAAATTTATTTTCAATGTAATCGAATATTCATAAATATGGATATAATGTTTCATCATTATTCATCAGTGATCGATCTGAATTAAGGAAGGAAATTTTTTTTATAGGAGTCTTTCCAAGATATAAATTCTTATTATGAATGAAAATAAATCTACAAATGGATTTATTCATGAAAAACCAGTCTTACATGATGGGTTTAATCGAATGTATTATTGGTGATTAATTAATTTCAAATAAATTTTTACTTATTCATATTTCAATATAATTGAAATGAATAAAATTAAACACAAAAATAAAAAAAGGTCCATTCCTGTTATTTTTTAATGTTCTTTTATCCTTTATTTGAAAATCATAATGAGTGTTGATAATTTGGAATGTGGTTCTATATATATTGGGTAATCTATTATTGCAAAATAGTATATTGGCTCAATAATCCAACATTAGGGATGCTGGCTATGCGTGATGCCACAGAGTTATACAGTGATTTCAGCGAGTGGATCTGACAAAATATGACCACCCCCAATTCGAGTGGGCCATGAGGGAGAAAAAATACGAACCTAATATATTATATAAATGGATTAATAGAATATTATATGAAAATTTACCCTGGAGAGGTTCATCCATGGTAAAACTTTGATTTAAGGTCCGATTTGAAATAGAATACAAGACAACGATTATGTGGTCATGTGCAGATGGAATACCGAGGGGTTTTGAAAAAACCTAATCCACATAGAGTGAAATAAAATATTAAACTATGTTTGGGACCCCCTTTGTGGAGGATTGTTATTAATAGAATGTTTATTATCACAAATAGTGTCACCCTATTAGATGACATGTTATCTATCCATGATGTCATAGTGTGAACCTCAAATGTTAAAAGGATACTAGTTGGGGTACAACAGTTATAGCTCAACATGAAATCCACCAAGACAGAAATGGAAATTACATGTACATAGGAGAATCAATATTCATTCACACATGTAGAGTACATAGAAATCCAATATGTTGTGTACTTATACACGAACATGGGCCTTTCAGATTATAAGGAACTAGCCTTAAAACATTACATATTCATGAATTAAATGAAATATACACATAGAGGATCTTTTCAGGTTTAGAGTTTTAGAGAATTATTACATAACTATTATATCTCAAAAGATTACAAAGTAGACACTTCTACTAATTTTCCATAAAATAAAAACACTTAAAAAGAAACATGTCTAGTTTAATGTTTTAGATAGAATGTATTTCCTAGATCCGATCATCGGCCATATTCTTCTTTATGTCCTATGGAGAACATTTCAAAAACATGGGATGAGCATAAAAATCTCAGTAAAGGATACAAAAATAAGGAAAATTGTTAGTTGTTCAAAACAACAAGTAAACCATGAATACTTTATCAATGTAAAACCTTTCACCTTTAAGATGTAGTAAATACTCTTCACTGAATAAAAGATCATTAATTACCCTTATTTAACCAAAAGATTAAAATAAAACCCACTAAAAGAACACATAACATATAATGGTAACATGGGACATAACCATACTTAAGTGGAATAACCATACGGTAAAATTCCACACATATCACTAAATGGAATAGTCATATGGCCGACTTCCATTCCCAATTCATTGGAGGATATAATTTTAACACCCGTCCTGGTATTCACGGCACTACCTGCCATATGGTTTATCATGTAACCACCCATCAAATGTCCAAGTACCATTACAAAATCATAATACATAAAAAGAATATAATGGAAAGAAAAAATTTCTACATTTCAATTGCAATATATCAATTTAATATATTGACATAACAAATACATTATCTAAACCATTTCCAATTCCAAAATATATAAAAGAGTATATGGTATTTGTTTACATTTAAAAACATTACAGCTTGTTGAGGAATCCAATGATCAAATAATACTCGCGGCGGCGAAAAGTTCATTGTCACCGTGTACGTTAAAAAGAAACATACCTTTTGTCGTTTAGTAAAATGCTTCGTATAGAAATGATTCCTTTTGAATTAAAGTAAAATTAAAAGGGCTTTATACACCGTATAAAAGACAGTTGCGTATAAAACAAAATATTCCTCAATGAAAGGAGATTAAGATGAAGTCCCATAAAATGACGATATCCTTAGATTAATGATAAATCAACTACATAATTTATGTGTGTAAAATATAAATAAACATTAAGGAATATATATTAACCAAAGATTAGAATGATGGGAATTACATATACAACTCAATGGAAATGCTGGAAAATATAGCATAAATCTAAAGGGAATAAAAGTTAGATGAAAAACTCCTTAAGAAAACTCGACAGCCTAACAACGCCACATAAAACTTCCAAAAATGGATTTATAAGATCAAATTGGGTATCTAATAATATGAACCTAAAATTTACAGAATTAGAATATAAATGTACATCACCATACATAAGAAATATGATCTTAAAAGAAATGACATGAAAGAGAGTACTTAAAAATAAATAGAGAGGCTGGATCCCTTACCTCAAGTCTGATTTGTCTTGTTCGTTTCTTTATATTCCTGACTAATAAACATTGGTCAATTTATAATTGATTAAGTACCTCATTAAATGTTTATTATTAAATTCATTTCACATATTATAATGTTATAATAATTATTTAATAATGTTAGTTCATATCAGACGTTTTTGTCGATGTTCGATACATGAGTCAGAAATGAACTTGTTTGAAAATAATTTCCTATGTAGTTATAATTAACCCATATATAGAATAGTATAAATGATTTATAAATCATATATATCAAGTATATATTCATTTTATACTATTCCATAACATTCGGAGATAAGAAAATGAAATGCACCATTCATGGAGACGGTAGGTCGTACATACGCATGAATGCTACTTTCATTTCATTGTCACATTAATGGAATTAAAACTAAATGTGATATATATATTATAATTCCAGTATAATATATATGTTATATAGGTGACATAATTTCATTAATTTCATTCTTTATACATTCCATGTATTGCATGAATGAGCCACATCACTTGAGGGGGCAGTAGTCCACACTTTCTCAAATGAAATTTTCGCATTTTCATAACATGCAAAGCATAAAGGTATGTTTTAAATATAAATTACAGAAGCATAGAGAGGAAATAAATATAATATATATCATAAATAAATACAGTTCTATCATAATGTCCACCCTGAGAGGTGGTAGGAGAGGATAGAACAATCATCATTTCGTGAGGCATTAATTCGCCATCCACAAAAACAGTATGTTCTTTAACCATTAGACGGAGGTGTGGGTAAGTGTAGCTAGAATCCATATCATAACAATATGTTAGTATATTTAAGATACTGGTTTTGTTACAATAGAAAAGAATACATAGAGTTTAGGGGGTTGGAGATGAAAAATAAAACAAAAGAACATAAGAGGGGACATTACCTTTAAATCGGGTATCTCCTTTTAGTTTGAACCCAAAGGGTTTCTTGAAGAGCTTTATGCCTAAGGAAAGGCTTCTATGATGAATAGAGGGATGTGGAGAGATAAAATGAGCAGAGTATGGTCGATCCAATGTCTTGAGAGGAGTGGGTGATGGGTTAGAGGTGGGGGCCTTTTGTAAGAGGGAGGGGGGCACTGTTGGAAAGTCTTGAAAAGTTACTTTATTGTTAAATGATTTTCGGATATTAAAGGACCAAACATTATATTTTTTGAGGATAAGGTAATAAGGGTTCGAAATAAACCCTTAAAATAGGTTTTTTACAAGTGTATGTCTTATATTTTACATTATCTTCTAATTTTATTTCAATCGTTCATTAATTAGGTAATAGTTAAATCATCGTGGTGTCAGAAATAAATTAATTTATTTAATGAATAAATTTTTTTAAAAATACTATTATGTAGGAAATCTTTATATATTCCCAATGAATATTTATAGTAAAAAATATGTCTTCTATAACCCCATGTAAAAATTGTTTTATTAAAACAATACATGTTTGTGAGATTTTTATTTTAACTTTAGATAAAAAGTTATTAATGTCATTTTCTTAGCCATGTGGCTCCATGGGTACCCCAAGTTGACCCATGAATTATCTTGGTCTTCCATGATTCATCCTTTAAGTTTATTAAATGGGTCAAGGTCATTTCATATTATTAAAACATTATTTTTTCCTTAAATTACACTAATTAACTCTAATCGCGATTAATAAAACTTAAAAGTTAATATTCACCAAAAAAAATTAATCCCATTGTACCACATTTTACATTATAATTGAAACCATGTATGTCGGATTTTTGAAATTCAATTCAAAAAAGTGGTAATGTTTCATTTAAACGAAAAATCAATTTTTAACTACCACTTAGTGGTTTCACAATTCATCAAAAATTTATGTTTTTCAGAAAAATACCCAAAATTCACCCTAAGTTATAATTGATATTCCGAATTCAAAAATGATGTCTATTTTACAAAATTCAAAACCTATATGTTTCATTAATTAATTTAATAATTAATTCCCGTTTTCAAAACAAATAGTGTGCTTTTATGAAACAATATATATCAAAAGATTCACACTAGTTTACGTCCAATTTGAAACTGAAATTAATTACAATGAACACCATTGGATTAAATGGAAAAATTATATTCTAATTGAACATTAAAACCAATTCAAATGATAATCTAATCATATAAATAAATTATATTAA
Organism: Viscum album; assembly: GCA_963277665.1. Lineage (NCBI taxonomy): Eukaryota > Viridiplantae > Streptophyta > Magnoliopsida > Santalales > Viscaceae > Viscum > Viscum album. The sequence continues at coordinate 1,778,584,823 of OY728121.1, read as the reverse complement.
AAAGAGATTTTGGATTAAAATAAAAAAAATTTCACTATTAATTAAATATGAACTTTATCAGAAAATTAACAAAAATTTATACAAAGTAAATTTTGATGTCCTGATTCTAAAAATAATTTTATTTTGTCAAATATAACATATAAAATTGTAAAAAAGTGGATTTAAAAAGGGGATCTCCTTCAAAAGGCGTTTAATCAACCTTTTACAAAATATTAGAATATTTATGCATAAAATTGGATTCATTCGCATTTTAAGCCTCTAAAATTTATTGGCTAAAAGTAAAAATATTTTCCAAACATATATAATCATTTTCTAGTTAGTTTTGTTCATTCCCTCCATTACAATGGCTAGGTGTTAACTTCCATTTAAAATAATATTATTATATTAATAGAGTGCAATGTATGATTTCAACGAAATTCGTTGTTGTGTATTGGGTACGTCATCGAGCATAGAATCCCCTATAAGTAATATTAATATTTTATTCACAAATATTAATAAATATGAAAAAGTAATATTATTTATTTACCTAGGATGTTACTTCCTTCCCCCATTTTGGAAATTGAGTCCTCACAATTTTAAAATTGGGCATGGAAACTTCATCGAAAGTCCTTCATCGAAAAAAGAGTCTGTAAAACTATCACTTTAATATAAATAAAGAGAAGTTCAAAGGTCACCGGAGTTAACCCATACTAGGGTTCCATGTACCAAAACATGGATGTGGAAGAAAAAAACAAAGGGTCAAGTTCTGATGGAGAGTGATAGATAACATGATTAGGAGAAATTTATCCACCAGAAAATCTCAAACTTGTGATGGGTTAAACGGTATTTGATTCCCTATTAGGAAAAGATAACATACAACATTTTTGTTTTAAGTTACTTTTTATTGAGGAATTTATTTACGAGCATAAATAAATTGCATGGAAACATAATTTCTCATTGTTTAGACTATCATCTCTTACTAGATTACTTACATAAACTCCATTTTTCCTCCAAAAGATGAGTATTTTGGATGACATGTTCACATTAAGAGCGTTATAATCAACATCTGTAGAATCAAATAATCCAAAAAAATAGATATATATATTTCCCATGTCTTTAGAAAAAAATCAAAACCAAAGTTGTTAGTATGAGATCAGATAATACCCAAAATGGGTAATTCTTTTATAAAAAGAAAATCTATTCTTAATCTCCATATTTTTTCCTAAAAACCCCAAAGTTCTACAAAGACCATTCGATAAACAATTTTTCCAGAAAATTATTCATAGTAAAACATACTAAGATTGAATCCCAAATATTTTAAGGATTTAATCACATAGTCTTCCAAGATAAAAATTATCATTTATCTACAAATAACATCAGTTTCTCTTAAAGTCTAATATTGAAAATTAATTAACCTAATAATATATCTTCCATGATAGGTAAATATTTTCTTATATAACCAAAAATCAACATATTATTGATTCATAAAATTATATAAGTAAATATAATTTGTCAAACTAACTAGGGACTTCACGTAGTCCAGTGGTAGGTAATAAATACCAGTCGAACATGGGTTGTGAGTTTGATTCCCACAGCTTTGTCCAATGTTATGGGTTGTCACATAGTCTGCGCGTTTTCCTTTTTCCAAAACTATATAATTCTGAAAACATTCCCCAAAAAGAGATAAAACCAATAAAATAACCATAACATAATTTAACCTCAATTTTATCCCATGCATTTCATTTTCCATTATATCATATAATAACCAATAATTAGCTCAAAAGTAAGGATCATATAAACCGTAATGGTTACCATTATAATTATTACCTGAACATCCACATAGAGTTGGTCATCTAGTACATGATTCATTAGAGAACTAACCAAAGTTCAAGTGGTTAATCATTCCTCCTGATAGTTGGTTTAGAATAACCACAAGATTTTTCATTGAATCCCCCATTTCATCCAGTCTCTCAATCAGAGAACCACCGCAGTTTCCATCAAACTCGTTGTCACATTGGTGCCTACCAGATCCATCCATTTACTAATCCAAAAAGTTCAATGTTAGTATATCATTATAATCATCATATAATACTATGATATAATTATTAATTTTTTCTTAAACTCATTCACTTTATCTAAAACTATGAGCCTTTCTGAAGTCCTAACAATTATGTTAATGTCACTTGTGCTTGAAGGATATCCTAACCTCTAATGTTATATAAACCGACCTCTGATACCGACTATAAGGACCCAGCCATAAAACCGTACATAATCATGAATTAAATTAATAATTCACATAGATGATCTTTTCAGGTTTATAGTTTTTGAGAATTAGGACATAACTATTACATCTCAAAAGATTACAAAGTATACACTTTTACTATGTTTCCATAAAATAAAAACTATGATAAATAAACATGTCTAGTTCCATGTTTTAGATAGCATGTATTTCCATGATCCCATCTTTGACCCTATTCATCTTTAATTCCTATAGAGAACATTTCAAAAACATGGAATGAGCATAAAAAGCTCAGAAAAGGATACACAATAAATGAAAACTGTTAGTTTTTCAAAACAAAAAGTAAACCATGAATACTTTATCAAAGTAATAGATTTCACCTTTAATAAGTAGTAAATACTCTTAACTGAATAAAAGATCATTACATACCATTTTGTAACCAAAATATTACAATAAAACACATATAAAGAAAACATAACTTATAAAGGTAACATGGGACACAAACATACATAAATGGAATAACCATACAGTCAACTTCCACACATATCACTAAATGGAATAGCCATAAAGCCGACTTCCACAACCAATGCATTGGAGGTTATAACGTAACCACCCGTCCTGGTATTCACGACACCACCTGTCATATGGTTTATCACGTAACCACCCGTAAAATGTCCAAGTACAATTAAAAAATCATAACACATAAAACAAATATAATGGAATGAAAAAATTACCACATTTCAATCACAATATATCACTTAAATATATTTAAATAACAAAACCATTAAAAAACCATTTTCAATACCAAAATACAAAAGAGTATATGGTGTTCATTTACTTTTAAAAACATTATGGCTTGTTGATGAAGCCAATGATCATATAATACTCGCGGCAGTGGAAAGGTCTTTTTCACCGCATACGTTAAAAAGAAACATACTTTTTGTCATTTAGTAAAACACTTCATACAGAAACGATTCCTTTTGAATAAAAGTAAAAGTAAAAGGGTTTTATACACCATATAAAAGAAAGTTGTCTATAAAACAAAATATGACTCAATGAAAGGAGATTGAGACGATATCCCATACAAAGACGGTATCCTTAGATTAAGGATAAATCAATTACATAATTTATGTGCAAAAAATATAAATAGAATCAATATAAGTGGATATTAAGTGTAAAACAATAATAATCATTCACACATACTCATAGAATGACATATTCAAGGAGTAAATGTTTATCCCAAATTATTGAAATTGAGTTAAGAAGTTCCCTTGCAAAAATTCGATAGCCTAATGGTGTCACATTAAAATTCAAAAAATGATTTGATGAGACAAAAAGCATATATCATCACATGGAAATAAATTTTACATAAATAAAGACATATAATAACATATCCAAACATAATAAGATGTAAATTAAAAGACATAATAGAAGATGTCTTTTAACATTTGGAGGGTGAAAGGTTCCCTTACCGACATGGGTATCTTTCGAAATGTACACCCCATGAAAGAAGGACAATACAACATGGATGTAAATACTCGAAAACGAAATTATATTAAAAAAGAGTAAAATAATGGGCATTACATATACCAATCATTGGAAATAGTGGAAAATGTATCATAAATCTCATGCGAATAAAAGTGAGACGAAAAACCCCTTACGAGAACTTGAAAGCCTAACGACGCCACATAAAACATCGAAAAATGGATTTCTAAGATCAAATAGGGTCTCTCATAATATGAACATAAAATTTAGAGTATTAGGAATATAAAATAACATCCCCAAGAATAATAAATATGATTATAAAAGAAATTACATGAAAGATAGTACATAAAAAGAAAGAGAGAGGTTGGATCCCTTACCTCAAGTCCGACTTGTCTTCTTCGTTTCTTTATATTCTTGAATAATAAACTCTGGTCAATTTATAATTTCTTAAGGATATAATTTAAATTTTATTATTCAATTAATGTCACATATTATAATGTTATAATAATTAGTTAATAATATGTGTTCATATCAGAAGTTTTTGTCAATGTTCGGTACATGAGTCAAAAATGAACTTGTTTGAAAAGAATTCCCATGTAGTTATAATTACCCCATATATTAAATATTATAAATGATTTAAATATCTTATATATCTAGTATATATTAATTTTATACTACTACATAACATTCAGAAATATGAAAATGAAATACACCGTTCATGGAGACGGTAGGCCGTACGTACGCATGAACGATACATTCATTTCTTTGTCACATTAATGTAATTAAAAATAAATGAGATATATATATATATATATATTATAATTACATTATAATATATATGTTATATTGGATACATAATTTCATTAATTTAATTCTTTATACATTCCATGTATTGCATGAATGAGTCACATCACTTGAGGGGGCGGTAGTCCACACTTCCTCAAATGAAATTATCGCATTTTCACCACATGAAAACCATAAAGGTATGTTTTAAATGTAAAATAAATAAGTATATAGAGGAAATAAATATAATATATATCATAAATAAATATAGTGACATAATAATGGACTCCATCAGAGGTGGTAGGAGAAGATAGAACAATCATTGTTTCGTGAGGCAGTAAATCGCCATCAACGGAAACAGTTTTTTCATTAACCATTAGACAGAGGTGTGTGTAATTTTAGCTCGAATAAATATCATAACAACATCCTAGTATATTTAATATACTGTTTTTGTTACAAAATAAAGTAATAAAAAGTTTTTAGGGGGTTGGAGAAGCAAGATAAAACAAAAGAACATAAGAGAGGACATTACATTTAAATCAGGTATCTCCTTTTTGTTTGTAACAAAAGGGTATCTTGAAGATCTTTCTGCCTAAGGTAAGGATTATAATATTAAGAGAGGTTTGAGTATAGATAAAAAGATCAGAGTTTGGTCGAGCCAAAGGCTTGAGAGGTGTGTGTATTGGGGTAGAGGTGGCAGCCTTTTATAAGAGGGAGGAGGGGCACTATTCGAAAGTCCTGAAAAGTTACTTTATTATAAAATAATTTTCGTATATTGAAGGTCCCAAAATACTATATTTTGAGGATATGGTGATAAGTGTTCTAATTAAACCCATATAATACGTTTTTGACAAGTTTGTGTATATGATTTTTCCTTATCTTGTCATTTTATTTAAATCATTCATTAATGAGCTAATAGCTGCATCATCATGGTGTCATAAATAAATTATTTTATTTAATGTCTATAAATTATTTAAAAATTACTATGATGTGGTAAATATTTTCTTCTTCCCAATGAATATTTATAGTAAAATATATGACCTGTATAACCCGATAAAAATGTTTTTTTAGTAATACAATACATGTTTGGGATATTTTTATTTTAACATTAAATAAAATGTTATTAAGGTCATTTTCTTACCCAAGTGGCTCCATGGGGTCCAAAAGTTGACCCATGGATTTTCATGGTCGTACATGATTCATACAATAAGTCTAGGACATGTGTTAATGTCATTTAATATTATTAAAACATTATTTTTTCCTTAAATTACACTAATTACCTCTAATCGCGATTAATAAAACTTAAAAGTTACTATTCACCAACAAATTATTTTAATCCCATTGAACAAAATTTTATATCCTAATTAAAACCAAATATGTAGGATTATTTAAATTAAATTCAAAAATGTGGTAATATTTCATATAAATGGAAAATCAGTTTTTAACTATTAATTAGTGGTTTCACTATTTATAAAAAATTGACGTTTTTCAGAAAAATAACAAAAATTCACCATAAGCTATATTTGATATTCCAAATGAACAAAAGATTTCTGTTTTAACAAATTAAAAACATATAAGTTTCATTAATTAATTTAATAATTATTTCCCATTGTCAAAACAAATAGCGTGTTTTTATGATACAATATATATCAAAAGATTGACAATAGTTTAAGTCCATTTTCAATGTGAAATTAATTAAAATGACCAACATTGGATTAAATGGTAAAAATATATTTTAATTTCACTTTAAAACCAATCCAAATGATAATATAATCATATAAATTAATTAGATAAAAATGTGGTTTTGGATTAAAATACAACATTTTTCACTGTTCATTAAAAGTTGAACTTTTTCCGAAAAATACCAAAAATTTATATATAGTAAATTTTTAGGTCCTGATTCTATAACTAATTTTATTTTTTCAAATACAACATATAAAATTGTCAATAAGGGGATTTAAAAGGGGTTCCCCATCAAAAGGTGTTTAATCGACCTTTTAAAGAATATTAGAATATTTATGCTTAAAATTGGATTTATTCGCATTTTAAGCCTCTAATATTTATTGGGGAAAAGTAAAAATATTTGAAAAACATATATAATCATTTTTTAGTTTGTTTTGTTCATTCCTTCAATTAAAATGGAAAGGCGTTAAATTCCATTTAAAATATTATTATTTTATTAATAGAGTGCAACATAAGATTTCAAAGAAAATCGTTGTTGCGTATTGTGTATGTCATCGAGCATAATTTTCCCTTTACGTAATATTTATATTTTATCCACAAATATTAACAAATATGAAAAATAAATATTCTTTATTTACCTGGGATGTTACATAGATGTTCCAGTTTCACATGTAGAACCTAGAGTCAACAGACACTGCATGTGACCACTTATACACATTGAGTACTTTCTGAAATAAAACATTCATGGATCCCTTGTACACTATATCATGTACTTGTTTCATTAGGATGTGTTCACCATATAGGTAAAGACCCGTAAAAATCAAGGAATTTTTTTTCTTAATTTTTTTTGTATTTTACTAGAACGCAGTTTCTCACGGCAACTGATTCTGAGGCCCAGTGTGCCCAGAATCATTTTCCGATGTTTGTCTTGGGTACATTCAGTGAACGAACGATCGAGTTTTTCTATCTTTTGAATCGGTGCTCGGAATAGAATTTTGTGGGCACCGATGGAATCGCAGTGCCAATATTTGCTTAGAAACACCATTTCTGGAGTTGCGTTTTCTCAGATGTGGTTTTTAATTTTTGGGGTTATGTTAAGAAATAAAATAAAGTGGTGTGACAACATTATTTTTATTTCACTTAAGGCCACTTAAAACCACTTAAATCCACTATAGCTGAGTTGAAGCGGATAGGGTGGAACCGAAAATATTCTACCCTCTTGGTAGGATATTTGTGAGGTGGGGACCGCACGAGCCCCACCGTTTCTTTTCCTCTATGTAACGCACCCGTGAAAAATACTCTTTAATGAAAGTAAACTGGGGCGTTTTCTAAAACTCTTTACCCTCCAATTAATTGGATAGTTAAGACGTTAGTATTAATTCACCGAATTAATTTTTTGTTTCTTAACATGTTTTTCAAATTGTTGGCATGTAAATTAAATAAGACCAACACATGTATTTCATGAGGATTTCTTGTTGAGAGGATTTGGAGAAACTCTAAGTTCTTCATCCTCCTTCACGAAAAAGATCGAAGAACGCAAAGAACGCGAAGAACGCCGAACCCTCGGAGATGGACGACGTGACGCCGTGTTCCGCGACGCTGAAGATTCTCCTTCCACGATGCTTCTTCCATGACGTTTCTTCCCCGCAACAATCTCCGATCATCAACTGCTTGAGGTAGGGGATTACGGTTCCCTAATAATTTGTGGAATTATTCCTCAACATGGGTTTAAATGTGCAATTAAATATGTGTGTTTTCTTTAACCCTCATAGATCATCGACGTGACGCCGTGTACCGCGACGACACGATGGCCCCTTCCGTGACGCGATGATCCTCTTCTTCTACGACGATCAATTACACGAAGAACACTTGTTCGAAGACTACGAAAAGGTAGGTATTTGTTTTATTTAAATCATTGTGATTTATTCCTGTGGCGTTTGATTAAACTATTTTTGCTGTGAGAACTTTAAAACCGCTAACGTGATGGGTGCAGACTAACGAACAAGTGTGAACCCACCGCCCCTTTCGTTCCTGGTGTGCAAAATGGAGGACGTCGACAAAGCAGGCCGCACGGGCGACGCAGGGTCCTTACAGTGAAGGACGGACCCCGGGTGGACCTTTGGCGAAGAAGGCGTGAATTTCTGACCACCAGAACTCGTTCGGTGGTCCGCGGAGCGTCCCGCCGGTGCGCCGCCATTGAGAACCGCCGCCACTGAAGCCGCTGTGGTAGCAGCGCGGTCCCGCGACCGCGCGAGACCGGAGGAGCACCGGACGCGGCGGCCCGGCCGCGTCCGCTGGCAAGGGCAGCCCCACGTCGTGCCGCGGTTCTCTCACGCGGTGGCAGCACGCCCCCTGCTCCGCTCAGCTGTAACCGGCCGAGCCGACCCACCAGTCGGGACGGCTCACGCCCAGGCTGGGCCCAGCCACCCTGGTCGGGCCGGGCTATGCTGGCCAGGTCAGACCCGGACCCGGGTCGGGTCGACCTGGTTCAGGCCGACCCTTGGGGGTTGGGGGGGTTTGGTCAGGTCGGTTCGGGCCCATACCCCCCGTTTTCGGACCTTTTCGGTCTTTTGCTCATAAAATAAGCTGTGAACCTCCGATCGATGCACCATCAGTGGTTTTGCGATCCTTGGATCGAGATGGTTGTTTTGGTAAATCGCACTCAATGTTTTAGAGTACTTGGGGTTTTTCCGGGTTGGTTCGTACACGAAACCAACCGAGCCCTCGGATCGGAAACACTTATATCTTGAGCTCCGGACATCTGATTGACATGCCGTCGACTTTGATGGATTTATCTAAGTGTGACAGGTCTTTTGGCTTAATCCATCCGAGGTTTGGATGCAGGTGTAGAATGGTTGGGTTGGTTTTTCATTAAAAACCAACCGGGCCCCTGGAACTAAAAATCTAATAACATTCATACCGGGCGTCTAATTGACGCGTCGTCTATGACGTTGAGTTCCTATTGTCGATACAGAACTATTGGATACATCAAATCTGGACTATGTGTCAGTTGATGTATCAGCCTCTCGGCTCGTGGAGCGGACCATCTCGAACGAGTTTGCTGTGTGCGGGAACCCTAGTGGTGGCTGTGACTGCGACGACGACGACTATGCAGAGATCCTCAGTGGATTCGACAGCGACGACTACAGCACTCAGCGATCCTATGTGGGTCCGTGCTACATATCCTGTGTGGGTCTGATCCTGTGTGGGTCTGCGCTCAATAGTCCTGTGTGGGCCAGCGCCTACAGATCATGTGTGGATATGATCTTGTATGGGTCTTTGCGGGGGTTAGTTACCTATAGATCCATTGTGGGTCAGATCCATTGTGGGTCATTGCGGGGGTTAGTACCTATTGATCCATTGTGGGTCCGACGGCTTAGATGAATCAGTGGCAATATCTGATCATCTCTATCGCCATACAAAGTAGTATTCCTGTGTGAGCTGAAACCTATTTCTCTTCCTATGTGGATTGTGTTGAGCTATCCTGTGTGGATTTATGTTTTGCTTTCCTGTGTGGACTGGGTTGTACTTGGGCTCAGATGTTTGAGCCAAACGAGAATTGATGACTTAGGTATATGTATGGGCATATACCTAAACAGTGTCGGATGTTACTTCGTGATTGTATCTATCCTTTTTGGATTATCCTTTGTAGATTCTAGTAGACCTTCAGGGGTCTCGGGGTCCCTACTGAGTAGCTTATACTCACCCATGCACGGGATATGCCCGCACTACGTTGTGTTGGTTGCAGACAACGGACAACGCTGATCGTGGATGAGGCTTGCAGAGCAGAACAGTACCTGGAGGTGGACCATTGGGCGGGACGTACTCGGAGTGGATGGCATGGCCCTAGGTGTTGTAGAGGCCATATGTACCCACCCATCATGTGGGACTTCCCGTGGACGGCGTGACACTACGACTTTACTTTTCAGTTGCTGTTTTCTATTTCCAGTTGTACTTTACATTCAATTTGGGTTTGTATACTGGCCCACTTACTTTTCTGCACTTGCTGTTGTACTCAGTTTTTACTTAGTGTTTACTTCTTCTACTTTCTTTCTCTGTGTTGTTTGTTTACTTTACAAAAGAAATGACTTCCCTTTTTACCAGGACTTACACCTTGGTGCTAGTCGCCAGCCCCTGGCATATGGAAGGCGGGCTTGGGGTAGTAACGAAACGGGCCCCGAGGACGGGTCAGGACAAATTGGTATCAGAGGAGTTCGGTTCTACCGCAGAACTTGGGAATCTGTATTTTATATGTGAACCAATAGTGTTAAGCGTATTGGGTGTGGTTATCAGTTCATGGAGTCTAGTGTTGGTGCGGCGGCCGACGTATCCATACACCAGGACCCTGACTTCTAATTTCCGACTTAATGCACGAGAACATTGATTGCATGTGTGTTTCAAGTTTTCTTTGTGATTACTTTGTGTTAGCTCACTAGATATATTGTTCTGACTATGGCGCAATTGTTTCCTTTTCAGGATGTCCCCACGACGGCAGCTATCTAGGTTTCCAAGAGTTGAGCGTGACGACAGCCCACCGAGCGACGAGGCCTCGGTAGAGGGCCCTTTGACAACTGAGGCACTGGCGGTACCTCTACCCGCCGAGCCACCGATGCTTCTAGCCCCAGCCGCTGACGATGCACGTCGCCTTAGTGTAGTGAACGAGTTCCAGTGCCAGCGACCGCCTAGGTTCCGCGGGGAGATGGACTCCCAGGCAACCGAGGACTGTCTGGAGGTAGTGGTATGAGTTTTCCGGTAAGTGACGACACCAGAAGACCTCATGGTGATCCTCGCAGCGAGCCTACTACACGCGACAACGGTCCAATGGTGGAGAATGATGCTCCAGGTGCATGATGAGGCATCTCTTATCTGGATGGACTTTGAGAGACTCTTCTGCTTGGAGTTCGTCCTAGCTACCCTCTGTGCGGTGCGCATCCAGGAGCTTCTCCAACTGCGGCAGGGCAGCTTGACGGTCGCCCAGTACTCGGTGTGATTTACCGATCACTCGCGCTACTCGATAGACATGGTACACGGCCCATTCTTCCGGGCCCGGACCTTTGAGAAGGGATTGATACACGAGATCAGGGAATCACTGATCTCCCTCGGCATTCCGACTCAGACAGAAGTACTGGAGCAAGCCCTTTTGATTGAGAGCTTTCTTGCTGAGCCTTCTTCAGCAGCGAGACCCACCGCAGGGCGGCACGTTGTCGAGTATTCTACAGAAGGCAGTCGACGGATTACTCATGGGACCAGGATGACCAGACCCTCCTGCAGACGACCTCAGGACACTGGATCAGCAGTGCGGGGCACACAGCGTGGAGCCAATCTTTCGGGAGGCAGGCAGTGCTACACATGCGGCGGGTAGGGCCATATGGCTTGTGACTGCCCGACCCACCGTGCCGAGGAGCAGCAGACGGATGAGGGGCCACCCCGGCAAAGGCAGAGGTTTGACCTTGGCGGTACGCAGGGAGCAGGAGGACGAGGCAGAGGAGTTGGCCGAGCAGCAGGTGGTGGGCAACGCTTTGAGGCTCTACCACCACCACCACCACTAGGAGGTCCACCCCGGCCACCGGGAGCTAGCAGGCAGAGACATTCACAGCTCCAGGCAGTGGAGACCTACCACCACTGTGCGCCCGAGATGATTCGAGGTACTATTTGTGTCTATTCCACCCTTGCTGCAGTTCTTATAGACACAGAAGCCAGTCATTTTTATATAGCCACTACCCTTGTTTAGAGCATGGAGATTCCGACAGAGTCGTTGGATCGATCCTTAAGGCTAGAGACTCCTACGGGAGAAGACTCGATGATTACGCACGGGTGCCGACAGTGTGAGCATAATCTAGGAGGCGAGAGCTTCGGCTGGGATCTTATTGTAGCGGCGTCGAGGCCTTACGACGTCATCCTGGGCATGGATTGGTTATCTACAGTCCATGCATAGATTGAATGTTTTAGGTGCATGGTGCGATGTGTACACACCGACGAGAGCAGGTTCACCTTCACCGGCAAGAAAGGAGCCTTCACAACACAGGATGGACTCTCGTAGAATAGAGGACATCCCATCACTCATCAGTTGGCTAGCCTCATCCTAGGATCAGTTGATGTGCGGAGTCCTAGTTTTCCTGTAGTGGTGGATCAATATGCAGACATCTTTCCCGACGACATTCTAGGACTACCTCCTCGTAGAGAGGTAGACTTTTATAATGATATGTACCCCGGGACAGCCCCGATATCTACACCAGCATATCGGTTGACTCCCACCGAGCATCGAGAGCTACGAGTACAGTTGGAGGACTTGTAGGGTAAATGATTCATCCAACCCAGTGTTTTACCCTGGGCTTCCCCGATATAGTTCGCCAAGAAGGTAGATGGGAGCTTGCGACTTTGTGTCGACTATCGTCGCCTGAACCAGGTGACAGTGAGGAACAAGAATCCGCTACCGATGATTGATGAGCTGTTTGATTTTCTCAAGGGACCACGTTGGTTCTTGAAGATTGACCTCAGGTCATGTTATCATCAGCTCAGAGTTCGGGATGAGGACGTGCAGAAGATGGACTTCAGGTGTCGTTATGGACACTATGAGTTCATGGTTATTCCATTTGGCATAACCAATACTCTGGCAGTGTTCATGGGCCTCATGAATATGATCATTCAGCCATACCTCGATCGATTTGTCGTGGTCTTCATCGATGACATTTTGATATACATGAAGACTGAGGAGGAGCACGCCTATCACTTGCGTTTTGTGCTAGACACACTCCGAGAGAACCATCTTTATTGTAATATCTTGAAGTGTCAGTTCTAGATACGTGAGGTCCACTTCTTCGAGCACGTCATCTCTGAGGTGGGAGTTGTAGTGGATCCTGTGAAGATCGAGGTAGTGCTAGTTTGAGAGCCACCCATGAGCATGATGGAGGTGAGAAGTTTCTTGGGACTAGCTAGATACTATCAGAGATTTGTGCCATACTTCTCCAGAGATACGACACCACTCTCAGCTCTTACGAAGAAGGGGAATCCCTTTGTGTGGTCAGACAGATGTCAGTAGAGCTTCCAGGAGATGAGTTAGAGATTAACCAGCGCGCTTATCTTGAGGTTACCGGAGGAGGGAGTATGGTACGTAGTCTACTGTGCGATTCATCAGGGACCGGACTCGGATGTGTCCTGATGTAGGAGTGGGCTGTGATCGCCTATGGATCACGTCAGTTGAGGCCGCATGAGTAGAACTATGCTACCCATGACATAGAGTTAGTAGTAGTGGTCTTCGCTCTAAATACATGGAGACACTATCTGATTGGAGAGCTCTTTACCGTCTTTTCTGACAATCAAAGTCTCAGGTACATCTTTTCTCAGATGGACCTGAACTTGAGACAGTGGAGATGGCTCGAGTTCCTCTAGGACTAGGACAATTTATATAGTCTACACTCCTGGGAAGGGGAACGTGGTAGCCGATGCTCTCAGTAGGAGGACGGGCATTCAGCTACTTAAGGAGGCGGCAGAGCAGCTAGCCGCCTTGCAGATATCCTTTGTGGATAGAGATGGAGCCGCTTTCCTTTAGTCACTCACAGTCTGTCCTCCAATACTACAGTGGGTCAGAGAGGTACAGCGTGGGGATGATGACTGTGAGACGCTGCATGCACAGATATCCTCAGGTCAGGTACCTGATGGTTTCTCCCTTGGAGCAGAGCACGACGTCCTTTTCAAAGGACCCACCTTGGTACCAGTTGCTTTATAGGAGGAGGTGCTGAGAGAGATTCACACTTCTCCTTTGGCGGTACATCCGAGAGTGGCGAAGATGTACCAGGATCTCAGACGACAGCATTGGTGTCCGAACATGTAGAAGGTTGTGGCAGAGTTCGTTTCATGATGCCTCACCTGCCAGTAGGTGAAGGCGGAGAACTAGGTACCAGAAGGCTTGTTACAGCCCTTGGAGGTCCCAGAGTGGAAGTGGGACGGGATATCTAGGGACTTCAGGACTGGAATTCCACACACTTCCAGAGGTCACGACTGCATTTGGGTGATTGTCGACCGACTCACCAAGTCAGCTCACTTCTTACCCATCAGAGAGCATGGCTCAGTGGAGAGAATGGGAGGTATCTATGTTCCGGAGATTTTACGGCTTCACGGTGTGCCATCATCCATCGTCTATGATCGAGATGCTCGCATTACATACCAGCTTTGAAAGGGGTTTCAGGAGGCGTTCGTGACGCATCTACGTCGGAGCACCACCTTTCACCCTCAGACGGATGGTCAGACAGAGAGGACCACTCAGACTCTCAAGGACATGCTCCGCGCATGTGTTCAACACTTTGGTCGCAGCTTGGAGGACCACCTACCCTTGGTGGAGTTTGCATACAACAACATCTACCACTCCACCATCGGGATGTCACCGTACGAGGCGTTGTACGACTGTCCTTGCAGATCTCTTTTGTGCTGGACAGACCCTGGGGAGTCAGCACTTGTGGGACCAGAGATGGTCCGGGCCACGACTGAGAAGGTCCAGGTCATCCAGGAGCAGATGAGGATAGCTCAGAGTCAGCATATTTCTTATGCTGACAGGAGGCTGAGGCCACTAGAGTTCGAGGATGGCGACAACATCTTCTTGCATGTCTCACCTCGACGTGGTTTACGGAGATTTGGATGAGGCGAAAAGTTGTCTCCACGCTTCATCGGACCATTCCAGGTCCTCAGTAGGATTGGCGAGGTGGATTATCTCCTGGCTCTACCACCTCAGTTACACTGGGTACACGACTTCTTCCACGTATCCCAGCTAAGGAGATACGTGCACGACCCGACGCATATCATTGACCATGGGGAGATGGACGTTGATGATGGGGAGACTTTTGCGGAGGTCCCGGTGGAGATTGTGGATCGACCGGAGCTGGTCCTACATGGATGGTCAATTCCTCTAGTGTGCATCAGATGGAATCACGAGAACCTCCAGGAGAGCACAAGGGTTTAAATGTTCCATTAAATCGGTGTGTTTTCTTTAACCCTCTGAGATCGTCGACGCGATGCCGTGTACTGTGATGACGTGACACCCCCTTCCACGATGTGACGATCCTCTTCTTCTGCGATGGTCAATTCCGTGATGAACTCTCGTTCGACTACTACGAAAAGGTAGGGAATTTTTTTATTTAAATCTTTGTGATTTATACCAGTGGCGTTTGATTAAACTATTTTTGTTGTGAGTATTTTAAAACCGCTAACGAGATGGGAGTGGAATAACGAACAAGTCCGAACCCACCTCCACTTTCGTTCTTGGTGTGAAAAATGGCGGACGTCGACAAAGTAGGCCGCACGGGTGACACGGTGTCCTCACAGTGAAGGACGGACCCCAGGAGGACATTTGGCGAAGATGACGTTAATTTCTGACCACCGGAACTCATCCGGTAGTCCGCAGAGCGTCCCGCCGGCATGCCGCCGTGGAGAACCGCCACGGATGAAGCCGCAGAGGCAGAATAGCGGTACCGCGACCGCGCGAGACTAGAGGAGCATGAGACGCGGCGGCCCGGCCGCGTCTGCTGGCAAGGGTGGCCCCACACCGCGCCGCGGTTCTCTCACGCGAGGGCAGCATGCCTCCCACTCCGATCGGCCGTAACCGGCCGAGCCGACCCGCTGGCTGGGCTGGGTCGCGCCCAGGCCGGGCTAGGCCACCCTGGCCGGGCTGGGCCATGCCGGCCGTGTCGGACCCGGACCCGGGTCGGGTCGACCTGGTTCGGGCCGACCCAGGGGGGTTGGGCTGGGTCGGTCCGGGCCCAGACCCCCCGTTTTCGAACATTTTCGGTCTTTTGCTCATAACAGGAGTTGCGGGCCTCCGATCGACGCACCTTCAGAGGAGATGCAATCCTTGGATCGAGATGGTAGTTTCAGTATTTCACACTCATGGTTTTGGAGTACATGGGGTTTATCCGGGTTAGTTCGTACACGAAACCATTCGGGCCCTCGGAGCGGAAACGTTTATATCTTGAGCTCCGGACGTCCGATTGACGTGCCGTCAACATTGATTTATTCCTATAAGTGAGATGGATCTTTTGGATTACTCCTCCTGAGGTTTGGACGCTTGTGGAGTATGGTCGGGTTGGTTTTTCGTTAAAAACCAACCTGGCCCCTGGAACGAAAAAGCCAATAACTCTCAGATCGGGCGACCGATTGACGCGCCGTCTGCGACGTTGAGTTCCTCTTGTCGATATGGAACATTTGGATACATCAAATCTGGACTATATGTCAGTTGATGTTTCAGCCTCTCAGCTCGTGGAGCGGACCCTCCCGAATGAGCTTGCTGTGTGCGAGAACCCTAGTGCTGGCTTCGACTGCGACGACGACGACTGTGCAGAGATCCTCAGTGGATTCGACTGCGAAGACTACAACACTCAGTGATCCTATGTGGGTCAGTGCTACAGGTCATATGTGGGTCTGATCATTTGTGGGTCAGCGCTCAACGGTCCTGTGTGGGCCAACGCCAACATATTCTGTGTGGTTCCGATCCAGTGTGGGACTTTGTGGGGTTAGTTACCTATTGCTCCTTTGTGGGTCAGATACTTTGTGGTTCATTGTGGGGGTTAGTACCTATTGATCCTTTGTTGGTACAAGGGCTTAGATGAATAAGTGGCAATATCTGATCATCTCTATCACAATACAAAGAAGTATTCATGTGTGAGCTGAATCATGTTTTGATTCCTATGTGGATTGGGTTGAGTTATCCTGTGTGGATTTACTTTTTTCGTTCCTGTGTGGACTGGGTTGTACTTGGGCTCAGATGTTG
This sequence comes from Viscum album, assembly GCA_963277665.1. Taxonomy (NCBI): domain Eukaryota; kingdom Viridiplantae; phylum Streptophyta; class Magnoliopsida; order Santalales; family Viscaceae; genus Viscum; species Viscum album. Next base: position 1,778,567,898 of record OY728121.1, on the reverse strand, counting down.
GAGCCGAACGAGAATTGATGACTTAGGTATATGTATGGGTATATACCTAAGCAGTGTCAGATGGTACATCGTGATTGTATCGTTCCTTTGTGGATTATCCTTTGTGGATTCTGGGAGACCTTCGGGGGTCTCGGGGTCCATACTCCGTAGCTTATACTCACCTCTACATGGGCTATGCCATCTCTACATTGAGTTGGTTGCATATGATGCAATTTTCTGATCGTGGTTGAGGCGTGTAGAGTAGGACGGTAACTAGAGGTGGACCATTGGGTGGGATATACTCGGAGTGGGAGGCAGGACCCTAGCAGCTATAGAGGCCATCTGTACCCACCCTTCAGGTGGGACATCCCGTGGAAGGCTTGACGCTGCGGATTTACTTTTCAGTTGCTATTTTCTACGTCCAGTTTTACTTTACTTTAAATTTGTGTTTTTATACTGGCCCACATACTTTTCTGCACTTTCTGTTGTACTCAGTTTTTACTTAGTGTTTACTTCTACTGCTTGTTTGCTCTGTGGTGTTTGTTTACTTTACAAAGGCAATCCCTTCCCTTTTTGTTGGGATTTACGCCTTGGTGCTACTCGCCAGCCCATGGCCTATGGAAGGCGGGCATGGGGTAGTCACGACATGGGCCCCGAGGACGGGTCATGACAATATACATTCCATGACCGTCATTATGGAATTGCCTCCATCTTACTGGACATTATTTCATTTAGAAATAAATTCTATATAGTGTTTTTTGAATAATTTTGTGAGGACCATAGTGATATCCAATATTCATATTCATAACCTATATGGCTTTTATTGTATCACTATGACATAAACTATGTGGGAACTGGTCATATTCATAGAAACATAATCCTGATTGAGTTTTGGGTGTACCCCATAGCATTAAGAGTGATGCCCATTTTTGTATTTTATCTCTTCGAACTATCAAAATGTAATTCATTTTATGGATATTGATGTGCATAACCTCTCAAGAATACATCACAATTGTTATCAGACTCATGAGTGTGTTATCCTATATGATTGATTTGTGGAAATATTTTAGATGGGATCCAATTTTATCATTCTGTAATTTTCATTTACTTTTATATATTGTTTCATTGTGGAGTATATGTGGATATGCGTTTTATATGTGTTGAAAAAATATACAAATGTTGAGATGATTGTGTTTATTATTTTGTATGCCTCGTGGTTTTATGGTGTCCAACAGGGTATTTTTTTAGTCACCACTACAATGGATTTTCCCACATGAGTTGTTTCTTTTACATAATAGTGACAATTTTTTTTATTCTAAGAACGAAATGAACCAGATGGTACATAGTGATAATGTACAGACCTATTTGTATTCCCACATAATCATAAAACAACTCCAAATTATTAAATTCTGGTATGGAAATGTTTTCAGACACTTTTTGGTGGTCTTATATTTTTCCATGATTACATTATTTATCTTCAATCATAATCATATTATGGGATTTAGAGGTCTCGATGAACGGTTGTTCATTTTTTTAGATTTCACCATTCATTATGATTCGAGATTTTTTTTTTTTTACATGCACAAAGGATAAGACCCCTTATATTAGTAATATTCCTACTAGGCACCAGTTTCTAACAACAATCCTATTAAAGGTGGGAATGGGTTGTCGTGAAATGGACCCAGTGATAAGGGACATGAGAGAGTTGTATTAGAGTGGGTGTGTTATGTCTTACGGCTATAGTTTATGAGATTGGATTTTTGCAACAATATTAAGTGTTTAGATATCGTCTTTCAATTCATGGGTTTGGTGTCGGTGTGGCGGTCGATGTAACCATACACAAGGACTCTGATTACTTGTTCTTTTGACTCATTAATGAAAACATTGTTGCAGGGAAACAATGGTATATTCATCATATATGAATTAGATAGGGTTTGTATTTACTTCTTGAATGATCCCTAAATATGTAATCATTAACCATTGTACAGACGGATTATTTCAGGATTCCTTCATGATTTATGCCATCTTGGATTGATCATCATTAATGCGAGGATGATTCCCTCATTGAATGGGAATCGATAGAAGGATTAGATCCCGATATGTGACCTCCAGGTTTATCTCATATTATACACTAATCAAACAACATCATATAGTAAATACATTACTAGTGGATGAGGAATTCTATATGAGCACACTTTATGAGTTTTAGTGAAAAAATAACTCCCATGTTTGGAGACCTGCTAAAACCATAATACGTTTATGATTGGATTAATGTAGTGACATTATTTTTTCATCTAATAATTTCACTAAGTGGTCATACTATAGATTTATATGTGATCTTTCTTAATTCCTTATTATCGAAATAGAAGTGTTTTTTATTAATTTATATGACTAGGTGAAACTAGCTTGTTTAGCATTTGATTGAATTTTAAAAATTGGATTCATCACCATATATGATGAGAGAAAAACATACCCATGAGTGTATATATCTCTTGTAGTGAAATAATAAATTTTTTATGTATTCATTTATGCTTACTAATAATTCTAGGTACTCAATGGATATGGATCACAATTAGTTTTTTGGGAATTGGAAAAATAATGATGTAGGAATAGAGACAAATTATATTGTGATACCCCACTATGTATTACTTCTTATTTTGGATTTCTATTTCATGATTTAGTAGTATTGAGTTTTTTTGATGATTAGATACAACCATTGGTTTCTAGTAGTAAGGACAGATGACCGGTGACCTCGGTAGTTGTAATGGCCCGAACCTCTCCGGACCATTCCTTTGTCAAAAAGAGGGTCTTGAAGTGTTCTAGAGGGTAAAATGGACTTTTCCAACACTTTCCAGAATTTTGAAACTACAGGCCGTGTAGTTTGAGTACATGTTGTGTACCCCCTTTCCGGGTATACCCTGTATTAAAGGCCACGTCCTTGTCATGTTAAATAAATGGGTACATGTTGTGTATCCAATACTACACGACGTGTAGTCTCTCCCCGTATACGTGTTACTGTGTGTTGACCAGTCAACAGACATGTTACATGTTGGAGCTGTGTGAAATAAATGGGTACACACCGTGTATCCAATACTACACGCCGTGTAGTACCTTCCCACGTATGCATTACCTTCAAGCCGTCTGTTGACCAGTCAATGGTCGCCTTCCGCGTTGAAGGCCGTGTTGGAAGCTGCGTGATGACCGTGTGAAACGTCCGAGTACACAACGTGTATCATAATGTACACTCCGTGTACTTTTTATTTTCTCACCTATAAAAGGAGGGGTCACCACCTCCTTTTCAACTCACCCCTCTCCTCCCCTTTCCTCTGATCAGAGTTCTCCCATGAGACTTGGAGGCTCTTTCTTCCATAACTTCTTCGTCTGAGCTCCGATTTATGATCCGTCAGCGGCCACAGGATCATAACGACAAGGCGGAACTTCCAAGAATGGATCTGTTGTCTTTATTTCAGAATTTTATTTCCAACATCCACCCGAGGAGGTTTTTTCGGGACCCAACAGAAGTGACGGACGTTGACGGACGTCTTCTAAGGTTTATCCGGGGGAGCGTTGCGATCAGAACCTGTTGAAGTAGGGATTTTAACTTCGTCTATCTAAATTGTTCATCATGAGAGGTTGGTGTCTTCTTGTTTACGTAAAACTCTTTTGAACCTATTTAATAAAGATAATAACTATCTTATATAATGGGGTTTGGAAATTGTGATTGTAGTTACATTATCTTATATCCTGTGATATTATGTTGTGAATTGAATAGGCTTATGCCTACTGAAAATCACGGTCGTTGGGGGCCTTTGCTTGTGCAATTAAATGTTTCCCTATCTTTCTATACCGTTTTGTGGATGGAAGCATTTTGGAATGTGGAAATTGGTTAATCACATAAATTTGGCTGTTTAAAATACAAAACCGTTGTGTGATGACCCCAGTTAATAAAAATGGAATAATTAACATGTGGGTGTTGGTTTAGATACGTGGCATGTGATGGGGGTGTTTTTTTGGGTTTTTGTTGATCAGGTGAGTAGTTGGGATGTGGTTGGATTGGTTGTGGTTTGGTGTGAATTCTGTGTTAGGTGATGGGCAGCGGGGCTGCGATAATTGGTATTCAAGGGATAATGATGTATGGTGCGGTTGTGGTTATTGCAGTAAGCAGCGAGGCTGCAAGGATGGGTTTGAATGTGAATGAATAGGGTTGTGAATAGTAAATAAGAAATGGAAGAGTTAATGAATGGGGAGGCGCGAAAATAGAATGGGAATAATAATTAATGGGATGGTTGGTTATTAAGAAGGGTTTTCTTTGTGCTACTTGTGTTTTCCTAACATGATTTGTGGATGGCAAGGATATGTTTTACGAAAGATCTTTGTGGTTAGTTGTGGATAGTTTTCCAGTAGTTAAGGAAGTAATAAACCAATTTTTCTAAAAAGTGAAAACCTAAATGGGGTTGGGATTGCTTTTTGTATGCATGCTTCTTAGTAGCAGTGCCTAGGCACGTTCTCAGTTTCTCTGTTTAGAAGCCATAGGTTGGGCTGTGTGTTTGGTATACATATATATATATATATGTACCTTTTGTGTTTTATCACACCCCACCCATGTTGAGAACTTACTGCCGAACACTCCCATTTCATGGGAGAGGGTGTCTTCCCCTTAGATACTAGCTCATTCCTGCTCCATCTCCCCTATGATGTGATGGCTTGAGGCGACCATATACCTAAGAATCTTCGGGTATGTTTCGATTGGGGTGGTTTTAGCCCAAGACTCTTCATCCAGGTTCTAATGTTTCCCAATACTTTTCGGTATGAGGCCCAGCTGTGTGCGGGCAGGATACATGGTTGTGAGGCCCATGTGTGTGCATGCGGGATACGTCGTTGGGAGGCCCAGTTGTGTGCGGGCGAGGAGAGTGTGGCAGTGTCAGGATGTTCACCGTTAGGAAGAGCAGCTTAATAAAGGGAGATGGTGCGGGTTACACAATAATCTTGTTCTTATATACTAATACTACCTTTTGTGATTGTGTTTTGGTGAGTGTGGCTGGTGAGGTTGGGTGGATAGAATTCCTTGTTAGGTTTCTTATGTTGTTCTCAAGGGAAATTAGTATGTCTCGCCACTTGTGCACGAGATCATTATGTTTCCCTACTGAGTATACTTGTATGCTCACCCTATCTTACATTCAGGTATCTAGGAGGACTACCAGGGCCGTGCGGGACCCTACTAGTCGTACAGTTGGAGTTGTTGCAGTTGATGTACTCTTGTCATCTTTTGGTATTCTATTTTGAGATTTCATGTACTTGCACCTTGTTATAAAATTGTTTAAACATGCATGTGGGATTGGTTTGGATTTATTTTTATACACTTGCGCTTTTCCTTTTTGGTGGTTTACGTGTCCTATTTCCCTATCATTAAAAATAAAAAGGGTAATGCCTCCCATATTTGTGAAAAACTCATACCCTTGGTGCTAGTGGCCACCCCGGGGCCTACTGGAGGCGGGACTCGAGGGTCATTATCTACCTTTATGCATTTCCAGCTCAAGAGGGGAATCTTTGGTTGGAGGGTGTCATGACAGAATGGTATCAGATGTGATGGTTGAGAGATTGGATGGAGTCTGGAGTTAGGAACAGTATGGATTGCATGGGATGAAATGGAAACAGTGTTGGTTAATCTTGGTGCATGACATAGGCCAGGGAAGACCGGCTAGGACATGGTATTTTAGGGCCCCTCATGATCCAATGCAAGGACTCTGAGCCTACTAACCACCAAGTGAGACCACATTGATTGTAGGGTAGAGAACCTAGGGAAGGTACATGGATCATCCTGATTGTGTTTTACTTGATTTGGGAATTCTGGGAAAGAAAATGAAATAATGTGATAAAATAAATCCTTGGGAATTTTACTTACTACTTAGGATTAGGCAATCCTTGTTTACCGTACAACTATGGAACATGGGCGTCATCCCTGGGTGGCCCAGAAGGCTGAGGCCTAGCAGATCTAGGTGGTCGATCAGTTGAGGATTGACCGAGAGGAGGAAGATAGCCAGTGGTAGAAGACTCTCCATTCTTTCCAACTGCAGAAACTCAAGAAGTACGAGGGTAGTACATTGGATACCGAGACAGAGGGGTGGCTTGTGGAGATGGGGATCACTTTTACCTTGATCCATGCTCCGAGGGAGTACTGGGTTCCCCTAGCAGTCTGTCAGCTAAGAGGTGCAACACGACAGTGGTGGAAACTCTACCTCGGAGAGAGGATAGAGGCAGAGGTTCCTTGGGCTGAATTTGAGAAGGAATTGTGAGAGGAATTCCTTTCTTCCATGATCAAGGTGGAGAAGCAGCAGGTGTTACTCTCCCTTCAGCATAAGAGTATGTCAGTACGATAGTTGGGGATCAAGTTCAAGGATCTCCTGCTCTTTTCTCTGGATCTGTTTCAGGATGACGAGTCTCCAGCGAGATTTTTGGAGGAGGCACTTCATCCTTCGCTCCAGTATGATGTCACCCCCTTCACACTTCCATCGTACATGGAGGTACAGAAGAATGAAAAGGTTGTAGAGAGGATGCACTCGTAGGGAGGTGCACCACGTGAGGGGATCCAGCCATGTTCGTCAATGGGGAAGGCACTCAGAAGTAGGTCTCCTGCGACGGGACCTTCCAGTTTCAGGCTACTAGGGAGCAGGCCCCAGTAGTTCCAGTTTAGATCTTTGGCTCCTCGTCCCTTTTTCACGAAACTAGGACTGAATTGTTTTTCTTGTGGAGGTTTTGGGGACGTTCAGAGTCGGTGCCCGACCCGAGCTCAGTACGGTGGAGATTGACATGTTTAGCGCCCGCCTCACCAGCACCAGTCGCCGGAAAGACCCTTCCAGCAGCAATAAGATCGGGTACCTCTAAGGTGAGATGGAGAAGGTGGTGGCCAGCCACAAGGAGTTCCTCAAGGATCCTAATCGGGACGTGGTCGTGGAGTCAGAAGTCAATAGAGAGGTAGAGGAGCTGGGTGCGGATAGTTGCATGCATCATAGGCAGCATCTCTATAAGGACCAGTGATCGATAGATATGTGTTTGGGTTTTCTTGAATGATCTCCTTTATGTTTTGTTGGGAGAATTAAACTCCATTGTTGGAGTTATTTTTCTCATTCATTGGGCCTGAACCTTGTTTTTGTGAGTTTTTAATGCTATGTTGTTTCCTACTTTTCATTAAATGTATGTGAAGAGCCCTATCATTTGGGGAGGGGACGACCTAATCACTCATCAAGACACATTAATGTGTATGCGATTAAACTCATGTAGGTGAGTCAGTGCCGCCTAAAGCGGATAATATCTCGACATGGGAGAAGGAATTCCCCAAACCATGTGTTCGGGCAGTGTGTGGGTTGTGCAGTGTTGGGGGCAATATGAGTAGAAAAATACTAATGTATGGAAGTGGGAATACCCTATTCTTAATCGAGATGCATTAATGAGGATTCGATTAAACCTGTGCAGGTGAGTCAGTGCCGCCTAAAGAGGATAATATCTCGACATAGGAGAAGGAATTCCTAACACCGAAAATTAGGGTTGTTGGTTGGGTTCCTGTTATAACAAGAACCCTAAGGGGTATCTTGTTGGGTTCCTCTAGGTTGGTTTTTAAATTATCGGGGACAAGAATGTTTTAAGTGGTATTTGATGTAATGGCCCGGACCTCTCCGTCCCATTTCTTTGTCAAAAAACGGTCTTGAAGTGTTCTGGAGGTTAAAATGGACTTTTCCCACACATTCCATAGTTTTGAAACTACACACCGTGTAGTTTTAGTACCCGCCGTGTACCCCCTTGCCGGGTATACCCCATGTTGAAGGTCGTGTACTTTCCCTGAGAAATAAATGGGTACATGCTGTGTATCCAATACTACACGCCATGTAGTCTCTCCCCACATACGTGTTACCATGTGTTGACTAGTCAAGACCGTGTGTCGTGTTGGAGACGTGTGAAATAAATGGGTATATGCCATGTATCCAATACTACAGGCCTTGTAGTCCCTTTCCGCACATGTGTTACCTTCAAGCTGTGTGTTGACCAGTCAATGATTGTTTTCTCCGTTGAAGGCCATGTTGGAAGCCACGTGATGACCATGTGAAACGGTCGAGTACACGCCGTGTAATTTTTATTTTATCGCCTATAAAAGGAGGGGTCCCCTCCTCCTTTTCAACTCAACCCTCTCATCCCCTATCCTTTGAGCAGAGTTCTCCCAAGAGACTGAGAGGTTTTTTCTTCCATAACTTCTTCTTCCGAGCTCCGATTTACGATCCGTTAGCGGCCACAGGATCGTAACGACAAGTGAGAACTTACAATCTTGGATCCATTGTCTTTCCATAGTCTTTGCTTTCCGAATTCCGCTCGAGTAGGTTTTTCTGGGACCCGACAGAAGTGACATACACCGACAGACGTCTTCTAAGGTTGATCCGGGGGAGCATTGTGATCGGAACCTATTGAAGTAGGGATTTTAACATCGTCTCTATAAATTGTGCATCATGCGGGGTGGGTGTCATCTTGATTATGTAAAACAATTTTGAACCTATTTAATAAATATAATAACTGGATTTTATAATGGGGTTGGGAAATTTTGATTGTAGTAACATTATCATATATTCTGTGATATTATGTTGTGAATTGAATAGGCTTATGGCTACTGAAAATAACGGTCGTTGGGGGAATTTTATTGCGCAATTAAATGTTTCCCTATCATTCTAGACTGTTTTGTGGATGGAAACATTGTGGAATGTGGAAATTGGTTAACCACGTAACGTTTTCTGTTCAAAATCTGAAACCCTTGTGTGATCACCCCGGTTAAAAAAATGGAATAATGAACATGTGGGGTTTGGTTTACATACGTGGCATGTGATGGGGGTGTTTTTGTGGGTTGTTGTGGATCGGGTGAGCAACAGGGATCTGGTTGGAATGGTTGTGGGTTGGTGTGAATGCTATGTTAGTTGATGGGCAGCGGGGCTGCGATAATTGGTATTCAAGGGAAAATGATGTATTGTGCAGTTGTGGTTATGGTAGTTAGTAGCAGGGCTTCTGGGATGGGTTTGAATTTGAACGATCTGGGTTGTGAATAGTAAATAAGTAATGGAAGATTTAATGAATGGTGGGGCATGGAAATAGAACGAGAATAATAATTAATAGGATGGTTGGTTATTAAGAAGGGTTTTGTTGTGCTGCTTGTGTTTTCCTAACTTTATTTTTGGATGGCAGGGATATGTTTTACGAACGATCGTTGTGGTTAGTTGTGGATAGTTTCCCAGTAGATAAGGAACTAATAAAATGATTCTGCGAAAATGGGAAAACCTAAATGGGGCTGGGATTGCTTGTTGTATGCATGCTTTGTAGTAGCAGTTTCGAGGCACGTGCTCAGTTTCTCTTTTTAAAATCCATAGGTTGAGTTGTGTTTTTGGTATATATATATATATATATATATCAATATCTTTTGTGTTTTGTCACACCCCAAACATGGTGAGCACTTAGTGCCAAACACTCCCATTTCATGGGAGTGGGTTTTTTCCCCTTAGTTACTAGCTCCTTCCTGCTCCTTCTTCCATAGGATGTGATGGATTGAGGCGACCTTACACATAAGACTCTTCAGGTAGGTTTCGATTGGGGTTGTTTCAGCCCAAGACTCTTCAAGAAGGTTCTATTGTTTCCCAATAATCTTCAAAATGAGGCCGAGGTGTGTGCGGGTGGGATAAGTGGTTGTGAGGCCCAGGTGTGTGCGGGCTGGATACGTGGTTGTGAGGCCCAGGTGTGTGTGGGCGAGGAGAGTGTGGTAGAATAATGACATTATCCGTTAGGAAGAGACTCTAACAAAATTGAAATGGTGCAGTGAACCCAATACTCTTGTTCTTATATACTACTACTACATGTTGTGATTTTTTTTTGGTGAGTGTGGCGAGTGAGGTTGGGTGGATAGAATTCCTTGCTAGGTTTCTTCTTTTGTTCTCACGGGACATTAGGATGTCTCCCCACTTGTGCATGAGAGCTTTAGGTTTCCCTACTGAGTATATTTGTATGCTCACCCTACGTTTACTTTCATGTTTCCAGGAGGACTACGAGGGTCGTGCGGGACCCAACTAGTCCGACAGTTGGAGTTGTTGCAGTTGATGTACTCTTGTTTTCTTTTGGTATTGTACTTGCACCTTGTTATAAAATTGTTTAAACATGCATGTGGGATTGGTTTTTGTTTATTTCTATATACTTTCTATTTTCCTTTTTGGTGGTTGACTTTTAATATTTCCCGATCTTTAAAAATAAAAAGGGTAATGCCTCCCATATTTGTGAAAAACTCCTACCCTTGGTGCTAGTCGCCACCCCAGGGCCTACTAGAGGCGGGACTCGGGGGGTCATTATCTCCCTTTCGCCATTGCCAGCTCAGGAGGGAAATCTTTAGTGGGAGAGGGTCATGACAGTAATAGGGAGACAATTACAGTATCATGAAAATGTACTTGCATTACATTCTCGTTGGATTTCCCAATATAGAGGCTCTGTTTTTCATGGCTATCTGGATGATCCTGTTAGTCTAGAGAAATATTTTTCTACTCATGTAATAGTGTTGGACATTTCGTATATGATTTTATAACGAACCATATATCAGAAAGAGATACCTTATTTAGGACACCACTATAGAGATAACTTCAACATAAGGTAGGTTATCTAGGTAGTAGTTGTTTACAAGGAGCTAATGTAGTATGCAGAGGTTGTCGATGATTTGACATGTTACCACCACAAGCACCACGCGATCCATGCCAGGCTCATAGAGAAGGATGAAATGTGCATAGAAAGCTATATGTGTTTTATGATTATGATCTATTTGATCCCAAAATAATATTTGGTATGTTTTTTGTCTTTTTATATTAACTGAAATACTGTTAAAAACATATTCCATTCACTCATCTCATTCCACGGACCATCTACAAGAATTTGAAATTTTTGTTGAGGCATTTGATCGACTCTTATGAAAACAGACTCATATTATAGATTTATTATTGATCAAACTCTTGTACATATGGGCAGAGATAACTCTTGTATGTGAATATTTCTACTGGGAGCCTTTTTTAATATATTTGAGTCCTTGTGAAGTCATATTTTCAATATAATAGTTATCAGAAATTCATTCCCATATTAAAAATTTCATATAGAGTATGCGGTGTATCAATTGTAATGGAACCAATTTAAATATTTTAGGATAAATGGAATTCAATGATTCGAATGATGGACACATTGATAGGTGGGTGGAGAAGATTACAAAATAGATAGAAAGAATATTCCATTGTGATGTAGATAGTATGAATGACCAGTTTCATGTAGTTGTGGTGGTGTATGAGAATGTATTTCTTCTGGATTTTATCGATTTACATCCCGAATATGATGTTGAGTTCTTCATTGATCTACACATCTAAATTGAATATATATATACCCCAACTATTTGAATTTCTCCTGCTGAGAATTAAGAGATGAGGGTACATTTTTAGGACATATAGTAGATGGGATATTATAGAACCACTGTTTCACCATGGAGAGCCACAATTTTGTTTCCTTAGAGTGAGGATGAGAGCTATAGGTTATTTGTGTTCTACAGAATCATGAATAATGTGACTGTCAAAATCTAGTATCAATTATTGAAGACGAAAGAATTATTTTATTTGTTGAGAGGGGCATGTTTTTTCATTATGTTTGACCTTATGTTAGGCTATCAAAAGTTGTGAGTACGACGTGAGGATTTACTGAATAAATAATTCAGTAATCATTTTTTTTACAATGTGTACATGGTGATTACCTTGTAATGAATAACACCATAGTAATGTTAATGGGACTAATGAACTAAACATTTTTGCCTATATAGTCTTCTTCATGGAATTATTCATTGATGATATTATTGAATACTTGGTGTTTAAGGTGGAGCATGTATGATAATTGGGTATTGTTCTGTATATACATTTAGTGCAACATACTTACACTAATATATTGATGTTCTAGTACCATGTACAAATAATAAACATTATGAGGGATAATATCTCAATAGATTGAGAAGCATGTGTCGTGTCCAAGGTCAAGTCATTTTTGGCATGGGAGAAAACAAGAGAAGGATAGAGGAGAACCGATTCCTTGGGTTGGAAGTCTAGTATAAGATATTCATACTTGATTTATCCAGAATATTAGATCATATGAAAACATTTACTTGGATGGGGAATCCATTCGTCTTGATAGAGGGGTTTCAACTGGAATTTTAGAAGATGAGGTAGAAAATGAAATGCACTCCCATATTGATATTATCAATATAGATTGTTGAGAATGTTGAGAACTGTTGAGTATCAAGAATTGTGGTTTATTTTTTTTCAAATTCATAATTAATAGGTTAATTCATATGGTTCATTTTAGTTGAGCCTATGTAAGATGTACATGAAATCTAATAATAATGACTTATCATTAATAGTCTTTACCCTAATTATGTAGGGATCATAATTTATGGGTGGGTGATTTATCATCTATTATAATCACAACATTATAAACTATATATTCTATCATAATGAGAATAACATGATTGGGAAGTGATGTATAATGTTAATTCGAGATTACGACTTCTAATTTTCCAATACTCTTTGGAATGGTATTGTGGTAGAAGATGCTCTTAGAAAAAATTATTGTTCTTAGTGACTATATGTGTTTTTTGAGCATTTTACCTCATTTTAGTTGTTATATGAGGATTGAAATGAAGGGAAATAACATTATTTAATGGTTTTTAACCACCCAGACTGTTGTTGTGAATTATGGATGCACAATTTTGGAATACATCCTTTGAGACCCAGTGTAGTCCAAAATAGATTGTACTTTCTCATGATGTATTTTCTTGGGGGAAATCACATTCTTATTATAGGATGCACAATGGTACCAGTGATGTTTCATGGCTTTTAATTTTTTCATTTTAATAAATATCAATTGGTGGAACATCTAGTTGTGAAAATGATGTACTATGACAACTAACACTATTTTTAGTTATTGAGGATGAAGAAAGGAGTTATAGAGTTTATCTCTCGATTCCATTATTATAATCAGGGGAAGGATAAGGACTATGTACTATTTGGTTTATTCGAAAACCAAGTGGTTTCAGAATGTATGTGTGATTGGATATACATGGGATTCATTTCTTGTAAGTCCACAACGCATAAATCTTCTTGTTGATTGTATAACAATTCACCATATATTTCCAATTAAAAAAAATTTGGGAACAATGTTATGTAAAGAGCATGGAATGGATCTACATGAAAGAGAATATCTGAATCCATATAGTTAAATAAGCTATCATTTATGAATGTGATGCAAGATTCAAATCATTGTTGTTGATGGTATTGCATAATGTTTTTGGGAGAAAGTTATTTTTTAACACCTAGTTTCAGAAGAAAACTGATGGACATATGGATCTGACATTTCCTATTCTCGAGGTAATTATGTGGGAGTAAATTCTTGACTTTTCCTTAGTTGTTTGAATTAAAATCCACTAGTGAATAAATCATTCAACAAAAGCTACAATTTCAACATTGTTTTGGAAGAACATGAGGTATTGTATTGTGGGCACTGAAGATCAACTGTTTTCAGGACTGACCATGTATAGTCAGCAATCAAGGGACTATAATTGGTGAGAGAAAATACCATGAGGGTTAAAAAATTTATGATGACATTGAATAATTAATGGATTCAGAAATGGTCATTTGTGGATATATTATTTTGGCCTTCATGTTTGATAAGGGATACCTTGTGTTCTTATTATTTTCACATGGACATTAATAAAATATATTTTTATAGGGAAAAAACCTATCTATTATGTTGATTGAATCATTATAGATAATATTTATTGTTTGTTATGTTTTTTACGCACTTTTCTACCATTAAAGTTATATCTAGTACATTACCTCTTTCATAAGTCTTAGCAGAGGTGTTATGTGTACAACTTATTGAATGATATCAACCATGGTGACATTGATATCAATGAAGAAGGAAATTTTTTTTATAATAATGTATTGACCAAAAATTAATAGGAGATGATCCTTCATGTGTGTTTGATTTTTTGATTCATTATTTTTCCTTATGATGTTTCAATTCCTTTTATGTTATGGAAATTCGAAACTCATTTTCTGATGGAAAATTTTCATTCTCTATGAAACATTCTATGAAGGAAAATATTTTTTGTCTATGATTTTTCTTTCATTGCCTATGATCTTCAATGTTTTATCTAATTTGTTACTTAACAAACCAAAACGTCTATTCATTAATGGAATTATGATATCTTTATATCTTATTCATAACCATATAGTTCCTTAGAATTTGATTTCTCATAAAATCAAATTCTGTTTTTTATGAAATCAGTCTACAATTTCCCGTGAAATCACACACAGATTATTCAGGAAATCATATTATGATTTCTTTGGATCTCACTCTGATTTTATCCTAAATCACTCTCAGATTTATATTTAAATTAGACTATGATTTCTTCAGAAATTTGACTCTAATTTATCTTAAAATCATACTCTAATTTCATTAAAATTCATAATAATATTGTAAATATTTGTATACTATGATTCTCACTTTATTAAGAATCTGATTAAATATTTTTTTTATTATTACCCCTTCCCTTAATGTAATGTTTCATTTTATCAGATCCTAAAATGTGATAATGTTTTATAATCTTGTTAATGTTTCTCATAGTTATTTATATAAAATGATTTCATCCAATCTATTTTACGATAACCATTTCAGAAATTCCACATGTACCAGTCCCTATAAATTTGAAGGATTCATATGACTGTTGGAGGAGGAATTCAACCGATGGAATATATTCCTATTAATACCTATCCATTTCAATATTCATAATAAAACACTCATGATATTGATCTCTATAATGAAGTGATATTCTATGAGATCTATAATCAAACCTACATTATAAGAATATTATTATAAACTTGTTACATATGAAAATACTTTGGTTAAACATCCTAGTTCAAATCCAATTGTTGATGTTATCAATCAAGGGATACCATGGATAGGAAGACAGAGGAACAAATTTTCCATAGAGATGAAGGTCTTGTGGGGATAGAAAGATAAAGACTGATCATCGTATCAAGGGCTTACATTATTGTGGATACGATAAACATTATAGAATGTATAAATCAATGGACCTTTATCCATGGTTTTTGGATACCATTCTCTTTGTGTTAAAATATTTCTTATACTTGTTCTATTTTGTTACAAGTTATAATTCATAAGGATTTTGTTAATGTTAGGAAGTTTGACATTTATACACTTTTCTATACTTATATACTCTGATATTTAAAAGATTCTATATGATTTAAGGTAAAATATTTATTTACGTAAAAATTTCATAGGAATCATTATCAGATCCATCATATCAGATCCTACGAAAAATAGTTTCTTTTTAATAAACTAATGTGGGTATTCATATATTTTTTATCATTGTTACAAATAATTTTTTGTATGGATAAAATCAATAGTTTTCAAACCTACATTTCATTCTCCCCGTCTTGTAATTGGGAATTCAAAATATATATTTGATCCTACAGTTGGATTCATAGATGTTCTCTGAAATACATATAATTACTTATATGTTTTCTAGATTTACATTTCTGGATTAACATTACTTGTACTTTTTTTTCTGATATATTTTCAATATAAAATCGTCGTTTGTAAACTTTTTCAAAAATTATTTTTTGTGGAAATGTATTTATCAAAAAATATATATGAATAAATATTTTTTCTATATACAATTTTATTCCTACCAGACCCCCATTCTTTCATGAAAATGATTTTAAATTATATAGTGATATAATGAAGAATATTATTATAAGAACCAGGGTTTATAACATTGTTATGTTAATTGGATACTACAAGAGTCGTGATATAGATATAAGAAAATTCAACAATCAATAAATACTAGAGTATCAACATGAATTTATGGTACATAACACATTATTATGTTTTATGACCTGGAATATGAGTATACAAGTTTTATATTCTGATGATGCTAATAGCATACGGTTCAAATTATAATATTCACATTTTGGAACATTATAGTTTTTTAATGAATGGGATTTATTATTATATATAAATAATATGGTTTTATGTTTCCTTATAGAGAAACTATATGCAATTTTTATCAAAGTATTATGACTATTTTCAATAGCCTATAGTCTATTTGTGAAAATGGAATTGATGAGGAGATTCATAATAATAATATTCTAGATTTTATAACCAATGTATGGGAATCCAAAAGAAATGTTATTGATGAGAATATGAAATATTCATACATAATTCTTGATTTTTTTAGGAACCCTTCTACTAAACGACACTATATTGAATAGAGATGTAGAGGTCAAAAAGAAAAAAAATGGTAATGGTAGTGTTGTTTTCACAACAACATAAAATTAAAAGAAATACAATACTCCAGAATTTTTATAATGGTTAAAATAAATTAAATTGGTTGTTATATTTTAAATAAGTGATTTTGATCATTCTTATAATAAACATGAAGTACATGAATGATGAATGAAAAATATTATGGGAAAGAAATGTTTTCAGTATAGATAATAGAATAATCATATAAAGGATAAGAAATATTCATAATTGAAATCTTATGAATGTAAGAGGGATGTTTATATCAAACTAGACAATCCTATTCTTAAATGAAATGAAATATATGATAATCATTCATAAAATTACTACAATATGTACTAAATGTCTAATTCAATGAATGGGATAAAATATAATGACACCTGGAGTACTTGTAGTTGTGTATTTTCTGATGAATCAAGATATATTTAATTTTTTTTGGAAAAAATAATATTAGTCTAAATCTAGATTTCTTATTTATAATCAATTATTAATGGAAAAAATTAATATAGATAAATCATAAACCAATATAATCCTTAAATTATAATTATCCTAATTAATTATATTGTGAATCTTTGGATGATGAATATTCCTCTATATAAGATAATACGATAAATTCTTTTGAAGAAGCATATAGTTATTCTGTGTTACTTTATAATTTAAATATTAATATAAATAAGAAACTTATGAAGGAAAAATCTAGTATATTTATTTCATTAAAAAAAAGTATCAGATCTTTCAAAAGATAGTGATTTGAAAACAAGTGATTTTAATATTTTTCCCAAAAACAATAAGGATGTAAATTATGAAAAAATAAAAAAATAATATGAATCTTGAAAAGGTGATTCTAAAAAAAATTAAATGGCGTAAAACCCATGTTTTATGAAATATAATTATGAGGATAAGAATTTATTTATTAAACTAAAATATCAAATATTTTGTATAAAGAAACATTTGTAAAATATTATATATAGAATTAATGCTTTTGAAAAACTGTATTCAAAACTTCACCCTATTTGGAATAGTAACATATTTTATTATTCTCATTCGAAACCAATTTTTAGTCACTACTATTTTTCCCAAAAGTGATTCTTTATGCATAAAGATACAATATGGTGGTCATTAAGAGAAAATTTATTTTTTGAATAAAACCCAATCCTAAGGATTTCATAAAACCTATTTTTATAACAAATGTGGACAAATAATATTTTATTTTCGAATAATACTAGATCTTATAATGTTTGGATTCCAAAAGTTTATGTTTTTTATTTTTAATAAAAAATAGATGTCCCAACATATGTATATGTTATGTGGGTTGTGGATGTTTATGGTAAATGACTGGTAACAAAAAAAAACTTTGAAATGATTATTAGGATTAATGGGGGAAAATAACCTATCAGATTTATTGCTAAAAGAGAAATTGTTGGTATAGTTAATATTTTTCTTCTTGTAAAAGCATTAATTTTAAATGATTTATTCATTATATGTGATAAAAAATACTATATAAGAATAATCCAATTATTTGATGAATGTTACCTTGTAATTTTTTGTAATGATAAATGTATAGTATAGAATTACAAGGAATAATTTATTCTCTCAAACCATATGCATGAGATTACTTATTAAGATAACTTAAATGACCTTCAGATCTAAGATATGCCTTTCCATAGTGAAATGAAAGAAATCATGGTTACAGAATAGAAGAATAAGACATTGTAACAATAGAATCAAATCAAAACTATAAATGAGAAGACATGTTATGGATCTACCATAGTATAGAATATTTTCTTCAAATATACGATCCTTATCATTATGAAATGAAACATATGTCATGCATTAAAAAAATAGTGTATTATCACCTCCTAATTCCTAACAGCTAGTGAATATAGATCATTTTGGTCTAACACAAACTAGAATTATTAGAAAAAATACTAACTATTTTTTAGTTGATGATTACACTATATTTACAGGTGTATATTTTATAGAAAAGAATCATGATGCCATTTCTTATTTGAATTCTTTTTTATACATAGTTAATAATGTGAAAAACATTCAAAATATAACTATTCATAGTGATTAGGGGGGAGAAAAAGAAAATTTCTATTTTGAATATTTCTTAGTAAGAAATACATTAATAATAACTTCTCATCTTCAAGAAAACCTCACCAAAATGGGGTTATTGAACAAATAAATTGAATTCGTGAAGAGATAAAGGGATCCCCTGTTTAGGGAATACCCTTATTCTAAATATATATAGGATGAAGATGTAGGTGAAACATACTATAATATAAATAGAGTTTTAATAAGACATTTTTTTAATATAATACCTTATGAGTTATGTATTAGTTGAAATCATAATGTTTCTTACTTCAATGCATTTGGATGAAAATTGTTCATTGTGAATAATATAGATACTGATATAAACTCACAACCGAATCTGATGAACATATTTACTTTTGCTACTCCACTACTTATAAGGCATATATATTTTTAAAAAAAATTATAGTGATGTTGAAGAATGAGAACATGTTAAATTTAATGAAACTCGTCGTATAGTTTTTAAGAAATTCCTACATACATCATCAGATGTGTTTTCAAAAACAGATCATCAACCTTTTATAGAAGATTCTTCTATTATAGAATACACAGAAGTAAATTTTCCTAAAGTATTTTTCCCAGAATATGTTATACTTTATAATGATGAAAATTTTTAAAAAAGCCTAATATGTTATTTATAATGAATCATCCCAGTGATATTATCACTGGTGATGTAAATCAACTAGTAAAGACATGAATTTCACTAATAAATGAAGTTGAAATCCTATTATTTATTACCCAATTATAATATAAAAGAAATAATAAATCATTAGGTGATGATGATTGTATTAATTCAATTAATGATGAACCAAATGAATTTAAAATGAACAATATCTGAAAATTGGTTGAATGACATAAATAAACATCTATAATTGATGTAAAATGGGTCAACAAAAATAAAATATACGAAAATGGAATCATTAAATGAAATAATGGAAGATTAGAAGCTAAAGTCAATAATCAAAAAAGAAGGAATATACTATGTATAAACCAACAGTCTTGTAGCTAGAATTTAATCTATTCACATTCAAATATCATTTCCCTTATTTGTCAATTTCTATGTCATTAAAAGGGATGGGAAGTTTTAATTCCTTATCAAAAATGTTTAAGGGGAAGTTTATGTAGAAACAAATCTTGATTTTGAAGACACAAAACATCCGGACCATGTTTACAAACAGAAAAAATATTTATATGGACCTAAACAATCCCCTATAGCTTGGTATGACATATTTAAAAGATTTTTCATTCAAAACAATTATGTTAAGGGAACTGGTTATCCATCACTTTTTATAAAAACAAAAAAGATAGTTTATTTGATTTTCCTTATTTATGTTGATGATATTACACTCAGATAAACTTAGAAATCTTTAACTTATTCACTAGTGAATGTTATCAATTATTATTTTGAAATGGGTCGGATGGGTGAGTTAACATTGATTCTTCATTTTTTACATTTCAAAAAAACCAGAATGAACTTATATATATCAACATAATTATATTAAATATCTTCTAAATATGTATTTATATTACAAAACTCAAATTATATTTACACCAATTGGTATATAAAATAACTTTGATCTTTATGAAGCTGGCAAACAAGTAGATCAAACAACATTTAGAGATGTAGTAAGATTTTTATTATACGTAAAAGGTAATAATCCAAGCTTAATGTACTCAGTATGCATAGGTTCATGATATAAATCTAATACAAATGAATCCTATTTATATTTTTTGAAAATAATTAGTTTCTATTTAAAGGGAAGAAAAGATATATAAATTTTCATTTTTTATAAATGATACTGTTTTAAAAGATTTTCGGATTCTAACATTGGAGGATGTAGAATGGATAGGAAATGTACATCTTAAACATGTATTTTATTAGGATGTTCATCATTTTCATGGTCATTAAATAAAAAATATTCAGTAGAACTTTAAACCGCTGATGATGAATATGTAGCGGTTGAAAGTTGTTGTCATCAAGTGTTGTTGATGAAACACACACTCAGAGATTATGACTTCAGATTTTCCATAACATGGATAATGTGTGATAATACTACAATCATTTACCTATGAAAATAACCATCACAACACTCTCATGAGAAAAAAAATTCACTTTTGGCATCCCATTCATTAGGGTCACACACAAAAAAGAGATATCATTCATCAATTTATCATAACAGAAGATCATCTTGCAAACATATTTATAAAACCATTATCATAAAATAGATTTTAATATATTAAAAAAAATTAGGAATGATAAACACAAAGTAATATTCTATATTAAATTTTCGATAAAACATATCTCCTATCATTAAAATTTTCCATTTTGTAAGGGATTATATATGTTTTCACTTATTATTTTGTTTCCAAAAAAAATTCCGAACCTAAAATTTTAAGAACCTAATTTTTTTTATTCCCAAATAAAACATTTCAAACCCTATGATATATAAGAGAATATTTATTAATACTAAAATATAATTCAAATAAATTTGTAAGATACATTTTCTTACTTAAATCACTGTAATTGAAGTTTTTTGTATTTTAATATTATTTTAATACAACCTCATCAGATTCACTATTAATAAATCATAATTTTCCTTAAAACCTCAAAATTTCAGAACATATAAATACTTTTCATGAATTAATATATTTTTCTAGTGAATATCAAGTGAATCACATCTTTTGTATAAACCTGAGAATATGAACTATCAATATGAATCCTATATAAATTCCCCCTGTATTCGTGTCCCACATCAACTATCTCAAGGTTTTTCCCCAATTCCAGGTCGCTCATCAAATGTTACATTCAGTTTTTCCATTCTCTTCCACTATATATGTATTTTTATGTCTCCTCATATAATATTATAGTTTCCAAAAGGAATATAAATATAGCCAAATATTCAGGGAATGATTGTTGTACCCAAAATTCAATTCCAAATATAACTATGTGATTTAAAAGATCACCAAGATCAATGCATGGAAAATCATATATATAGCCAAAGAAAATAATTAGGATCTATTATATATAGATTTGGTAATATATTTTTATGATATTTCTCATTTTTATGAACAAAGAGGAAAATTAACTTTTCCCTTTAAGAGTTAAGGAAGGACTTATTCATTGTATTACCAGAAGGTAGCAATAATATATGATATACCTTATGAAGCTGAGGAAGTATTTTTATCACACATATTGCTAGATATGAGATGTAATTTTGAGATTGTAAATGCTACTATGCACCTTGGTGTTAAAGACTGAAGACATTGAAGATCACTCAACTCTAAACATTCCACATATTGGTATCCCTCTAGATTAAAGGCTTTCTGATTCTAAGGAATGGAGACAATGATTCTCTTAATATATGTAACATCTTTATGATGAATTTCATGGTGAATTTATGTTTCCAAAATTTCATCATGTGCATTATTTTGAACTATAGAAATCTTAAGCATGTAAACACCAAATACAAAATAATTGGGTACCATGCGATATTATCTAAAATAATTATCTTGTTCTTCGAATCCTTTAATTTTCCATGCATCACAAAGGACAAAGTATTCTAGACAATGTTTCTATGTGATGGTACCTCGAGATGGATGTATATAAGATTTCTGTTCAGGTCATGAGATTTCATTGAACTACATGATAACTATGAACATGTTTCTAATAACAATGGTGATGTTGGAGAAAGCTCCAAGACAACAACCTATTAAATGAAAAGAAAATGAGGTGGAACCTTGGGAACAAACACTAGCACTAAAATCAGAATCTCCTTCACCCATGATGATGAAAAAGAAAACTTTTTCTAATGTTGTTTTTCTTAAATTTATAGAGCTCAATAAAAAGGAGAAAGATGTTGATGTAGGTTTTCATTTGACCCTTATGAGGCTAAGGCCTTAAAAATACATAGAGGTGAAGAGATTGAGGGGAATGACAAATAAAAGAAGCTAAAGAAGAAAAATATAGATTCTGAAATTATCCTTGTATTTCTAAGAGATATGGTGAAGGAATCTATAAATGTTAAGCTACCAGAATAAAGGTTAATCATGATTCTGATGAATATCATGAGGCTTAAAATTATAAGAAGAAAATTTCTAATAATGGGAATGTAAAAGAAAACCTTTTTAAAAAAATATGATTTTTTATAAAATACAAAGAAGGATGTTGTTGGGTCTTCTAATTTGAATGAAAGTGAGAAAGATGATGTGGGGTCACTAATAAAAAAGATGTTTTTAGAGTTTTCATTATAATTAGTTAATGATTTTGTGGTTTAGTCGTCGAAGAAACCTTTGAAATCGATCCCTTTATTTCTTTATAATGATTCCAAATGTCAACTAATTAATGTTTCAACCAATAAGAAGTCATATTCAATAAAAATATTTATGGAAAAGTTAATCAATCATGAAACATAGTTAATTTTGTTTCCAATCATTTATGATTCTCAAAAGAGATCATGCATAGAAATAATAGTGTTTTCTATGATAGTTATGGATGATCATAAAATTATTGATGATTTAATGAACTCATTAAACGAAGCTTTTGATATGTCGTATAAAATGATAAATAATATCTGAACACATTTTTTTTAATGAAACTAATGGGAGAACACGAAATCCACCAAGATGATGATAAATATCTCAATGGGAATCTTAATTTAGATGATCTCAATCAAAAAATGTAATGGAATATTAAGGTAGAAATGGATGAAAAACTCAAATATTAGGATGATTAAATGTAGTCTCATGGTAAAATAGTCATGTCCTAGTAGGATAGAATCAATGGACTCGAAAATAAAAATTTTCATTAGAAAGAGTTTCATATGTAGTCTAATGTTTTCCATAATAAATTGAAAAGGCAGAATGAAACATTAATAATTTTGATCCCAATAGAGAATAAAAAGAAGGATGAATGATTTTATTTTACAATCTGATCCATCGAAAAAATTTAGTTTTAATGAAATTTTCTTTCTTAATGAAATTTGATAAAATTATATTTTTTAAAATTTATTACATTTTATGATCATTTTTCATCTCCATTCCTTTTTGCAAATCATAATGGGGGAAAATAATGAAAAAAATATTTTTGTGTTAATGGAAGGAAATTCCTTTCTAAGAGGGAGATTATTTATTAATTATTATGTAAGGATGAATTATTTTCACTTTGAAGGACAATAATTCAATACATAGGGATTTTATAACCCATCGGGGGAGTTATTCATTTTCATCATGATCTATAAACAAAAAGGGAGATAACTATTTCTTGAATGCATGAAAATAAAAATCAGATTCCTTATATTTTTTTATGATTTTTTTTTTCTTTATAAAAATGTATATATTGTTGATTATATATGTTTCTTTTTGAATATTCTATTCCATTATGTTTTGGAATCCAAAAACACATTATCTTAAGAAAAATAATCATTCTCTATGAAATAATATTTTTTGGAAAATTATAATTTTCAATAATATTTTTTTCTTTACCAATGATCATAATATTTTAATATAATATTTTCCTATATAAACCTAACCAATTTTTCCTTATTGAAAAATAGGATCATTATCTCTTATTCAGATCCAAATAGGTTGATAGAATCTTATTTATCCTGAAATAAGGCTCCAATATCTTCTTAAATCTAACATTGATTTTAGCTAAAATTTCACCCAAATTTGTCTTGAAATGAGACTCCCATTTCTATTGGTATCAGACTCCTTTTTCTACAAATCTGAGACATTAATTTATTTGGAAATCAAACTATGATTTCTCATAAAATTAGACTTTGATTTCTAATAAAATATGACTATGATTTATTTAGAATTCAGAATCTAATTTTCAATATATATAGAATTATATTATCAGTTTTGTAAAAATATTATTGAAATCATTTCTTATAGTTACCTCATTTCATTAATGTAATGTTTCATTTTATCAGATTTTAAAATGTAATAATGTTTCATGATATTTTTAAGGATACTCATAGTTAATTTTATAAAATAATTTCCTCCAATATATTTTATCATAACCACATCCTGAGTGAAATGTGTATAGGTCCCTCCAAAATTTATGTAAAAATATAATCATTGGAGGATGAAGATGACAGTGGGAATACATTCCTATAATTTAATGTTCTTGATGAAACTCTTGACTTTTTGATCTTAGGAATGAAGTGAAACACTGTGAGATCCCTGATCAAAACTGGTTTTTGTGAATGCAGTTAACAACTTGTTGAGCCTGATAACATGTTGTGAAAACTACCTAGTAAGAACCTTATTATTGCACATATGTACCAACAGATTCTAGGGATATGAAGGAATAACTTTTGATCACCTTTGAGATCAAGATCTTCCATGGATAATAAGAAAATTTTCAATCATTATATCAAGGGATAATTATGATCTGGGTAAGGCATACTTTCTTGAAAGAATTATTCATGTGAAAATTGTCCAAGGTTGTTGGATACCGTTCTCTTTGGATTAATATTTTTCATATACATATCATATTTTGTTAAATGTTTTATTTCCACTATATTTTATTATTTATTAGGACGTGAAACTTTCATAGAAATTCTTATATTAGTACTCTCTGATATAAATAAGATTTCATATGCATTAAAGTAGAATTATTCTTTAAGTAAATCTCCCTTATTATTCTTTAGTAAAAACATATTATCAGATAAAATGGAAATTATTTTGGTTTTTATAAACTAATGAGTGTTTCTGAATCCATCTTGTTTAATATTAGTTAAAAATCGATTTTCTTAACGATAAAAACAAATGTTTTTAAGCCGACTAATTTACCCCCTTTGTAATAGAGAAATCTACACATTCATTTTGAGCCTATATTTGGTTTCAAAGAAGTTATCAGAGATACTTATACTTGAATGTATGTTTTATTATCATCATTTCTTGCTTAACATTACTACTTAATGTTTTCTATTAATGATTTTATTTATAAAATCATCTTTATAAAATTTTTCATCTAATCCTTTTTTTAAATGATTTTCCTTTAAAAATAATATGTATGAATGTTGATCCTAGAGATAATTTACATCATATGAGACCCCAAATAATTGATGTAAATTATTATCAATAATATAGAGATATAATGAAGACTTGTGTTATCAACAATAGTGTTGATATCTTTGTTTTGTTAACAAGAGACTAAAAAAATAAAAAATAAAAAAATCAGACAAATCTCCAATTAAAAAACCCCGAGTATTAGAATAAAATATAGGTAAAAAATATTTTATTATGTTTTATGACCACGAATATCTATATCCATATTTCATCTTCTTAAGCATCATATATAATCTGGGTGAAATTAGATGTTACACGTTTTTCCGCATCAATGGATATTGAAACAATAATATCTATGATTTGAGAAGAATACCACGGTTTTATGTTTCCATATAGAGAACATGTATTCAATATTAAATAATGGTATATGATTATTGTTAATAGCCTTCATCCAATCAGTGAAAAAGGCCTTGATTCTATGATTCTTATTTATATGATAGTATATATTATTCCTAATTATTGGGAATCCCAAAGAACATGCATTTTTTAGAATAAGAACATGTCATACATCACTCTTGATGTGTTATTTTCAACTCTTCTACATCATTAAAATATAATGAAGTGACATGCATAGATCAATTTGAAAATGAACTGTAATGGTAGTGTTTATTTCTCCACTAAATCAAAACATATGAAATCCCACACTTATGAATGATTTACTAGGTCAATATCCTAGAAAGCTATTATTATATGTGAATCATGGGATAATGGTAATTCTATGAATGAACATTCAAATCGTGATCAAAGGTTGATAAAAATTGTGGGAAAAAATATTTTTAATATAGATATATTAATAATCCCAGAAAGGTAAGAAAAATTAACAAGTGAATAGTTATGAATTTAATCGGGAAGGTCATATTAGACTAGAAATTCCTATGATCAATTGAATGAAATAAAGAATAATGATTATAATGAAATAAGAAGATGTAATATATATATATATTTTTGAGAATGTACTAAAAGATAATTACACCGTGAGTTCTTATGGTGGGTAATTTTATGATGAATATTCAGATATTGAATCATTTAGACATAAGATTATTAGTCTTATAGCTATAATTCCTAATGATAATAAATGTATTATAGCTAAGAGTAATACTCCTAATCATTTATGAAATATTTCTTGAAGTGCTAAAAATTCTAATGAATAATATTTTGAATATTTCTTTTTCATCATAAGATAATACATTATCTTATTTTGAAGATGTATCTTGGTTTTCCAAGATATACATGAATTAAAATAATCAGATCAATAAGAATCATAATAAGGAAAATTATGGAATATCTATTTTTACCATAGAATTATCTGATCTATCAAAAATAATGATTAGAAAACCATTGTATACTATGATATAAATAATATTATACACCCATTAAAGATAACTAGTTATTTATGTATATAGTTATTAGGTTTCATTATCGGATACATACTAACATGTCCTTATAAAATTATTTATGTTATAAAGATAAAATAGGGTTTTCAAATAAATCTTGTTTAACATTGTGAAAAATATATTTTCATAACGATAAAAAAATAATTTTTAAAACCTAGACATAAACCACCTATTATAATTGATCAAAATATATATACATTTTGATCCTACGTGATTTCTTTTGGGAATGTATTGTGGAAGCATCGAAATACATATGAGATCACATGTGAGTGAGCTGTACAAATTCATGTTTAGTACTTATATATCAATATGTATCCCTCATTTTGTATTTTTAGGATGAAAATCACCACGGTGGGTATAATTTAATGACAAATAGTTTATATAAACAATATTGGGATATATTATGTATTATTTACAAGGAAATCTGTTGAGATATTGTGTGATTCAACGGCCCCATGTGTCCATATTTATGTTTTGAAATATATTATATATATTAAATAGCAAGCACATGTAGTTTATGAAAAAATAATTGAAACATCGTAATAGGGGACCAATCAGTTTTCTTAAGGAACCATTTATTTTTTAAATCAATCTTTACCATAGGTGTGACTTAACATTGGTTAGGTCATGTCATTTTTATAAAATTCATCATGATAATGGAAATGTATAAAACAATTAAATAAATTTTTTTATATCATTTGTTAGGAAAAAGTGACTGGAGAGTGTTAACATAGTCTATGACCAAACTATAGGGTTTTCCAAATGACCCTCTATCCATTTGAGATATAGTACATTGGATGGTATCACTCATATTAAATTCTACTGGACTGTGAATTATTTATCGAAGTTCATTAGAGGAAAATGATCTGGACAAAGAATTTTATGTTTTATTGTTCATTATCAATAATTGATCCAATTTAATCTTAGATGATATTTTTATTAGATTATTTCACTTCTCTAAGAATCTATGACCAACATGAACGAATGGACCAATATATTAATTCGTATATCATATGTATTATGGGATGCCATTAATTGTGAGGATTATTTTGGAGAAATTACTTTTGATTAAAAAATTCTATCTTATATTATCATTCTATTGTAATAGATTAGTTGTTGAAAATACCATCGATCAAGTAATGTTACTCTATATTATTATTTTTATTTTAACCCTTATTTCTCATTCACCATGGAATGTCTTAGTTTGGATTATGGTTAAATCTATTTTGGATAATTAATAATTTTGAACATGTTTTAGTGAGAAATGATATGACCTTGGAGACCTGATTGAGTAACAATCTAGAAAAAAAAGTCATGGTGGAAAAATAGAAATGATCAAACATTATTTGAAGCCCCAGATTCTATTAGGGAATTTCTACAACAATTAGATGAATAAAATTCATTTTTTGAATGGATTGGATGTCCGGATTCTAGGAAATGAAAATGGTGAGGTTTATCATAGGATGATCCTTGATTTCCAATGAGTTTAAAGAAACATTACTTGCCAATTTTGGTGTTCTATAATATAGATATATGAATGAGAGTTTATGGAATAACTCTAACCACATTATCTACAATCCAAGATAACATTGTTAGTGGGTCACCTATATAGTAGCTAGTGTTCCATAAAAAATAATGTATCACATGACACGTGACAAAATAATTTGACATGCGGTCCCACTATTTTGGAATTGTGTGATACATGGAGGGTATAGAAACACGTGTTGGAAAAATGGGTTGTGGTACACTATGTACACCTGGTACAGAAACATGGAATGGAAAAGAATGCAGGAAGCCAACACACTTTGTGCTTCTACATGGACATAGGCAGAAAAAATATTCGGGTAACATGGGTAGGTCCCATGTTCAAGGGACACGACATGTGATGCCTTCAACACATAATATAAATTCTAAAAAATTGATGCGTCTCTTTTCCTCTATATTTTGGAAATGTTTTATTATGGTGAGTTCCCTACATCCTTCCCCTAAGGATTAGTATGGAATATTGTGCTATATAATGTATGACACTTAATTACATGGTACAACATATAATGACTTCATTGAATCTTTTAGAGAGGTCTGAATTGATATCCACTA
This sequence comes from Viscum album, assembly GCA_963277665.1. NCBI lineage: Eukaryota > Viridiplantae > Streptophyta > Magnoliopsida > Santalales > Viscaceae > Viscum > Viscum album. Next base: position 1,778,538,844 of record OY728121.1, on the reverse strand, counting down.
ATCATATTCATTTCCTATGTGGAGTTCACGGTATCAGCATGAACACCACTATGTAGGAACTGATTCACAATATATCAGATTATTCTAGATTGATTGGTTTTTATACCCCATTACATTAGGTGTGATCCTCATATTTGTATCAAATAACATCAACAATTATCTATTACTACTTATTATGTGACCTGCTGAGAACTACCCCTATGATGAACATATTAATTATTACCATATTCAAGAATGTGTTCTTTAGGAAGAGTGCTATATTGAAATACTCATGATTGATCCTAAGGATGGAATACTATTGTTGTTATATACCTACTGATAATGTGTTTCTAATAAGTATATCTTGATAAAAATTTTATATGTAATGTATACATATACTTTTGTAGAGATGCATGATTATCATTTTTGTCTAATTTCTTGTTTTAGGATGTTTTAAATGGTAACTTCATACTCAACCATAATTGGGACATTCCTATATGTTTTTATTATTTTGATGATGATCATACTTTTGATAGTGTCCTCATGAACCATGACTAGATGGTTCTTAGATAGACATGACAGAATGAGGTGTGTTCTAATGATATCTTGAGAAATGGGCCCAATTTTACATTCATCTTTTAATTTCCATTAAACTGTATTATTTTGGATTTTATTTATAACTTTTTAATTTCCATTACTTTTACTATAATATGGTATTGATATTTAGATGAATTCATGCCTGCTTGTTCTATTATATTTAAATTTCAGTATTGTGTACACATGGAGGTGTGTGTTTATGGGTACTTGTAATAAATCCTATCCTGTTTTTAATATGAATAATCAGAATTATTATCTATCCCATAGAATATTTGATGTAATATTAGGGGGTCATATCATGGGCCACGTCAGATTGTGTTTTGATTGAATCAAAATAGATTTATGAAATATATTACCGCTTGCAATTAGTCAAATCACATTTCTTATATAACTAATAATTATCAATTGAAACATATAATAACTTGATTATGATGAAATTCATGATATGATATATCAAATGTCTTAATCCACACACTACACATAATAAATAAGTGGTCAGTAACTAATATATCTCATAGATGAAAAATTGAGGCGAGAAAGTCCTTACCTCATGGTTCTCTATAGTGTACATTTATTTTTCCTCATTTATGATGGTATAAGGAATGTTATTGACTCATTAAAGAAATACATATATTTATAAAAAAAATTGATGATTAAAAATAATAATATTATCCATTGATTAATAATATTTCATTAGATTCCTGGTTTTTTGTGTGTTCGTTTCATAGTTTCATGATATGTTCATGTGTGTATATTTATGTAAGTTTCTTAAATTGGAAATAAAACTCAAGTAATTTAATTAAATAATGTTTTTTCAAACTTAAATTTTTAAATGGTCCCATATTTTATTTTTTATTTCATACATGAGGATGAATCATCTAAGATAATGATAGTGATCAATTTTTTTGTTTATTTTTGTCGTTCTTCAAATATAATGAACATGTTTTATTTTATATAAATTTATGATTATATATTATTTATACATAATGAAATATTATTTAATATAATTAATATATTATTATTTACCTTAAAATATTTTTTATTTACTATACATGTATGTTATAATTGAAAATGAAAAAAAATTATTATTCACAATGATAATGAACTAGAAACATGAATTAGTAAATTGTAATGTTGAAAATGATAAGAAATGAAGAGGGGTGTTTTGTGTAAATTATATCTTGAATATCACCTCATTGGAAGACCACATAAGGACCTTGGATTTGTTCATTTGGTGGGAGTAGAATTATATTGATGTGGGTAGAGTAAATAGGATATGTGATAATCTATATTTAAGAATAATCAATAATTTTGTGTGGAAATGAGGTTTTGAGGGGTGGGATTTATACATGGAAGTTGTTGGTTTAAATATTCAAAAATAATTATTATTTTATAATTATGAACATCCTCAATGAATTAAAATATATTAAAATGAATAATAATTTTATTTAATGTTTTCAAGGATGAATATGGTCTATTATTACCTAAATTGAACATAAAATTTTATATATTTTAGGTAATTTATGGTTTTCAATTATTATATTAACTATTTTCACCGTTTTTCTTATATTGTAGTAAATAATTTTTTACAATGGTAAAATTCCATAATAAAAATTTAAATTTCCCTTAAAAATTAATTTTGGAAAATATGAATATAGATATGGAATTCATTTTACGGAATTCAGTTAATTGAATTGAAAAAATTGGACTTAAAATTAATCCCACATATAAAACTAAAAAGTGGGGTTTTAATGTGAAATGTTCAAACGATTGAAATGGTTATATATACATTTTCATTGTGAAATTTTTTAAATTTACCAAATTTTGTTTTATATACATATAATTTTAAAAATTATATATTTAATTTAATTTAATAAATAATTTAACACTATAGATAATTAGTCAAAAAATATGTTTTAAATAATTTTTTTTAGTATTCATATAAATACAAGACTTGTCGGAAAAATAAAAAAATTCCCTAAGAGTTTTTTTGATATTCATTACTTGGAAATGAAATTTATTACTTCAATTAATAATTATATAATTAGTAAAATTAATATTTAAATCATGTACTTGATTATAAGGCATAAAATTATAATTTAGAAATGTATAAATTTTGATTCAAAAAACTTGATTTATTCGTAATTAAAACACTCATATATATTAATGAAATTTTAAAAAATATTATTAAATATGAAAAATATATTTTTAATTTACATATGTCACAAATATTGATTAATTAAAATAAAATAGTGTGAAATATAATTTTTTTTAAAACATCATTTATAATCAATTGAGGTCATTGTAATTTCTAATTAATTTTTATCAAATGATTTCATTTATTAATAAAAATTAATATATAATTTAATATATTTGATAATATCCTTCATTCAAAACATTCTAATGTTTATGTGATGAATAATATAATTAAAAATAATAATACATTAATAATTTTTTTATACTTAATGATCTATTTGACATATGATTTCTAAAATATTAAATTTAAAAAAAATAGATACCCAAAAATCAAGGGGTGTTACATTCTCCACTCAATTTTTAAAAATCACCCCCACATTTCATTTTTAATATCTAAAATTAATGGTTTATACTTGAATATAGCATTATGTGATACAAAAATTATAAATTGTTATAATAAAGAATCCATGTTACAAGAGGGGAAGGGAAATGAAATTTTCATCTCAAAATTAGGATTTCAAATATGATAAAATTTGTTGGATGATAAAACTAAGACCTAAATATAAAATCAATCTATCATTTTATAATTGAGTGTGATATATAACATGTTCAATATAATGTATACTATCAAAAAACCATTAATTTTTTATGATTTAAAGAGGTCATTTTATTATCAGTATGAAAATTAAACAAATATATTTTTTCATTCAAAACTCATTTCCAATAGTTGAGGGATTATTATTCTATTATGAAAGGAACATTAGAAAAATAAAAATTAATGAAATATTTAAATGTAATAAGCATAATCCCATCCAATGGTTGGGTTTATATCTACATTCAAATATTTCATTGCACCTGAAAATTAATGATTACAATGATATTTTTTATACCTAATGCTCATTAATTTATAGTTTGATCAAAAATCCATTCATTCAATCTTTACATTTACACTATAAAATGGTTATTGAAATATATCTAATGAAATAAGTCATACATAAACATGAAATGATAATCTCTAATTAAATACATAATACGTAAAATAAGTATTAAATTTTAATATTCATATATGTTTGGTCTATCCAAACACATCGTTTAATGTTAAAAGAAATGTTACTGAATTTTAAAAATCACCATATTTTCGATGATATGTATATCTTATTTTCACAGATCTAATATAATAATATTTATATGACCATTAATCCTTATAGAAAATAAGAATTATTTAAAAAATTAATATCCCATTTTGTGGAATATATTTCATAAATCCAAACATGTATTAAATCAAAAAAATATTGAATACACAATGAAATAACTATTTACCTTCTTGGACAAAAATATTCCCCAATAATTATTTTTATTTTTATCTAAAAAAATATTGATGGTTATTCTCCTATAATAATTTTTTAAAATATCTGTAGTCCACAATTGCACATTATTAGATATCATAACCAGTATAAATTATCCCAGTAATTTTTAAAGATGAAATATTGTAGTAAAATACATATATATAATGTTTTTTTATAAAAATAGAAACTCGATAATATAATTATTCAATATAAATAAAATATAACATTAATCATTTTACATAACTCTAAAAATATTAAATGTGCTTCATTATATTTTTATATTATAACACATATGTTTTGTTTTACCATTTATTATCCCTTCCATGTCATCAAAATAACTATTACTTGTATAATCACAAAATTATCTTCAAGGGGTTTTCCATGAGGAAATATGTTTTAATAAGTAAATATATTTTAATATATGAAATATTCAACATTAAATAATAAATTAGAGACAATAGTATTCCAAAATTTTAATTTTTCCTTAGAAATCACTATCATTTCATTCTTCATAACACTCATAAAACATCTTCATGTTCACATTTTCAACATGTGGGAAATCGATTCTTTTATTCTCCCTAATAGTCACCACTCTATCTCTCAACAATATTTTATCATTATCTTTTTGGATTGTCAATGAGTTAGTGAATATTCATGTATTAAATAATATATCAGGAAAAATAATTAGGAATGATCATAAGATCATTTAATCTAGTTATCATCCCATTTGGTTTCTCAACCATACATTCAATAAAACATGGAATGATAAATTACATTAATATGGACACCACAAATGAATAAAACTAAAATGTATATTCAAATAATAAAACTGTATTAATAGAATTTGAATATATTTTTAATGGTTTTTATAAATAATGACTTGATCTTATCTAAACGCGAGTATTTATGTTTACCCTAGGTTATCCAGGGTCATTTCCAAATCAATATGATATTATCCACTATATAAAATTATAATCAAATTTAGACATAGAGATGTATTTTTTAATTAGTGTTTTCTTATATCATATTCCAATGGATTTAACTAAGTATCTATTGATTCCATCATAACAACCCCAACCCATGTATATCTATGGTAGTTCCCATGGTTATAACATTTTGTTGAGTACATGTAATTTCTACCGGATAGACAATTATTTTTTGTTATATTTTTAATAAAAATCAAATTTGAAATTGAAAGTAATATTAAAATATAATATAAAGTCGTTTTTTATTTAAGAACAACATTATTCCCATCATAATTACACTACATATCAATCAAAATAACATTTTTCTAACATGGGGAAACCATAAAAGACTGATGAGATCAAGTTCTCATTAATGGTTAAATACATAAAAATGAATTATTGATCAATGAAAAATATCCACTTGGAAAATTAAATATTTCAAAAAACATTCAATTTTATCATTATAATGGTAATGAAATGAATCCATATATTATTTCATATTCAAAAGCATACGGATAATGATAACTGAATACTAAATAAAGTGAATATTTAATTATTGGGAACCATATATATGGAATAAGGATGAATAAAATTAATAACATTCTCAAGACAATTTAATCTATATGTAAAACATGTTTAATGATATATTAGTTATTTTTACTCATCATAACATCCAATACATCATGGTTACATATAATTCTAGACACACCCATAAATCCATGTTCAATGAATTATTCATATATCAAACAAATAATTTAATAAGTAATTTGAAAATAAAATTTTTCCAATTCTAAACAGAAAAATTATAATACTATTATGACGATAATATTCAAGATAATACATATCAAATTGTATTTATATGAACCTTATAATAAAATTTTGGTGTATAATATAAAAATATTCTTTGATAAACAGATATGGAGATAGTGGCCCTTAAAAATATATTCGTTATGTTTATTCACTATAAATCGACATCAAAGAAGTGGTTATATATGAAGAGTTAATCAAAATTCATTTCTAACATAAACTTATAATGACATATTAAAAGAAAAATAACATTAACTCAATGAATGTAAATTTAATTACAAAATATCTTACTAGATCTAATTAATGGAATCACATTCCCCATATAAGTAAATATTTTAAATAAAACCTTAAATAAAAAGAATATAATTAAATTATTTATTATATATATCAGTAGAAAGTATACAGACACCAAAAACATAAAATATTCAGTCAATACATCATATACCTATCAGAAGTAAACATCATATGAAAAAACATTTACATCATGCTACTTATTAGAAAACAATTCATTAAACAAAAGTGTTCTTGTTTAATGAATGAAATTTATTCATTAAATACATATATAAATATATTAAATACCATTTATGATTATTTCATAACATATTATGAAATATTAATTTTTAATATTTCATTATTTAAATAGTTTCGAATGCATTCGATTCATTGTTTAATGATCTGTTCATTTGTATATAATTATGGGTTTTACATTAAATTGTAAATAAAACACCATAATTTTAATGAAATTGTATTAATTCTAAAAAATAAATATACATGGTCCAATATAACTATTTTCCCTCTATACATGAGGATCATTCATTTGATAATGTGATAATTCTAAATTTAGTGTTTATAAAAAAAAATTCCCTAACCTCGTGATATAATGTAGTTTACTTATATATTGAGTATATATTAGATTCATAACCTGAAATATAATTTAATATACTTATGAAATATTATTTATCAAAAAATTGTTTTAACACCAAACATAATGGTGGTAATGTAAATTTAAAATAATCATTATTCCGGGATATGATTAAAATAAATAATGTGTACAATAGTTATTTTTTGAAAAGGGGAATAAAATAGAGGGTTTATATAAAATATATTCCATTATAATCAACGAATTCTATTTAAACAAGAATTTGGAATTATTATGGCCTGATGTATGTAAGAGGATATGATAATCGAGAAAAATACTATAAATTAATAGAGTTGTTTTGAGAAAATTTACACTTGAATATCAAATCCTTATACGACCAAATGAGGTCCTTGGATTTGGGACGTTGGTGATACCAAAAGCACTTCAAAATGGATGAGTGATAAGGAGATGTTTCCAAAGATATTTGATGATATTAAAGTCATTTGGGTAATAATGGGGTGTTGTGGGGCTAAATTTATTCTTGTAGAGATTCCAGATTATGCAATTATAAAAATATTATTTTATAATTATATCGAACAATGTTAACATTTCATTGTTCTCAACAATTTAGATTATTATATAATTTTTTTTCTTGTATAGGTTTTATAAATACATAACTAAACAATTATTGGTTATAATATTTATGTATTTTTATATTTTAACATATAACATTAACCCTTTTCACAATTTTAATATAAGTTATTTTTGAAATTATAATTTATTGCAATAATTTGTTTACACAATATAATTTTTGATGTTTCAAAATTACATTTAATAAAAGGTTCACTATCTATAGGATGAAGCGTTTTCTTATATAATTATATTATATTAATTGTTAAATCCATATTTTTTCTTATAATAAGGCATTCAAACATATTAAAAAAATTAAAACATTTTATTGAAAATTTATCATACAAATAGCATTAATATATTACTCTAATATTGATGAATTTGATTACTTATAGTAAAATATACATGTATGTGTAATAATAATTTTTATAAAAGCACACCCTGAATGTACAATTGGATGATATTTTAATTTATAATTAACTGGAAATCAATGAAATTATTTAATATACTTGTATGAACTATAAATTATTAATTTTGACAACCACATTAAATCACTCCATTCACACGTCTAAGTGATAACTATTATAATGAAACAAAAAAATATTTAATAGTTTATTTAAGATCAGTGTTCTTTGTAATTTAAAATATTAAAATATTGAATTTAGAATAGAAAAAAGCTACATAATTAGAGGGATTTATAATAGAAGTAATGGTACATGAAATTAAATCATTTATTAGGAATATTTATGATTACATTTAGGATGACTAAATTATATGATATATCACTAAGGAAACATATATATATATATTTTATTATAAGGGTCAATCCTTAAATTTTCTGCTAATATAAAAATTACACTATATATTGAAATTAAAAATATAAAAAAAAATTAACGATGGATAAAATTATTTTGAATTTTGGTTGAAAAATTTTTTCTCTTCAATGTCATGGATTTCAAAAAACTACATAAATTTTATATAAAAATAAAAAAAAAATTATTTAATATATATATAATAATTATTACATTTAAAAATAATAAATGAAATTGCCAAATAAATTTCTGAAAAAATACATTTTTACATTTTATAACAAAATCTAATAGAGTCATTTTTATTTCACAAATTTCATTTAGTTAATTTACTTTTTTCATGGATACACTATTATTAGATGTCTCAATTATAATTCTATAAGAATATTTTCAATTAAAATGATTTTTTGTATTCTATAATTATTTAGTTTTTAACTATGATTTTAAAATTGAGAAGTATATATTAACCAATATGATTTTTATATAAATTGTTTTTGAAATTATATTCATTGATGATTCATACCCTAATTTCACATTGTCTCCATTCAGAATATATTTTAATAATACTATGATTATCATTTCATCATATTTTTTAAGATCCATTTGTATATGGATGCTCTATTTTGAAACAATTCACCATTTTGGATTGAATTTTATTTGATTACGTTTATTTATTAGGGAATTTATTAAATTTTGATATATCTTTTATTCAATATGATATTTATATTGATTATGTTTCACCACATTATTATGAGTAATGAATTCGACTTAGTTATTGATGGTGGGTTGTCTCTATATTCCCTCAAAGCAATGGCATGATTAATGAGGAAAAATATAATAGGTATTTGTCTAATTAATTATAAATATATTTTTTATTTCATTAGATGAGTATATATAACTATGGTTATGATATATAATGTAGTGTCACAAGATTTCATTTCATGGATTCTTGCAAATCTCATTTTTGTTTAATTATGTATATTATTTTCAATTGGAAATGATTCTCAAGTAGTGTATTTAAATGGAATTAGTGAAAAAATATAAGACCAAATTCCTCCATTTTTTATTATTATTTCATACATTAGGATTATTTGTTTTATAAAATGTCAATGATAAATTTCTACATCATTTTGGTTGTTTTATGAACATCATAAAAAAAGATTCATTTTATTTAATATTATCATTACATATTAGTTATAGATCATTAAATTGGATATAAAATACACACTATCAAATAAATTAACGAAAAAATAGATTTATGACCATACATGATAGTTGTCGAGGAAAATGGAAAAAAATCATTATTCATGGAAATGTAAAACGTCCAAAATTTGGACAATTGTCTGAATTTTTTAAATAAATGAATTTAATAAAGTAGAAGATATAATATATTCAATTAGAAAAATAAAATTCCAGTATATACATGAATTTATAATTTTTATTAATTTAATCATTTATGTGTTTAGTGGAATGTAGAAAATTAAAATATATGATGAGGGGTTTTTTTAGAAAATTTATTATCGAATGTCACCTCCATGGCTAAAATCATTATAAAAATAGATTTTATACTTTGGTAAAACCATAAGCACTTGAATATTGGGAGTTTTAATAGAAAATTTGATTATATATAATTTATTATTATGAATGATTGTTGTTAGAAGTTCAGTTTTAATGGGTGGTAATTTTACTATAAGGGAGGTGGGTTTAAGTGAATGAAATAATGATTAATTTATAATTATGGGTATCCACATTGAGGAGGAATTCATGTAAATGAATTATATTGTTAATCATTGTTGCATAGGCTGGTAATGGTCAAATAATACTTACATCAACAATTAAATTTTTTTTGCTATCCTATGATTTTACATTTAATCATTCACTATTGTCACTATTTTACCTATTTTAAGAAATATTTTATTAACATTGAATAATTACTAATTAAAAATAAAATTGATGTTAAAAAATAATTTTGAACATATGATTCCTAATATTTAATCTACATTAAGAAAATAATTTCGTGAAATTATAAAAAATGGTTTTAAAATTATTCCGTTAGGAAAAACTGCAAACCACATTTATAATGTGAAAATATGAAATATTGAATTGTTTTTATTTCCAATTTCCATTTGGAATTCATTAAAATAACCTAAATTGAATTAATTGATTTAAAATTGAACTAATTATAATCTAAATATATATATATAACATAATATAAATCTTATAAAGAAATTTAATTGAATATAAAAATATAAATATAATTAACATATTCCAATAATGTTGACTAATTTAATTTATTAAAATAAAATTTTGTTATCGTAAAAAAATTATAAAAAAAACCTTGATGTTAAATTTCATTTTATTTTCATTTATAATAAATTACTACTAAATGAAATAATTTATTTATTATTTGTATATAATATTTTTATAATATAGTTAATCTCATCGATTCGCACAATTACAATAGCTATGTTATAATGATTAGTATTAAATATTAATTTTTTAATTGTTCTTATAATATTGGTGATCTATGTAACATAATAAATCCAAAATATTGAATTTAAAAACAGACCAACCATAAAATCAATGGGTGTTACACTATCATTTCCTCTAAAAACATTCAACAACAAAATTTAGAATTAACATTTTAAATCAATGGTTGATACAGGAATATTTTATTTTGAAATACCCAAATCCTAAATATGGTAAATAAAACATCAAATTAATTAGAGGTATATGTAAATTCAATTTTCATCACAAAATTGGGTGGTCAAATAAGATAAGCATAGTGGGAGAAGAGTGACCTGCTTGGGAAATAAAACCATCATGTTCTAATGGGTTTTCATAGAGAACATGTAAAATATAAATTCTACCATAAAAAATAATAACTATTTTATTAGTTAAAGAGGATATTTATTTATCATTATGAAAATTAAACAAAAATATATTCTCATCCCAAATACCATTCCATGACATGAGTTTTTGTTTTACAATTTATTTAATCATATGAGAAAAATAACCTTACTTGATTAATTTCAATGTCATAAGAAATATCACATCCTTTGGTAGTTCATATTTCTACATTCATGTCATCCATTACAAAGGAAATGAATTTTTACAATGATATTATGTTTTACTAAATCCACATTAATTAATTAGAAGATTTAAAATTAATTACTTCAATGTTTTCATTTTTTCTAAAACCAAAATGGATAGATCATGATATCTAATATAATAAATAACAGATTCACTAAAAATTTAAATTTCCAATGTTATAAATAAAACGTTAAACAAGTAGTTAAATTTAAGAATCATTCTAGTTAAATTTAAGACTCGTTCTTGATACATCAGGTTGTGGACTATATTATTTAAATAAAAACATTTAGTTAACTAGGAAAATATAATATGCAGCATCAAATCAATATATAGATACGTTGACACCAATAATATCCAAAAAATATATTTTTTTAATTATTAACTAAAAACACATAAAATATTAATATTTTACCTCACATAATTTTTTTTATTACTAATAAAAAGTCTACAGAATAACATTCTTATGTAATGGAACCATTAAACATGTTATCTCAAATCTCCACAGAAGAAATAATATAGTATAATGGTCATATATCTCATTATTTTAATAACCATATCATCCCTGATTAATAATTATTCAACAAAAATACATAATAATGTCAATCATTCTACTTCATTCTTAAACCATTGACTATGCATCATCATCTTATTTTGTAATAACATATTTCATTCTTTTCTATTTTTTCTCTCTTCACCATTAGAAGAATGTTAATTTTTTGTATAAAAAATCTTATTATCATCATTTGTTTTTTCCTCAACAAATATGTTTCCATAAATCTCATAATTTTGTCTTTGAAATATTCAACCTTCGATAATTCCTTATCGATTTTACTACTCAAAATAATTAATTCATCATCAAAAATCACTAGTTTGTATTCTTATATCCACACATAACACATTTCTGTGATCACATTATCAACATATAGGAAATTTTATATATTCTTCTCCTTGATATTCTTCACTTGATCTCCCAGGAATATTCAATCCTTCTATTCATTGGTCATTCTATGATTTGGTGATGATTCTTGTTTTAAGTCATATAACATTATAAAAAATATTATTATACACTATAAACTTTAACCATATTATCATCCCATTTATTCTCAACCATATGTTTTATATGACAATCAATGGTTACCTAGTTCATTATAGACTCCACCACTAAATAATAAAAAATTAACGTGTATGCATAAAACTAAAAAAATAAGACTGGATCAATATTTTTCAAATTATGTCAATATAATGACTTAAACTACACAATAAATGAGAATTTATGTTTATTCTAAGTTATATATTGTCATTAAGAAATATATTGAAAATTATCTGAAACATATACTTATCCTAATGATTTGAAATACAGTTTAATTTTATAATCAATGTTTTCTAAAATATTCGTCATATGGTTTCAACTAATCTAATAGGTTACCAACAATAACAACCCCAAAACTAGTTTCTCTAATATAGTGTCTTAAATTATTGTGTTGGCATTATTACAATGAATTTCAACCCTACATATTAATATTTCAGTAGAATTGGTAAAAAATATCCAAAAATGAAATTAAAATTACATTTTAAAAATATAATAAAAATTCATTTTATATGAGAACACATTTCATACCCTTTTCGAATTCCCTCATATCAAAAAAAATTCCTTCCATCATTAAAAAATAATACAAATGATTTGGGAGATCTGACATTATCATTAAGGTTCAAATACAATTGAATTAATAAATAATGAATGGGAAAAATCCAAATGATAAATTAAATGATGGAAAAACAATTCCATTTATTTATAAAACTGAGAATTAAATGAGTCAATATTCTTTTTCACAGTCAAAATCCCCTGGATAATGATAATTAAATACTATAGAATGTGAAAACAGAATTATTAGGCATCCTTTTTTTGGAACATTACCAACTATCATCAATAACATTCATAAGAAAAATTATTGTACTTATGAAAATATAAATAATTATTATATTACTAGTTTTTCTCTTGAGAGATGTCCACGGATCAATGGGATATATAATTATGAGCCCCAAATACTACTCCATGTCCAATGTGTTCTATAAATATTGAATAAAATATTTCAAAAGTGATTTTAAATCAAAATTTTATTATTCAACATTGAATAATCTTAATTACCTTATGATAATAATATTCGTGATATGATACATCAAATGTGATTTATGTACACCTTATTAGATAATGTTGTTGTATAACATAAAAAAAGTCACTAATGAATAGAGATCGAGAAAATGGAACATATAAAAATTTCCTTATGAGTATTCACACTAAATCCAAATAAAATGAGTAGAAATAAAAAATTATTTCATAAAAGTTTAGTTTGAACATAAACTTATAATGACATACCAAGTGAAATTTAATTTTATCCCAATTAATGTGAATTTATTTATGAGATGTGTTACCATTTTTAATCAGTATAATCATATTATCTGTATAAGTACTAATTATAAAATTATATATTTAATATCATGAATATGATGATATTAATGATTGTACAAATGAATGATATGTATTCATACAGAAAAAAACAAGTAACAATCGATAAATAAGTCATATATATCAAGAATGTGAATGTGAGATGAGAAAAACCTTAAAAAATTCTTCCCATTTGTGATGATTTCATTAAAATAATGAATTTTGGTTAAAAAAATGTTATTAACTCATTCCATAATTATATTAATATTTGTAACAACTTATTTTATGATATCATAACATCTTTTTATTCATTAATTAGTAATATTTCATTTTTTATATAGATTAAGTATATATGGTTACCCAAATATTTTTCTCTTCATACATTATGATAATTCATATGATACAAGGTCGATAATAAATTTATATTTAATATTCAAGTGTTCTGCGAACATCATGAACTAGTATGATTTTACTAATATTTTGAGTATATTTAAGATATAGAGCATGTTATAGAATTTAAAATACCTATTAATAAATTATTTTTTAATAAAAATAGTATTATATGTATACATAATGGTGGTAATTTAAAATGAACAAAACTATTGTTGACAGAGATGATTAACCATCATAATTTAGAAAACAATTTCATTTCATTGAATTAGAGAAGGTAATAAAAAGTTTGAATGTTAGATATTCCTTTATAAATAATAAATAATAGTATGTAAAAGAATCTAGATTTATTATGCCTCTCTTCATGAATTAGGTTATGTGAAACATGAAATATAGAAGATAAACAAGTATATGAAATTAATAGAGGTGTTTTGAGAAAAACACCTATTGAATATCATCTTTAATTATGAAAATTGTTGGTCCATGGATTTGGTCCCTTGTTAATAATAGTATCACATAAAAGTAATGGAGTGAGGAGGAGGGGTTATGGATGCGATTTGTGCATATTCATGTCTTGTTGGTCGAAATGGGGGGGGGGTGAGAGACTATATTTATACATCAGGAGAGTTGTGTTTAACTTATTAAAATAATAATTATTTTTTAAATAAAATGTAGCACATTGAGATCTCATTAATTAATAAAAATAGATTAAAAATACTATTTTTTAGGTTGTATTAGATTTATAAATAAATCCTAAAAACATTATATTCGTTATTATTTAATTATTTTAATATTTTACATTTTATCTTATCCCTTGTTTATATTTTATTAATACTACATTAAATAAATTTTTTTAATAAATATTCAGAAATAAATGAGATTTACCATACACCACAATTTTCTCCATCTAATATAAAAATGAAATCAATTTTTTCCAATTAAATTCACATAATTTGAGAAAATTTACTTAAAAACAATACCACAGAATAAACGAAATAGTGTGGTTGTTATTGTTAAATGTTTAATAATATGAAATATTTTTATATCCAATTTTCATATGACATTTATTGAAATGACATAAACTAGTTATATTTATGTCTTATTTAAATATTTAAAATTTAATAGAAAATAGAAACATAATTAAACTATATAAATAAATTATACAGAAAAGATGTTTTAAATTGAAACTCATTATTTTTAACTATTCATCAAAAAAAGTAAATTCTCTTTAAAATAATAAAATATTACCATAAGATAATTTTTATATTAAAATTTCATTTATATGAACTATATTTTTTTAATTTTTTTAATTTTTCAAAATTATATTTAAAATAAGCGCACCGTCGAAAGTTACCAAAATTTTCTTCTTGAAAAATATATATTTTTATGGTTAAATAGTGATTTATTAATATACTGAGATAATAAATAATATTTAATTAATTTTAAAACATATTATTAAATATATATATAACATATAAATTTCATTAACATAACTCACAAATTGCGATTATATAAATTTTTATGATTAAATTTATATGTGGTAGAAATATATGTTTTTAATAAAAACACATCTTTTAGTTTTAATTGGATCTCATTTTCTGTTATAATTCATTAGTAGTATATGAAATAATTTTATAAATAAATTGAATATATATTTTCATAATTTATATAATCTCATTCAATCCCACCATTCACATGGTTCTTTGATAAATATAATAAATAATCAAAAATATTTTAATAATATGATTAAGATCAGTGATCTATGATTCATAAGAAACTAAAAATATTGAATTAAAAAGAGAGACCAGAAACAAAATATATAGATGTCATGATATTAGGACTGAGTTGTTTTAAAATCTCATCAGTAATTGTGATTTTTTTGACTAAATTTATGCTTACTAAATGTTAAGATATATCACTAAAAAATTGTATTATTTTTTTCTAATACATAATCATTTTATGTTTATTTAATATTTCCATTTATCTCACTTTGTAACTTATAATCATTAAAAAATGTTTTTTTAAATGACATCATTATTTTAAAATTGGATTGATAATACATATAACATACATGTAATGATTTTCTAAAAATGATTTCAATTTTTTTTGAAGAGAATAAAAATTGGATTTTCAAATATATTTTTAATCGTGATTAGATTTTTTTTAAATTTTTTAATGGATTCATCCTTAGATTTTCCAAAGAACATAAATTTTGTATTCTTAAATTAATAATGGGTTTTGAAAAATTATTTTTCTCACTCTAGGAATTCGTTGAATTTACTGTCATTATGAACACTAATTTTTTGGATGCCTCAATTATTATTATATAGGTTTATTTTAAATTCAAAATATTTTCTTATTATTTTAAAAAATTTATATTTTAAATGTTATTTTAATTGTGAGATGTATATATTCCTCAATAATGTTATTAATAATTTTTTACTAATTATATTTATTAATGATAAAAACTTGATTTCACATTGGATCTATTTATAATATATTGTAATCATATCTTACTTTTCATTTCTTCATATTTTCGATGATCTTTTAGTTCGATGTTGTAATATTTATATATAATTCAACATTTTAGTATGATTTTTTTATGATTATGTTTATGTAATGGGGAATGTATTAATATTTCATATGATTGACTTGAAATATGAATATTTATATAGATTAATTCTAACCACATTCATACAAGTGATGAATTCATGTTAGTTAGTGATGAGAGGATCCTTCTATATCCCCTTGATGCATCTATAGGCTTCAAGAGAAAATCTATCTACAGTTATTGGGCAATTTATTATAAATTTATAAATGTTTTCATTACATTATTCTGAAATTATATGGTTATGTGGTAAAAAATTATGTATTCCCTCAATGTGTGAATATTTATTTATCTTCCACGTGATAATTCAATTTAATATAATTATAGTGACTATTTTTCAATATCATGTTATTATTATATTGATATATTTATAATAATTTATCACTTATAGATTTTTTCCAATTAATTGATTTAATGTAATTTGTTTTAGTTATTTATCATATGATTCTAATTATAATTATTTATTCATCCAATCTATCATTTCATGCTGTCACAAAATTAGAATTAAGGGTTAACCTAGTCATATGACTTCATTCCTAGTGTAAAATAAATCTTTTTATTATTTACAAGTAGAGAAATACTAGATGGAATGGAGATGGTATCAAAGAAAATATTTGATTTTATATCATGTTTTCAATTGAAAAAATTAAATTTTTCTATGTATCTCATTGAAATGTACTACTAAACTATACGATCATTTGAGATGTGACGGGTCGTATCCATTTCTAAATTAATAAAGTCACTACCAACTCTGATCTATTGATATATGTTTATTTATGCACAATTTTTATGATATATATTTTTCATTACTGGAAATATAAATTATATAATTATATTTTAGTTTTGGTGTTATAGATATTAATTATACATCACAACAATTATATATCAATATAATCCAATCATACAAGAATTATTTCCATTCAATTTTCCTTCAATTGCAAATAATATTTCTTGAATACTTTATTCAAGTGTCTCCTCCTAAATTCCAAAATTTTATTATTTGGTAAAATTATTTACATATGGTCATTCCATTTTCACCATAAAATTATATTTTTATAGATTCTTATAAATAAATAAAATACTTTTACTAATTGGGGTAACAGTTAACATATGTATTCTTATTACTATATAATGGATACTTATTAATTGATATTGGATATTTTATCTATATTATATAAAATATTTATTTATTTTTACTATTATTTTATTGTACATTATTAGTTATTACAAGTGTACACAAATCTAGTAAATTCATCGATAGGTCTTACGGGACAAAATACATTGTTTATTTTTTTCCCATAAAAAAAATCATATTCCATCTAAAAGGTCTTGGTGATAGGATTATGATGTATATGATCTTTTGATATAGGATTAATACCTAGAACTCTCTGACAATCATTTTCATTGAAATCACTAAATAAAATATTATTTTTGATAATGTGACATTTATCTACATAATAAACAATTTGTATATTATTATCTTTGTATCATTCTATTATTACATTTTTTTTATCTATTTGTAAAAGATAATTTATTATGCTCCGATGATTTCCTATAAAATATTATTTTCATCATGTAAGTTTACCCTAACTATGTGTTTGATCTCACCCTTCATATATTTCATGATATCCATTATGTGAAAAAATGTAATATATTATTTATTACATTATAAAAAAAATTATATTAGGAGTTTATTTGTACATTTCCAATGATTAATATTGATTAATACTAAATTATTTATTAATTAATTATGTTAATTTGTTGTTAATTTCATGGGATTTATTATTTCATTATAGACATTAATTCTCAACTAAACAAATCCCAATAAATTATAGCCTTATATCTAATTAATTATTTTTTAGCTATAAAAATATATGATAATAATGTTTGTTAATATAAATTTTTTATGTATTAATGATTTTAATTTGCCTGATTTTAAAAAATGAAATTTTAGTAATGGTTTAAGTATGTAACATTTTGTACCAATGTAATGTTTAGAAAACCTTATAGGTTACTAAGTTATGTGTGGGAAATTTAATGTCGATATGTTATAGTTGATAGCAATTTAAAATTTCATTGTTATTTTTTTAAGTTAATGCAATGTTTTTTATTTAATATGTTAAGCTTAAATAATGGATAACCATAAGGAAATTAAAATTTATATGCTCATATCCATAAATATTTTAAAAATTGAAATTTTTTGTTTATCTTGGAAATTTAATACATATTTTTATATTGTAATTTGGAGATTCTGTTTAATAGAAACACAATTGAGTATTAACCCTATATTGGGATAGTTTTGAATCTATATAATCTTCAATTTTGTGAATGAATAGTGTTTATAAGGATCTAGATCATTCTAATCACATTGACGATATGTTTTTGTTTAATAAATTTCTTATTACATCGCATTATGATGTATTTATAATAGTATGTAATTATGATATGAAATATGAAATAAAAATGATTCTTATGTTCAACCAAGAGTATATATGTTTTAAGTGGATGATATTTTAAGTGTATTAATGGTTATATGTTTTGATGATTATTTATGAAAAATAATAATTTTAAAATAAATATGTTTTTTTAATTTTCACTCAAATTAAGATCTTTTTGTTTTTGTAATTGACGATGACCAATGTAATTTAGTTAATAATAAATGAAATATAAAATATATAAATTAACCTCATAGTATTCATAACAAATTAAATAATAAATTATGATAAACAATCAATATAGAATATTATATATTATGAATTGAGACGAATAATAAAATATTTTTGGATTTAAAAAAACACCCAATATGAGAAATATTATTTCTATGGTATGTTAAGGTAACAGTAATGTTAAAGAAAAAGGATTTAATTGATTACATGAAAAAAATTAAATACACACAAGAGAATGAGAAAAAGTAACTATAAGAATCATAATTTTTGGTAAAAGAGGGAATTTAAAAATAAATTTTATCGGGAAATATAATTTATTTAATTTAAAATATAAACAGAAAATATTATTTCCATTGTCAGAAATTTGATATTATGGAATATTCTTCAATAAAATAATATAAAGAAATATTATTATCATTTATATAACATTAATTAATTTCATTATAGAATGAAAAATGATATTTTAATAACAAAATTAGTTTACAGTAGGGGATAAAATTTTAAATTAATAAAGATTAATTTATATGATTTATAATAAAACCAAATTTTTTGAATTTGTTAATTAACACCAAATTTTGAATATAAATGATGAGAAATATTATATTATAATTAAATTGTATATAATAACAGTATAGAAAAATACATATAAAAAAAATCTAAATATATGTATAAATACAAATAAAAAATACATATTAAAAATAATGAATTCATAAAATTTATTTCTTGTTTATATATAAATAATATGACAATGTTATGTGTTAAATTAATCACATTATAATTTTTTTTTTATTTTATTAATTTAAATATATTATGAATAAAATATATTTTTAATATGAAAAAAATATTTTACAGAAATATGTATTTCATTTTATAGAAAATACAACATAAAGTGGTTAATGTTATATGATATATTTTTTCCGATGAAAATGGCTTTCAATATATTCTAAATAATTTTTGAAAAATATAATTCAGAAGACATTATATATTGATAATGAAAAAAATTAAAAGTATTATATGATTGGTTTTGTAAAGATAAAATAAATATACCATGTTTATATTTTTATGATATAAATTAATTTTAGGAGAAAAGTAAAAAAAAATATTTTAATGAAACATATAAATATTGATACATTTCAAGAATCAAATAGAACCATAAGAAAACATGAAGATATATATATATATATATTATTTGAAAATTAAAATTTTTCATATAATATTATAAATTTTAAAAAACTGTGACTATAATTTTATGGTCATATGTAATAGTATAATATAAAATAATTTCCCTATTTCATCAAATATATAATTAATTTAGATAAGAATATTTTTTTAATTCAATAACAAGAATATTGATATTAATTTTTTATATAATAAACTAATTTATATAATAGAACTATATGAATATAATATTTAATCACTCTCAAAAAAATATATGCATAAAAAAAATTATATTATAAAATTAGTTATTTGAAATTACATATCCATGCCTGAAATTATTTTTCATTACAATAAAATATTATATGATAAATTTTATTACATATATAGAGACTTTATGAAAAAATATTTAATATGATTCAAATAATTTATATGAATAAATCAAAACATTATTTTATAAAAAAAATATTACCACAATAAAAAAGGTGTTAATAGTGATAATTTCGGGAGTAATGAACATAGAATAATGATTATATCGTTTGTAAAAGTGACAGTATTAGGTATTACCATCCTTATATACCCCCTATAAAATAATTGTTTTTGCAATTTTTTAATAATGTAATTATTATGATAGAAGAATGGGGTTTTATTTCTCAATATTCCCCCCTGAAAAAGTATTTCATATGAGAAACTATGTTATCAAATTTAGGGTACAACTAATTCACTATAAATAATTTGAATAATTATTACCTCATTATTAATTTTTTTAATGTTTTATTTTATGTTATTCCTTTAAAATGATTTGTAATTAAAATTTTTCTATATTTATAATTGTTAATTTTCACAATTATAAATTCCATGGAGAATTTATTATATTTTAGTCCTTAATATATTATATATATTTTATTCAATTATATATTTTTTATAATATATAGTGAATATTGTTGATTCCATGTATTTTAATTTATTAGAATTTTTCTAATGTAACATTTCATCAAACATTAATATACATTATAGGATATTGCATTGAAAATTTCATTAATAAAAAATGATTCATTTTCCTTACATGTTTACATTTTTTGGTGAATAAATTTACCTAGGCATTCATTATATTTAATTTTGAAATAATTTATTTTTTTGGATTAATGTTATATAATTACATAACTAAAATTTTAATGAAATATAATACTCAAAGAAATTCATTACTTTTTTTCCCACATATATTATTTATGTATGAACTATATTAAATTATTATCAAATAAGGGCATTTACCTTGATCCCATATATCAATTTGGAGGCAAAATCAATAACATGAGATATCTCCCTTTAATATATATTGTATAATTTTTAGGGATTCAAATATATAAAACAATAAAATTTATTTACTTGGAAAATTTGAAATATATATACATGTAACTCCAATAAATACATTTTTTATTATTATGAATATTGGTTATATATTGTATATTTTACACTTTGAATAATTTTCTGAATGCATTGGATGTAGTGGTTTATGAGTATGGAACTAAATAGAGTCTTTATCCATTTATATTTTTCTTAAGAGAAACATTCAAATGTATTTTAGTGAGTACATTTTAGGGGAAACAAATATTTCAATGACATGATGACATGGCAATATGTTCATGATTTAAAATTTAATGTTTTAATGTTTAAGGTAATGGAAATAGTTTTCTAAAATTATGATTTTTGTTTCCTTATATGTTGTTACATTCATCCATGTTGTAATTTAATTTCCATTATTATTATCAGTTAAATTATGTGTTATGATTCAATCTATTTTGAAAGTATATATTTTAATATTAACCAATAATTAATTTTGGAAATTATACTCAGATTTTTTTAATCCTGTACAATTCTCTTTCATATACATTTATTATTAAATGTTATAATATTTTTTATTTAATATAAAATAATTATTTCGCTAATAATTTGTGTAATTAATTTTACCTTATTTTAAATATTTCTAAATGAATGTTTTATAACTTTTCCAAAATAGAATACTATTAACTCCCATTATTAAAAATATGTGGAAAATAATGATTATTTTTAGAATTCATGAAATGAATTGATTTTTCTAAATAAATGTACATTATTTTCATTAAATATTATTTTTAATTAGTTATAGGTTGTTTGAAAATAAATTTCAAATGAAAATAATTTCTTAACATATATTTTTAGAAGCATATTTTTGAAATGAAAATGTTATTACCGTTAATTTTTTATTAATGATATTTTAAAGTTTAATTATTTATTTAATTTTAGCATCTAATTCATTTAATTTTGATCCAATTTGTATATATGTTACAATACCATAATCATTCTTCCTGTTTGTGGATTAATATTGTCTCCATGAGTTTTAGATTGAACTCATTTCTTTTCAATATTTTATTCATGTTTCTAATGTACTGTTGTGAAACCCATTTCTATTCCACAAGATAATCATTTATGAATGAAATTATTAGGGAGAATATTTTTTCCATAGATTAATATGGTATGAATTATATTTTTATGGATACTTTTTATATTCAATTCGTGAATAATCATTGATATATATTATTATGGAATATGTATCATTCCAACGAGTTAATCTTTTTTCAAAATGATTTTTATTCATATATTATTTTTAACAGGTCAATCAGTTTTTAATGATATTATTATTGAAATAATTTTCCACATATATTAATCATGGTTTTATGATATTTTCATAGAATAAATTTCTGTTCCATGGGTTTATATGGTTTCAAATTGATTACTTAGGATATTTATTCTTTTCCAGATGTTAATCAAAATTTAATGGAAATTTTTTATAAAAACAATTTCTTTTCGAAGGGTTAATAATATTTCAATGATACTATTATAGAACCCATTTATATTTATATTTTTAATAATTATTCAAATAAATGTTATAATCCCCATTTTTTCCAGAGGACAATCATACTCTAAAAATAATAATTTCTGTTTCAATGAGATCTCAATGATGTTATGGATGAATTTACTATTTTATGATACAATTCACTATTTTTATTATAATTATGAGTGGTTATATAAAAAAATTTAGGTTTTTTTATATTATAATAAAAATAATTTTTGTTATGTTATTAACTACTTATTTATGGTACAATAAAAAACCATTTATCAGTGGTTCCACGATGAACCAAGAATATGTGAGTCTATTATAGGCCTCTATTTCAATGGGTAATCTAGAGATAGATATCATCAATATTTTATGTTCCCATTTAAATAAATATATTATGATATAATTTCTATAATATTAATAGGATTTATATATTCATTCAAAGGGTTTAAAATGTGTCTCATGATCATGTTTGATATCACCTAGCTCATGATATTCATTATGATGAATAATTATTTTGGTAATGACTTACATTACATTACAATGGTTGATGATCCATGTACTTCATGGTATGATTAATCTTATGATAAACGATTTAAATATATTTTATGTCATCATACACTTATGAACATGTAATTTTCACTGATGACATTCAATTCATATATTCATATTTAATGATCATTTCATCTCACCCATATTATGATTCATTTACAATTGGTTATATTGACATTGATTGAATTATGTGTGAAAATAATGGTTTTAATTGGATGATGATGATGAAATAATGAGTAATATGAAAATATATTTCATTTTCGGATATGATATTTTTTTGATACGGTTTTGGATTACCTGATTTTAATAATAATTGCTTAGTCTATAAAATTTAAACCTAAATGTTCTATGAGAATGTATGCCATTAAATATTAAATTTTCATATATTCATTATTATATAGATAAAATTATGTCACCATCATCTATATGAAGGACAAAAATTTATTGGTTAATTTTTTTGAACCAAATCTGGGTTCCTGGGATTAGGTCTATTACTGTTTTTATAAAATAAATCTATGTGATTTGATACATGGATCTCTCACATATTATCATGAGATCAAGTGTGGGTCTCTACATAATGGATCCCTAATGAAAGGGGTATTATACGGGACAATGGTGTGCCCCCTAGGAGTTGTAGAATCACATGATGATCCTTGATTGTTTTAAATTATATTTAAATTAATATATTTCCGTATATTTATAATTATTATCAAATGAAAGGATTAAATGAAATTTAATATTATGATTTATTCATTTTATGTTCTCTAAAAAGTTTTTATTTAATTTTCATCCTATATGATTAAGGATGAACATATGTTCAAATAAGTGTAAATAAATGAAGTTTTAATCAAAATTAATTTGACACATAAAATTATAATAATATAATTAATGAAATTTATGTTTAACCCGATGAATGAAAATTGAATTAAAAAATCTATTAATAGTTGTAATCAGTCAAATCGTATTCCCTATATATGTAAATATTATAAATAAAACCACAAATACCATGAATATAATTAATTTAATTATAGTATATATAAAAAGAAACTATAAATACACCAAAACAAGTAATAATCAATCAATGCATCATATATCACTTAGATTTACATGTTAGATGAGAAAACATTTACATCATGCATCCCACTTGTACAGATATTATTAAACTCACGTGTGATTGTTTAATAAATTTAATTTACTCATTAAAAAATATATTAAAATTTAAAATACCTTATATGATAATTTCATTAAATCTTTTGACATATTAATTAATAATATTTCATTATTTTCATAGTTTTGAGTGCATTTGATTCATGGTTTAAGGAGTTGTTCATTTGTCTATAATTATTGTTTTTATTTTAAATTATAAATAAAACACCATAAGAATAATTAAATTATATTAATTATCATAAATAAATTTATATGGTCCAATTAATCTTGTTAATTTTATACGTGAATATGATTCATGTGATAAAATGATTATTATAAATTGATATTTAATATCAAAAATTGTCCCAAACATCATGAACTAGTGTCATTTTAAATCATGGGATCAGCTTTGTCTGATCCCACACCGGTTTTACCCTAATGGTTGTAATGGAAAATTGACAAAATCATTATTCACGAAGATGATTAACACAAATAATTTGGACCATTGTTTTTTTATTGAATATAAGAGTGAAATAGATTGATTTCATAAAATATATTCCATTATAAACAATTAATTTTATTATGTACATGAATATGGAATTATTATCTATTAATATATAAAGAAATATATGTGAATCCGGTAAAATTTATAAAAATTAAGAGAGTTGATTTGAGAAAATTAACTCTTGAATATAATATCTATATATGACCAAATGAGGATATTGGATTTGGAACATTGGTGATATCATAAGCACAAAAACATTAATGACTGATAAGGAGATTTTTCTATGATATTTGAGGATATTCATGTCTTGTGGGTTAAAATGGGGTATTGAGGGGTTATATTTATACTTGCATAGAGGTTAGTTTAAGTGATTAAAAAATGATTATTTTATAATTAATTCTAACCATATTATGTATTCATTGTTTTCAACAATTTATACTGTAATATAATATTTTGGTGGTTGGATAAAATTTATAAATACATTAAATTACCATTATTTGTTATAATTTTTAGGTATTTTAATATTTTACCTTTTAACATTAACCCTTTCAAATATTTTACCATAAGTTAATATTGTTATTATAATTTCATAAATGAAAATTATTTTTTCATTGAATTATTATAAATCATTCCAAATTAAATTTAGAAATATGTTCTCCGACAATAAGAAGATAATATTGTCTTCTAGAAAAATATATCATTTTTGGTTATATATTGATTTATTCTTATCTTACGATAATCAATCTTATTGAATGAACATAAAAATTTTGATTAAATATAAAACATATAAATTTCATTAATATATTTCAATAATAGTGATCATTTTAATTTTCTATGATAAAATGTATATGTCAGCCTAACAATTTTTTTATTTAAACTCATTACATATATACAATTACCTTTTAATTTCATTTATAATTTATTAGTAATCAATGAAATTATTTTATTAACATGTGTGAACTATATTTCATTAATTTATTTAACTCCATTCAATCACACCATTCACACATCTAGGTGATGACTTTTATAATGAAATGGGACTATATTGATACATTGATTATTCTCGTCATTCTGTGTAATGTAAGAACATGAAAATATTGAATTTAAATGAAAATAGCCGCAAAATTTTGGGGTCTTAAGAATGTGATATTTATTTTTGAATTATAATCATTTATTATGATTATTTATGATTAAATTTTGGAATATTAAATGATATGATATATCAGTCAAGAAACATAAGGGTATTTTCCAAATGGTTAGTCCTTATATGTTCTGTTAACATAACCATTATAATCACATAGGAAACTAAAATGATTAAATTTTTTCTAAAAAAGTATATGATTATTTTAATTTTAGGTTGAAGCTATATTTCTCTCCCATGTCATTTTTTTCGAAAAATCACTAAAAGTATATTTAAAAATAATTAAAAAATAATTTAATTATGAAATATTTAGGAATTAACAGATTTAAAAAATTGATTTAAATGGATTCATCCAATAATTTTTCGAAAAAAAACATTTTATCATTTTTACATTAAATATAATATAGTTCTTATTATATCCAACGTCGCTTTCATTTAATATACATTCTCCATGACTACACATTTAATATATGTATCAATTATAAATATATAACATTGTTTTCAATTAAAAGGATTGTATTAATTTTCTACAATGAATTATTTTTTACGTTTGATTTTCAAATTAGGAATAATGTTTTCCTAAATAATGATTTAATTATATTTTTTTGGCAATTATATTAATCATTGATTGGAACCCTGATTTCACATTGGCTTTATTGGGAATATATTTTAATTATGCAATTATGATCATTTCCTTTTATTTTTTATGATCTATTTCTTCAAGGATGTAATATTTTGAAACAATTAACTATTTTAGTATTATTTTTTATGATTATGCTTATTAATTAGGGATATAAATAAAATTTCATATCACTTTTATTCAATAAGAAAATTGTCTTTGTTTTTGTTTTACCACATACATATTAGTAAATAATTCGACTTAGTAAGTGATGGGAGATTCCCTCTACAGCCCCTCGAGGAATTAAAATGATACATTATGAAAACAAGACTAGGTATTTGTCTAATTAATTTCAATTTTTTTATTTCATTACAGGATGATTTAATGCAATGGTTATGATGTCTATTGTGGTGTTAGGTGCATTTTGTTTCATAGATTCATGAACATATCATTTCTGTATAATTATGAATATTATTTTCATTTGGAAATAAAAATCAACTGGTGTATTGAAATTGAATTAATGGACTAATATAAAATTAAATATACTAATTTTCATTATTACATCATACATGATGATCATTTGATTGCTAAAATGTCAATGATTAATTTCTCCTACATTTTAGCGGATTTCAGAACATCCTGAACTAGTTTTGTTTTATATACCATTATGGTTATATATTTTTTATAGATCATTAAATATGATATGATATACATATTAAAAAAAATAAATACAAAATAATTTATTTATGCCCATACATGATGGTTGTAGTGGAAAATGAACAATATTATTATTCACGGAGAAGAAAAGCTACCAGAATTTGGACAATTGTTTTAACTTTTTGAATAAATAGATTTAATTAAATGGGTGGATATAAAATATTCCATAAAAAATAAAATAAAATTATATAAATGATCTTATAATTATAATATCAAAACACATATAGGTGTTTAGTAGAATTTAGAAAAAGAAAATAAATATAGTGAGGTTTTTTTAATAAATTACCTATTGAATATCACCCATTCGATGAAAGCTTTAAGACCATGGATTTGGTACATTGGTGAGACCATATGAAAATGAATATTTTGAGAGTTAATATTAAATATTTTTATATAATTTTATTAGTATGAATGAATGTGGGTAGAAATGTGGTTGTTATAGGTGGTATTTATATTAGATGAGTGATGGGTGTAAGTGATTGAAAGAATGATTAATTTATAATTATGTGTGTCCACATTGAGGAGGAATTGATGTAAATTAATTATAGTGTAAATTAATGGTTTATAGGAAGTAATGTTTCAAATAAAATATATATAGATAATTAAAATATTTATTTTTTAAATATGATATGATTTTAAATTTTATTTTTAATCATTTTCACTATTTTACATATTTGTTAGTAATTATTTTTTTAACATTGAAAATATTATAACATAAATTAAAATTTATGTTAGAAAACTATTTGGAACATTGGAATCTAGATATGGATGGTATTTAAAGGAATTCATTTAAGAGAATTAGAAAAATTGGGTTTGAACTTATTTCCATAGATTAAACTGGAAGCCACGTTTTAAAAGTTAAAATATAAAATATTGAAACTAGATTTATTATCTTCTAATGAAAATAAAACATATTGAATGAATTTTAAATAATTTTATTGAATATTAAAAATATATATTTAATTAAAATATTCAAACAATTGTGATTATTTTATTTTATTAACATAAAGTTCCATAATGAGAAAAAATTATAAAAAAACATCATTTATGATCAGTTGGATTTTATAATCGTTTGTAATTAATTTCAAATAATAGAATTAATTTGTTAAAAATTTTAAAACAATACTTTCATAATTTTGTTAATCTCACCCATTTTGACCATTCCAATGGCTTTTTGATTTATATTATTATTAAATATTAATTTTTTAGTTGTTCATTTAATCTCGGTGATCTATATAACTTATGAAATCCAAAATATTGAAATTAAATAGATACATACCATAAATTCAACGTGTGTTACACTCTCCAATCCTTTAATAAAATTCAACATCACAATTTAAAATTAACTTTGAAAATTAATGGATGACACAAGACTATTCATTTGTGAAATACCAAAATAATAAATATGGGTAATAAAACATCTACTTAATAACATGGAATGATAAATTCAAATTTCATCCCAAAAATTGGGAAATCAAATAAGATGAAGATTGTGAGAATATAAAAAAGGGACCTACAATGAAAATAAAACTATCATATTCTAATAGGGTTTCATAGTGAACATGTCAAATAGAAATTATGACCTAAAAAACAATAAATATTTGATGAGTTAAAGAGGATATTTAATTATCAGTATAAATATTAATCTATTATAGGCTCTCATTCCAAAATCGATTCCATGACTTGAGTAATCAATTTACAATTTACTTAATAACATTAGAAAAATATCCTTACAATAATAATTTAAATTTCATTATAATAACCCCATTGTTTTCATATTCTTAGTTATACATTCCCTTCATCCATTACAAAGGAAGTTAGTGTTCCCAAATATTTTATATTATACCAAATCCACATTAATTAATTATATTATTCAAATTATATTCCTTCAAAATTTTCAGTTTTACTAAAAAGAAATGGTTAGATCAGGATATCTCATAAAATAAACTATACATTCACTAAATATGAGAATTTTCAATGTTACAAATAATACATTCAATATGTAGTTAAATTTAAGACTTATTATGGTTATGTTTGTGAAAATTCAAAGACAAAAATAATTATAAGTAATGTCACTAGATTTTTAAAATCATAATACCTTAGAAAAAAATGTATGTTATATTGACAAATATGAAATAAATTATTACTAATATAATTATTTTTCATTAATTAAAAAAATAATTTTTCTAAAAAGGAAATTATAGGTTGGAGAATATATTTAGTAAATAAAAACATGTAGTAAACCAAAAAAAATATAACATACACTTTCCAATCACTATCCACATTCACAGACACCAATAACATCCCAAAAATATTTTTTTTATTATCTAAAAAACACCAAAACAATTAATGATTATATTCCCTTAATAATTAATTCTAATAGATAAACACTCCATAGAATCACATTTCAATGTATTAGAACCATTAAATATGATATCACAAATCCCAATAGAAAAAGTACTATAGTGAAGTGTTCATATATCTCATTATTTTTATAACCATATCATCCATTATAAAAAATTATTCAATACAAATACATAAGAATGTTAATGTTTTTACTTCATTCATAAACATTTTTCAATGTGTCTTTATCATATTATGTAATAACATATTTCTTTATTTTTATATTTGGTATCTCTTCATAATTTTTAGTATAACAATTAATTTTATACCTATTCTTATTGTCATCATGTGTTGTTACTAGAGGAAATCTGTTTTCATAAATCTCATAATTTTCACATTTGAAATATTTAACCATTTATAATACCATAGGGACAATATTTTTATAAAAATATAATTTCTCCTCAAAAATAACTTTCTTTGTATTCTTATTTTAAATCATAACACAAATTTGTGTTCACATTATAAACATATAGGAAAAATTACATTTTAATCTCCATGATATTCATCACTCAATCTCTCCCAAATATTCATTCCTTCTATTATTTAGTGATTCCATGATTTGGTAATGAAGCATGTTTTTAATCATATATCATGATAATTAATTTGACTTAAACACTATAACATTTAATCAGGTTATCATCCCTTTTTTTCACAGACATATATTTTATATAACATTAAATAGTAACCTAGTTCATTATCGACACCACCAGGGACTAAAATTAAAATTTAACGTGTAAGCCTCAAAATACACAAATAATACTGGGAAAATATTTTTCATATTATGTCTAGATAATGACTTCCTCTTCTAAATAAATGTGTATTTTTGTTTATTATATGTTTTCCATATTCATTACCGAATATATAAGATATTATTCGACCCATATACTAATCCTAAAAACTAGAAATAGTTTTATGTTTTATAATATATGTTTTCTTAAATATAGTTTCCATGGTTTCAACTAAACTTCATTTGATACAAACATTAACAAACCCATCATTAGTATCTCTAATCCAGTGCCTTTCATTATTATATTGGCATGATTACAAGTAATTTTAACCAAATAATTGAATATTTCATTAGATGTAGTACACTATATTCATATTTGATATTTAAAATTAAATTCTAAATGTAAAATAAAAATGTATTTTATTTGATAACAGAATTAATAACCTTAGTAAATCCCATCATATCAATCATAAAAATTTCATTCAATCACTTGGAAAATAAAACATAAGAATGGGGTGAGCTGACTTTATCATTAAGGGTTCATCATAATGAATGAATAAATAATGAATGGAATAAATGTAATTTTAAAATTAAATAATGGAGAACACATTTAATTTTATTATTAAATAGAGAAATAAATTAATCCATATATTTCTCTATAGTAAAAATGATCTGGATAATTATAATTCAATACTACAGAAAGCAAAAACTTAATTATTGGGCATCATTTATTTCTAACATAAACCACTAACATCAAAAATTTTAAATAAAAATTTTGATATACTTTCTAAAATTGAAATAATTATTAGATTATTATTTTCTATCATTGAGAAATGTTAATGAATGAAATGGTTATATAATTACGATCCCCACACATCAATTCACGTCCAAAGTATTCTACAAATATCAACTAAATGATTAAAAAAGTGAATTTTCAGTAATCATTTTTAAATTCAACATTGATTTATTTTTATTACCTTATGATAATAATATCTAGGATATGGTGCTTAATATTTTTTCAGTAACACTTAAAAATATAAGGTTTTGTATATCATCAAAATATTAATTATTGAATGGAGATCGAGACAATGTCCTATAGAAAAATTTCATTATGTGTATTAATAGTAAACCCAAATAAAATGGGTTGAAATAAAAAAAAATATTTAATCAAAATAGATTTTAAACATAAACATATAATTATATAACCCGTGAAAAAGATGTTTAACACAATGAATTATAATCTTGTTATGAAATCAATTACCACTTGTAATCATTCAAATCTTATTCTCTATATTTGTAATAATTATAAAATGTTATGTTAAAAATCAAGAATATAATAAAATTAATGATTACATATATGAAATATATATATTAATATACCAAAAACAAGGTATTAGGTCCTAATAAATCATATATCATAAGAAAGTGAAAGTGATATGAGACAAACAATATATAATGATTCCCAATAGAGACGTTTTATTTAAAATTATGTATGATGGATTAAATAATTTCCTCAACTCATTATATAAATAGAATAATATTTATAAAAAAAATATTTGATGATATAATAACAACTTATTGTTCATTAGTTAATAATATTACATTATTTTTATAGTTTCTGGAGTTTTATTTTCATATATTGATGATTTGTTTTTCATTTGGGTAAAAATGTTGATTTTTTTTAAAAATTGTAAATAAAAAACTAGAAGTGTAATAAAATTGTATTAATTATCATATTTATGTATATATTTTCACATTAATGTTTTTCCCTTTATTCATGAGGATGATTCATATGATTAATGTTCAATAATAAATTTATAGTTTATATTCATTTCGTCCACAAAAATCATGAACTGCTTTTATTTCAGTTATATTTCAACTATTTATTAGATGTTAAACATTCTAGAGAATTTAATATACATATTAGTAAATTAATTAAATTTTTTTATGTATCCAAATAGGTTGTAATGTAAAATGAAAAAAATATCAATAGAGATGATTATGTATCATCTTTTGGAAAAATGATTAATTTCATTGAATAAGAGAAGGTCATAAAAAGATTGGACGTAATATATTCCATTATAAATAATAAATTTTTGTACATACATGAATCTATAATTATTATTCCTAGATTCATGATGAATTTTATGTGAAACTAGAATAATATAAGATTTAAAAAGATAAGAAATTATGCGAACTATTTTGAGAAAAATACCTCTTGAATATCATCTTTTTGAAGGACAAATTGTGGACCTTGGATTGGTTGGTCGCTGAGAATAAAAGCACATTGATGTGGGGGATTGAGGATGAGGAGTTGTGGATTAGATATGTGGATATTTTGTCTTGTGGGTCTAAATGGGGTAGTAAGAAGCTATATTTATACTTAAGTATATTTGTGTTTAATTAATTAAAATAATTATTATTTTATATTTCATCTTTAGAACATTGAGGTTTCAGTAATTTCTAAAAAAATATTATAAAATAATTTTTTTGAGACTGGATTGGATTTATAAATAAATCATCAAATGATTATATTCATTAATTTTTTGTTATTTTAATATTTTACCTTTTATCTTATGTGTTGTCTATATTTTACTTATACTACATTAAATAATTTTTTTAATGTTGTATCATTTTATAAAAAAATGAAAGTGACCTAAAAAACTAATTTTATCCATATAATTCAAAAATTGAATCAATTTTTCATAATTACATTTAAATAATTTGAAAACATGTACTTCAAATAATTCTACAGAAATAATGAAAAACTATGGTTTTTAATATGAAATGTTTAACAATTTATGATATTTTTTTAAAACAATTGGGATTTAAAATAAATTGAAATGAAAATTACAGGTTCAAATTATTTCATATTTAACTAATTAGAATTTAATAGAGAATAAAAATCTAATTTATGTATATAAATAAATTATACAATAAGATGTTTTAAATTAAAATTCATTATATTACACTATCCATCAAATTGTGAATATTTTATTAAAATTTATAAAATATTACTATATAATAAGTTTTATATTATAATTTCATATATGAAAATTATTTTTCATATTATTTGTATACATTATTCATTTGTTTTCAATATTTACATCATTGAAAGGTACCAAAATTTTCTTATTGAAAAAAATATATATTTATGTTTAAATATATATGTATTATTATATAAAGATAATAAATAATATTTAATTAGTGTTAAACCATTTTAATCAATATATAACATATAAATTTAATTAATATTCTTCACTAATAGTGAGTAATTAATGTATTTTGATAAAATGTATACGTAGGCATAGAAATATGTTTTCCATAAAAACTCATCCCTTAGGATTAATAGGATCTTATTTTCCATTGTTATTACCTAGTAGTAAATGAATTCATTTTATACACATATGTATACTATATTTTAAATTTTTTTAATGTTATTAAATAAAACCATTAACATAACTATGGGATAAATATTATAATGAAAAAAATAATATTTCAATAGTTTGATTATGTTTAGTGATATATGTTACATAATAAAATGATAATATTGAATTTAAAAAGGCACTGATTTTTTTGTTTTTAAAATATTTTTAGTGGTTTTTTAAAATCTCATAAATTATCATGAATTTTTGTTATTAAATTTATGACGATTAAAAGTAATTATATATCAGTCAAAAAAATTATGATTTTTTCTAATGGTTAGTCATTATATTTTTATTTGATATTAACATTTATATCACTCTATAACTTATAATGATTAGTAAATTTTTTTATGAAAGCTTAGCATTATTTCAAATATAAATTGAAAATACTTTTAAGAAACATTTAATTATTTTCTAATAATTATTTCAATTTTATTAAAAATAATCAAAATTGATTTCTTAGATATTTTTTACCCATTATATCATTATTTTTAATATGTTTTAAATTTCATCATTCATTCATTTTCCAAACAACAAAATGTTTCTCTTTTTATGTTAAAAATGGGATTTGAAATATTATTTTTATCACACATGGAAATCATTGAATTTTCTGTCATTTTAAAAACTAATTTGTTTGATGTCTCAATTACAGTTATATTGTATTACTCTCAATTAAAATTATTTTCTTATTATGAATTTATTTTATTTTATAAATGTTATTTTACTTGTGAGATAATATATTCCCCAATAATGTTATTAGTTGTTTTTTCATTAATAATATTCATTAATGATAAAAACATATTGTTAACCAAAGATCTATTGGTAATATATTGTAATGATTTAATCCTTTTCTTTTATCCCTACGTTTCTTGATATTTTTGTTCATGTTGTAATATTTATATATAATTTAGCATTTTAGTATGAATTATTTTGGGAATATTTTTATATAATGGGGAATGTTTTAAAATTTCATATTATTTTTATTCAATATTAATATTTTTATAGATTATGCTTAACCACCATCATATAATTGATTATTAATGTTAGTCAGTGATGGGGGGATTCCTTTATAGCCCCTCAATGCATCTTTTGGCATTAATAGAAAAACATTACTAGGTTTTTGGCCCATGAATTACCAATTACGGAATGATTTCATTACATGACCATATAATTCATTTGTTATAATGTATATCATTATATATTCCCACATAATGTGAATAATTATTTATCTTAAATGTGATAATTCAATTATATAAAATAACATATCCTATTTTAAATATCATCTGATTATTTATAAAGAAATATTTATTATAATTTATCACTTTTATATTATTCCTAATTAATTAATTTAATATATTCTGTTTTAGTTATATATAATATGCTTTTTATTATACTTAATTAATTATCCAAGATATCATTTTACGAATTCACATAATAAGATTTTTATGTTAGCATATTCATATGTTATCTTTCATAGTATAATAGAAAACAATTTATTATTTATTTTTCTGGAAATACTAGAGTTATTGATGAAGATGTTAAAGAAAAGATTGGATTTTATAATATGGTTTCACTTAAAAAAGGGATATTAATGTATGTATCTAGTTGAACATTAATAAAAATTGTTTCTTTCTTTCGAGATGTGATTTCTTATGTCCATTTTATATTTAATAAACTAACCACAAATGCTGGGATACTAGTATACATATATTTATTCACATTATTAGGATATATAATGTCCCATTAGCATAATGATTTTTGGTCTAACTTTTTTAGTGATAAATTATTATAATTAAGCACATTATATCCATTTTTATGATATATATTTTTAATGAATTTACATATAAATTAGATAATTTAAATTTAAAATTGGTGTTATAAATATTCATTATGTATCCCAACTATTATATTTCAAAATAATCACATCTATTAAAATGTTTTTCCATTAAATTTCATTTCAATAATGAAAAAAATCTACCTTATTACTTTTTCCAAGTGTCTCAACATCAATCCAATATGTATATTGATTGGTTAAAATATTTACATAACTACATTACATTTTCACGAATGTATTCTACTTTTATTGATTCTTCTAAAGATATAAAATATTTTTATTACTTGGGGTAACATTTAATATATGAATTATTATTACTCTAATATGGATATTTACTAATAGTTATGGTTTACTTTTTCAATATTCCATAAAATATTATATTATACACATAATGAAATTATTGGAATAATTTTAGCTTACATGTGTACACAAATCCAATCAATTCATCGACAGGTTTGAAGTGAAGAAAACCATGTCTATTTTTTTACTCCCATACACAAAATTATATTCCATCAACAATTGGAATTCGATGTAAGATTATGATGTCTATGATCTTGTGGTATATGATTAATACATGGAATTGTCTAACAATATTATTTATTTTCATCACCAAATAAATATTTTTTTTTTGTTTTGGTGATCTTTAAACTCTTGTATTAATCCATTGGTATATTATTTTCTTAGTATCATTCCAGTTCTCCATTATATATTTTATTTATACCTTAAATATAATTTATTATCCGCTGACGATTGGAAATATATTATTGTTGTTTCCAGATCTATTTACCCTAAATATTTGTTTGAGATCACCCATCATATATTTTATGTTAACCATTAACAGAAAAAATGTATTATATTATTATTATTAAATTATAGAATTGAATACGTGGGGAGTTTTCTTGTACATTTTAATGCTTAATGTTAATAAATAGTAATACATTTTTAATATTTATATAAATTTGTTGAGAAATTAAAAAATTTAGTATTTCTTTATAATTACTAACTCTCAACTGAACCAACCCTAAAATATTATTGTAATATATTTTAGTCATTTTTTTATCCATAAAATTATGAGCTAATAATGAATGGATAATATTTTTTTATGAATTAATGAATTAAATGTGTCTGATTTTGAAAAATGATATTGGAGTAATTGTTCGAGGATGCCACGTTTTGTACTAAAGAATTGTTTATATTGCATCAGAGTTCAGTATGTTATGAAGGAAAAAATAAATTTTTATATGTTATTATTGATAATAATATTATATTTTAATGATATATTTAGAAATAATTTTTTAATTTTTTTATTATTATTAGACAAAATTAAAAAAACCATATTGAAATTAAAATCTATAGGCTCATATCCATAAATATTTTTAAAAATGGTATTTTTTTCTTATCTGAGTAATTAAATACATATTTTTATAGTATAATTGGGATATGGAATTTTATAGATAAACTATTGAGTATTCACCTAATATTGGGCTTGTTGAGCATCTATATAATCTTCACTCTCGTGAATGATGTCTTTTTCTAAGACTATAGATGATCATAATCACATTATGGATATTTTTGTTTAATAAGATTCTCATTATATTACATTAATATGTATTTATAATGGTATGGTTATAGGATATGAAATATTATAGAATAAAAACCAAAGAATCTTATGTTCAACCAATATTATATATGTTTGAACTGAATTATATAATAATAATATTAATGGTTAGATGATTTGGGATGAATACATTACATAATTATTTTAGTATAAATATTTATTTTTACTCATCAACCAAATTAACACATTTGGTTTTCATTAAAGATAAATTCCATAGTAATTAAGTTAATAATAGATTACATATAAAATGTAGAAATTAATATAATTGAATTCATAATAAATTTATTAATACATTATGAAAAACATTTAATTTTGAAATCTATATATAAAGAATTGTGATAGATAATATAAAATTTTGGGATTCCAAAAAACACTGAATATGAGAAATATGATATCTCATGTATGGTAGGATGACAGAAATGTTTATGAAAATGTTTTCAATTAATTACATGGAGTAAAATTGTGAAAAAACCAACATGGGAATGTGAATAAGTAAATACATTAAGCATTAATCTAGTAAACATATAGAATTTGGAAATTAATTTTATTGTGAAATGAATTTTATTATTAACCAATATATATAGAAATTACTAGTTCTGATGTCATAAATATCTTATTATGGAATATTCCTGAACAAAAACTATATATACAGCTATATTCATTTCATTTATATATCATTACCTAATTTCATTAAAAAAATTAAAATGAAATTTTTATGACCAAAATGTTTATATTATAGGGGAAAATTTAATAATGTTAAATTTAAATTATATGATTTATAATAAAACCATATATGTTGAATTTCATGATTAACATGAAACATTGAAAAAATGAAGAGGAATATTATATAAATAGTAAATTGTATATAATAATGTGTGAGAACAAAATATATAAGAAAAATTTAAATATATGTAAATTAAAAAATATATTAATATGAATTATGAATTAATAAACTGTATTTATTGGTTTTATATTACTAATATGACATAATTATGTATTAATATTATCACATTCAAAATATTTTTGTGTTTTCATTTTTTTAATCTACAATCATTGTGGATAAGATATATATATCTTATAAAATTAATATTTATCCTAAATTTAGTTTGTAGCAGGAGGAAAATATTGGATATTAAGGTTAATATGTTATGAAGGATTTTTTCCAATGAAAATAGTTTACAATATATTCTAATGATTATAAATGAATGATAAATTACAAGATATTATATATTGATTATAGAAAACGTGAAATTATTATATGATTTAATTTGTAAATATTAACTAAATATGGCATTTCGTTTAAATTTACATGATGTGTATATGGATTTAATGGGCCCCACAGCAGGCATTCTACAGGTCAACCCATAGGGCCATGTACTCGGTCATTGCATGGCCAGAACACGGTCACCAGTGGTAACCAAGAACATGGTGTGTACTCCAATGTTAATGGCAGGTGCTACATAAATATACATAAACTCATATTTTTCTCAAAACACCAGAAAAATGGAATCCATAATTGAAAAGTAGATCTAGGTTCTTACAAAAAATCCACCATAAATTAAATCACCCATTTATTTCACTTTCAAGGTGTCATAGAAAATTAATCAGCGAACTACACTGGCCTTTGTTATAGTACATCAGCCTCCCTCTCCTAAGTCTCTTCATGTATCTGCCTTTGTTTTCATAGAACTCTTACCAAAGGAATAGACATACCGTAGAGAACCATTAAACTACAATCAATAATCCAGAGAGGATTCTCCTGGAATGATGTGTCCCCCTCCAGCTCAACCTCCTCAGGTTAAAAAACATGAGACAATATTGATAAGTATCGTTGTAGGTGAGAAACGTGGAAGAAGTTATTCATAGCCTGGTATGTCTGAGGTAACTTCAACTGATTTGAAACCACCCTGACTCTCTCCAAAACCTAAAACAGTCCAATATATCTTGACGAATGCATGACTTGTCTTATTGTGTCTCAACCTCTGTGTGACACATTGTAAAACCTTATCTCTATCATTGAACACTATAGGTCGTCTAATTTGATTAGCATAATATTTAT
The DNA here is from genome assembly GCA_963277665.1 of Viscum album. Classification (NCBI taxonomy): domain Eukaryota; kingdom Viridiplantae; phylum Streptophyta; class Magnoliopsida; order Santalales; family Viscaceae; genus Viscum; species Viscum album. The sequence continues at coordinate 1,778,498,680 of OY728121.1, read as the reverse complement.
GTCATCAATTTTCACTAGACATCCACTTTTGAATTAATTATATATGCTTGAAGTTCTACGGGACAAGATGAGGTCCCAACGTAGCTTCCTCTCCTGCCTCCAGCCAGCATATGGGGGATCGATATTGCCTCCCGTATAAAGCTGCAAAAGGTTCTTTTTGTATAGTTTCATGAAAACTAAAATGGTATAAAAACTCCACAATAAATCTATGCTTCTCCCATGACCCTTCAAAATCTAGGACACATGCACTAAGAATGTATTGAAGCACTATAATTGTATGCTCGAACTTGCCATCTGTCTATGAATGGTATGTCGTACTCAGAAGTACATGTGTACCCAAATCCCTTTGAAGTACCTTCCATACATGAGAAGTAAAACGATCATCCCTAACATAAGAAATGGATTGAAAATCCCCATGTAGAAGTAAAATTTCTCAGATGTATAGAAATCCCATCTCATCCACACTGAAGGTCTCCTTGGTCAGCAAGAAGTGAGAATCATTCATGAATCTATCAACAATAACACATACTCCATTATTCTCTTGAGGAGAACTCGGTAAACGTATCATGAAATACTTCACGACATCATTCCACTTCTACTCAGGAATGGGTAATTGATGAAATAGTCATGCTAGTCACTGACACTCTGCCTTCACCTACTGATAGGTGGAAGACCACATGAAAAACCCAACAACATCACTCTTTAGACCTAGCCACCACAGCAGATGGTGTAGATCTCGATACATCATGGTGACAGAAGGATGAACTGCTTAAAATGAGGAATGAATATTCATCATATGATTCTTGTGTATATCTACCAATACCGATACATGCCCAAGAAAGAACAAGATCACATCCTCTCTTATGGTCCATCAATGAATAGGGTCCCATCCTAACACACAGTCACATGGTACCGGGAATTTAGAATCTGATAGATGCCTCATTCGAACTCGATGAAGTAGTGTATTGGTAACAACCACAGATGAATGAAACATCCACCCCTGTCTGCCATGAACCTCCAAATGTATCTCTGTTAATAGATCCATAAGCTACCACTCACAACTAGACTCCTTAATTTCCTGTATCTGAGTCCTCCACTTTAGAGAATCAACCACTACGTTCCCCTTATCAGGAATGTAGGCATGATCAAAGTCAAAAGTCTAAAGGTAATCAACCCCCTTTGATGTGTCAAATTCAGATCATGCTGAGTAAATATGATCTTGAAGGTTTTATGGTCGTTTAAAACCACAAAATTCTCTCCGAAAAACTAATTTCTGCAATAGTGAAAGGCATTAACAACTATATCCAAAAAGATATCATGCGTCACGTAATTCCTCTCATGTGGACTCAACTAATAAGAGATGTACACAACGACACATTTCCACAACATAAGCACTTCTACTAGAATGATACCTGATGCATCATGTAAAATTGTATAGCTCTTTATCATCTCTATAAATACTAGTATCGATGCTGATTTCAACCTCCCTTTTAGCTCTTGAATGACTGACACACAAGAATATGACCATAAGTACATATCACCCTACTTAGTCAGGCCTGTCAGTGGCGCTGCAAAACATGAAAAATCTTGTATGAAATTTCATTAGTATCCAATCAACCCAAGAAAACATTGTACCTCAAATAAGTTCTTCGGATTCTCCGAGGAAACTACTACTCTCACTATCTATAGGACTACTGTTATTCATGTATCTGATATAACATGACCCTGGAAGATAATTTGGTCCATAAAAAATTGGTATTTTGAGATCTTAGCATATATATGATTCTATCATAGTGTACTCAAAATGATCTCAAGATGTGTAGCATTGTCATGTCGATTGTGAGAGTGCACAATGATAACATCCACAGAGACTACCACAAAATAATCCATGTATTGATAGAACACGTGGTTCATCAATGCCTTGAAAATTGTATGCACATTTGTGAGACCGAACGTGATAACAAGATACTCATATAGACAATACCTCCCTGAAAAGATATAAGAGATATATCTACTGGTCAAAAACACGATTGATGATAACCTTATATCAAGTTAATCATGGAGAACACTCAAGCTCCATGAAGCTGATTGAAGATACCATCAATCCTTGGAAATGGATATCATTTATTGACTCTCAACTAGTTCATCATCTCATAATCCAATCAAAATAAGAGGGTATTGTCTGCCTTCTTCACAAATAGAACAGGAAAACCCAAAAGAGATGGAATATGTCAGATGAAAATATAAGACTATCACTCCACTAACTGCTTCTTTAGATCATGTAACCCATGTGTATCCATACTATAGGGAGATATGGACATCTGACCACTCCTGGAACACGATTAATAGAAAATACCACCTCTCACTCTGGAATAAATCATAAAACGTCCTTTGGAATTTCATCCCTGAAACTCTAGAACAAAGGAGGAATGTCCAACCGTGTAGTCCCTAGGTTATCCAGATATAGACATGTAATCTTGGATGTAATTTCCCCTGACCCATGATTCTCAGTTCCTTCTTTGCTCATCTGGACAACCCATACACCCTTATGTAGGAACAACACTCCATCTGGTGACATGAAACTCACCTTAGAGAGATAGTAATCAACAATGGCCAAAAAGGGATCTAACTAGTCTATTCTGATAATTTCATCCTAGCCTATCATCTCTAGGACATAGAGGTCTGAGAAAAAGTGACCCCCACCATCCTCAAGAGAGAACACTTTTCAATGACGTACACTAGTCGTTCTTGTCCCCAACAGAGTGTCCAACAACAATATATCATCATAGGTAAATATACATAGCCAAAGGATCTCCATATAAGGATATTATATGAAACTATCAGAAGCCCCTGTATCGAAAAGTGCAGAATCTTAGACTGAGGAAACAAAAATTAATCCTCAAACTATAGAGGATACGAGATCTTGCTATAACTTGATATGATCAAATGAAATTTTATGACCTGTATTGTATCCCAACGAACATCCATGACCACCATGAACATATCCACCCTACTTTCGATGAAATATTTCTGACTGGATACTTCGATCGTGACCACCAACTCATCTTAAACGGTTGGAAGAACTCCAATTTCCAGACTGATGAGAAACTAATGGGGCTTCTCCATTAGAAGGTGTCAATGTAGAACCTCAATCACAAGATACTGGGGAGAAAATATGATAGAACCGCTGAAGATGACCCTTATTTCTGTAATATAGGCACTCCACTGTGTCCGTCAGAAAATAAGGCATCATATGCCAACTGTTTAAGAAATGATATCACACCACCTGGACTCCAAAAGAAGTATTATAATGCTTGGATCTCCAAGTGTAGACCGCCTACAACACTTCCTAATTTCAGTCGGAATGGTACCAACTCTAGATGCCAGGAATCCATATCTCACAGCTCCAAAATCCCTTAGATTGCGCTCTGTGATCAGCTCCTGGTTGACTATTGAGGTGATAGAATTAAACCTGAAGATGTTCACCTAGGATCAGATGTCTTTCTGGTTACCATCTTCAAATTTCTTCACCATGAAAAACTCATCACCTCATGGGATTGGTGTAAGGAACTATATCTTCTTGAAGTCAGATGTTTACTCAATGACTATGAGAGTACCTGGATCCATGCTCATGTACTACATGGCTCGATCATCCCTCAATATATCGGGGTAAGTGTTTTCATAGAAGGAATGATGGAACTCATCAAAAGCCATATCCTGATGGCATTCTACATCTGAGATCACATCAAAACATATTATGGAGGAATCTCGATTCACATACATAGAATGAATCATCCTCCTCTATGGAGGCATCTACAATTTCTTGATGTAGGTATTTTTTCTTCCAACCATGACTCAACATTCATGAGGTATTCCATCCCCAAAGAATGTTTTTGGATGCTGCTCTTGAAAAACATGAATCAATTCTACCCTAGATGGGGAAGGAGGCAGTGCATCTTGGATGTTATGCATGAACCTCATAATGGTATCTCAAAACAGTACATATGCACCTGTGTTCGGAATAACTGCTGGTATCAAGACGGGCATGAAATAAGGATTTGCTAGTAGTCCCTAATCATCCATATCAGGTGTTTGATGACTGCCTCCAATCATGTGAACAACAGGATAACGTATCCATGGCCTGACTCTGTATGGTAAATTGCACACCATAGTTCATGTTTATCAAGGACTGAAACATATAATTGTATTCACCGAATAGGATAAAGATATCATTAAGGATTTTTAAAACAAGGATACATATTTTTTATGTCTCCTTCACGATGTATTCCTTTAAAAAATCACATTTTCATGTACTCCGGCCAACCCTAGTCATGTAACACCCCATAAACACAATGTGTTCTCCCAAGACACAATGTGTATTTGATGTTTTTTCCCCTGCCCGAGTTATTCTACATATGTATCCCTCAAAGTTCTCCTAGATAAAAAATACATGGCGTTTTTGTGCCAGACAAGACATGTACTAGAAAGAACTTCACTGACCTGTGTTTCTAGTCACACGTCTGGTTACACGACAAAATCTCCACAACGTGTTTGTGCCCGACACAGAGTGTACTAACTATCCATAATCCACCCATCCCATTGGTCACATTGATTGTCCCATGGTCAATTTACATGTTTTCTATGTCCAGTACACAGTGTGTTCCACCAAGGATTTTTCAAACCCTGTGTCTCTACCCACACATCCAATGACACTATTAGAGACTACATGGTGTGTACATATATTACATATTTCATACTTAAGAAAAATAGTTCCTTCCCGAAGAGGACACATGGAATGTATTATGTAATACTAACCGTATATTAAGTGTTTTTCTAGATTGTAATCCTCAAAAAAACATCAAAACCATGAAAAGAACTGAAACGAACATTAAAGTGCCAAATTCCAATCCTCTCGAGCCCATAAACCATGAAAATATATTCTTGGAATCCAATACATTTCATATACAAGTATAACAATGAAATTATCGACAACATCATGATCCAAGACGTCCCATAACACGTCAGGGACCAATGTTATTGTATTTATTCAGAAAAACATAGCCAAATCCAATACCCTATTAATTATGAGGTATTATATCAACGAATCTATCATAAAAATATTCATATCTGTTACAACATCTATCACAAAAACAATAAATTATTAATCCACCATAAATTCAATGATAATAATGCATGATATGTGATCTATATAATGTTCCCAAATGATGCAAGAGACATCATACCTTCATCTATTTTTGTTTTAACATAAGTAGAACCTCAATAATATAAATGATAACATCCAAAAACATGTGAATAACCCCAGTGGAAAATAAAATCAACTATAATAATTGAAAAAATAGAAAAACTTTAATAATTGAGGAAAAATAACTTTTCTATGTACACCGGTTAGATACTCCCAGGAAAAGCTTATTACTGAGTAAATATTCCTTCCAATCCATAGAAACATTCTCAAAACAATATTTCAGGAAGAAAAGAATCCCTTTGACACCACTTAGTAACGTACCGGTTCTAGGTTCCACCTAGAGGTTCCTGTAACCGGTTGGTCACATGGCCTCAAGAACAATTCCCTAAATGCTAGAAGATTATGACTAGAAGGGAGGGAAATGGGTGTGATAGTTGGGAAACTATTCCCTCATTAGTAGAGAAATTATGAGGAAGGAGATGGATAATAATATTGTAAGCAGTAACAACATTCAATAATTAAATAGTTGATGACTAGATGTAATAAACAACTAGATTACACATATATAAATGATGTATGATACATATGTCAAGGAAGGCATACAAACAAGTAAGAGTTATATAATATAGTAATAAACAAAATAAAAAATAAAAAAAATAAACTCAAGAAGAATCGCAAGCCTCATCATTGACACATGCTCTCCATCTCAACATTTCTCAAGTACCTGAAGTTTAGGGGTGCTTTACCTTATCTATACAAGTAACAACATAATCAGTTTGGGACCAAAAGCATGACACAAATAATGTGTGAGACGAATCCTAATAGCTAACCACCCAAAGATCCATTCCTAACTATCAGTTAATATTTATGTTCGGAAATACGAAAAATGATGTAGTAAACAATGAAGTAATCAAAAGAAAACAATCCTACAGTTTCAAATGCATTCATTTTCATTTATCAAGTAGAAAATAAAAAAAATAACCCAATGGGAATTACTCAAATCCTCACCCATCAGGTTCGACCAATAAAACAGAAGAAATACTTTAGGATGTACTCATAATCTAACCCCTCTGGTTCAGCTGCAGAAAAACTCCGTAAGGATGAACACATCATCAATTCCCCATGTGGTGTCCTTTCTGTAAAAACAGTCAAATGAGGAAGCATTCAACATCAAATTCCCATGTGGTCTCACAATGTGAAACTATAGACACTCTGATTTTGAACATACGTACATCCCCCCTATGGTCTCGCAAAGAAAAAATTAAATAGATACCCTTGAGAAGCATGCAACACCCATTTTCTCAATGGTATACTATAGCAGCGTCCCACAACCCTTTGTAAGTGAATCGTTCACAATAATGTTCTACATCCCGGGTAATACTTATGGACTAATTTTATAATAGGTTTTATGAACTACTTGGGAAAATAGATACAAGAATATAGCGACATCAAATAATATCACTCTATCCTAACAACACTAGGAATAAAAAATAGGCAGTCTAATCGGCAAGGATAGAGCAACAGTCAATATCAAATCAAACATGGGAAAAAATACATTGAAAGGAAAATAACCTATTCAAAACCAAACAACCTATACTCAGGAACACAAGGCAATACAATCATTAACATTGTTAAAATATCTATTGAGGAAATAACCCATTCTAGGGTACAAGGAGCATTTCACATAATATTCTAAGACAAAATATTGAATGACACAAACGACCTAACTCAATTTCTTACGATCTTTATACTTCAGTGTTATCCCATGAATCAGTAAATAATTACACATATCTACCAAAACATCTAAAGCATTAAAACAATGATTTCTCACGAATAGAGGGAAATCGAGAAACGATTCCCTTGAATAAGGAAGAACTCACTATGGAAATTGAAACACAATTGACGGTTGTTGATTCAGAGAACAGATGGAGGGTTATGGACTCAAGGTAAAATTAATAGCTTCGATCACTCCTAGACGAGATGTGCTTAGATGAAGTGTTTTTTTGTGAACGAGATGCGACCATGGTCAGATAAAACAATTAAAAAGAAATGTATATGGTGTGTCTTTTAAAAGTACATGGCTTGTATATGCCTTTATCGGAACCCTATTTATGTTGTTTGTAGGTCACTCCACAAGACCATGTACACGGCCGTTACACGGCCCTTACATGGTCACCCGCAAAAACCGTGTACACAATGTCTACTCATTAAATTTCCCAAGACTCCTCCTTTTCTCAAAACTCTAAAAAAAATTATCCATACCTCAATATAATTTATGGGACCTTACAACATTTTAATTATTATACCAAATACACCAAGGGTCAATTCAAATAATTATTTTTAGAATAGACAATTTTTTTTTCAAGGATCGCTATCTTTACAAGATTTAGGGGGTTCTCGTTGCATTCCCAAGGGTCACTCCCTATGTCTCATCCTCTATCTAACTACTGGTGGGAAGAATCACCGTCTTCATCTTCCATTGATTGATCATATTGGAATGGATACCCACATAGTATACTGTCTTGTATGACCCTTTATTTTCATGAAATAATGGATCCTCAAATGTATATATATGAAATGTTGATGTCCATTTGTCACTCGTAGATGAATTCCATTATTTAGCATAATATTAGGATTGTAGAAATTACAATCATGAACCATATATGTCCCTTGTATAACAACATTTTTCATCACCAAATTGTGAAGAGGATATGCTATGATCTCCACCTCCTCCATGTATACCTCGACCTTGAATATATAGTACCACCTCTAAAAACAGCTTCCATGTACTAGACACCCTTCCTTAGAAGACTATTTATTTGATGACTGCTTCTATTATTTACTTCTTTTACATGCATTGTGACTCATCGCCTTTGGGTATCAACAACCCAGAAGTTATCCACATATAGCTTCCATGTACAACCACTTCTTATATAGCTCAGTTCTTCCTCCACTAACCACTTTCCTTCAATGGAACCTTCATCATTTCAGGGAAAAAAGTCTCACAAATATCATATGCCAATATTTCTTATTAATGGTCTACATCATCGTTCATAGATTTTTTACTTGTGATCATCTTTTGGAATTTTCTGGTTTCATAGTGTGATGATTTTCATTAATTAAAATCACTCTTCATAATGATAGTATTATCTCTCCTCATATAAGAAAATAGATCCTAAAAATATTGTAATCTGAGATTAAAATAAATTTCAATGAGGTATAGCATACACCATGTACCCATTCTATATTAAATAGTTCTTCCGTACGTAGTCTACGTTCCACCTCTCTTCCTTTTCAGCAGCCAAAATCACCATTTATTTTTTTCCAAAAACACCCTTCATAGCATCTGCAACCACTAGCTCATTTCAACAAATGAATATCCATCCTACGTACCACAATCCTTTATATTACTATTTTCCTTATCCATGAATCGATTTACCCTGACAAACAATTACCAAACGTGATATGCATCTCTAACATCACAGTTCCTTACCATTTTTTGATTTCCATCAACATACAACATAAAACATTTTCAATCTTCTAACCATACTTATTTTTGGTCATTTTACTTTGTCAACAAGCACAATCTGACCCAAAACATGCTTAGAGGACACCATGTGGAATTTTTTGCAAACACCCTTCATTGGATTCAATTTACATTAGATATTGTCAATTTAATAGTTAATATACGTCCCATAAAATATCACACATTAAATTTTTTTGATACATAGAATTAATATTATTTATAAATTAATATATTATATAGTGGGAATTTTTCAATTAATTCAGTTATGAATTTGATTAATTATTTTATGTTTTTTCAAAATTATCAAAATCTCTATCAAAATATTTTGTTGGAAGTTATTTTTTTTCATGTGTATACATGTTAGTAATTTAAATATATCAAAATTTGGATTGATTCAAGTTTGTAAATTATGTGATTTCATTATCAAATCAAGAATAACAAATATGGTGTTATCACATAGGGTATCATATTAGTGTTTAGATAACATTACAGTTTATGATGCTAAATATGTATTATTTAATGGTTATTGGTTAAATATGGTCAAAATTTCCAATCAATACATAAAACATTATATGATTTAATGTATAATAGTGTATATTGGATATTAGTATTGGATAAAATTAGGAAACTGCATTATGATGTACTAAAGGGTTAATCCCATTCTTAGGATAATGTCTCAATGCATTGGTAATGTATGGATAATGTGGTTCTTCTAGATATTTCATCATTGTCATGATAATAAAAAGTGGATGTGTATATAAATTAATCTTTTAAGGGAAAAATTCTTAAACAATTTTATTTTTTCATCAACAATATCTTCACTCATGATTAAAAATAATGTTTATAAAACTACACAACTTGTAAGAGACTACTAGGTGATTCTCGTTGGTCTTTCATATTATAATCACAATCCATTATTAATGGATAAATTGTTTCAGGTTATATGATAAATAATATGTGATATCCCATCCTAGGAAAACAAAATTTGATACAATAGTTATATATGATCAACTAAAATTTTAAGCTATATTGATAAAAATTTATAATCAAATATTCTATATTATAATGTTATTATTATATACTAATATCATTTTATTTTTTATCATGGTTGAATAAAAAAAAATTATTTACTATTGTTTTAACACATAATGAATAATGTAATGAATCAGTTATATAGAAAATACAAAAGAGGACCTATTGAGATTCATAACATTATAATAATTAATGAATAATGTTTTTTGATTATTCCTAACTATATTTGAAGAATCACAAATTAAAATAAAAGAATAGTAAATTCTCAAAACACGGTAAATAGGAGAATGTTTTTCCAATGGGTTTCCAGGTAACAAAAATGATGATGTTAAAATGATTGAATTTTTGTAATGAAAATAAATGATGGAAAATAATGGTCATGTAATTTTATATAAGGAACTAGATAATGCATCATGTGTAGAAATATATTTCATTGAGGAAAATGTTACAACAAAAAACTGATGTAATCCTTTATCGTTATTAAGTTACTATATATGATCCCTTGGTATACATATGTTATTATTTTATTTTCAACAAATGATAATAAATAATGAGATATTACTATGAGTTTTTATATATTATAAATTTATTTCATTTTGGAATGATATGAATTTTTTTTAGGGATGATGTTTTATATTGGGGTATGATTTTAAAAAATATGATATTTTAACATATATTTTTTCCATCGAAACATTATTTGTTTAACATTTTTCTCCATAGTTGACAAAAAACAAAATAAAATCACATAACAATAACGTTCAATATACACGTAGGAATATTTTTTTTGTTTCAATATATATATAAAAATTGGGATATATATATATATATAATAAATATCATTTTTAATACCCTCGAATTTCTAAAATTCCATAAGTGTAGATATGTAACTAATCAAACTCAATAATGCATTTATAGGTTACACTTATATATTTGAAGTTATATTTATATAAAATATATAAGCGAGTAAAATATTAATAAGATATATTAATAATTTTCAAAATAGATCAAAAATAATTTGATTAGTAAATGATATTTCATATTAATATAAATAGTATATATTTTTATAATATTATTTGTTGATGAAAATTGATTTCCATATATTTGGATTTTTTATGGATAAATTTTTTTATTTTTTAATAAGAAAATTCCTAATTTTACGTCATTATATGAGTTAAAAATAAAAATAAACTTTGGGTTATTTTTTCTGGTTTTCTAATATAGATTATTTTTACACTGAAAAGTAGAAAAATTTAAAATATTCTTAATTTCAATTCATTTTTAAGAAATATATATAGTTATATACAACATTAAAATTTATAAAATATGTATTTATTAAGTAAACTATACATTACAAAAATAAGTTATTTTTAATATGATAAAATATTAATAATATAATTATGAAATAAGTAATAATTAATAATTTAAATTATCTATGTTTTTTATAATAAATAACATTTTAGGTAAAATATCATTTTCATATTGTTCTAATAATATATAATAATTATATATTTATTATTAAAATAAATAATATAAATAATATTAATTGATTAAATAAATTGCTTCAATTTTCAATTTTTATGTATTGAATTTTTTTTAATAATGTTTTTAATACGTTCTTTGAGAAGATATTAAAAATAATATTTCATATATTTAGATATATTTTATGATAATATATCTATATATATTATATTAGGAATAAAAATATATATATTTTCTAACATATTCCACAGTATTTCAATATATATAAATTTACTAAAAAAATTTCATTGTTGTAAATCAAAAAATGGATAAATTCTATATTTATAGAACATAACGGTTTAAATAATTCATATGAAATGTTAAAAAATAATTTAACCAGTGATTATCCACCTTACCACTTCCCAAAAACAACATTTATTCATTATCGTGTCTTTTGGACATTTTTATCTATTTCTCCCATAATATGATTTCAAATTATATAAAAGAAATTCAAATCACTTATAATATAGGCCTCTCATGAGCACAGTATTACCTTAAAAATTATGTTTTCTCTTAACACATTATTGTATTTTTATTAATCAAAACATATTCCATTACATTGGGAATCTCCTCACATGAAAAAATCACAATAAATCATTTCATAAGGAGTATGAAAATTTAAGTCAAACGTCCTGAAAATGAGTAATAATATTAAATTACTATATTTATTTTCATTTTTTCACTATAACTTATAATTTTATATTTCCTCTATAAATGAAATAATAGTTTCTAATAAAAAATATATTATTTGATGGGTATAATAATTATCAATATATTCCAGAATCAATTTGTAAAATTGAATCATTTATCCCTCTATTCTAAAGACTACCACCACAATGATATAATGAATACAATTTTTCATAAATGTCTCAATTCACAGATTATATATGTGAAATTAAATTAAAAATATGAAATATAAATAATTATTTATAATTGGATGATATAAATTATATCCCCACTTATTTCCATCTTATTATTTCTAAAATGTAATCGTTACGAGTGTGGTGGGAGGATTACCACCTCTATGAAATATGATGTCACCAAATTCATTTAGTTTATTTCTTATTTTCATCACTCATCTATTATATAATAAACTTCTTAAATGTTATGTATATATCACAATTAATATGTAATATATATATTATTTCAAATTAATTAAAATTCATAATTATAGTAATCCATTATTAATGGTAAGTTCATTTTTGGTTTAATCATGACATTCACAGGATAAATTATGTAAACTTACATCATTGGTATATTTTGAAAAATATATAGATAATATTTGATATGAAAAATTACATAATTGTATATTTATTATAGAATATTGACATGGATTTAATGTTTGCTAATTATTACTGCATCGTTTTTTAATGAAAAATCAACAAAACAAGATAATCCAAAATTCTACAATCGATGATTGTAGTAAAAAATACCATATATTTATTTTTTATCATTTTAATTACTCATATAAAATAAATTAATATTCCTTTTATGAGATATGAATCATATGATTTTTATATAAATAAATCCTTTGTTTTTAAGAATATTGTTCAAAATGATATCGATTACTCAATACTGATATCAATAATATATAATAAATAACTAATAAATTTTTATAAATAATTAATAAATGTTTATTATAAATATACTATAAAATTATTATTTTCATGAAATATACAAAATTATATTTATTTTTATTATATGGGATATTCATGTGCTTTATTATATTTCTAGAATTACGCTTATGGTTTATGGACTCATGTCCTGACCCCAAAAAATGTTTGTTATTATAAATAATTATTTATTGAAAATGTTATATTTCAGCCACATTAATACTTTCCTCATGATTCAAAAATTATTTATGTATATATGGTTTCATTTTAAATCATATCTTTATTTTATTTTTATTAAAGGGATTCAAATGCTTCATGGTTTTATGATAACATATTTTTCAGAAGTTTAGTTAAAAATATAATCATTATAATCTTACTTCCATTTTTCATAAAATAGAAACTCAATATGTTCCTAAATTTATATTAAATATTAAAATTATATTTTCAAAAAAATAATATAATGATCCACGAATGAATTGATACTTTCTAGTTATATTGGAAACTTAAAATCATAAACAAATGGTCTATAAGTGGGATTTTTATTTCCCTTTATGTTGATCATAACTAGAATGATTCATTCAAAAAAATAAATCATAATAAGTATTCATATATCACGGGGAATGGAAACATAATAAATCATTATCAAATATAATTATCAATGTTAAAAATGATAGATATAAATACTTCATGTGAAAATACATATGATAATATGTGAATAACATTTAAAAACAATACCCACTATATCATAGTTCTTTAATGTGATTCCTGGAGTTAATTATGGATTTTTATAAGACATGATTCATAATTGAATAAAGGAATATTTTCCATTAGGGAATAAAACTGGTAAAAGGAATTTATTTTTTTGGATAGAAATTATTATTGAAATTTAGTTATCATTTATATTCGACATTAAATTTTTAATATGTTTGGATTGTGTTGATGCCAAATATATATACATCAGTCCTAGAATATCCTCTAGTGTATCTCGTTTTATAAATTGTGATACAAAAAATGTTTAATATTTCATGATTGTTATAACCACTCATATAGATATTAATCTAATATAAATTTAATCATTACCCAATGAATTGAAGTTTTATACAAGTCCTTATAGTCCCATTATTATATTGATTGATACGTGTGAAAAAAAAATCATAAAACATTAATAATATCATAACACATGAAAATAAATGGGTTTCATAAAAATTCCATTATATCATAATATATGGAAAAGAAACTATTATAGTAATGACTTCATCATTTTATCATTTTGTGACCTGAGGAAAAAGATGGTTTCCTAATATGTTTAGTGTATTATAAAATTTGGAAGAGAATCGTGTTTCATAAAAATATTTCCATCATAATAATAAACCATTATGTAATGAATTAGGATAATATCCATGGATAATATTCCCAATATATATTTTTACTATAAAGTATGTCACATCATAGTGAAAATTGTTTAGAATGTTTTCCTACAATATTTTACGATGAAAATAGCCAATCCACATGGGAAATATCTTTTTAAAACTAAAAACATATTCAAAATACATTTTAATGATAAATAAAATTGAAAATTATGAAGGATGATTAATTTTTCATTTTAATCTATTAATGAAATTAATATCATTTACAATATAAAAAAAATTAATGAAAATAAAATTTATAATCCATATATCATTGTAATAACCATTGAAACATCTATAATGTGAACTAAAAATATTTAAAATAATTCTTGAGAATTTTTTTTTAAATTTTTTTACAGTATATCATTTAATATTTTTTTAATAATATTATTTTAATCTTCAATTATAATATAATAGGGGATTGTTTTAAAAAATTATTTTTCATTAAAATGCAACAACCCTTTATGTGGTAGTCTTAAATAAATTTCAATTCACATTTTTTGTAAAGTATAAAGGGGATTTGTCTATAAATTTAAATGAGTATTACATTTATATCAATTTTTTATAAAAATATTTAAAAGTGTTATTAATAAATGAATTGTAATATTATATTAAATTTTAGGAAAAACCTAGCCAAAAGCGATATATATTATATGTTTTTTTAACAAAAGAGAAAAATGAAGACAGTTTCCCTTGAAAACATTATTTTCGAATCACGAGTCTATGATGAGATGAAAATGAAAATAAAAAAATTATTTCTGTTAAAAAACTATAAGAGATAAAAATTCATATGTTTTTTGGGATTTATATCATTAAATATTATCATTAAAATAATAAACATAAATAATCCTGATAAATGATGAAATTATATCATAAAGCATACACCCCTATGGTAACATTGAATAAAAATACAAATGACATAATAATATTAAATAAATAATTATATAAGAATATAATATAAAATTTCATGATATTAACTTGTTTATGTGTATGTGTATATACCATAAAATATAATATAGGTTCATAACATAAAGTATGTTCCTAAGATCACAAATTGAAAATGAATACCTTACAATATTATTATTAATTTGAATCATACGGCCTATTGTAGAATAAAAACAATAAAAATAAAAAACAATGAAAATAAATATATATATAAGATATGATATATCAATGTTTAATCATATAAATCATATTAATTTATTGAGTGTTTATTATGTAATATGCCTCCATTAAAGAAAATATATAATACAAATCTCTTTCACATATGCCTAATTCCATCACACATAACAAAAACTCATCTATAATAAATATATATTTATTATTAATCATATGTATAAATATTTTTATATATACATATATCAAATCATATAGGAATTTATTATCACCCTTTGTTACCATTTTATTAAAAATCCCTTGTATAAATCTTATCTCATAAAATAGCATCTTTTGTTTTCATGTTTGTATTTTTTCCTATTTTTTCCTCATATATATATCATTGATACAAAATTACAAAAAAAATAAATATTATATTTATATCATATATGTTTATTATATTTTTTTATATTTATCCACAACGGTTAGAGAAAGAGAATAATATATATCATTCCTTGATATGATTGGTCATATGTATGAATTCTATTTCCGTTATTTCATCAGATAAAATAAAATAATGTAAAATAATATATTCCTTTTATAGAATAATTTTCATGCCATATATGTCACATATATTCAACAAATTTCCTCTAATAACCTTCCATGGAAATCATATGTGAAAAAATCACATCAAATCACAAGACGACAGTCATCCTTTTAGACATAATACAATTTCATATCCCCCAAGGAATGTAATATATGAAGGTGTATGTGATATAATAATTTAAGAACTATTATTATTTTTAAAATATCATATATATCAATTTAATAGTAACATATTATAATCCAATAAAATGATTGTTTCTTAAATGAACATATTTTTTAGGATTCTATTAATACAGTAATATTTTATATTTATGATCTAAAATATCCAAATAGAATGATGGTAGGGATATAAAAAAGATAATTTGTCTTGTGTTGGATTTAGCAAGAGGTTTTGTATGTTAGTAAATGAAGTGATTTTTATGGAATTTTATAACTGGGGGAGAGGAAATAGAATGATTTTTGAAAAAAAATCTATAGCGATTATTTTCACATTCCAATAGTTTTCCACAATATATCCTTAATGTTTATTAATAATATATATATATATTCAGATAATGGATGTTATGAAAATTTATAGTTCTGTATACCAGTTATAATTTTAGGCCACCCCCTTGGTTATCTATTTTTAACATTAACTGTGATAAATAAAATTTTTTTTACCACTCATCATGCCCCAAAAATTATTTTTTCATTAATAGATAATGTTTACTGTTATCATTACACAAAAAAATATTAATATTCAACACAAGTATGTGTAAAAAAACATTTTACAATTAAACTTGTATAGGTGATGAGAATTCATTTTTTCAAAAAGAAAATTCCCATAACAATAGAATGACTTTATACAAAAATTTATTATGAAAATCATTCCCTTCACAAAAAAATTTATTATTTAATATATTACTCAAATATTTATATATATTTTTAAACAATGAATAATTTTTATTGTTTTAAATTATAGAAAACAAATTAAATTTATCAATGAAAACAAATAATTTTCACTATTCAAAGAAAATATAATCATATTTGAAAAAAAATAGACACAAAGAAAAGGATGAAATTTATATATATATAAATTATGTTCATTTTGAAAAATTCATTTTATAAAAATAGATAAATTATGTTTTTATTATTTTTTCTGAAAAATAAATTAGGTGAAATTTATTTAGAAAATAAAATATTCAATACATATATTGACTTTACTAAAAATGACGAAATTAATTATATATATGTTATATATTTATAAATAATATAATAAATAATATTTGAAAAAAATTATTCCTAATAAATATTCCTGCTCCCGACTAGGTAATAAAAATCATTTTTCTATAATAATATTAATAGTTTTTGTGGTATAGTAATATTTGGTGTAGTGTTTAAAATATGATATATAAAAAATTATATTTAGTCAGATATTATATTCATTAAATTGTGGGGTTTACATTTTTACCTCATAAAATGAATTTAAAATAAAAACATTTTCATTTTGGTTAAAAAAAAGATGTTACTTTTATCACATTTCATACTCTTGTTCTCATATAGCTTTCTCATTATAGTGGTTTCACCATAATAATTTATTTAGGTGAGTGTCCTTCTTTCACCTCTATTTCTCCTTTTGATCTTGAATCTCAACCAATTGTTCCATATAAGATATATCATGTTCTTAGGGTATAAAATATATTTTCATTAAATTATATAGCTCATGTATGAAAATCATTAGGATATATATTTGGATAATATTAGGGGAATTATATAGGATTTGTGTAAGAAAAAATCAATATGTTACCATCTTGATATGGTCATGAATTATAAATCCACTTATATAACTAGGAAATTTCATTAAATTGGATCATATAACCAATAAATTTCATTTGATGTGTTTTGATCAATATCTACATCACTAAATCCTCTATGAAAGGATGATGAATTTATTTTTCATAATTAACTAATAAATCACAATATATATAATCAGGTGGAATTTCATTTCTTATATATCTTGTTATATCCATAAAATATTGATTATGTCAAATTATACATGACACATAAATCATTATATTGTTATTTCATTAAAATTTATAAAAAAAAATTATAATTCAACTACAATATTGTCAAAATTAGTTATCTATACCATTCTTCTTGATTTGAAATTTTATAAAATAGATTACCAAAAAATCATAAAATATATTATGATTATTCAAAAAAATAACCCAAAGAATTTGATAACTATAAAATAAAAAAAAATTATATAAATTTTGATATATCCTCCAGAAACATTGTAATAACCATAATTACCATAAAAATTTAATTTAAACATACATGAATACTCATTCCTTAAAAACATATTTTTTAACGTATTCCATAAATAATAAACTATTTTAAACCCCACAATGATAACATATAAATTGATTTTAAGAATCCACTAATAAATTTTTGTGCCATCAGTAATATATACATTATTTATCCATATCAATAATCACATTACCCAAACTGAAAACTATTTTAAATGATATTCATATCCTATTAAGAGATAACATACAATTATATTGTGTTTCCAATAAAATATAAGCTATATTTTAAAAAGAAATTCTAATTCATCAGGTTTACTCAATATATTAATTAAATTACATAATTTTAAATAGTTATAGAACAATCCTTACCAATTACATGATTTATTTATCATTATAATTTATCCATACCCAAACAAATTGAAATTAATCACTTCTAAACCACTAACTAAGACTGATAAAAAAATTCATGATAATTATTACCTATAATATGAATTTTTATTTTTTTCATATAATTAATTAATCATTATTTAATTCTTATTTTGAAATTTATCATAGAATATTTTCTTTTAATGACCCATACTATTCATTTATTGTTTATGATATCTTCATAATGAGTATTTTACGAATTTATTATACATCATTTCTAATCAATTAATGATCGTATCCCTAGAGAATAAACTTTTTTAATACCCTTAAATAAAACATTGATGGCATTAAAACATTAGTGATTTATTATGGAAAAAATTATTCTCATCCCATTAATATTCAAAACATTTTATCTTCACTCATAAATTACTTAATTTATGCCTTCTTTTTCCACAAAAAAACATCTTATCCAATTGATATATTTACTTGAGTTATTACTCTATAATTATGGACATAAAATAATCATAATATTCTTTTCTACAAGGTATCAACCACCTATGATCTCATAAATATCATTCATTTTCAGATTTATTAATTATGATAACTATTTTTGGTGAAACATGATAATCGTATATCATAATAAATTAGTAGTAATAATTACAATATCATTCACTCTTGTCCTAACCCAATTGTGTTTTTCAACAAAAAATTGACTACCAAAATCTTCATTACCACAGCTCTACCTAGTACTTTCTGTTGACTACAACTTAATAGTATATTATGAAAAATAAGAATCACATAGATAATCCAAATAATCATGACAATTTAATTTAATGATCTATTAATCATGACACCTTCATTAAAATCTAAGACACATGAGGTGTTATATAGATCATTAATATAATCCCTGATGATGGGTTATAATTTTTTTTTAAATACCAATGCATATTTATATTTATTATAAAATAATGTGTACAGTAAGGCCCATTTTCATTTACATAGTAATAATTGAGTCATAAACATTGTTTCTTTATTCATATTTTTTATCATTCACTACATATTTCCCAAAATCACATCTTCTTATAATATCACGATTTAGTATTCTTTATAGGAAAAAAACATAATGTCTTCATAGAAAAAATTTTGGTGTCTAATACTATTTTTAGGAAAATCCTATGAGTTCAATTTAATTTTTCGATAACCATGTTTTTAATGGATATCTATAATTTTCTATTATAGAATATATGAAAAATAAAAATACTCATACATATATATACAATATTAGGACATATGTTTTCATTTAAAAATATATCAATACATAAAATAATTATGGATATCTAGTACATTTGGAAACATATAACCATGAAAAATTATACATATATGTCTTGTATCATGTGATACTACATTCTCTAGGAGTAGAAATATTCTATAAAAATTAATAAATAATAAAATTCATTATATAGTTTGTAAATGAATCATATGATATGGTGATATCAGATGGTCAGTACAAAAATGAAATGCATATTTCATTGTACAATTTGAATATATTTTTGGGAACCTAATAATAAATCTTAACATCATACCATAAAAATCATTGATCCTAAACAAATCTCATGGTATAATTCATGGAAATTATTTTAATAGTAATCGTAAAGAAAATAAATATCAGGATCCGTGAATGGAAAAAAATTTAATGGGAAATAGATTTGTTTCGGATTCATTAGATTATAAAAAATGTATGTTATCATCATCCATCAAAACACTCATAACATAATAGGCCTGGGCTAACCGAAACTGTATCGGTTGTGTCTTTGGATTTATGACTCATGTACCATCTTTTGGGCTTGGGATAACCACTGGTATACCCTATTTTAGTCTAGGGGAAACTAATAAAGTACTCTCTTATCTCAGATAACATTAGACAATACAAATGAATTAGAAGGAGATATAGTTACCACCCATAACATAATGAAATTAATACATACATCTTCCAAAATATAATAAAATATTATCACACAAGAATAAATGTAAAGAAATGGGTTTCATAAATATTTAAAAATACCATTACTAATAAAAAAGTTTTTATAATAATTATATATATTTATATGAAAATAATCCATTTATATAATTGGGGATAATAATAATTTTATCATGTATAACCCATCTGAGTGAAATAAGTATCATATAAATCATTATATCATAAAAATATCAGGTTCAAAGATAGAATAAAAATTTTATTCTTGGATGATATCCCCTGAAGTATTTACATTATATAAATATATGTCATTTTATATGAAAATGAATTTGAAATATAACTCCAAAAATTTCTTGATGAATATAGCAATTATAATTAAAAAAAACAAACCAGAACATAATTATTTTTTAATATACTTATAACTCAAAATAATGATCAATCCATGTATTTCAATATATAAATATCATATAGAATTATTGATAAAGAATGTATCATTTGGACATTGATTTTTAAAAAACATAAATCATTTTAAAATTCATTTTCATTGAATATAAAATTTTACACTCATAAATAATGCATTTAGAATCATTAAAGACATACAATCTAAAAATTAATTTTGATTGAGATAAAATTTTTATAACTATAAGTTAATAAACTATAGTTATTAAATATGTTTGAAAATAACTATGTCATAATGTTGAATAATAAATTAAAAAATGATTATTATTGATAGTGGAAAATATTTTCATGTCGTGCACATTGAAACAACAATTCATTTCAAATTTTATTAATATCCATGCATTTGATATTTAGACAAAAAAATGAAAAGTAAATTTAAAAAACAAATTAAAAGGTATATGTCAATAAAAATATATTTAATATATTCATTTATTTATTAAAACATTGTTTGAAAACAATGATATGGAGTAAATATTTTCTTCGATAGAAAAGAATTTAGATGAATTTTTAACATGGATATTTTTTAACTCTTGGGTGAATAATGGCAGTGAAATGAATATAAAACATGTAAATTCATGAAATAAAAACAATCATTGAAAATTACATATTTTAAAGATATATATATATTCTTTATGTAATTAATAAACAAAAAATGTTATGATAAACAATGAGATTGTGTCACAAGACAGATAGCCTTTTGGTAACATAGATTCCAAATCCCATAGAAGGAATACTGAAATTTAATCATAAAATATCTAGTGACTAAATAAATTATTTTTTTACTTTCCAAATGGGTTATATATACACTTCATGAACTTTTATAGGGCTAAAACAGAGTGTACGTACCAAATAATATGAATTAAAACAAAAATCCATTACCACTTTAGTAATATTTTGAATCATATGATCCATTAAAAAATAAAATGAAAATACAAATTATATATCATTAAAATATTTATATTCATGAAATAATAAATAAAATGGTTTATGTATATATATGTAAAATAAGAAACATCCCGTCATTATTGAATATGTACCACATAAATAAAAGAGAGACAAGAAATTCCATACAATAAGTCATTAAATCTATCTAAAGTGTTTAATATTCCTCTAAATTAAATATATATTTATTTTAAAAAAATTAAGAAACCATAGTTATATATATCATATTATATTTATTAATTACCTATATAAATATAATCAATGTTTATTATCAAATCATTGTTAAAATCTGGTTTTGGATAATAACTTTGTTTTCATTCTTGTATGATTCAATTTATTATTTTTAATAATATAAAAGTGAACAAGGTTTCATCATATACCTAATTTTATACATGGTATATATAAATCCAATATGTGATGTGTTTATATATTTATTTTATTCCATAAATGTAAAAGATATAAAATTATATTAATTGTTCATGGTTATGGTCAGTTGTACATAAACATGAACACAATTACAATTTTCAATAAGAATGAAATAAAATAAAGGTAAAAATATTTACCATTAAAAAATTATTTTTATGTCATATATATATAACACGTATTCATTAAATTTACCGTAATTTATTTATATGAAAAAAATTTAGTTAAAATACAATCATATTGATTGTTGAGGTGGTAATCCATCGTACTCATTAAATGTATTATTGTATCCCACACAGAATAGAAGGTATGATGGTCTAAATTATATAATTATTATATAATTATTTTTATGTTAAAAATATAATATATTTTTATTCAAACTAATCTTATTACTATTTATGTAATACTAAAATGAATATAACAATACATCGGTTCATGGGGTAATAGTTTATCGTACAAAGGGGTGACATTATTGTTTTCCAATGTAATGGATGATATGAAGAGAAATGTGTTATTATATATCTATAATGATATTAATATAATATATATAATATGTATATTTAATGATTAAATCCATAACTATTTACATCCCTGATATGTTGTCTTGGAAAATTAATAACATTGGACTGTGACTTGGTAGATCGTTTTAAAAATGATTGAACATCTCATATCCCATTTGATGAAATTGGTAATGGATATAAGATACTAAATTAAAATATTATTAATGGAACGATGAGGCCTTAAACAAAAAATAAAGTATCCATTGTTAAATAAAAAACTCTAACTTACATGAGTCATATAATAGGAGATTTACATCCAAGATATTAAATTAAAATTATAAATTTATAGTATATGTGATATTATATATTTATATTATCCGAATAAATAAAATTAATTTTTTGCATATAATATTTGATTTAAATAATCACATCCAATACATAGGATAATCTTATTAGGTTTAGCCTAATTCCTTCATATATTGGATTTATTATCAAATAAATTCTAGTTATGTTTAAAATTATTCATTCTACATTTCAACAACAAAGTTGTTAATTTTTTTTCTTATAAAAATTATATTTTAAAAAACAATATGTAATTTTTTATTAATATATTTAAATTAAATTAAACAATTGTTTATATTATTTATAAAAATAAACTTCTATTAATGTTTTATTGATTAAGAACAATGTATGAATGGTCATTTTTATATAAAAATATTAATAGTATATGATGTTTTATTAAAACATAGTGTTCCATGTAACAAAATATATAAAAATAAATAAATATATTCAAATAATAATAATTCAATATAAATTTTTATATAATAGATGTATTAAAAATTTTATATAAATTTATTTTATTTCCTCATTATTATGTTTAATTCTAAAAACTTTACTTATAAACTCAATATAAAATGGATAAAATTTCAATGTGTATATTTTCTAAAATTAATTTCATATTCATGATTCCTATTTAATGAGTTATTTTTATCCTTATACACCAATATAATGTTATATAGTTTATATAATACCTAATTTATATAAAATATAATTATTTTTGTATAATCTTAATTTAGGAAAATTATAATTATCTTTCCCTTTCATAGGATTTTCTTTAGATGATTAAAATGTTATAAGAGATTATTGTATCAAAATTTCTTGCATTGAGATTATGTTTTCATTACTAACTATTTTTTATTTTTATGTATCTTATATATGTATAACCATGACTCTTTAGATAATAAAACTATATTATATTTCATATTAGACATGCACCATCAAGATTTAATGATATGTAAAATATATCAATGATTTTTCCTAGGTATTAATTTTTATTGTAAGATTAGTATTTAAAATTTATAATATATATAAATATATATAATAAAAATTAAATATATTTTTTATATAATAATCTATCGATTTTTAGTAATGTAATTTTAATCATTGAAATGTTTTTTCTTCACAAATAAATTTTATTTATTTCCATGAAAATAAATTATAATGATATTTTATAAAAATTAGAAAATTAATATGATAAAATGGTAATAATTATTTTATAGGAATATCGGAATATAAATTGGGTGAAAAAATATTCATCGTAATGTATTTTATTTTTAGTTAATAGTCAAAAAATTCGATTTATTTTTTAAACACGTAAAATTTATTAAAAAAATTAATCTTTTTAAAATTTCAATTTGGACGTAATAATATTGAAACTAACATATATAAAATTCAGTTATAATTAATATAAATAATTTTTTATCAATATGATATTTTATATTTATTAAAATTGGACATTTTTTTAAATTTTTATTTTTCGAATATTATTATTAACCTGAATAATGATTCACTGTTTAAATCATTTAAAAAAATAAAAAATATTTAAATAAAATGTATTTTTGAATAATATTTCAATATAATTTTATATTCCAGACATAATTACTTATTTTCAATGTGTTTATGTAAAATTAATTTTCCTCGAATAACACACATCCTAGAAACATTCATTTTCATCACGTCTGTAGTTTTAAATATTAATTTAATCATTCCAATTTTATAAATTGAATTAGTTAAAATTGATTCCATTTTCCTACTAATAAATAATTATATTATATAAAAAATATAACAAATTTTTTTACCACAATGAATTTCTAATGTAGTAAATATTAATTATAATGGTCAAGTCAATAGTGGGTTTACATGGGTGATAAAAACCAAATTTAATTGTAAAAATGACTTGAAACCAATTAAAAAAAATGTATTCCACAACTATTACATGATATTACTATTAATCATGAATGATCTAATTTTTAAATTTTTTCCTGGAAAAGATATTGGAAATCCAAATTAAAAAAATTATTTTGTTCTAATAAACATAGTTGTATAAGGACAACGCTATTCCATATTCATTAAATAATGAATTCCTTTTCATTCATCTGGTAACTTCAAAAAATAACTTCTCAACATCCATAGAAAAATAATATTATCACATTTTAGGTTAAAAATTGAATTACTAAAAACAATCAGTATAATCCTAATGAGTATTCCTAAGAAGAGTTACAATTTCTAAAATTTTGTTTCAATATAAATTCTTCATTAATATACATAATATTTTTCTTATATACAATCATATTATATAAATAATATATAATATATAAAAATATATTTTTATATTAATTGAATTATCAAAATTTATATACAATTTGATATAATGGGATACAAAATCATCATTTGTATAGACTGGGATTTTAAAAGTATTTTATTTTAATTATATTGAATTGTTAAGAGTATGAAAAAATTTATGGCATGTGATTCTGATGCCCGGTGATCCTGCAATAATTTTCTGAACTTTTTTTAAGATACATTCAGTAAACATGCAAGATGTTTTTTTTGACATTTGAACATGTCCTTGGATTGAAAATTCTAAGGAACCATTGAAATTTCAACATCGAAATTCTCTTATGGGGGGTTTAATCTCTCCCGTAGAGTGTCCATAGAAGCAGTTTGTTTTTTCGTTTTTCGTGTAGGATTAAATAAAATAAATATATATTTTTTAATATCCTCCCACCTCTCATTTTAATTTTCTGTGTAACGAACCACAAGAGGGTGGTTGGGAATTTAATGCTAGGAATTAAATACCAAGTTACATAGAGTGTGTAACAACCAATTCAATTAATTAATAGGATTCATTACTTATGATGTAATGAACCACCCCCATTAATGGTTGAATGATACTATTTCCATTTGGTCGAAGTTTTGTAAATCTTGGTAGAATGAGGATATCTAGAGAGGATAAAATTGGAGGAACTCTTCAGTGAAGAAAAAATCCACTAATCAAGGTCAGAGGATCATCATTCCAGTGACATTGTTGGAAGATTGTTGCATGAATTAATAACACCGGCCCACCTTTAGGAGCAGACGTTCTTTAATGGATTTACTAGGTTGGGATTTGATTTTTATTTAAATTCATGTGATTAATGAATTATTTAATCCTCTCTCATGCTTCAAGATAATGATATAGGTGTGGGCCTAACGAACCCAGCCCAGACCTCCGCTATCTTTATTACCCTTGAATCCCCCATGGACGAATATATGTGTGGAAGCACCGACCAGCCACGATAGAGGTGTCCCACTGTCGCACACCCCAGGTGGAGGTCATGAAAATATTCAATGGTGGCTGGTTGAGCATGTGACACCATCCATCCGTGGAGGAGGTGTAGGGAACTTTCACGCACCTCTGGTGAGAAAGGGATCATTGTTTAAGCCACGACGGGGTGATGGAGGATGTTAGAAAGAGCCGACTCTGGAAGGAGGAGGAGGGGAGGTGTGCCACCATTCACTGCTAGAGGAGATTGTGGCAGGTGGAGAGCATCGTGGCCCTCACGGCGGTTGGTGGATCCATGGTCGAAAAAATAGCTGACTATTTTGCAGCGGGGAAGTGCCTTACTGGTCGGCCGAAACGGCCCCACACCCTTTGGGATAGATGGGAAGAACAATCTGCCTTTCTGTAGACCAGTCCAACTGTGTTCTGGGCCGCATGAGCTCAGTGATCTACACCCTTTCAGGTCGCGCATCACGAGCCTAGTGGACCGCCCCCTTATAGGACGAGCCATCCACAGTGGCCCATCCCTACCCGATCAGAAACGGACCAGTTCAGTCAGAGTCAGTCCGACCAGGTCGTACTAGACCCAGAAAAAACATGGCCCACTTTCACTTAAAATTTCGTTGACATGATATCTGAACTTCCATTTGATGAACCGTCTACAGTGATGTGATCGTTGGAGTGAAATTGTCATTTTGGTATAATCTACATTAGTTTTGCAGACATAATGAGTATCGCCGGGTTGGACTGAAACCTAATCCAACCAGTCCTTCAAAATTAAAATTATTTTAACTCACAGACTTGTTGTCCGAATAACGCATCATCTAACGCGTTATAACCCTTACAACATAGCGGTCATTTGGGTTACTCCGTTGTGGAGATTAGTGAAGGTCAAGGTACAACTGATATCTCGAGGGGGAAGATTCTATAGAACTCAAGCGCCCTAGGTGAGATAAATATAATGGCTAGTTGTAATGTGTTGAATGAACATAGAACCTTTTTGGGTAAGCATCAATCATTCATGTGTGGGACATCATCTATCATATCATGTTGGATTCAGTGCTTAGAGATCATGGGTAGGTCAGTTCATACCGATCGGTGTGGGTCAGGTCCTATGTGGGTCAGCGAGGGTTATTACCTATTGATCATGTGTCAGATATAATAAATCCCTCTTAAGAAAATAAGATGATATATCTTACGAAAAATATTCTATACTTCTTTACAGAAGTTAACCTGGTGTGGGATGAGTCTCATAACTTCTTGGTGTTACCTATGTGGTACATATATCTTCGTGTTGTTTCCTGTGTGGTAAATCTATCTTCTTGGTGATACATGAGGTCTACATATAACTTCATGTTGTTACCTATGTTGTAAATAAATCTTATAGTGTAACCTATGTGGTACTTGTATATTCTTAGTGTTACATATGTGGTACTTCTACATTCGTGGTGTGGTATTTGTGTTGTTACATGTGTGGTACTTCAATCTTTATGGAGTATCAAGTGCGGTACTTCTACCTTCACAGTGTTACCATTGCGTTATTCATTCCTCATGTATGATATGTGTATATTATAATAACTTAACACTATGTATGTGCATATAACTAAGTAGAGATGATGAATATCTCTTCGTTCTTTGAGATGGAGGTCTTACATTGTGGTAATTTTTTGTGACCTCTAGGACATCTGTGGGGGTCTTGGGGTCCCTATTGAGTATCATTATACTAACCCCTAAACAGGAAACGCCCGCACCTTATTATGTATTTTTTAGAAAATTTATAGTGTTTTCCAATTATAAGGGAGCCAGGACTGGGTGCTGCTCGGAGGTGGATCATTTGGTGTGACTTGACGAATGGACTATTGTTCGTGAGTTGTATATACCCTTTAGGTTGGATCCTCATGGGATGATCCAAGAGCTGTTTTTCAATTTTCAGTTTTATTTGTGCATTCTTTTTGTACTGGTATTTTTTAGTTGGGATTGTATTCTAGACGCATTTATATTCTACACACTTTTACAACAAGAGTTTACTTCGTGGTTTCTTCATGTTTTGTTGTTGAATGGTGTGTCTATAAATGTGAAAAGTCAATAACATCCCATTTTATGGAAACGTGTTTCGTGGTGCTAGTAGACATCCCTGGGACTATGGAAGGTTGGTTTGGGGTAGTCACTACATGGGCCCTAGGGGACGGGTCGTGAAAAAGTGGTATCAGAGGAGTCGGTTCTATCAAAGAACTAGGATTCAGATCTTTTCAATGTTTCGATAGTGTTTTGTTTTATGAGGGTGGTTTTCAGTTTGGGCAATCCAATGTTGGTGAGGTAGGCGACATATCCATAAACTAGGACACTGTATTCTGATTTCAGACTCAGTGCATGAAAACACTGATTGCGGGTGATTTGAAATGATTTTCTTATGATCACTTTGAGTTAGCCAACCAGGTATATCAAATTGATTGTGGCTCACCGGTTTTCCTTATGGATTCTGCCATGTAGACTGATATCCGAGATTCCTGAGATAGTACACGATGATGGCCCAATGACAAATGAGGTCTTTGTATAGGGCCATCTTATGATGTAAGCACCTTTGGGTGGTTTACCAGCAGCACCACTACCTGTTGGGTTTCATATGCCAACATCACCACCAACAGAGGGTGCACCCCGACTGAGCAAATTTGATATGTTTCATCGGCAGAGGCCTCCTAGGTTTTGAGGTTAGATGGATCTGCATGATTTTGATGAGTTGATGGAGGCTATGACCAGCGTTTTTCTCTTAGTTAGGACACTAGCTGATCCGATGGTGATCATAGCGGCTAGTCTCTTCACTGAATAGTTGTGAGATGGTGGCTTCTAACACTCCAGATACAGGACAAGGTGACCCTTACCAGATAATACATTGAGGACCTTTTTAGGAAGAGTTCATCCTAGTGACTCTATGCTCAGTGCATATACTAGAGTTGTTTCACTTACAGCAGGGTAACATGATTGTGGCCTAGCACCCGGAGAGGTTCACTAATCAATCCCGCAACTCCACCAACATGGTACGAGAACCTTTCATCTGGGGCTAGACCTTTGATCCGGGTATCCATTGGGAGATTAGATCATTGATGATTCAGTATGCATTCTGAACGAGGTTGGGGTGATAGAGAGAGCACTTTTGGTGGAGAGCTTCCTAGATGAGCAAGAACCGACATCGAGATCCACCACTGTACGTCAGGTGGCATAGTCATCTACATATGGTGGGAGAAAGATGATTTAGGTGACTATGTGGGCCAGAAAATCTGGTGGATGACCTCGGGTTATATGGTTTGTGGCGTAGGGCTCACGACACATAGCATGACAGATAATGAGCAGGTCGTCCTACACTTGCGGCGTGTAGGGTCACACAACTTATGACTTCTTGGCCCACTATACAGATGAACATCATACGATTGAGGGAAAGTCAAGGTAGAGTCATAAGTTTAATCGAGGAGGACCACAGGTAGCTGTCAATCACGGAAGAGGAGCTGGTTATGTAGTTGGCGTTTGGAGAGGATTTGAGGTTCTTCTGCCACTACATCCATGTGGTCCACCATGACCACAGGGATCATGAGGATAGGGACGAGCTAATCTCTATGTAGCTGAGGCCTATAACCAAGATGTACTAGAGATGACTAGAGGTATGATATGTGTCTATTCCACCCTAGTCATAGTACTTATAGTCACAGATTATAGTAACTCTATTTTTTCATGAACCATGTTCAGATCTTGGAGATTCTGACAGATTCGTTAGCCCGATCCTTACTGCTAGAGACTCATATAAGAGGGGGATTCAATGATTACACATTAGTTTCGGTAGTGTGATATTACTCTAGGAGACCATATCTTTGGCTAGGATTTTCTAGTAGTGGCATGGAGGCCCTTTTATTTCATCTTGTGTATGGATTGGTTATCCAAAGTCCATGATCAGATTGAATGTATAAGGCGCAATGTGCAGTGTGTCTACGAGGATGGGATGAGTTCTTCCATCACCAGTGAGAAGGAGTCCATTACAACACATGATGGATATACCCAAAGGAGGGTGCAGCTGATAACTCATCAGTTGTCCAACCATACCCCCGTTGTAGTTTATGATATGAGTCTGAGCTATCCTGTAGTGGTGGACCAGTATGTTGTTGTCCTCTCAGATGATGTTCTAGGACTACCTCCTTGTAAATAGGTAGACTTTTCATCGATATGTACCCCCATGAAAGAACTAATATCTACACCAACATATAGTCTGTCTCCCATCGAGATTCATAAGATACGAGTATTGTTATAGGTCTTGTAGAACAAAGGGTTCATAAGCCCAAGTCTTACTCTGTGGTCAGCTCCGATTTTTTTCACCAAGAAGGAAGACGGGATTTTGAGACGTTGTGTTGACTATCGGTGCCTGATCCTAGTGACTATGATGAAAAGATATCCTCTCCCAAGGATTGATGATATTTTTAATCATTTGAAGGGGGAATGATGTTTTTTGAATATAGGCCTTAGATCAGTCTATCATCAGCTCATGGTACGAGATGAGGAAGCTCATAAGATGTCCTTTAGATGTCGGTATGGCCAAAATGAGTTCTTGGTTATACCATTCAGCGTGACCAATTCCTGAGAAGTGTTTATGGGACTCATTAATAAGATATATCAACCATATCTCGATCTCTTTTAGGTGGTAATTATTGATAACATCTTGGTATAGTCTGAGTCAGAGGAGGAGCATTCCTATCATCTAGAAATCATTCTGGATACACATTGAGAGAACCGACATTATGGTAAACTCTCGAAAACATACATCTGGATATGATAGATCTACCTTCTAGACATATTATATCAGAGAATGGAGTTGCAGTAGATCCATCAATGATAGAGGATGTACATTCTTAGTAGCCACCAATGAGTGTTACTGAGGTGCAGAGTTTCATGGGGTTGACTAGATACTACAAGAGATTCGTGTTTGAACATTCCAGAGTTATTTTATCCTTGTGAGAATTGATGAAGAAGGTAAAACCCTTTTATGGACAGATAGATTCCAGCAGTGTTTTCAAGAGATGAGGTAGAGACTGTTAAGTGACTCCATCTTGTGGCTACCAAAAGAGATAATTGTATTTTTAGTATACTTTGACTCATCTAGGACCAGACATGGGAGAATCATGATTCAAGGGCGAGTCACGATCACCTTCGGCTCATTACAGCTGAAGAAACATGAGTAGAACTTGGCTATCCATGACCTGGAGTTAGAAGCAGTTGTCTTCTCCATGAATAAGTGGTGACATTACATGATGGGCAAACATTTTATAGTCTACTCTGATGGAAGAAGTCTCAGGTATATCTTCTCTCCGAAGGACCTGAACCTATGACTATGGTGATTTCTAGTGTTCCTAAAGGAATATGACATTGACATATTTTATAATCCATGGAAGGGGAACGTGGTAGAAGATACACTCACCCTGAGGTCTGGTCTACAATTGCTGAGCGAGGCGACAGAGAAGCTATCTTCATATTAGATATCCAATTTTGATAGAGATTAAGAATCATACCTTCAGTATATGACTATCACTTTCTCACCTCTTTAGAGATATCAAGAGGTGCATTATGGGGACATTGACTGCGGGGCTCGATGTGCTCAGATATCCTTAGGACTGTCTCATGATGTATTTTTTGAAGGTGGGGAGCATGTCCTCATCTATAGATGATTTATCATGGTACTAGTTGTTCTAAGAGAGGGGGTGTTGAGGATGTTCCATACATCCCATCTGGATGTTCATCATGGCATGAAGAAGATGTACTAGGACCTCTGGTCTCAGCACTGCTATCGAGGGATGATCAAAGTAGTGGTAGAGTTTTTTTTGAGATGCCTCACTTGTCAGAAATTGTATGTTGAGCATCAGGTTCCAACAAGATTAGTGTATCCATTTGAAGTGAAAATTGGATGTGGGATAAAATCCGTGTGGTAATTGTGATAGGGCTTCCATGTACGTCTAGGGGACGTGATTCCATCTAGGTGATTGTTGACCGTTTAACCATTTCAGTCATCTTTATACCTATCTGAGATTAGGGATCAGTAGAGGGATTCAGATGCCTCTACTTACAGGATATTGTGAAACATTATGGGGTGACATCGGTGATCATCTCTGACTCGGACACACGTTTTACTTCCCTGCCATGGGAGGGATTATAAGTGGTGTTTGGGACTCTCTTAAATTTGAGCACCGCCATTCATCCACAGATGGATGGTCAGATGAATCAGACCATTCAGACACTGGAGGACATGAAAAGTTTTTGCATCCATGATTTTTGCAACAGTTGGGAGGATCACTTACCCTTGGTGGTGTTCACATACAACAATAGTTATCACTCCACCATTGGTGTGGCACCATTTTTGGCCTTGTGCAGTCGACAATGATAATAAACTATATGTTGGATATACCCAAGGGTGTCAGTACATATGGTTCTAATGATGGCACGGGCTACCATGGGAAGGTGCAGATCATCTATCCATAGATGAAGACTGCACAGATCTGAAAAGAGTTTTATGCAGACATGAGACAAAGACTATTGGATTTCGAGGAGGGAGGCCACATATTTGTATGGTTCTCACCTCGAAAAGTTTTATTGAGATTTGGTATAGGTAACAAGTTATCACCAAGGATTATCGAACGATTTCATATACTATGGATGATAGGTGATGTGGCATACCCCTTCGCACTTCCACCGTAGTTGGAGAGGGTGAACGACGTCGTCCATGTATTTCAATTGAGAAGATATGTGCATGAATGATATAATATCATCCACCATGATGAGCTGGACTATGATGATGGGTTGACATTTATAGAGGATCCAGTAGAGACTGAGGATCAACAAGAGTGGGTTATTTGGGGGCGGTCTATACCTCTTGTGCAGGTTCACCTGTTGTATTTGAACCTCCAAGAGAAAACATGGGAGTGTGAGGCTCATATTCTTTCATAGTACCACCATTTGTTTACTTATTCTATGTTTTGTCTTTCAGGGATGAGATTCCCAAAGGTGGTGAGAATGAAAAGACCCAGATATTCCATTTAATGTTTTTAATTATATTAATTATTACGAGTCTACGAATATTGGAGGTGCATGATTCTGAGGCCCGGTGTGCCTAGTAGAAATTTCAATACATTTTTAAGGTATGTTCAGTGAATGTGCGAGTGGCATTTTAAATATTTTGAACCAATGATCAGATTAAAAATTTGAAGGAACCATTAAACAGGCATCATCCAGATTCACTTATGGGAGGTTTAACCTCGATCATTGTGGGTCAATTGAAGAAGGTGGTTTTGTGTTTTTTGTGGTAGAATAAATAAAATAAATATATTTTATTATAAATATCCACCCACCACTCCTTTTAATTTTTGTTTGCATGGAAAAAAAGAGGTAGGTTGGGCATTTAATGCTGGGAATTCAATACCCGGTAACATAATGTTTTTAACAACCAATCCCTTTAATTAATAGAAATAATTAATTTTAAATTAATTGACCACCACCTTTAATGGTTGAAGGAAACTCATTCATCTAGGTGGAATTTTTGGAAATTGTTGGCAAAGGAGGATATCTAGCAAGGAGAAAGTTGGAGGATCCATTTTGTAAAGAATTGATCCTGCAAAAAAGGTTGGATGATCAACATTCCAGCGAAAGCAATGGATGCTTATTGTAGAAATAATTAACAATGACCCACCTTAATGCACAAATGTTCTCCAACATATTTAAGAGGATGGTATTTGATTATTGATTAATATAAAGTGATTAATGAATCCTTTAATAATCCCTCATGTTTCAAGATAACGTGGATGGAACATGCCTAACAAACCCACCTCGGACCCTCCACTACCTTGATTACCGTATTGTGCTCCATGGAAGATTGCCAGTGTGGTGGCACCGATCGACCATGATAGAGGTGGTGCATCATCGCACGCCATATGTGGAGGACGCGACACTATGTCACAATAGTTGGCAGGTCGGCCGACACTGTCCGTCCATGGGGGAGGTTCGGCGAATCGTCACATGCCATCGATGTACAAGGGGCCACAACTGAAGCCGCTGCAGGTGAAGGAGGCTGCTGGCATGAGCCGACCATAGAAGGATGAGGCAGTGCAGCACGGCATTGAGCACTGCTAGAGGAGGCCGCGACTCGATTCCATGATAGGAGGAGAGCAGCATAGACCTCGTGTTGCGGAAAGTGGAATGAGACACAGCGCTCGCGCTGCACCTAATGGTGGATCCCTAGTCAGCCAAAATGGTCGTCTGTTGCACGGTTGGGTAGTGCCCAACTGGAGGGCTGAAATGGCCTCGCACTTGTGGCGAATGATTGAAAAAGCGGACCGGCCATGGGTTGGGCCATGTGAGCCTAGAGGGCCGGGCCCTTGCATACTAGGATACACCCACCCTGTGGGATAGACAGTACTATGTCCAAGTGGATCGACCCGCCGCATCCCATCCCTATCGGGTTGAACCCATACCCAACGAGGCCATGTTTTATTTAAAGGGCCATAACATGAAATTCATTTGTCCATTTGATGAACCATCTGTTGCGTTGGGATCCATGGATAGAGACTATCTTTTTGGTATACTCCACATGCGTTTTGGATACATTTAGAGTACTAATGAGTAGTATGGAACCCGAATCCCATCAGGCCCTTGGAACTAAAACACTTATAACTCACAAATTGGGTGTCTGATTGACGCACCGTTTTTAGTGCTGGAACACTTATGACATAATGGTACATTAGGTTACTCTTCTATGGAGAATTGTGAAGGTTGATGAATGAATGATAACTTGAGATGAAGATTCTTTAGAACTCGAGTGCATCATGTGTGAGGAATCCTTTCGCTAGTAGTAAAATGAAAAAACAACATCTATCCTATGTGGGCCATCATTTATTGATCCTGTGTGGGTCAGTTCTCAACGAACCTTTGTGGGTCAGCGCATACCGATCTTATGTGGGTCAGATCCTCTATGGTTTAGTAGAGTTTATTAACTATCAATCTTATGTGTTTCAGAAGTAGTGCATCTTAATAGAATAAGATGATCTATTTTGCATCTAATCACTTGTACTTATGTACTTAAGTTAAACTAGTGTGATATGAGTCTTATATATTTGTGGTGTTACCTGTGAGGTACATCTATCTTCATGGTGTTACCTGTGTGGTACTTCTATCTTCTTGGTGTTACCTATTTGTTATTTCTATCATCCAGGTGTTACAGGTGAGGTACATCTATCTTCATAGTGTTACTTGTGTTATAAATCTATCTTCATGGTGTTACCTTTGTGGTACTTCTACCTTTATGGTGTTTTTTTCATTGTGTAACATGTGTGGTATTTCTATTTTTGAGGGGTTACTAGTGTGGTACTTCTACGTTGGTGGTGATAACATTGTGGTATTTTCCCCTATTGTATGGGATGAGTATATCTTGATAACATAAAAATATGTATGGTAATATTCCTAAGTATAGTTGAAGACTATTGCTTCATGCTTTGAGATTAAGGTCTTGCTTTGTGGTTTTTAATTTGTTGAACACTGGGAGAACTATAGGGGTCTCAGGGTCTCTTCTGAGTATTGTTATACTCACCCCGACATGGGATATTCCCATACCCTGTTGTTTATATGCGAATGACATACAACAATTCTCGAGGATGAGGGATCTCGGACTGGACGGTGGTCGGAAGTCGATCATTTGGTGTGATGTGATGTAGGGACTATAGATCTTGAGTTGTACCAACACTTCAAGTATGGTCCTCATCGGATGATCTAGGTGCTTTTATTTACTTTTTAGATATATTTTTACATTCCATTGGTACTATTAATTTTTAATCTGGCATGAATTTTGTCCCCTTTACATTCATCACAAGTTTACTACAAAAGTTTACTTCTTGGTTGCTTCTTGTTGTTTTTTTGGACTGTGTGTCTCTACATGATAAAAGGAAATATTTTCATGTATCATTTTTTTTCATATTTATACATTCCATTAGTATTTAATGAATTATTATAATGAATTTAATTTTTTTATAGAATATTTATTTTAATTAAATATATTCAAAAATTAATATTTTTTTCTATTATGAATATATGTTAATTAAATGACACATTAATTAATATTTTTTATGTGATATTAATTTACATACCTTTTATATTTTTTATTCATTGAATTATATGATTATAATTAAAAAATTAATTCATCATATATAGAGTTTTGTAATAATGGAGTTCATTTTTTTATTCTACACATTGAATAATGGAAGGAATAATTTTTTTGGGATTTCTCTAAAAAACATGATTTCTTATGAATAATAAAATATGGTAGTATATAGTATATGTAAATTATAAGATAAATACACTATTACTTGATTCAAGAATTGTAAAATAATCATAATATCTATCATCCCTTCATTATATTAATATATTTTTTCATACTACTAAAAATATTCGTATTATTTAGCAAAATAAATAAAATAATGTACATAATAGTGAGGAAACATGCCTCTCCTCCACTATAAATACCAACCCACACCACCTATTATCCTCACACCTTAGTTCATGTATCTTTATTAATTTATATCCATTTAACATTCCACGACTCATCCACATTTCTCAGACATTCATGTCTCTCCCAAAAGCCACAACCATGGGTCATAAAGAGGTTCTCAATATGGAGGATTTAAGATGTAAAAATTCTCTTTTATTTTAAATTATTTATTTTAAATTATTTTACATTTGTTATACTACCTTCACCCAAAATTATCCATGATTCATGAAAATTATATTTTCATATATGTACTGGTATTTTATAACAATTAAGAAAAAATCAATCATCACCATTCTTAACCTCTCTCCATTACTCTAAAAATTAAGACATCGTTCATGATGTATCGAATTACTAACATCATTGACGATGTATTTTAAATATCCATTACAACATTCAAATCTAGTTAAAAAATAAACAATCATTTATGTGTAATGTTTCATCTAATGATTCATACTCATACCATAAAAATAAGATGATATATATAAAATTTAATATTTTTTGTTTTCATAAATATCATTTAATTTCAATTTTGCATTTTTTATTTGTTTTCTAGGATGACAATAAATTACAAACCAACCATGGAAACCATAAAAAAAATTGACATGAAACAATGAAAATAAAAAAAATATTATTATTATATGAGATGATTTTTTATGATAGTTTATTATAATTAATTATAAATATAAATATGCTAATTTATAATATTAATAAAACTCTTAGAAATAATATATAGGATGACTGAATTCTTTTGAAATATGACAAACTTGATATTATTGAATTCTTAACTGAATTTCTGTTATTTGGGTTAACCAACTACTTCATTAATTTTTTGGTTATAAGACTATATGAATAAGGAATTTTATTAAATAATGTTTAATTATGATGATATGTTTTCTTTATATATAATAATATTGTAGACATAATAATCCATTCTAGTAGTGGATATTTTTAATGGACTTTTGTTTTAAAAATATTCATTTAAACATCTATTTTTATAATATTAAAAAGTAATATTTTATTGAAATATTTCATATTTTATTATTATCATATGGTTTTTCTTAATAGTTAAATATGAATTTCTATACCTAAATCTCCCTCCAATTCATGGGGTGTGTTAAAGATTGAGGTCACCTTTATTGTTACTCAATGTGTGACAGTGATGATTACACCATAAGGTAATTGTAAGCATTATAATGTAATGTAACCATGAGTGTTACAAATCACAAGGTTTCCATGAGGGTTACACAATTATATATGTGATGAAACAGATTAAAAATATGGATTATTTATTTATTTCTATATTTTATGGAAATGTAATGTCTTCAAAATGAACTATATGATACTTATTGTGACAAAAGTGAGTCATTGCAAGAAAGATTTAACATGATTATAAGTATACATTTAATAATGGATTCTCTCCTACTTTTAATATCCATTAATGAGATTTTTATGATAATACCATGTTTTAAAATGTATTTTAAAAACTTTTATATAATGGTTAATAGAAAATAAGATACCAAGATTAATGTTGTTATGTACTTTCATGAAATAATTTCATGTATTATTGAAATTGAATAATATTAGGAAAAGTTGGATATTTTTTTAGTTATTCTTAATTTTTATGATTATTGGTTTATTTGTATGAATTATATTATAAATTTACAAATCTCTAAATGAAAAGGATTCATGGGAATGTTAATAAGATAATTCTAATGAAATTAACTAGATTATGTAATTTTTATGGTCATTTCCTTATAGTTTTTATCACATAATAATTTTGATAATGTTATGGGTTATGATCATGTTAATAAAATACAATAAATTTAATTTTCCTTCTTTTTATGTTGATGTGAAATATCATATATCATTTAAATATTAGTTTGTTTTTTCATCTATGATTTTTCTGTTCAGAGTGGTTTTTTGTTGAAGAAACATAGAATTCGAAGTAGGAATGTACCACGAAGATGATATATTTACAAATATGAAAACTAAGATGGTGGGAATATTATGTGAAGAATTTTTTATAGTAATGGATCAGTCAATGATGTTTATAAAAGGAAGAGGATTACATGGAAAACAACAACCACAACTACCCAAATATAAGATGTCCATAGTGGAACTATTTATGAGGCAACACCCACAAGCTTCTAGTGGATCATCTGACCCAGTGGTAGTTGAAGGATTGGTTCATTTAGATTAATATATATTCACTATTATGGTGTTTATAGATAATAAAAATTCATGTCATTAAATTAATCATTTTGAAGGATAATTTGACCAATGGTGATTAATGGTTAATAATATTATGGAGGATTTTGATTCCTTGGAAGTGTATTAATTTCAAATAATTTTATAGAAGTTTTTTTTATACTGTGGTTCAATGATGGATGGAATATATTTTCCTTGAAATGAAACACATTTATGAAGATTCATTGGTCATGAATGATGATAAAATTACCCAATTACAAAGGTACACAATAAATCATATTCGATATCGTGATAGCAACATCAATTGTTTATACTCAATATTGATGGAAATATATAAAAGGGAATTTTATTTTTGGGAATTAAATGATGGTAGGAAACTTGTCTGATGTGATTAGAGGATATAAATAGGGTTTTATGATGATAATGTGTACTTTGATGTTAATCAGAAAAAGTGGATATGATGGAATGAAATTTGCTATGAATAAATGAATGAATTATGATTATATGAATGTATAGAATCCACTTATTGAAATGATTGGTGAAAATACCTATAGGGAATTCCTTAACAAAATAGTGAATTTTTTCATTGCGATAATTTTTGGAGATATGGCCCATAATTATAATGACATTAATTTTAATATTAACTTAAATAATAAAAATATAAATAGTTTTAAATGTTGTAAGATTGGTCCTCAGTAAAATACTAGCTCATAAAAATAATTGAATGATGGAAAACATAAATATTATAATATGAAATGTGCAATGAGATCCTTTATGACTACATCTTCAGATGTTAGGTTGTATAATTATGTTGTATAAGTTAATTTTTATTATTACTCCAATTTTTATAATGTATTTTTTTGATATGGGGTAAAATAATTCTAATAATTATATGAATTATCCAAGAAATATAAAAATTTAAACTCATTAAATGAGAACAAAACATATTTTTAATAAACAAGAGGAAATATTAAAAATATCATAATTATAGGATTCTTTTTGTTGTTTTCTTTCGAAACGCATTACCTGAAAAAATTGTTACTTCGCCACAAATATAGTTTGATGTAATTTATTGAATGGAATTTCATTCTTTTTATCATGATATTATTGAATGTATATCTAAATATGTTGTTTTTTAGAATTATTTTTATATTATATACAAGAATTATACCATATAATTGATTCATATAAGGAAGATTATAAATTTTATAATTATGTAAATAAAATATAGATTTCTCATTTTCTATCAAATTGGAAATATTTATATTATTTATGTTATAATGTTAAATGAAAAACTACATGTGTTCCTTGATGATTTACATGGTGTTATATCAAACTGAAATGTTTAATTTACCATTAAATTGGTTGTTAATTATAAGTTTATTTCTAATCCCCCATTATATAATGGCTCAGGTGGAACATCTTGAACTGAAAAATCAATTGTTGGAGTATCTCAATTAACACTTCATTCATCTAACCACTTCATTAATGGTTTCTCTTATTTTGATCATTTTGATGAAATTTTGTTTGTACGATTCTACATTAATTATAGTGATTTTAATGACATTATTTTTTATAATAAGTGTTATTTCACTTATATCAGTGACTTTTTTAATCAACTCATTAGAGATGATTATTTTATTTATGATTAACATGAGATCTAGGTAACATTAGCTAAAGGTGAAGGAGTATGACATCACTAAAATTGATATGTCAACTAGTTATCTGCATTTTTATTTCGTTGTTATACCCTATGAGTTTAAAAAATACCCTATTAAATTAATAAATCATATGAATATAATATTCCATTAATATTTAGATAATACATTTGTAGTTTTTATTGATGATAATTTGGTCGTTTCAAAAATATATGAAGATATTGAAAATAAATATTAATTACTATATTGAAAACCCAAAAATAAAATATGTTTTATATAAAATTGAGGAAATGTTTTTATTGGTTGAATCATAATAATTTTCATGGGGAAGTTGTAAAAATGGATTGAATAATAGTGATTCCCAAAAAAAAAATTTGTTTATGATTTCGCATGACCAAAAAATGTAACAAAAATATATAGTTTTATTGGATTACAATGTTATTAATAATTGTTTCTTAAAATTATTTCACAATTATCTAGCCTACTGAATACGTTACATGAAAGGGGTTAAATTTATTTGGACAAAAGATGTGGATTTTTTTTGTATGGAAGAAGATATTAGTGAATGCTCCAATTTGGAACATCCAAACAAAAATGGTGAATTTTTCATTTACAATGATCTTTCATAGAAGGGACATTGTTTTTTTCAGATATAAAATTATAATATAAATTTTAATGCTTCATGAAAACTAATGCATGTTGAGTGTATTTATCTCAAACATTAATTAGAATTTGTATTTTTCATTCCATATTTGAATGTTTTAAAAAAATTACAGATAAAAATATAAAATATATACTCCCCATAAAATTCAGAATTTCATACTAACTCGAAATGAATTAAACATTAGGCAGCAATAATGGAATGAACTGATTAAGGATTATTATTTCACGATCAATTATAATCAATGAAAATAAAATAATTTTTTTAATGTATTGATTCGAATACATCATGAATCATTAAACATGTAATTTTTGGAA
Source organism: Viscum album (assembly GCA_963277665.1). Taxonomy (NCBI): domain Eukaryota; kingdom Viridiplantae; phylum Streptophyta; class Magnoliopsida; order Santalales; family Viscaceae; genus Viscum; species Viscum album. The sequence goes on along the minus strand of OY728121.1, from coordinate 1,778,456,722 downwards.
TAGGAACTGTTGATTAATGATTTGATGAATTTTTTATTGGAAATTGTTGGTGTAGAAATTCCATTATTTTTTAGGTGTCAAGGTAGTCTTCTCTATCAGGTAGAATTAAGAAAATACACAACGAAGTCAATGAGTAATGTGAATGGATTAATTGGTTAAAATGGGTACTTTTTTATAATTCAATATTGATATAGATTGTGTTTTATGATTTAGAAAAGAGATTATGTTTGTCACGTGATTCCCAGTTCTAGAGAACTTTTTGTTGGATTCTCATTGTTCTAATTTCATGCTCGTCATGGTATTAATAAGATATATAGATTCCATTGGGAGTATTATTGGTGGGATGTAATGAAAATATTTATTTTATATTATACCATGAAATGATTAACCTTTAAAGAGTTAAATTAATTGATAAAAATACCAAAGGGGACAATTCAACATTTTTTAATGATAGAGTGAAAATGGGAAAATATATCTATGGACTTAAAGGTGGTAATACCAAGGTGATCTCAAGGTAATAATGTGGTTTGGGTTATTGTTGATCTATAAAATAAATCATCACATTTCCTTACTAGTTTAGATACTAATTATTTGGATTATCTTTCTCGACTATACCTCCAACATTATTTCAGGTTACATGGATATTTTATTTTCATTATATTTGACATTGATCTAATATTCACATATATCTTTTGGAAAGGATATATTAATTAATTGGATAAATAAAAAATGTATGAACATAATTTCATCCTCAATCTACTGGATGGATTGAGAAGAAAATTTAGACATTAGAATATATGATTTGAGAAGGTTTAGTGGACTACTAGGGATGTTTTTATAACAATCTATCATTTGTTGAGATTTCTTATAATAACACATTCATTTTCAATATTCAGATAGATCCATTAGAGTCTTAATATGGGATGTCGTTTCGAACTACATAATTTTGTGATGAATTCATGGAATGGATGTTTATGTGATCATTATTAATAGATAATGTTGTTATGAGTGTGAAGATGATCCAACAACACATGAGAACATCTCATAAGAGGAAAATAAGTAATGCAAATAATCAGTGGAAATACTTTTCTATTTTTTTATGTGATCATTTATTTATTATGATCATTAAATGAAAAAATTTCCTGCATTTTTTTAAGTAATAGAAAGATATGTACATATTTCATTTGACCTTATGATATCTTAGATAAATATGGACTAGTCCCAAACTGAGTAGGTTTGGATAAATGTTCATCTTAGGTACCCAATTGTTTTTGTTTTTGGATGTTGGTCATGTATGTACTAGATCCATATCATGTTTTCTTCCCTGGTGTAGTTCAATTGCAATAGAACCTTTAATATCATGAAAACCATGTTTAGATTCTTGACTATAGAGAAAACTTATTATAGAATAATAAAATTCAACTGGTTAATGTTTTGTGGGGAAAAACATGGTTGAATAAGAATCATTGTAATCTAAAAATTATATGTGGAAAAATTATCCTCACATGTTTAATAAGTAAATAAAAATTGTGATGAAAAAAAATTCTTGAAGTTGGGGATAACGTAAAAACCTATCTACTTATAAATGTTTTTTTATTCTGAAATGAAATATTTAATTTCATTAAAAATTTACAACGAAATAATTAATATTTATTGAAATTATTTAATTTATGATGATGTAATAGTAACTTGACCATATCAATAGAAACATGACCATTAGGAATCATTATTTGGGTAATAAATTAATAACCTCCCCAATTAGAGTATACATAATATTTATGTATCTTATTTTTGTAATTGTAATATATTTTTTATCCTGGAATATGTTAAAAGAATTGGAGTTGTTAAATTAAGCATTATAATTTTTGAATGTCATGTATAATTAATTAAAATTTTATAATGTATAAAACCATTTGGTAAATAATTTATTTCCATAAAATATATTGACACATTATTTTATTTTTTAATTTTCATTATTATATAATATTGTATGAATTTAATTAATTTAAAAAGTGTTAGAAAATTTGTTAATATATTGAAATTAGTATTTTTAGAATGAATTATTATTTTAATTTAAAATGAAATGAATAATATTCAAAATTAATTAACAAATGGTGCTCATTTTTTTTCTATGCATTAATTAATTGTGGGGGTGAAATTTATGGATTTATCTGAAATACATGATTTTTTATGTAAAAGGTAAAATACGATCATTTATGTTATATATACATTATAATATAAATGCACTATTACATGAGTAATGAATGAATTAAGCACCATATTATCAATAAATGTTTTTAATATATTTTATGATAATTGTCAATATATTCATAGTCTTCATTGAAATTAATAAACTAATTTATATAATAATGTGAAAACACCCCTCTCATTCACTATATATACCACCCCCACCACCTCATTTCCACACACTTTAATGATTTTTAGATATCATAATTTCTATGTTTTTCCCATCCCTATACTCATATCAACCTACATAAACTTTTTGTATCATCCAATGGAAAAAAATAGGGACCTTTTAGAGGAACTCAAGGAGGAGTATTCATAAGTTAAAAATATTCTTTCGTCTTTTTTTATTTTAATTTCAATTATTTTTCTTTTAATATAATATATTTGCCTACCTGTATCCAAGATTCATAAAAACTCTAGTATCATATATTTACATCATGATTATTGTGTTTATGGAAAAATTATTCCTCATACTTCTTATCCTCTCCTTTTTTACTAAATGTAAAATCATCATCCATGATGAGGTGATTTACCAAGATCATGGATGATGTGATTTAATTATTCAATACCATCATTGAGGATATTTATAAAACTATTAAAATTGAAAAATAATTTTTTATTATACATATTTTATGTTATATTATGTTATTTATTTAGTATTTATATATAATATTAATTAACAAAACAATGTTTTCATAATAATCAAAACTAAAAAAACTAACGTTCGTCAATAAGGTTTTATATAATCATGAGTGTGTCAACTATGGTGGTGAATGTTCTATTTAATGATAATAATGATGGAAAAATTCACAAATGAGATTATTACTAGAAACTCAAACAACATATGTTATAAAAAATATACCTTTTCCAATTTTTTATTAAATATATTTTCATTTGAAATGGGAAAATTAGTTATCAATGTTTTATATTCAAGAAGGTCATGGGATGTAGAGAATAAATGATTCAATTCTTTTGAAATACACTATTCAGAGTAGGTATGGACATATGATTATATTTCATGGTAATTTGAATTAACCCCTTACATTATTACATTTTTGAATTGATAATCATGATCTTTCATGATTTCCATGATACATGCATGGTGGAGATTAGGGATTAAGTATTAGTTTACAATAGGTAAGAGGTGGCCCATGTGCATCATCTATGAGTAGTTCTATATTTGTTTATAAATTACCATCCTAATTCCTTAATATCGAATTGAGTTTTATGGACTCCATAAATGAGTAAATTTGGACATTTCATGTTGGAAGATGTTATCCAATTTGATCATGAGATTCGTAATGATGTATAGACTTGTGGTAAACCATGTATTTCTTTTTAAATTTATATCTTTTGAGGTTTAGATAGGAATTTTTGATGGTTAATACAAATGCCTCAGTAATAGAATTTGCGATGATAATTCTCACTTGGAAATGAATGATATTTTATTACAATGAAACATTTTAGGTTGGTCTATATATATACATATATATATATATATTAATATAACCTAAATACAAATTTTCACTCATCCAAAGTCCAGGTTGGTATATGTCGTACATTGTGATACATTTGGTTCAAATTTTGGTTATTTACTCTATGTAGGTTTTTTATATGCTCTCCTATGTCTATTATGTTGGATCAAATAAGTATATGTATATGCATATTAAATGGAACAATACAAGAGGTGGGGGGGTGAATTGTAGGTTTAAATAAAATTTGGGTTTTAGTAACTTAAGAGATTAGTTTAAAAGGTTTTAAACTAATACAAATACAAACACTCTCAATTGTATTGAATATAAATAGGTATGATGTAATGTTATACTAATGAAATGTAACATAACTGTATTCAGGATGAACACAATAATCAGATTAATATAAAGATGAATGATTATTCCTTAAAGCGTATAGAATCAATCAATACAATATATAATAGATTGATTTTAATTGAAACAATTACAAATGTATAAAATATAGAAAAAGGAAACGAAAACAATTTCCTTTCTAGTACAATTAGCAGCGGAATTGTAAAAAAAATACAATTCTATTATCCCAAAGAGTAGGGTTATCCTTTCACCTAGGATTAAAGGTCTGTCTCAGCAACACCTTGGTGAGACCTCGATACGATGATTGGACTATCTGGCTGTCTATCCCTGGCAGCCCTCGATACGATGATCGGAACGTCTGTCTGCCTATCCCTAGCAACCCTAGATACGATGATCGGAACGTCTGTCTGCTTATCCCTGGAAGCCCTCGATTTTGTAGGTAATCAGCACCTCTGTCTTTCATTCACTTGAAAGCCCTCGATACGATGATCAGAACGTATGTCTGCATATCCCTGGCAGCCCGCGATTTTGTAGGTAATCGGAATCTCTTCCTTTCAATCACTTGAAAGCCCTCGATACGATGATCAGATGCACAAATCACATAACATGAGAGAAGTCACACCATCTCTCTATAGAATCTGGATTGAATTAGAGTATCACAATTGTTCCAAAATTCCCTCAGTTGTCTGTTCTTATACTCTCAACTTCAAATGACCTCCTATTTATAGGCCTCGGGTTCCAATGGTCACATCTCCTACAACGGTCATATTTCTCCGAAAAACTCGGTGGGACATGGACACTTGGCATCATAACGGTTATACTGAAACAGAAATCATGACATCGTTTTGATTAGTTTGTAACAAATTCAATGAAATCGTATTGATTAAACCAATATATATGAATAAGATAATCATGAGTATGATTTAAATGAAGCATGTGTTAATGACAAAGTACCAAAACAAGTATGTAATGAAATATATGAGAAGCAGAGTCAATGATATTTCCATATTCATTACGATCAGAATTATACAATTGGCATGGTCAGTACGATCGGTATGATCAGTACGATACGCATAGTCAGTATGATCAGCATGATCAGTACGATCAGCCTGGTCAGTACGATCAGCATGATCAATACGATCATTATGGTCAGTACGATCAGCATTGTACGATTGGCATGGTCAGTATGATCAGTATGATCAGTATAATACACATAGTCAGTACGATCAGCATGATCAGTACGATACGCTAGACAAGGTTAGTAGGATTAACAAGACTTTTGTGATTTCAAAAACAAAACATAGAAGTCAATAGAGGACTTTTGACTCAACAATCTCCCCATTTTTGGAAAGCAAAATTTACAAAATAAAAACTAAAAGAAATACTTATCTCCCCCTAAGTTATTGGAAACTATTCTGAATAAGAAATTGAAAAAACTAACTCCCCCTTAGGTATGACCTTTCATAAGGATTGTATTCGTATATTTTCCTTAAGAGTGTTGTAAATCATTCTCCCCCTTTATAAACATTCTCCCCCTTTTTAAACATTATCCCACATTGTGAACATACTCCCCCTTTGTAAACATTCTCACCCTTTTTGATTTAAAAAATGAATGGGGTAAACTTGTATCGTCTGAAAGAGTACGAAAATAAACACAAGACAATGGATAAAAGAAATTTCATTACGATAAAAAACAACACTGAACTTGAGAACAAATACAAGTCACTTGTTTTATATTTCTTTATCCTTTTTTATCAAATCATGAAGGACTTCCTTCATCATTATTATCTCCTTCTTGTCTTCAGAAATAGCATCACCCTGAGACATGAGAAGGTCTTGTTGATCGGAAAAGAGTTGATACTAATTTCTGATTGTCTCTTCCTGAACATTGATTACTTCTTCAAGAGTATAAATTCTGTTTTGAAAATTGTTGTTTTCTTTGGATAACATAGAATTTTGTTTCTTCAACAAAACCATTTCATCCTTGAAAGATGAAACCTTCGATAATTCAGATTGAAAAGATTTCATTATCTCCTTCAAGTCTTTTACTGAAGGAACATTGGCTCATTTGGAAGACTAGAAATTCAACCTTTCAAATGTTTCATTGTCAAGCTTATTGAAAGAAATAGCAAGCTCATTTGACAAACTTCTTATATCTTCAATTTCTAACTCATGATCATTGACTGAGCTCTCGGATTTGTACGACCACTTGGTCATCTTGTTGCGGGACTTCTTATGGGTATCCGAACTTTCTAAAAGGACATTCAAATCGGCTTCGACTGACAAAGCATTCTTTCTCAATTCTTTTACAGAGCCAAAATTCTTCTTCTGATTGTCAGTAATAAAATAAATCTTCCCTTCCAGCCTAGGGAAAAATGGAAAATTCTTCTCAAACCTTCTCAAAACATGTACAATGTAATCACTATTCATGAGAGATAGTGTGGGTTCGGAATCAGTATCTTCATCGTACGATGCCAGTTCATTTGATCGGCTTGAATCTACAACTGGCTGTTTTCATTTTTCTTTTTTCTTTTCTGATTTCTTTCTTCTTCCACTTTATCACTAATGACAACAACTTTATTAGTGTGAGAGGATTGAGAACCTCAATTTTCTTGAGACTGAGTTCTATCTGGAGTTTCAGATGTTTCAAAAGGTGCTTGATCGGCATGAGGGATTTGTTGAACACCTTCACTCAGCTTTTGAACTGATTCCTCCTTACTCTTCTTTGAACACTGAAGGAATTCTAAAAGAAAATCACTTTCCTCTTCCACTTCTTCTATCTCTTCGATCATTTGTTTTCCTTTTTATTTCACAGGAAGGCTATGTACGATGGGCTCTTGATGCACTTCTTTCGTCAGTTGAGCACTAGCATCCTCAACCATTTTCAAGACTTTAGAGATATAAATGTCTTCAGCCTTTCTTTTCAAAACATTTTTCTTATTCTTTTCATCCTTAAGGGTTTATTCTACCCTTATTCATTCTACAAGAGCCTCAGTCGGGTCAAGACCGAACTTTGGATCACCTTCCTTTCTCTCTTCCTTATCCCTTCTCCATTTGGGTACAACCTCATTACTGTACATTGGAACCTTCTTAGGCGTTGAACTGGTTTTCGGATCAGACTTTTGAGTATTACCAGTAGATTGAATGTATTTGGCTGGCATAGGTGCCAATTGGTTCTGAGCCGATTCATATTCTACATCTCTGACAAAAAGATTTGAATTCTGATCAAAAATAACACTCAACATCTTCATAGTACTTTTGCTAATCCAAGAGGGCTTCAAATCTATCGACTTCACTTTAAAAGGAATGTTGCAAAAATTCATACTCTTGAGAATAAACTTTGTAAGAATGGCTAGATATATAATCAAATGAGATTTGATTGCCCCTGACTTCACATTCTTAATTGTTTTTAAAACATATCCCATGAGATTTACTTTTCTCATATTTACTAGATAGTCAAGAATAAAAATATCAGAAACTATCAAAGATTCTCTATCCCCTTTCCTTGGGATAAGAAAACCTTTCATCCATAAAGCCACAAAACTATTATCTGCTGAATGATGAGCCACTTTCCTTTTCTCTTCATTCACAACAAACAGAGACTTCTAGGTACTTTCTCTATTAAATGTACATACTTCCTCTGGTAGTTTATGAGATGGGCATAAAGAATCCCCTTATGATGGGACATTAAGAAAATGTGCCACTTGTTTCACAGACATAGATAGCTTTCTATCGTACACAGAAAATTGATAGTCATGTCTTTGTCAAAAGATACGGTTTTATAAAACGGACCGACTTCATCAAAGAGAACCAGATCTTGAGAAATAGGCCTTTCAACACACAAATGTTCCCATCCTTGAAACAGAAAAATCCTCTTGATATTAGAATAATATTAATCATATAAGTCGCGAATAACTATCCTTTCCCTTAAAAGGTCATTTTCTAATAAAGCCTTTGAAGACATATCGGCAGGAGTGTTGGCAGAAGACTGAGACATAGGGATTCTGCCAAAGAAAGATCGTACGATGAATTAAAAACAGTGGAGTAGAGCTTCGCCTCAAAACCTGAAAAACCAATGTGGGTTTGGGAAGGGAGGGGCTATTTATAGGTGATACAAGGGTGACAGTTGATCTTCTACGGCCAAGATTAGAGGAAAACAGATCAATGGTTAGGATTTAAGACTAAAGAAAAAAAATTAAAAAAAGGAATGTACCTACAGGAGAACGTAAGGTAATTGTTGGTTTTAGTAGAGCTAAAAAGAAAACACAACCGTACGATGGAAAAAGAAAGTCATACCGATGGAAAACAATATTGTTACCATGAACTGACAAGCCTATGGAAAACAATTTCGTTACCATGAACTGAAAAGCTGATGGAAAACAATTTCGTTACCATGAACTGACAAGCCGATGGAAAACAAAATTATTACCATCATCGATCAGTACGTTGGAAAAGAAAATCATTACCACCATCGGTCAACATGTTGGAAAATAAAATCATTACCATCATCGGTCGATACGATGGAAAAGAAATTCATTACCATCATCGGTCTGTACATTGGAAAATAAAATCATTACCATCGGTCAATATGATGGAAAAAAATTCATTACCATCATCGGTAAGTACGTTGGAAAAGAAAATCATTACCATCATCGGTCAATACGATGAAGTAAATAATTCAATAAGACTATCAATATGATAAACAAATAGGTATATATTACGATAAAACTATCGATACGATATATAGAATAAAAAACACATACCAGGAGAGTAAATAATTAAAGATCATAAGATAAAAAGAATCATAGTAAGAAGAAAAAAACATAGTAAGAAATGTCCTCCCCATTTCAAAGGGCGTTATTTAATGTTAGGAGATTTGTAAAACATGAAGTATATATGAATGATTATTTTAATGTAATCATTCCTAGCTTCTATTTTATATACTCAAACCTATCACAAGATAAAGGTTTTGTAAAAATTTCAGCAAGTTGTTCTTGCGTTCCGATAAATTGTAGAATAATATCTTCTTTTCTCGTGTGATCCCTAAGAAAGTAATGCCTAACATCTATGTGTTTTGCACGAGAGTGGTGTTCTGGGTTCTTACTAAGAGCTATGGCATTAGTATTATCACATTGAATTTGAGTTTTGGAGAAACTCAATCCATAGTCAGTGAGTGTGTGTTGCATCCACAATACTTGAGCACAGCAACTTCCTGCTGCTACATATTCAGCTTCAGCCGTGGATAGTGCTACTGAGTGTTGTTTCATGTAGGACCAAGAAACCAAATAATCTCCTAAAAAATGACATGTTCCAGATGTACTTTTTCTAACCATTCTACAACCACCAAAATCAGCATCTGAAAAACTTTTTAAAACAAAATCATTCCCAGAAGAGTAAAAAAGGCCTAAATCCATAGTGCATTTTAAATACCAAAAGATTCACTTTATGGCTTTTAAATGAGACTATTTTGGACTAGATTGGTATCTTACAAATAAGCATATAGAAAACATTAAGTCTGGTCGACTAGCTGTCAAGTATAGAAAACTTCCTATCATACCTCTAAAGATTGTTTGATATACTGGTTTCCCAGTTTCATCAAGATCAAGAGTATTTGAGGTACCAATTGGAGTGCTAATACTTTTTTTTTCTCATATCCATGCTTTTTTTGTAATTTGTTAATATACTTATGTTGAGATATATATGTTCCTTCTGGTTTTTGAGAAATTTGAAAACCTAAAAAGTATGTGAACTCACCCATCATACTCATTTCAAACTCAGATTTCATTAAATTTGAAAATGAATCAGTTAAAGATTTCTGAGTCTAACCAAATATGATGTCATCAACATAGATTTGAACAATAAAAATGTTTTTATTTTCCATTTTTATAAAAAGGGTTGGATCTGCTGTACCTTTTGTATAATTGTTTTGTAAAATAAATCCTGTAAGTCTATCATACCATGCTCTAGGGGGTTGTTTATGACCATATAGAGCCTTGGTATGTTTAAAAACATGATCAGGATGTTTTGGGTCTAGAAAACCAGGAGGTTGTTCGAAAAAAACTTCTTCTTGAACAAAACCATTTAGAAAAGCACATTTTACATCCATTTGAAATAGTATGAAATTAAAGAATTCTTAAAAGGCTAATAGAATATGAATAGATTCAATTCTAGCTACAGGGGATATGTTTCTTCATAGTCTATTCCCTCTTGTTGATTATATCCCTTAGCAACAAGTCTTGCTTAATTTCTTACAACGATTCCATTTTCATCACATTTGTTTCTAAAAACCAATTTTACACTAATTACAGTTGTTTCTTTAGGTCTATCAACTAAAGTTCATACATGATTCCTTTAAAATTCATTCAGTTCATCATGCATTTCATTGATCCAATCATCGTCACCTAATGCATCACTTGGTCTTTTAGGTTAAAATTAGGAAAGAAAAGCAAGATGTTCTACTTCATTTCTTAAGGAATTTATGGTACATACAGGTTGATTTACATCACCAATGATGTTATCACTGGGATGATTCCTAAGAAACAATTTATTTGGGTTTTGTAAAACATGTTCATCAACATATGGTAGAAAATATTCTGTGGTAAATGTTTCAGGAATACATTCTTGAACATTTTCCTTATCAGAGTGATCTTCTAATAACGGTTGATAAACATTTTTAGAAAACACATCCGAGGATATAGGATTGGGTTGGATGAAAACAAAAGGATCAGTTTCATAAAATTTTACATGTACTATTTCCTCAATAGTACACGTGTTTTTATTGAAAACTCTATAAGCCTTAGAGTTTGTAGAATATCCTAGAATGATTCCTTCATCAGATTTTGGTGCAAACTTGTGTAGATTATCTTTTGTATTCAGAGATGAATACTTTGCATCCAAAAACATTGATGTATGAAACTTTTGGTTTTCGGCCAGTCCATAACTCATAAGGGGTTTTATTAAGAAATGGTCTAGTTAAAACATGATTTATAGTATAACCGGCAGTACTAACAGCTTCAACCCATAAGTGCTTCGTAATTGAGTATTCACTCAACATGGATCGAGTCATTTCTTGAAGAATACGATTTCTTCTTTCAATAACACCATTTTTCTGAGGAGTTCTTGGAGATGAGAAATTGTGAGTAATATGTTTTTTACTACAAAAAGTTTCAAAAACTGAATTTTGAAATTCACCACTATGATCAATATGAATAGTTATCAATGGTAGGTTTTTCACATTTTTAAGTTGGGATCTAAAAGTTTTGAAATAGGAAAAGGCTTCAGATTTCTTTGTGAGAATGTAGACCCATGTAAATCTAGTAAAGTCATCAACTAAAACAAATACATAGTATTTTACTCCAATGCTTCTAGTTTGTGTAGGACCAAAGAGATCCATATTCACTAGTTTAAATGCATTAGAAGTTGAACCTTCATTAATTTATTTAAAGCTAGTTTTATGTTTATTTCCAAATTAACAAGGATCGTAGACTATTGAATAATCATATCTAATGTCTGGTAGTCCCTTCACGAGTCTTTTCTTTGAGAGTTTACTAAGGTTTCTCAGATTACAGTGTCATAGTCTTCTATGACATAGCCATGATTGGTCTTCTACTAAACTTATGTAGGGTATGTTTTGGCTCCTAAGGCCTTGTATGTTAATAGTGTAAACATTCTCTTGCTTATGGGCAGATAGAATGAACTCATCCTTGGAATTGTGAACTAGACACTTATCATTTCTAAAATTCACAAGGTAACCTTCATCACATAATTGACCTATGCTGATGAGATTGTGAATAAGACTTTTAACAAACAAAACATTTGAGATAATAACTTTTTCAAGAAAAACGATATTACCTATACCAACAATCTTTCCATGAGAATTATCTCTGAAGGTAACTTTTCCACCTTTTGTTTTGAAAACCTTTTCAAAGAGATCTTTGTTTCCGGTCATGTGTCGGTAACAACCAATATCCATGTACAAAATATTCTTATTGGTACACTTCTCATTTTACTGAAAAAGAAACCATTAGTTTTTTCGGAATCCAAACTTGTTTGGATCTAGAAGGGTTAGATAAAAGTATTATAGGAATCCACATTTTTTTTTGCAAAATGAGATTTATGAAATCCTAAAGATTGAGTTCTATTAAGAGAACAATCTCTTCTCCAGTGTCCACCACATTGACACGTATAAAAAAAGAGGTTTTTTTAGGATCAAAATAGTTATTACTAAAAATAGGTTTGGAATGATTATAACCAAGACCAGAACGATTTCTCAAAGGTCTAATTTGAGAATACATCTTGTCAAAGTTTTCCTTCCCAAGAGTAAAGTTTGACAAACATTTCTTCAAGGAAAAAATTTCTGATTTAAATTTTAAAACAAAATTATTATTTTCCAAAACATTTGAATTTGAACTAGAGTTAGGCTCTAAAATATTTTCCTTTGAAAACACAGTTACTAGGTCCTTAGAAAGTTTATCTTTTTCAGATTTGACTTTCTCAAGGGTTTTTGAAATAATTTCAAAATCATATGTTTTTATATCACGATCTTTAGAAAGATCTGATACTTCTTTAGTCAAGATTGTAACTCTAGAATTTTCTTTCTCATGATTCTTCTTGAGTTTAGAATTTTTATTTTCAAGTAATTTATCAAATCTAGATACTTCTTCAAAATTAGGTAACGTATCATCTTCAGATGATGAAGATTCATCATTTGAATATTCATAATATCTATTATAAGTATAATTTTTATTTAAAGGGACATTTTTAATAGCTTCAGCATTATGTACCTTAGCCATGAGACAATGATCCTCAATTGGTAATCTGGCTATAAGTCCAATATTCCTCCTTCCTGAGTACTCATATTCTAAAGAATTATCTAAAGAATCACTACCACTTGCACTCCAGGTATCATTTTCCATCAATACTTTCTTTGTCTTATAAAACATTTTCTTGTTTCATTGAGAGTGTTTCTCCTTTCTGTCTTTCCTCTTCAATAACGGACAACCAGGCCATATATGTCCTACTTTCTTACATTCATTACAAGTTACCTCTGAATCATTCTTATCCTTCCTATCTTTATTTTTGTATCTATATTGGAAGCCTTTCTTTCCCACAATCTTTTTCATCCTTCGAGCATGATTGGCTAACTCAATATCCAAAAGATCACAATCACTTGAATCAGATATAACAACTTTCTTGGCTTTGGATCTTGTAAGCCTTTCAGTTGTTTTAGCTTTAGATGAAAAGATACACTTCCATTCCCATTCTTCATCTTATTGAAATCAGCATCTCTCTTCATTCTTGTCTCGTGCTGTAGAAGTGTTCCAAAAAAGTTCATCAAGAGTAATCTGGGAGACTTTTCTATTTTCATCAATAGTTGTCCTTTTTTACTCCCATTCATTTGGAATTATATATATAATCATATCTACTAGAGCTTCATCATCAAGACCTTTTTCTACCATATATTGTAAGTTGTTGAAAATTGTCATAAACCTTTGTTTCAAATTACATACTGGCTCTCCATAAGGAAAAACAAAGCCATGATCATCTGATCGAAGCAATGCTCTTCTTGTTTCTATAACATTGGATGTACCAAAATGAGTGACTTCCAATTTCTTCCAAATACAGTTTGCTGCTTCACATGAAGATATCTGAGTGTATATATTCCTGGTCATAACGCATAACAAAGTATTGCGTACCTTATAATCAGTGGATATTCTTGATTCTCTTGGATAATGAAAGTACTGATTTCTTTATTAGGAATTTTTTAACCTCCAGTGAGCATAATAAAATTTTCTACACCAATATTGATCACAAAATTCTTCATACGATCTCTCCAGTACTCATAATCATTCCAATAAAAGATATGCGGTCTAGAAGGATTCAGATTATCTATTGACCCAATATTCATTCCTGCCATCTAAAAACAATAAACATTTCCACTCCACAGGTTAGTGTAGTAAGTAGTTAAAAACAGTAATATGAAAGAAATAAAGCTAGTAATACAATTCAGTGGAAACCTCCTTTGATACTAATTGTTGGATCGAATAAGTAGAAGTATATGTATATTAATTGGAATAATACAAGAGGGGGTGAATTGTAGGTTTAAAAAACATTTGGGTTTTAGCAACATAAGTGATTAGTTTAAAAGGTCTTAAAATAATAAAAATAAAAACACCCACAAATGTATTGAATATAAAAAGGTATGATGTAATGTAATACTAATGAAATGTAACACAATTGTATTCAGTATGAACACAATCATCAGAGTAATATAAAGATGAATGATTCTACCTTAAAGCGTATAGAATCAATCAATACAATATGTAATAAAATGATTTTAATTGAAAGAATTACAAATGTATAAAATATAGAAAAAGGAAACAAAAACAATTTCCTTTCTAATACAATTAGCAGCGGAAATTTAAAAAAAATACAATTATTTTAACCCAATGAGAAGGGTTATACTTTAACCTACGTTAAAAGTTCTGTCTCACCAACATCTTGGTGAGCCCTCGATACGATGATCAGACTGTCTGTCTGCATATCACTGGTATCCCTCGATACGATGATCGGAACGTATGTCTGCCTATCCCTGGCAGCCCTCGATACGATGATCAGAATGTCTGTCTACCTATCCCTGGCAACCCTCGATTTTTTATGTAATCGACACCTCTATCTTTCAATCACTTGAAAGCCCTCGATACGATGATCAGAACGTCTGTCTGCCTATCCCAGGCAGCCGTAGATTTTGTAGGTAATCGACACCTCTGTCTTTCAATAACATGAAAGCCCTCGATATGATGATCGGACGCACAAAGCACATAGCATGAGAAAAGTCACAACATCTCTCTCTAGTATCTTGATTAGTTTGTAACTAATTCAAAGACATCGTATTGATTAAAACAAGATATATGAATAAGATAATCATGAGTATGATTTAAATGAAGCATGTGTTTTTGACAAAGTACCAAAACAAGTATGTAATGAAAGATATGATAAGCAGAGTCAATGAAATCTCCATATTCAGTACGATCAGCATTGTATGATTGGCATGGTCAGTACGATCAGTATGATCAGTATGATATGCATAGTCAGTACTATCAGTACGATCAGTACGATCATTATGGTCAGTACGATGAGCATTGTACGATTGGGATGGTCATTTCGATTAGTATGATATGTACGATACACATAGTCAGTACGATCAACATGATCAGTACGATACGATAGACAAGGTTAGTAGGATTTACATGACATTTGTGATTTCCAGAACATAACATAGAAGTCAAAATAGGACTTTTGACTCAACATCTTCGGAGATTAATCCATATGAGACGAATTATCCAACCAATGAACATAATCATGAATTATGATGTATCTATTTATGATTTTGAGGTATTAAATTTTTTGAGAAAGTATTATCACATTTTCATATTATACGATGGTGGGTTATCTCTCCTCTAAAACTAATTTTAGTCTCTTACATATGAATTTACTTGGGTAATATATTCCTTCTTGTTTTGAAATCACTTATACCCCATTAAAAGATAATATAATTTATGATGTTATGATATAGAAACATGTGTAGTATTCCACCATGTAACCATCAAAAGTGTGGAACATTGTAGCTCGTTTTTCACAGTTTAATATAGGAATATATTAATTACATGTCTAATATTTCAGGATTCATGTTCATTCGACCTTTAAAATACAAAATATGATTATTTAAGCACAATAACTCAATGAAGAGTTCTATATAATAATAGAATCTATTATATTTTGTGAGAATAATACAAAATTGTTGTCCTCAACAATTGATATTATATCTTTTTATAATTCTTTTGTGTTGTTTCATATATGGAATCTATGATAGTTGATCACCATAATTACCAACGGACTATGCATCCAACGAAAAAAATATGTTATATTAAAATTGAAAATGATTATAGTGGATATTTTTGTGATGAGAAATTTCGATCACTAATTCATGGCACTATACATTCCAATTGGTCATGGTTTAGCATTAGAGATGTTCGGTTTTTGTTTAGCCACTTAAAATGAATAAAAGATATTAGGATGAGATATCTATATTTTTTTGGGTTTATTCCTACCTAAATAATGATTAATATTATATGATAATATTATCTATAGTCTAAACAAATCATGTAACATTATTCTGTTTCATTCTATAACTAATGTTGTCGAGATAGGAAATCACTATGTGAAAGCGATTGTTCATTTTCATGGAGCTCCATGTTCTATAGTCTCCATTAATGGTCACTGTTATTCATCTAAATTGTGGAAGATATTTTAGGGGGACCTAAGATCCATGGTTTATTTGACTGTAACATACCATCCAATAATGAAATCTAGATAAATAGGTATATATATAATCATGATGAATTGTTTTGTCCTGCACCTCTAGTTTTGTTGGGGAATTGGATAAACACTTGGTACTGGATGAATTTTCATATAAAAATATTTATCATTCCACGATTATATAGGTTAAAATTGATCAATTTTATGGATGTTAATTTAAATATCAATTGTGATGGTCTGAGATTGGTGAATGTTCCTTTGTTGGAAAAATAATGGACTATGATATAATAATGATAATTCATTTTAGATAATGAATTATGTAGAAGTAATAGAGTGGGTATATATATTATTTTGAAATTCATTATAGACTATAAGATATTTTAGTTAGTGAATAAGTGATCCTGATGGTTCAACTTCTTTATGTCATCAATGTTTTTGGACGAAAGTGATTCTATCAATTTTTGTGGGACCATTTGTGGTTGTTGAGAAGTTAGGGAATGAAACTCCAAATTTAGAATTTCATATATATTTGACATAAATCATTAATGTGTTACATTTATCTCAGATGAAATGATATATTTCTATCAAATTTGATGTTTTTATATAAAGTGATCTTCATGTATAGATTGATTTATCTAAGATTGTGTATCAAGACAGCATTGCTGGCTCTGAGAACAAGGTACCTCATGGGAGAGATATAGTTGTCATAACTGTTCTTGGGAGCATGTGCTTGATTCTCATTATATTTGGGAGAATGGTAAACTGATATGAAATTATTTCCTTTATCAAAATAATTTTGAATCATATTGAATTGATTTTTGGGAATTTATGGTTTTATGGTGGTGAGAAAGTAAAAAAAAATTAAAAAATAATGTATAGATCATCCTTTAGTTTGTTTTATTTTGGGATTTTATTCATAAACTAGACTATTTGAAATACTATAAGTGATTTTACATCTTATAATTTCATTACATTTCATATCATTTTTGTAATGAATATGTTGTTAAATTGGTCCACAACATGAAATTATTTCACACTGTATATAGTTTACATCACGTGAAATGTTAAAATAATATATTTAAAAAAAAGAAAGATTCATATTTTTATCAAGTATTTCACATCATTTAATTGGAATACCCACCATGTAAATCTTATGGTTTGTAGGTCTTATTCACGGATCATATGATTTGTTTTATATTCAACCTATAGCCTTATCTCAATTGATTAGAAAAATTCTAATGATATGATGGAATGTAAATTAATTCATTATTTATCATGTAATATTAACAAAATAATAGTTATCACAAGTTATAAATAATTCAAAAATCATTATATTATGATTTAATTCAGAAATTTATAAACAATATTTTAGTTCAAATAAAATCATGTCAAAATTTGTCATCTATATCTCCACTCTAATATTTAAGTTCTATAAACATGATATCCTAACCACACAAAAATATTAACATTAGTCACCAAAATATCATAATTAATCCTATAGTAATAAAAGAAAAAAGAATCAAATTAATTTTTAATATATTATCCAAAAACACGTTAATATCTTTAATTACCAGAATCCCTTCATTGAAACATGCGGGGATATTACACCCTTAAATAAAACCACATATTATATAATATATTCCAAAAAGAAAAAAAAATCAATCTCCATCAATGATATAACTTAGATTTTTTCTAAAAAATATGGAAGAAATTTACCGTTCATTAATAATTTCTAGATTACTTTATCAATATGTATATTTTCTTTATCAATAATAAACACCATTTTTTCTCAATCTGGAATATTATAAGAGTTAACATAATAATTTAATGTCTTTACTTAAAAATATATACATTCCATTAATTTAAATTTCTAATCCATCATTACTACTCAATATATTCAGGATATCCCATAAATTTATAACTTTATAGAACAATCCTTATGTATTGAACTATTTATAAACTATTATTTGCAACATACCACATACAGAATGAAAAATAATTCAACATCATTATTAAACAATTAACTATCCTTGATAAACATTATACTTAATAAATATTAGTTATAATATGAATTACTAATGATTTCATATGATTATTTATGTTCAATTTAATCATCTATTAATAATTTTTTCTTAAAAATACTACTATAAGAACCCATACTTATTATATGTTGTTCATGGTCTCATGTACAAATGTTCTATAATAATAAAAACATAAACATTTCATAATCACTAAATGATATTATCTCGAAGGAATTTATTTTTAGAATTCTCATCCATTACCTTTATTTGACATAAAAGATTACAGATTCCTTATAGAAATAATTATTTTCATCTCTTAAATATTCCAATCATTTAATTTATCTTCATAATTTTTTTAGTTTTTCTCATACATTTTAACACTCGAAATATCTTCTCATCTCATTAAGATAATTCCTTGACTCATTATCCCACCATTATTTATAAAAAATAAACATAATATCCTCTTCCACATAGAATGAACCACCTTATTACCCAGTAAACTATTTCATTCTATTATAAATTGATTTTTATAGATGGTTGATGTAAATCATGATAATAATATTTCATGATAATGTATTACTAATAATCAGTGTATCATTTACTCCAATTATTACAAAATATCACTTTTCACTAACACATTTTATTCCACAATCATTTTTTCCCTAATCCAACTTGTTTATACAATTGATTACAAAAAACAGTATAGTGGGGGGAAATAAAAATCACTATTGGAAACCATATACTCATGAAAATTTATTCACATATCAATTGGGTGTATAAACAATGTTTTTCATAAGGCCCATTATCATCTACATAGTATTGCTCGAGTTAAGATCAATGAACCTTTTTCTTGTTTCTTACCCTTAATATATCATTCCCAAATACATATCAGTTAATAAATTATAGTTATTGAAAATTTTATAGGAATACAACCTAATCACTTCCATGAAAAAATGATATTTTTTAAACATATATATTTTCAAATTATAAGGGTTCACATTAATGTTTTATCAACAATGTTTACAATGGTTAACTATAACATTCTATCATAATATATATATATATGCCCGAAATACCCTTACAAATATATTAAATTTTTGAGATAAATTTTCATATTATAATATAACAATACATGGTAGAATAGTTTTTATAAAATAACAATGTATACTTGTAAACATTAACAACTATTAATTCAGTGGCCCACATTATGTCGTACAAAATTTCCCATAAATAGAAATATTTTCTAAAAATTAATAAATAATACATTTATTTATATTGTAGTGAAATGAATCATATGGCAGGGTGATCTCACATTGTTAGTACGACTATAGAAGGAATATTTTATTGTAGAATTTGAATTTTTATATGGGAAATCATATTAAATATTAAAATCATACCATATATTTTATTGATCATAACTATATTTCAAGGAATAATTCATCAAAATTCATATAAAATGAATCATAATCAAATGAAAAAATAGCATCCATGAAAGAAAAAATTTCAAATAATAAATTGATTTGTGTCACACACATTGCAATACAAAAATCCGTAGTTGTGTTTATACACCATGAAATTCATAATATGATAGGGTTGATCTAAACACTAGGGTAACTATTTCATGTTTGTGATTACATCTCAAAAACACTCTGTTGTTCAAGTTATAACCCCATTTATATGTGCATTACATCTTTTCAAAACCACTAATATACCATTTTATCTCAAATAACATTTTTCAATACACATTCAATGGAGTTAGATATAGTTACCAGCCATCACATAATGAAAATCATATATATATATATATATATTCCAAAATTTTAAGAAAATTTAGCATATTAGTTCTGAAGAAATGAAAGGGGTTTTAGAAAAATTTCATCATATGATAAACAATAGAAAAACGGTTTAAAAATCATTATATAATTTTATAATAGAATAACCATTGTAAATAGGGAGTCTTTAAAATGGATTTTATAATGGTATATCCCATATGTGAGAATAATGTTTTATATTCATCATTCCATCATAAGAATAACCCATTCATATAAATAATAAGAATGATAATCACAGACCATATCTATATTAATGTGTATTTTACATATCATGAAGTCATCATTTATTAAAAAATAATTTTAAATATTATTTTGAAAATTTCGTGATGAATATATCCATTCCACTTGGAAAAATAATCTTTTAAAAAAATAAATAATTCTCATTATTAGTCTATTTTAAAATAACCCTGGAATCATACATAGGAATATAAATAGATTATATAATATAATTTATGATGAAAGTATCAATTTTTCATCGAAGTTTATTATTTTAAACATAATATGTTGAAAAAGTCATTTTCAATGATAATAAAAATAGAGACATTTAAAGGATGCTACCAAATTTTTTTGACATTTTAAATGGAAAGGGTATTTTAGTTCTGAATAACTTTTTAAAACAACATTATCATAAAATATTGTTGAAAAATTTTAATTTGATGTATCAATTGAATAATATATATTATGAATTAAAAAAATGAGTGTTAATGATTGTGGAAAATATTTTTCATGTTCTCCAATTTAAAAAAATGTTTCCTTTCCAAATTTTGGTAAAATAAAAAATATCATGATATAGAACACGAAATTAAAACATATTTTAATACACAAATTAAAAGTTAAAAATCTAAAAAAAATTATATAAAAAATTATTTGGATAATGTATAAATAATTTATTAAAACCTTAATATGGAGGGAAAAAATTATATAGAAGTGAAAACTGAAGAATCATTTACTATAAAACATTTTTTTAACTAGTGACTGGATAAATTGAGTTAAATGAGTTTAAAACACATATATTCATGAAAAAAGAATCATTATTGAAAATTAATGAGTTTTTTTGAGAGATAAAGATAAATATATATATTATTTTCTCATCAGAGGAATATATATTAACACTCACGAAACACAATGTGATTATATCATAAGACTCATACACATTTGGTAACACTGAAGTCTAATACCCTAGAAGGAATACCATTTTTTAAGCAATTTTTTTTTGAAATAAATGAATTAATTATATTACATGTCAATGGGGTTATATATAATCTTCATAAAAAAATATTTGGGAAATAGAATAATATTTTTATCATAGAATGACAACTGAGACAAAAATCAATAACCTATTTAGTAATATTTTGAATCTTTTACCCCATTTAATATTAAAAATAAATACATCATATAAATTTAAAATAATTTGATTAAAGATATAAAAATACCAATGGGTTATATATATATATATCAAACAACATAATCTACTTTTTATTATGGGAAATGTATCCTATAATTAAAAGTGTTAGTAAGAATCCCATACCATATAATATTAAATACTTTTTTAATGATAAATCCTCCAGTATAAAAAATATATCTTTATTAAAAATATATTTAAAAACACAATCACATTCATATATATACCATAAAATTTATGAATTAATTATAAAACTTTATTTCATGTTTATTAGAAAATCCATGATCAAATCTTGCTTCGGGTAATAACTTCTTTTCCATTCACGTATACATCAGATTTTGATTTAATTTAATATAAAAATTATCGTGGTTTTAACATCTACATTGTGTAATACATGGAATATATATCTTATATATTATGTATATTTGTATTTATAGTAATTCATTAAAGTAAAAGATTGAAAATGAAATACATCATTCATGGATATGGTCAGTTGTAGAAAAGAGTGAACAATATATCCATGTTCAAAAAAGAAGAAATAAAAGAAATTTAAAATTATATTATATTTAAAAAATAAATTTTATTTTTTATATTTATTATATTTTCTATAAAATTAACATGATTTATTTTATAGAAAATAGAAGTTAAAAACTAATCACATTAATTCATAATGAGGTATTCCACAGAAAAAAATAATGGGGATACTGTATCCCACACAGAATAGTAATTTTGATGTATAAATGATATCTTAATTATATAATTATAATAATATTAAAAATGTAAAATGTTTTTTTGGATATATAATAATTACTATCCATGTAAACATAAAATGAAAATTTCATCACCTCAGTTCGTGAGGTGGTAGTTTTTTATACACAAGGAAACAATAATGTTTTCTAATGGGATGGTATGTATGAAGGTATATGTGGTATTGTATGTCAATATGAATATTTATATCATAAATAGAATATTTATATTTATTCATTAGAACCGTCATTATATCAATCAATTATATAATGTCTTGAAAAAATAATTACATCGGCACCCTAGGCGAAAAATAATTGTACAAATGATTGACAACATCATTTCTTATTTGATGAAATATTTAAAGGATATAAAATAATAAATTATCATTATAATATTCACGTATAAGTGAAATTATAGTTTTAAATTATCATATTAATATATATTAACTTTTATGACTTAGAATAAGAATTTGAACCAAAAATATATAATTTAAAATAGTATTAATTCTTCAGATAACATTTTTAAGTTTAACATAAAGCAACTATCAAATGAATTTATTATCTACTAAATTTTAGTAATGTTGATAAATTTAATATCTATATTTTATAAAAAATGAATAATTTTGTTCTCAATATTATATTTTCATGAATATTATGTAATTTTACAGAATATGTTTACAGTAAATACATTCATTTTACATATTATATATATAAATTAATTCAAATTAAATTCACCATTATTAGCAAATATGTTATAATGTTCATGATTAAAAAAATACTAATTGTATATCATGGTTCTTTAAAAGTGATTATGCTCGGTAACACATGATATCAAAAAAATATTTTAAATCATATAATTATAATTCAAAATATCATATGTTATAACATATGTATTCTAATAAATAAATATATTTTATATTATTCCCACAATCATGTATAGATTTCAAAAATATTTACATATAACATCATTATAAAAAATATCACACTTAAAAGTATATATATCATAAAATTATTTTCAAGGTAAATATTACAATATAATGAGTGATTTTATTTTTTATAAAAAAAATTTATAATGTTTATATAATCCCTAATTTTTATATCGTATAATTTATTTCCCTTAACGTTATTTAAGTATTATTTTAATTATTTATCTTTTTTTATGTTTTTATTTGATGATACAAATGTCCTATGTGATAATTAACTCATATTTTCACTAATTTCGATGATTTTTTATTACACGCCATGATTTCTTTTTAAATATTGTAACACTATATCACCATTAAATTTTGGATATGATTACTATGTTTGATTTCAAAATAGAAATGAAACACCTAGAATAAATTACACATATAATATATAAACATTATTTCATAGCTCTAAATTTGTCTTGTATGAATAGTTTTAATAAAATTATTGAACATATTTCCTAAAAAATATTAGGTAATAAAAAAAATTTACACAATAATCAAAGAATTTTTATTAATGTTATTGTATTCATCAATAATATATTTTCATCAAAAATAAATTTTATTTTTTCTCAAGAAAAACATTAATATATATTTTTAGATAATTAAGATAATTAATAAGATAATAATCAAAATTAATTTCAAATTCAAATATTAGAATCTACATTGTGTAAAAAATATAGTATTTCAAACATATTGGGTTTTTAGTTTTTTGTGAACAATAGAGATTTTTTTTAAATGTAAAATTGATAATTAAAAATATTAATTTCATTTACGAATTATTTTTTAATTTTACTTTAAATTATATATTTTTTTTTTTTTCAACCACCTATTTTTTTATTAAATATTTTATTTCACATTAATATTACCCAGACATAATTTTTTAAAATGGCTCTTTTCTAAAATTTATTTAATGTGCATTGTATTTCACCTTTTAAATAAATTAAAAAACTAAATTAAGAATGAAGTAAATGTAATTTACATGTTATAATAAAAAAATATTAATTTTTATTCAAAAAATAATTATTTATATTTATATAGTTCATATAAAATTATTTTTCCTTCAAAAACACACTTTTGGAAAACTAGGTATTTCCTCAGTTCTGTAGTTTTAAATAAAAAATTATCTTTACAATTTTGTGAATTCAATTTAGTAAAATGGATTACAAATATCTATTAAAAATTAGTTATATTTAAAAAAATCAACATAATGATTGACTATAATGAATAGTGACTGTATTAAAATTTTATTACCACAGTCAAAGTAACAATTTTGTTACATGGGGTGAACTGAAAAATATAATTGTAAAAATGACTTAAACGCATTTATAATAACTACATGAATTAAATATTTATTCCTTAAAATTAATTTAAATAAAAAATATAGTAATTTAGAATTTTTTTTGGAAAAATTCAATAGAAATCAAAAAATCAATATTTATAGTGGTCCAATGACCTTATATTTAAAAATCCAAAAATCTACAGTATTTTTCAAAAAATTAAACCATTTTTTAATAAAATAAAATTATATAATAACTACTCAATATCTATAAACCAATCTTATAATCCCATTATAGGTTAAAAATCCAATCATTGATGGAGTTATTTATAATTCTAAATAGGTTTCCTAAGATGGGATACCATTTCTAACATTTTTCTTTTGTCTTATATATCCTTCCACATTCATAAAATATTATTCAAATATTATCATGTTATAAAAATAGAAAATAATATGTAAAAATACAATTTTCTCTATTGAAATAATTCAAAAGAGTCAATGCACCCATCTAATAGGATACAAAATCATCATTCATGAGTACAATGGACTACCACCTCATAAACTACATTCATTCATTTTATATCATCACATATCATTGATATTATTGTTTTTTTAATTTTATAATTGATATTTTCTAAACATTTAAAATTTAATAGCTTTCATATCAAACATAAAATTTCTATTTTCATTTAATGGGGGATACAACAATGTATCTTGTGTGTGTGGTGGACAAAAACGAAAATAATAAAATTGAATCCTTTTTCACTCATGATTTTCATTGAATGTAATTATAATAATATTAATGAATAAATTTTTAATAAATAAAATTGTATATATGTAGGACATGTCGTCACAATGATAATAGAATAGATTATTTTTCAAAATAATTTTTAATGACAATTTTAAATAATAATATTGATGAATAAATAATTTAATTTTTTCATGAATTTATATTTATTTTTATTGAATAATGACCCCATTGAAAATAGTGAACACTTGGATTCTGTTTTTGGCCAATAAACAGAATGTCCTCAAAACTCCCAACATTGATGTAATTGATTTTATAATAAAATATTTAATGAAAAATAAATATAATAAATAATGTTAGTTTTATGTTTTAAGCCTGTATTTTTTTATAAAATAAAATAATTTATGTAATTTAAATATAAAACATTAAATTAAATCCATGGAATTTATAAAATCAATGTCGTGGTTTTTCTCATTTCACATTTATTTATATGGGAAATATTCTATATTAAAATAATTAATTTTGTAATATGTTTTTTATTCATCACATTAGATTCATGTAACACCCCGACTCTAGTTACATAGATTTGGTGAATTATTACATAACATCGGCATGATCACAAGGGATCATATCTCAAAAGAATGATCTGTTTAGAAGCCTTGGAAGTAGTAGATACATTCATATGTTTTATGTTTAATTATGAAATTAAATACAGAAAAATTGTGTCACCACTGAACACACTAATATCCCTTAGCATATCTCTACAGGTCAGTCATAATATACTTCTTCCCATCCTGGAAAAAATTAAACATAGAAAGGGGTGAGCTCAGATTCTCAATAAGGATAACAATATATCATACCTTTCACAAACATTAAAAACATTTTAAAATTAGTATAAGAAAACAACAAAATAATTTTAAATGTCAAATTCAGTATATTATGGAAAATATTAATCAAATAAATCCATTAAAATTTTTACATGGATATTATACTAGTCGAATAATAACATTTTATTTTAATAGATAATTTCATAATGGTGGAATGTAAAATGTATGAAATCATAATTACATAGTCAAGGCCTCATTCCCAGACTAGAAAAACGATTTTTTCAAGGACATGTACCAAGCAATAGTTTGTATCATGAGTCTTACTGATTCATCTAGGGGCTATAGCGATCCACACCCATCACTTACTAAGTCCAATTCATTCCACATTTGAAAAGGTTGAAACATAATATAAATATTCGTATTATAACTATGATACGAAATGTCAATAAATTATCTATTAAAATTGAATTGTATTAAAATAGAAAAAATGCATAGTCAAAATTATCACACAACTAGAAATAAAAAATGTAAAATTGTATCATTTAAAATAAACAACAAACAAACAAAAAATCCATTGAATATTGTTATCATAGATAAATCAATCCAAAAACTATTTGAGTGAAATATATATTTATATTTTAAATCATTTAAATGTAAATAAAAAATTTATTTTGAAAGTATTATTATAATATTTTAGGGTAATCATTTAAGGTAATATAACAGCAGAAAATATCCACACCCACTGTATAAGTCAAACACAGTCATTCTATAATTTGTCTAACAGGTCATAATGTATATTGTATTGAAAATGATAGAATGATTCCATTCAAATTATTTCATAAAAATTCATACAATGGAATAAATTAATTTAACCCATATTCTAGTAAATACATAAAAATTATTTGAAATAAATCATTGGGAATCATGAATGTAGATGATATAGAAGTCCATGATGATACTTTTGTAAAAACAACCTTTGATAATAAAGAGATTGTAAAATTTACCCTTAAAATTTACATTTCCTTAGTCAAGGGTATAATAACATCTTGTATAATGGTTAAATAATTGTTATTATATTATACAAGAACTATATACATAAATATTTTATCATCTAAAATCATATTATAATGATTTCTTAAATATCTTTCAGTATAATCATTGTTTTGGGTGTCAAATAATTAATTTTCCTTTATATGTTTTCCTTATTTAAGTACTTTTTGTTTTGTATAATAGGTATTTGATTCATATTCATGATGATATAAAGTTCATAATCATTATTTTATGTCCTGGAATTAAAATTATTCATCAATGGTTATGCTGGGGAAAGAAATCCCATTGTGTCATGGCGATGGTGTGTCATATTTACGCACGAGAAAAAATATCATTCTGTTAGTGCTGAAATAATATGTAATTGAATGATATATTATATAGATAAAATCATTAAAATTTTAAATTTATTATTTTATTTAGTTATATTAATTAGAATACACATCCAAATAATTAATTTTCAAATAACAAACTATCCTGCGACGTGGAGACTGTAAGTCTTACGCACGCACGTATGGGGACTTTTTCATTCATATGATGGATAAAATAATGAATATGATTGTAAAATATTTATAATAACATATCAATATGTATATGTTACTATATTCTGTTTATAGAAACAACAATGTATGAGGAAGTGGAAGAAGAGAAGAACATTGAATAAGGTGATGAAGTAATTACCTATTATTTGAATTATTCTTTTTAATTTATACAAAAGTGCTCATTTGGATGGTTTTATTATCAAATTAAAACCTTTATATTGATGTTAGAGTATTTGTGATGATATTTCAGTTGGGGTTGGATGATCCAAATTTCTTCGGAGGTGGGAAATTAAGAGAAGTGGAAGTAACCTTTAATAAGATAGGTGAAGGTCACTTTAAGAAATGCTTGAAATATTATATTATTATAAAATTATTTTCGGTTTCTAGTGGTTCAAAATGAATTGATATCGAGTCTATGTTGTGGGTCAGTCTTAAAAATCTCAAAAAATTGGTTTTAGACATGTTTTGGTCACAAAATTTACCTTATCATTTAGATTTTAATCTCAGTTAAATAGTTTATATTTTACCATGTCTTCGTGTATTATTATAATATGAGGTTACCATACATTATATAAAATGAAAAGAGAACATAAAGTGGTTTATAAATGAAATATATATATTTAAAAATGTCCTTTGTCCTATCCTAATATTTTTATGACTATTATATTATTTGGTAAAATAATATTCATTTTAAAAAATAATTTATGCCAATTTTGAATCTATTTTGTATTTGGTTTTTGAAAAAGTTATAAGAACTAGATTATTTAGAAAAAATATATTGAATAAACCCTATCATTTCTTATTTTTCTATAAAATTCTTTCAGGGAATCAAAACATTAAAATTATATTTATTTTAAATTTTATAATATCATTTGTTTGATTCATTCATTAATATGGAAAATAGTTCATAATTATTGTGTCATTTTTTAATTTATTTATTTTTTTTCTAAAATTTATAAATAAAATACCATTATATGGGAAATACATTTTCCTTTATAATGAAAAACTATAGTCAAAATAAAATATATATATAAACCCATATGAATTTTATTACTAAAAGATATATTTTAATGTTATGTATTGCATTACTTCATTTTAATTTTTATAAATTTCCATTATCACATACAACATTCTCAATGGGGTCCAAAAATAGACCCAAGGATTCCCATGGTCAGACATCAATAATCCAATAGGTTTAGAAAATGTGGTAGGCTAATTTAATATTATTATAATATTACATTTACCATTATTTACCTGGTTTACCCTTAAGTCATTGTAAATAAAATATTTACTAAAGTTACTATTAATAATATCTAAAAATAAAACATACCAATTTACAAAATTTAAACCTTCTCATTCCAAATATGGAATTAATTTCTCCTATTTCAAAATACATATGTTTTAGAAATTAAATTAAAATTATTTTTTTTCAAAACCAAAATGTGTGTTTTGAAGAAGTGAAAACTATCAAAATATTGACATGTGTTAAAGTATAATTTGAGTGTAAAATTACATACAACGACCTAAATTATATTATATGATGAAAATTAAATCTAATTATACATTAAAACCACTCACATGTATAATTTATAACTATTAATTGTTTCAATTATAATAGTGTTTTTAATTAAAATTGTAGTATTTTTCAATATTCATCAAAAGAAGAAAGTAATCATAAGAATTCAAAAAATTTATCCAAATATAATATTGGTATTATAAATAAAAAATGAATTCAAATTTGAAAAATAAAATTTATAAAACTTCTAAAATTAAGGTATTACTATTCAAAACATCTATTAAAATAGCTAGTTTGATAGGTCACGATGGGCTTGAACTCGGTGTTTAGTAGATCACACACTATTGTAATATTCAAAAGGGAATATAATGTGGAATCTTGGGGTGTTACATTCTACCATACTTCAAATAATTTCATCCTATAAATTATTATAATAATACTGTAGAAAATGATTCAGGTTGTTATTCATCATATATTCCTTAGGTTCCCACGATGCCTCTTCCCTTTGTTGGTTTCTGGAGAAACTATTACTAGATGAGTCGTTTGGTTTCTCCACACTTGTTCTCATGTATCATGAATCCTTATACGCTCGTCACAATAAGATAGATCAGGTTCATTTTCTATTTCTTCATATTTGAGTACATTTGTTGGGTCAGACATGTATTTTCGCAATAGTTATATGTCGAACACATCCTGAACATTGGAGAGACCTATTGGCATTGGAAAAAATATTCTATTAATACAATTCGGTCTAGAATTGGGAATGTTCCGATGTACCTGCGATTAAATTTACCCTTCTTACCAAATTGTACAACAAAATTCCATGGAGATACCATCAGGAAAACATGATCTCCTATCTATTTTATTCCTTCAGTTATCAGAATAGATCATTTTTAAACATTGAGTTATATTGATGTGTGTTTTAATATTCAAAAAATTTTCCATTGTTTCCACAACATGTTTTGGTCCTGTATGTTTTCTTTCAACAACATCATCCCATCATGTTGGGGTACGACATCTCTTTCCATATAACAGTTCATATGACACCATATTAATATTTTAATGGAAGATATTATTATACGAAAGTTCTACAAGAGGTAAATATTGATCCCACATACCATGAATTGTTTGTGAGAGAGATATCAAAATGACTTCTATAGTATGAATAGTGCTTTCAAATTCCCCATTAGTCTGAGGGTGGTATATAGTTCTTAAATAAAGTTCATTATCTAGGTCTTTTTGAAGACTTCTCCAAAATCATCATTAAATTTTCAGATTACGATCAGAAAAAATTGAGAGGTGTATACCATGAAGTCATATAATTTAATTAATATATAGCCTTCCGAAATGTTCTAGTGGTAATACATCTATAAAATAAAGAAATCTTTTGACTTGGTATGATGATCAACAATGACCAATATTCCATTATACCTTCTAGACTTATTTTTAATCCCAATGAAAAAGTCTATAGTAATATAATCCAATAATTAATCAGGTATGGGAAGAGGTTGAATTACACCTTAAGGATGTTGTCTTCATGCCTTCACTTGTTGAAAAACAATACATCTTCACACATAATCAAAAATCTCCCTCTCCATATGGTCCCACGAAATTTTTTTCCGTCAAATCAATATATATCTTAGTTCTACAAGAGTCTATTGAAAAATTGGAGCTATGAGAATCGTCCAATAATTACCTTTTTAGATCTTTTATAATAAGAAAACAAAGCCTCCTCCCAAATTACACAATCCCATCTTCATATACAAATTCCAAGAATCTCCCATCATTCAAAACATTAATTTTCGTTTGAAACTCCTCATCATATGCCTGATAAATTTTTATCCTTTCTAGTAACGATGACCTGGAAACCATTTAAATTTTTTTTGATGTTTCATTATCCCTGATTATTTCCATATCCATCATTAATAGATCCCTAAACAAGGTATTCTTTTCAACTCCCATCTTGTTCAAAACCCCATAATTAATTCTTCTCAAAGCATCTACCACCTTATTTTCCTTCCTTGGGTGGTACTGTATAGTGCTATTATAATCCTTGAGTAGTTTAAGCCATCATCTTTGCCTCATTAAGAGTTATTTCTATGAGAAAATATACTTCAATCTCTTATCATTGGTATATATCTCACATTTTCTACATAGAGATATTGTATACATATCTTGAAAGGAAATATTATATATGCTAACTCACGATCAAAAGTAGGATAGTTTTTTATTAATTTTTATCTGTCGTGATGCATAATTAATAACTCTATGATTCATTTTCTCTAATGAATAAATGGTGCTTTGGTCTTTGACCAAATAATTACATTTAAAAAAATAACTATACCATTCGTCATATGGACACAACCAAGTTTTTTTATGAATCACCACTATAAATAATACACCCATCATTCCCTGATAGCAGAGTCATGATAAGAGAATTTAATAATTTTATCTTCACTTCTTCAAATAATTATTCAAACTATTTTTTTCATAAACAGTTAACCTCATTACGTGTGAGCATGGTTAATGGGTTATAAATTGCTGAAAATTCTAGATAAAATACCAATAATAACCAACTAACCCAATAAAATTGTGTACCTCAGTTATACTCATCAGTGTTGGCCATTCCAGTGTTTCTCTAGTCATAGAAGGATCGATTGGGATTCCCTCCTTAAATAAAATATGTCTATGAAAATAATTCTTCTGAATACATAATTCACCTTTACTAAATATCCCACATAATTTCTTTTTTTAATAGTCATTAGATTATCGCGCATGTTATTTTCATGATATTTTTTTTGGAGTTTACCAAGATATAATCAATAAATAATACTAAAAAGTTTTCAAAATATTCATTGAAAAATATATTCCTTTGATATATAAAAATATTGAGTGCATTAGTCAGTCCAATGGGAATTATTGTAAACTCATAATGGCCATACATGGTATGAAACTCTATCTTCAGAATGTATTATCTCTTCATGAACAACTGATGATATCCAGATTGAAGGTCAATCATTGAAAAATATTATTCTCCACAATGTTCATCCAATAATTCATCAATGAGAAGTAGGGGATTATTGTTTATTATTCTTATAGCATTGACATCCCTGTAGTCAATGCACAACCGCATAGATCCACCATTCATCTTAACAAAAATAACAAGGGATCCCTATGAAAACAAACAAGTGAAAATAATTCCATTATTACTCAGTTCCTATATTTGCTTCTTTAGTCCCACTAATTCCACAGTGGCCATTCTATATGGGGTCTTCATATGGGCCTTGAACTAGGAATTATTTCAATTCAATTTCTTGTTCTGGGGTATGTCTAGGTAAATTCTTTGGAATAACATAAAAATTTTCTTTCACAATAGGTACATCCTATATTTGAACATTCCTTTAATCAACCATAGTTATTTCACTCTCTTCCTAACCAATACATAATTTTAGTAGAGCTATAGGTGGAGGATCTAAATGAGAATCATATAATGATATTCCTTCTATTAAGATAAGGTATTCTGTATCATCTTCAAAAATTGTAACCTCCATCTTCTTAAAATAAATTTTCACATTGTGGTCCAAAATCCAATCCATACCAATGATTATATAAAATAAAATCATGAATACGATGATGATATTTGGAGATAATTTATGTTTATAAGCCATAATGGTAACTGATTCACAAATCATTGTTCAAATGATACCCCCATTAAGAGTTTGGACTGGCCACTCACTTGATATATCAAATTTAAAAAATCATATTTTATTTGAAAACTAGGAATATATTAAAGAATGAGATGATCCGGAATCAAATAATGCTTGGATAAATATTAGTAAATGATTAATGTACCTTCCACCAAGTTATTTGGATCTCAAACCTACGTAGTTGTGATCACATAAGCATGAACATTCTCCCTTGTCCTTTTCTAAGGTATGATTCCTTATCACTGAGGACATTCATTTTCATAATTCCCTATTTCATTATAACATTAGCTTTCTACATTGAAAACCTCTTTATTCCCCTTGTAATCATGAGCATGGTGACCTTTTTCTCCACACTTATAATAGACTCTCATTCCATTCAGGCAAGAATAGGGGTGTTTCTCCCCACATTTACTATAGGATATAAATTAATCATTTCCATTCTTCCACGTCAATTAATTTCTAGAGTGTTCAGTGGATCTCTTCTTCTCATTATTTTCATTAAATTCGTAAGACTTAGATAATTCATTTTCTATTTTAATAGAACATGAGAATATATCATTGTATAATGAGAAAAATTGTGAGACTAATGATAGATAGATGAATTTTTTTAACCCATCAAAGAATTGATTAATGTTATTCCATGGGTTGCATATATAATCTGCAACATGATTTTTTTAAACTTATAATGTCAGCCTCATACATTGTGTCATTCTCATCCTACTTTTTCCTCTGACTCAAAAATTTCCTTTCAATATCTATTTTATGGTCACATGGAATGTATTTTCCTATTAAAACAATATTAGACTCAATCCATTCCATATTTTATACTTTGTTATCTTCCTTTGTGTTTTGAATTAATGACCACCATTGATCAACATATCTTATGAGGTGATAAACTGCCAGTATATCTTTTTCGAATTCACTACACCCCAAAGAATGAGGTATTTTCCACTAAGGAAATTATCCATTGTTCTACTACAAATGGATTTTTAGTCTCACTGAATATTAATGGTTGTTTCCAAATGAAGTGTTCTAACATTGATCATATGCATTGTGGATCTGGGTGATCCATGAGGGAAAATTCATTATTTGTTGCCTGAGTGAGTTATCCCAGTATTGTTATTAGTTGTTCAGCACTAGCAGCATCACTATCTCCACTATATTTATCTTGGGTAAGATGTAAATACCCTCCTTGATTACATGTGTTGATACAGTTTACATTCACTCTAATATAGCCCACTTATAAACAATGGCATACACTAGATTAGTTTATGAATCGGAATACATAATCACAAACTAATAATATAACTAACATAAAGTTGAACATTTTATGCATATATTCCATAATCATAAAAAATTCCTTTGAGGATGTATTTACTAATAAATCCTTTATAATGGTTTGTAATGAAAATGTGAATTATCTTAAGCATATAACCTGGGAGTGATGTAACCAAGAATGCACCAAGGGATATTGTTGTTCACTAGTTCCCATTTAGGTCATGTTCAAAGCGTTGTTTAAAGGGTTTTACATCAAGATACATCAATGCGTGAGCCACATTTACCTTCTCATATCCAGACAAGGATTTTTTTCTGGAAAATTCGCAAATTCTCTACATTACCAATATTCTAGAAAGTAATTATATACTAATCATCAAATTCTATATTAGGTTAATGTTTTCTAATTTGAGATTTTCTAAATCTAGTTTAAAAGGTTTGTATTGGTCTTCCCTTGATACCAAATGTAATGCCCAGACCCAAGATACCCATATATGGTGCATTTTTACACAACATCATCATGATCTCAAGGGATCAAATCCTAATGAAATGATTAGTTTAGTTGCCTTGGAAGTACTAAATACAAACAAATGATTTACGTTTCATTATGAAATTAAAAACATCAACATTAAGTTTCTTTTGAACTCACTGATATCCCTCATATTATCACTGCAAGTTATTCATAATATACTTCTTCACATCCTGGTAAATCTAAAATATTTAAAGTGGTGAGCTTACATGCTCAGTAAGGATAAAAATATTGTGGATACTATTATAAATAAGAATAATCCTTGATCGAAATGTATAAAACTAAAACAAAAGCCTTTTAAACATTAACATATTAATAATATGAGAAATTTGAATCTTATAATTACATTTACTTATTCATAAGGATATTCTACTAGTCGAATAATCACATGTTATATCAATAGAGAATTATATAATGATGGGATGCATATTCTCAGACATCCTAACCACATAGTCATGTCCTCATTTCAGGACTAAAAATATGATTTTGTCAAATCCTTTTTCCAAGAAAGTAGTTTTCCACATTAGACATACAGATGCATTTAGAATAAATTGTGGGACCTTCCCGTCACAGAGTATGTCCAATCAATTCCATAGGTTAGAGGGATGAAACCGTATATAAAAATTGATATTAAAACTAATATACAAAATTTCAATACATTAAACATAAACTATGAATGGTATAAAAATATAACATTCATAGTAAAACAGATCAAGTAAACTTAAATAAAGTATTTAATATTGTATAATAATAAATCAACTTCAAACAAACATAAAATCCAATGATGGATGTTTACATAGATGAAATTAATCAAAAAACTATTTCAGTGAAATGCCTCATTCTATTTTGAAATCATTTAAGTTTAATGAAAAAATTTATTTTGAAAATATTTATATAGTAATTTAAGGTAAACTTTGAAAGTGTTATAATGGCATAAATTATCCACACCCACCATATATGTTAAAAAAATTCATTCATTAATTTGTCAAAAAGATGATAAAGTAACTTATTTTGAAAACGATCGAAATATTACATTCAAATAAATTTACAAAAATTAAAAAAATTTATAAATTATTTTTACTGATATAATATAAAATAGTTAAACTAATTTGAAATAAATTTTTATGAAACTTGGCTGAGGGTTGTAAATATGTCTGAGTAGATACTTCTGTAAAAACAGCCATAGCTAATAATGAAATTGTAAAATTAAATGTTACCTTATAATTTTCCATATTCAGGGTTACATTAACCTCTAATATAATGGTTAAATGGTTTTTATTAAATTCATCAAGAACCAAATACATAAATATGATATCAGATATGATCTTCTTATATTTCACTGTTAACGGTAGTATCATTATTTTGGGTGTAACCGATTTGTTTAGCTTTATATGATCTGATACGTAAGTCATATTTTTTATGAATATGAGATATTTGATTCATATAAATACTTATATTATGATCATAAACATCATTTTTAATCATAAAATGAAAATAATTCTTGAATAGTTACTAGTGGAACACAATCTCATCGCGTCGTGGAGAAGGTAAGACGTACGTATGAACGAGGGAAAATATCATCCTATTAATGGTGAAATCAGAGGTAATTAGATGATATATTCTATAAAAAGAATAATTAAAAATTTATATTTATTTTTAACATTAGTTATACTCATTATTATTCCCATACAAATAATGAAGCCTTGAATAAAAAACTACACCACAACGTGGAGATGGTAAGTCGTAAATACACACATATGGTTGAATTATCATTCATAGGATAGAGAGAATAATAAATATTATTGTACCATATTAATAATAAAATACCAGTATGTAGAAGTTAATGTATTTATTATTTTATTATTGAAGCAATAGTGAATGTGGAAGTGGAATAAGAAAATAAATTTGGAGGATATAATGAAGTAATTACAACTTCTAAAGGTTATTCATTTTGATGTAAACAAAAGGTCTCCTTAAGTTTTCTTTCTAAATAAATTATGGCCTCTGGGTCGATTTTATTGTAGTTAGGGGGATATTTATGGAGTGGACTTCCAAGCCAAATGGATTTAGAGGTGTGAAATTCAGAGAAGGTGAAGTTCCATTTTCTATGAGAGGTGAGGGTCACTTTAGGAAAACCTTCAAATTATATCCTCTTGGACCTTCTCTATTCTCTTGGTATTTAATTTTACTGGAAGTCAAATCCGTTAGTCTTCCCCATATATGTTTGTAGAGATCTATAATGGGATGTATTTATTCACACACATATATTCTGGATATTGATTCCTATGAATTACTATAAGTGCAACGTGTATAAGCTAAGATGTCGTGAGGAATCTTAGTCAGTGTATGGGCTATAATTCCTTGAGGTTTAATAATTGACATGTGATATATTTTATATAAGATATGGTGGCTCCTGAAAACTACCTATTATCTTTTGTTACATGGACATGGTTGTTTTTTGCACGAGGTTCATGATGTGGTGTTACGACCAAGTGTATGTGGGAAAGCCTTTTGGGAGAGAGATTCTTAGGACGAGTCACCT
Source organism: Viscum album (assembly GCA_963277665.1). NCBI lineage: Eukaryota > Viridiplantae > Streptophyta > Magnoliopsida > Santalales > Viscaceae > Viscum > Viscum album. The sequence continues at coordinate 1,778,419,353 of OY728121.1, read as the reverse complement.
TAGGGAAAATAGGAAAACCAATGGGGAAGTGGTATGGGGGTACCCTTGATATTTATTAGTATATTATATTCCCTTTTATGCAATACTAGTTGAGAGTAGTCATAGAGAGTTTGAGAACATAGTATACCCGTTTAGGTGATGAGTTAGTTTCACATGTCGTTCATTGTGCTTAGTAATTGTTATGCAGTTTATCACGAGATTCTCTAGGGATGATACTATTGATTATAATATTATAATCATCATATTTGTATTTCAACTATTTTTCTAGGTAACTTGGAGTTGGTTGGAGATAATTCTTGTTACTACATTCGTAGGGTTGCTGGAGGGGTTCGGTCTTTGGGGTTGCTGTTGTTTTACATTCCTTTAGTACTTGTAGTTTTTCTTTTCAGTAGTAGTAGTTTATCATAAAATTAAATATGTGTATTTAGAACATCTATTATAATGAAATATGAGTTTTATTAGGATGGTTTATGTATTTTTTTTCTCTCTTTCGCATGTATTCTCTGAACGGGAAATGCCTCCAATTTTTGTGATTACTAAACCATCGATTCTAGTCATCAACCAGGGTCCTACTAGAGGTGGGGATCAGGTGTTGTCTCGTTTCTCATAATGGTGGACCCTAAGGTGTACACCTTGTGGGGAGGGGGATGTCACAATACAGGCTCTGACAGAGTACTAGGTTTTTTTGGTATCCAGTCAAATGAGGGGAGCTACATGTCAGTGGTGGATGATGTACTTGGGGGAAAGAATGGTGGGTGATGATCTGTGTATCGATTTAGAGAAGGATTTTTATAATTAATTCATTTCCTTGATCAAAAAGGTTGAGTTACGACATGAGATAATAAACCTCCATCATTGGATTATGTCGATATGGGAATCGGGGTTCATGTTAAAGGATCACCACCACATTCCCCCAGATCTTTTTCTAGATAAGGGGACTTGGGAGAGATTCTTATAAGAGGCACTCTATCCTTCTCTCTAGTATGTAGTTACTCCCTTCACCATGCTGAAATAGCTATAGGATTAAAATAAGAATAAATTGGTTGATAGGAATCACTCATGATTATGTTTAAACAAAGAGGGGAGTCAGACAATCTCTTATAATGGAAAACCTATCAACAGAGAGTCATAAGCACTCTGATCATCACAGTGTTGGCATGGGGGGAGTAAACCTATGTAGCTTAAACTTTGACCTACTATTCCCTGATATCATCCCATGTGCTGGGTACTGAGGTTCTATACATTTATATTCCATAATCACATTTAGAGTGAGTTCCAGCATCATGCTTAGTAACGTAGTGGTGGGTAGGATCAATAACTGATCTTTCTCTAGTTGAAAACTATAATATTTCCATAGTAGAGATAGAAGGATCCTTCTATTCCAATGGGAGATGAAGCAAGGGAGGATTGAAATCATGAAATTCCTTATTGACCACAATTATAGCATGGTCATAGAGGAATCCAATAACCTAGGGGTAGAGGATAAGGTCAGGGATGGTTGAACTATGTAGGGGTAATAGTTCCAACAGGGTTGGATATCATTTGAGGTAAGATATGGTTGTTCTATACTGTTCTATGAGCCTTGTATGAATCAAGAACATCAAACTCCTTTGATTATCCTGGTATATCACCATGCAATGGGAATTGACATAGGGAGAATTTAAGTTCCCTTTGTGTCGAGTACACAAGTCAATGTTCAGACTAGATTTCATTATATTTGTTGGTGATGTAAACTGGTGATGGGGCCAAATCAATGCAGTTGGTATATCATTCTTCCATATATATATCCATTTGATTTTATCCTTAGCATTGATTTTTTGTGCTGTATATATGCTTTTATATAATGTTTCCCGAGAAGATTCATGTTTTCATATGTTGGTGGAATCAATTGGAATTCATTGGAGAGAAGAGTTTAATGATGGGATGTGTGCTTGTGTATTATTTTCATTATTTTCTGGAAAAGATTTTTTTTAAATGATAGATTCTAATATGGTTTGTGTTCCCATTGATGTTGGGGAATTCTTGGATGTTTTGTTCTGAATAGGATTTTACTCTACCCCCTAAATGTGATTTTAGCTTGGGATAGACTTGAAAATCAATGCATCTATGATCTTAGTTAATCCATATCATATAGAACCTTTTGAGATGTGCGTGATAAGAATTTATATTGAAGATATGGTGAAGAAGGGATTTATCGATCCCAATGTGTCATTACGGGGTGCTCCATTCTTTTTTGTGATGATGGAAGATGAAGGTATGAGTCTGTTCATAGACAACATGAGATTGAATTAGGTAAAAGTCATTAAATGTTACCATCTCTTGAGAATAAATGATCCACACAACTAGTACAGGGAATAAGGATGGTTTTATATGATCTATATTTTCTCAGGCTATCACCATGTGAGGGTAAATGAATATAAAATTCCAAAGAGAACTTTCAACTGTAGATATGGTCACATTGAGTTTCTGGTTATCTCATTCAGTGCTACGAACACACCAGCCTTGTTCATGGAGAATATGAACACTACCTTTCATGATTTCCCTGACCAGTTCACTGTTGTATTCATCAATGACATTAAAATATACACAATGTCATTGGAGGAACATACCAAACAACACAAGACTGTCATTGAGGTCCTTTTACACCACTAACTCTACGGAACTTTGTCCATGTGAATTTTCTAGAAAAGGGAGGTCCATTTCCATGGACATTAGTTGTATTAGTTGGGTTTAGTAGTGGATCCATCAATGGTAGTTGAATTTTTTCATGAGAAGTACCGTGAATGTTGTAGAGTTTTGTAGTTTCTATATCTTGTAGGCAATTTATGGAGTTTTGTATAATATTTCACTCGAGTAGTATCTTTGTTGACAACTATAACCATAAAAGAATAGAATATAATGCGGAGTGATTATTTTTAGGGAGGATTTGACTATATAAATGGTATGTTTGTTAGTACTCATGTGCTTAGGTTTTTAGAAGAAGGGGTGATGTTTTATGTGTTTTTTAATGCTTCCCTTCCAGGCTTAGGGTGTGTGCTGATACAGAAATGGGAAGTTATTTCTGATGGGTCATGGAATTTATGTTCCCATTAATTTTTCTATTCAAAACATGATATGGCTATACTAGTGATTTTTATTGTGATAAAGTGGTGGTGGCATTACCTAATTGGGGTGTGTTTTGTTATCATCATGGGTTACAAGAGCATGAGATTTATTTTTTCACAGTCAGATATGAACATGTGACAGTAGAGGTGGATAGAGTATCATTAAGACAATGATTTTGAGACATCTTACATCATAGGAATGTGGAATATTGACGGATATTCTATGATAAGGATGTCACAGAAAGTGGTAGTTTGAGAATCTACATATTTTTGGATGGAAATAGAGGTGTTGGACACTTTACACATATATGTAGTAATTGATGGAGGAAGAGTTTTTATGTTTAAAAAGATATTTCATTCATCCATGATGTATTAAGTGGGTTATACAATGTGGGGAGACTCAGAGGTGGGGGTGATGTTTCATTGCATTGATTAGGGTGAGTCTTCAAGGGATGTTCATTGGGTGGTAAGAATCAGATATATTTTTTTGGAAGATGTTTTCCCCAGTGGAAATGTGTGACATAGTTCTCCATGTGTTTTACATATCAAACATATAGATAAAACAAGGATTTTCCAGGATTTATCACACCTTGAGAGAGATCTTTTGGATTCCCGATATGATATTGGGTGTGGTAGTGTTTTTGGATAAGTGTGTGGAGTTCCAAAAAGGGAAGGATGGGAATAATGTTCCTAGTGGATTGTTACAGCCCTTATATTTCCCCAAGTGTAAGTGGAAGGAAATCTCAAGGCATTTCTTCACCAGACTACCTAGGTCTCATGGAAGATGTGATAATATATGGGTAGTTGTGTATATTTTGAATAAATCAGCTCTCATCATTTCAATTAAGCAGTCAAAAGTAGTGGATGCCTTACCGCATATGTGTGTGGATGAGGTAGTCCATCTACATAGGGTATAATATCAATTGTATAGGATTGGGATAAATGTCTTACCTCAAATTTTTGGTGGATATTACTGCATCCTCTTATTACTCAATTATCAATCACCACTACTTTCCACCTCAAATATATGGGCCAATAGAGATGACCACCAAAAATATGGAAAAGATATTTTGATCAAGTAACATAGACTTTCATTGATCTTGGGTGTGAAATTTTACCTTGGTATATTTTTCTTACAATAGTAGGTATCACCCATACATTTTTATGGATCCATTTGAGTCCTTGAATGGATGGTTGTTTCGTTGAAAATTATGATGGGAAAATTTTTGGGCAGGCAGCTGCCCATGGTCTACACGTGGTGGAAAGTACGACAGAAAAGGTGAAGAATTTCTTTTAGTTGATGAAGGAATCATAGGACAGTAACAACTGATATGAATATCATATGAGGAGGCCCCTGTCGTTCTATGTTGGGTACTATGTGTTTTTGAAGTTTTCCCTCGACCTTGACAGTGGAGGATTGCTAGAGGGGGGGGGGATATTCTCCTCAGTTCACTGAATCATTCAAGGTATTTGGGAATGTTGGTGAGTATGAATAACAATTGGAATTTCCATTATGGTTAGAGAGGATCCACGACATCATTCATGTCTCCTACCTTCATCAGTATCTTCACGATGAATCCGATGTCATTGAATGTGGAGAGTTGGATATCAAGGACGATTCAATATCCCCTGAGAAACAAGTTGAGATATAGGATCATTGGGATAATTTTCTACTTGGGAATAAAATTCCATTGTTTTACATGTTGTGTAGGTATGGCGGCCTATATGAGACTACATCGGTGTGAGAGACAGAATGTTTTTCCCAGTACCCAGTGTTGTTTTGATTTTTTCATGTGTGTTTTCATTTGAGATGTTGCGAATGAACATTATTTTCTATAACATGTGTTGGTTCCTTGTTCTAAATTGTTGGTTGATTTCCTATCTTGTATAATTTGAATGATCTGATTCATATCCAAGTCACATTAATTGAGATGTGATTAATCATAGGTAGTTGATTATGTGCTGCGGAGAGTGGATATTATCATGACATGGAGGAATAAATTCCCAAATTCATGTGTCTAGATATTTGGTTCTTGTGTGGGGTATACAATGGATTTTTGGTGAGAGTATCTGGGAAGATGTGTTCTGGGATTTATTTCTTTTAATCAATCATTTAAAAAATAAATGTTGGTTTATCATTGGGTGGGATTATTAGTCTTGGTTGTTCAGACCCCTCTTTACTATAGGATTGTTTTTGAGTTTTTTAGGTTGAGATGAATATGATAGGTATCTGAGGAAAAATCCTGGACATCCACAATCCATTACATTTTCAAAATCCAATTTTTGGAGTTTTTTGGGAGGCAACGCTAGTTCATTTAATGAGTTATCTAAAATTATAATTTTACTACGGGTTGCAAACATCAGCGGCTCAGTTCCGGTAACTCAGTTTCGGTGGATCATAGTTGATAGGTTAATTTCGTTTGATCATAGTTGGTGAGTTAGGGAATCTGTATATGAGGAATCAGTAGGGTGAGGCATCAGATGATCAAGGCATCAGGAGGTCAAGGTTTTAGTAGGTTGAGGAGTCAATAGTTTAAGCACTAGTGTGGTAGGAATTGGATAGTCATGTCAGTGACTCGCTATCAGTGATTCGTGTCGGTGGATCAGTGATGGTGGCTCATCTATCAGTGTATCGTGAACCATAGACACATTTGAAACATTATAACTACATAATCTTAATCCTGATATGACTTAAATAGCCCATGCAACCATTTCCATATATATATATTGGATATAGATCATCCTAGTCCGAGATAATATCTTCCATATAACCTTCTATTTTTTCATGGTGTATCCATAACCTATCTTCCCCATGGAGTCATAATCCTTTTTATAGTAGTATGTTTAGTTTTACCAAGATTATTTCCTACTACTTCCCATCCCCCTATTTTTGGTGAGAGGGTGGATTTCCTATTTTTTATTGTTCCGGGTAGAGATTCCTTCATGTCTCCTTATTTTTTAAATTCATTCAGGGTGGGTGTACTCTTGTCTCTATGTGAATACCGTTGGTCCCAAATTTAACAAATATAAAAATAATAAATAAATGACGATTTGGGAAGGTGATGATGATGATCTCTTTTTTTATATATTATCATTGATTCATGTTGTGTTTTGTAAGGGATTTATTCCTTCTAGAAAATAATAGTCATTTTTGGCCTCTTATGTTCACATGTAAGAGTTGTGAATATTTTTTGTTGTTCCATTTTTGAATGGATAATATTTTTTAATTTATAAACCACATATATCATATTGAATATATGGATGACAAATGATAAAACAAATTCTATGATTGACCTAAATTATTAATGATTAATTATGAAATGATGGTTCCTAAATTAAAATATGACATGATGAGTAGTGTGGATGTTTGATGTATATTGTTCTATCGGCCTTATGATTCATGCATGTCATGTGGGGTTACACTGGGAGTGTTTCTGTGAGTACAAGGAGGTATAGGGGGTGTAAATGAATATTAGGTTGAAATATTTGTTTATTGTGTAAGGGATTAACTAGTAATGTGGTGGGACTACATCTGGGTAGTTGATGGGAAGATGGGCTATAGGTTTTTTTTATGTTATATTGTGTTCCTAGTGTAGTATTTTCATATAGGAGAAAATCTATGTGTGGTTGTGATGAGGAGTGTTGGAGGATTACTAATGAAATGTAAGTAAAGGCCAACAATACATTGAAAATTGATAAAGGGTGTGTTCTTGAAAGGGTATTTTGATGCGGGACTACACGTTGGTTGAGTTTTGAGGATATATTGGATGCAATGCTTTTATTTAAATGGGAATACCAATGGTATTTTTGGAATGAAAATTTTGAAGAAGGATTTTTTTACCTAGAATCATCACTTCACCATGAGTTTCCATAGGCTTTTCGGTAGTTTGTGTCAGTTATGATGTTACTTTTGGTTTGTTGCATTTTTATAGTCACCCGGGTAGGGATTAATTATCCAGTACATGTGAATTAATGTCAAAATAATTTTCGTTGAAGATGATTTATTATATATAATTCACATGTGACCATTATTAATTCTAATTTGGGCATTTAGTGGTTATTCCAATGATATATTTGGATGGACTGGTTCTTTTTTTATGACCCATAGGTTGGGCTGAGTATTTTGTAGAAATAAATATACATGTTTTTCCTTGTGATTTCAATGCTCACCCAACCCTTTTTTTAGCACATTGTGCCTAAGACCTCCATTATTATGGGAGGGGGTGTTTTACAAAAATAGCAATGGGAGGATGTATGGATGGTTATTGGATCTTCTCTTGTTCCTCTTATTGACATTGGAAAACCAACAATCATTTACCAGGATGTGTTGTGGTTGTGACTTCCAGGTGTCTACGTGCAAGGTCTTCTTCCCATGTGTCTTTGGGATGAGATATATTGTATATTCCTAGGTTTATTTACTTAGATTTTGTGGTTTCCTATCCTATATGTATGTGGGAGGTTTGTGATGTTTTTGTGGACAAGGATATTGTGGTTAGGCTGTGACAGTGGGAATTATGGGAGATCATTGTAGCCTCAGAACATTCAAAATTATGGATGAGTTGTTAACCTGTGGGATGTTCTGTGGCATACCCAAATACTGGTTTAATTACTACATTTCAAAACATGACATTATTTTTTTAGTCATCATACTCTATTTAGATGGGGTGGATAGTATACCTTGTTAGGGGTTATTTATTTTTGGATGTTTTTCTCACAGACGAATGAGTATGCTTCTCACACATGCTCATGAGTGACATTGAATTTTCCTTATATGAATACTGGTAAACTCATCTTATGTATATAAAAATGTTTTAATGTTTCCAGGGAGATTACATGGATAGTTCTAGATCTTACTATCTTGGGTGTTGGGGTAGTTTCTATGTCACTACATAGCTTTGTTCGTTTGGTATTTACGTTGGAATTTTTCATTGTATTTCATACAGTTTTACATTAACCATGCATGATGTATGGTGATGGAATATATTATATATGTGTGTGTATTTGAGTTATTTTTTGGATGATACATCTTCTCTCCTAGTCATGGTTACATTAATTGAGTAATTCCTCCCATGCTATGATATTTCAATACACCTGTTGTTAGTCTCACCTTGTGGCCTACTACAGGTGGGTCATAAGGGTCCTTATCTCTAATTATCCATTTCTAGCATAGGAGGGGAATCTTTAATGGGAGGGGTCATCCAGATACACATACTTTTTATATGTTATATCCATAGTATAATTATTTTTATAATATTTTTATCGTAATGAAAATTAAATTAATTCCACATGGAGTTAGAAACAATGTCAACGAATATTTAATATTTATTGCAATTATATTATTAATTATCTGTATTTCTTATGTTCATTCATTTAATGATGAAATAATGTGTCCATTTCTATATAACAATCATGAATTTTAAAATCCGTTGTATATTCAATATATATTCATGAAATGATACCATTTTCTCACTCACTTGAACTTATGATAATATGAAAAAGTTTTAAAAAACATATTTTTCTTTTCAGTTGGATATCATTATTCTTCCAAAAACATATTTTTTTAAAAAAATCAAAGGTTATATGATTTCAATATTATTTTCATGAAACAATATTTAAAAAAATTTATATCTTACTTTTTAACATTTTAATGTTGTTTTTGGACTAAATTATATTAAAAAAATTCATAGAATCCTGTATACATGTTCAACGTTATATATATATGGATAAAAAAACATTATTAATAATAAATTATATTTTTAGCTGTCATATTAAATGAATTTGTTTTCATATTTATTTATTCCATTATATGTTTTAAAAAATAAATTATATCTCAATAGGTGTCGATGGAAAATTGTATTCAATTTTTTTAATCTTATAATATAATATTTCAATGAAAGTGGTCTTCAAAATGTATTCAAGTATATTTCATAATATATAATTTTATATTTAAAAAAATAGTTTCATATGTTTTCATGTTTGTGAAATCAAATTTCAATGATGAAATGATATTTTCTTTATGAAATTTTTTTCAAATATATTTCAAAAAAATTAAATACTGAATGGAACATGTTGGTGTTATTAATCCCTCTATGTTGAATTAATCCAATGAATACCTTTATATTCATTATCATAATGGTTTATTATTGTATTGAGTGATGGTTTTCAATTACATTTATCATTCCTGATATATATATTTAGGAATCTCTTTTATCATTCCTGGGTTATTTTTTTAAGAATCCTACTTTTATTAAAGAGATATTCACCAATGAAATGATTATGAATACTAAAAATTTTATATAGTTTATGATATGATTAAAATTTTATGATAAAAATTTCATTTCATGGGTTATAAAAAGATGTTTATGAAACCCAAATCATTTAATGGGTCCTAATGTGATTATATTATATGATATTGTATCACATGTACGTGTGATTATATTATGTGAAAGGTGGGTCCTATATCTATATAAAAATAATTGGTAATATATTTATCTATCATTATATAATTATGGGAAAGAATTAGGTGGTATTTGTCCACAATGGGATGAAGGGGAATCCCGATCCACTAAGAGACAAATGGAAACAACTTCAAATATAAGAAGAAGGGGTAAACATATATTCCACGGGATGATTGGGACACATCAGCCACTAATTGATGAATTGGAATCCTGATCCACAATTGGAAAAAGGGGAAACTAAATCCACAATTATAATAAAGTGGATCCCGATCGACTATTTCAGGATGGAGAAACTAGATGCACTATGGGGAGAATAGGAAACTCATTCACATATATTGAAAAAGAATATGATTGGGTATGGTGGTGTGTCACTCCTTCAAAGTTTTGTCCCCATGTGGGTAGAAAAATAGGTATTTGGTCATGGTCCATGATTATATGTAATTATAATAATTTTTTCATGGGTCTAAAACAATTCGAAGTCAAAATCCTAGGTTAGGTTTTCATGTATTATTGTATTTTTTTCCTTATGATTGATGTATTAAGAAATAAAAATCACATTTCCATGACTCATGATTATGATCAATTATATGGAGGGTATAAAGATAATATTTTTTTCAAATTGTCTCACAACTGTATATCCATATCATTCATACATATCCTATTTATTTAAAATTATTTATCATGTTAGTGAACCCTTTTATATGTTTCCATTTCTCATGTCATGTAGAATGTTTTTAATTAGATGTAAAAATTGTAAATATATATGTAGGAATAATTGATGATGATATATCATGTTAAAATATTGTATTCATTGTGTCAAAATCCCCTCTCTACAAAGCATACCTCTCTTTGGATGGCAATGAGAGGAGAGTGATAGTGACCGCTAAGTGCTTCCACAAGTAGGGCCCATAATGGCAACTAGCACAGAGGATGTAGTAAACATTCAATTTAGAGTAATTAACCTCTATGAGAACACATGAGAAAGGGAGAGAAAATATAGACAACAACAAACTCATTCTTATACTATAATATAAAAGAAATGACATGTAAACATATGTAATGTCATGAATGAACTACTAAAATTGAAAGGGAAACATCATATACCAAGAGAATGTAAAATGGAAGAGACAAAAATTCATGAAAATCACTTGTAACTCCATGATAGAATTAACTAGAAAATTCCACAACCTAATCCATGTGACCTAAAAATAGATTATATATATGTAGGATGGGTTAAATAGTATACTCAATAAGATCCTCCATATATCATCTAATGAAACAGTAATGGTAGAATATTTTGGAACATTGAACAACTATTAAAACCAAATCATGAACAAAATAGGTATATTATGTTCCCATCCTCAACATTTATACTATTACTAATTATCAAATACAACAGAATATATTATAATAACTAATAAAAAGGGTTCCATGAAACCACTACCCACCTATTTTTCCTTTTTCCCCAAAGATTCACATCCTAAGAATATCTATCCTTAAAGGATTTCCCATAGTCACCTAGGTGTACCACCACAACATGCACCTCATGAAGGAAATCCACTACACCCACATAACAAAAGTAAGCATTTTGTTTCCAGGATCTAGAACATCTTTAATAATGTTTATCATATGTTTGTTATTATACGTCAATCCATTACAATGCATACACTGAGTAATGATCCTCAATCCATCACATACAATACATGTTACACCTATAGTAGTCCATAGGAAACTATATCCAAAATATATGTTTCTAAATAACCACATGACATTACACATCTAACACCCGATATTTTATGAGAAATATTTTGTTTTTATGTTATACGAAACACAAAAAGAATCTTTCACTACACACAACTCTGTCGTGGCTTTCATTTCACGCAAGAGAAACCTTCCTCGATATCTTGCATTGTAAGAAATACCGAGTTTCACTAAATAATGATATGTTATTAAAATATTATTAAAACTAGTTATATGAATATTAATACCCATTTTTTTTAATTTTATCAATTTTGTCATTCAAAATGGACTACATTTTTTTATTCGGAATATCGAAATTAATATATGGTGAATTTTTGGTATTTTTATGAAAACATTCAATTTTTAATGAATAGTGAAAACACTGTTTTGCTATTTAAAAACTGACTTTTTATTTAAATACATATTTATTTTATATAAATTTATTTTTGGAAAAAAATAGATCCATAATACATATATATTTTCAATGTAATTCACTGGAGTCATTTTATAATAATTTTAGATATATAATAATTTTATTGAACTTTTCACCGCCTTTTACCCACCTCCTAGGAAAATTTGCAATTTTACATTAAACTTAATTTTACTACTTTTGTGAGTGGAATTTTAAAAATCCGAGAGACAGGGATCATATCAATAAGTAAAATGTGGTTCAATGAGATGAAAATAATTTTCTGTGAATAGTAACTTTTAAATTTTATTTACCATAGTTAAAAGTAAATAGGGTAATTCAGGGTAAAAATGATATTATTATTACCTTAACACATTTCCAAATTATATTTGATATCTTTAATTCGACCAAAAATAACCTTAGGAATATAATTGTTTCATTTAGGTCCACTAGGATTAGATTAAGGCATTTATTATTATTTAACTCAAAGAAGAATTAAAAGAGTTAAAATCAAAATTTAATAACTAAAACATTTTTAATATATGGTTATACATAGAATAAATTCGACTATAAATATTAATTAGAAAGATAACAAGATTTATAAATAATAATATTTTATTTATAATTTTTAGGCATTAAATATATTATTTTATTTACGACACAATGATGATGCAGTAATTGACTTATTAATGAAATATTAATATAATTGATGTTACAAATACCAAAATAAATGTTATATGAGACTTTTTATGAATTAAACTAATTTTATAGGTTAATATGACATGTTATTATTTATTTAATATACTTATTTCAATCTAATAATGCTGTTATGATTTTCACAAAAACAAATTACCAAATAGTGTCAAAATTGACATAAAATAGTTCTTAAAACAAATATTACATTATTAATTGTTATTTCATTCCTAAAAATATATTATTATGTCAAATGACATAGATAAGGTTATATATTTTAATAATTAACCACTTGGGGTTCTTGTTTCTTGTTAAAGTAAGTTTATTAACCATATAGTGTAAGAAAAACAAGAAGACATAGTAAAATTTAAATTGTTTAACTTAGAGTTAAATATAATTGATAATGTTAAAATAGTAACCTAAACTTGTCTAAAATCTATTGGATGAGAGGCTTTAGACTCATACCCTCTTTATCTTCGAAATAAATCAATTTGGAGCTATTATAAATCAAATATGACTTTATTATAAAATAATATTTTATGTTTTTCCTAAGGTTCCCCTGAGCCCTCTTATAAAAGGGAACCTCCTCCCTCTCCTATTTATACAACTTTGAGCCTTAAAGCTCAGCAAAACCCTGACCATTTCTCTTATCAACTTCCCTATAAACATACTAGAGGTCCTGGTCTTCTTCAATGACAAATTTTAGTGCTCAAAAAGGTGGTTTCCATGAGGCGTGTTGAAGAAAAGGTAATATCTGTTACCGAATCTTTCAAATTTATTTCTTCTTCTACTTCCTCTCCTTTAGTTGTTTCATTCTGAAGTAATAACATCAGTATCACTCATATTCTGATATATTATTATAAATATGAAACAACCCTATTTCACCATCTATCAATCCTACGGAATATGTAATCATAACGTGTGCGTATGTATGGAATATCATCTTCACGCCGTGGAGTAATCTTCATTCAACCACTACCTTTCTTGGATAAGTATAATAGAGTATATAATAACTATATATGATTATAGTAATTTTATATTGATTATGAAATAAACTTAAATACAATTCCATAATCATGGTAATGATATCATTGCTCATGAGTACGTACGGCCTACTATCTCCACGATGTGATGTGACTCCTTCAACATGATCTTCGATGAATAATTTATATATAAATTAAATGAATGAATAAATATGATATATATAACACTAATTAAATTCTAGAAATGTGGTATATATAACCTAAAAAGAATAATAACAATTTATTCGACTTTACATGCATATGGACAGGAAGCAATCAACACATGAATAACAAGTAGCAATGAAATATTACTAATAAGAAGATAAGAATATGAGAATATGTGATATAATAACAATGAATTTGATTTTGAAACAAGTCCATGACATTATTTAAATCGTTATACAGGATTTTATGAAACGTATGAAGGAAATCAGACTTAAGGTAATGGAAAATCTCACAATCTCATTTTTATCTGAGATTGTTTATAAATCAGAATTTACTGGAGAATATTTATCATCCACATCCATGTTTCCTCAATATAAAATATTATTTCTATCATCCTAAAATTGTTTGAATCAAATTTTCAACATTGGAGAGTTTTATGTAAAATATTTGAAAGGAATCATTTGTTGTTTTTAGTACGAGGGACTTTTTTCCATTTCTGGAAAATGTACGAGAAGAATGTTTTTCAACTTAGTTAGCATGAATGGGGTTTTATGATTTCATAGAACATTTATTCCATGTAGCTTTGTTTACATGTTTTCAAGAATATTATTAATCAACTCCTTTTAGTACAAAATTTCATGACATGTTATGAATGGAAAAAAAAAATTGAAGTGTAAAGGCTATTTTCCTCAAGAATGGAGTTCAAGTGTTTTATCAAAATTATTTTCCAACTAAGATAATATAGGGTTCTATATTTATCGCTATTTTAACATTGATTTGATTATGTTATGATGGAATTAATTTTATGATTTCCTTTTATCTTATATGGATTATTTTATGATGGAATGTTGTTTAAGAATCCCATTTTTATTAGATGGGTTATGCTATGATTTATGATTTTGTGACACACATAAGAATGGTTTCATTGTGAGATGGTTTGGACCTATATCTTTCTCCAATTCATTGGGTAAAGATTTATATCTCCTGAGATAGACATGGAAGGAACATCTTGTTAATCCAGATCAGTGATAAAATACTGGAACGAGGAGTGAACTCGGTTCGATAATGGACTTTGTCCTCTATAATGGTCTTAGAAATGAGCAATGACTAATATGAAATGATTTTATATTATTATGTGTTTATGACACAAAATTTCATGTTTGAAGTCATGATTATTTGGATTACATTTCACTACTATGATTTATCCCATGTTATGATATTATGATCTCTTTTGCAGGTTATGATTTTCAAAATGTTATGTTCTTATGAATATGATATGATTTATATTTCTTTTGTTTACCCTTACTGATCATTTTAGCTCACCCTTTTGTATGTTTTCTTTTCCCCAGGTTATGAAGAAGGGTATTAAGTATGATATGCCAAAAGGTAGTCTAGATATGATGAAATAAATGGGAGACAATGTAGATGATTTATGAAGTAATTGTTTATGATTACCAGATTCTAAAGACACTATACCTATATAGTCCTATCATGGTATTGTTATATGTTGTAATAAGTACGCTTCAATTATGAAGTAATAAACATGTATGTAAATTATGGGTCATTATAGTTGGTATCAGAGGAAAGTAATAGTCAACCTTTGGAAACTAGGACGTGAATGCCTTAGTAAGAACTCTAAGGATATGTCTAAACATAGAACACAATGTTAGCATTTTATAGATGGCCATGAACAACCTATGATAAGAACTAAAGTGTGAAATTTTATTACTGATTATGTTGTTTTCTTGTTATAATTAGTGTTTACCACATTATTCATCTTGGTTTTAGTCAATGGTTGGAACCCGATGGAACCATGTTAATGTGGAATGTGATGGGAAATGCAATTCTTGTCCCCATGAGCAACCAAACGTTATGGGAGCTGGAATACAAAATCTTATATCCATTATCACACAACATTCTCAAGATAGGAATCATGCAGGACTTCTAAATGAGAAAAGGAAGGAGAAACATTATGTTGAATCTATCATGAGGCAGAATCCACCCTCATTCAGTGGTTCTACTGATCCATTAGTGGATGAATAGTGGATTAGTACCATTGAAAATATATTTTCAGTTCTACAATGTTCTGAACATGATAATGTCATATTAGAAGTATATAATTTGGAAGGTGAAGAAGATTAATGGTGGAATCATATTAAGAATACGAGGAAAACGGATGAAATTAAGTTCATGGAATGGGAAGAGTTCAAGAAGTTATTTTTCTATAAGTACTTCCCTCGTATTCTTCAAACAACGTCGGAGAAGGAGTTTCTTGAACTGAAGAAATAGGATGATGCATCTGTTGGTACCTACAAAGCAAATTTTACATGACTTACACGGTATGCTTCCAGAATTATTATCCAACTTAAGATTAAAATAGATCGATTATTTAGTGGATTAAAAGCTTATCTTAAAATGGAGTTAGCCATATGAGACTTAAATAGTTACGAGGAAAATTTTCAATGTGCTCCAAATGTTGAGATGGATATTTGAGTAACCCATCAGTCATATTGGTTTGATAAGAAGATTAAAATGAAAATAAAAGGATAATATCAATATCACACTGAAAGGAAGTTGATTTTCCCCTTATTCTCAATTTGTGGAAGGAAACATGGAGGGAATTGTCTCAAAGGAACAAGTAAAATTTTTATGTGTGGAAAAGAATGTCGTTGGGCAGTTGAATGTCCAAAATAATGGGAAGAATATGTCTAATGATGTGAAAAAAATAAAGGGATACACAGAATTAACCTTCTACACATCAATGTTCAAGTGCAAGGAAATGGGGAATTATTCCATTCAATGCCCTAATCCAAGGGTTGTTGATGATGATCAAAGTCAAAATACTTTTATGGCCAAAGAAAAAGGAAAGTCACATGCAATTTCTATCGGTGATGTGGAGTATGATAACCAAGAGGATAAAGGTACACTTACCATCCACTATAAAGTAGAAAATGTTGTATTTGATTATAGATCCACCCACTCTTTTATTTATAATGAATTTTCTATGGGTATCTCCATATTACCTCAACAGTTAGATATTGAGTTAGTTGTGACAACCCCTAATGGCACAAAACTCACATCAAATGTTTACAATACTTCTCTCATTGAAGTTTGTGGGAAAGTGCTTCCTGAAAATATTGTAATCCTTCCTATAGTGGAATTTTATGTGATTATTGGCAAGGATTGGCTTTCCATATATGGAGTTCATATCAATTTCCAAAGAAGTGAAGTCACATTTCATATTCCAGATTGATCTATGATCTTCTATCGATGCAAGGATGAACATAACCTTGCAGTGTAAATTTCATTCATCTTTTGGGTCTTGATTCCACTAAATGAAGGTTATTTATCTCAAATGGTTGGAGAGAAACTCATGATTAAGAATATTTCCATTTTACGGGAGTTTTATGACGTCTTTCCAGTGGAATTTATAGGTCTTCCACCAAATTGTGACGTTGAATTTGAAATAGAACTCGTACCAGGTGCTTTACCTATTTCAAAGACACATATGGAATGGACCCAATTGAGTTGTAGGATTTGAAGAAGCAACTCCAAGAGAATCTTGATAATGGATTCATACACCCTAGTGCATCACCTTGTGGAGCACATGTTCTTTTTGTTATGAATAAAGATGTATCAATGAGAGTCTGCATTGATTATCGAGAACATAACAAGATCACTATCAAGAACATATATCCTCTCCCACGCATTGCGGACTTATTTGACCAACTACATGGAGCTCAATACTTTTCCAAGATTGATCTTCTTTTAGTGAATCAATAATTATGGGTCAAAAGGGAGGATATACAAAAGACAGCTTTTCATACAAGTTATGGGCAGTATGAATTTATAGTTATTCCATTTGGTTTTACTACTGCCCCTGTTATCATCATGGATATAATGACTAGAGTATCTAGAGACTATCTTGATCAGTTTGTGGTAGTCTTTATAGATGATATTCATGTCTATTAAAAGATTAAGGTTGAACATGAAGATAACTTGAGAATTGTATTGAAGACCCTGAGAAAGGACAATATTTATGACAAATTTACCAAGTGTGAATTTTGGCTTCAAAAAGTTGCATTTTTTGGTGACATAATCTCAAAAGAGGGGTTATCTTTGGATCTAGCAAAATGGAGGTTATTGAAAGATGGTTGAGACCAACAACAGTAACTAAGATCCGATGTTTTCTTGGTTTACCTGGGTACTATCGACGTTTTGTGAAATATTTTTCATGATTATCTAACCCACTCACCAAATTGACTCGGAAAGGAGTTGAGTTTGTTTGGACAGAGTAATGTGAAGAGAATTTCAAGGACTTAAAAACAAGATAATCTAGTGCACCTGTGCTCACACTGCCATGTAGTGACGAAAGGTTTGTGATCTTCAGTGATGCATCCAAGAAGGGGTTGGGGTGTGTTATCATTCAAAATTATATGGTGATAGCTTATGCCTTACGGCATTTGAAAATCCATGAGCAAAATTACCCAACTCATGATTAAGAGTTATATTTGGTAATATTTGCATTAAATATTTGGAGGCATTATCATTATGGTTAATGGTGTGATATTTATACAGATCATCAAAGTTTGATGTATATTTTCACACAAAAGGAGATAAATATGCACCAAAGAAGATAGTTGGAGTTGATTAAAGACTATGACTGCTCAATTGATTATCACCTTGGGAAAGCAAACAAGGTGGAAGATGCATTATGTTGACAAGACGATGCCATCTTATCCATGATGTGGATCAGAAAAGATCAAATATTTAAGGATTTACAAAGTATGGATCCTGGAATTAAAATGGAAGGGGAAATTTATTATCTTTCTCAAATGAATGTTCAACCGTCTATACATGTGAAGAATAGTGAGGCACAAAAAAAGATGTAGAGTAACAAAAGTAGGTGAGAAATGTTCCTAAATTCCACTTTGATTGTGATGGGATAATAAGGTTTAGGAATCGAGTTTGTGTTCCTCCCATCCCAGAATTAAAGAAAGAGATACTATATGAGGCTCATAATTCGTCATTCTAAAATCATCATAAATGCATGGAGATGTATAGGGACCTGAAAGAGTACTTCCGGAGGGTTGGAATGAAAAGAGATGTTGCTGAATATGTCTCTTGATGCTTGGTTTGTCAGCATGTTAATGATGAGGTACAGAAGTCTAAGGGGATGTTACAACCATTACCCATACATGAATGTAAATGGGAAAACATCACTATGGACTTTGACACCGGACTTCCTAAAACATCCGAAGGCAATAATGCTATCTGGGTCATAGTTGATTGTCTTACGAAGTCGGTACACTTCATTGCTATTAGAGAGGACTTATCTCTTGATCAGAATGCCAGGATATATGTAAAGGGGGTGTTATGATTGTATGGTGTACCACTTTCCATTATATCTGATCGGGATCCGTGGTTTACCTCAATTTTTTGATGAAGTCTTCAACATACCCATGATATAGATTCGAGTTTCTGCACTTCTTATCATCCTCAAACAGATGGTCAGTCTAAGATGACAATTCAAACTCTAGAAGACATGATGAAAGCTTTCTCTATGGATTTGAAATGTGGTTGGGATCAACAACTACCTTTGGTGGAATTTTCTTATAAATATAACTTTCAATCCATAATTCATATGGCTCCTTATGAAGCGCTCTATGGAAAAAAATGAAGGACTCCAACTTGATGGTATGAAGTAGGGGAAATATATATATTTGGACCTGATCTTGTTAACGAGATGGTAGAAAAGGTCAGATCTATTTAGCAACACATAAGAGAATCTCTGAGTTGACAAAAAAGTTATTACAACAACCGAAGAAAAGACCAAGAGTATGAAGTGGATGATAATGTTTTCATACGAATATATCATTGGATGAGATTAATGAGGTTTGAAAAGAAGGGAAAGCTTATCCCTTGGTATCTTGGTCCATTTGAAATACTAGATCGTATTGGGACAGTAGGATACCAATTGGCGCTTCCACCGAATCTATCTCAAGTTCATAATGTATTACATGTATCTCTCCTGAGAAAGTACATAACTGATCCATCACATGTACTAAGCTCATATGTTTTACCACTGGAGAAAGATATTTCTTATGAACAACGACCGATAGTGATTCTGGATCGTACCGAAAATTCCCTACGGAACCAGACCACTCGCTTGGTTAATGATTTATTAAGGAACCACCTATTAGAATAAGCTACATGGGAACTTGAAGTTATGATTAGGGAGAGGTATTCTCAGATGTTTGTTACAATGTGACGAATTTCGAGGGTGAAATTCATTTTAATTGTGGTATAATGTAACACCCATGATTTTATGAGAAATATATTTCTTTTATGTTATAAAAGACCCCAATGGAATCCTACACTACACACAACATTTTCTTGGCTTGCATTTCACGCAAGAGAAACCTTCCTCGATAGCTTGTGTTTTACGCAATACTAATTTTCACTAATCAATGATATGTTTTTAAAATATTTTTAAAACTAGCCAATATGAAAAGTAATACACACTTTTTGAAATTTTATAAATTTTATCATTCAAAATGGACTTCATTTTTGGATTCAGAATATCGCAAATAGCCCAGGGTGAATTTTTTTTATTTTTCTAAAAACATTCAATTTTTTATGAATATCGAAAACACTGGGTTACTATTTAAAAACTGAATTTTATTTAAATAATTATTTATTTGATATAAATATATTTTATGTCAAAATATATACATAATACCTATATATGTTCAATTTAATTTATTGGAGTAATTTTATAATAATTTGAGATATATAAAAATTTTATTAAACTTTTAACCGTCTTTTACCCACCACATAGGAGAATTTGAAAATTTTCATAAAACATAATTTTACAAATTCTGTGAGTGGAATTTAAAAAATCCAAGAGACACAGATGATATCAGTAATTAAAATGTGGATCAATGAGATAAAAATAATTTTTTGTGAATAATATCTTTTTACTTTTATTTACCACGGTTAAAAGTAAATAGGGTAATTAAGGGTAAAAATTATATTATTATTACCTTAACACATGTCATAATTCTATTGGATAAGTGTAATTCGACCAAAAACAACCATAGTAATATTATATTATCATTTATCTCTACTTGGATTAGATTTGGACATTTATTATTTTTTAATTCAAACAAGAGTTAAAAGTGTTAAAATCAATGTTTAATAACTAAAACATTTTTAATATAGGGTTATACAATGAATAAATTTGTCTATAAATATTCATTAGATTGATAAAAATATTTTCTACATAATGTTATTTTATTTATAAATTTTAGACTTTAAATAATTTAATTTATTTATGACACAATGATGATGCAGTAATTATATATTAATGAAGTATTAACATAATTGATGCTATAAATAATAAAATAAATGTAATTTTAGTCTTTTTATGAATTAAAATAATATTATAGGTTAATATTACATGTTAGTATCTATTTAATTGACTTTTTTATCTAATCATGCTGTTATTATTTTTTGAAAAATAAATTACAAAATATTGTCAAAATTGACATAAAATATTTTTCATAAAAAAATATTATATTATTAATTTTTATTCAATTAAAAAAAATCTAATATTCGTCCAATAGACATAGATAATGTTATATATAATAATTATGAACTAGTTAGGGTTATTTTGGCTTGTTATAGTATGTTTATTAACAATACAGTGTATGAAAACAAGAATACATGATAAAAGTTAAATTATTTAACTAAGAGTTAAATCTAAATTATAATGTTACATTAGTAACCTAAACTTGTATAAAATCTATTGTTTGAGAGTATTTAGACCCATCCACACTTTATCTTCTAAATTAATCAATTTGGAGCTATTATAAACAGAATATAACTTTATTATAAAATAACATTTTATGTTTTTCCTACGGTGCCCCTCACCCCTCTTATAAAAGGGAACCTCCTCCCTCTCCTCTGTACACAAATTTGAGCCTTCATGCTAGGCCAAAACCTACCCATTTACCTTATCATGTTCCCTAGAAGCATACTATACGTCCTGGTCTTCTTCAAAGACCAATTCTAGTGCCCTAAGTGGAGGTTTCAAAGTGGCGTGTCGAAGAAGAGGTAATATCCCTTACCGATTCTTTCAAATTTATTTATTCTTGTACTTCCTCTTCATTTGTTGATTGATATAATGTAATAACATCATTATCACTAATATAAAAATATTTTATTATAAATATGAAACAAACCAATTTCACCTTCTACCAATCCTACAGAAAATGAAATCACTGCACTTGCATACGTACAAAATATCGTCTCCACGCCGTGGTGTAATATTCTTTCCACCACCACCATACATGGATGGGTATAATGTTGTAAAGAATAACTATATATGATTATTGTAAAGTGATATTTATTCTGAAATAATAAACATGCACTTCAATACAATTCCATGATCATGGGAATGATATCATTGCTTTTGCGTATGTACGGCCTACCGTCTCCACGATGTGATGTGACTCGTTCTACATGATATTCATTGAATAATGATTGTATAAATGAATTTAATTAATAAATATGATATATATTACACTAATACCATTCTGTAAATGAGGTATCTATAACCTAAAAATAATATTAAGAATTTATTCGACAAATCATGCTTAAGAACATAAAGCAATGAACACCTGAATAACAAGTAGCAATGAAATATTACTAATAAGAAGATAAGAATATGACCATATATGATATCATAACAATGAATATGATTCTTAAATAATTGAATGACATTATTTAAATCTTTATACAGGAGGTTCAGATATGTACGAAGCAAATCAGACCCAACGTATGGGAAAATCTCACAATCTCATTTTTATCTGATATTGTTTATACATCAGAATTTACTGGGGAATATTTATCATCCCCATCGCTATTTCCTCAATATTTAATATTATTTATATCCTCTATAAATTGTTTAAATCCAATTTTACCCATTAGTGAAGTTTTAGTAAATGATACGAAAGGAATCTTTTGACGTTTTTAGTAGGAGGTACATTTTGACTTTTCAGGACAAAGTACGAGAAGAATGTTTTTTTTAACTTATACAGCATGAATGGATTTTTATGATTTCATAGAACATTATTTCCATGAATATTCCTTTACAAGTTTTCATGTTTATTTTTAATCAAATCCTTTTAGTTTAAAAGTTTATGAAATGTAAATAATGGAAAAATGTTTTAGAAGTAGAAAGGATATTTTCCTCAAGAATGGAGTTCATGTGTTTTATCAAAATTATTTTCCAAATAAGATAATATTGGGTTCTGTTTCTGTCAATATTTTTACATTTATTTGACTATCTTATGATGGAATTATTTTATTTTGTCATTTTATCATATATGGATTATGTTATGATGGCATTATGTTTAAGAATCTCATATTTATTACATGGGTTATGCTATGATTTATGATTATGTGGAACACATAAGAATGGTTTAATTATTAGATTGGTGGGACCTATATCTCCCTCCAATGCATTGGGTATAGATTTATATCTCATGAGATAGACATGGCTGAAAGGAAAAGTTAATCCGGTTCAGTGATAAAGTACTGGAACGAGGTGTGAACTCAGTTCAGTAATGGACATTGTCCGCTATGATGGTCTTGGAAATGATCCTTGACTAATATGAAATTATTTTCTATGATTATGTGAGTATTCCAAAAAGATTAATGTTTTAAGTTATTATTATTGGGATTAAATTTCACTATTATGATTTATCCCATCTTATGATATTATGATCTCTTTTGTAGGATAATATTTTCAAAATGTTATGTTCTTATAAATATGATATGATTGATATTACATTTGTTTACCCATACTGAGCATTTGGGCTCACCATTTTGTATGTTTTCTTTTCCCCAGGTTAGGAAGAAGGGCATTAATTAGGTTTTTCCTAGAGGGACTGTAGATATGATGAAATAAATAGGAGTCAATGAAGATGATTTATTAACCAATTGTTTATGTTTCCCAGTTTCTATAGAAACTATACCTAAAATTTCATATCATGGTTTCATTATATGTTGTAATAAGTATGATTCAATTCTAAAGTAACAACCATGTATGTAAATTATGGGTCGTTATAACAGTTGTCTACACAAATATTGGGTAAACTAAAAATCTGGTCAATCAACCCAATTAAATATCAAGATAATGCAGTGGAGCCAAAGGGGGTATTCATCCATCCATCATCCCATTTGGGTGATTGGGAAAACACACCCAGAGCTAAGAATCCCCAGGGTGACAGTTTACCTATCTGAACGAGTTCAGTTTCATATAAAAAAAGTAAATAGTAAAATATTTCTCTCATCCACAAAATTGTAATAACCTAGTCATAGACTCATCTATTAATAATGTCTCTCAGACTCCCAACTACAACTACTATTCCTATGTATCCTATAATCACACAACCATATAAATTACTAAATTATATTATATTATACCTTATTCTTAGATGTGATTTACATTAATTAATTACATAACTAGTAATTAACCATTAATATTTCACCATGACATTTCATGATCTTCACAAAAAAGTTCCCTGCCCTCTGAGATAACCAAAACATGTCCACTGTTACATTAAATTAAATCCATGAAATTTCATCCTAGCAAGCACCAACCCAATGGGTAAACCTAATTTATTCAAAAATTTATTTACAGAATTATTACTTTCCCATATGTCCATGAATAATAGATAAATATTATAAGCTACCAAAGACAAGGGGCTGACCTTTGTGAGTAGTTGTATTACCCTTAGGGTATTTTCCACCAATATAAAGAGCATAGACCCATCCATCCTTGAGAATCTAAAAACCAAATTGACATTGCATACCCCATGCGTAATCACCTTTTTTGGAAGGATAGTAAGAAACACTACCAACCACACATAATGGGTAATTTAATAAAGATAAAGAATAATAGATTCAATAGAAACCACCTTCATATAAACTGTATTCCCAACATCATCCTATTAAATCATCCTGAATGTCCCCCCAGACAACCACATGCTTAAACCGATGCATCTCGCCACTCTATGCCTCAACATCATCCACCAACACTAGGCCTCTCTAACCCCAAATACCACAATATCCCTCAATTCACATCCTTCCCAGGATAATAAAGAACACAATATGATGGAAACAAACTACATAGAAACTGGTCTCTTGGCCCTAATGAAGGCATTCAACCTTCACACACAATGAGAAATGACAACTCCAAAACATATGGCACTTGTCCCTTAAAATCAAGAGGGTAACTCAGAACCCTTCACAGAATTGTCTTTATTGGACATCCATCCATCTAATCCATAATTAATTAATATATTCAATTAAACATACATAGCTAAATCAATTTCATTTATCACCAAGCACAACAATAACAACCAGATTCATTTACATGCCTTGTTATCTATGGAAAAATAAATATACAATTAAACACAAATTTTTTTATTTACCAATTAATTTATAGTGAGACATTCTAAACAAACAAATAATTTATATCACAATATCTAGACAATTAAGTGGCGAATTGTTATCCGAGTATAGTGAAATAAGAGCGATCGATTCCATTTCATTAATAAAATTAAACTGTTAATTATGTCAATATAATTGTGATCTACTGTATAAATATGATAACTCTATGAATTCATCTAATATATCATATAATCCATGATTCCCATACCTCATATAGTTTCAATTTTTTTTCAAGAGAACAGTCCCACATAATGTATCACAATCTCCACTCCTACAAAGGCTACATCCACCCAATGATTCCACGACAAGTCCACATCCACCAACACCCATGAAAGGTCCATTATAAACATGGATATCACCTGATGTAACATTGAAAGGATAATAGGAGGAAATAGATCAATGAAGACAAGACAATAAATATTGGACATTCCTTCTATTGAATAATGGATCAATGCATCCTACTTTCTCTAAAATAGTTGTGCACTGGCTTCGAAAACATGGCCCAAGGATCAAACAAAGTCACATTTCTCATTGGGACAGAATGGTTAAGGGTTCCTCGTAACAAGAGGATGGAGAATAAAATAATTAAAGGAAGGCCCTAACATAGAAGTATCAGACCTGAGAAACATGAAACATGAAATAGTTGAATTTTCATTAAAGATAAATATCAAAAACCCTTGTGGTGTAACCATGTATAAACCCCTTATCCCATATATATTTAATAATAGTTGTTATTGGAATTGAAAAAAACTATAAATACCATAAAAGTAGGCTATGAATGCATTTTACATCTTATAAATACATAAAAAGGGGGAATCTATACGAAGGTGGAAACACTTTTCAACAGATGATATTGAAGCACTATAGAAACTGATGATATATGAATAACCAAATGATGAATCACCAATAGATGCCTCATTGATAGATGACTCAATGTCATATTTCTCTCATACAGATTAATATGACTCACAAATAGATGAATCATTGATAGATTAATACTCAAAAGATGGCTCACCAACAAATGACTCATTGATATATGACTCACCGAAATATGACTCTCATACAGATGAAGATGACTCATAGATAGATGAGTCACAGATAGATGACTCTCCAACAGATGACTCATCAACAGATGACTCATGGATAGTTGATGATGAATAATTTATAGATGACTCATCAAAATAGGTAGAGGGATCACCCATAGATGACTCACCTAATGATGACTCGTTGATAGTAGAAGATTACTCACAGATTAGTTACTATCTAATTGTAGATGATGACTCCCCAAAAAGGACTCACTGAAAAATTAATAGTATTCACTTATAGATGACTCACTCAAGGATGATAATGACAAATAAATATATGAATCACTGGAATCACTATTCATATATATTTCACTGATGGGACTATTCACATGAATATCATTTATATAATTATTCAAATATATGGAAGATTGGAAAAGTGTTGGTTACAAGTCGCCATGACCTCCCACAGCACCTTAAACTCTAGATTTCAGAAATGAAATGGACTGAAGAGTTCTTCGCCATTATATCAGATAATTATAAAAACATTATCACCCTCTAGAATCTAAAACAACCCAAGAGGGGACTAAAAATAGTTATTAAAAACTACCCATAGAGATAATTATAAACACTCTTTCCACAAAAGGATTTCAGCCACGTCATCAAAGGAATATCGTGAAACAACATGAAAACTAAAACATGCACCTAAATACTCTTTTAGGGGAGATTCATTGAGAGGAGAGCTAGTCAAAACTAGAAAAAGAGAATAAACATCATAAATAGTAATGGTCTACAACCAAAAGATGAACATCTTTACAAGAATAGAGGTGAACAAAAAGCATCTTAGGCTACTACGAATGTATCAGTAAGTCATGTTCCCAAGTACCCACCTCCACCACACTATTCCGCTATAAGACATGAACCAATGGGTTATCATGTCCATGCAACAACTTCTCATATTAGTCCTGAATCTCTATAGGCCACTCCCCAAATGTTTCATTAGTATCAACGTCGATCTCTCCCCAGTCGAAAATGCGAGACTCTTCATGAAGATAAAAATGAAGATGTAACATGTGAGAAACATCATGTATCCAACCCATCTATAGGGGAAGTGAAACTCGATATTCCATGACTCCAACATGATCCAAAAAATAAAATGGCCCAAAATACCTAGTAGAATGCTTAATCCCACAACCAAACCTTTGCTTCCCAAGACAGTGTGTGGGTCACCTTCAAAAAAAGATGACTGTAAATATTAAAACGAAAAGGTCTCATCCAATGATCATCATAGGATTTATGACAATACTTTACTTCTTTCACCCTCTCACGAATCAAATGAACCATCTATGTTGTGATATATACCAGTTCTGTCCTGAGAATTGCTCACACTCCAAACCCAGTTCAGTACAGTAGAGAATAGCATTGCTGGCCATACAAGGATTATATGGATCCATACTGATGGTGGAGTAGAAACAGTTGTTCTATGAGAACTCCACAAAGGGTAAGTGACTCATCCATGAACATCCAAAATCCAGTACACATGAGGGAGACATTTAATCTAGAGTCTAGATGGTATGCTCAATCATACAATCACTATATAGATGAAATGAAGTGCTAAGGCCTAGTTGATTAACAAAAGCCTAATAGAGACATCTCCACAACCTAGCTGTAAAAAAATTATCTAAATCAGAAATGATCGCCATCGATACTCTGTGATGTATCCCCACCTTGCCTATATACTACCTCAAAAATACATTAACTGATCATGTCACCTTGATTATTATAAATATGGATGATTTCATAAAACGCTCCACAACTACCCATGTAACATCATATCATCACTGAGCATGAGGTAAACTGGTAAAAGGTCATCAAGAAGTTCTCCCATTTCAACAAAGGAATACTTATTAGCTGTAGAAACCCACTAAAAAAATGGTGTTCGACCTTCAGCTTCTTGTACAGGAAACATCGATATTGAAATAATGATCCTACGCAATTCATCTGAGCACAACCAAACATACTCCTCAATGATATTTAAAATATTTTCATGCTAGGATATTCTGATAATGGTGAACAATAGATATATCTAGGAACCATATCACAAGATGCCATAGAAATGAAAATCCATCCATGAAGTAACACATCGTGTTGTTCATCCTCACACCAACCATCATGGTCCCCACCATAAATAACTCGGGCACCACATACCTCCACCTAAATATCCCATAACATGGAATATTCCACCTAATTCATGATAAATTATTGTACCATCATAAGAAAAAATTTACCCTTTCCCCCGAATTCTCCCATATCAATATGTAATGAAAAATGTTATTCCATTAATCACAAAAAATCACATGATTCTCATACATCATGACTACATGTCGTTCCTCTCATTACATATGCCACATCACATCCATTTTCATGTGTATAATAAATTTGGAAATCACAATTTTTTATGAACTCCATCGAATTACAGAGTCACATGTTAGACTAACGCTAGGAGAAAACATACATTAAGCTCTTATGGTTAGTGAAGACCAAAAAATTATCACTAATGATGAAATGTCTCCAAATCATTATAGAAATCACAAATAATTCCATATAATGGTAATAGGTTGAATAGATATACTCATGGGATGTAACTATCAAGACACATAATAAGTGACCAATATCTACTATATCAGAACACATCCTAACCCTAGAAGTGAAGGATTATAGAAAACCATGAACTGAACTCCTTATACTGGAAGACAAAGAACTAGATTAGTGACCAACTTCTCCTTCAGAT
Source organism: Viscum album (assembly GCA_963277665.1). Classification (NCBI taxonomy): domain Eukaryota; kingdom Viridiplantae; phylum Streptophyta; class Magnoliopsida; order Santalales; family Viscaceae; genus Viscum; species Viscum album. The sequence continues at coordinate 1,778,390,426 of OY728121.1, read as the reverse complement.
AAATGAAAGATGAATGGAAATGATCATTTCATGTGAATTCCTGATCCTTTATGGACAATAGATTCATAGGAGCCCCAAACTGAAATAAACTAGCTGTAATCTTCCTGTAATAGCATGCATGACCGAGGAAACATCACACCTCTACCACTATCTTGCATGATACCCAATAAAATAATACATCTATCATCATTGTACTCATAGTTACTCTCTACTGGGAAGTAACATTCCCCAGGAAATAGAATTCTTGACACCAAAACTAACAATTCATCAACATCCAAAATATATTCTATCTACGAAGAACTCGCAAAATGGAAATAAGATGATCTACATGTTCCTCCATTGAAACTGATTACACAAGGATTTCATCAATTAATAAAACCAAAAAATTATGAAATAACATAGGTAAAATATATTTCACTAACCCCATGAACACAATAGAATCATTCATCACATTTAACATATTCACAATGAACTCATAATTCCCATGACTGCAAAAAAAGCAGTCATCAAGATATCCTTATCCATCACATGCATATGATGACAAATTAATCTCATGTTTATCTTCTAGAAACAACATTCAACATTTATTTGATCAAAAAAATCATCAATATACTGAATAGGATTGTGATTCTTCGTTGTCACATTATTCAAGCGATGATAATCGATACCCAAACTCAAAAAGTCGCCACCCCTCTGTACGAATAGTACTGGTGCCCCCCTTAGTGACACTCATGTCTATGAAAAACCTCACTATAAAAGACCATCATGTAATATACTCATCTCCCGAAACTCAAAAATCCCCATCCTATATGGATACATCGTTATAGGAGACACTCATAGATGTAGCTCGATCACAAACATGATCTCTTGTCAAGGGGGTAATGCAAAACCTATTATGGAAAGACATCATGGTACTCTTATTCAACCCGTGGAATGGAAAACTGATTAACCTCTGAAAAACTCAGAATCAACTCAGCCACAACGGATGACATGGATGGAACACACCACTAAACCTTCATAGGGTCTCGCTCACCAATAGACCCCGTTGGCTCTCCATCTGTATCGAAGAACACCACCATCATCCTAAATATATACAAGATATCCTAAAATGAATACCACCAATGCATTCAGAGGATGAAATCATATGGATATATCTATAAACATATTAAATATCCAGAAGAAAAGTTCCACCCTATCAAAAGGTCACATTGTCTAAATAAATCAAACAAGTCACCTTGACCACCAACTGGTGTAGTCTAAGGCAAGGAAACAATATAACTCATTACCTCAAGTAACAATGCACATAAAATTGTAGGTAATATGATGGAATATGTGTCTCAAAAATCAAGAAATTCATACACCCATATAAAACATGCATAGGGTACCTCAAACATCATCTGGGTGGCATGATACTAGAATCACTAAAGAATTATGTATAAAACAAACTACTCCACAACCAATCGGACCATTCTAACGACCACCTCCACGACCACACTCTGATCCCTAAAGGTGATGTGTATCGTGGGGAGTTCCTTTTCCTTTCTCATCCACTCTATTTTGATCCAATGTGTGTGCCACCCACTAATTCTACATCAGTTTAAACTACATCGTTGTAGGATCCTAAAGCGGTGGGGCAATCTAAACACTCTAAATGTTCATGAACTATTGCTACTTATGAACTCATCCTCTATAATATAAATAAGAGCATGGTCCATTTTCATATGTCTATGATCCTTTTCCACTTTATATATGATATAATAAGGGATGGGACCTAGCCTATGATGAATGGAAACTCCACTTCCATAAAAAATGGGAATCTCATGACACAAATATTCTTCACGTGAAATCATGGAGACTCCTCTATACCATTGATCTCGTTTGAATAAAAATTAAATATAGATGACCTCTTCCCTTGAAATAACCTAATGAATTTACTTTAGCATATATGTGGTGACCTAGTGCTGGAACTATGGATACAAAGTCACTTAGATATTATTCGGTCAAGCCTCCCTATCTGAAAATAGGTATGAAGAATATCATAAAAGGTTCCAAAAATGATGTCCAAACTCTAACACAATGGAGCTCCCTATCGAAGGGTCAGTAGCTCATGATGACAAAATTCATTTACATACAAATAACAAAACTCAACTGGGAACATGTCTTAAAATTCCACCTACACAACTAATGAATCATTGAAATCCCCAAAGAACAATAACCAACATTTCGTTGCTTCTCTACACAACATCAACCCAACCAAAGAATCCCTATGCTCCTTTAGAGAATAGATCGAACTGAAGGCTATCTCAACCTCCTACAACTAGTCACATGATTCATCATTTGAAAGAAAGATCTTTTACATGTTGAGACTATGAAACTGAATCTCTGGGCATGTCTTCCTCCATGTGTTATAGTCATAAATCTCTATTATATGATTATTGGCCTGCACAACCTACTGAACATTTTCTTCGCAATACTAATGATGATGTCAACCTGGAGCCATAGCAGCAAAATAAAAAATAGTTACTATTCATAAACCTGAAATATGGATGAATCAACATTAACTAATTTTGTTGTTTTATTCATTTTAGGTTATCCAATCCCATGGTCAACTTATTAAAACACTTGCACAATTAAAAATGATTCATCATCTTTTCCTTGGTCTCTACCCTGAAATAAGTATCAACTCATATGTAGACATTGTAGACATAATGATCAATGAATTAGATCATAGGGGGAACTAAATACCTATTTATTAGCTAGTCTCCAATGTTTATAGAACATGATAAACATGACTAACATGGTTTCCCTTCCAACCAATGAAACCTCACTTGTTCCTAAGTCCAAATATCATCAACTCCCACAACCATATATTGGATACCACTGTATCTCATTCCCCCCTCCAATTTATACTCCACATTGGTAGAAAATTATAGGAGAGAGAAATTGAACCCCACAAGTCCCACCTCTGATAGTCCTTGTGTTGGCATCTAGCATCAAGTGTTTAGTAAACAAAAAATTGGGAGGCATTACCCTCTATGTGAACAAATTCAGAATAGAGTGAAAATGAATACACCAAACAACTCCTAATTACACTACAATATATGAAATCATATGATATTTCATCGATGAACTACTATAACTAATAGGGAAAACTACATGTTCAAAAATAATATAAAATTATAGTGACCACAATGCCGGAACAACACCTATAACTCAAAGCATGTTTTACAAAACCAGATCACCATCATTTTCCATGTGACATGAAAAAATAGTTTAAATATACATATGTTGAGTATAAAATTATAATCAGTAGGATCCTCCATAGATCCTCTCATGAAAAACTAATGAAGATAAGCTAAATCATATTGAACAACAAGTGAATCTAACACATCACCTAAATAGGTATACAATGTACTCATAAACCCCATGGAAACTCTCACCATGTATCACAGACAAGATTATATAATATAATAAATAATATCAAGGGTACCCTACTACCACTTCTTCACTGGTTTGATGCTTTTCCCAAACGTCTCACATCTTATGTATCTTTCTCCTAAAAGGGTTCCATGTAGACACTTGAGTGTAACACCACAATCTGAACCTCATGAAACACTACCACCATGTCAACGTAAAAAAAGAAACCAAGTAGATTCCAGGAGCCACCACAGCTAATATAACATGTATCATACAAAAAATATTATACCTCAATTCATCAATGCCCATAGACTGAGTAAGAAGCCACATGCCATCAAAGCATATACATGTTATAGCTATAGTATTCCATAGGAAACTATATCAAGAATATGTGTATGAATAACCACAAGATATTATAACCCCCTACACACATATATGGGAAAAATAACATCCATGACTATAAGAACATTTATCTACCGAGAGAAGAGAGTGGGCCAAAGTGTATAGTCAGCCATCATTCATCCCATCAGGATGAAAGGGAAAAAATCACCAGGGATACCAATCATAGAGATGTTAGTTTTACTAATACACATGGTGGATTTGAACGTACAATAAAAAATGTAAATAATATAATATTTATCACAACCACACTTTGGGCATAATCTGTTGGTAGATTCTATTGTAACTAAAATATCTCAGACTCTTCACTGACACTACTATGACTAGGTATCCTATATGAACACAAACATTTCAAGAGATATAATATATTGATTTATAAATTTTTATCAGATTCACTTTACATTAATTAATTTTTTGGCCATTAATTTGGCATCAACATTTTCAACATTAAAATTCATTCGCATCAAAACAAAGTACCTTTCCCTATGGCATAACCAATCCAAATCTACAGTTCCATTAAATTGTTACAGCTGTATTATTTCCAAAAAATATCCAACACCATGGGTAAAAAAAAATTAGTGTATCAAATTTTAATTGTATTATTACATTAACATATTCCTAGGCTTTATTGAAAAATATTCTATGCTTCCAAACACAAGGAGATCAATAACGTGGTTAGGTGATGTACCAATTGAGTCTTTTACACATATTGAAAGATATTAGACCCATCAATCCTTGAGAATCTAAATACATAATGAACCTTGAATACCAAGGTCATCATCAACTATTTAAGAGGAAGGGAATAAAAAACAATATTCCTCTTGCAATGGGAAATGTAATGGAGATAATAAATAATATATTCAATAGAAACAACTTTCTTTTCAATGTTGATCCTAGATTTATCCCATTCCATCATCCCTAGTGTCCTCTTTAACTCCCACATGCATAAAGAGATGCATCTCATTACTCTAGTCGTCAAATTCTACCACCACCACTCGACCTCTATGTCCCCACATACCACAACATCCCTCTAGTCATATCCATCCTATTGTCACGACCCATTCAATGTAGTCGAAAAAAATAAAATAGTAACTAGGATCTTGGTGCTAAACAAGGAAACCATCTATCACACAATATGAGCACTCATATATCCAATGCATATATCCTTGACCTTCAAAAGCATAAGTGTAACTCAAAACCCTACATGGAATTATCATTAATGCACAATAGGTCCTTTTTTACAAAATAAATTCACCAATTCAATTAAACATGAATAATGTCATCAATTTTATTTGGAACAAATCACAATAACAACAACTATATTTCGTAACATTCCTAGTTATCTTGGGCCAAAGTAATTCACAACTAATATGGACATTTAATTATTTACCAATTTTAATCATGAAATACATGTTAAGCAAGCAATTCATAGATAACATGATATCTAAAAAATCATGTGGAAAACGATTAAAATGGTACAATGAAATTACATTAGAATGATTCTAGTTCATTAAACTATATCAAATATTTATTATATCAATTTCATTTTGATCTAGTGGCTAAAAAATTACAATCTTATAAATAAATGTAGTAGAGTATAAAAACAAGGAATCCCATACCTCAAAGGGTTTCTAATTTTTTTTGTATAAGAACAGTGAAACATAAAGGATCATGATTACCTCTCCCAAAATGACTGCATCAACTTGAGTATTTTGTGACACAATTTCAAAAACCAACACAGTGGAATTGTCAATTAGAAACATATAGATAACATGTCATAACATGTAAAGGATAACGAGATGTGATAGATCAAATAACCCACAACAATACGTGTAGAACATTCCATCTATGAAAGATGGCTCAATGCTTCCCACACGCCCCAAAATAGGGCACATATGATTAGAAAACATGGTCCCATGATAGAGAATAATCACACGTCTCCTCGATAAAGAATGGCTCTCGTATCTTTTTACCAGGAGGAAGAAGAATATATGAATTAAGGGAAGGCTCTAAGCTTAGATGTATCAAATAAAAGATACACATAATGTGAAGCGGTTCAATTTCCATAATATCCATATCTTAACAAACCATGTGGCTTGACCGAGTAAAAACTTCAGGACCCTTTAAGATTTAATGATAAGAGTTGTTGTCAATGAATTGGTATTAAATACTATAAAAATATGATTTCAATGAATTTTATTCCAATGAAAATTTCAAATAGGGGAAACTGTAGGATGTAAGAAAAGTGTTCACATGGAGATATGGAAACAATATCGCACTCACTGATTGATGACTCACTAACAAATGACTCACTATCTTATGAATATGACTCACTGATAGATGACTCACCGACTGATGAATCTTAGACAGATGACTCCCCAAAAAATGTTTCAATGGAATTTGATGATGAATCACCGATATATGACTTACCGATAGTTGAAGATGACTCACTGATAGATAACCCACCGATAGATGAATCACTAATAGTTGAAGATGACTCCTCGATAGATGACTCATCGATAGTTGATGATTTATCACCTATAGATGAAAAAATAAATCATGACTCACTGATAGATGACTCGTGGAATGTTGAAGATGAAACACTGACAGATGAATCATTGAATAATAAGGATTACTAATCCATTTATGACTCACTGACATCAATGTTCACATATTTCTCACTGATTGAACTATTTACATCTATCTTACATAAAAAACTATTCAATTAAATCTAAATATGGAAACATGTAGGGAGTAAATAACCTTGAACTCCCTAACCTTATCAAACACCATATTCCAAAAAATGAATGGACGGGGGAGGTCCATGAAATTACACAATATTTCTCGTGAATCTAAACTAATATGGTCCTTGGTCAATGAATTTTATAATATGATGAACATTAATTTAAAATGAACTATTATAAATGCCCTTTAGGCCTGGGTATCTATATTTTGTACTAAAAGAAGAATTTAGTCATCATTTAAACACTAGGAAGAGAAAAAATTATTTATATCCCTTTGAAAAATTCTAAGGATATTTCTAGGGAATCATCTATTTATGAGCCTAATTAATTATATATCTAAGTACAATTTTACATATTAATTTATCCAATAAATAATTTTCCACTATTATGTTGTTTTTCGATGTTAAGTGTTTCTCATGTTCTGATTTCATATCATATTAAATTGTAGAATTATGATGTAACTAGGTTAACATTGATTTTTTTATGTTGAATGTATTGTTGTTAAAAAAATCATTTTTCAATGTAGAAATTTATTTAAAAAAATTTGAAGGTGGTGTTTTTATTATTTATACTACTAATTATAATGTGACCACAAATGAAATTTTAATGGTATGGGATGTTATAAGAATATTTTTTCCATAAATTTATGAACCATAATTAAATTTATGTTCAGGGACCTTAATACATGATTAATATTTACAATTTCTAAAAAATTGGTAAAATAGTATAAGATGATGAAGCCCATCTGGTGGGTTAATAATAATGGTTCATGATTTATGTATATATGTACTAAAATTAGATAATTATTTTATATGAATAATGTTGTATATGTTATCAGTTTAATAATTTTAAAAAATAATGAATGGTGTTGATTACCTAAAGACTGATTAAATAAAAATTTTATATTTTTATAACCAAATAGGAACCGTTAATGTGTTCCTAATATTGTGAATGTCATGTTTATAATGGAGATAATTTATATGGATAATTTGAACTCGTATTTATTTTTCACCTCATGAAAGTTATATCTTTTGGATATAATTTGGATTGTGCTATAATGGATGGAGATTATGGAATTATCATATTTTAGGAATATATATAGTGATCATTGGAGTAATAAAGCATGCATATTAAAAATATTCATTAATGGTAATAAATGATATTAATATAATATCATATAATTAATGATTATGGTATTAACATGATTCATGTTTATCAAACAATAGGACCATTATGATATACGAGGGATCATTATAGGGCAATTTATGAAAAATACGGTGACAATATTTCTAATGTTTCCGAATTTCAACTAAGAAAGAGGTTAAATGTTAAACCATTTATGGAATGTATTATGTTATTCACATGATCTGGGTTTAAAGAATAATGTATTATCTAACTATATGAGGATTTATTCATATTGAATAGTTTTTTGAAGAATTTTATTTTAGTACATAGATATGAATTAGTCTACCATTATATTTATGGACCACATTACCTCCTAAGACTTCAAGAATAAAAAATCCACTGTTATTAAATTTAATAATATTTGGAAGTGTAAATTGATCACAGATCAACAATGTGTGAGCTGGTCCTAAAGTCATGTATGTTTATATTCTCATAAAGAATCTACAACATTAGGAAAGAGTGTCAAGAAATAAATTGTTGTCATTTTATCATCATTTTTCATGATAAAAATATCCTTTTTTAAGATACTTTTGATTTTTGCATTATTGTCATTCAAATTGTACAAAATTGTTCTATATTACTCTCTATTTGAAAATAATTTTTAGATTTTAGTTTCATGTCCATGGTTTCATATTCAACCAATATTCTTATATATGGCAACCGATATATGTGTTTCTTTTGGTAACTATTATGCTTTTAACATTCTAATTTAAAGGATGTTTTATTATTCATTTTTAGAATGTTTTTTTTCTATGAATAAAAAATTACTGTAACAAACCATTAATAATGTGAACATTTTTAGGGATAAAATTCATTTTTTGTGGGATATATTAAAATACCATGAGGTTTTGTGAAATATTTTTTTCAAATTAGTATAATTATTTTTTTAATTTTTATTTCTAACTATTTTGAGTATATTGTTTGTTATATTAATAAACTATATTTTGATTGTTTCATATGAAACACAAAGATAGTATTTCAATATAAAAAATACCTAGAATAGCTCATGGTAAATACAAATATATTTTTTAATTTGATATATAAAATACTATGTTTCATCAAACTACAATATGTTATTAATATTATCACTAAAATATTACTAGAATTATCTCATATCCAGTAGAATATAATATATTAATGAGTTTGAATATTTTATAAAACATTGTATACATTCATATATAAATAATCCAATGGTTATAAATTTGTATATGATTAGAGTGTGGATTATTTTAGAATAATGTATTTTTTCCGAAGAAAACTACATGTCTATGTAAAAACAGATTTTATCTCAACAAATAAATAAGAAATTAAAATTTTTAATAAAATTTTATATATATTAAAAATTAAATGATTTTTTTTTGAAAAAAATCAAATATATTTGATTGTAATGAAATATTAATAAATCCAATTTTATGAATAAAAAGATAAAGTTTTCAGAAGGGTTGTTTTACAGCCTTTTAAGGGAGAACCCATTAAAATTATAATTTATACCATTTTTTTTTATTATTTTACAAAATAAAAAAATTTATAAAATAATAATATAAAAATTTAATTTGGGTGATTTTTTATTTTTCTATGAAGATTCATGTTTTGGTAAATACAGAGAAATAGTGAATTTTATTGGAAAAATGGGTTTTCATATACTTTATATTTATATTTATATTATATATTAACCTGGTTTTATAGTATAATATTCTTAATAATATATATATAAATCCAATTTAGGTCATTAAAACCAATTTCCCATTGAAATTAGATATAAATCATTTCAATCATGTAGAATTTTTCTCATTAAAAATTCATTGTCTCATCCCATCTTCGAGATTAATTTTTATTTATTTTCCACCATTTATGATACCTTAATTTGATGAATATAATGAATGTTATAAATTAGAATAATTTTAAATTAATAAAATGTTAAAATAATTTTGTAATGATCATTATTAGTGCGTATAATTCAGATCAATAATCATGATTAAGGAAAATGAGATTAATTAAAGAGTAAATATGGAATATATGGTGTAAAACATACAATAAACTGGTCAAAAAATTATATTATAACCATATTAGAGCATTTAACCTCTATATATCGTTAATGGTAGATTGGTCACACTTGTGTGTGGTAATTAAAATGGGGAGAAGACTCAAATATTATGAGTAATGTCCATTATGTCATTTTCCTCACATATAAAAGGCCTCCTTTCTTCCCTCTTTATTCACACATCTCATGCACTTTTTCTCAACTAAAAACATAAAAAATATCTTCCAAATTCCAATTAATTGACCCTAATCTCATCCATTTTTTATAAATATAGACAACGTATCCCGTTGGTGCTGACCAGAAGGACTTAACAAAAGAAGTGGTAACATCATTCAATATGCACTTTATATTTATTTTTTCTCTGGCCAAAAAAATAATGGTATTAGCTACTGAAATAATATACTAAAAATAATAAACAAATTTTTTTTGACATATAACCTCTATTTACTATACTTACAAACACTTCCATTAAATTAAACATTCAATCAGCATTCCTATATACGATAGATTGAAACCTCACAAACTGATCACATTCGTTATTCCATTACAACCATTCATATTAGGGGGTAGTTATATAAGTTTTCATTTTTATATGATAAATTTGATATATATTTTATATTTATACTTCATTAATTATTATATAACACATATCTTTATGATTTCAATTATATATAAATATGATAACTTCATTTGTGGATGTGTGGACTTCTGCCTCCTCAAAGTGATACGATTTGTCCACACATTACATGGAATACATTATAAATTATTATACTAAAAATAAATTAGATATATGAAATAATAATTTTACTTTAATTATAGTATATATTTCATTTACTTTCATTATTTATCTATGATTAGAAAAAAAAACTATTCATGTATAAGTATGGCATAATGTCTCCATGAAAAGTGTATTCCATTTCATATTTATATATATTATATATGATTATAAGTATTTTTATACATATTATATATTATAATTATTAAATTTAATAAATTATATAAATAGTTAAATCATAATCAATGTAAGAGAAATAATAATTATGAATCAAATTAGGTATAAAAAATAAAATAGCAATTCTCCAAAATAGAATGTAATCATGGAATTGTTAATAAATTGGCTACATTAGGTCATAATAAATTAATAAATTTCCTAATATATATGAATATGGTTCTATTATATATTTATAATAACATTATTTTATATTTCACTAATTTTTTAGTGGGTAAAAAAATTCAACACATTTATTAATGGTTTTCTTGTATATTAATTATTTCTTCAATAGTTTTGACATATACACCACTGATTTAATTAGTGTGGTGTATATAATAAATATTAATTTATTTTTTGATTCATATAATTAAATTATTTTTTATTTAAATATCCATTTTATGATCTTTAATTAATTGGTTTTACGTTTCAAATGATACCAAATCATAGAAGTAATTTTATTTCTCAATATCCCATATGGAGATGAATTCTGTGTTATAAACCTATATTCTATTACGTGGGGTATGAATTACAATTTAAAATTTTATATCATGTGTTTATTTCATATTATTATATTTTATAATTCATGTTTTCTTTTTATTTTTCAATAATAGTATGTATGAATGTTAATAAGTGGTAAGAATTTATTGTAACAGTCACATATTTTATTGGGACTGATTATAAATAAAGGAACGATCAAGACTTTTGTTTTGGAAAATTTATGGTTTGGGAGATATCATTAGAAAAATATCACATTTGGGATCCTTTCTCACGATGTATGTGTATCCTGCAAGACAAAAGTCATGAAAAGTGGTCAAAAATCATTATACATCCCATTTTAATTGGATGTAACCGATGATAAACGTTTTCGTGTAAGATTCCATTTGATAAGTATGTCAAGGACTCCACATGTGTTTTATGGCAGATAAAGATAACCAAAATAAAACCATTCTTATGAAGTGTTTGGAATGTATTCATAGAGAGAACTAATTTCATAGGAAATAAATACAAAAGACATCTTTGATATTGCAAAGGGTTTCCTAAGATAGATATGGACACCACATAAAATTAGAGAGAGAACCTATGAACCTCCCATGGTCTCACTATGGTGTAATTGAGATAAAAAACAAATATTATAAAGTATTGAAGGAAAAATGATGAGGAAATATTTTTTTCATGAAGTATTTGGAGACACATTAGTTGCAAATTGATATGTTTCATCAAATTAATCTACAAGACATCCATGTATTGTGATGTTTCTCTTTTTTAATGTTAAGTCATTTGGAAAACCACATAAAGATATGGAGAAGGTAGTATAAATATCACATGTAGATGTGTTGATCATGAACTGATAATGAAATTAAAAATAATAAATATAAACAGAAGTTTCATGCATCCACTCATGTATAATTGAGTAACACAAAATAAAATTGGATTCCTGGAATCTAATTCAGCACATATACTTCATCAAAATGTACTTTTAATTCATATATAAGTATTATGAAGTTATTAATTTTAGGTATTGAAAATAATATTTAATAATATTGGGTAAACACATTAAATAAATTTAATTTATGGTTGGAATTTTTGATGATGGAATTATTTCTCAAGAATTATTATTCTAATATAACTGATTAGATATATGTGATCAAAATTAATTAAGGAGGTAAAACATATATCACCTTTTAATATCTATGTTATTGTATGTTTTTAATATCATATTTCCTAAGATATCATTGAGGATGACTGAATATCAAACTTCATTAGATCATTCACTGACTAGTGGGGAATATATATGGTCGGTTCTGGGAGAAGCTGAAGTCTTCTGGCATGATCCATAAGTAAGAGATGTCTCTTACATATTTTAAATACATAAATATTTCTTTTTTATAGTAATATAAAATGGTCTCTATGTTAGATATATATAATTTTAATCTATTAGGATAAATAGAAGTCCAATTTGGACCATTTTCGATTTTGAGAATCTATTTTACACCATACTATTTTCAAATATTACCTTTGTGTCACTCACCTCACTCATTAATGTTGACGTCCACTTCCCTCCTATATTAATATTCAAAGAATCCTTGTTCAGACAATAATTGACAAAAATATCATCCCAATATCAATACCCTAATAAAATATTACAATTTCATTAATATATAAATTTTAGTAGTGCATGACGTATAATCAAAAAGTGGCTGATTGAGATGAAATAAATTTCCTAACTATGTGTTTTTGTTTTATTAATACATAAATATCCTTAAAATATTATTTTACTATGATCATATGGTAAAAAATTATCCACTATATAAAATATTTAATTCAATTAATGTAATATCCCCATTCCATATCCACTTCAATCAAATGGTAATTAAAATAATTATTTTTTATATGGTTGATTTGCACATCCTGAACTGATGTCATGAATTCCCAATAATCACCTCAAGTCATTTTTTAAACTTGTATTTTATGGTTACATATATAAAATTTGAAAAATTTACATATTTATGGAGATTTAGTTCCACATATCCCCTTTTTACATTCCAATTTATTTGGGATACAATAATGCCACTAATTTGTTTGGCTGGAAAATACTAAGTGAAGTAATGTGATTCATTTTTCACTATCCAATTACATGGATAGTAATATAGATAATGCTATTAAATACGTTCTTTTTAATAGAAATAATAATTATATTCATGAAATATTAATAATAACAAAATATTATATATTTTAATCATTCTTATAATGAAAAATTATATCTTGATTCCTCTACATGTGGACAGTAGCATCCATGAAATGATGTGATTATTCTTTCATTACTATAGCACAATAATGATATAAACACATATATTTTATTAAAATTATTTAAATTTATATATTATTATCACTATATAATGATTAATAAATAAATAAATTTTTTCAGAAAAGATCAACAATGGAAATGTTACCCTTGTATACATAATACCCACCTTCTCCATGATTTTAACAAAGTAAAATTTTTAGAAAAAACAAAATTCATTATTGGATTTAATATTATACATTATCATTAAATTTTAAAATTATTTCATGATTATTATTGTGGATATTTTGGAAAAATATCTAATTTTTCCTCGAACAATGCATCGAGGACAATTTTTGAAATAATAAACTAAACATACTATAAAAACGCAACATAGATTTAACTGATAAATATTTAAATTAATCAATAAATAAATGAATAAAATTAGATAATTTTAAAGTTCTAATCCATGAATGTTTTATTATGAAATAAAAAAAGTTATGAATCTATATTATACATAAATTATTGGTCATATATTGAATTTCTATACATGAGGTAAGGGTATTTCTCTTCTAACTTTTATTTATATGTTACATATGTTATATTCAAAAATTTGTTTGTTTTGTGGTGTATAAAATAATAATTAATATATTTTTTGATTAATATAATGATTTTTTTTCATTTTAAAATATCTATTTTTATATTTCATTGGGTTTTGTTCGAATAATTACCATAAAAAATAATTATTTTTTTCAATTAAATTTCATTAAAGAATATTATATTTTATTACACCAAAGGGTAAAATGATTTATGCTAAAATATTATTTATTTATGAATTTCTTATGTTCACATTTCATTAAGAGAAAATAATGATACCTATTTTTCTAAATCCCCCTATCATAAATAATATTCTGGTCATCAATGTGGTTCACATGATTAATGTATATTTTCAACCTGAATTATTGAATAAGAAACAAAATAGATTCTATTAAAATGATACAATTCTTGTATTTTTAAATTTTTTCATGAACCATTCAGTTCTATTTAATTGATTTCTATATTTTTTATAAATTTATATTTTAAATTAAATCACTTAAAAATCCAATATTCATGACAATTTAACATTTTTTAAATGATTTTATGTGGATTCTACTAGTGTTATTCAAATGAGACATTTTTACTAAATATTTGTTTCGAAACTAATCAATATTTTTAAAAATTATGAGATGAATATATTTTCCTAACATTATTTAATTTATTTTAATTGATGATTCCATTATGTGGTTGCAATACTATTTTTGATGAATAAGTATTCAAAATATTTTGTTAAAATTTATATCTAAAACATAATTTATAAAAGAAAATGTATATTTTCATAAAAAATATTATAATTTACAGATTTTTAAATTAATATAGGAAAACAATATTTCATATATATGATGAAATGAGTATTCTTTCTAATGAATCCTTCCTTATTTTTTATGTGGATAGATATTGATTATTTTTTGTGATTTCTATGGACACCATTTCTTTTTCATAGGTCATTAATCATTCAAATATATTGACAGGTGAACAATTTCTTCTCGATAGGTTAATTATGTATAAAATATATTCCATTCGAAACCATTTTATTTATCTAATATAATCATTTTTTAGAGGTATTATTATGAATATTTTCTATTTCCCATGGGTAAATAATGTTTCAAAAATATTGTTACAATACACAATTATTTTTATATGTTAATCTTGTTTCAATATGAATATTTTAAACCCCATTATTAATATTTGATTAATATTGTTTCAATTATATTAATTTATATAGAATATATTAAAAATGGGTTATCATGTTTCTAAATGATTTTTATCAAACATGATTTTCCCTTGTGTTAATAATGTTTCAAAGCGATTTTTATGATACCTGTTTCTTTTACATTGGTCATTCATTTATTAAAGAGATTTTTGTTAATATTGTTCCTTTTTCATGGGTTATTCATGTTTTTAAGAGATTATTAGATGCCAATTTTTGTATTTTTTTTAAATTTTATAAAAACAATAAAGGTTTTATCAGTGATATTTGGATGAAATTTATTATATAGTTACATTATTGAGGATAAATTTGATTATAATTGTGGACATGGATGGTTTGTAATGTTATAAAAAGGACTGGTGGTTCTATTATAAACCAAGGACTTGTAGTTACATTATTAAACAAGTACGGGTGCTTCCCTGATAACATAAGGGCATTTAGCTATATAAAAAATAAAGGATGTGTGTTTCCAGGATACATAATAAATTAAATGGGTAAAAAAAAAGATGGATGTCTTCCATATTATTAATTACATGTGTAAGATTGATATGAAATAAATTTTCCCAGATTCCAATAATTTTTTCTATGAATTATATATGTTAATAATGATTATTATAATTATTATTAATTCATAACGGATAATGGTTGTTGATTACGTTTATTATTATCAATTAAAAGACTTAATTATTGTTAATATGTTTTATTTTATAAGAATTTATGGGTATTTAAATTCTTGTTTTTTAAAAATACAATTTTATTATTTCATTATACATTTATGCTCTTTTTATATTAACAAATGAAATTTAATTGTCGTTGATTATTTTTACCATTAATAAAAAATTTATCTTAACCATCTTATAATTCAATTTATAAATTTTATAATTTTTGAGATTGAAAAAATTATATATTGATGAGTATCATTAAGATAACTATGATAACATATTGTGGATTTTAAAAATCCTGTAATAGTGGGAACCATTTTTCATATCTCTACACCATTTTGTTATGAATCCTTGAGTTTTGGAGTATTTAAAAATTCTATATAATTCTAAAACTAAAACATCTTTTCTAATTTAAATGAATCGATAATTGATATTCATATTGTAATTTTTTTTGGAAATTGGTTCACCCTTGTAAATATAAATATCTTAAATGTAATTTATATTCTTATGGAACCATATCCAATATTTTGGGTTTAAGAATATTATAATATAAACCCAATTAATTATTTTATTTCATTATACTCCAATTCTTTAAGGAATTTAATTCCACATTTTAAATAATAATCATTGATATGGTTAAAATTAAAATTTTCTAATGTTTTAATGGTTTGTTCATAATATTTTTTTATCCATAAAATTACCAACATTACTATTTTACTATACAATACAATGATAAATTATTATACTAAATTAATATATTTTATCTATTTTGGTACATAGTTTATTAATATCTCTATTTAAACCTTGTAAACAAATTATTTTTACCTAAAATATTTCATTTTGTGAGAGGGGTTGCTTATCTCAATTATAACCCACATCAATAATATATAATTTTATAAACCATGTATACTTATGAATAGTTAATATATTACATATTTTTTATATATATTAATAATGGATTAATTTAAATAAATCATCATACTTTTTTATATTGGTTAAGTATTATTTTAAATATATTTCTCTAATATGTTATTTCTATATAATCATCTTTTAGAGAAAACTGGTTTCTTCATATATCATTCCATTGTGATGTCTTCATATAATATTCGGTTGATTAAAGGTTGTTAAAACAAGATTACCTAAGTCCATTTATTTGGTATGTTTTTGACATAAATGTGTATATATTTAAAATTTAATGATAGTTACATTAATTCATATATATACATATATTATATTTATTTAAGTGATAAATATTGAAAATACATAGAGTTGTTTTTCCAATATAGATGATTAATTATGTCGAAGAAATATTTTTTTGTGTTGAATAAAATTTACATTCCTTCATACAATGGATTAAAATGTCTTCCTTATAAATGTTTTATGGAATGAAATATACACATAATGAAATTATTAGTCTTATGATACAAACAATATTTGATATTTTTTTGATTCATCCTAGAACAATGAGTTTCCAAATGTCACAAAAATTAAGGATATAACATGGTTTATGTGATAATTATATGTTGAAATATTGAATGAAATATGATGATAAAAATAAATAATTTCCTTTAAATAGAAAAAGATACTGTAATCTATTAGATAATTTCTTATCCACTCGTATCCAACGGTATATTATTCTCACACATTCATTAAATTAATTTTTTATTATGAGTAATTTATATTTAAAATATTTTTTATTCCCATATTTTAAAATAAATTGGAATTTTTTGTATTGATTATTTTCTCCATTATTATGTATTTTTTATCACACTTTATATTTATCCATTTCTCTAGGTTATGTAAAAATTCATTACAAAATATGTATGTATCATATTAATTATATTTTAAAATCAATGGAAGATTTTGAAGACATATTCTAGATTATTTTTATTTTTATAATGTGGTGAAAATATAGTAGTAGTTATAATTTTCTGGAGAATTATTATATTTTAAGAATAAATAATTTTATAAATTATTAACTAAAATATAAACAATAATGTATTTTGTGGAATTTTTTTTCTTCAGTTATGATTTTTTTGATAGTTATGTATGTGGATCTGTTGTTGGTATCATGGATAGTATGTATGTATTGTTCTATTATTTGATTTTTTTGTAGTTAAAATTATTTGATGTCACCTAAATAATAAATTGTATTATGGAAAGAGTTTATTTGGGGATATAGGAATTATAAAAGAGATATAAAACCTATTCATGGAACTAAAAAATAAATGATTCCAATTAATTATAAAACATTTACCCAATGATGATGAAATAAAATTATTATTGAATGATTATGGACTATATTTTTAAAAATTATTTATGTTTTAATTGAAGTTATATGATTTTTTGTGAAATAAATCTCATCAAATTTTAGTCTATAATATATGTTAATTAAAGTATGTCTGTAAAAGATACCAACATGAATCTAATATCCACAAAGATTTTTTGAACTGAAAATATAAATCATTAAAATTTAAAATTGAATGTGAAATCAATGAAATATATATGTGAAATTAAATTATTCTTAATTTATATGATTATTAATATTTATAATTTTATCCATTGTGATAAAAATAAAATATTCAATGTATTTAAAATACATCAATTTATGGGGTGAATCATTTTTATACAAAAATAAAATAAAATCATCATTATATTTCATAAAATATATAATTTTTTAATGAAAATCAATATAATCCAAATTCCTTAAAATTGAAGGATTATTTTCAATGACTACCATATCTATATGAATCATATTATAAAAAAATGGTACCATTATTCAATAATTTAAATAATTTGGTCATCCTTCTAGACTCATCATAATTTGTATAAATCATTATAAACAGGGAATATGAACATAAGAAACATGAGTGGTTATAAGCTGAGTAATATAAATCCAATCAACATTTCATGAAGTACCATATTATAATAATTTTTTATGATTTTAGTTAAGGATATGTATTATATGGAAAAATCATTGAATAATAACTGTTATCAACATGTTTGTATGGAGGGGTTTGTATTCTCAATTTCATATAATAAAAAAAAGAAAATGACTGTCAACACATGATATAATAAAAATTTATAACGATAAAATATCATCATCATGTTTATATGAGATTAAATGTGATATTCTTCAAAAATAGAATATGAATAATCATAAATTTCATATTTCAAGGTGACCCCCAAATACAATCATCACATATCAAGCATTTGATGATCAACATGGAATAATTTTTAGGTTTTGGATAATACACTTTTATACTGTTTTCCTTGGAATAAATCATAATCAATTCCCCTTAACATTGTAATAATCAACCTTAATATCTATTATATTGGATAAAATCATCTCATGTACCCATTGTCTTGAGATAAATGTCATGACCCATCCCATGGGGCCCGTATCGTGACTACCCCAAGACCGCCTTACATAGGCCAGGGGCTGGTGACTAGAACCAAAGGCATAAATTCATAAACCCCGAAGGAATTTCCTCTATAATTAAAAAAACAAAATAGAATACACAACTGGAAGCAAAACACTAAGTAAAACTATACACAAAAGAAGTTCTAGAATGTAAAAGGATCCGGAAATACCTGACCAATAGGAAAGTACAAGTACAACTGAAAATAAAGTTCAACTGAAGATGTGTAAGGCAGTTATTGGGTAATCCTCTAGGGTTCCTACCTGAAGGGTAGGTACATATGTCCTTTTTAGCACTCCTCGTCTATCTGTCTTCTTTGTGTACCATCATTTCTAATGGTCCACCTCTAAGTACTGTCATGTCCTGCTACTCTCTACCTCAGTCAGCGATGTCCTTCGTCTCCAACAAACACACGAGGTGCCGGCAAAACCTGTGCTGGGGTGAGTATAACGATACTCAGTAGGGACCCCGAGACCCTCAAGGTCTCACAAAATCCAACAAGGATAAACCAAAAAGTATGAAATCAACGGATAACCATTACGTAGTTATATTATCATACATATAACATTGTTATCTAGTAACCCATCCCAATCATGAGTAAAACATAAAATACATTGACTCAGCTCAAACCAATATTTTCATTGTCGAAACCATGGATGCTGGAGAACTCCTCTTTTATTTAGTACAGTGGGAATGTCACAACACCAAGGCGCTTCTCACTAACCATGGACTAATAATGTACTCCTCATATCGAGTACCAAGTGTCTGCTACCAACTACCAAGAACTCCTCCATTGTGGGTCTACCACCAACTACCTAGCAATCCCCCAAATAGACTGCAGAGGTACTCCTCTTGTTGAGTACTTCGGGTCTGATGCAAACTACCAGGCGCTCCTGCAACGTGGGTCTACCGCCATCTACATGGCGCTCCCCACTAGGATAGTTGAATCACTCAAAGTAGAATAGGTCAAGCAGTCATCAGGTCTTCCATCTACTAGTTCTTCGCACTATGTCTACTTTTTACAGGAAGGATCCGCTCCAAGAGCTACTAGGAAATACTCCAACTATTTGTAAGTGTGATGAAGATGTATCTCAAATGTCTTTCACGGCATATGGGTCTCAACGAAATAGAATGTGAGTCAATCGGTTTCTCAGTCGGTTAGTTATTATCCTTTTAGTCCCAGGGGCCCGGTTGGATTCGTGTACGATCCAACATGACCATAACTCAAATATACCGTGAACTCAGTGGGGTATTATCAAAGGGACGGATTGGTTATGAGAATACTGGAACCAGCGATGGTTCATCAATGGGACGTCTAGTGCCAAAGATATGGGCCATGAAGTTAATGGGTATGTAATGGGCTTGGGTCTGATCTGAACCAGTTGGAACGACTCGACCCAACATAGACCGGGCCGACCCAGTCTGGGTCATCCCGGTAAGTCATGTTGGGTCTAACCCGGCCTGTTGGGGGGTCATCCCGCTATGTTTTACCCGGGTACACTGGGCGCGGCCCAGCAAACTGCGAGGGCGGTTTGGCATGTAGGTTGCCACGTAGGTAACTCGGAATGAAGGACGAGGCCAGTTAGGCCAGCGCCACGAGGGACGCAGCTTGTGGTCTCGGCCAGGAGGGTGACACGGTCGGGGAACCAGTGGGCAGGCCGTGCGGAGCGCAATCAGGGTGCCGGTGTGATGGGTAGGGCGTGACAGGGGCGGGCAGGCCGCGATAGGGGTCGGGAAGGCTGTAGGGGGCATTGACCTGGCTGCAAGTTCACCGGAAGGGCGCTGGGTAGGCAGCGGGGGTGTAGGGAAGTACAAGGTTTTACTGGTAGGGTGTCAGGTCCGGCGAGGCAGCAGTCGGGCAACCCACAGGTGGGTGGGCCACACGACCGAAAGGCCCTGGGATGTCGCGTGCAGGGGGGCCGCACACGGGCAGGGAACCGAAAGGCCACGGGTAGGCATGTTGGTCATTTCTTGGGCCCACAGTGTTCGGAAGGGTGAATCGGTACACCGAAGGGCGGCATAATTCACGGAGGTCATGGGTAGCTCGTCCTTTGTTGTTGCTGCATGCGTCGTCGTCACCTTAACGCAGTGTTGTACAATGCCACAAGAAGAGAGATCGAAGGAGGATGTCAGGCCATATTAGATTGTCTCTCACCCTCAACGATTAGGGTGATAGCAATTGGTTCTGATGAACGAAGCACAACATTCCACCCACAAAGATAAACATCATCGTTCATTGTTTTTAAAAGAAAGGATGAACATGACGCTTAAAAGAAACTAAACCCCTAACGTGCATTCATCGATCGTCATTCATTGACATCGCGGAAATATGATTGTCGATCTGTGTTATACAAACACGACCCACGTCAATGGAGTCCGAAGAAAAATGTCTGAGGATGTCATTCTTCATAGTTGAAGGCATTCCTCATTGGCGTTCTTCGTTAGGAGAGCATTATTCACTGAAAGAGCGTTCTTCGTTGGTGTGTGTCATTCGTTGGATAGAATTTCTCTTTTCTCCCAAGCACAAACAAAATAAAAGTTCCCAAAATATTTGTTTTCCTATTATATTAGTCATTGGCACAAAATTCAAAAATGTGAATTAATTACATAATATCATCCAATCAACCCATGAGAGGATGGAATATTAATAAATGGGGGTTGACACTTTTTAATTAATTGGGAAGGTCAAGGGTTTTCTCCCCATTAAATCAGTAGTTTATGAGGTTTTATCCTCCTCCATTAAAAGGTAGTTCAAACTCATGTGGTCACAATGTCATAACCTCTCATGGGAGGTTATGCTCGGGTGAGCCCCACCACCATAAACTCTCATGGAAGGTTAGGGTGTGGCAGTCCCACATCCAACTCCCATGTAAAGGTTTTAAAAAACACACACACATGGAAGCTTAAAATTAAAATAAAGTGTTGAACACTGTATTTTATTATTTTTTTTATAAAAATCCAAAAACTATCTTTTATTCTATACCAAATGTCGTCGATGTGAGAGCCTTCTTAAGTGAATAATGGTGTTTCATGTTCAATGGTGCAAACAGATTTTAGTTCCGAGATCCGGTTAAAAATTTATAAAAACCCACAAGTATGAAAAATATGGGACTTTACATTTTCCCCCCCTAAAGGTATTTACGTCACCGTATGATACAACTCTAACTATAGGAACAAATAGGGGTACTGATCAAGCCTCTGAGCCTCCTGCTCCCATGTTCTCTAATGGAGGTTCGCATTCTTCCATCGAACGTGCACCAGAGGTATCGACCATCCACATATGACCCGCTTCTGTCGAACCTTAATCTCCACTGGAACATTGGTAAAAGTCTCCCATATTCGACGTCCATATCTCCATGGTTGATGATGTAGAAAAAGTCGTGGAGATATCTCCTCATCTGAGATACATGGAAGACATTGTGCATCCGATGCAACTGAGGTGGAAGAGCTAAACGATAAGACACCATGACAACTCTGATGAGGACCTGAAATGTTCTGATGAACCTTGGATATAACTTTCCACCTCAGCCAAATATTTGTAGACCTCGTCGAGGTGAGACCCATAGAAAGACGTGGTATCCATCCTCGAACTCCAGAGGTATTGGTCTCCTGTCACCATATGACTTCTGTCTGCTCTGTACAGTTTTCATCTGCTCTTGGATTATCTACACCTTCTCCGTTGTAGCTCGCACCATCTATGGTCCCACTATTGCTAACACCCCAGGGGTTGTCCAACAAATGGGTGATCTGCAAGGATGAACATAAAACTCCTCGAAATGTTCCATACTGATGGTGGAGTGATAACTATTGTTGTAACAAAACTCTACCTAATGCAAGTGATCATCCCAACTGCGACCGAAGTCGAGGAAAAATGCATGTAGCATGTCCTAGAGGGTCAGAATGGTCTGCTCAGTCTGACCATTTGACTAAGGGTGGAAGGTGGTGCTCAAGAGAAGTTGTGTCCCGAACGCTTCCAACAACCCCATCCATATCCAAGAAGTAAATAGTATGTCATGATCAGAGAAAATCGAGAAAGTTAATCCATGTAAATTCACAATCTTCTACATGTAGCGGTGTACCAAGCACTCTACTAATCCCTGCTCTCTAATCAGTAGGAAGTGGTCTGACTTGGTGAGTAGGTCGATGATCACCTAAATAGAGTCGTGACCTCTGGATGTATGTGGAAGACCTGTCAGGAAGTATATAGATATCCCAAACCACGTCCACTCTGGGACCTCTAAGGGATAAACCATTCTTACTGGTACCTGGTGCTCTGCCTTCACTTTCTAGGAAGTGAGGCATCGTGAGACAAACTCTACTACGACCATCTTCAAACATGGCAACCAGTGCTGTCATCGAAGATCTTGGTACATCCTCGCCACTCCTAGATGTACCGCTTGAGGAGATGTGTGGAACTCCCTCAAAAATTCCTCCGAAAGTGCCATAAATAACAGGGTACATCCTCTCAAATGTAGGACATTCTCCCTACCTTCAGAAAATCCATCAGGTGATTACCTTGTGGATATCTAAGCACCTCAGGTCTCATAGTTAGCATCCACATTCTATGCCTCCCTGAATCGCTGAAAAAGTGACGGAGTGACTGTAAGAGACTATCAATAGACTACTCTATATCTATTTACAAAGGATATTTGTAAGGAATCCAGCTGCTCTGTCACCTCTCTTAGCACTTGTATACTAGATCTACTACTGAGTGCATATTATATAAAGTTCCCCTTCCCAAGAGTATAGACTATCTAAAATCTATAGTCCTAGAGGAACTTGAGCAATATATGTGGTCTTAGGTTCATGTCCTTCTGAGAGAAGATATTCTAAGACTCTTGTGATCGGAGTACATGTTAAAATTCTCACCCACTAGATAGTCCTGCCATATCATCAAGGGGAAGACGACTGTTGCTAAATCTAGGTCATGGGTAGAGTAGTTCTTCTCATGATGTCTCAGCTTCCAAGAAACATAATAACCCACTGATCACTCCTGAATCAGGACCCACCCATGTTATGTCCCTGATGTGTCGAAGTAGACTACGTACCCTACGCCCTCCTCCGGAAGCCGCAAGATGGGGGAACTAGTCATCGTCTGCCTCAACAACTAAAAGCTCTGATTTCATCTCTCTGACCTCAAAAAGTGTTTCCCCATCATCGTCATGGATGATATTGGTGCTGCCACTCTGGAGATTTCTAGAACGAACCTCTCAGAGTATCCATCTAAACACAGGAATCAGCATACCCCTGTCACACTCTTGTGTGGCTCCCAATCATGTACCACCCTTATCTTTACTGGATCCACATCAACTCTAGCATCCGAGATGATGTGTCCCAATAAGTTACCCTCTCGAATCCAAAACTGGAAGTTTGAGAGAATACCATAAATATGGTTCTCGATTATTTTGTCAAGTAGTACCTACAAATAGTAGGCACGCTCCTCCTCAGTATCCGGGTGGATCAGAATGTCATCGAAAAATACTATGACATAGAGATTGAGGTAAGGCCAGAAGATCCTATTCATGAGACTCATGAACACTGCTGGAGTGTTGGCTACACTGAACGGCATAACCAAGTACTCGTAGTGTCTGTATTGACACTTTATGCCCATCTTCTGCACATCCTTATCTCAAACTTTGAGCTAGTGATAGCCTGATCTGAGATATATCTTCGAGAACCACTATTCTCCCTTCAGCGGATAAAAGAGGTCGTCAATCCTCGAGAGTGGGTAGTTGTTATTCATGGTCACCTGGTTCAGGCGAAGGTAGTCGACACAGAGCCTGAAGCCCCCATCCTATTTTTTGGCAAGTAGAATTGGGGCTTCCCAGGGAGAAACATGGGGATGGATAAATCATTTCCCCTACTAGTACACTTATTGTATCCTCAGCTCGCGAAGCTCAGTGGGAGCCATCTGATATGATGTAGTAGATATCGGTGTCATCCTGGGGTATAGGTCGATGTGTAAGTCCACCTCTCTGTGAGGAGGTAGCCCTGGAACATCATCTGGGAAAACATCTGTGTAATGGTCCACCACTACAAGATAAGTCACACTCTCCACATCAACTGCTTCGAGGGTAAGGCAGGCCAAATGGTGAGTGATCGGCTTCCCCCTCATCTGAGTTAGTATGTCATATACTGCAAAGGTTACCTTCTCATCGATTAAGGTATACATGGTCTCATTCGTGCGGAATCACTTCACTTTTTCCAAAATACAGTCGATTTGAGAATGGATTGTAGATAACTAGTCCATACCCAAGATGACATTGTAAGGCCTCGATGCCACTACTTGGAGATCCCAGCTGAAGCTCTCACCTCCTAGAGTAAGCCCGCACTAATGACAAAAGTGTGTGATCACTGAATCTGAACCCGTATTAGTCTCTATCCATAAGGATGGATCCAATGGATTTGTCTGAATATCCAAACTCCGAACGATGGTCGTGGTAATTAAAGAGTGACGAACCTATGTCTATAAGAACTACAACTATGTTTGAATAGACACAGATCATACCTCAAATCATCTCTGCAGCACCGTGATCGAACGCCTCAGCTGCCTGAAGCTGATCTCTCCCATGTCCACCAACTCCATATGGTTGGGGTGGACCTATTGGTGGTGGTGGTGGGAAAACCTCATAAAATCGTCCACCACCATCCTCACATCCATCTCATCTTCCACATCTGCCTCCTCCCATGCGGACCACCTCGTTTGAACCTCTTCCTCTGCTTGAGAGGTCCCTCAACTATTTTATGATTATCTGTATGGTGGTTCGGACAGTCACAAGTCATGTGACCATGCCCACCTCAAGAGTAACACTACACGATCCTGGCATTACAGGCTTTGTCTCCACTCTGGTTGCCCCGAACAACTGATCTTGTGTCATGCGGTTGAACGCCTTTAGGTATGGTTCTCTTGGACCTTTTAGAAATCTGTCTACTTCCAGCTGTAAATGACTCAACTGCGTGTCGGATAGTGGTGGGTCTCACTATTGGATATTGCATAGAAAGAAAACTCTCCACTAGGAGGGATCTCTCTTGCACCCCTGCCTGAATCTGGATGCTGAGGGAGCTCATTAGAGCTCTGATCTCTCACCTGATCCCCTGATCAAAGGTCTGAGACCTAAAGAATGGGTCCCATTCCATATCGGTGGATAAACGTGAGAGGTCGGTGAACCTCGCTGTGTACTTTTCCACTATCATGTTACCCTACTGTAGAAGAAGTAGCTCATGTATCTGTACCGCACGAACGGTGTCTGGTACATACTCCTCCCAGAACTAGCTCTAGAAGTCTTCCCAGAATAGGGTAACCTAGTCATCATCCTGAAGCATCAGTCTCCACCATCTATCTGCTTCTTCCAGAAGGAGACTTGAAGAAAGGATAACCATGAAATATGTCAGTGTCCCTACTAGCCTGAAGAATCTCACAACAGCCTCCATCCAATCCTCAGCTTCATGTGGGTTCGTCTCTCCCCTGAACCTGGGTGGCCTCTAGCACTGGAACTCTTTCAATGCGCTCGAGCGGCATGCATCGTCTGCTTATGGGGATAGTGGCATCGGTGTCCCAACGTGGAGTAGTACCATTGGTGCCTTCACTGGATGAGAGCCTTGCACCGAGGCCTCATTTCCCAGTGGGCTTTCAGTACTAACGAATCTCGGGTCTCCAAATTTTCGTCCATGGGGAGGCATTTTGAAAGAATCAAATGAGAGACTGTAAAATGATTATACCTGGTGAGCTGACCTGGTTGGGCTGACTTAATGAAAAATTTTGAAAACACACACGCAGTCATTGTATTCTAGCACTGAGTCAGAAATCAGTAGTCAGGGTCCTGGTGAATGGATATGTCAGCCGCCCACACCAATATTGGACTCCCTGAATAGAAAACCAAACTTTGTACCCATAAAAATATTTATTTGAAGAAATGAATGATCAGATATCCATGTTCTACTGTAGAACTGACTCCTCTGATACTAATTTTTCACGAAATATCCCTTGAGGCCCGTATCGTGACTACACCACACCCGCCTTCCATAGGCAAGGGGCAGGCGACTAGCACCAAATTCATAAATCCCTACACTGGGAAGTCATTTTAATTAAAACTAAAAATAATTACAACAGGTTACACAATTGGAAGAAAAAAACTATGTAAAACTATACACAAAAGAAGTTCCATAAAGAAAATGGGGCTGAAAATTCAATCCCAATAGGAAATTACAAGTACAAATGAAATTAAAGTACAACTGGAGAAGAGTAAAGCATATATTGGGTCATCCACAGGGGTTCCTACATTAAGGGTAGGTACAGATGTCCTACTCATCACTCCTCTTCTGTCTTCTACTATGTGTAATGTCACGTAGAATGTTCCACTGCCGAGTACTGTCCAATCCTGCTACACTCTGCCTCAATATGATGTCTGTTATGTTAGTTGTTAGCATTTTACTCTAGGGGGTCTGGTTGGATTCGTGTACAATCCAATATAACTATAAGTCATATATACCCAAACTCCAGTGGGGTTTTCCCAAAGGGAAAAATTTGTTCAAAAACTACCGGCGCTGCTGACGGTTCGTCAAACGGACATCTGGTGCCAAAGATATGGCCCAAGAAGGAAATGGGTCAGTAATAGGCCCGGGTCTGGTCCGACCCAGTCGGGCCGACCCCATTTGGGTCCACCTGGTCTGTCTCGCTGGGTCTGACCCGAATAGTTGGATGGGTCGGCCTGCTATGTTTTGGACCAGTCCCCTAGGCCCGGTCCACTTGGCCCGGCCTAGTGGACTGCGAGGGCGGTTCAGCCTAGAGGTCGCCATGTATGCGACTCGGCACGAATGTCGGGGCCAGTTCTTCATGCGCCACGAGGGGCGTGGCTCGAGCGACTTGACCTGGGAGGTCATTTTGGTCGGGAAACCCTTTGTCCAGACGCGCGGAGCACAGTGTGGTCAGGAGTGCACCGGGTAGGGCGCGACAAGGGCCAGGCAGGCCGTAGGGGCACCAGAAGGGCACCTGGCAAGAAGCAAAGGCTCCAAGAGGATGCAACGGGAGCCAGGAAGCCCATAGGAGCACCATAAGGGCACTGGCTAGGGCACTTTGGTGCCGTTCAGGCCATGGTATGGACTGTATAGGGCGTGGGGGGTGCCGGGGAGGGTACGGGGGCTCTGGGCATGGTTCAGCAGCGGCCGGGAAGGCTGCAGGAAGGCGGGCCACATGACGATAGGGTTCCAAGAGGCTTTAGGGTGGGGGATGCACACCAGATGGGCGCCAAAAGGCCATGGGTAGGCGCGTCAGTTGCCTCTCTGTTCGGAACTATTCGGACGGGTGCATCGGTACGCCGCGATGGCGACACGATTCATGGAAGTTGTGGGTAGCGTAACCATCGTCGTTGTCGCCTTCGTCGTCATCACCTTAACTACATGTTGTAGAACATCACAACAAGAGATATTGATGGAGGATGTCAGGTCATGTTAGGTTGGCCCTCACCCTCTGCGATTAGGGTGATAGCTATTAGATATCATAAACGAATCACAACATTTCACCTACAAATATAAACATCATATTTCTTCATTTTTAACAGAATGGAAGAACATGATGCTTAAAAGAAACTAAACCCACTCCTTTGATTTTTCGGTTGACATTTGATGACACCATAGAAAGATGATCATCGATCCGTGGTAGATGAACATGTCCCACATCAAAGGAGTCTGAGGAAGAACATCGAAGGAGGTCGTTCATCGTAGTGGAAGGCATCCCTCATTGTTGTTCTTCGGTAGGAGGGCTTTCTTCGCTGAAAGAGCATTCTTCGTTGGAGTGCATTCTTCATTGGAGAGAATTCTCATTTCTCCCAATATCCACCAAAATAATGTTCCCAAAAAAATAGTTTTTCTATTATTTTAATCACTGGGACAAAATTCAAAATGGTGAATTAATTACTTAGGCTTCTATAATTAATCCACGAGAGGTTGGAATATTAATTAAAGGCGGTTGGCTTCATTTAATTTAATGGGAGGGTCACGGGGTTTCTCCCCATTTAATGGGGATTTGAGGAGGTTTTACCATCCTCCATTAATAGAGGGTTAAACCTCGTGTGGTCCCCAAGTCATAACATCTCAGGTGAGGTTATGCTTGAGTGGGCCCCACCACCATAACCTCTCATGGGTGGTTAGGGTGTGGTGGTCCCACCTCCAACTCCCAAGTGGAGGTTTTTATCAACACACACACATCACGTCTTGAAAATAAAATAAAGTGTTATACAATTTATTTTATTAATTTTTTACAAAAACCCAGAAACTAACTTTTATTCTCATCCAACTGTAGTCGTGGTGAGTGTATTTTTATGCAAATTCTGGCACTGCGAGTTCAATGGTGCCATTGGATTTCTGTTCCAAGCACCAGTTCAAAATTTATAAAAACCTGCTCATAAATTTACTAAACTGACCTGAAAAAAAAACATCAGAAATTGATTTCGGGCACACCGGTCATCGAGATCAAGTGCCCTAAAATTTCGTGGACTTGTAAAAATCCCATTATTTTAATAAAAAATTCAATGGAATTTCTAGTTCATTACAACAAATCCCCTTATGTAAAATTTTGATGGCATGGAACTATATTTTATTGCATTTGGGTTATGTTAAATCCTCTTATGTATAATTTGGTCTTTTGTGGAATAAAGATTACCAATGTGTTTGATTTAATTATAGGACAACACCCATCATCATCTATATAGTTTGTCACACAATAGATAAATCATTAAAAAATCTATTAAACATATGGTATTGAATATTATTTTCGATTATCCTACTACTTGAAACACATTGAATGATTTTTTTTCAAAACTATTCAAAATGAAATCACTTAAATTTATATATGGTATTTTAACAGTTGATATGAAAACATAAAAACCTAAAAAAATAATTTAATGAAAAAAAGGTGATTAAAAGGTGATCTAAATATTATATAAATAAATATTACACCTTATTAGATGAATATTCATTACATATAATTACAATAATCATTATAAATAAAAATGATTAGTTTTATTTCATTCTCTACTTCATAAAACATTAGTACATAAATGATCTACATAATCACCCACAATTTTCCATAAATATATATCCCTCTATAGTGATATCATACCTAAAATAATTCTATATGACTATTCGAAAATGATACATAATAATTAGTGTTCTATGTTGTTATGTGATGGTACACATGGGATACATTAATTATAAATAAATCCTAACCTGAGTATAAGGTTAAATAGAAATGAGAATCTCTTTTATAAACCTTACCAGAAATACATAAATTATATTCAAGATTCATAGCATAATACATGGGTTTTCTAATGTCATGAATCATAAATGAATAAACGAACATGATCCTTGATGGAATATTTCTAGCATTCCAAGATTTTATGAAATATTTTAATAATTATATGATCGAAATATATATAAATGATCAATTAAAAGAGGGGCGTGAATTGTAGGTTTATATACAACCATTATTATACTTAAGAAAATATATGTTTAAAAATGATAAATAAGATGGATTTAATACACCTCTAGGGATATTAACTAAGAATCAATATTTCATAGGATCCGTAAATTTGGATCGTAAAAATAAAACTAATAAATTATAAAATAAGGAAATATTCTACCTTAATGAGTAAAGAATATTATTATATCACAGTATAAAAGAACGGGAATGTATAAGAATTTTATACATTAATTGGTTAACAAAATTCCGAAAAAATAAAACTTGTAACAAAACAAGACAAGTATAAAAAATATGTTGACCCAATGAGAAGGGTATATATAAACCTCAGATAAAGGTCCCTTGATTTATATATTCAAGAAATTATATCTTAACCTCACTAAGGTAATCCCATAATAAGAGTATCAATGTCTATCTTGATATCCTGGTATGACCTCAAATGTCAATATAGTTAGCACCTATGACTTCCTATCCTCGGAAGCCCTCAAACATTAAGGTAGTTAGCCCCTCTATTTTCCTATTTCTAGAATCCCTAGATTTTACACATCAATAACAAGAGTCTCACATGGATGAACATGAGGTTCATGGATAAAATAGATGTTCACATATCACACTTGTCAAAAAAGTCTCTTTATATAGAAATATCATCATAGAATCATGACACATAATCTCTATTTGGGTGTTCATGTGTCAACGGATATCGAACTCTTCAAATGGCTGGGGTGTTAATAAGAAAAAATATCAATAGTCCTCAGTTGCTCCAATAGTAATATTTTTCTTTGAAATCCAGAGGGACATGTACATGTGTCACTCAAGAAATGGTTACTTAGAAATAGATTGTAAGATATCATTTCATGAAAAAAATATTATTATGTTTAATAATGTTGTCCCAAAGATACTGTTGGCCACTATCTCAGTATATAATGGTTATAATTATCAAAAATCATGCCATATATAAACATATATCCTACCTCATGTCAGATCAAAAAATTTGTCAAAGATTTATCTTATATATCAGATCATTTCAGTCATAAAATGATTTTTTTAGTTCTTCTGTGTAAACAGGATTATAACTAATTATATCTACATAATTATGATTATTAACACTCAATAGCATTGTTATACTGTAAGAAATACAGAACACCTAAATTTTTTTATATATGTGTCACTGTTACCACTAGAATAATTACTAACTGAGAGACAGATGACTCGCCGATTTACATATGACTCATTGAAAGACAGTTCAAACAGACATATATTTTAATTATGTGGATATGAAACCATTGTAAGGACTCACATTTAAAACGACTCACTGATGCATATGAACCACCGATGACGACAACTCACCATTGATTATGACTCATTGATGAATTCTACTCACGATTGAATATGATTCAATGGCGCAGAAAATTTATAGTCAGTATAAGTGACCTACCTTTTCATGGTCATACCGTTTCAAGGAAGAACCGTTAGTTCAAATGAGTCACTAATAGATCAACTGTCTCCCCAATAGAAGCATGGTCTCACTATTGAAACAAGTCATAGATGTAATGAGTCACCGATATTTGGAATGACCGAAAGAATGACAAACTGATGGATTGAGACACCAACAGAATGAGACACTGACATAAGGAGTCACCGACATTTTATATATTCATGTTTTGATCTTTTATCATACAATACGAGGTATGATAAAACTATGCATGTAGAAGTATCATTCACTTTATCAACCCTCTAAAATAAAAATAATTTTCTAAAGAAAGAAGATATTAAAAGAATAGACAAGTGGTGAATTTCTGCATGAGAGAGAGAGAGACATAATAGAGAACACCTAGAACTCTCATCAAAACACTAAAAACTAATGAAAAATAATACGAACACACAATAAACTGTCTACCAAGATTAACAACGAATTGAAAAACTACATCAGCATTTCAAAAAATAAGAAGAATATACTTGTAGAAGAATACATGTACCTAGAAGCTAGAATAAGACACTCAGAATTTGTGTCAACATCTAGAAGAGGATGAGAGTTCATGTCAACAACATCTGAATAGTCAATAGACACACATCCAGACACACTATGCCTTTAAAATCCATTCTAATATTATTGTTCTATGTTATGTTCATTTTTGCAACTTTTGAATAGTTTTTGTATCTTTCTTTTAAGAACGAACTCTATAATATATCAAAAACGAATTCTAAAAGATATAATTCAAATAATACTTTCTAACACATTTTAGTCCCTTGGATAACTGTGTAAGAGGTCCTTGTGTGAGATGGTTGGTTGTACCCACAACAAACTATGGTATAGTTTTGGTGACCTGGACAACCTATGTGATGTAGTGAACCCCGATCTTGGGGGTGGATCTAACCTTTTATAAATATATACTACTTGAATTCAGGTTATCACTAGGTGGAGAGGATTAAGTCTCTTCATGAGACTGATCCTCTTATTTTTTTTTCATTATGTTTTTTACGTTTTAGTTTTACTCTATTTATTCACATATTTCAAATAAATAAATTGAACTTTGATAAGTCGTCTTAGCATGGGATTATAATGGTATTGAATTATTATGATAGTTTAAAATGTTGAATTAATCATTAAATTGATATAACTGGGAAAAAATCACTCTTTTTAGAAATTAATTCAATAGTTATGTTCTTATAAAACCACTACTGGAAAACTGGGCAATTAAAATTTTAATATTTTGGATCATTAAATTATACCCTATGTTATAATTTTTTTATAGAAACAGAATTCAACCGCCACTGATTACTATACTCTGTCAAACATTTAGAATCATAGGAATTGGAAATTTATATTTTGAAAGAATATTAAATCATTTTCATTAGTGATTTTACTTTTATTTCAATGATAAAACATATTTATTTATAAATTATAATTTATTTAAAATATTATTATAAATTATTATTTTGGATAATAGAATGGAAGGTTGTTATACCTATAATCCGGTATTATTTAATGGAACAAATTATACATAATATAAATTTAAAATTAAAATGCACATAGACTGTATGGGTTTCGAAATTTGGTCATCAATTGTAGATGGATAAAATATTCACTCTATTGATATAACTTCTTTGGAAAAAACTTTTATGTCTTCATATAAGAATAATTGAAAATACATGAATTCCTTATAATATTATCAAGGAAATGAAGAATTTAACAGAATA
Organism: Viscum album; assembly: GCA_963277665.1. Classification (NCBI taxonomy): domain Eukaryota; kingdom Viridiplantae; phylum Streptophyta; class Magnoliopsida; order Santalales; family Viscaceae; genus Viscum; species Viscum album. The sequence continues at coordinate 1,778,356,305 of OY728121.1, read as the reverse complement.
TAAGTATGTAAACCAACCCAAGAAATTTGGGATAATTTTTCTATTTCATATGAAGGAACATCGAATGATAAGGAAATGGGACTTAAGAAATATACTATTAAATATGATAACTATCTAATGAAACCTGATGAGACTATTTATGATAAGTATCATTGGTTTATTTATATACTGAATGCAATAATATCTATTGAAATATATGTTACTATCAATCCACAAATTATGAGTACTCTTTGATACTTACCATATAGTTAGAGAGGATCTTCTGTCACTATTAGAGAATCACGTAAAATCATTAAAATACCGATCAATGAACTCATTGGATAAATGATGATGTATAAGGAAGAGTTGGATGTCAAGAATGAATAAGAGGACAATATTAAGAGAAAATATGTGTACATCAAGACTACTACCTCTAATAATAAATAAAAAAGAGAAGGTGACACACTCTGATGAAAGCTCCAGTAATGATGAATCGACATCAGATAATGATGAAGAGATAAATCAACTAGCAAGAAAATTCAATAAATTCTGTATAAAGAAAATGTTTGATAGGAACAAAATTATAATGGAATATATTATAACAAGTGATATAGAAAAATAACTAGAAAATAAATTACAAATATGAGGAGATTGTCTACTATTAAAGAAAGAAGAGAGGAAATGTCAAAGATGACTGTCCAAAATTAAAATAAGAAAAGTGTCATCAAAACAAAGGCATGAAGTATATGAAATCTATTAAGGACACATGGAGTGACTGTGGTGATATCTCTATTGAATCAACATATTTTCATTATTAAAAAGATGACATGGTAAGTATTTGATTTATGGAAAACACATATGAGGTACCCTTTGATTCTATAGCAAAAAAATGAATTATTTTAAAATGGAATATGATTCTTAAAACATGAAAAGTGATTAATTATGTTAATACTATACCATGTTCTAATGCACTTGTTATGAAGTAAAATATAAATATTAAACATTAATGAAACATTATTCTCTTACTATAAATATTATGTTTTAAATTACAAATGAAAAATAAAACAATGTTAAACTACTCAATGAAATCAATGAATAAAAAATGAATAATGATAAATTGATAAAAATATAGAAAGGTTTTCCAACGAGAAAAATTAACTTACTGAAATTCATGGTAAACATGTTTCTCTTATTAACAAATATGGTATTAGATATCATCATGGACATAGAAACCGATATAAAAAACATTTCGTAACTAAATTGAGTAAATCGTTTCTTCTTAATAAAAAACATAATTCTCTTGCTAGTTCCAGTTCTAGAAAATATTTTACACCCTATAATTTGTATAATCCAAATAGAGTTTATTTTTCAGACATGTTATGTAATGATTATATGAAAACCGTAAGAAAAATGGGGGTATCTAAATCACTAATTAATAATTTCCATTGAGACAAAAATTTCTTGGTACCAAATCTTTTTTTGTTTCATTTTTTTGTAAGAATACTATTTTAAGTGCTCTTGCAAGAGTAAATTGAACTTTTACAGTGGATGTTCAACACACATGATAGGATATTATTCAAGATTCAATAACCTAATCAAGATTGATGATGGATATGTTACCTTTATGACATTACAAAATTCTGAATAATTGGTTTAGGCATGATTGGTAACTCTAGCTCAGTTTTAATTTCTAATGTACTTTTTTAAGGATTGAAAAATAATTTAATTTGTGTTTATCAATTAAGTGATGATGGATTTGATGATAAATTTGAAAATCTTTCTTGAAATTCTATATGCCATAAATGTAAATTACTTTTTTCTACTTTCAGAAATGAAAATGTAGAATCTATTAACAAATATTCTTATATTCCTCAAAAAAAATTCTTTTTTATGTCCCCTTTATAATGAGTTCTGTCATTGGAATTTCACATTAAGAAAATGAAATATAATCTCTCATTGAATTTTTAATAGAAATAGACTAGTCAGTGACCTACCCAAACATGATTTTTCAAATGATAATGTGTATAATCCATGTTTAGATGTTATGTAGCACAAGATATCATTCAAATAAATGAAATATGACTCTACTTTTGAACCTTTATTTTTTTCATATGGATTTATTTGGACTATCTAGTGTTTCTAGTTTAAATGTGATACACTATGTTAATGTATTTGTTTATGACTATTATAGGTATATATGAACCTATTTATGAGCTCCCAAAAGTGATGTATGTAATAACTTCACCATGTATGCTAAAATAGTTGATAATCTAAGTGGACGTAGAATAAAATCTGTAACAAGTGATCATGCCCGGGAGTTTGAAAATGAAGACATTGAATCATTTTTCTCAAACAATGTTAATGGTCAAAAGGTCTCTTCTCCTTGGACACCTCATCTAAATGGGGACCTGGAAATAAGAAATAGAACCTTATAAAAAATTTCAATAAAAATACTTAATGGGTATGATCTAAAATTTTATTTTTGTGATGAAGATATTAATATATCTTGTTGCATTAGTAATATATTATTAATTAGACATATTCTCAAGAAGACTCCTTATGTGTTTTCAAACAAAATAAACCTCAATGTTTGTTAATTCAGTGTTTTTTGTTGCAATTTCTATATTAATAATGAAAAGAATAATATGGAAAAAATTTCTTCCATATGTGATCATGGAATCTTCTTAGGTTTCTCAACAGCAATTATAGAGATAAATAATTTAATAAATGAACCAATTGTGTGAAAAAAATATATGAATATAAAATATGACGAAACAAATCCACATGAACCTATGAAATCTGTAGACAAACTTAAAGATGATATTTCAAACTTAGAAATAAATTCAAAATCATCTAATCCTATTTTAAAACAATTTTTTCTATTATACAATTGTAGATATTTTATGAGAATCTGAAAATTATGAACCCAAACCTATAGATGAAACTAAAGATACTAGCCCCATCATTTCTAGAACTAAAAAAACCCTTAATAACCCAAATTTAGATATAGTTTCTAGATACTTAAGAAAATGGTACACAAAATAGAGCTTCTCAGAGAAACTAGGTTGAACATCCCACCTTCCTGACACAACAATAACCTAAAAACGCCAATGATGTAAATAAAGATGAATATTGTGTGATATCTATGAAATAAGAACATAATAAATTTAAATAAAATAATGTTTGTAAACTTTTTGATAATCCCAATGACACCATGATGATAGGCACTATGTTGATATTTGGGAACGAACCTAGGGGAATCTCATAATATTGTTAGAAATAATACTAGATTAGTGGCACAAGAATATTGTCAAGAAGAAGACATTGACAATGATGCAATTTTTTCACTTGTTTCTAGAATTGAGTCCAATATAATTGTGCTTGCCTTTTTTATCCATATTAATCTCAAATATTATCAAATGGATGTTAAAAGTGAATTACTAATAGTTGAGGATGTTTTTGTTGAATGTCCCCTAATTTTTGAAACCCTAATTTTCAAATTAAAAAAATCTATATATGGTTTAAATCAAAATCCATGATTTTTGTATGAGAGAGTTAGTATGTTTCTTATTTGAAATGGTATTAAAAAAGGAATTGATTACCAACACTAATTATAAAATGAATTTTTATTGATGTTTAAGTAATTCAAATTTATGTTGATGATATCATTGTTTGATCATCAAGAAATTATTTATATATTGATTTCTATAATATGATTCCAAGTAAATTTGAAATGTGTATGACGGATGAACTGAAATTCATTTTTATATATCTATTTTTTCCAAAAAATAAGTTTTCATTTTAAGGAAATTTAATTACAAAAACGATATTTTAAAAATACTTTTCTTTGATAGAATCAAAAGCAGTGACACTTCAACATGTACTACATGTATGTTGGATCATGATTATGATGGTAAATATATTAATCAATTCCCTTAAATTGGACTGATTACATGTTTTCTCTAATTAATTATTAGTAGTCCAGATATAATATTTACTATGTGTATATGTTCCCTTTTTCAATCTAATCCCAATGAATCTCACATAAATGTTGTCAAATGAATTTTCAAATACATCAAACATACAATCAATTTAGAATTATTCTACCCTAAATGACAATCATTTCATATAGTGCATTATTCAGATGCTGATTTTGGGGATGAATGTTAGATAGAAAGACAACCTCTAGAACATGAAACTTTTTGGGAAAGGAATTGGTTTAATGGTGTAGTAAGCATCAAAATTATATATCAATATCAACTACCAAAGATGAATACATAGCTGCTGGTAGCTCTTGTGGTCCAATTTTGTTTTTGAGACACACTCTATTAAACTATGGATATAAATTTGACATGTACCTACAATTTGTGACAATACATGTGCTATTAACATGTCTAAGAATCTATATTTCCATTAAAGAACAAACCATATTAATTTAAGACATCACTTTTTGGGAGATCATTATCAAAAGGGTGATATCAATTTTGAATTTATTTCCACTTAATATCATTTTGATGAACTATTCACTAAGACATTAAACTTCGAAAGAATGAATTATATCATACATGAGTTAAGAATAATTAATCAATAAGTCATTATGTTTCCTTTCCGTTAACCATTTTATGTAATGTTGTCAATTCTTCATTGACACTATTTTCATGCGGACATTGTTTTCGTGCCAACACCATTATCATGTCGACACCATTGTCATCCTCAAACTGTTGTCATGCTGAAATCATTATCATGATGACAGATTTTTCATTCTGACACTATTTTCACGGATACGTCGTCTGTGTTATTAAAAATATCACATGATGACACCATTAGTGTTATGAAAAATCTTTCATGTCAACATGGAAGACTAACTAATTCTATACATTTTATTTTTGTTACCAAAATGAAATTGTTTGATTAACATTGTGGAACCTGGTTCATGTTTTCATGATTTCATAATTTCAAATTCCTTAAATGGTATAAATTTGAATTGATCAACTCTGCTCCTTTACTGATACAATCTCTTAGCCACCACTCTATCTATTTAACCCCGAACATTCACCTTCTAACATACAGACTGAACTAATTGGAATAGTGTGTGTGAAGCGAGCTATTGAATATAGTGAATTCAATGATTCTAAGAAGTAGAAAGGTGAATATATAAAATCATCAGATACTATAAATCCTAGTCTAGATTAATTTGTTTTTAGATCATAGAAAGAAGTTCGAGGGGAATGTCTCTTATAGAGAAATTCATTGCTGTTAAAGGTGCATCTAGATCAATGATTCCTTTATTGGATCACAACCAATGATATATACGTATACCAAAATCTAATAAATGAATTTGACATGAATTTAGAACTTCCTCTGGAAGGATATGGGTTCGCGTGGGTCAAGTCAATCGTAAAAGTGAAGAGAATTTATATTTCATCAAAAGGAATTATGCAGAATGAATTATGATTCCTCATGATGGAATGTTTGATGATTATCATGGTGCTTCTTGAACCGAAGGTGAATTATTTTGTTCTGATACAACTCTCAAAATACATAATCAGTAATGTGGAACATTAGAGACCCAATACATTAAAATTAAATGGTGATGGAATAATTTTATTTATGTTTATTCATAACCTAATTTTTCCCAAGAAAGGGGAATTTCCTTTGATTAAATATCATGATGAATACTTCGTATATACCCATCAGAATGGATTTAAATGAAATCTATATAGGTATTTCATTGTGAACATTAATTAGATGATAAAACACTATTGTATGTAAAATTCTCTTTTCTTCTTCAGAAGGATTTCATAATTTCTAATGGAGAAAGCATGTGTAAGTGAAGTTGATGATGTAGTGGTTAATGAATGTAGTGGAATCAATATAATTTATGATATCTTAGAGTGAATGAAAATTAACTGACACCTGCTGAGGAAGTAATGGGTTGGTGATGTAGATAGAATGTATGAGATGGACGATCCTATAGATAATTTTGTTAGAGAATGTAATAAATTAGTATTGGACCTTAGTTCATAATATAAATCGATTAATTATTCAGATGAGGAGGAGGGTCCAGGTAATCTTTTATGAGACGAGGGATCACTAATTGTTGATAAAAGTGACCCTAACACAACTGGACAATTAAAATTAGTTTCAATCATACCTCTGACTCCACCTTTGGACATACCTTTTCATGAACCTATAATCTAACATACAGTAAGTGAAGAATCATTAGTCAAAGGATGTGTAGAATATTTCTATGAATCTAGTGAAAATACGATGAAGAAGAGGAAGCTTGTAGTGGTGAAAATGGTCTAGAATCTTTTAGTGAATTAGAATATGAGAAATTTGATGATCAAATTAGTGATGAAAATGATAAAGATGTATATAATGAAGAATGTATTGAAATTGGAAGTGATATTGAATTTAATCATATAGTTGGAATACACATTCTGTTAGTATGATAATTGTTGAAGCTAATGATGCTGTAACTATTAAGGGTGTTCTTCAAGATGAAAATCTCGCTCCAGCCAAACCATTTTATCAAGATATATATAATATTATAAACTAAATAAGTATAAAAATCTAGAAAGCAGGCATTATGTGAGGGGAGGAAAATAGCCATGAAGGCTAACACTGTGGGGATCCACATGAAAAGGTATCCCTAGCTTATGAAGATCATACACAATGAAGGGTAATTCTTGATACTCTTACTCCTTTGTATTATGATATAATGGATGTATGGGTGATGTATCTTTTTTATATGACACTGGGATTAGATTATTATGTTTCAAATGATGAAGTCTATATATATACCTCTGAGGGACCAATGGTTGAGATCTCTTATAGTGACAATGTCACTAAGGCCGATTTTTAAAAATTCACATATGAAATATGTTCCTCCATAAACATTCATTTCAATCATAGATGATACATGCGATCGCTGAAGCCATGATAGAGAACACTGAGATGAATTTCAATTTGAAAGCACTTCAGATTATGGTTTAATGTATAAAGAATGATTGAACATCTAGTTCTACTCCTTCCTCATCAAGTGTACCCCTAGATAATGCATATTTAGTTTCTAAGATGGTGATAAAATAAATTCATCCATATTTTATTTAAACTGAATAAAAATTATTACAAGAAACACCAAGCATGGGTTTAACATCCTAGTTATATAAATAAATAATGAATTTTTCATTTTAATTAATATTTTTTGAATTAAATATTAATTTTAAATTAAAGGGGTTTTTATGTTCGATGGAGTACTCGATACACAACAACGTGTTTCTTTGAAATCATAAGTTACTCACAATGTTGGGTCATACAGAAAAATAATAAAATAATATTATTATATTAAATTGTAGTTAATGCCTTGTCGTTGTAATGGATGGAATGAAGAGAACTAACTACATTATTATTAAAAATGTTCGTTAAATGTTTTTTCATTTATCTAATAAATGTTAGAGGCTCAAAATTTGAATTAATCTAATTTTATGCATAAATACACTAATATTATTTAATGTGTCAATTTACATCCCTTTGATGGGAAAACCTATTTTAAACCAATTTTTGGTTGCTTTTATATGTACTATATGACCAAATAAAATTCATCTTTATAATTGGGATATCATAATTTACATTGTTTAAATTTTTAGTATGTTTCTGATAAATTTCATTTTTAATGAGTAGTGAAATATAATGTATTTTAATTCAAAATTTCCTTTTAATCTAAATAATTAATATCGATAAATTAACTTATTAATTTATTTTAAAGTTTAATTAGAATATATTTTTTATATTTAATTGATTTTTGTTTATTGGAATTAATTTCACATTGAAATTGGACATAAACATATGTCAATATTTTGATAGTTATTATTTCTTAAAAACACACCTTTTGTTTAGAAAGTGGGGATTAATATTAATTTAATTTCTGCCACTAATTTATCTCGAATATGAAAAAATGGATACAATATTTGGAATCAGGAGGTTGTAATTGTGTAAATAGGTAACTTTAATTTTTAGAAATTTTAAATATTTACCTCCATAAATATTTTATTTTCCATTGTTAAAGGATAAATCTGGTAAATATGGGTAAAACAATATTACGATAATAATTTAAAATTACATTAACATGGGTTCATATAAAATTGGTTGATACACATCTGAACAGGGGAATACTTGTGTTGATTTTGGGACATCATGGGGCAACATGAAAGTGATAATGACACTTAATTTTAATTAATATAAAGTAAAGGCAAAAATGGCACAAAAAATATCATTTAGTAAATTAATTTTTACATAGGGTTATATAAGATATCATATCTACTAGGGATATTATTTTAAATGCTAAAATGATTTCCAACATTATGGTAATTGTTTTATAACTTTTCGACATCAAATAAATAAAATTATTTATGTCACAATAAGGATGCAGTGTTTACACCATTATTTAAAGATTTAAATAAATAATATTATAATGAATAAAAAATATGAAAAACCTATCCAATAATTATTTTTTTATTTAATTTTGTCCATGAGTCATCTTATCATGAACGATAATTTGTTTTTGTACCTTTAGAAACCGAAAATATTTATATAATTATATAATATTTTCTCACATTCATACAGAGCCCCTTATGCCCCTTATAAAATGATCTCAGCTCTAGCCCAATACTAGAACCTCTAAATCCCCTTGGCTCATTCAACCCTAGCTCAAAAAATATCTCAAGATCCCCTTATTCATCCTTGAATCCTTAACATAAGACTATGGAACCTCAACAAACCCTTTTGGTTCAAACCAATGGTAGTGACCCGATTTAAATGTAACATCTTCTCTTTAGTTCTATATTTTTTTACTTCTCCAACCCCATAAGCACATTTTATTCCTTTATAATATAAAAAAATCAGTATACACGGTATTCTAGGTTGTTGTTATGAGACGTTTTCGAAATACACTTTCACACACCTCCATATAATGGGTATAGAACATGCATTTTCTGTGGATAGAAAACTAATGCCTCACGAAACGATGATTGTTCAATTATCTCCTACCGCCTCTCATGGTGGCTATTACGATGGAACTTTATTTATATATAATATATATTATGATTATTTTTTTTCTAATGTTTTTTAATTTTTATTTAAAATCATTCCTTTATCTTTCCAATATGTGTTTATACAATAATTTCATTCGAGGATGGGAGGACTATCGCCCACTAAAGGTGATATGATTCGTTCATGACATACAAGGAATGTATGAAAAATGGAGTTAATGAACATATGTAACCTATATATCATATGATATTATAACATAATTATAAAATCCCTATGTATCATTATGTTTTCATTTCATTAAATATGAAATATAAATGAAAGTAGTGTTAATGTGTATGTACGGCTTACTGTCTCCATGAATGATGCATTTCAGTTCTTATCTCCAAATGTTTAGTAATATAATAAATACATACCTATAATGAAAATATATGAAATATTTGATTTCTAAATCATGAATATTATTCTAGATATAATGGATTCTTTACCCCATGGAAAACTTGTAATTATAAGGTGTCCATTTTTTACTCAGGTACCAAAAATCGGCAAAACAACCACTATTAAGATATATTATTACATAATGTTTATAACATTTTAATATGTGATATAAAAATTATAATAAACTTTAAAAAGGTTATTATTAATTTATAAAATATATTTAGTTTATTATCTAATAGACTAAAGAATGAATTGGTCAAGTCGGACACAATGTAAGTGATATCTTATCTCACTATCATTTCTGTTAAATTTCCATTATTAGCCAATTATATATTTCATGTGTTGTATTTTGTACTACCATTTTATATATATTATCATTATTATCATTATATTAATGTTATTATGGGATTCCTTTAGTGGTTTTTAACTTTTGGTCATGTGAATCTATTGATTACAACCTTGTAAGGGGTTCTCATCTCAATTTTTATTACCATGTGATTCAAGCTATATTGCCATAATTTTCTTCTGTGTGGTTTATGTACTTTCCATGATTTTATTAATTTTGTAACTCACATAAAATTATGTGAATCTAAATCTTCATTGAATGATCCTTCTTTCATTGTGTGTATGTTTCGTATATTACAAATATGGAAGGGAACTTCTCACCCTCCTCTTTCTAAAAGACTTCTTTTTATTATATATTTTAATATACATCTTATTATGTTGATATATGTTCCCCTATATATATTTGTTGTAAATTTTATGTATAAGTAATGATATACCATTTTCTCTCTCATCAATTCATTTTCTAAATTTTAGAGTGACGTTGTTAGGCTATAAAAGTTTTTTAAGGGAACTTCTTCACCCATTTTCAATTCATTGGATTAAACATCATCTTCTTGATTATGTCGTGCAATTAATATGTGTGAATAATCTCAGATTGTTTCAAAATTAATATCCACATATATTGAGTTTTTTTGTCACAAATTATTATGTAAATGATAAATCGTTAATATAAATATATATTTTTTATAAGGGATATCATCTCAATTTACATTCCACTAAGAAGTCATTGTTCTTATGTAACAATTCACATATATGTGTCTTTCATATAATATCCTTTGAAATATTATATAATTAATTTATTTATTCTAGATATATTATTATTTTATGATTAATTTATATTCCTCAATTATTTGAATTCAAGTGTCTCCCTTCTTGTTAAAAACTCTTCACCTAAAATATCGTATTAAATGTTATAATGATTTATTATTCTATATATTTCATATTAATTCCCATTTTTTCAAAATGGTTTTAGGATTTATTTATAGGGACATTAATGATTCATATTTATAATTAATTGAAAATATTTAAAGAGGTATGGGACACTTTGATTCAAAAATATAATTATTAAATTTTTTTAATTTTTTTTAAAATGGTTTGATAAAGCATTTTTTATTTTCATATATTGAAATGATGTATTGTGATTACAATGTAGAAATGATATCTTTCCTTTGTTCTTGTTTTATGTGTTATGAATATGTATTGATTATTGGTAATTGTTTACCTATATGTGTTGTTCTGCGATAAAACAAGGGTGGGTGATACTGAGATAGCTCTCCAATGCATTGGGTGACATGACATAGGTAAACAGTAATGTTTCTCCTAAGTTATTTAGGGAATATTCTGTGATAGGTATTCCAAAAGTGACTCTGTATTTATTTGGGATAGATAAAATTTATTTATGTAACGAATGACATAAGTTAACTTTTTGATTTATGATTTCTATGTGTTATCTATAAATCTTGTGATTTCATATGGTATTATATGATTGAAAAGTATTGGTTTCATTGAAATGTATTTATTGATGGGATAATTTTTTCCTTCCTTATTTTATAACACATACTTAGCTTTTTTTCCCATCCCATGTTTTTTAAATGTTTTCCATAAGACTTAAATATAGATAAGGTCAATGATGGGATTAAGGAATATTCTTTTTATATAAAAAAATTGAACTAGAAATGCTAATTTTTAAGAGTTTTTATTTTGTGAATTTTTTTTAACTGAATACAAGTGTCTACATTTTAATACATGAGATGTAATGTAATTGTTATGTAATAATTATTTAAAACCCTAAAACTAGAAATCCTCAATGTGAATTATTCATTTCATTTATGATTATTTAATTTTTATGGCCAGGTCATTATAATGGGAATGAGATGAATAATTTAACCACTGACTTTAATTCGTTATCCACTATCCAATGAAATTAAATAGAAATTGTCATGAATGGACATCAGAATAATCTGTACCATCTTAAATCTATTTTATTTGTCAAAATAATAAATGATGTAAAGGATCTTTCCTCCCTTGATCTTGCTTTATCCTCTGCTACACCTATTCAGTCTTCACAATTTGTGGCTCTTGCTAATATTAGTTCCATTTTGAATGATGATTTCAAAGAATTATTTTCAATTTTTTCAATATTTAAGATAATTCAGATAACGTGCATTACCATGTAAATTTTTATACAAGGAGTTATTTATAGAATCATTATGAACAAACCAAAAGTATTAATTAATTTTCCTCCAAAATCATCACTAATCCTCAAATATATTGACTATTTAAGTATTTGGGCAACATTATCAGCCTTCCTCTAGTGAAAAATCCCATTAAGGATCAGATTTAAATGACGAGATAACTCAATCCCTTGTTGGATAGGTAAATATAAAACAATTTTTTTTTAAAATCCAATGAAATATGGTGTTTAAATCATTGAAGAGTTTATCATGATGGTAAAACCATACATCCAATAAAAAATTTATTCCATTGGTGTGCCCACTGCTGCACCAATTGGCCCTACTAGTTCTGTGGCTTCCCAATACCAGATATTCGATTCTCAAACCTTATCTCAATTCATAGCCATCATTATAGAACCTATTGAGACTCTTATTATTTCTCAACAAAACAATTCCCATGCTTCTATAGTTCCAGAAGGGGTTCCTCCACCTCCACTAAAAATCCATTCATACCCTCCTACTTCTTATCCTAACCCTTATACTTGATCATCCCTTTATCCTTTTAATAATTGGAAGGAACCCATTCACCCTAACAAGTAGTTTGGTTTCATTCACCTTTATAGGGTTGTGTTCCATTACTATTGTTATTTCAATATAATTTTCTTATGAATGGCATTTCACTATTTCTACTTTTCTTATTTTAGTTTTTTCCTCTTCCACTTTTTTCTAATCATAAAAGGGGGAGAACATTACTAAAAAATTAGTATATAATTATGAATTACCTAATTAATAATTAACTAATGGTACATAATAATTCCATGATTGTTGATCATACAAAATCGGGAGATTGTTGGACCATAGATTCTGTTGGCCACTATATCTGACTATAATGGATTTTATTATCCTAAATCATGTCATATATTAACATATATCTTACCTCCTGTGAGGTCCAATCTTTTTCCAATAAATTAACTTGTATATGATATCATTTCATTCATATAACTATTTATGTGTCTTTAAGTCTAACTAATCTTATAAATTATAATATATGTGTAATTACGAGTATTCACACTCTCTAACTTTGTTGAACAGTAAGATAGGAAAAACATCTGAAATTATCAATGTCTCACTAACACTGACAAGTAGATGACTCATGGATAGAAAGATGACTCACTAAAAGATATTTGAATCACTAGTATACAGTTAAAATAGGCATATTTTCTATGGATGCGAAGCTATAACTGTTGGAATGACTCACTGTTTGAAGGACTCACTGATGCATATCACCCACTGACGCAGATGACTCACAATTTTATTTGACTCATCGATGTAGATTACTCACTATTTCTTATGACTCACCAGTGCAGTTGTCCTACCATCAATCCTAGTGAACTACCTTTTGACAGTGCTACAAATGGAAGGAATCACCATCTGTTAAAATGAGTCACTAATAGATTAGTTGTCTTGGTGATGGATGGAATGAATCCCAATTGAGACATGTTACCAATTTAATGAGTAACTGAGGTATGAAAATGCTAGTAGAATGACTTACCAAAGGGTTGAGACACTGATAGAAGGAGACACAAACATATGGTGAACCCAATAGACAAGTCATCGATAAACTGTTTATATATGAATTTATTAATATTCTTTCTTACGATCATATTTGTGTCATTTAATGATACTGACATATTTTATAATATTTACTAGGATTTTTATTATAAAATTCATTGTATTATTAACCTACACACGTCGAACAAACTTTCAGTTAATTGGCCCTAAAAAATAATAAACATTTTTAAGAGAGAAGATATTAAAAGTAGAGACATGTGGTGAATACATGTGAAATAGATTGAGACATAATGAAGAACACCTCATACTACCATGTAACCACTAAAAACCCATAAACAAATTAAATTACATAGAAAGAAATATCAATCGAGTTGAACATCAAATTGAGAAACTAGATCAGCATATTAAATAAATAGATGAATATACATTCAATACCATACTGTTACCTAGAATCTAGATTACAACACGTTGGTTTTGTGCGAAATTCAAGAAGAGTACTCAGAAATAATCTCAGCTAAATCTGAAGAGTTAAAAGCTGTATCTCAAGACACATAGGGCCTTCTAAATCTATTCAAATATTTGGCAGCTCTATTATTTGCATTTTTACAAACATTTGAGAAATTTTTGTATCTGTCTGTTAATCACACATTATCTCCAATATCAAAATGAATGATACAATATATACTTCCAACAATACCTTTTTACTCCTATTTATCCTACATATAATTGTGGAAGAGGTCCTTGTGTTTCTTGGTAGTTTTTACCCAGGATGAAATCTAGTACAGGTTTTCTGACCTGGAAAGCCTTATGTGTTGTTTTGAAACCGGATCCATGGTGTGGATCGAACTATTTTTTTAATTTAAACTACTCAGTGGATGGTTATCACTATGTAGAGATGATTATTTCTTCTCTTGAGACTGAACCACTTGTTTATTTTCCACAAAAAGTTTTTTAGATTTTAGTTTTAATATGTTTTTTCACATATTTTATAATACATAATTGAGTTTGGTTTTTTTATAGAAATGTTTTATAACATAATGGAATTATATGTTTAGTTGCAGAATTTTTATTAATCATCAAATTGATATAACTGAGATATATTCCCACTTTTGATAAATTAATCCAACAATCATTCCCTTATAAAGTCAATATTGGATAATTGGGAAATTGAATATTTAATATTGGGAAACATCAAATTATACCCATTGTAATAGTAATTTTTAAAGATACTCAATTCACCCACCTCTTGATTACTCTAATCTGACAAACATTTTGTTTTAGTGGATTTGATATTTTTAGTTTTCAACAATTTGTCAAATTTTTTATACTGTGATTTTAGTTATATTTAAAAGATCATAAATTTTTTGTTAATACTAATAATTTATCTGTTTAAAAACATGTTCTAAAATTTTATTTTGGATAATAATATGGATGGTTATTCTACCAATATTACTCAATTCTTTAATAGAACAAATTATGCACAATGGATAATTAAAATAGAAATGCACATAGAAATTAAGGGTTTTGAAATATGATCTTCAATTGTAGATGAATATAATATTCTTGATACATCTAGAACAACATGGGATGACTCAACTAAAATTTCTTATAACAATAATTACAAAGACATGAATGCATTTTACAATTAACTAGTAGATGAAAAATATAATAGAATTTCAGCCTGTAAAACAGCCAATTAAATTTAGAATACATTGTATGTTTCCCATAATGGATTTTCTAGTGTTAATGAAATGACAATTAACACATATAATATTAAATATTATAACATTAAAATTAATACTAATGAGGCTATTTTTGACATGTATCCCATGCTTAATGAATTTTTGAACACTATGATACCTCTGGGAAGAGATGTTAATACCAAAAAAAATTATGAGGATTCACATATTCATGACTAATATATGGGTAGGAAATTTTTTCTCAATTAGTGAATCATGTGACATCAGAAAAGTACATGTCAATGATCTCATTGGATAACTTATGATGTATGAGGAATATTATAATGTCAACAAAGAAGAGAATGAACCTAAGAGAATGTTTGTGTCCATTAGTACTATTACCTCAACGAATAATAAAAAATAAAATGTTCTACCGTCAATTGATATCTCTATTAATTATGAATCATCATTATATAGTGATGAATATATGGTTCATCTATCTATATGATTCGATAAAATCAATTTAATGAAGAATTTATTCTTGAATCCCAATTATGAAGGATGATATGATAACAAGGAACAATTGAAAAAGGACTAGAAACGAAATGAAAAATAATTGTAGATTGTATGCTATGAATGTAAGAGCTGAGTACATGTCAAATTCAACCATCCCAAATAAAAATAAAAAAGAATTATGAAAAAAAGGTAAATAAGTATAAGCATGTTATGCAGGCCCCTAAAAGTTACTCTAATATTATCTATAGTAATTTAGCGACATATCATGATGAAAAATATAACTTTGAAAATATGTGTTTTATGAAAAACACATCTGAGGTATACTTATATTATACTACACAAAATTTCTATTATTCTAAAAATAAAAGAGATTCTAAAAAAATGAAATTTGACGAATTATTTGAATATTTTACAATGTTGGAAGAAATGTGTAATGAACTAAAAGATAAATATAAATCATTAAATAAACAACAAGACATTAATATAACCATAATGAGAGAACATACTACTATAAAGGAAGATAATGATCAATTGATCAATGAAAACAATGAATTAAAAATATCAAATGAGAAACTGAAGAACGATCTATAAAGGATTCACAATTGAAAAAATCCTCTTACTCAAATTCTTGGTAAACTGATATACCATAAGTAAACTTATGGATTTTGATATCACCCTATGTAAGAATCCTATTTAAAAAACATATTGTAACTAAATATTGAATTTTATTTATATTACATAAAAATCATAGTTCTGATGCTAGATCCAGTTTTGGAAAATATTTTACTACCTCAAAATTTTCTAGACCAAATAGTATTTGATTTTAAAACAAGTTACATAATGCTTATTGGAAACACATAATGAAAATGTGGGTATCCAAATCACTAAATACTAATTTCACTATACTCAAACATTTAGGGATACCAATATATATATATATATTATTATATTGATGGAATGATATTTGAAGAGTTCATACAGGAGTCTGTGGTACATTGAAAGTGTATTTTGAAAACACAGGATATGAGATTATTCAATGATTAAGAACATAATCAAGATTTATGGTGGATATGTCACCTTTGCTGATAATGATAAATGAAAAATAATTGTCTTAGTCCATATTGGTATCTCTAATTCAGTTTTAATTTCAAAATTATTTTTTATGGATTGAAATATAATTTTCATATTATTTCACTATTATGTGGTGATGTATTTCATGTCAAATTTGAAAATGATTATTTCAACTTTTTATCTATAAAAATTATTTAGTATTTATTAAATTTATACGAGAAATTGTATATTTGGTTAACATAGATTTTTTAGTTTCTCATAATTTGTCTTGTTTATGTTCCTTTCATAATGAATATTGTCTTTAGTATAGGATATTAGAAAACAACAATATTCACTATCATAGAAATCATACAATAAAAGGAAAATTAAATGATCTACCCAAACACGTGTTTTTAAATGATAATGTCAATAATCCTTGTCAAAAAGTTAAACAACACAAGATATCATGCAAATCAAATAATGATTTTTCAACTACTTAACATTTAGATATAGTTCACATGGAATTGGTTTGACCATCTAGAGTTTCTAGTTTAAATTGGAAGCAATATGTTTATGTTCTTGTATATTACTATTCTAGGTATACTTGGAAATAATACATATCTCACAAAATCGAAGAATGTACTTACTTCACCCAGTATGCTAAAATACTGAATAATCTATGATAACATAGAATACAATTCGTAATAAGTGGTCATAGCCGTGAGTTTTTAAATCAAGACATTGAATATTATTTCTCACACAATGTATATATAGATTACTTCCCTACCCCTAGGACACCACTAGAAAATGGATTTCTTGAATGAAGAAATAGAACCTTAAAATAAATTTCATGAACAATTCTTAATGTGTTTTATATACCTATTTAATTTTGGTATGAGGATGTGAATATTTGTGGAAGCATAATATATAGAGTATTAATTAGACCTATCCTCAAGAATTATTCTAATGAGTTGTGGAAAAATAGAAAACCCAATGATAGTTGCCTAAATATTTTTGGTTTCAATTTATATATTCTTAATACCATGGGTATTCATGTCAAATTTGTATCCAAGAATGATTAAGGAATCATCCTTGGTAACTTAACCTCAAGTAATGGCTACCATGTCATTAATAAAATAACCAATTGTGTGGAAGAATTTATACATTTAATATTTGATGAAACAGATCCACATTACAGTAAGACCATTATATAAAACCTAGATTATTGTATGTAAAAACAAGACAAAATTGAAAAAAAATTAATCCCCTTGTCAAGAAATCATTTTAATCAAATAATTCTGTAAATTCATCAGAATATGAGCATGATGAAACCGAACCTATAGATGAACATTAAGTAACTATCCCCTCCTTTCCAAGACCAACAATAACCCTCAAGAACCATCCTTTAGATTATGTTGCTAGAGACTTAGCTAAAGGGACATTAACTAGAGCTTCTCTATGTAATCAGATTGAACATTAAGATTTCTTATCATAGAATAAATCTATAAACAATAGTGAAGAAATTAAAGATTAATTATGTATGATGTAAATTCTAGAAGAATAGAATCAATTTGAAAAAAATAAGGTTTTTAATCTTTTTGATATACCCAAAGGAACCATGACCATAGGTACTGAGTACAGGTTTAGGAATAATGTAGAAGAATATGGTAAAATTGTTAGATACAAATATAGATTATTGGAAAAAGTATATAGTAAAAAAGAAGTCATTGAATATTAAGAAAAGTTTTCACCCGTTGCAAGACTCGATCCCATTAGAATCATTATTTCTAATACTATAAATAATAATATAAAACATTATAAAATGTATGTTAAAAGTGAATTCATAAATTTGAATATAATTGATCATTTTTTTGAAGTCCCCCATGTTTTACAAACACTAATTTTGTAAATCAATTTTTTATATTTACAAATGAATTATATGGTTTAAAGAAAGTTGCAAAGGGAATTGTATGATAGAATATGTACATTTTTCACTTCAAAAGGTCTTACAGAAGAAATTTTTGATCATACAGTATTTAAAAAACAAATTTATAATGATATTTTAGATGTTCATATTTATGTAGATGATGTCATTTTTGGTTCTCCAAGATTTTCATTATGTATTTATATTCCTAAAATGATGAAATGTTAAATTGAAATGAGTATGATTGGTGAACTCATATTATTTCTTGGATATCAAAATTTTCAAAATAAATAATGTATCATTTGAAAGTAAAGTAAATAAACTCATTAATGGTTAAATGGATTTGGAATTGATAGCCTCAAAAGTTGTTACACTATAATGAGTATTACTTGTATGTTTATGATTGATGAGGGTGGTATATATGTTTATCAAACCACTTATAGAGGAATGATTATATTTTTTATCTACTAAACTATCAGTAGGACATATATAAATTTTATTGGGTGTATCTATCCCCATTTTAAAAAAATTACAAAATTATCTGACATAAATGTCATTAAAAGAATTTTTAAATACCTTATAAATATAGTTGATTTAGTATTGTTTTACCCTAAAGTAAAATCATTTGACATAGTGAGTTATTCGGATGCATATTTCGGTGGATGAATGTTATATAGAATGCTATCCTTTAGAACATGTCACTTTTTGGGAATTTATTTGGTTTCATAGTGTATTAAGAATCAAAATTATGTGGAATTATTTATTGTGAATTCGGAATACAAAGATGCTGATAGATGTTGTGCTCAGATTTTATTGATGAAACACACTCTACTAGACTATATATATAAAATAAACATGTTACTATAAATTGATAATATACAGGTACTATTTAAATTTCTATGAACCAAGTTTCACATTCTATAAAAAATTAATGTAAGAAATCACATTTTAAGATATCGTTTTCAAATGGGTGATATCACTTTAGATTTTATTGGAACATAGTATCATCTTGCCGACATATTCACTATGCAATTGATCATGAAAATAATGAATTACATAAAAAAATCGTTTAGAATGCTCAATAAATGTTATCTTACGCTACCATTCCATTGATCCTTTTATGTAAATGTTGCATGGTGACATGAAACCATTATCATGCATACCCCATTATCATTCCAAAACCATTCTCATGCTGAAACTGTTAGTGTAATATAAATTCGATTATGCTGATACCATTAGTGTAATGAAAAATCTATCATGTAGAAACTAATGAATCGTGGTATCTATACGTTTTATGTTTTTTTCCATAATGACATTGTTTAATTAATATTTTTTAACATGGTTTAAGTTTTCATGATGTATTAATTTCATAATCCCTAAATGATATAAATTTAAATGAATCCACTCTACTCCTTTACCACAACACTCTATTAGTCGATGATCTCTCTCTCTCCACCATGACCATTATCCTTATGGCCTACTGAGTAAACTAATTGGAGGGGAATTTGTGATGAGATATCATGAAAACAGTGAGTATCATACTTCTAAGAAACAAAAAGGTTAATCAATAAAATCATCAACTCTTGTAAATTCTGTTCTAGAAAAATATCTTGTAACCTATTTGAAAAAATTACTAGAGGAATGGATCATAGATATCATGTCAGTGTTATTAAAGGTGCTATAAGATCAAATTTGGATTTATTGGTTTGCAACTAATGACTGAGTCTTCTACCTGATGCTGGAAAATGAATTTTACATGAATTTTTGAAATTCTATTGAAAGGAGGTTATGTAGAATGTTTCAAGACAATAATAAAATGATGAGAATCGTTTTCCCTTACATAACTCAGGATAAATGAATTATGGTTCATTATGAAGGAATTTTTTTTCATTATCATGGTAGTTATCCACCTAAAATTGAATTATTATGTTATGAGGCAGCTCTGAAAGAACTAATTAGAAAAGAGGAACATGGGAGACAAATTTCATCAGAATTAAATGATGTGTGCATAATTTTATAACTATTTACTCAACAGCAGATTTTTCCCAGGAAAGGGAAATTTTCTTCTCTCAAATATCAGGATGCATACTTGTTGTATTTTCTTTAAAAATCATTAGAATATAATTTCTTCATAGTTATGATTTTTCAAATTAATGAGATGATAAAAAAACTAGTAAGTCAAATTCTCTTTTATACATCAGAATGAATTCAGAAATTCTAAAGGATAAATGTCGTGTAAGTGAAGTAGATAATGTTGTTGGTACTAAATGAAGTGGATCCTTCTTATGTTAGGAAATTATTCAGGGAATGTAAATAAACTATATGCAATGGAGTAAATAGTGGGGTGGTGATGAATATATAATGTGTGAGAAGTTAATTCATATAGTTCATCAAGTTATACAATGAAATCTACTAGATATTTTCCCCAGTTCAGATGATCTAGTGATTTATTATTTAGATGAAGATGAAGACCATGTTACTTCTGTCATAGATGAGGGATCACCAATTGATGGTATATGTTACCAAGACAAAACAGGACAAAAATAGTTTCGACTTGCCCTCCATGTCATCCTTTGTACTTACATTCACCTGAACCTGTTTTCCACTCTACTGGATGTGAATAATCAAAATTCGAAGGATGTGTAGAATGTGTTTGTTAATATAGTGGTGAATTAGATGAATAATAGGAAGATGGTAGTGGTAAAATTGGTTCATAATTAGGTAGGTAATAATATTATTAGGATGTGAATGATGAAATTTGCGATAAAAATATTGAATATGGTGATAATGATGACTGTAGTGGGAGTGAAAGTGATAGTGGACTGGATCATCCATATGGGAATCAAGATGTTATTACTTTGGGGATTGATAAAGAAAATATTGATGTATCTGTTTAGGGTAATGTTCAAGATTAAAATGTTTATCTTGAATACATACTTTCTAAAGATATATATACATGAAAAATAATAGTACATTAGGAGATCCAATGGATAAACGAAGGATTATGTGAGGGGAGGGGGGAACTGACAAGAAGGCAGACACTATGGGGGAGCCACAAGAAACATTATCTCAGGTTGATGAAGAAAATCAACATGGACGAGTAAGGAATGATACTCTTACTCCTCTACATTCTGATAAAATGATTGAATGGGAGAGGAATACTAGTTATGTGGATCTTTCTTGTCAGTTTATTTTTGAAGGAAGTGTTGCAAGCATTATTTTAAAATGTTCCCAAGGTTGAGGACAATTCAAACAAGGTTCATGACCATGTGATGTATCATTCAATGAGTGGTTCTCAAACTCAAGAAGAACTGACCTAAAGGATTAATGTGTTTTTCTCAAAAGCCCACCGAAAGCATGAAATGAGTATTCTATTTTAGTATTTGGCCAACAATATTACTCTTCCTCTTGTGTAAAGGCATTTAAGGATCAGATTAAAAAATGGAGATAATTAACTCCCATTTTAGGAATATTTATAGAAACAAATGATGATTTTGAAATGGAAATTATATATAGTGGTGAAATCATTAAAAATTCCATCATGATATTAAATTTGTATTTCCATTTCCAATGTGAAACAATTATTGATACTACTTCGACACCATATGGCCATGCTGGTTCAGTGACCTCCCAAGAAGTGATGTCAGATTATCATACCTTATATCAAATTAGTACCATCATTATAGATCCTATTTAGCACTGACATATTTTTCAGAAAAGATATTCCCATGATTTTAATGTTCCTGAAGCGGTGCATCTATTCCTCTTATAATCCATTCATACCTTCTTACCTCTCAGCCTAACCATTCTGATGTACCACCACATGATAATTACGATAAGGAGAAGGAACCCAATGACCATACTATATAGTGTGGAGTGATTATTTTTGATATAGTCATGTGCATGTACTTTTGGTATTTCAGTAAAAACAATTATGACTGGCATTTAATTGTCTATACATTTTTACATTTAGTTTTTCCCTCTTCCACTTTTTGTAATCCCAAAAGGGGGATAACATTCCAAAAACATTACTATGTCATTAAGAGTGACATAATTAATCATTTTGTAATGGTACATATTAATTCCATGAATTTTGGGAATCAAAATAAGAATGTTTATTATACTATATATAATTTTGGCCATCGTCTCTGACTATAATGGTTTTAATTATCAAAAATGATGTTATATATTAACATATATATTTACTCATGTCAGATAAAAAATAATGTCAAATAATTATCTTGAATATTAGATAATTTAAATCATATAACTAATTATATCTGTTTATGTATAAACAAGATTATAACAAATTATCAATGTGAAATTATGAGTATTAACACAATCTGACTTTGTTGAACATTAAGACAGACCGATCATATAAAATTATATATGTATTATTCACTACCAAAAACATATAGATGACTCACTGAAAGATAGATTACTCACTGATAGATAGTTCAAACAGGCAGATGTTCTATGTATGTGAAGCTGACAATGTTGGAAGGACTCACTGTTCGAAGGAATCACAAAGGCATATGACTTACCGAATCAGATGATTCACAATTTCATATGGCTCACCGATACATATGATTAACAATTTTATATGATTTATCGTCACATATGACCTACCATCAGTCTATGTGACCTACTGTTGCATGGTTTTAACAAAACAAGGACCTTCCGTTATTTTAAATGAGTCACTGAAAGATCAGTTGTGTCATCGACAATATGAATGACTCACCATTGAAAAAAATCAATGTTTTAATGATTAACCAACATAAGGCACGACTGATAGAATAACATTATAATGGGTTGAGGCACCGATAGAAGGAGACACTGACAGAAGGAGACTACAACAGACGAGTCTCTGATAGACTTTTTATATTGTATTTATTAATATTATTTCTAATGGTCATATTTTTTTCATTTTGTGATACTGACGTATTTTATAATATTTTATTATTAATTTAGAAAATAATATGAGGTATGATGAACCAATTCAATTATAATAAACATTATATATGTGAGACCTCAAAAATAAGATGATTTTTAAAATATATAAGATATAAAACGAATAGTCTAGTGGTGCATGCCTATGCACAAGAGAGAGAGACACACACTGAAGAACATATAAAACTACCATGAAACCACAGAAATATAAAGAACAAAATCAAGAAAACATAAGGGAGTCTAAACTGAGCTTAACATCAAATTCAGAAACTACATCAATATGTCATAGAAGGAGAAAAATATACCTATATATCCATACTTTTACATGGAATATAGAATAAATAACATTATTTTTCTATCAACATCTAAAAGGGGACCCATACATCATCTCACATACATATGAAGAACATAGGTTTTTATATCAAAACACATAGATCCTTCTAAATCCATTCTCATATTTATTTTTCTGTTATGTTTATTTTAACATACTTTGTAGAATGGTGTGAATCTTTATTTTATAAAAAAACTAACCCCTGTATCAAAATGATGGATACATGATCCCCTTCGAATAATACCTTATTACACTTGTTACTCCAATATATATGTTTTAATGGGGTCCTTGTGTGACCTGGTAGGTTGTACCCATGAATAACTATGGTAGAGATCTCGTGGCAAGGAAAACCTATGTGTTTTTGTGAACCTCAAACCAGTGTGTGGATAAAAATGTTTATTATTTTATACTACTTGGTGGTATTCGATCACAAAGAGGAGAGGATTATGTCTCTTCCTAATACTATACCTCTTGATTTATTTCTACTATTTTACCTTTTCTTTTTACTCTATTTTGTCACATATTTCATAAAACTAAATTGAACACATATATTTTGTCACGTAAAGTGTTTATAATTTTATTGAAATATTTGGATCCTTTAAAATGTTTTATTAATTATGAAATTGATATAACTAAGAACTAATCACTATTTTCATAAATTAGTCAAACATTCATTCTCTTATCAATTCAATGTTGGATAATTGGGAAATTGAATTTCTAATACTTGGGAAAATCAAGTTATACCCCTTGTAATAGAAATTTTTATAGATACTCATTTAATCCCATATTGGTTAATCTACTCTGACGAACAAATAAACTAATTTGAAGTAGGACATGATACTGATATATCAATATCTTAAAGAAAATATGTATCATTAATAGGTATACATAATCAGATTCCAAATGATAATAATAGTACTATATATTTTGATTAATAGAAATTATTATTTATCATAAACTCAGAATATAATTAATGAATATTATTAATGCGGGAAAATATTAGAGTTCATGTTCTAATTTATAGTGAATTTAAAATCTAATTTTAAAATAAATCATTGTATGCTTTCAGGAGAAATAAATATTCGATTTTAGAATAAATTGGAGATTTATTTCTGGTGAAATTAGAGTCTGATTTTAGAAAAAAACATAGAATACTTTCATATTAAATCAGTGTCTGATTTTAGGAGAAATTAATGTTTTATTTTATGATTAATCGAAGTTTTATTTCACGAAAATTAAATTTTGGATCTCAGATGAAATAGGATTTTGATTTCGAAAGAATTCGACATCTGATTTTTGGAGAATTCTGAGTCTTATTTTACTATAAATGGGAGTTTGATTTTAGGAGAAATCATAGTAAAATTTTATTGTAAATTATATTCTAAAAGACTATATGGTTATATGTTAGGTAATTATACATTTTTTGGATTTATGAAAACAATTTTCAATCAAGGATTAGAAAAACACTAGATAAAAAAATTAAAACCAAAGGTAAATTCACAATATATTTAGAGAATGTAAATTTTCTATAAGAAAATATTTCATAGAGAATGAATTATTTTATTAAAATGTGATACTTATAATAAAAAAATAATTTAATAGAAATGTCATAAGGGAACATGTTGACTCAATAATATCCCCATTTATGGAAATAAAAAACATCATTCTATAATATAATCCAAGGAATACTATTTTTAATTTTATACATTAAAATATGTTTTCATCTCCCCTTATGATTCATAATGAATATTAATAACATTCCATTAGGTTTAGAAATCCCTATGTATCATATTCATTTCCTTCTTAGAGAAGCTAATTATTCTTTTTTATGAATATATTATTTTTGTAAAATTCCCCTTAAATGTATATATTCTTTATTAATATTCATTTAGAACATTCTTTTCCCCCCTTTATGATATTCAAATTGCAAATAGATGACATAAAATTGTAGCTAAAAAATTATGAATTTACAAGACAATGAAATGGAATGATAACATATTTCACAAAGAAGGGGAAACTAGTTAAATGTCAAATACAACAAAATATCAAAATTTAATAAATATTTCATTGGTCATTCATTTTGACATCATCACTTTTAAATAAAACATCAAATGTATCAACTCGTTATGTTCATATTTAATCTTTTTCATCAATTGATTCTAATCCTATTTTTTTCAAGAACATTGATTCATTAATTATGAGACATACTAATTTCCCCTTGAGAACTTATCACTTCTTCCCTCTCATCCAATTTTTCCCCATCTCTTCCACGAGTTCCCCTTACCTTTTCAAATTGAGTACAACTGAATTCATCGTTACATTCATGTATTTATCCTCTAGAATTTTGGAAACATTCTCTTCCTTCATATTCCATGAATGTATTTTTGAAATATTTTTGATCATGTCATCTAACTTATTAAAGGACTCCTTTACTAAATCATGGAAGTGGTCAATTATTTTCTGATCATCAATAACTGAAAAAGACCAATAGTTTATCTCATTGCAATATCTCTTATGAGAACCATAACCAATATGAAATGACATTAACAAATCTTCATGTTTGACAAACATTTTGATGATAATTCCTGTTGAATATGAATCCTGATTTATATTTTTTTAATGTAGTTGGAACATAGAATAAATTCATTTAAATAAGGTAATGTCATTCACTAGATTTTTTAAAGATTGAACCAAAAAATCATGTCCTATGAAAAATGATGATTTTGATGAATATTCCTTTCTTGAAAAGGTATATTTATCATGCTCATCTTCTTTCCTCGTAGATTTTCCAACAACATATTTAATGGATTTAGCATCCATGAGTATTATAGGAAAAAAATAACCACTTGTTTTCCATTCCTAAATTTTGGAGTCTCATGATCACTATCAAAAACATATAAAATTCTATCATCATCAGTAGAACAATTTTCCTTAAAATTCTATGTAACTTCTTTAACATCATCAGGAAGAATAAAATCATTATTGCTACTCTCATCATATATGATTTTATCAACCTCATTCTAAGAATCATCATTTATTTTCTTCAAATATTGTCTTAGGTGATTCATCTTGTGATGTTCTGATAGTCAAATTCATTGAATAACATTCCATATATTTTTATTATTTCACCATTTTTATTACACCAAAAAATTACTCTTTTTATTCTTCGTATTATTGATGAGAAAATTCTCCATCAACAATGGGTTCTTGAATAAAAATGACATTCTTTATTTTATCTTATCAAGGAGTTTCAATATGAATAGATTCTTGTAAAAAGTATTCTAATATCTTAATTGATTCTCGTAAGAAGGATGCTGGTACCTGGAGCTAGTTCTTTCACTTTTGGTACCGGTTCTTTTCTTTCCAATGGGGTTTTCTTGGAAGATTCCCGTTCTTCTCTTTTTTTGTTTGCTGCTTATACATCATTATCTGGAATATCAAATAACTCTATTCTCTTAATAATATAACTTGTCACGACCCATCCACGAGACTTGTGATGTGACTACCCCAAGCCCTCCTCCCATAGGCCAGGGGATGTCGACTAGCACCAAGGCGTAAATCCCGAAAAAGGGGAATGCATTTCCATTATAAAGTAAACAAACACCACAATGTAAGCAAGAAAAAGTAAAAAAATGGTACAAAATAATGTACTAAAAGTTAAATGGGCCAAAATACAAACCCAACTGAAAAGTACAGCTACAACTGAAAGTAATGTACAACTCAAAGAACATCAGCTGTTCCGGGATAGTCCTCCGGCTTCCTACCTGAAGGGTAGGTACAGATATCCTCCTCAGTACTCCACGTCCATCCGTCTCCTCCGGGTATGGACTCATCGTGAAGTCCGCCTCTGGGCACCGTCTCAATGTGATATCCACCTCTTGGCACCGATTTGTCTTGAGATCCTCCTCCGGGTACCGTCCAGCTCTACAAGACTCAACATCAATCAGTGATGTCTGCCGTCTGTAACTAACACAGCGTATTGAGGGTGAAGCTCGTGTAGGGGTGAGTATACGTTACTCAGTAGGGACCCTGAGACCCCCGAAGGTCTCCCAGAATCCACAAAGGATAATCCACAATGGAAAGATTCAATCACAAAGTAACATCAAAAACTACTTAGGTATATGCCCATACATATACCTAAGTCATCAATTCAAGTTCGGCTCCAACTTCTGAGCTCAAGTTCCATCACGTCCACACAAGATAGTATTACCCAATCCACACAAGAAAGCACAACCCAATCTACATAGGAAATAATGTCAATCATATCGATGATAATTATTGAAATTCAAGACTTATCTCACACAAGTGTACATCGTTTGTAAAGAAAAATGAGATGATCAGATGTAGTTACCGATTCATCTAGCTAGGACCCACATAGGATACAAGTGCTGTAGTCGTCACTGACGAACCCAAAAAGGATTCCAGTATGGTTGTCGTCATCATCGAACCCATGAAGGATTCTAGTACGAAAGTCTTCACCGTCGAACCCATAGATGCTGGGTAACTCCTCCCTTATCGAGTATAGTGGGCATGCCTCTACAACAAAGATCTTTCCACTAACCCTGGACTGTTGTAGTTCTCCAGCTGTCGAGTTCTGTGGGCCCTCTTCTACAACCATGTTCTTCCCACCATGGGTATGACTCTACAAAAAAACGCTCCGCCTCATAGCCTATAGAGGTACACCTTCTGTTGAGTACCCCGGTTCTGCCGCTACAACCATGCGCTCCTCCACCGTGGGACTTCCACTACAACCAAGCGCTCCCCACTAGGCCATCTGAAACACTCTGAGTCGATCGATCTGCAGTCGTCAAGTCTCAGCCAGCTTTAGGGTTTCCGCACACAGCACACTCGTAACGGGAGGGTCCACTCCACCAGCCAAGAGGACGATACATCAACTGTCACTTAGACCCGAGTTGATGAATCCCAAGGTTCCATCTCGTCAATAGGAACACAACGTGACAGATGTCGCGTGAATCGAACACCTGGTCTGAGAGTTATTAGCCTTTTCGTCAGAGGGGCCCGGTTGGTTTCATGTACAAACCAAACTGGCCATATCTAAACTGTACCCTGAACTCACATAGGGTATACTAATAGGGATTGTTATTCAACGTGATCACCAACGCCGCTGATGCTTCAACAAATGGATGTCCGTTATGAAAGTTAACGGCTTTTCCGTTCTAGGTGCCATGTTGGATTTCAGGTACAATCCAACCCATCCATACTCCAACTGCTTCCAAACCTCATGCGGAGTAAGACAAATGGTCTGTCTTAGTACGAGGAATCCAAAAAAGTCGATGGCACGTCAATCGGACATCCGGATCTCAAGTTATAGGCATTTCTACTCTGAGGGACCGGTTGGTCTCATGTTCGAACCAACCTATACAACCCCCAATGTCACTGAAACGACTGTCTCGATCCATGGATCGCATCACAACTGAAGGTGCATCGATCGGAGGTCTGTATCCCATGATACGAGCATTTAAATGAACATGTCTGGCATTAGGGGGTTTTGGGCCCGGACCGACCCGGCCCAAGACCCCTGGGTCGGCACGAACCAGTTCGACCCAAACCGGGTCCGGGTCCGGCCCATTAGGGTGCGTCCCGGCCCGACCAACAAGGCATGGCCTGGCCTGGGCGACCAATTGCCCTGGCACAAGTACGACTCATGTGGCCAGACAGCTCGGCTCGGCCACGGTGTCGCAGAAAAGGGGAGGGGGGTGCTGCCCCCTAATTGAAATAGAGGCCCCATGTGGGGGCACTCCTTTGGCCAGCCGGGGGTAACGACCACCGGCCTTCTCCAATCTGTCGGCCCTGCTGGCCGGCCGTGCTGCCGCGGCCGGACACCGCGGTTCCACCCCTCCGATGCACCGGCGGCTGGTGGTTCCAGTCGGCTCTCCCTGCTCCGCCGTGGCCAAGGGCCGCATCCTTGGTCCGACCTGTGAAGCATGAAGGTTTCACGCCCCTCCGACGCGACCCCATGCCTACCTCAATCTCTTATTGTGTTCTACGACGCGGTGTGACGGCACCATGCCCCTTTGCAGTGGCCCCACTCCAGTCATGGCTTCTTTCGGCCTCGACGGAGCGGCGCAACGACACCTGTCTTCTTCGACGCGTTCCTCCAACTTTCTGTGTGGTTCCGTTTCACCGCAACACCTTCTTTCGAGCCGCAATGAACACAACAAGAAAGGGGGAGGAGGGTCGTACATGTTCGTGATGTCCGACCTCCTCCCGTTAAAATGATAACAGGCGGCCCAAAGAATAAAGACGATGAACAAAAAAGAATATTAACGAACAAACCAACACATACCTCAACAATGGTGATGGAGTTCGGCATCACGGTTGATGTCATGGCATACGTCCAAGGTGGATGGTGTCTCTCACCAGCTACATAGAGGAGTGAACAGGACATCATGAACTCCTTGCGGTGATGGCGTTCTTCATCGAGGTCTTGATATTCTTCGTGTTCTCCAACGAAGAAGACATGTTCTATATCTTCCAATTCCCCACACAACCAACCAACGACAAATAAAATAAGACACTTCTTATTTTATTTCCTAACACATGAATTTCCAAAAATTCAAAAGTTGAATTAACTTAACTTAATTAATATTGATCTTGTCAAAATTAAATGAAGTAAAGTTGGCATCATTAATGAGAGGGTGTGTCACATAATTAATGTGGGGGTTTTAGAGATGTTAGGGAAAATGAAAATGTGGCGGCTTATGTAGGCACCACCTCGTCTAAAATCCTCTCAAGGTGAGTTAGAACTTCAGTGGGTCCCACCCCAACTCCCTTACATAGGCTAAAACACTATGTAGAGAGAAATTAATTTGTGACACAACTTAATGTCACTTAAACTTCTTAGTAAGGATTAAAAAATAAAACAATTATATTTTTATTCCCCACTTTTTTTTACATAAAAACCTAGGAAAACACACCTACGGTAAAGTTGTTCCTAAGCAATTACGGTGATGCGGTTTCATCGGTTCCCTCAGATTTCGATTCCGAGCATCGGTTCAAAAGTTAGGAAAACCTGCTCATGCGTTCATTGAACCTACCCATGAAAAAAATGCAGAAATTGATTCCGGGAACACCGGGCCTCGAAATCATGTGTCGTTAGAAACTTCATACTCATAAAATCCAAAATACTATTATGAAAAAATTTCCCTTGAAATTTGTGGGTCTTTACAATACTCCAACCGCAGAGCTTTACATCCTCTTAAAGATACATCACAAACTAGGGAAACAAATGAGGGTACTAAGCACACATCTGAGCCTCCCCTCCCAAGTTCTCTCTTGGAGGTTCCTATTCATCCCCCTGATGCGCACTAGAGAGGTCAACTACCCATGTAGGACCCACTCCGGTTGATACTCGATCTCCACCAAGACCTCCGCAATAGTCTCCCCACCGTCAAGGTCCATCTCCCCATGGTCAAAGATATGAGTCGGGTCGTGCACGTATCTCCTTGACTGAGTTACATGGAAGAGGTTGTGCACCCGGTGTAGCTGAGGTGGTAGAGCTAGGCAGTAATCCACCTCACCAACCCTTCTAATAAGACTCTACCACATACTGGATAGTGGTGGGTCCTACTTCCAGGTGAAGAAGACTCTACCACATGCCAGCTAGTGGTGGGTCCTGCTGCTGGAGACTGCCCAGCAAGGAAACTCTCCACTAAGAGGGCTCGCTCAAACACCACTTTCTGCATCGAGATGCTATAAGAAACAAGTGAAGCTCTAATATCTGGCATGAGCCCCTCCTCGAAGGTTCGGTCTCTGATGAACGGGTCTCGTACAATATCTTTAGAGTAACACGAGAGATCGGTGGACATCGCTGAATACTTTGCCACTTTCATGCTACCCTGCTAAAGATAATGTTGCTCCTGTATGCGCATCGCTCGATGGGTGTCTAGTACAAACTATGCCAGGTTCAGGCTCTCAAAGTCTTCCCACAGAAGGGATGCCTCGTCATGCGCCTAGAGCATCAAGCTCCACTATCTTCCTGCTACCACGTGTAGGAGGCTCGCTGCAAGGATCACTATGAGGTCAGCTGGTGTCCCCAGTAACTTGAAAACTCGATCTACACCCTCCATCCAATCCTCGGCTTCCTGAGGGTCCGTCTCCACTTGGATCATGGGCGGTCTCTAACGCTGAAACTCATTAAGTGCACTAAGGCGACGTGCACTCTCAGCGGCTAGGACTGGTGGCATTTGTGGCTCGATGGGTAGAGGTACCACCAGTGCCTCCGCGGTAATGGGGCCCTGCACCGAGGCATCATCACTCGGTAGGCTGTCATCTCGCACAATGATCTGAACCCTATATATATGCCATCGTGGGGCCATCCTGGAAGGAAACAGGTGAGCCATGGTCAAAACAGTATACCTGTTGAGATGAAAAAAATTAATCACAAAGAATACTTTTGAAACACGCATGTAATCATTGTTTTCGTGCAATGAGTCTGAAATCCGAAGTCAGGGTCCTAGTGTACGAATATGTCGGACGACGCACCAACACTGGACTCCCTGGACTGATAACCACACTCAATACCTTTATCACTATTTCTTCACATAAAAGAAAGATCAGAGTTCGGAGTTCTGTGGTAGAACCAAACGCCTTTGATACCAATTTGTCCTGACCCGTCATCGGGACCCGTGCTGTGACTACCACAAGCCCGCCTCCCATAAGCCAGGAGCTGGCGACTAGCACCAAGGCATAAATACTGGTAAAAGGGGAAGGAACTTCCTTTATAAAGTAAAAAAACACAACATAGTAAGAAGTAGAAGTAAACCCTGGGTATAAAAGAATGTGTTGAAAGGTAAATGGGCCAAAATAAAAACACAACTGAAAAGTACAACTACAACTGAATGTAAATTACAACTCAAAGAACAACAGCTAAAAGGTGAAAAGTTGTTCCTGGATCGTCCTCCATCTTCCTACCTGAAGTGTGGGTATAGATCTCCTCCTCAGCACTCCACGTCCTTCAGTCTCATCTGGGTACCAACTCATTGTGAAGTCCTCCTCCAGGCACCGTCTCGAAGTGATATCCACCTCCGGGCACCGACTTGTCATGAGATCCTCCTCCGGGTACCATCCATTTCTACAAGCCTCAACATCGATCAGTGATGTCCATCGTCTGCAGCCAACACAATGTAGTGCGGGCGAAGCCCATGCAGGGGTGAGTATACGATTCTCAGTAAGGACCCCAAGACCCCCGAAGGTCTCCCCGAATCCACAAAGGATAATCCACAATGGAATGATTCAATCACGAAGAAACATCCAAAATTTCTAAGGTATATACCCATATATATACCTAATTCATCAATTCAAGTTCGGCTCCATCTTCCGAGCCCATGTTCGATCACGTCCACACAAGATACAACTACTCAATCCACATAGGAAAGAACAACCCAATCCACTTATGAAAGCAAGTCAATCATATCGAAGATAATGATTGGATGTCAAGACTCAGCTCATACATGTTTACATCCTATGTAATGAAAAAGGAGATGATCAGATGTAGTTACTAATTCATCTAGCTAGGACCCACGTAAGATACAAGTATTGTAGTCATCACCACCAAACCCACGGAGGATTCTAGTACAGTTGTCGTCGTTGTCGAGCCCACGAAGGATTCCAGCACGAAATTCTTCACCGTCGAACCCATAGCTACTGGGGAACTCCTCCTCTATCGTGTACAGTGGGCCTACCACTACATCCAACCACTTCCCACTATCCTTGGATTGTTGTAGTACACCATCTGTCGAGTACTATGGGCCTGCTGTTACAACCAAGCGCTTCACACCATGGGTCTGCCGCTACAACAAAGCGCTCCCCCCTCATAGCCTACAGAAATACACATACTATTGAGTACCACGTGTCTGCCGCTACAACCAAGATCTCCTCCACTGTGGGTCTACCGCTATAACAAAGAACTCCCCACTGGGCTATCCGAAACACTGAGATTCGATCGATCGGCAGTCGTCAAGTCTCAGGCAGCTCTAGGGTTTCCGCACACAGCACGCTCATTCCGGGAGGGTCCGCTCCATGAGCCATGAGGTCGATACATCAAATTTCATTTAGACTAGAGTTTATGTATCCCAAGGTTCCTTCTCATTGATAGGAACACAACGCGACAGAAAACACGTGAATCGAACGCCCGGTCTGAGAGTTATAATCTTTTTCGTCCCAGGGGCCCTGTTGGTTCCATGTACGAACAAAATCGACCATATCTAAACTATACCCTGAACTCACATAGGTTATACTCATTGGGACCATTTTTCATCATGATCACCAATGCCGCTAACAGTTCGTCAAACAGACGTTTGGTCTGAAAGTTAACGGCTTTTCCGTTCGAGGGGCCCGGTTGGATTTCGGGTACAATCCAACCCGGCCATACTCCAACTACATCCAAACCTCAAGAAGAGTAAGACAAAAGGTCTTTCTCACTAAGATAATTCCAACAAAGTCGAAGGGACGTCAATCAGAAGTTCGTAGCTCAAGTTATAGGCATTTCCACTCCCAGGGACCGGTTGGTCTCGTGTTTGAACCAACCCGACCATACCCCATGTTCTTCGAAACCTTGAGTGTAATATACTGAAATGACCATCTCGATCCAAGGATCGCATCTCAACTGATGGTGCATAAATCAGAGGATTGTAGCCCATGTAACATGCATTTAAATAAAACTGTCCGGTATTAGGGGGATTTAGGCTCGGACCGACCCAGCCCAAGACCCCCTGGGTCAGCCCGAACCGGGTCAACCAGACCCGGGTCTGGGTCCGGCCCATTAGGGCGTGGCCTGACCCGGCCTGGGTAGCCGATTGGCTTGACGCGGGTGCGTCCTGCATGTCCAGACAGCTCGTCTTGGACGAGCTGTCGTGGAAAAGGGGGAGGGGGGT
This sequence comes from Viscum album, assembly GCA_963277665.1. Lineage (NCBI taxonomy): Eukaryota > Viridiplantae > Streptophyta > Magnoliopsida > Santalales > Viscaceae > Viscum > Viscum album. The sequence goes on along the minus strand of OY728121.1, from coordinate 1,778,321,401 downwards.
GCTGCCCCCATGATTGAAACGGCGGCCCCACGTGGGGGCCGATCCATTGGCCAGCAGGGGGATACGACCGCTGGCCTTCTCCGATCGGCTGGCCCGGCTGGCTGGCTGTGCTGTCGCCGTGAGACCCCGCGGTCCCACCACTCCGATGCGCCAGCGGCCTGTGGTTCCAGTCGACGCTACCTGCTCCGTTGCGGCCAAAGGCCGCGGCATTGGTCCGACCGGCGCGTCGCGATGGCGTCGCCCCGCTCAGCTGTGACCCCACCCCGGCCAAGTTATCTTCGTGGTTCTCCGACGTAGTGTGATGGCACCGTGCCCCTTTTCCGCAGCCCCACTCTGGCCGCGGCTACTTTCGTCCTCAACAGCCCGACACAACGGTTTCGCGCTTCTTCAAAGCATTCCTCAATGTTTCTGCATGGTGTCGTCGCACCGCACCACCTTCTTTCGAGCCGCAATGAACAAAACAACAAAGGGGGAGGAGGGTCGGCAGTGTTCATGCAGTCCAACCTCCTCCTGTTAAATTGATAACAAGTGGCCCAATGAAAAAAGATGATGAATGACAAAGAATATTCACGAAAAAACGAACCCCTAAATCAACAACATTAACTGAGGTTTGCGTCATGGTTGATGACGTCGGCATATGTCCAAGGTGGATGGTGTCTCACACCGGCTGCAGAGAGGAGAGAACGGCACGTCAAGCACTCCTTGCGATAACAGCGTTCTTCGTCGAGGTCTTGACGTTCTTCGCGTTCTCCAACGATGAAGACAGGTTCTATCTCCTCCAATTCCCCACACAACCAACCAAACCCCAATTAAATAAGACTCTTCTTATTTTATTACCCATCCCATGCATTTCCATAAATTCAAAAGTTGAATTAACTTAACTTAACTAATCTTGAGATTGTCCAAATTAAATGACGTAAAGTTGGCATCATTAATGAGAGGGTGTGTCACATAATTAAAGTGGAGGTTTTAGAGATGTTAGGGAAAATGAAAAGGTGGGGGATCGTGTCGGCCCCACCTCATCTTAAATCTTCTCAAGGGGAGTTAGAACTTCAGTGGGTCCCACCCCAACACCCTCACATGGGCTAAACCACTATTTAGAGAGAAATTATGTTATGACACAACTTAATTTCACTTAAACCTCTTAGAAAGGAATAAAAAATAAAACAAATATATTTTTATTCCCCAACATTTTTTAATATCAACACCCCAGAAAACGCTCCTTCAGAAAAGATGTTCCTAAAAAATTACTGGTGCTACGGTTTCATGGGTGCCCTCGGATTTCGATTCCGAGCACCGGTTCTGAAGTTATGAAAACCCGCTCGTTCGTTCACTGAACTTACCTGAGATAAAATTTATAAATTGATTCCGGGCATACTGGGCCTTGGAATTAGGTGCCGTCAGAAACTGTGTAATCGTAAAATCCAAAAGAAAATAAAGAAAAATTTTCCCTTGAAATTTACAAGTCATTATATAACTGATCTCCAATCTTCATAGATTATCATTGCCCAATAACATTATCATGAAAAGTCATTGTTTTGAGTTGTAGGTAATTTTGAATGATTCATGGTAAAGAAAAATAATCAACAATAATATTGCTAGATACATTATCATCTGATATTTAAGGGATTAATTCATTATATTTTCAATGTTCATGATAATTAATTTGATGAGATTTATTTATATTAAATTCACCAAGAAATTCCTCATGATTATATTGTATTTATTAATTGAATCCATGATTCCCATTCTCAGAATTATAAATCATTGCATCAAAAGAGATAAGAATATATAGTTGTTTGAAAAATTATTGATCTTCAGTGACTTATGTCCATTAAGTCCAAGGAACTAAATTTCCTTAACCAATATCAAAAGTAAATTATCTATCTAGAAACAGGTGTTAGAAAAATATAGCCTTGAATTCATAAGGTATATCCATAATTCTTGTAGCCTTATTGAAAGATAAATAATTATCCTTTAAGTATCTCTAAATGGAAAACATCTCTCTTATCCCATGTCCATAAAAACTAACTATATAATATATTCTTATAAGGATATGAGGATAAAAAATATCCTAATTATTTGGTTTGGAAATACAAATGATTTTATATATATTATTAATAATGATTTCTGAAATCCAAGAATCACATTTAATAATTATATTTGAGACCACAAATATTTCTCATAAAATTATATAGTCTTCGAAATCATTCATGGAGTCTATCAAGTTTTGTGATGAAACTGTAAGAGACATTCAAATTTTATGTAGATAGAGAAAACTAAATAGATGATTTGAAGGGTGGAATAGCTTTGGCCAAAAAACTAATACAAAAGACGTGGGAGAAGACTATGGTGTCCTTTTTATAGGATTCATGGAGATAGTTTGTATTCCAGAATCAATCCAATTGTTTATATTATCATATATTGATATAATAATTGATATCAATGCCAAAAAAGAATATATAGATTAAAATATTTTGAATTTTTATTTAAAAATTTGATTTAGTGAAAGTGAATCATATAATGCTTTCTTAAAACAGTATATAAATACCAACAAGTTATAAAATACAATTATGAAGATTTATGTAAGGAATCATACCTTCAGGATTACTGAGAACAGATTTTCAATACTGATAAGGGTCTTCTTGATGTTCATAGGTTCATGAAAATTTATTAGGGAATGGAAAATATTATGTTCAAAAAATTATATTTGGGAAATATAATGTCATGTTCTAGACTTTTTTTAAATAAAAAATTGTGTTTATTTTTATAGGGATATATTAAAGAGTAAACATCAGTACTACTCCTATGAAATGAAGTGTCTTAATAAAAGGAGATAGTTTTTAACAATTAGATAATATAAATGATTACCAACCTATTATTATTCACATCATTTTTAATCTATTAAAATCTATTAGAGGGTAATTATGTAGTAATAATTTCATAAATTTGGTCATGACTTCTGATAAATTGGAGAATGATATATATTTTAAGTGTGTTATCTATAAATAAGTGATGCAAAATAACTATGTTCTTTTCATGAGAGTTATGTTCATGGTTTTTTCATAGTTTAATTTCATTAGTTTTATCACACATTATATGTGTTTTGGTAAAATTATTTTCATTGTCTATGAGTGTGTGCTAAATCAATAACAATTGAGCAAAAATACTTCTATATTCCATATATTCATATTCAGCAATGGAAAGTGGAAATGAGTGTTTCTTCATGCATGGTGAAGAAACTAATGAATACCCAAATAAGTTACCATTTCAGGATGTACATTAACTATCTATTCTACAACAACCACAATCAGTATCTGAAAACATTTATACGAAAAAACATTTCAGGAAGAATAGAAAAGTCATTAATCAATGGTTTCCATTAAAAAGTGAAAAATTGGTTTCACTTATTTTAAATGAGATTACATTATATTATATTGATATCGTTCATATAATCATACTAAAAACTATTATTCAAGGCGATTGGATGTTATATATAATAACATATTATCATACCTTAAATAGATGTTTAATATACTAGTTTCCTAGCATTATCCAGATCAAGAGTTATTGAGTTACCGATTGGAGTAAATTTAATTTTATTGTCATAATATCCATAACAATTATGAAGATAATAAATATAATTATGTAGAAATGTATTGGTTTCTTATAGTTATTTAGAAATATGAAAACCATGGAAAAATGGTCACTCACCCATCATACTCATTTCAAACTTATATTTCATAAGATTCAGAAAAGAATCAGTATGGTATTTCTAAGTTGATTTGAGTATAATATGATCAACATAAATTAGAACAATCAAAACATTTTTATTATATTTATTTATAAAATGGGTTGGATCAGTGGTTCACATAACATATATTTTTCTAAAAAAAATCATATAAGTCAATCATAACAGGCTATATGGGATTTTTTAAGTCCACATAATGGTTTGGTATGGTTAAATACATTTTCTATATATTTTTAATCCTCAAAACCAGGAGGTTGTATAACATAATTTAGCTCTTTAATATATCTATTAAGGAAAGAATAATTCATGTCCATTTAAAAAAAATTAAATTAAAGATTGCTACAAAGGTTAGTAGAATACAAATAGAATCAAGTGTAGCTTATGGAGCGTAGGTTTCCTCATAATATATTCTTTCGTGTTGACTATATCATTTTTAAACAATTTTTCTATTTCTTACAATAATTCCATTTTCTTCAAATTTATTTCTGAAGACCCAATTTACAATAATTAAATAAGATTTTTTATGGATCTCTTCTAGATTCCAGATATTTCCACTTTCAAATTCAGTTACTTCATCTTGAATAGCTTTAATCAAATAATCATAAATTAAATATTTATCAGTGCTTCTAGGATCTAATTAGGAATGAATTTATATATCATCTACATCATTTATTAAATTTCATTTACTCTTTATAGGTTTATTTACATCACCAATGATACTATAACTAGGATGATTCTTATGAATCGAATGATTTGGGTTTTGTAGAACAAGTTCATAAACATATGGAAGAAAATATTATGGGGTAAATATATCAGAAATATTTTCTTCTGTATTATCCTTATTATAATAATCTCCAATCAAAGGTGGATAATCAGTTTCTGAAAACACATATCAATATGTATATGGGGGTTGTTTAAAAACATAAGGATTAGTTTCATCAAATTTAACATGTATTGTTTCTTCAACAGTATATTTATATTTTGTAAAAGTCTATAAAACATATATGTATTGGAATGTACTATGTAAATTCCTTAATTATATTTGGGTGTGATTTTATGTATGTTATCATAATAATTCATGATGAATACTTTTCATTCAAAAACATTTAGGTAAAAGACATTACGTTTTCGACTACACTACAATTTATTAGGTGATTTATAAAGGAAATGTATTATTAAAACATGATTTGTAGTATAAAAAGAAGTATATAAATAGTTATACCAATAATGATTAGAAATAAACTATTAAATCAACAAGGATACAGTTTTATCTTGAAGAATTTGGTTTCTTATTTCAACAACAGAAGTTTGATGAGGAGTTATTAGAACAGAGAAATTGTGAGTAATTCATTTTTTACTAATTTTTTTTTATATATGAATTTTCAAATTCTCCTATATGATTACTATGAATAGTCATCAATGATTGGGTTTTCACATTTTTAAATTTGTCATAAAATGATTTAAAAAAAGAATGTGCTCCAAATTTCACGGCTATAAAATACATACATTAAAATCTAGTGTAATCGTCAATTAAAAAAATACAAATTTTTTTCCTCTAATCCATATAGTATTTATTGGACCTATGAGGTCTATATAAAATAGTTTTAATTCCTTATAATTTTATATTTCACAGATTTATTGATATATTGATATATTTTGATCTTCATATTGACAAGGGTCTCTAACTTTGGAAAAACAAAATCCATGTACAGTAGATACTTAAAAAGTTTTTTCATTAGTAGTTTTAATAGGTATATATGGTTAAATGGTCCTTGAAATTAGTACCATAACCAATATTAATATTTCAATTCACTATGTAATGGTAGGTCATGGCTCCAATAGTCTTATAGGTTTACTATATAAACATCCTCATTCCGATGGGGAGAGAGAATAAACTGTTATTTTTATTTTTTACAAAGTAATTATCATTACTAAAATTCAAAAGGTAAAATTAGTAAAGTAATAGGATTATTATTATAAGTAATTTATTAAAACCATTAATAAATAAAACATTTTCATTTAATGCTTTTCAAATATTAACAATCATACATATACCAACAACTTCTCCATGAGCATTATATCTAAAACTTACTTTTCCTCGTTTTGTCTTTATAAACATTTCAATGTTGTTTTTACTACCAGCCATGTGCTTGGAAAATCAACTATCCCTATACAATTTGGTTATCTTTGTACATCATTTTTTTCCAAAAAAATATTCAGAGGTTTATAATCTTTATATTCATTGATCCGGAAACAGTTGAATGTAAAATTTATCATATCCAAAATTGGATAGAATATAATCTTTTAGAAAACTTCAGGATTGGGTATTATTCAATGACATATTTTCTCCCAATTTCCTCCAAATTTTCACTTAGAGAAAACATGATCACATTGGGGAACAATATAATTATGATGAAATATTGGTTTTGAATGTGTATTACCTAATCCAAAACTATTCCTAAGTGGAATAATTTGTGAATACATTTTATCAAATTCATTCTATACAGATGTGATATTTGGTAAAAGATTCATTACTGAAAATATTTCATCATTTAATATGATGACTAAATTCATATCATCATAGTCATTAGTCTTAGACATAGAGTTAATCTCTAAAATAATTTGTATAAATTAAATTTTCATGATCATTAGAATTTTTATCCTTCTCAGAATTAACGTCTTTATATTTTATTGAAATATTTAAAAAATCAAATGTTTTTTTAACAAGATCATTTGAATTATGTGATACTATTTTTTATTAAATCTAATGTTTTGAGTTTTCTTTCTCTAAATTTTTTTATCATATAGTTATCATTCACATGTTATTTATGAAATATATTGACTTTGTTAAATAAAGGTAATTTATTATATTTTGAATAGAACGATTTATAATCCATAGATTTAGAATATTAATTATTAAGAAAATTATAATTTAAGGAAACATTTGCTAAATATTAAGCATTGTGTACCTTATACATATGAAAATTACTTTGAATATGTAATCTAGATATTAGACCAATATTATATTTACAAGAATTCTCATGTTATAAGGACTCATCTGAAGAGTTACAACCACTGGCAATTCAAGTGTCGTTATCCTTTATGACATTCTTAGCCTTATATTAGTAGTGATTAATTCTATCCCTTTCAAAATTATTATCCTTTATGTCTTTTCTATTAAGGATAAAAAATTATGATTTGATATATCCAGCCATTTTGAATTCATAACTACTTAACTAAGAATAATTATTTTCCTTTATGTCATTTTTCTAATATATGTTCTAAAAATTGTTATTTATTACAACATTATTCATAGTTCAAGAAATTTTGTCAATTTAATTCTTAGAAGGATCATTATCACTTGATTCTGTTTTTTCAAATTCATTCATATATTTTGATCTTGTTACCCTTTCTGATTTCATTGATTTAGATGTATTAATGAATAAATCCCATACATTACCATTATTCATGTTATTAATGTCTATATCTCCCTTCATTATTATTTTTTGATGAAAAATAATTCCAAATAAATCATCAATAGTAATGTCTGATACTTTCTTGTTTTCATCAATATATGTCATTTCAGATTCCCTTTCATGGAGAATAATATCAATTATCATGTCTATATGTATTTTATCATCAAGTCCTCCCCCTACTCAATTGAATCATATTTATGATAATTATTAATTTTTTTTCACATTACATCCATGATCTCCAATAGGATATCCAATTCCCTGGTATTCAGCTATTAACATAACTCTTCTTATTTCAATCACTTTTGATGTTCAATGTGTGTAACATCATGTTTCTTCAAAATTTAATTGGTACCTTCATAAGAGGATATTTTACTATATACATTCCTCATCATGGCTCATAAAATAGTATTGTGTACAATATATTTTATTTGAGATTCTTGTTTTTATTGATTTGGGAATGTTATGTCTTCTTAGTCAGAAATACTATATTCACAAGTGAGCATAACATAATTATACACTACAGTGTTAATAAAAAAGGTATTTATCCCATATCCCCTATACTAATAATAATTACATAAAATATAGTTGTTATGTCATGATTTTAATTGTCTATAGAACCAACATTAATTCATTCAATTCGATAATAAAATACAATATAAAATCTTTTCCACAAAAATGACTAATACCAATAGTTTATAAAAAAAATTAATTAAGTGCCACTTGAACAAGTAATGTATAGAAAGAAAAGATGAGGATGAAACCTTATATAAATGAATATTTATTTTAGAGACCTCCTATGATAACAATTGTTGGATCTAAACAGATTTAGATGATTAATAACAGGAGGGGTGAATTGTGGGTTTAAAAACCTTCAATTTTATCCTTAAGAAAATCAATGTTTAAAAATGTTTTACAAGATTGATTCAAAAAAACTATTTAGTTATTAACTAAGAAAAAATATTGAAAAATATCATAAAATGTCGAATAGAAAATGAAAAATTAGAAAAGTTTACATATGGAAATATTCTACTATAAAATTTATGGAATATTATTATGTTAGAGTATAAAATAATAAGAATTTATAAGAAAGTTTATGTTTCCTTCTGATACAAAATAAATCGAAAATAAAACATGTAACAATTCTTGAAAAATATAATAAATATATTAACTGAAATAGATGTTTATCAAACAACATTGGATAAATATCCCATGATTTATACTGTTAATATTGTTTATCTTACCCATACATAGTTAAGCCCCCAATAAGAGTATCAGAGTCTTTCTTTCTGTCCTCCAATGTTGTTGAACATTAAGGTAGTCAGCAACAAGGTCTTCCTATACCCATAAGCCCTCAAAATTAATTGTATCCAACACCACTTTTTCCCTATCCCCCGATTCCCATGATTGTACATAGAACAAATCAAAGTCACGCTAGGCTAAAAATGTTTTTCATGGATGGAAAAGATGCTCACAGAACACACAATGAATGAGAGTCTATCTCTTTAGAAATCTATAAAAATTATCAAAAAATATAATCTATAGAAGATTTTTTGCATGAATATTCATATCAAACTCTTCCAACTGCTCAGATATTTATTGGAAAGAATCTCAACTATCACATACTATTCTAATTGTCATATTTTTCCATGAATTTTGGAGAGACCTTTAAACATGTCACTAAGCCAATGGATTGTTAGAAAAAGATTGTGTGAAATAATTTCATGTATTAAAATATTCATATGTATAAGAAATATATGTAAACTATGATTTCATAAAGTTAGAAAAACATGTTATGAAAATATATAATAGTAACAAATACGAATAATAATATTATTAATATTGATAATGAGATTCAAGATTTTACGAAATCTTTAATCTTATTAATGATACATTTTAATCAGATTTTGGATGATTTTGGACTAAGGAAAAACTGAGAGTTCAATGTCAAATTTAAATGGTATTCATAATCTAATTTATTAATAAATCTGAGTACAGTTAAAAAATATATTAGAGTATGATTTCAGAAGAAATCCGTGTCTTATATCAGTAGAAATCAGAGTATTGTTTCTGAAGAAATTGGTGTCTAATTTTAGATGAAATAGAAGTAAAATCCAATAGAAAATATGCTATTATTTTTTTAGAAATTACAATCGGATTTAATAAGAAATCAGAGTGTGATTTCAAAAGAAATTAGAGTTTGATTTGAGTAGAAATTAGAGTTTAATTTCAGGATATGTTGGAGTAACAATTATGAGGAAATCGAATTCATAAAAACTATAATTTTCTATATTTGGTAATAATATGCTTTTTTTATTTATGAAAAATACAGGTATTCTTGGTTTATAAAGTCACTAGATAAGACAATGAAAACCATAGCAAATATCAAAAACGTTTTTAGTTAATTTAAATTTTTCATTAGGAAAATTTCTCTTAGGGAAATATAATTTTCCTTGTGAAAATGTGTTAGGGATTTTCTAAATAAAATGTAAAGGAAATGTTATAAGGGAACTTATTGACTCCAAAATTAATTTTGATATAATAAAAAAATTTGAAATAAATTTTCAAGGATTACAAACAGTACAATCACCACATGATAGTAAGGGTAAAACCGTTATTCTACCGGAATTAGTACGTGAACTATTTTGAATATATCCTCTATTATTCATGGGATTACATTATGTTTGTGAGTGTTAGAGCATGGGGTAACCAACTATAAACACAATGATATCCTAAAACATTATTCATTGTTATAGTATTTTAATTATGGTAATGGAACCCATAGGTTCATAATAATAGTTTAATTATCTACATTACACATGATTGTGGAATAATTTCTCGTTTTCATTTTTTCATAATAGTGCAATATTAAGAAGGTTTAGAAATATTTTATCATCGTAAAATTAAACCATCTAGTGGAAGAATATAATTGGAATAATAAGAAAAATATATATATTCTATCATATGTATCATAAATTGATGTTATTATATATGATTAAATTCTTAAAAAATTCAAAGGAATATTTAATTAGAAAATAACAAATAATTTTTTTGATCAATTATTTAAAATCTAGAAAAATAAAATATATTTATTTATAAGTTATATATATATATATAGTATATTAATGGAATCCATTATAAAATTAATTCTCATATGGTATTAAATTCATTATTGTGGTTTATGTAAAAAAAATAGTTAATATTTACAACTATATTAGTAATAATATCATTAAGAAAATTTAAATAATATTACTATTATAAAAATTATTAGAAATTAAAAAATGGATAAAATGTCTTTAATATTTCACATGGGAATAAATAAAACAAGTAATAAAAAAATTTAAATTATATTTGGGCATGTATGCAAAATAATCCAAAATGAATGAAGACCAATATCTATTCTCCTTTTCAAAAATTACTCAATGATTTATGTATAGAGAGAGAATAAATAACCTATAGATCTTGTAATATAAATAAATAACTGGAAGAATCAAATAAAATAAATTTTATTAATTAATTATCAAATAATTTGATTGTTTTAATTTATTATTGAATAATATACGTTTTAATGAAATTGATACTTAAAACCCTTACATCAATTCAAACATCCAATATAAGTAATACAATAAATAGTATGCTAAACATTATTTTATTATGAAATTTTAATAGGGCCATCTTCATAACTATAATACTTTATGTTGATTTACTTTATATTATTAAATCAAATTAATCATTTAAATGTTAATAATTATATGAAAAAAACACATATTAATAAAATAAATATTTATAACCATTCATTGAATATAAAAGTAATAAAATTCATTAAACAATTATTGGAGATGGTAACAGATTCTTAATCATGAACAATGTTTTCATTTAAATAAATATATATATCAAAATTTTAATATTATAGAATTATTCAAAAATACTACTTATTAAAAAAATTCTTATATATTTATTAAATCATAAATTATATATACATATATGGTAGGTGATGTGGAAAAATGAATCATATCACTATGTGGATGAGGTAGTCAATACATATACACAAGCAATACATTCATGTCCAATTTGACTAAAAGGTAATTAAATAATGATGTCCCATATTCATAAAAACATTTGTTTTTATTTATGATATTCGATTCCCCACATTATCATATATTTTATATATTTATAAATCATTAATGAATAAAAAATTGATATACCTCTACTATGATTTTTAGCTCTTCTTAAAGAGATATCCACTATCATAGAAATTATATCATGTATTAATGGAAATAAGAGAATAAAATGAGAAGTATGAATAATATAAGGAATATATGAAATAATTAGGGTACATTTATGATATTATAAAGGGGTTATAATTCAATATTTTTTATGTAGATGGGTTATAAAATTATTACTATGTTAGAGGACAAAAATTGAATTTAACAATAGACATACTGAAAATAATAAAATATTATTCATTTTGTGGATGAAAATGGAAAGGATGTTTATGTAATAATAATATTGGGATGAAATATATTTTCTATATAATTTTAAGACAATTATATATATGAATCCTTATTCTATCTCTTAGATTAACCAGATTGTAAACTTGTTAAAGGCTTAAACCTGGTAACAAGTTTTTCTACACTTACAATTTATATTGAAATATAATATATTTTTACACATTAAAAAATTTATAAATGGTTTTTAAAAATATGAAACCACTTTTACCAAAATCAATTTATATGTTTTTCTAAAAATATGTTCAATATACGACTTGGAATCCTAATAAATCCCAATTGATTGAAAGAATCATCTTTATGGTAAAACAAAATATATATTTTTTTAATCTATAATATTATAATATATATTTAAAATTTTGAATGATTATTTAACATTTTAAATTAATTAAATTTTTTATAAAATAATTGGTTTATTAACTTATTGGGTTAAAAACATAACCCACTCATGTAAATAGATTAATGAAAAATTACACTTTTGTAATTGATTAATATTAATTCATTCTTATCCATTAGTCCACTAATGAAGAAATGTTTACCAATAAATTTTAAACGCATATAATTACTATATAATTTAAATAGAAATAAATATATTTTTTAGATCATAAAATTTAAATGATTGTATAATATATTTCACAAAAAATTATTTCATTAAATAACCAGCTGATTTTGTTAAAAATCATCTTAATTTGAATATAATCAATAAATATATTTTAATTTATGAATAAATATCTATATATATGAATTTTTTTGATAGTTATATAATTAACCACCTATAATAGAATGAGTTTTAAAAAAAAGTCAATATATACAATAGAGGTAATGATACACCACATAGAACATATGTGAACAACTAAATATTATTATTTCATAACCTACATTTTAAAATTAATCGAATAAAAAATATTTAATGAAATATGAAAAAAATGGTTCAATCATGTTTATAATTTATTATTTTATGCACAATTATATATAAATGAATGAAAAGTGTTTTTTATATCAAAAATATTTTTCTAAAAAACTATTTAAATGAAAATTCGTGACTTTATAAAATAATAAAATCACACTAGATAGATTTTATTAATGAAAAATATAAATCTGATACATTCAGTAAAAAATTTATGATTCATCATTATTATTTTCTAGACATGATATAAGAACGAATACAATATTTTCTGATAAAAGAATTATTTTTTAGGAAAAATGCTTGCTTACCAACATTTGATTGATAACCCAATTGAAATCCAGTTTTGTAAAAAAAAATTAAAATATTATTGACAAAATAAAATTTTTATTTTTATATTTGACATAATAATTTACATTGGTTAAATTGTTTTTATTTTTCAAATTTTTTTATATTTTCATGAATATTGGATAATAATAAATTTTAATTAGAAAATTATTTTTCATCTAATTTACTTATATATAATTACAAAATTTTTAAATGGATTTAAATAATATATATTATTTTTCTCAGTTATAAATTTTTTTCATTGGAATTAATTGCTAATTGAAATTAGATTTAAATTCATTTTATTCTTTTGAACGTTTCACTTTTAAAACATGCTTCTTAAATTTTTCTGTGGACTTAATTTAAAATAAAATTTTATAAAATCTTTGAATTAAATTTGGATAAATGGATTTGATATTTTGAATAATCTGTTGTAAATAAGTAATTATGGAGCATTTAATTTATATATATATAAAATTTACATGGTAAAAAATTGTTCACCACAATAAAAGTAAAATTTGGAAACATTTAAAATTAAATTTTAAAAGAATAAAATTCCTAAAAACTAAAACATTTAATGATTTTTATAAATGTTGATAGACCCTAACCATACTATAAAATATTAATTACAATCTAGTGTCTTGTAATTTAATTCCACCAATCTATTTTTATATTTTAATATAAAATAATCAATAAAATAGTCACTTGAACCCACCTCTCCAAAAGTATAAATTACAGCCCTCACCTGTCTATATCGACCCAGAAAGCCTTACTGATACAAAAATACGTGACCAAACCTCTCCTCCTCTTTATACCCACATCAAGGTACTTCTAGTGTCACCAAAATACAAAATCAATAAAATTAGAGGGTCTTTTAAGATGTGATATTCAAGAGGTAATATTCATCAAATACCTCTATTAATTTCCTTTCTCTATCAAAGTAATCCTCCAAAAAATTATCCATCATTACATGATTACTAAATAATAATTTAAATTTTGGATTTTTATTTTTCTATTTTCATATCTCAGATAAATATCATTTATCTCATCATCTTATTTAACGAAACAAAATTGGTGTCTATTTAATGTGGGTTAATAGCCTCTGTGAATAATGTTTTTGTTCAATTTCTATAACATCCATCATGCTTATTCATAAAACTATTATTCTATAAAAATAATATTTTAGTATTTTTATTATTATCTTGTTAATATTCTGTGAAATTTATATTAATCATACCTTCATTCTTTCTAAATTTTTGTTATACGATAACTTCGTTTGGGGATGTGTGGACTACCCCATCCTCAAAACGTTGTGATTATATCAATACCTGTCCCTCGGGGCCTGTGTCATAACTACCCCAATCCCACCTTTCAAAGGATAGGGGCTGGCGACTAGCACCAAAGGCATAAATCCTTATTACTGGGAAGGCATTGTATTTATAAAACAAAAACTCACACAACCAGAGATCAAGAGGAAGAAAAAACAAATTAAAACTATATAACAAGTGTGCTGAAAATAAAAAGGTGTCGGAAATACACGCCCACCTGAAAGGTACAACTACAACTGAAAGAAAGTACAACTGACAGAAAAACAACTGGAAGAAGGAAGCAGCTCCTGTATAGTCTTATGGGTTCCTACCTGAAGGGTTGGTACATATGTCCTCATCAGCACTCTGCATCTATTGGTCTGATCTGTGTGTCGTCATGCTAAGTGTCCACCTCTAGGTACCATCCAGTTCTTGTACTGTCTACCTCGATCAACGATGTCCATCTTCTGCATCCAACACAACGAGGTGCGGGCATAGCCCGTGCAGGGGTGAGTATAACGATACTTAGTAGGGACCCTGTGACCCCCAAGGTCTCACTAAATCAAACAAGGATAAACCAAAAAGTAAATATCTCAACAGAGAACCTTTAGATAGGTATATTCCCATACATATACCTAAGTTAACAAGTAACCCATCTCAATAATGAGTAAAACCGAAAAGGTCATTGACTCACCTCAAACCAGTATTTTCATTATCAAAACCAAAACTGATAGAGAACTCCTCCTATGTCTAGTACAGTGGCTCATTCTTGATTATAAGAAGCTACTCACTAACCTTAGACTGTAGATGTACTCCTCCTGTCGAGTTCCGCGGGTCTACTGCAAAATATCAGGCACTCCGTTCGTTGTGGGTATTCCACCAAATGTCGGGCGCTCCCCCTAATTGTAGTCAGAGTTACTCCTCCTATCTAGTACTGCAGATCTGCTTCCAAATCCCAGGAACTCCATACATCATGGGTCTGCCTCCAAATACCAGGCACTTCATCCACTAGGCTAACAGAATCAACCCGTGTCGAATCGGTCAAGCAGTCGTTAGATATATAGCTACTAGGTCTCGGCACTTCGTATTCTTGTCTCTAGGAGGGTCCACCCCACGAGCTACTGGTTGATACTTCCATGTGTTAATTAAACTCGGGTGGAAGTATCCCAAAGAACCACCTCGTCATATGGGTCTGAACACAACAGACGACAGATCAATCGGACGCCCGATCTCTGAGTTATTAGCATTTCCGTTCTAGGGGCCCGATTGTATTTCGGTTACAATCCATCCCGGACATACTCAAACAAAATCCAAACCTCGAGTGATTTATTTCAAAAGAACCATCTCATCAAGAGTAATCCATCATAGTCGACGACCTATCAATCACACATCTGATCCTTTAGTTATGATCATTTCTGCTCTGAGGGCCCTGTTGGATTCATGTTCGATCCAACCCGGTCGTACTTCAAAAGACACTGATTAACCAAACCGGTCACACCATTTCAATCCATACTGAAAAACAAATTATATGGACTACACATTGGTCGAAAATAGATACCCGGTGAAAAAGTTGTATTTCACCGCAACATGCGCGAACCGGGCCTCGTGGGGCCCGAACCTCGACCTCGACATAATTATAAAAAATTTGTTTTGTAACATCCATCTAAATTCCAGGGTCACAACATCACATAAAGTTCATCATTCTGACGCCGTATGAGAGATATATGTCAGATACAAGATCCCGTAATAATAATAATATTATTATCAATAGGTGTTTCATGGACCCAAGCCTCGAACCGGACATTAATATCGAACATTATACTTGAATTGACCATCTTAAAGACAAGTTCACGTCGCAGCTGATTACCAGTTAATCATACGTCACATGCAGGAGTTACGGTGGGTAAGTGATTAAATAATAATATTAAATCTACTATTTTTTGAGCGCTTCAGGTACCTGATCTAGAAAATTGAAAAATACATTCAATATTGGACTCGGAATGTCAATCTCGGAATCTGGGTCGTACTACCACAGAGAGTTCGTGAAACCGAGTTTGCACAAATTATTTACAGACGAATTATGGTTTTCTCAACCATAAATAATAATAATAATAATATATTATTATTATTTCATTTGATTAAAAATTCTCTCTCAAATCTCATTTGAGATTAACGATTAATGCTTTGGTGCATGTGGGTAACGCCTCCCCATATACATATATTCTTCCTTCCCCTTTTTTTAACAAATTATTAAAATAAGATATATATAAAGATCTTTATATATTTAATGGCATGGAGTACCCTCAAACACGCGTTGTCCAGCCTTTTCATTTTTTGTATTAATATATCATCATTATATTATATTTTTCTGTCTCCAATTTTCTCCAATTTTCTCCCACCAAAACTCGGCCTTCTACCACACGACCAGAACTTCAACCACTGCCTACTACTAGTGTCGCCACGCCTCCACCCTATCGCATTGTTGGATGATGCCTCAGCCAGCCCAGCCTGAAGCGCACACCACCGGACCGATCAACTGCACTGTTGTTCGCCACCATACATAACCCACACCATCCAAAACCATCATCGGACCCGTGCCACGAGATCCTTCTGCACACCATTATGGGTTCTATTTAACTCAGTAAAAAGAGAAGAAAGTGGATATGTGATCCTTGGGTCGAGACCTTCACATCCGGATGCCGCGCTCAATGAAACAATGAGTTTCTAGTACGCAAAATTATTTGGGGATGCATAAGACATGAAGAATGCGTGGACAATGAATAATAAAGGATCTCGATTTAAGTGCGAATCGATATCTGGGTTAGATTGGCCATCATTTTTTAGAATCAAGAACATGAGGGATTGGCAATTTAAATATTTATCAGGATTTAAGAATCTCAACTTCAGGATAAATAAGAAGAAAATTAATTCAATCAATTGTTCATCGATCCTCAAAATAATTTATTTAATTCACGTTCATCATGAGAAATTGAATCGGGGTAAGTAATCCACAAAGATAAATCCTGCAAATAAACTCTCAAGCTCGAGGGTATAAACCACATAAATGAGAAATATACAATATTCCCCTACCTCTCAAAGAAATTTCACGTTGTCGATCCACGGAAGATGAACGTTGCGGTAGATGGCATCGCGAAGAACAACGTCATGGAGAATAGAATGGAAGGCGATTTGTCTGTCTTCGTGGAACCGGCGTCGCGGAGGAGAGGGTGTTTTTCTTCATTGGAGGCGTTCTTCATCAAAGATAATAACACTTTATATATCTAAATCTCCAGAGCTTTCCCAGGTTTTCTCCAACAGCACAATTGACTAACTAAAATAATAGCTCTTCCTATTATTTTATTCTCACAAAAATTGAATTAAGAATCAAAAACTATAATTAATTAATTAGTGAATCCCCTTAATTAATTTTAATGTTTTGGAAATTTAATTGGGAGGAAGGTGGAGAGTTTAACACAAATAATAAAGAGAATGGTTGTCACAATAAATTCAAGAGAGTTTAAGGGTGGTTTCAAGGGAGTTGAAAGGATGGGGGTTCTGTGGGCCACACCTTAAAAATATCCACACATGGTAAGTTATGTGGGGGTGGGCCCCAAAATTAATTTCCCCATGTAGGATTTAACCACCATGGTGCATAAAATTGTTCTAAACAATTTTATTTAACTTTTTAACTAATCAAAAAAAATTAACTTTAAACCCTCATAAAATGAAACAGCGGTAAATGTTCTCTTAAGCCATTATTAGCATTGCGAATTCATCGGTGCCCTAGGATTTCAATTCCAGTCATCAGTTCAAAAGATAGAAAAACCCGCAAGTACCTTTACTAAACGTACCTCAACAAGACATTATAAATTGATTCTGGGCACATCGGGCCTCGGAATCAATTGCCTTCAGAAGCCACAGACTCGTAAAATTTCAAAAAAAATAATGAAATAAAATTTCCATTAAATTTATGAGTCTTTACATTACTTCCACCTCAGGTTTTTTCATCATCGTGAAACATTAACACACACTAGGGAATCAAAAGAGGGTACTGAGCATTTATCTGAGCCTCCCGCTCCCATGTGCTCTCCTAGAGGTTCCTGTGCTGTCTGGGTTTCCCTTTTCGCTGACCATGGGAAAACCCCATCCCAACGTTGTAAATAAACCACAACCTTTTTTCCTAATATAGTTAATCTATGTAGGAACTGTGGTTTCCCAATCCATACCAAAACTAACATCATAAGGCCTCGATGCAACCACAAAGATGATACAACTGAAACTCTCTCCTCAAGGGTCAGATCACACCTTTAGCATAAGCATGATAATCGAGTCTCCTCCCAAAGCTATCTCCAGACGTGAGGGTCAAGTGAACAGCTTAACTGGAAACTCTAGGTCTGGGACAAGATTTTTCGGAGGAATGGATGATTCACATCAATGTCTGTTGTTACGGTAGATAGTAGAAGACACAGACTGTACTCTAATCATTCTTAGAGCACTTGGGTCACACTTCTTGACTGCATGAATCTACTCTCTTCCCCGGCCCTCTTACTCCCTTAGCCTGGTGGGGACTACAAAGGTGGGTGGTTGTAACATGTTGAAATGTACACTAACTCATGCCGCTCTCCTAGCACTGCTTCCACATCTGCTGCTCTGTAGATTTATTTGTCCCTAACACTTCCTCTACTTGAAACATTTTACATGCCCAAGTCTTTGAGATTGGCGCTGGTTTCCTACTTTCCCACTTCTAACATTCCCTGGTTGTATTCGGTCAGACAAAGATCATTCAACCACAATGTTTCTCTCTAGAATCCTATCATAAGTAAGACTTCCTTAGAGGAAAAAGTGATGGCTCAGATATCCTTAAGCACACCTCGCTCAGAGGTCCGATCCTTGAAGCACTGATCATATCATTGTCATTAAGTACCAAGAATGGTTGGTACACCTCGATGACTACTCAGCTACCGACATGTCGTCCTGCTGAAGCTATATAAGCTCTAAAAAACTCTAAGCCACCTCCTCAAGCCAGTCCTCAGCTTCCTATGAGTTGGGATCACCTAGGAACTTGTGGGGTATCTTTTGTTGAAACACATCTATGGTACTAAGCCTACATGTGTCATCTACCAGTACCGCTGGTTGTAACTTCTGTCCATCAGGTAGTGATACAGCTGGCACACTACCTGAAGGTACTATCTCAGGAATAGATCCACATACATAACCCTCATCTCTAAGAGGACCAACCTCATGTTCACTAACTAAGAAACACTAGTAGCAATGATCACCATCGGCTCTACTAGTTTCTAAACTGGGTGCACAACTCTAGCAATCGCCTCCATCCAGTCCACTACTGCTTGGGAATCTGTCTCGCCTCGTAACCTCAATGGCCTTAATAGCTGGAACATGTCCACCATGCTCTGTCAGCATGCACCGTCCACTAGTACAGCTGTTGGAATATGTTCCAAAACATTTGGTGGTGCTGGTGGTCCACAACCTGAAGATGACAACATAGTAATAGGGCCCTACACCGGAGCCTCATCGCTCAGTGGCCATCATCGGGTACTCATTCTCCGAAATCCAAACGACTGTCTGTGTGGTGACATCTTGAACAGATGCGACATTATCAAATGACTTAAACATGGTGAGAAGACCTGGTTTGATATGACATAAAAAAACTTTTGGAAATAAACATGCAATCAGTGTTTTCGTGCACGAAGTCAGAAATCAGTTGTCAGGGTCCTGGTGTATGGATATATTGTCCGCCACACCAACACTTGACTCCTTGAACTGAAAACCACACTCGGTACCCTTAACACTATAGCTTCAAAAAAAATATCAGAGTTATATGTTCTATGGTAGAACCGACTCCACTAATACCAATTTTTCACGACCCATCCCCCGGTGCCCGTGTTGTAACTACCACAAGCCTGACATCCATAGGCCAGGGGCTGGCGACTAGCACCAAATGTGTAAATCCCTATAACTGGGAAGACATTGCCTTTATAAAATGAAAAATCACACAACCAGAGATCAAGAAGAAGAAAATACTAAGTAAAACTGTATAATAAGTGTGCTGAAAATACAAAGGGCCCGGAAATACAGGCCCAACTGAATGGTACAACTACAACTCAAAGAAAGTACAACTGAAAGACAAACAGCTGGAAGACGGATGTAGCTCCTGTATAGTCCTCCGGGTTCCTACCTAAAGGGTACGAACATATGTACTCCTCAATACTCCACGTCTATCAGTCCTCTACATCTTCCTTCATGCCAAGTGTCCTCTTCTAGGTACCGTCCAGTCCACGTACACTCTACCTCGATCAACGATATTTGTTGTCTGCATCCAGCAGAACAAGGTGCGAGCATAGCCCATGCAGGGTTGTGTATAACGATACTCTGTAGGGACCCCATGACCCTCAATGTCCCACTAAATCCAATAAGGATAAACCAGAACGGAACTATCTCAATAGATAAACTTTACATAGGTATATACCCATACATATACCTATGTTATCAAGTAACCCATCTCAATCATGAGAAAACAAAAAAGGTCATTGACGCATCTCAAACTAGGATTTTCATTATCGAAACCACAACTACTGCAGAACTCCTCCTCTGTCTAGTATAGTGGCCATGTCTCAACTCTGAGGCGCTACTCATTAACATTACACTGTTGAGGTACTCCTCATGTCGAGTACCGTAGGTCTACTGCCAAATACCTGGTGCTCCGTCCACTGTGGGTCTGCCGCCAATTACCGGTCACTCCCCCTAATAGCAGTCAGAGGTACTCCTCCTGTCGAGTACCGCGGGTCCACTGCCATCTACCAGGCACTCTGTCCGCCGTGGGTCTTCCACCAAATATTGGTCGATCTGTCCACAGGGCAAATTGAATCACCCCAAGTTGAATCGGTAATGCAGTCGTCAGGTCTACAACTACAACATCTCTGCACTCAGTATGCTCGTCTCTAGGAGG
Source organism: Viscum album (assembly GCA_963277665.1). Lineage (NCBI taxonomy): Eukaryota > Viridiplantae > Streptophyta > Magnoliopsida > Santalales > Viscaceae > Viscum > Viscum album. The sequence continues at coordinate 1,778,300,164 of OY728121.1, read as the reverse complement.
GTCCACTCCACGAGCTACTGGTCGATACATCCAAGTGTTACATAAACTCACATGGATGTTTCTCAAAGTACCGCTTCATTATAGGGTTCTCAACGCAAAAGAAGACACGTCAATCGGGCGGCCGGTCTGTCGGTTATTAGCATTTCCCTTCTAGGGGCCCAGTTGGATTTCGAGTACAATCCAACCCGGCCATACACAAACTGCATCCAAAACTCGGGTGATGTATGTCAATAGAACCGTCTCGACAAGAGGAATACAACATAGTCTAGAGAATATCATTTGGATATCTGGTCCTTATGTTATGAGTGTTTCCGGTCCGAGGGCTCAGTTGGATTCATGATCGATCCAACCAGTCGTAGTTCAAATGACACCGATTAACCAAACTGGTCACACCATTGCGGTACATATAGAAAAACACATGAGATGGACTACCCATTGGTCCAAAATGGATAGCTGGTGAAAAAGATGCATCTCACTACAACACGCACGAACCGTGCCTCGTGGGGCTTGCACCATGACTTCGGCTTAAATATCCAAAATTGGATTTGAAACACCTGTATAAATTCTATCGCCACAACGTTGCATATAGTTCATCATTCAGACAATGTATGAGAGAGATATGTCAGAAACAAGATCTTGTAATAATAATATTATTATTATCAATGGGTGTTTCGTGGACCCGAGCCACGAACAAGAATTTAATATCAAACATTAGACTTGAATTAACTGTCTTAAAGACTCGGTCATGTCGCCACTGACGGCCAGTTAATCAGACGTCGCATGAAGGTGTTATGGTGGGTCGAAGATTAAATAATAATATTAAATAAATTATTTTCCCAGCGCTTCTAGTACCTGATCCAAAAATCCAAAAAATACATTCAATATTGGACTTTGAATGTCCGTCTCGAAATCTGGGTCACACTGCCGCAGACGGTTCGTGAAATCGAGGTCACACGAAGAATTTACGAACAAATTATGGTTTTGAGAACCATAAATAAAAATAATAAATATAATATTATTATTATTTCATTTGATTCAAACCTCTGTCTCTATTCTCATTTGAGATTCACGCTTAATGATTTGGTGCATGCGGGTAACACCTCCCCTTATACATATCTTCTTCCTTCCCCTTTTTTAACAAATTATTCAAATAAGATATATATACAGATCTTTATAAATTTAATGGCATGGCCTCCCCTCAAACATGTGTCGTCCAACCTTTTAATTTATTTGGATTAATATATCATCATTATATTTTATTTTTCTCTCTCCAATTATCTCCAATCGTCTCCCACCAAAACCCACCCTTCTACCGCACAACCAAAACATATGCCACTACCTCCTACTAGTGTCGTCACACCTCCACCCTATCACACTATTAGATGATACCTCGGCCTTCCCAGCCGGAACTGCACACCATCGGTCCGATCACCTGCACCACTACTGGCCACCATGCCTAACCCGCACCAGCTGAATCCCTCATCGGACTCACTCCACGGGATCCTTCTGCACGCCATTCCGGGTTCGATTTAACTCGAAAAAAAGAGAGATCAAAGTAGATCTGTGATCCTTGAGTCCAGACCATCACGTCTGTATGTCGCGCTCAACCAAAAAATGAGTTTCCAGGGCGCTTAATTATTTGGGGATGGATAACATGCGAACAATGTGTGGACCATGAATAATAAAGGATCTCGGATAATGTGTGGATCGATTTCCGTGTTAGTTTGGGCATCATTTTTTAGAATCAAGAACATAGGGGATTGGAATTTAAATATTTATCATTCTTAAGGAATCTCAAATCCAGGATAAACAAAAAGAAAATTAATTCAATCAATTGTTTATCGATCCTCGAAATAATTTATTTAATTCTACTTCATCATGATAAATTAAATCGGGGTAACGAATCCACAAAGATAAACCCTACAAATAAACTCTCAAGCTCGAGGGTATAAAACACATAAATGAGAAATATACAATATTCCCCTACCTCACAAAGACATCGCACGTCATCGATCCACAGAAGTCGAACATCGTGGTAGATGGAATCATGATGAACAACGTCACAGAGAATAAATAGGAAGGCACATCGTCGTTCTTCGTGGAACCGGCACCGTGGAGGAGAGGGCGTCGTTCTTCGTTGGAGGTTTTATTAAGCAAATAGAAGAACAATTTATTTATTAAAATCTCCAGAGCTTTTCCAGGTTTTCTCCAACACCACAATTTCCCAACTAAAATAATAGCTCTTCCTATTATTTTATACTCACAACAATTGATTTACGAATCAAACACTATAATTACATAATTATAGAATCCCCTAAATAAATTATATTGTGTTGGAAATTTAATTGGGAGTAAGGTGGACAGTTTAACACTATTAATAAATAGAAAGGTTGTCGTAATAAATCCATGGGAGTTTAAGGAGGGTTTCAATGGAGATGAATGGTTGGGGCCCGTGTGAGCCCCACCTTACAAATATCCACACATGGGAAGTTATGTGGGGGTGGGCCCCACCATTAACATCCCCATGTAGGATTTAGCCACCATGGTGTATAAAAATTTTCTAAACAATTTTATTTTACTTTTTAACTAATCCCAAAATTTTAACGTTCAACCCTCATAAAACCCAACTGCGGTAATGGTTCCCTTAAGTAATTATCAGCGTTTTGAGTTCATCGGTGCCCTCATATTTCAATTCTGAGCACCGATTCAAAAGATAGAAAAACTCGCACGTATGTTTACTGAGTGTACCTAAGAAAAACGTTGGAAATTGATTCTGGGCACACTGGCCTTCGGAATCAAGTGACGTCAGAAGCCACAGACTCGTAAAATTTTAAATAAATTAAGAATAAATATTTCCTTGAAATTTCTGGGTCTTTACAGATTCATTCACCAATCATGTGGAATGTATTATGGGTTGTTTCCATAAAAATATATGATATAAATGAAAAATTATTTCTTTTATAATGATATTATATCTGTATACATATTAAAATATATTTCATATATCGTTTGTTACATCAATATAGTGAGAAAAAAATAGCATTCATGGGTACATACATACAACTATCTCTTTGAATGGTATTTTTCATTCCTTCAATGATTATTATAAAGACTTATATAATGAATATATAATATATTTATGTAATTTTTTATATTATTTAGATTATGGATTTATGACCACATGGACTATTAACATTATACCATGTACATTTTTGTCTCAAAAATGAAATATAATACAAAACATCTTATGTGAACTTAAACAACTGTGTAGTTGTTATAACATTGTAATAAGTGATATGAAACAATTATTAAATATGAAAATGATTCCCAAATAATAAAAAATGTAATTAATTTTATTATTAAACAAGATAAATATCACACATAATGAATTATATGTATGATAGGTGACTTTGTCTTTGTCTTCATTCAATGAGGCATTTCTTGATAATATAAACCTTTATTATTTTATTAGGTTAATATAGAGAATCTATGAAAAGTAATATACATATATTATCTTTAATAATGTTAATTAATATTTTTTTTATTTTATTAATTCATGGAGATTAATATTTAAATGTTCAAAGTGGAATGTGACACCTTGAATATTTACTGAATAAATTATCATATCATTTATATAGGAAATTAATTCACATATTTATTTATATATATATATAAAAGTATTATACATTATATAATATTTCAATATTTTAAATATTTATAAAACTACACTTTTTATATGAATCATTTCACTTTACTTATAAAATGATAATTTCAATGTGGGTTTAACGAGGGTTGGGACAAGGACTTCTGTATCACCGTAACCGTTATTTGATATTTGGATTCCAATATAATCCTAACATTTTTAATAGGTAAAATAAATTAATTATTCTCTTATTAGGTTTCATTGTTTTGAAATGTGTTTGGAATTATAATTGACTATTTGGAGTTCTTGAATTGATTACTTGTAATTTAAAATTAAAATTTATGACTAAAATGTTCAAAATTGAAATATTTTATATGTTATGATTATATAGTGGATCTTTCATATTTAATAGGTGCTTTCATGATAATCCCAATATCTGCGGTTTTGTTATAATCCAAATATGGTTGGTTACATGACAAATTATGGATGGGTTTTTATCTATGTTCCTCTAATGCCTTGGAAATAGAAGTCATCCTTATGACTATAAAATTTGTAAAAGTTATATGCATGGATGTCGATGGTGTAGTTATTATATTTAAGTATATTTACGTCTGAAGATACCATTATTTTTTATATGTAAATTCTTATGTGCTTTATGGTAATCTATTTGTTACAATTATGGTAATAAATTATCTTATATACTGGGAAGAATATTAAATGCTTCTTAGATGTGAAATGAATTACTTTATTGATAATTTATTCATGGATAAAAGTTTTTTAGAAGAAAAATAGTTTTCTTTCTTTGTATATCTCTTAATATGACTTAATACTCATACTGGGTTTTAGAATGTTTTCATAGGACATAAGGTTGCATAGAGATAAGGATTGAATCTAGGGAATTGTTTTGATATTAAACATGAAATGAATACATGGTCCCATCGAGAATTTACTTTATAAAGAATTGGATAGTTGGTATACATGTCAGCATTGTAATATTTGAGATGTTATGTATGAGTAATGGTCTTTTTATATAAATCTATAAACTTCAAAAGACACTTATTGTTATATAATGTCAAATTATTGACCTAAATCAGGATTATTTATTATTTATGGCAGGGACTTATAGTTGACATCAAGGGCTGGTATAGATGTATTTAGTTGTTAGGATGTTATCATGGTGTTTGACATATGATCATTTATAATCAAGAAGGTTATTATGATATGTATTTTTTGTTTGATTATGGTAATTTATGTAAAATGGATAAAAACCTAAGTCAATTAATATGTAAACATGTTGATGGATTTGAGTACTGTAAAAATTTTATGTTATTATCTAAAATATATATAGTATTTTTTCCTTCATGTTTATGTGATGATATTTTTAAAATATTTAGGGTAATTCATCAATAATGATGTAAAAAGTAATTTCACACCCTTTTTATCCCTCCCTGATGATATGATCATCAATATTATCAAAAATTATTTTTTGAATTATTTTGACACGTTTTAGAGTATTCAAATATCCTTTAGTAATTTTTTTTGTTATCGAAGGCCTACTAATTTCTAAAACAATTCTCTTTTCCATGGATTATTTTTTATATTATTTAATGACCTCCACTTGACCAAATCTACCAAAAAGTGAAATTTTGGAAGTGGAGCGAACATTTAATTTTTTAATGTTGGACAACATGGAGAGGAGAAAGGGTAAATAATGATGTTCATGATATTTGGATTCAGAGAATTACATATTCAATAATACATAAATAATGAAACATTATTGGATTCCAATTTATAAATGATGATGAAATTTTATATGTAGCAATGATGTATTTTGAAAAAATTCAGCAATGCATAAACAATGTATTATGATGAATGATGAATTATTAGGATATCTACATATATAGTATTCATGTGTTTTGATATAATTACTTATGATGAAATATTTGTATTTACTAGAAATATTTTTATAGAAAATTGTGGTTACTGTATTTGAGTTTCTGTCTGAGTAATCCTTATGACTTGATAAAAATATATTATTGGAGGAATAACTCGATTTTATTGTCATAATTATAATGTTATGGATAACCATTCGGGTTCATATGATTTTATTGTAATTAAGGTATATTATATTTTGTGTTTAAAAATAATGGGTGTGAGCTAAAATTTGAGGACAAGACAAGTTATTGTTTTTTAAGGATTTTATATCATTTTAGGAATGTTAACAAATTACATGTTTTTGAAAAAGGAAAAACCCCATAAGTGGTAACAAAACATCACATCCTACATGGTTGCAAGGATTGAACCCAAAACTGAATGAAGATTAGGATTTATCACCTACCATTGTCCAAGGGGAAGTGCCTAGTTAGTAAGACCATTACTTTTTAGTTAAATGTGTTGATGAAAAAAATAATAAGTACATTTTAAGAACTTATGTTTAATCAAATGGATATCATTAGTACATGAAAATGATTTGAAGATTAAATGATATATATTATTTAAGATGACGTTCACTATTTTCTTAACCCTATATCATCATGGTTAATAATAAACTATGAAATTTTATATTATGTATATTGGTTCAATTATATTTTTTAAGAATCTATGACGCATTAATGGTCATATGATTTATATATCGAAATATTTTGTGTATCTTGAAAAATTATTAGTACAATTAATTTTATTGTGAGATTTAATGTTTAGTAGATGATAATTGAAGATAAATAATAAAATTTCTCTTGGAGGAATATGTTCTCAATTACTACTTATTTGAGTGTTTTTATATTAGTTTGGTTAATTTTAAATAATTCCATGTAATTTTATTTATTGAATACAGTAATTATGAATTGGGTATTATTATAAAATTTTGGAGATTAAAAGTAATTTTTTATTATAAAAGGGTTTATTATTTTTGAAAATTTTCTTGTCATGTAATTACAGTTTTTTGGTTAATATTTAAATATAGGAGAAATATACAAAAAAAATTTTGTCTATTATGTGATTCTCTATATTTTTAGAATAGTTCTTTTGATGACACCATGTCATCTTGAATACTCATCATTTAGTGAAAAGGGTATTGTTTGTTAGAAATAGAATAATTAATGAATCTATTGTTTTCAAGTTATTATATTTCCTTATGCTCTTATTCCATGTAGTAATAGAGCGCTTCAATTCTTCAAAATGGATCCTAAAACCAAAAAGTTATCTTATTTCATTACATAATGGGAAATAAATGACCTTTTAAACAATCATATATTTATGTTTTTGTATTGTTATCATTATCCATAAAATGAGTTATATCACACTCCATCAGAACATTATGTTTAAATTTCTCTTCAATATCCATTTCTTTCAACATGGAACCCTAGTATTTTTTATCTTAATTGATTTTCATACATCCCTTTATATCTTTTAATATCGTTGTTTTATTAATGATTTTTCAATTTTGGGATTATAATATTAGTTTTTTATAAGATATTAATATATTTAATAATTAATAATTATAATTAAAGGATTCAATTTATCAATGTGGTGAATATGTAATATCTTGAGTTTTTAAAAAAGACACTATATTTGTCAGCGTTCAAGATATAAAACATCAAAAATAAGCGAACAACTAAATAATATAATTTAATAAACTAGTTTTTAATTTAATCATAATTAAAAATATTAACTGACTATTTAAAATTTCTTTTAAAATACTTTATAATAAATTATTTGGCATACAATTTATTATAAATGAATATAAAACATTTTTAAAATAAAATTAAAAGTTCTTTTTATAAAGAAGTATTTAAATAAAATAAGTTAGGTTATAAAATAATAAAATCCCTATTTTTGGAATATATTAATTGAATATATTTGTAGTATAATCAATGTAATGTTTATGGATTATATTATATGTTTTATAGACATGATATAATAAAAAATTCAATTTTTTTCTTATAATATAAGTGTTAAAACAATTGTATTAACACTTTTTGATGGATATGTTATTTTAAGTATTTTTTGGACACATATATAATATTTTATTTACTAAATATAATTATTTTTGGAAAAGAGACATCAGAAATTACATTTTTTAATTATTTTTATTTTTCTGAAAATTTTCATGTTCTAATGATTAGTGAAAAATAAATCATTGTAATTAAACAAATTACATATAATATTATAATATTTATAAAATATAAATTAAATTTGTTTTAAAGAATATAAATATTTGAATTTTTATAATTTAATAAAATATTCATTATAATTAATTTCAAATTTAAATTAGATTCAAAAACATTTCATACATTAGAGCGTTTCACTTTAAAATCCCAATTATTTTGTTTCATCAGCAGAATTATTTTTAAGTATGATATACTCAAATATGTTAATTGAATCAGATAAAATGGAATAGATATTTTGAATAATAATTTAAAAATCAGTATGTAAGGTATATTTCATTTGTAGATATAAAAAATCACCATGTTAAAAAAATTATTTATTGTAGTACAACTAATCTTTTTACAACGATTAAAATTAAATGTAATACCTTAACATACCTTAAGAACTAAAACATTTAATATATGTTTGTGGTGTTTATAGACCCTTATCATCTTATAAAACATTATTTACAAATTAAATTATTTTTATTCTATTCCACCTTTATATTGTTTGTACATAAAATAATCGATAAATTAATTACAAGAACCAAAATATCATCAATTATAAATAACAAACCACACCAATTTAATTCGATGCACACATCCTTGTACCTCCATAAATATCTTCCCAAACCTCTCATATTAACTCTATCCACTTACAAGTGCTAAAGGTCTAACCAAAATTCCAAATCCAAGACACTCTTTTTCTATAAGGAGGGGATATTCAAATGGTTATTTTCTCCAAGTAAATATATTAATATAAATTATTATTCAACATTCACTCAACCTCTTTTATACATTAATTCATAATAAACCTATAATAATTGAAAAAATATATTATTATTTTTCAAATTTAATATCTCATATCCTTTTCATTTCATACCTACTCTTATTCTAAGAAACAAGAATGTTATTTAAGTTGTGTCGGTTAATCACCTGTGTGAATAATTTGTTTCATCCATTTCCTTTGTCACCATCATGGAAGGATAAAAAATTACTTTTCCCATTCAAATAATAGTATAATATGTATACTATGACACATTCAATTTTTTGTAAATTTTATATAAAAAATCCATTCATGCATTACATGTTATTTAATTAGATAACTTTGTTTTGGAATGTGTGTACCACCGCCACATAAAAATGATGTTATGAGTTCACTCATCAAATAGAATGTATTATGGATTCATTGTAACACCTCAGTAATTATAGAAGAATGATTATTCATATCAATTTATCATTATTGAATTTATATTAATTTTAGTTCACATGGGACACAATATGTGATAGAGTACTTGATATGCAACAATGGGTGTCTCTAAAATCTTATTTTTCACATATGACAGCGATATACAGAAAATTAATCAACTATTAATATTAATATGTAAATGGTAGTTATTTTGTATCATCATAATATTCAGGAAAGAATATAACTAACTATATTATGTTTAGACATATTTATTAAATTTTTTAACTTTCTTCTAATAAATTTTTGTGGCTTAAAATAAGAATAAATTTTATTACATGTATAAAAGCTCAATTAATTTTTAAATGACGTTTTACAACCTTTTGATGAATAACCAATTTTTAATTTTGTTTTTGACATATTTATATTTAATATATACAAATTAACATGTTATATGGAATAAGTAAATAAATATATAGTTTCAATAATTTTTTTTATTTTTACGATATCTATAATATTTTAGTGAATATTGGAAAATAATACATTTTAATTAAAATTTGACTTGCCTAAATTAATTATATTATTATATAATACCTTTAATTGATTTTAATTTATTTGATGAGTATTTTTTTATAATTTAATATATTTTTTCTCATTTTAAACAATTTCAAAATAAAATTAGATATGATAACATTTCAAACCATTGACTGTTACACTTTAAAACCCCACTTTTTAGTTTTGTTTTTGAAATTAATTTTAAATAAAAATTTAAAATTATTGTGAAATTAATTATATAAAATTGATTCAATATTATATTAAAAATTACAACTGAGGTTTTTTTGTTTGTATCGTTTTTATATATAAAAACTTTACCATGGTAAAAAAATATTTATCATTGTAAAAGTAAAATTTTGAAAAATGATAATGATAAATGTTTAATTCTTAACATACATTAAATATAAAAAATTCAATTAATTTTTTTGGGTGGGGTTATATCCTAAAATTATAATAAAACATTTATTACAATCCAATGCGCTGGAATTTTATTCCAACTCAATATTTTTGGATTTTAATATAAAATAATAAATTAATTAATCACTTGAACCCATATCTACTCAGGTATAAATACCACCTCTCCACCAATGTATTTTGATCATAAAATATACTTCCAATCAATTCTTTCTCACTCTCCATATTTCCATGTACCTATGGTCTCACTAGAAGTCAAAATACATGATTTGGAAGGGTCATTAAGGAAGGTATATTCAAGATATAATTTTCTCAAATTAACTTTCTAATATATTTTTATTTTTCATATTTCTACTCTTCTACATCATCCATCATTGAATTATTATTATAGAATAATTTATATACTAGAGTGTTTATTAATGGAATATCTCATATCTATTTCATTTCTCATATCCTTTTATTCAAATAAATGAAATTGTAATCCTTGTTATGCCATTTAATTTCCTTTGTTAATAATGTTTTTGATCTTCTTCTTTAACTACCATTTGTATTGTCTTAAATAAATTATTCTTGTAAAATTATATTTTAATATGAACATTATAACTTATTTCATTCCATGGAATTGTTATATTAAATATACCTCCATTCTTTCCATATTTTTTTTATATAATAACATCACATGGGGAACTATGGACTACCGCCTTATCAAAATAATGTGGTTCGTTCAAACATAACATGGAATGTAATATTTATTTTTATGTAAAAATGTATAAATAAAATAAAATATTATTTATATAAAAATTATATTATATATTTATTCATATATATATATATGTACATTTCATTTAATTTCACGCTTTCAATATGACGTAACAATTGAAATTAGAGTTCATGTGTTTGTATAACATGTTGTCTCTATGAATTGTATTTTTAGTTAGTTATCAATGATTTTTATAAATACATATATAATTAATATATAAGTTATTTATATCAATTATTATATTCTCTATATGTTATTATTATTACTACACAAACAATTGACATCATAAACATGGTTATTTTCCACACAAATAATGAATATCGAGAAAAAGTCCGATATGAACAAAAATAAATAAGAAAGTATTTAACATGGTATTAAGTGATATAAAGGGAATAATATAATTCTATACTTTCTTCATGAAATTATAAATTATTCTTTTATTATTATTAAGGAAAATAATGACTGTATGTGACATGCCATACTCAATGTAAGGGAATTACTGATATCATTTTCCACTCATTGGGATTTATTGATAAATTGATGATTATATTATACCATGATTATGTGTGGAATAAATATTTTTTTATTTTGGTTTGAATTTCAAATTCCACATCTATGTATGTAATTTTTTACAAATTGTAACCCCTTTGATTAATTCGTACGTCATTGATATAGACATTTTAATGGAATTTCATAACCTAATTTCTATTCATTGGGTTAAATTTCAATTTATTAATTATGTTATTAAACAGTAATGCATGTAATTAATTTTTGTAATCTTATATTTTATTTATACTTGATTTATATGGATTTATATTGAATACACATAATAAATATATTTTATTATAAAAATAACCATTGTAAGATAGTCTTTATCTATAAATTCATTTTAAATAAATTAATTATTAATTCATAAAAAAAATTCAATAATTTCCATGCTAACAAAATGATTTTTAAAATTTTAATTATATGGACACGAGTGTATCAAAATATTATTTCCTTTCAAAAGTCTCAATTTTTTATTGGACACATTGAATAAAAAATAGCCTTTTTAGATATTTTAATTGTGTTTTAATTAATTGTTTTATTATTTGAATAACATGGTATGTTTCTTAAAAATATAATCCTTGAATGAAATATCTCAATTTATTTTCATTATTTTATATTGATTTATTATATAAATATTCTCAATTTTATTTTAAAATAATTTATTTTCGTTTATGATTTCATATATTTTTTTAATATGATATTCGAATTCAATGTGTAAGTTTTATTTGTTCTGTTATGAATTTTTATGTTTTATGAGTATTTTATTGTACATGGGCTTTTGTTATTGTATATAAGTTTTTCTATGATAACCTGAGGTCGAGTGATCTTGTGATAGCAATCCAATACATTTGGGAATTAGATAGAGTTAACTGGTTGGGTTTTTATTAAGAGATATAGGGAATATTCTATGTTGAGTATTCCAGACTCAACCAGCAGGTTACTCCCAATATAGCTGTAAAAGATAAAATGTATGAATGATATGGATTCCACTATTTATGATTCTGATTTTTGAATTCCTAAAATTATTTCAATAATCTATTTATTCCATGTGGTAGGTTAAACTGATTATGTTTTATGGTTGAAATGTGTGATTTTGTCAAAATGGTATCATGGACCAACAATATCCTTCCTTATTTTATTTCCCTTACTAATCTTGTTTTGCTTATCCCACGTTTTGGATTTGTTTTATCGTGATTTAAAGATCATTAATTGAAATAAATATTTCATGGATATTTTAATGAATATCGTAAATAATTTTATATTTGATAATGTTTTAGATTAAGAAAAAAATGGATTGCATGTAGACTTTTCTACTTCATAAATTATAATATGTTTTATAATTGTTGTGGCCTAATTCTCTAAGACACTAAACCTGAAAATATACTAAATGTGATTTTTTATCTTAACTCAAGATTATGTAATGTTTATTATTGGGGCCTTATAGTTGGTTTCAGAAGATGGTTTATATAGCTTTAAGGGTTAAGGAGATATTTAAGCATATTTTACATATAATATATAACAACATTGGTTTTTATAGTTGAAATATTTAATGTAATTTTAGATAAATTGAATGATTTTGATTTAACATGAATAATTATTTCTTATATTTTATCTTATTTATATTATTATTTTATTGATATACTATCTTTAAGCGTTTTTGTTTTAGTAAATGGTTGGATTCAGCGGGAACCAATGTAACAATGGATGTGAAGGAAAATTTTATAGTTCTATGAATAGAGAAAAACGAAATGGGAGCTATAAGGAGAACTCCCTGGGTTATTCTAATCCTACTATTGAGTTTTAGGTTTACAACATGAACATTTGTGATTTTTTGGATTCATCAAATACAAGACAAACGAATCCCTATGGATATTCTGGTAAAAATAATCAAGAAGGAAGTCATAATCATCACTATTTGTGTTAATGATGTGGATAGTAACTCCAAGGAAGATCATTTATTGGGATGATAATGTGTTATATATGTGGTAATTATGTTTAAAATGAAATAACCCTCTGTATAAAAATTAATTTCTCAATTTTCTCCACGAAATTAAAAGAATTTATTTATGAGTTATCAATTGAATTCTTAAAATGTGGAGTGTATGCTCGTTATGAATATTGTTTTCCAATGAATAAGTTGTGGGGATGGGATTAGCAGGAAAATAAAAATATATTTTTATATATACAAAATTTAATTCCAATTGAAGATGTGGAAACTGAAAATGACATATGAATGATATGAATTATTTCATCACTCACGTTTATACATTATTGAATCAGAAAACATGATTCTTGTTTTCCTTATGAATGAATTATTAACTAATATGATGAAAATTGTTGTTAAGGGAACACGAATCTTGTTTAATGATTTATTAGACTACCTATAAGGGATTTGACAGATATGTTACCTATATGGTTGATGAAATTTTTAAAAGTATTCATGGTTTTCATTTTAGGATTACATTTCATGACTTTTTCTAGTATGTGTTACAGTATGTATTATAATGTTAAATTTTTGTCGTTAATAATTAGCTTTTAGTTTGTGGAAATAAATATAAAGGTATGAATAACCATTAGGGTTTATATGATCATTATTTTGTGGTAATTATGTGATATTAAATTTTGGGAAAAAAATTGAAATTATTGAGACAAACTTTGTGGTTTAAATGAGTTATAGTTATTATTGATAATTTTATCAATTTCAGTGAATGTTATAGGAATAATACATTTTTTTGAAAAATGACAACATCTAGATAATATGAAAACATGTAATGTTAAATAGGGCTATAAGAATCAAACACACAACCAAAGTAAGACAAGGAATTATCATTTACCAATGTATTACATGATATCCCTCGTCAGTATGAATTATAGTTATTTTTGATAATTTTATAAATAAGTCATACCACATTAAAGGTAACCATTGTTTCAATACATTTTATTAAAATACCATTTATTGTGAATGTAACATATTAATTTCAATTAATTTATATAAATTTTTTTAAATAAAATGAATATGTACGACATTTATGAAATATTTTATATCCTTTGATTAGAATAATTTTTTACATTTAATTTAAAATTTTGTATTATTCTATGGCTTATTTTAAGTAAATGTATTTCGCGATTTGATTTATTGTTATGGATTATATTTTTATAATATATTTATATAAAATATTGAAATTTTTATCACACACCCTACAACTGAATTTATGCTTATTTATATTTCCTAATAACAGGTACATGTAAAATAAATTCACATCATAGAAAAGTTGTGTGTTGTTGATCCTTTTTTGGAAAACAACGGTGTTTCCATTTGGATTTCAATTTTATATTTCCTTCTGTTGAGAAACATTATGATGTACTAATTTTGTATTTTGATATATCTATTTGGTTTCTTGTAAAATATGTCTTTATAGTTTTGAGTATACTGATATATAACATTATCGTTCACTATATTTTTTTGGATATTTTCCCCCAATTTATCTTGTATAATGTATGTTTCTAGTCACCAACCTAAGGGGTTTGACAGCTCCATTCTACCCCTTTCGGTGACAGTTAATGAATAAGTGTATTATGATATATGGGTTGGATTGTGACATTATTATATATATTATCTAGAAATGAAATTTTCCATGATATCAGTATGTATTTTTATATATCGTGTTGAGATTTTGGGTATGTTAACAGAAATTTATTTCCCATCACACATTGTAATAAGTCATAACTCAACATTTTCCTCTTTTTATAACTTAAATTAGGAATAGTTTATCTTTTTTCCTTTCTATTGATATGGAAAATTTCATTTCTAAATATTATTTTCAGATTATATGTGATTAATTTCAATGTTATAATTGAATGATATTTTATATGGGTAACCATATGAGGCCATTAATTTTTGTTTTGGATTCTTTTTAGCATAATTTAGATGAGATTATATGGGAATATGATCTCGAAGGAAGATCATAATGAAAACATTAGAGAGATTCCTCCCATGGACACAACATTCAATGATATTTTTACATGATCCATCCATGTTGTGTGATATGGAACTCCACCATTTTCAATTCGTGATAACAATATCAATCATGTGAGGGATTTGTTTCATGATTGTCCATATGATTTCTATCACTAAATAACCAAAAGTATTACAAGGATCTATTAACACTTATGAATCTGTGGAATGATTGAGGAAGATTAATGTTTTATATTAGTTTGTGGAAATTCCTAAATCTATCAAGGTGAAATGTTACAAATTTATGTTACAATTAACTAGAATTCGATGGCGGGATTTGATAGAGGTAATTAAGAATTTTTAGAGTTTATAGTGGAAGGAAATTCTTGTTAAATTAAATAATTTGTTTTATCTAGTGTCTATAGTGTTGTCTAATTCAATGGATATTGTAAACTAAATAAGGAAGATTAGGATTTTTTAAATTTTGATTATCAATATTTCGGGCGTCAACATTTTTCCTCTCTAATTGTATCGAATGAGAATATGAATACATGATGGTTCAATATGGATTTTCAATCATATTTTGTGATTATGTTCTCTTGATGATGATTGTATATACATCTACCATAATGAATATGGTATTTATGGGTGACCTAGAACTAATTGGTATGTCGGGGAAAATGGGTGTTCCTTTTTCTCTTAGTGGAATTGGGGTCATAGAACATAAATGGAAGTGGATGTGTGTTTATTATCATTATGGATATTGACAATAGTTTTCTTTAAAGCATACCGATGTTCCAAAAAAAGGCCATTTGAGTTGCTCTCATTTGGGAAAGCCTAACCATTTGAAATTTATTATCACTAATGGACTAAATATTTGTTGTTCTTGTGGTCTATTAGGAAAAATTAACAATTTATTACATATATTTTCTACCCCAATAAGTAGTAGGGGATCATTAGCACTAATTAGTACTATGGTGAAATCATATGTATCATGATATGACTGGTTCCCACCACATTTATCGAGAAACGAATAAAAAAACATAGTAGATGGGTCTGGATAGGAAAAATATATGGTCTTGATGACTATAGGATATACCATATTGAGACAGTACTATTTCATAACATTTTGTTAATATATTTTAGTGATAAACAACATAACAAAGTTTCCATGAAAAGATCCATTGGAATATATTCTTGAAAATATTGGTCAATACATAACATTTAATGTATAAAATATAAATATTATTTTATTAATTATTATCTTTATTTTTAGTTTTCCGTGATATCTCCATAGTAAATGTATTCACCTGATGATATAAATCAGAGAACGGGGTGTGAAAAATTCCCTATAAGGGGATAGATAATAAAATAGATCAATACAACGTGGGTAATTATTGTCATTATCTTCATAAATTATGTGTGGGATCATAATACTAATCATTATAGGAATAATTACATTATGTAATGTAATTTGGATATTCATAAGTATTAAACATCATGTATATTTGTAAAATAACACACTAGGATATGAACAATTCTAGAATTGTGTTCAAGCATAAAATTATCCACATTCATAAAATCATATTCTTTTCTAATAATTTTAGAATCATGTTAATGTATATTAAAAATTGTCTCATGTGATACATTTCATTACTAAATTCATTATAGCACAATATAATTCAGAATCCACCCTTCAAATCATAATATTTACAAAAAATATCTTGCAATATAGAACATATATCAATCATGGTTCCAAAATAACTCATGAACTTTAATGGGTGTCATGATAATTTTATAACTCATACATTCAAGAATAAACATTTTTTCTCGTAATATAAATGGAATAACATAGTTGGTAAATGTTTCATCAATCATGAGTGATGAAGAAACATTCTAAAGAGTAGTAAATGATGAGTGTTATTGAATGAAGAGAATTTTTGTAAAAATCAATTATTATATCATAAAATATTATTTGAGTCAAGTGTATCCAAGAATATAAAAGCTAATAATAATGAAATAATATTTGAGGAATATTAGAGAATATCCATAATGATTTTTTTTCATGACAGGGTAATAAACAAAAATAATTAAATAGGATTTTAGATTCCACATAAATTATATCAGTATTAATTAAACACATTAATATCAAAGATTATAACATTTGATAAATTAATTTATAATTGAAGAACCTATTTTAATTTTATTTGATTTATTATAATAATATTATTTCAATTAATTGGTATTTTAATGAGTTATAGAAATCAATTTTTTTTCCTATGAGTATTAGACTTCTGGATCTTCAAGATTATTTCACATACATATATATGTATTGGGAATCATATAAGATTATTATAATATTTAGTATTATAAATTATTTTTTATTAATTATATTCATGAAATTTAGATGTTATTATATATAACTACATTCCATATATGAGGACGAATAATTATATAAAACGTTAATGACAATCATTTAGAAAAATTTGGTGCTTTTCAATCATATTTTATTATTTTTGTTATATTATTTACTGTTATGTATAAATATTTGTTATAGAACATCAAAATGGATATAATATACATTTTACAATATTTTCTATCCATTATTTTGGTTTTATGATAATCTATTGAGGAATATAAAGAAAATAAAAACATGACCTCCTTGATGCTAACAAATCAATACCTCGCAGTTGTTGTTTTTATTATTGTAATAAAATTGAGAGGGGAAGAGGTTTGATGTTGGATTATTACATTATGGTGATACATTATAGTATATAAGACATACTAGATTTATCATTCCACATGGATGAGGGAACTGGTTTAACATTGATTGTTTTATTATTTAGGAAACATATAAGTAACTTTTCATGATTTTTTTGATTTTTTATATGATATGTTTTTCTCAAAACATAATTCATGATCATAGTTAATTGTAATAACTAGAAGGAAGTAGTTTAACATTGATTTTTTCAAATTTTAATGTATAATTCATATAAATAAAGTGTTCCTATTATAAATATCATCAATAGGATTACCAATTTACTATGATTATTGGTTATAGCACATAATATAAAGAGACCATAAATAACGTGTGAATGGTATGTGACTTTCCGTAAATATTCATTACATTAATCATAAGAAGATTTATTAAATTTAGGTTTAGGAACCATATAAAATGATTTATATGTCATATAATAGGAAATGGGTTTTAAGGAATAAAATGATAAACCATGGCTAATAGTTTAAAAATGTTGTTGGTTTAATGATGTTTATATGTTTCGGAATTCAATTAGAATGTTATGCGGTTCATAATAACTATTAGTTTTATTAATATAAGTTTTTCATTATGGATTGAAAAGGAAAATTTAAATGGTTTGTAACAATTATAAAAGTTATTTAATGAAGATGATATATATTAATTAATGTAAGTTAACATTAAATGTGTTAATTAGGATAATAAAATTATATTTAATTTTTATAAATACATTATGAAATTTTAAGAGAGAAAATTAGATAGTACTGATTACCAGGGAACCGATTCTTGATTTTTTGAGTATGATGAATATGTTTTCTTGGAAAAATTGTATAAAATCTCTTGGATTTATGGAATATATATAGTAATCATTGGATTTTGAAATAATACATATTTTAAAAAAATTTTAACTTCTATTAATGTTAATAACATATTTCATAACAATACTAGTTAATGTTATTCACTTGTTTTGTATGTTATAATCAATTACTAAATTATGTTATATATAAGATAAATGTGGACCTTATTTAGATAAATTTAGTGAAAATATTTATAAAGTTTTTGATTTTAATATATTGTATTTTTTTTATAGTAAACCATTTATGGAATGTATTATGTTAATCATCTTATTATGTTTTTGAGATTGATGATTATCTCACAGTATATGGATTTTGGAATATTTGATTACATAATCTATCCACATTTTTTTATGATAAAAAATGAAATATACAACCACATATCATTATATTTATAGATCCTATGGTCATTTTATTAATTTAGTAATATCAAATAATACATAATTTAATTGATCTATAGATGATGCAAAGAATTTGTCAAGGTAAAACATAAGGGTGTTTTAGTATACATTTTTTAAGGATTTAGTTTCTATGAAAGAAGATTTCATATATTCAACCTTTAATAACCAATAAATCTTTTTAGGCTATATTCATTTTAATGGGGGATAAATGTAACACCAAAATATTTATGAAAATATTATTTTTCTTTTGGAATTAATTAATGTTTTTTATATTTTTCATTTTACACAACATTGAATATAACTTCTCTTATATGAACACACCATGTTATAATTTTACTATATGCAACACCATTATGGTATTTGTCATCACTAAAAACATATAGTACCATTCATTACATACAATATGTTTATTTATAGCGTTACACACAATATTGAGTCTCCAAGATATATTTTGTTACACGTATCACATAGTTTTACCTAACAACAATATATATTTAATATAAATAATAATAATTCATTATATTTATCAAATATTCAATGGAATGGATGTTATAAAGATAAATAAATAAATATTTAATATTTCAGTTCACAAAATTGTAACGCCCCGACCCCAGCTGCCCAGAGTCGGTGCATTACTTCGTATCATTGGCATGATCACAAGAAAGATCAAATCTCGAAAGACCGATTGGTTTAGTAGCCTTGGAAACACTAGATATATTCATAAGGTTTACATTACATCATTAAACGAAAAACTACTACAACAACATATTGTCTCCATAATCCACACTCATATCCCCACATAATATCCCTGCAGGTCATTCATAATTTACTTCTTCACTTCCTGGGAAAAATAAAACATAGAAAATGGGTGAGCTCAAATGCCCAGTAAGGATAACAATATAGCGGAAACATTCATAAATAAGAATAAACATTTAAGGAAATGTATAACTAAAACAAAAGCCTTTAAAACTTGAACTTTCAACATAGTATGGCATAAATGAAATGAAATAATGCCATTTACTTATTCACATGGTTATTCTACTAATCGAATAATCACATGAAAAATCAATAACCACTTTCATAATGATGGAATGCATAATGCCAGACTATCATAACCACATAGCCAAGGCCTCGTGCCAAGACTACAAATATGATTTTGTCAAGGCCTTGTGCCAAGACACTAGTTTGTCTCATGAGACCTACCGATGCATCGAGGAGCTATAGCGGGCTCCACCCGTCACATATTAAGTCCAATGCATTCCCATATGAAAAGGTTTAAACATAACATAAACATTCGTATTAAAACTAGCATACGAAATGTCAATACTTTCACCATAAACTATGAATGGTATAAAAATAGCACATCCACAGTCAAACATATCACAAAATCTTCAATACAATATAGAAGTTTTGTATCATAATAAATCAACATCAAATAATCTTAAAATCCATCAAAGGATGTTGACATAGATGAAATCAAAATTCTTTTTAAAGAAATATCTCCTTTTATTTTGAAATAATTTAAGATCCATATAAAATAAAACATTTTCTTTGAAAATATTCTTATAAGCTTGTAAGGGAAGCTTTGAAGATTTTATAACGGCGGAAAATAGCCGCACCCGCCGTATAAGTTAAAAAAACATTCTTACCTTAATTCTGTCGAAAAGGTTAAAAAGGACCTTGTTTTGAAAACGACCGAAAGATTCCTTTATAAACCACTTATAAAAGTCTAAAATGGTATAAATGAATTTAACTCATATTCTAGTAAATAGTAAAAATGTTTTGAAAGGCATTTTTAAGAAACATGGATGTGGATGATAAGGAGATCCCAGTAGATTATTACGTATAAACAACCTTGGATAATGAAGAGGTTGTAAAGTAAACCCTTACCTTGTAATTTTCCTTGGTTGGGGTAGGTTAACCTCCTGTATAATGGTGAAATAGTTGTTATTAAATTATACAAGAATCATATATATTAATATGATATCATATATGATCTTTTAACATTGATTTGTTAATAATATCTTAGAATTATCGTCGTTTCGGGAGTTAACTTACCCATTTTCTTTTATATGTTTTGTTACATAAGCCATGTTTGTTGTATCTTATTCATATCCAGAATGATATCCAGTCCTTAAACATCATTTTTAAATCATCAAATGATAATTATACTTGAATGGATACGATGGAGAATGAATCTCATCGCGTTCGTGGAGACGGTAGTCCGTACGTACGCACGAGAGACAATATCATTCTTTTGATATTAAAATAATATATAAACGGATGTTATATCATATATACAGAATCATTAACATGTTATATTTATTATTTACATGAGTTACACATCATTATTATAACCATCCAAATAATATTATATTGAATAACAATTACACCACGACGTGGAGACGGTAAGCCGTACGTACGCACGTATGGTGACATGTTATTCAAAGGGTGGATATAATACTGAATATGATTGTACCATATTTATAATAACATCACATTATATGTGAGATACTGGAGTTATTATTTTAGAATGGTAAGAACAAAGGAAGAAGATGTGGAAGAAGAAATCAACTTGGAGAAGGGTGGTGAAATCATTACCTCTTCTTCGGGTTCTTCCTTTTGATTTGATCAAAATGGCTCCATAGGTTGGCTTTCGGATCAAACTAAGGCCTCTAGGTTGTAGTGAGGGATGTTGGGAGAGTATTTGGGCACAGTTTGGCCGAGCCAAAAGGCTTTGAAGGTGTGAAGAAATGAGACGGAGGAGTGCCCTTTTATAAGAGGGGTGAGGGGCACCTTTGGAAAAGTTAGAAATATTAATTTATAATAAATTCATATTCGGTTTCTAAAGGCTCCAAAGTTGATTATTAAAAGGTTAAGGTGGGGATAGGTCTAAAACCACTCAACCAATATAATTTAGACATGTTTGGGTACTTATATTAACCTTATCTTTAAGTATTAACTCTAAGTTAATTAGTTTCACTTTTACAATGTCTCTTTGTATTTTTATATAATATGGTTAATAAACTTACTATATACATCCAAGAGACCCCCAAGTGGTCCATTAATGATTAACCTATCCTTATATAAGTCTCTTGGCCGAACCATAGATTTTTAGGAATTTAATATCAATTAATAATATAATATTTGTTTTAAAAACTCTTTTATGTCAATTTTGACACTATTCAATAGTTGATTTTTGTGAAACTCATAACAGATTGATTACTTCGAAAAAAGTCAATTAATTCAATCCTAATATATCATATTATCCTAGAAAATTAGTTTAATTCATTAAAAGTTTCATATTATATTTTTTTGGGTATTTATAATATCAATTAATTTAATTTTTCACTATTATAGTAATTACTGCATCATCTTTGTGTCATAAATAAAATAAATTATTTAATGTCTAAAAATTATAAATAAAATATAATTATGTAGTAAATCTTTTTATATTTCTAATGAATATTTATAATCTAAAATCCATCTTATAAAACACTATGTAACAATTTTTGTTCTAAAAGATATATGCTTCTGTCATTTTTGTATTTATTTTAACTAAATTAAAATAAAGTGTCATTATCACTTACAAGTGGATCCATGGGGTCCCAAAATAGACCCAAATATGTCCATGGTCGACCATGTATCAACCAATAGGGTTAAGTCACGTTTTAGGGTAATTTAGTATTATTATAATATTATTTTTTAACCCTTATTTACCGGATTTACCCTTAACCATGGTAAATAAAATATTTACCGCAGTAATTATTCAAAATGTCTAAAAATAAAAGTTACCTATTTACACAATTTGAACATCCTGACTCCAAATATGGAATACATTTTCCTAAATTCAAAACACAGAAGTGGCAGAAATTAATTTAAAATTAATTCCCGCTGTCAAAACAAAAAGCGTGTTTTTAAGAGATAATAACTATCAAATGATTGACACTTGTTTATGTTCGGTTTAATTGTAAAATTATGTCCAATGACCAACATTATATTAAATAGTAAAAATATATTCTAAATATACTTTAAAACCACTCAAATTAATAATTTATTACTATTAATTATTTTGATTAAAAAAGTTGTTTTTAATTAAAATTTAGTAATTTTCACTATTCATCAAAATATGAAAGTTATCCGAAAAGTACCAAAATTTCACCTTAGGCTAAATTTGATATTCCGAATCCAAAAATGAAGTCCATTTTAAAATATAAAATATATATAACTTCAAAAAGTAGGTATTACTATTCATAACAGCTAGTTTGATTGGTTACGGTGTGTTAGAACTCGAAGTTGCGTACAACACACGCTACTGTTTTATTCAATGGAAAGCGTACCGTGGAAGCTTGGGATGTTTCATTTTAAATTTTTTGATGTCTCCATTTAGTCAAAAAGTTTAAAATATTGTATTTAAAAAGGTTTCACTATCAAAAGTTGATAAAAGTGCAATACTGAAAATGAATCTGTTCTTGCATTATGACTAAGAAACTCATAATATGGATTCTAAATTTATAAGGATTATATAAAGTTTAAAATTTAGTTAATACTATTCATGACCTCTTTTAATGGCTTTTTTTGGTAAGTCATGGTGCAATTGAACTCAGTGTTGCGTGTAGTGCAAATTATTGAATTATTTTGAAGAAATAACACACTATGAAATCTTGGGGTGTTACAAAAATTATATAAATTGTCTCTTTTGGATATAAACTATTTATAAATTTAGTTAGGAACATGTATGAAATTAAAAAATTCATTTTTTACGGAAACTATTTCTTTATATAAAATATTTTTTTAAATTAAATAAATGAGAAAATATATGTTAGATGAATTTATTGAATTATATTTATAGATAATATCTTAAATCAAATAATTTCAAGGTCATCCAATAGATATTATTTCTTTAATATGAGACTGAATAAAATCATACAAATTTAAAGTTGTATTTACCAAAAAGTAAATTTTATAATATTTTAATAGAGAAACCATTTTAAATATATTTTTTTAAAATATTCATAAATATAATTTGAATAAATAAATTTCATTTTTTGATGTATAATGTCAATCTTTACATTTATTGAAGATGTTGTGTGGTGTTTCATTTATTGATGACTATTGAAAAACTATTTTTTTTAATTCAAAAATAATTTATCAAATAATTTATTTATATAGATAATTGTATTATATATAGGTTATATAGTATATTAAAATAAATTTAAATATGATAATAATATTTTTTTCACCAGATATAATTAAAAAATTTAATTGGATAAAAAGTACAATCAAATATTTATTATATTTCCACACAAAAAACATTTCATCCCATCTTGTCCAACAGGTAAATTTGAATTATTTTACACAACATCATTTATTCGGATTTTTTAAATTAATTCTATATTTTGAGAAAACATAATATTTAATTTATAGTAATATCAAAATATTTCTTTTCAAATTATAATATTGAAATTAATTATAATTAATTATAAACATTATGATAAAAGGTGAATACTTAATGTATAAACACAAATCCTAAGAATATAAATGACTAAAACCCATTTCAAAATTAAGACCCATTTTTTTAGATGTGACTAGTTCTTATTGAATGGATCTATTTTTTCATTTTTTTGAACACTTTTTGATTGGATTTAACCATTTGTGTGTTTTGGTGAAAGGATGAGTTAAATGGATGAAAATTGGTAGTGCACTGGTGGTGCATTGTTTTCCAATACCAAACACCCTTGCCCCCAAAACCATGAAAACCATAAAAATGGATTTCATTTCATGTTAACGGCTTTTAAATAGGATTTCCCTCTAAATATTAAGCAAACACTACTTATAATAGGTTCACAGTTTAGGCACATGGTTTTGAAAACTATTTTCACCTACATAGGATAACACATGAGATGTTTTTATTAACCAAATAATTTTTTATCAAATTCCTAACCCCCATTCATTTTATTCTCAAATATAACCCATCTGATCCATAACAAAATTATCTCAATTTTGGAGGTCCCAGACAAATACTTATAGCTCCCAAACACTATTCTTCATTATAAGAAGCACAAAATGAAGACTCTCACCCCACCGTATATGTGAAACTCATAATGATTGGTTTCCCATCTCTTAACTAATCTTCCATCATTTTTAGAGTAATTTTATTCTCTTTTTTTTATCATGATTTAGTTTTGTGGAATCCAAATCTATATTTGTTGGATGTTGATCAAGGATTGTAGTATTTCGATTTGTTTGATTATGCATCTACGATTTCAATTCATATCATGTACATCATAGGATTCATGATCAATATGATTTAATTAGGGAATTTATATTGTGTGATATATTGTCAACAAGTTGAGGTTGGTTGTGTATTATTCAAATCATAATGTATTAATATAAACATTGAGTATTTAATCATAGAGTTTCTTCTAAATTATTAAAATCAAGTTTCTAAAATTGATTTAATTTATTTTATATATTAATTAATTAATATATTCTGATGTTAGGAATTTTTAATAGATTTAATTTAGATAATTTATTGTTAAATAAATTGAATGTATATTAAGATCATGAAATAAAATTAATTAATCATTGAATTAATTAATTAAATTGATGGTATTAATTAATTATTTAATTAAATCTTGAATTTATGGGATTAATTAATTTTAGAATTAAATAATTTAATTAATGTGATAAATTAATTATTATATTAATTAATGGAATTATATAAAATTTTGATATTGTGATATAAATGATTTTTTGATGTGTGGTAAATGGTCAGTTCTATCAAAATCCCCTTTTGATAAATATTTTTAAATTAAGATGATGTATAATAACAATGAAATTCATTTATGAATTGAGACGATTAATGGTAACAATGGAATTCCCATATTAATCGAGATGATGAAATGTAAAAATGTAATTCACATTGAATTTATATGATGAATGGTCACAATTAAATTCATATATGAATTGAGATGATGAATTATAACAATGGAATTCATATATGAATTGAGATGATGATTTAAAAAAATGTTATTGAGATAGGAATTGGTATGATGAATGGTAATAATGGAATGAATATATATAATATACTATAGTGGTTGTTTATACTTCAATATATCCTGAAGCATGTATAGAGGGTTGGTATGTCCTTAGGAACTCGAGGGTAACATTGTTAAATAAAGAGTAATTGAATTAATGTATATTGTTTACATTATTTATATATTTTATTCTTCATACAATTGCATACATGTTTATTTACATGATATATATTTCTATTTCAATGGTGGTGGCATACTATAATGTCCCAGAATTCCATGTTGTATTTTTTAAATTATATGGGATTATTTCGAGGCCAAAGGCTGAGATGGTGAAAGATTCTGAGGCTTGGAGTTCATGGAATGATCGATCGAAAAATTGAATGTTTTAAATATCATGCATTATTTGTTTTCTTGAATAAGTGGAGAAACACTTTAATGGGTTACTAGATTAGAAATTTGTTGGAATTTTTGGATTCAGGATGGTGGTTTTACCTTAGGCGTGACGTAAGTTTTTCGTCGAGGGCCTCTAGTAGAAAACCAAAAAATGTAAAAACCATAAATTAAACTATTAATTAAAATTTATTTGTTTTTAAAATTATTATAACATATAAATGGTGACTCATATTGAAAATCGGATATCATCATTCATCTCGTGAGGGAGTGCTTTCGTTAGGAATAGTATAACATTGGCCTATGCTTGTCAATAATGGAATGTAGTTTTTGACAGTAAATAAAATAATTGAATAAATATTATATCATTTTAAAATCACTATAAATCATAAATAGTAATTCATATTGAAAACTTGAGACTACCATTGAGTTCACAAGGGTGTACATCCCTTATGTGGATCCTAACGTCAGTCAGCATGGTCCAGTGGTGAATTTTTGTTTTTGATGAAACTATATATAAAATTATTTAAATAGTAGTTTTTTTGTATAAAAATCCTCATAACTCACAAAAGGTAACATTTATTAAAAATATGAGACCACTAATATTTTTGTAATGAGATATTTTCTTTATGAAAGACTCTAGCTCGACCGGTGTAGGTCGAGAGGAAAATTTTATTTTCATATGTTTTAAAGAAAAATAAAATAATCATAAAAAGACAATTTTATCCAAAACTATTTCGCTAAGATGCAGTAACAAGTTGACAATTTCATTATATAATTGTAACTGCGTAATAACACTACCATGAAAGGTAACAAAAACATTGTTTGATAATGGAAACAAGGTAATGGAAATGATGCGATGTCTTTCAACATTTAATTGGATAATAGGAATTGGAGATCATATTTGGAACTTTTAAATCACTCTTAGTATTCAAATGAAAACTATCCAATGGCGGATGTTGGTGATTAGAATAGTGTCGATGATACCCATGGAGAGATAATTATAACTAGGGAGTGAAGGATTGCGATGTGAAATCTTCCCATTACGGATCTTCTTTTCCTAGAGAGGGGGTTTAATTCTACGTGAATTCATCCTTTCACTAGTTCATGACATTCTTGGATGAATTAAGACCAATCAATTAACTGATTGGCTTGTGGATTGATCATTATTGTGGAATAGTTAATGATGTAGGATAAAGGGGATATCTATATTAGATATTATTCCCCCTTATTTTGGATATTTTTGAACCTTGTAACAAAAACGCATTCGGGTCAACCCGATCAAAAAACCGAATCATTATTTATGTTATTGAATATGCAACTCCTACCACTCTATTATTGTTTCTTTCATTCCTTTCTTCATGTCATAATGAATTTGGATATGATGGTATACACAGTCCATATGAGACTTCCGCAGTGCATTGGCCATTAACACGTAGCAGGAGGTCATGGGATATGGCATCATCAGGTGGGAAGGGCCACCATTTCATCAAGAGGCTGCAAAGAAGGGTCGTTGCAGTGGTACGAGGACACAATGAAAATATAATGATGTAGAGGTAGTACAAATTTACAACGGTATGAGAAGTGCTGGTAATGTGCTGCAAAAACAACAAGGGCCACCGACATGAAGGTTGTTGGCTGGAAGACGGGGCCACCTGACTACATCAACAGCACAAGACATGGTTAATGGTGGAGATATGGACATGAGGTGTTTATAGGGTCAAAATGAAGACATATTCCTCCGAAGCGGGATGGCCATCTAAGTAGGCATCCCCCTGTGTCTATGTGAATATGATGTTTCATGACGTCCGTCCTGGAGGAAAACCTGCCCACTGGGATAAATCGGGCCACTGGAGGCCCAGGCAGGAGGCAAACCAGCCCTCAATGACTGGTTGGGATAGTTGGGAGACCGGGTCATGTGGTGGCCTTGATGGTCACTACTGGACAGATTGTGTCATACCAGACAGGGTGAGAACCATGTCATTGGGAAACCCAATGGTCTGGACCCACGACCGAACTAGGTGGGGTCCAGCAAGGCTCAATGGGCCAGGCCACAAGGTCAGACCGGACTGTGTCGACCAAACAAAATTCATTCGGGACAGGTTGTCCAAAACAGTTTGGGCCCTGTGGGACCCCCGATCACTATTGGTTCGATCGGTCCAACGAATTTTGGCTAGGCCATGATTTAACTATACTATGTTAAAAAATACACCAATATCTTTAAGAAAAAGAATCTTATTGATGACCCATCTGCGGGGTTGTGACCCTTGTGATAAGATGGTTGTTTGAGAATACTCTCTGTGAGATTATGTGATAGCAAAGATATGACCGATTGATTGAAGAGTAGATTCTTTTGGAATAATGTTTACTAAAGATATTTAATCCTATGACAGGATATGAAATAAAGGTTATGATATTAGGATATTAGTGTTCCATCAAATAGCAGACCTGAGTGGTCTAAGAGATGAATGGAACTCACTCTTCCAAAAGATTAGTGGTCCTACTGATGAGAGGATATTAGTGGTCTAGAATATGAGACGAATGGACCCTATAGGTACAACAGATGATCGAACTTCACTAATCTAGGATAAGAGTGGACCCCTATGGTACAATATATGATAGGAACTCAGTGGTCTAATTGAAAAGCAGATTTTAGTGGACTAGTAGACGAGTAGAAGTCATTGGTCTCGCAAATGAGCATACCATAGTGGTCTAGCAGTCGAGCGAACCTCAGTGGCACAATTTTTGAGTAGAACTCAACGGATAATAAGGGTGTATTATCTCAATAGTACCTGATCTTTAAGCTTTATGACTAAAAATCTTACTTTCTATATTTTGAGTTATACAGGTTGTGAGATGTCTTGCTTTGTGGTCTTCCTTTTTCATATTTCTATTTGATCATTCCATTTTGTTTGGAGACCCTACATAATATTGTGCTACTCACTCGTTGATAGGAATTTCACTTACGTGTTGTTCCCTATGTGTGTTATCGATCATTTGTGGGAGAGAATGGTGGTTTGGGATAGGGTGGTTCTCAACGATATGGGATGGACGTGCGTACTTCTATAACTATAGGTTTATACCCTTCAACAACCCATCAGGTAGGATCTCTAGTGAATATACTATCTATGTTTTACATTCCTTTGAGATTTAGGGATTGTATTTTGGCACCTTTGTACTTTTAATTTGTATTATACTCTTAGTAGTTGTCTAAGTGGTAGTTGTGGTTTACATGGTGTAATTATTCGACATTTTTATCTTTTTTATGTGTGCATGTTTAAATGAAATGACTTTCCATTTTGGGATATGTCTACATGGTGCAAGTTTCCATCCCCTGGCCTATAGAAGGCATGCTTCAGGTAGTCACAGTACTGGACATAGGGGATAGGTCATGAAAAAGTTGTATCAGAGGATAGTCAGTTCGACGAAAACAATCTATGAGTCATTAAATTTTTTAGTGGAAAACTGTGTTATGTGTTTTGAGTTTGGGTATCATTCCAAGGTGTACATTGTTGGTTTAGTGGTCAAATTATCATTACACGGGTACCCTTTATTATTATTTTTGAAAAGTTATGTAAAGACCCAAGAATATCCATGCAACGTTTTCTTATATAAAGGTGAAATTTATGAGTCCGCGAAAATTGACGTCGTTTGATTTCGAGACCTAGTGATCCCAGAGTGAATTTCTGAACATTTTTTTCATGTACATTCATTTATATTGAAAGAATGTATTTTTAACTTTTGAAACGGTGCTCGGAATTGAAATCTAAGGGCACATTTGAAATCACAGTTCTGGTATTAACATATGTAGAACATCACCTCGATCATAGTGGGTCGAGAGTGGAAGAATATGTTTTTTTATTTTCATGAAATAATAAAATAAAATAAAGAGGTCATAATTTTTTATTTCTAAAACCCCTCAACATTGGTTATGGTGGTGGGGACCACCCGAGCCTAAACCTCCAATGTGGATGTTTATAGGTGGGGACCAACTACACTGACCCCCATTTTAAATTTAGTGGCGATGACCGCCCAACACCTCTTAACGGGGGGGGGGGGGAACCTCTCCACTATCCATCAATACCTTCCTCCAATTAATTATAGCTAATTAATTATGCCAACGTGGTGTAATTAATTTCTCCAACAATTCATTCTTCCAACAATTAAATTTGATAAACATCAATTAACAAGTGATCAATTTTCCCATTTTTTGCAGAATTGGTAAAGGGGAAACTTTTGGGGGATTATTTTCTCCAATGAAGAATGCACTCTCCCACGAAGAATGTTCACGCCGATGGGGAACGTCTTCAACAAGAACGAAAAGACAATCATGGAAATTTTGACGTCATTGGCGTCCGTCTATTCCCAATGACTTCAACTCTTTCCTCACGACCTCCATAAAAAAATCATCAATGTAGGGGTTTAGTTATGTGTATCTATATATTACCATGTTATTCCATTCTAAAACATATAATGCAGATCAACTCTCCAACTAGTTGATCCACGGGTGATTTATTTTTCGGGTTTGGGAATAATCATTTGTGGGAGGTTGTAGGGTATGAAATTCTTAATTCATGATTTTACTGAGTCTCTTGAAACCTCTCTAATGCCGAGGGTGCAGGCCAAACAGACAAGGCCTGAACCGTTTATCGTTTTTCAGGAATGGTGTGTTCTTAAAAATTGCAAAAGAAAGATTTGTACCACGAATTTTAATTAAGAGAGGCCGCCGAACCGCCTCATGAGAAGGCGCGACGCAGTACTGCACTTTGCCGATAGGATGGCTGGCCATTCGGGTAGCCGGGACGGACCGCCGCCCCGTGGCCTCTGCTTCCTCACGGACTCATCGCCTCACAGCCCTCCCGACCACCCCGTGACATCTTCCTCCTCGCCGCCCTCCGATCCACCCCGCAGCCCCACGACCTCGCCACCTCTCCCCCCACCACGCTGCCCCATGTCATCGCCACCATGTGGTCTTCGTGGTCCCCCGCGGACAGGTGCCCGCCTCGCGGCCCCCATGACCCTCATGGAATCCTCAGCAGTACACTTTCCTCATGGCCTCTGGGATACCCAGCGTGGTCGGGCCGGACCCAACAGGCTGTGTCGACCCAAATCGGTTCGGGTCGACCCATGATAGGTCGGGCTGAGTCGGACCAGACTCGAGCCAACTTTAAAATTTTTGCACTACCAGCCATAAAATTGGAACATGCTATCTGATTGACGAATCGTTAGTGGCACATGAATTATATGAGTGAGGTGGTCCTTTTCAGTATAACCCGGTAGATATTTGGATTATGTTAAAGCACGGTTGGGTTAGATCGAGCAAAAATCCAATCAAGCCCTTGGGCATAAAACGCTAATAACTCAAATATAGGGCGTCTAATTGATAGATCATCTGTTGTGTTGATACGCATATTATTTGGTGGACCTATGAGATACTTCATCATGGGAATTCTTGATAGTTGTATTATCGAACAGTGTATTTGGGAGAGGACCCTCCTATAGACGATCATGCTTAGTGCGGGAACACATTAGCTCACTGTGACATGAAGAATGAATAGAGATCATGTGTGTGTCAGCACCTAGAGATCTTCTGTGGTTCAGCACTGAGTTATCTTGTGCAGATCAGCACTGAGCAATCTTGTGTGGGTCAGCACCAAGTGTTTTGGTGTGGGTAAGCACCGAGCGATCCTGTGTGGGTATGCACAATGCGATCCTCTGCAGGTTAGAACTGAGCGATCCTGTGTGGGTCAGGAACATAGCCTATTGGAAGAATAAGATGATCTAACATTATGACTAATCATTTTTTACTTATGTACTTCTGTTATACCTTTTGTGAGCTTAGTTCATACCTGTGTAGTACATTCCTTCGTGGTAAAACCACGGAGGTATTATTTTGTGTGGTGTACTAATGTGCTACATACCTTTGTGGTATTCTTTCCGTTGTGGAACAATTTAGCATTGGGATTTTGGGTTGAACGATGTGTTTCCATTTGATTGAGATGGGTATACTTGATTACATAGGTATATCTTTGTGAATATACCTAGGTAGGATTGACATATGAATTCAAGATTTTTGGTTTATCCTTTGTTAATTTTATGAGACCTTGAGTGTATCAGGGTCCCTACTGAGTATCGTTATACTCACCCCTTCACAGGATATGCCAGCACCTTATTGTGTTTGGTGCGGATGACAGACAACGCTTATCTAGGATGAGGGAACCAGTACTAGATGGGGCCCGGAGGTGGAGCATATGCCGTGTAAGTATGTAGAAGAGACATGTGAATGTGGAGTGCATACGAGGTGATCTATTACTACCGTTTTAGGTAAGAACCTCAGAGGATGACCCAATAGCTTCTTTACTTTTTCTTCAGTTATAATATTTTTCATTTTTACCTGTACCTTTACGGTTGGTATTGTATTCCATCCCCTTTTTACATTATGTACTATTTTTTATATTCAGTTTACTTGTGTTAGTATCCTGTCGTTTTCATGGTTGCGTGTGTTTATAGGTTATAAAGGTAATGCCTTCCCAATTTTATGTATTACACCTTTCGATGATAATATTTATCCCCTAGCGAATAGAAGGTGGGATTTGGGTTGTCACGGCATGGGACCCAGGGGACGGTTTATGATAAATTGGTATCAGATGATTCAGTTCAACCGTAGAACATAGGACTCTGATATTTCATTTTAACAGAAATTTTGTTAAGTTTAGTGAGTACGGTTATCAGTTTAGGTAATCTATTTTTAGTGCGTAATCCCACATATCCACACACCAAGAACCTGACTTCTGATTTCTGACTCAGTGCATAAAAACACTGATTGTTTGTGTGTTTTTAAAAGTTTTCATTGTGATCTCTATGAGTCAACTCACCCGGTATATCTTTTTTACCGTGGAACACCTATTTCTTTTATAGATTTCACCTCGTAGACATCCATCTAGGATTTAGATATTGTATGCACAGATATCATACCAAGTGACGAGGCCTATGTACAGGTCCCTCTTCCAGTAGAGGCATTAGATGAGGCACCAGTGGTACAATTAACCGATGGGCTAATGATGCTTGCAACACCAGCAGTAGATGGTGCATGCCACATGAGCGTGTTGCACGAGTTCCAGCACTAGTGGCCACCCATGTTCAGGTGAGAGACAGACCCAAAGGTGACTGGGGATTTTTTGGAGGCTGTAGTGAGGGTTTTCTGATTGGTAGAGACACCATCTGATCTCATTGTGATCATTTCCACCATCCTTCTAAAGGAAGCAATAGGCAGATGGTGGAGCATGCTGCTCCAAGTTTGCGAAGAGGTGACACCTCTCTAGGCAGACTTCGGGAGCCTGTTTCGGTTAGAGTTTCCCTGGCGACTCTATTTGTAGTTAACATACATGAGCTTCTTCATCTAAAATAGGGCCTCATGACTGTGGCTATGTAATCAACGATGTTCATCGACCTCTCATGCTACTCCACTGATATGGTGTAGGACTCATTCATCAGGGCCCGAACCATTATACAGGGACTCAAGAAATAGATCAGGGATTCAATGATTTATCTTAGCATCCCAGCGCATGCGGGGGTGTAAGAGATATCTCTATTAGTGGAGACCTTCTTTTCTATGCAGTAACCTATAGAAAGACCCACTACCAATCATTAGGTTACAGATTCTTTTTCATCTGGAAGCAGAATAATGTCATAGTGGTCCAAGTGGACCAGACCTATATGAGGATGACTACAAGATTCCGGGTCGGTTGTGCAGGGATCCTGAGGTAGAGAAAGTCATCCTGGGAGCGGGTTGTGTTACGCATGTGGTGGGTAGGGTCACATGACTCATGACTATCCGACCCACTGTATGGATGATCATCAGGCAGTAAAAGGACCACACAGGCAGAAAAAATAGGTCGACCGAGGAGGTCCGCAGTGAGTAGGCAGATGTGGTAGTGGAGCTTTCCGTGCAGATGGTAGGGGGAAACGATTCAAGTTGTTACTACCACCACCATTAGGTGGTCCACCCCAACCACAGGGAGCATGAGGTTAAGGGAGTACTCAGCTCCAGGTAGCTGAGGAAAACGATCATGGTGCTCTAGAGGTGATATGAGGTACGATATTTGTCTATTACACCTTAGCTGTAACACTTATCAACACATGTTCTAGTCATTATTTTATTTCAACTGCCCTTGTTCGGAGCTCAGAGGTTCTGACGGAGTCTTTGGATCAATCCTTACGACTAGAGACTGCTACGGGTGCGGAAGCAATGATTTGGCACTGCTGCCAGTAGTGAAATCATACTCTAAGAGGCGAGAGCTTTGGCTGAGATCATTTAGTAGTGGCATCGAGGTCTTACGATTTCATCCTGGCTATGGAAAGGTTATTTACAGTCCGTGATTATATTTTTTATGTTATGTGTAATTTGTTGTGTGTCCACACAAATGGGACTAGGTTTAACTTCATCCACATGAAGGGAGCCTTTGCAGCAAATGATGGGCATACCATAAGGATAGTGAACCCAATCACTTATCTGTTGTCTAGCCATACCCTCGGAGAGGATGATGTAGGAAGTCTGAGTAATCCTGTAGTGGTGGAACAGTTCATATATTTTTTTCTTGTTGATGTTCTGGGTAGACCTCCTCACAGAGAGGATGAATTTTACATTGACTTTTACCCACATACGACACTGATATCTACACCATCATATCATATGGCTCTTGCAGATCTTCGTGAGTTACTTGTAAAACAAGAGGACTTATTGGGGAAAGGGCTAATTCGGACTAGTGTTTCTCCTTTAGAAACTGCGATTTTGTTCGCCAAGAAGGAATATATGATCTCGAGACAATATGTTGACTATCAACACATGAACTAGGTGAACGTGAAGAACATGTACCCATGTCCGAGGATTGACGACCTCTTTGATCAGTGGATGGGTGCACGGTGCTTCTCGATAATAGAACTATGATCAGGAATTCACCAGCTCAGATAACAAGATGAAGATGTCCAGAAGACTACTTTCAAATGTCGGTATGGCCACTAAGTGTTTTTGGTTATTCCATTTGGGGTAACCAAAGCTCTAGCAGTGTTTGTGGGACTCATGAACATGACCAATCCTCCATTCCTTGATTGCTTTGTATTAGTCTTCATCGACGACATTCTGATCTACTCGACTACTGAGGAGGAGCATGCCTACCATTTGGATGTAGTACTAGAAACGCACTGAGGGAACCACCTTTATGGTATGCTCTCTAACTGACTATTTGGGATCTGAGTGGTCCACATTCTGGGACATGTCATATCATTGTATGGAGTTGTAGAAGACCCATCGAAGATTGAGGCGGTACTTGATATGGAGTCACCTAAGAGTGTGACAGAGGTATGAAGTTTCCTAGGATTGGCAGGATAATCCTGGAAGTTTGTACCAGATTTCTCTAGAGTTGCTGAAAATTTATCAGTGTTTAAAGGGAAGTGACAACCCTTCTTGTAGTCAGAGAGATTCTAATAATGTTTTCAAGAGTTGAGGCAGAGGCTGACTAGTTCCCCCATCATGAGGTTTCCAGAAGATGGAATAGGTTAAATAGATTAACGATGACCTAGAGTTTGCAGTAGTGGTCTTCACCTTGAAGATGTGGAGACAATATATGATGGGAGAACATTTTACAGTATAATTTGATCACAAGTGTCTCAGGTTATCTTCTCTCATAAGGACCTGATCCGAAGACAATGTTATTGGATGGAGTTCCTCTTGGACTATGACTTTGAAATAGTCTATTAAATTGGGAAGGGTAACATTGTAGAATATTCATTAAGCATGAGGACTGGTATACATTTGTTTGTTGAGGTGATAGAGCAGGTGGCCACAATGTAGATATCCTTTGTGGATCAGGATGAAATAGTTGTTCTTCAGTCTCTTATAGTCAATCCCCCACTTCATTTGTGAGTCTGGGAGGCACAACATGGGGATACTAAATGCAAGACTCAACATGATCAGATAACCACAGGGCAGGCACCTGATGGATTTTCTGATGGTGGGGTCACGTCATCATCTTTAGTGGACGTAGAATGGTACTGTTGTCTGTTCAGGAGGAAGTGATGAGGGAGTTCCACGCATCCCCTCTAGTGGTTCATCTGTGAGTGGCGAAGATGTACCAGGATCTCCAATGACAAAACTTGTGGCCAGGAATTATGAAAGTAGTTGTAGAGTTTTTCTCTCGATGCCTGTCTTTTTAGCAAGTGAAGGCAGAGAATTGGGTACCAACAGGATTGGTTCATTTTTTGGAGGTCTGAGATTTGGTGTGGGATGGGATATCCATGGACTTCGTGATTGGAAATCCACATGCATTCATGGTACATGGCTCGATTTTATTGATTGTTGAACGACTCACCAAGTTGGACAACATCCTACTGATCATATAGCAGTGTTTAGTAGAGATCTTGGGAAACCTCTATGTATAGTATATTTTGTGTCTACATGAAGTACCCTCGATGATTGTCTTCGATCGTGATGCATTTTTTACTTCCCAGTTAGGGGAGGGGTTGCAGGAGGCTTTCAGGACACAGCTTCATTTGAGTACCGACTTCCATCCTCATATGGATTTCTAAACATAGAAAACAATTCAAACCCTCAAGGACATGCTATTTTCTTTCATCCTCGACTTCAGCTCCATATAGGAGGATCACATTCCTTTTGTATAGTTTTCAATCAAAAACCGTTATCACTCCACCATTGGGATGACACCCTTTGAGGCGTTGTATTGGTGACCTTGCAGATAAATTTTGTGCTGGACTGTAATAGGGGATTCAACTCTTATGGGACCATAGATGGTTCAGGCTACCACAAGGAGGTGTATATAATCAAGAAGCAGATGAAGACTGCACAGATCCTCCAGAACTCATATGCTGATAGGGGACGAAGACCTCGGGAGATCGAGGATAGAGACCATGTCTTCTACGGGTCTCATCTAGATTTGAATTAAGGATATTTGGCCAAAGAGCCACGTTATATACAATGTTAATCAGACCCTTCCGGTTACTCAATAGAGTGGGCAAGGTGGCTTACCTCTTATCGGTTCCACCTCATTTGCACAGGGTGCATGATGTCTTCTACGTATCCCAGTTGAGGATATAGGTGCATGACCCTTCCCAAGCCATCGTCCACAGAGAGATGGACGTCAATGATATAGGGACTTTTATGGAGGTTCCAGTTGAGATTATGGATCGACAGGAGCGGGTCCTTCATCGGCGGTCGATACCTTTTGTGTGTGATCATTGGCAGCACATGAGCCTCCCAGAGAGCACATTGGACTGGGAGGCTCATTTTCATCCTCAGTACCCCCACATTTTTTCCTTAGTTTGAGTTGTGTCCTACAGGGAAGAATCTCCCTATGGTGGGGATAATGTAAAGACACGTAATTTACATTTAAATTTTATTTATATAAAGGGGAATTTTACGAGTTCGCAAAAATCGACAGCCCGTGATTCTGAGGCCTGGTGTGCTCTGAATGGATTTCTGAACTTTTAATTTTTGGCTACATTCAGCAAACGTGTGAGCAGGTTTTTGGATCATTTGAAGCAGTGCTTGGAATTGAAATATGAGGGAACTGTTGACCTCAAAGCACCAATATTAACTTGTGGAGACCTTCACCTCGATCGTAGTGGGTTAAGAGTGAAAGATAATTTCCATTATTTGTATGAAAGAATAAAATAAATTAAAAATGACTAACATTTTTTATTTCTGAAACCGCAAAGCATGAGTAATGATGGCGGTGAGCACCTGAGCCTAAACCTCCAATGTGAATGTTTACAGGTGGGGACCACCTGAACTATCATCCATTTTTAATTTAGTGGAGAGGACCACCTGAACGCTTTTAATGGGGTAGAAACATCTCAACTCCCTATTAATCATTTCCCCCTATTAATTGGAGCCAATTAATTATTCCAATGTTGGAAAATTAATTGTCTCAATAATAAACTGTGCAAAAAATATAATTTGATAAACATAAATTATAAAGGGGGATATTTTCTTATTTTAAGTGGAATTGGTAGATGAGAACCTTTTGGAGGATTATTTTCTCCAATGAAGAACACACTCCCCAATGATGAATTCTCACGTCGATGAGGAACGTCATCAATGACAATGAACCGATGATCGTGGAAACACTGACATCACTGATGTACATAAATCCCCAATGAATTCGTCTATTTTCTCATGTTCTCAGTTGAAAAATCTCCGAGGTATGTGTTTGTTTGGGTATGATTATATATTTCCATGTTCTTCCCTTCTAAAATAAATAACGTGGATCACCTATTTACTAGTTCATCCATGAATTGTTTTCTATTGAGGGTTTGGGAATAATAATTGTAGGAGGTTATTGGGTTTGATGTTCTTCATTTATGATTTTATTGCGATGATTTCTACCACTCTATCGTAGAGGTTTCGGGCCAAACAATCAAGGACCAACCCCTGCATCGTTCTTCTTGAATGGTGTTTTTTTCTTGATGGAAAAATATGACATTATGACACAAAGACGAACGATGATTAGCCGACCGAACCAGCCATCGACGAAGGTGTGGTGCATGATCACACCTTTTCGAGATTATGGCTTGCCATCCGGCTAGACGCGGCAGACCACTGCACTGTGTCCTCAGCTGCCTCGTGGCCC
Source organism: Viscum album (assembly GCA_963277665.1). Lineage (NCBI taxonomy): Eukaryota > Viridiplantae > Streptophyta > Magnoliopsida > Santalales > Viscaceae > Viscum > Viscum album. Next base: position 1,778,260,873 of record OY728121.1, on the reverse strand, counting down.
TCCATGTCGCCCCATGGCTCCGCCACTGTGTGGCCCTCTACGCTGCCCCTGCGACCTCCACTGCGTCATGACCATCCGCATTGTCCCACCACCTTCAAACCCTACTGCCCTCTGTGCCTCCCTACGGACATCCCGACACCCTGTGGCCTCGCACCGCCCTCACGGCCTCCGCAGCCTCGCGACCTTCACTACCCTCGTTGCCACCTCGCGACCTCAGGCGGCCGCCATGGCCTCCGCACTACCCAGTGCAGGCGGGGCTGCCCATCACGGCCAGGACAGACCAAACCCCACTGGCCAGGTTGAACAGAATCAGGTCGGGTCATCGCATGCCAGGTCAAGTCGGCTCCGACCAGACTCGGGCCGACATCAAACATTTCGCACTACCATCCATAACATTGGAACCTGGCGTCTTATTGAAGAACAGTTTGCAGTCCTAGAAACCTTGGAGTGATATGGTCACATTGAGTATAACTCACTTGTGATTTGGATAATTTTTAAGCACGTTCCTGTTAGATTGAGTACGAATCCAACTGGGCCCTTGGGACTAATAGGCTAATAACTCACAGGTTGGGCGTCTGATTGACACACCGTCTTTTTCATTGATACCTCTATGACGTGGCATTACATTGAGATACTTTTTCGCAGGATATCATGGCAGTTGGAGTATCAACTAGTGTTGTGAGGAGTGGACCCTCTTGGAGACAATTATGCTTAGTGTAGGAACCTATTTTATGGCTCTGATTTGAATGATGAATAGATATCTTAGGTGGGTCAGCACCTACTGATCATGTGTAGGTCATCAATGATCGATCATGTGTGGGTCAGCACCAAGAGATCATGTCTGGGTCAGAACCAAAAGATCCTTTGGGGGTCATCACTGACTGATCTTATGTTGGTCAACACCGAGCGATCCAGTGTGGGTCAGCACCTAGGGATCCTATGTGGGTCAGCACTGAGTGATCATGTGTGTGTCAGCAGTAGAGCCTCTTGATAGAATAAGATGATATATCATTACGACTAATCATTTGTACTTATGAACATATGTTATACCTGGTTTGAGATGATTTCATATTTGTGTGGTACATTCCTTCGTGGAAATACCTTGGTGGTATTCCTCTATGTGGAATACCAATGTGGTACTTACCTTCGTGTTATTCCTTCCTTTGTGTACCTATTTCGCATTGGGATTTTGTGTTGGACCATGTTTTTCCTCTAGAATAAGATAGGTATACTTGATAAATTAGTTATATGTATGGGAATATAAATATTTATAATTGGAATACAACTTCATTCTTTTTGGTTTATCTTTTTTGGATTTTGTGATACCTTGAGGGTATCGAGATCCCTAATGAGTTTTGTTACACTCACCCCTACACGAGGTCTTCCCACATATTGTTGTGTTTGATGCAGACGACAGATAATACTGATCAAGGTTGAGGGTACCTGGGATAGACGAGGCCTATATGTGAACTATATGGCTTGTCGGTATGCAGAGGAGAAGGGTAGACGTGGAGTGCTGAGGAGGTGATTTGTACCTACCCTTCTGGTAGGAACCACAAATAATGACCCAGTATATGCTTTCATTTTTCTTCAGCAGTAAGTTTTTTCAGTTGTACTTGTACCTTTACTGTTGTGCTTTTATTTCGTCACCATTTTACTTTTAGAGTTGTCTTTTTATATAGTTGACTTGTGTTCCTATCTTGTTGTGTGCATGGTTGCATGTGTTTATCGGTTATAAAGTAAATGCCTTCCTAGTTTTAGGGATTAAACAATTCTGTGATAGTCGCCAGCCCTTAGACTATAGATGGTGGGTTGGGGTAGTCACGTAATAGGCCCTGGGGGACAGTTCATTTCACGGTACATGAAAACACATGTTCTAGGAAAAAATAATGGTACATGAATAGTATAAGAATGGATTGACACTTACATGTCTTTCCTGTGTTAGCTCACCATCTATACAATTTTGATCATGGTATATCATGTTTTGATTAAATATGCTTCTACATTGATAGCTAGCAGGATTCCACCATGTGATCATGAATATGATCTATGGGATGACGATATGGGTACCAGGGTTAATACAAGAGACATCACAATTGGGTGGTGTACTAGATATACCACCACATGTGGAGTGGAACCTAGTATGTGTAGTACAATCAGATTAGAAGTGTGGGCTGAGTGCATTTCATGAGATTCAGTGACCGAGACCCCTCTAGTTCTGATGCGAGCCTGACTCAAATGTGGGTGTGGACTGAAATGAGGTTGTGAGATTTTTTTTCCTCTAGTCAGAAATCCATTGGAACAGATGGACATATTGGTAGTGATCCTTCCATGTGTCTTAGTTGGGTGATGACATGGATTAGATTACCCGATCATACAATGAGGTAATTTTTCAATGGAAACAACTTTGTCACATCTCATAAATAAGGTTTTATTTCCATAAAATCTATGGGATATTCATTCCTAATAGCTTCTATAGATTCTGTAGAATGACATGTTGATAAATGTGTATTCATAGAGGCATATCGACCACGAAAGGCATTCATGGAATATGATCCAACGTATTATTTTGGTCGTGGACCTATGAGTGATATTTGTTAAGGGAAATCCCATCCATCACTATTACTCTGTTCAATACTACTTATGTCAGGGAGTTACGGAGAGCTTTTGTGGTTGAATGTCCTTTGGAAGAGAAAATAAAACTAGTCAATGTCAGTAGTGGGAATATAGGAATCAAGTGTTAGTCTCAATGACAGGGATGTGTGAGACATTCTAAGAAGAGGTACCAAGTCAGGGGATCTATAGCTAGAGGAACATAGTGGGATTCCAGTCAGCCTAGAAAGATAAAATTCATTTCAAGAGATGGAAGGGGACATCTCGTTCTAGAATGTCCAGCCCCATCATGATAATAGTGAAACAATGTATGGACCACCCTGGAATAGATAGTTATAGGAACATATTAATCTCTATAGAGGAAGATGTGGAAGAGGAGATGGGAGATAATGAGTAGTTGGTATACATTTTATAATATTACAACTGCAACCAAAATGTGGTCCACAAATAGTTTTGGGAGCTAAAGTATAGAGGAAGAGTGTAGCTACATGTAGCCATCCCTAATCACATAGTAGTGGATTTTTGGTGTTTTTAGTTCCCAATAATGGTGGATGAGTAAGAGGAAATATTTAAAAATGATGTTCCGGGACATACTCCTTGTAGAGAGGAAGATTTCATCAATTATTTATACCTCGGGATGTCACAGATATTATTACCAATATATCGGATCGCGCGTTTAGAGCCTAGTATCTGAGTGTACAATTGGAGGAATTGCAATGGACGTGGATTTTATGTCCCATCATTTCACCATAGGGTGGACCCAATGTTTTTTTCCAAGAAGGATGATGGAAGGTTGAGGTTATGAATGGACATATAGAACATTAACATGGTGATCATGAAGAATTAGTTTCATTAATTAATGATTAATGACCTCTACGATCAGTTGAAGGGAGCGAGTTGACTCTTGATGATATACATCTGTTTATCAAATCTACATCCTAAAGTATATGGTGAGGAAAACATGAAGGTGGATTTCAAATGTCACTATGACCACATCGTGTACATAGTGATGCAATTTTTAATGAAGAATGCCCGAGAAGTGTTCGTGTGACCTAGGAGAAGGATATTCTTGTAGTACATAGACTGGTTTGTAGTGGACTTTATTGATGACATCTTAGTGTATTCAGTGACCAAGGAGAAGCACGTGATAAACCTAATGATGGTTCTCAACACACTCTAATTGAATCATTTTTATTGAATTCTCCTGAGGTGTGATTTATAGATACAAATGGGCCCATCCTAGGTTATGTCATCTTAGAGGCTGGAGTTTTGTGTACCCAACAATGATCGAAGTGGTTCTTTCCTGGGAGGAAACCAAGAGAATTACTATTGTACAGTGTTTCCATTGGACAAATGGGTACAATCAGGTTGTTTTCCCCAACATATAAAGATTGTAGTAAACCTTTACATTATTGCAAAATATGGTAATAACCACTGTTTGGTCAGAATGATGCCAGCAAAGAAATCAGTAGTTAAAGCATAGCATGAAGGGTGGTCATATCTTGAAGCTGCCAAGGATGGAACCAACTAAATTTTGTTTGTGATATATCATTGAAAAGGCTTGATGTTTTCATTATATATGGGGATGTCATGATTTATTATGTTTCCTAAAAATTGATACTACATTAGCAGAACTATGCGACTAAGGACCTTTAGTTGGTAGCGAATATCTTCACACTGAAGATGTGGCAATACAACCTTATCGGTCGATGCAAAATTCATTATCTAATATAATCACAAGAGTCTAAAGTATATAATTTCACTTAAGGATATCAATATGAGATAGTGAAATTGGATAGAGTTCTTCTAGGGCAATAAAATCGACATTGTCAATACTCATGGGATGGGGAACTTGGTTGCAGTCGCTCTCAGCATTAGACCGAGTTCACTGATACTAAATGATGCGTCAGAGAAGTTGGCCTCACTTCATATATCCTTCATGGAAACAGAGTTTAAAACTTTTATTTTGTCCATAGTAGTTTCCACTCAACTCAAACAGTGAGTCATATATATGAAAATCAGAGATACAAACCGAGAGACTACATACATAGATATCCATAAGGCATTCCCCAGCTGGAAATTTGATTGGTGAGAAGTGAATTGTTTATTTCAGTGGATTTTTAGTTTTCGAACTAACACTTAGATTGGTAATATGTATCATTTTATGTGTGTTGGTGTCATAGAGGTCACATGAGATAAAAATATAGGTTGTAGATGGGATTACCTGTTGGGATAAAAAGTTGAATGCTTGTATGAATTGGTTTCATGAGTTATTCATCCTCATTCTGGGGGTACCAGGAATGAAAGTGGGAGGTGATATCAAGGGATATACGGATGAGTTTACTATATACATCCAAGATACATGATACTATCTGAGTGATAGATGATCGAATAACTGAATTGGCCCACTCACAAACAAACTAGTAGTAGGGTTCAGTAGAGGGCTCCAGATACATCATCGTGGTGGAGATACGTACACAAACCATCACATATCTTTTACTGGAGAAATCTGGACATTGATGATGAGTTTTTATTTGTGAATTACCCATTCATGATAGAGGATTGAGAGGATAGGATCCTTTATAGATGGTCGATAGCTCTAGTAAGTGTTTGTTGGCTGCATGGAAATCACCAGGAGAGAATGTGGGAGAGGGAGACTCAAGATTCATGGTCAGTACCCCCTTTTTTTGTTAGCCTATGTTTTGTATTACAAGGATGTAAAACCATAATTTTGAGGATAAAACAATATCCAAAAATTTTGTTTCTTTTTTTTAATATTATATTGGATTTTTTTAGAACATGTGATGAGATGGTGTGTGATTCCAAGGCCCAAGTGCCGAGAATGATTCCCCAAAATATGTTAATTTTTAAATTTCACAAGTGAGTGGTTTTCCTAAATAATGGAATTACTATTAAATGGTAGACCATATAAATAATCCAAGGGCATTATTGTGTTTAGGATGGTGGGCTAACCATAGGGGCGACTTCAGTTTAGTTAGTGCAGGACACCATTGAAAAAACCCGAAAATCGCATAACCGTAAATAGAATAATTAAATAAAATTATTTTAATATTAAAATACATATAAACCATGAATGGTGACTTTTAATTAAAATTTTAGATCACCATTTTTCTCATGAGGGTACTCTTTTCTCAGGCATTTCCTAAAATTGGCCGACACGGGTCAATAGTGGAATGTATGGTTTGGCTGTAAATAAAATAATAGAATAATGATTAATTTATTTTAAAAACATTATAAATCATAAATGGTAACATGGATTAGAAATATTAGAGTATTGTTCAGTTCATGAAGGTATTATTTCTTTAGTTGTAATCTAACATTAGTCGGTGCATGCCATCTATGAATTTTGGATTTTGGGATGCAACCATATATAAATTAATTTGAATAAAATTTATGTTTTTAATCCTTATAACTCTAAAATGGTATCTAGAATTAAAAATATGATACAACCATTGAGTTCAAAATGAGATGTTCTCTTTCAGGACATAACTGCATCTGGTGCGGGTTAGGGAAAAATAATTGTTTTTGGATGTTTTAAGGAAAAATACAAAAAAAATTATTTTATAATAAATTTATTCACTTCAATTAAATAATGATCATACTATATCCTTCCATAACGGGAATCACATAATGCCCCTTAAAAAAAGGTACATAAAAATTGTTTCATAAAAGAAAAAATGTAACGGTGTCTACTCAAAATAATCGTAATGCTACAATGAGTATTCCAAATTTTTGGGATAACTTGAATTTGATAATGGAATTTGATCATAAAAATCACTCTGAGTATCAGATGAAAAACTCTCCAACGACAAATGTCGGAGAATTTGAATGCGGTAAAAATACCCATTGAGAGAGAATCAGAACCAGAGATTGATGGATGGTTACACATGATCTTTTTCAACTGATATCCTTTTCCCAGATAAGGGGTTTTATTATAAATTATTTCTTCGATTCCCATGTTCAATAAATTCTATGACGATCACAAAACAATCAACAAACAGATTGTATTGTGGATCGATCATTCGTGTATGATGGTTAATGATTCAAGATAAAGTTGATATATATCTCAGTGATTATTGAGCCTTATTTTTGTTCATTGTGATCCTACAAAAAATAACGCATCTGAGTCAACCAAAACAATGACCTATATCATTATTTGGGTGTTATTATGTGTGAATCCTTCCATCTCATCTTATTGTATTCACCCCATTCACCATGGTGGAATATATTTTGATGTGATGGTATCAGTGGTATCGAATGTACAGAAGTGGCTCATAGGGCAACGGTATGAGTCCATGGGGGAAAGAATTATCAGGGGGGATGATTTCGGCCAGGTGGGTTGTGACACAATGCCACAACGACAGTATGAGGCCATGGTGTTAGTAGTAGGCTGAGACACCCATCCACGGTGAAAACAATATATCGCGATACCAAGGTCATGGCGGGAGATGATAGGTCGTATCATGGAAATGCATCACAGAAAAAAAATTGGTCGCAATGATATATGCTAGCAGTGGGCGGTAGGTAGATGCGGCCACCCGACCACATTTGAGGTGCAAGTCGCAGAATGTAGTGCAGAATTGGGCATGTGTCATGTCATATGTCACACAGAGTTCCCGGTCCGCGTGAGTGGATTGGCTGGCTGTAAAGGCATTACCATCATTGAACCATGTGGCTAAGTGAACCAGAAAAAGCACAAAATCGAGAAAGGAGGAAAACTGGACTACCGATTTGGTCCAGGCCTATGAGATATATTGAGTCGTTGGGCGGCCCTTGTGGGAGGAGAAACCGCATGCCGACATGGGGTGGGAGAGAAGGAATCTAGGTTGCTAGGTGCCTCGGTTTGTCACAATTGGTCTGACTAAGTCAGACTGGATCTGTTGTGAATAGGGCCAAAGGGAAACCTAGCTGGCTGGACCAACATCCAAACTGGGTCGGGTCCAACAAGTCCCAATGGGCCCAGCCACTAGATCATGTTTGGCCGGTTCTGGTCTGCTCACCCGAAACATGTACATTCATATGGTTTCCCTGGACTGGGTTGTTTGGGTTGGTCCGACTATGTATGACCGGGTCCGGATGCAACAGTCTAATAGTTAAAAGAACACCTATATCTATGTGATCTTGCATTATAGTAGAGCTAAAATATAATTATTGAGTATTACCTTCACACGGAATAAAATGTATTGGAAAGAAATAATCCTATTAATGGTTGTGACATGAATGATATAATGAGAGTAACTCATTGGTGCAGTAAACAAGAGGAGCTCAATGGTGTAGCAGACATGCAGTGCTCAGTGGCCCAACAGATGAGCATACCTCAGTGATCATGAAGATAACCAAACCTCACTGGTCCAAAAGAGAAGAATATTCTAGTGGTCTAATAGGCAATCAGACCTTAGTGGTCAAGTAGATGAGAATTGTGGACCTCTGTCATCCTGCAGAAGAGGGGACCTCTATTGTACAATATATGAGAGGACCACAATGGTCCAGAAAATCAGTTGACCTCACTGACCCGGCAGACAAGGGGACCTTAGTGGTCCATCTGAAGAACAAACCACAGTGGTCCAGTAGTGGAGCATAACTCAGTGGTCTAGTAGTCCATCAGAACATAGGAGGGGTCCAATAACCGAGCGGACCTCAGTAGAATAGTATCCTAGAAGGACTTAATGGATAAATATGTACGAGTCTCTAGGTAGTACAAGAAGATTCATATTTACAAATGAAAATGTTACATTCAATATTTTGATGTGTAAATGGTGTGATGTGTTATTCATTATGGTCTTTCTTTGTGTCTTAAAGCAGTGTTATTTCCTTTATTGATTGGGTTCTCTACTGATTAATGTGTTACTCACCCATGCAAATGATTTTCCCACACATATCATATATTGTGCATGTGATTGATGCTTTGACTGAGACATTGGTAGTTTGGGACTAGTTGGTTCTCAAGGATATGGGACAAGCTAGCTTACTACTACATCTATAGGCAGTTACCCTTGACATACCCTTTAGGTATGATATCGAGAGTTCAGAACACTATGGTTATATGTTCTATTGAGGTAATTGGATTGTATTTATAACCCTTTTTTTTACATTCATTCTGTACTTTACTCTTGGTAGTCTTCCTAGTTGATGTTTTGTTTTACTTGGTGTTTACATTCCATAGTTTGAGATTTGTGAACGTGTACAGGTTTTAATGAAATGACATCCCATTTTAGGATATGCCTACTTGGTGATAGTCTCTATCCCCTAGACTATGGAATGGTGTGTTGGGGTAGCTACGACACATGATCTGGGGGACAGGACATGATACGTACAAGTTGGTACTCATACCCAACATGTGAGACCTTATAAATACCCAAATTGATTTCATATTTAAGGGACCAGATATGTTTAATGAAATTCTGTTATATGGAAGAGTTGGGATGGATCATGGATGATGTAACAATTTTTGGTTTGGAAAACTCTTGCAATTTTTCAGTTTATTTATTTATTTTCGATTCAATTAAAACATGTGGCACATACTATAGCATGGAATATCATCAATTTAGTTTTGACAGGGTTGTTCTTAGTTTTAGTCATCACATGATACTAGTATTATTTACGTTATATTTTACCATATAGAATTGATAAATTTATTATGTTGTGTTATCACTCTGATAAATAATGTATAGTCACAACATGATATTAATTAGAACCTCTATATTAGATGGTATCCTCTTACATACATAGATCCATGAGTGAGGTTATGTGACATACAAGGCCAGTGAATTAGTGTGTGGATCATAGTTCTGGACATTATAAAGTGTTATCTGAACATGGTTTATATTATAGTAATTGTGTGAGACTTCTTTAGATATTCCGTTCATTGTTAATACAAATAGGGTGAATCATTTTAAAAAAAATTCACCATTCATGTAATCCCTCTCTGTGAGGGGATGCACGGTTTTGTGGGCTAGGGTGATCGATTTGGGATAGATGTTCACCAACTATGAAATGACCATGTTCTCCCATTTTATCCAAATTTCACCCAATTTCACACATTATTAATCAATATAAATAATTAAATAAAAAATTTACAAAATTAAATTAAAAAAATCACGAGACATCTCCATAAAATATTTGGATCATAAAATGTTGTATCATATAGTTGTTCCATTCTAATTTCTCTGTTCATATAGTTTGGTTATCTTAGATAGGATAATATAATGATTAGGGAATTTTTTATTAACTTTTTCATGGGATTATCTAACCCATGTATGGGTGAAACCCTAAATATAATGTCTGGGAGAGGTTTTATTGGTATTTTTTGTTATAGTTTAAATATTTTTAACATTAGTTATCACTCCTGTAGTGTGACATGATTATTGATTCATAGGATATATTGGATTTGAAATTTTTACTAATATGGAATTAGAGATAATTATTAATGAATATTTATATTAACTCATTATTATTTATTTATATTCATCATTTTAGGCTGTTATGGGAAAAACCATTTTGTTTATTTTTTTGAACATGAAATGTTTTTCTGTAATTTTGTTTTTTAAGTGATAAATGATCCGAAATAGAAATTAATTATAATAAATGATGAAAAAATTGATGAAATTTGTTTTAAATTAATAGTCGGTTAATTATAATTATTTTACACTATTTTAACCTTGATATTGATGAAGGATGGTTATGTGTTGTGATAGCACCTCAAATTTTACTATCTGGAAGGGAATTGGAGGAAGTTAATTTTATAGATTTTATTAATTCCCAAGGTCTTGTTAATGTTATTTATGATTATTATATGTGTTATTGAAATTATATAGATATACCACCATGATTATTCCTTGTGATAGGAAGACATGAGGACATGGATTTATTTACTCCTCTAGTTTTGGTAATTGATGCACTAATAGTACTTGATAAAGAATATATAGAGTGGTCCCAATAGAACATTTCTCCTTTCATGAAATTGCTGTAATGGTGGCCATTTTGGGTTGTGATAATCATGTATGTTATAATGAAGGAGTTGTAATGGGAGATTACTCTAATTATTACTTTAGAGGGAGGACCTAAGGATATAGAGTTTTGGACTGAGACAATCAATAGTACACTTGAAAACCTAGAAAATCATGTTTTGAATATAGAAAAACTATATTCAATTATGTTACATAGATTGGAAAAGTATATGTGGGTCAACCAGAATCCCGATGGATATAAAGAGACTATAGATAAGATGGAATTCTTAGTTGAGTTATTGGACAACTGTTGTCCTAAGAAACTTAGAAAGGAGATAGATTCATAGTTTATGATACTAATTAAGGATTTATGTTCGTGGTGGACTATGATGATAGGTTGATAGGATTATTGTTAACTTCTACTGCCTTGGAATGGGTCATTATAACTAGGAATGGGTATTTTATGGATATGATTCAATTTGAGAATATGTACCTTGTAAAACACATTTGGTTACTGAAGATATATGAGGTGGTGGATCAACCTCTCCAAACAGAAGGAACCCGAATGTGAAATCTCCTAAATTATAGATGGTTGACACTGGACAATTAGGAATTAAGTATTACAAGGTATGAAAGGGTCACTGTGGAGATTTTATCTATGGTATAACATGATGAGTGTTTTGGGGGGAGGATTCGTTTCAATTTATCATACCTATGTTCTATTCCACTACTACATTATGTTAGGCCACTACCATAGACAATTTTCCAACCCACCAATGGAGTGCTACGCTGGTGACATGATGAGACATTTGCAAATGTATTATAGTAACCCACAAAACATGGTAATTTATAGACTATATAGACAAAAATATAGTGTTGGAATGGTATCTAATACAATGTATTAATCTGTTAGTATAATTTCTACTAGTTCTTTGTTGTAGAGGTTGCAAATGAGGTACTTCAAGGAATTAGATTCTATATTAACAGAATGGAGAATCTTTGGGATTTTGTAATAATCAGAGGTAAGATGGTTAACATGGTTGTGTGTAGTTCATCCTACACTAGTGTATAGAGGGGTTGGACTGTAAATAGTTAAAGGTACTATTATTGTAGCTTTTATGATAGGTAGTTCCTTATTTGATATGGGTTCCTCAAATTCTGTTATATCCAACCACATGTTAATGGTTTTAGCCAAGAAGTGGATTTCATGTGCGGTGTAATTATGATAGATAAAATTTTGGGAGTACATTCGAGAGACATGTGTTTTGTGAATGGGGTGTTCTCTTGATGTTTGATCATATTGATTTATTTGGGTTTTTTATATAATTAAAAAGTCATATAGCTACCTAATTATGGGTAATTATTTTTTATAATCATACATATCCCAATGTTATTATTACATAATGATGTTGAATTTGATGTCTCCGAATAGAGATTATTATATTCCCCATGAGGACTAATATATCAATTCAGGTCGTACAAGGAAAATTCATCAGCAATATGGGGTGATCACCACATTTGTTTCTAGGGTATTCCTTGATGATGGAGGATTTTATACGAATTATATTCTGATTTTAGTGGACTACTTTTACATTGTCTTTCCAAAATACATCTCAATTATTCCATTTGGAATATATGATTAATTAACCATTAAGCGCATGCTTAGAGCTAAGCCATATCATATTATACCTTATAGAATGTTAGCAAAAATGATTATTTAGCTAAGGATTCATATTGAAGAGTTGATAGACATGTGGTTTATATATCTTGTTATGTATTTATTCTTTTCTCTGGTAATATTATCAACGAATTTTGATGGAACATTCACTTCTGTGTTGACTACTAGAATTTGAACCAGACGACCATGAAGAACCAGTATCATCTTTTACATATTGATTATATTTTGGACAATCTATATTGATTTTGTGTTTTCTTTATGATTTAACTGAGATAAGGGTATAATTAGTTGATTTTTCGACCTTATAATATACGTTGAATTACTTTTAGAAGAAGGTAGGGCCTATATATGTTGACCTTAATGTTTTTGGGCTGATAGATACATCCAATGTGTTTATGGCCATAATGAAAAAAATCAAACATCTAGACCCATATCATTTGAAGTTAATATTTGTGGATAATATCATTCTATACTCAAATTCTCATGGTTATCCTTCCAAATATCATGAAATATTTCTGAGAACATGAGCATATTATTGTTTATACAGAATGCTATCAAAGTCTCTATTTTGGATTGATCAACGAAACTTAATGGGTGACATGTTTTCATAAGAAGTGGTGTCAGTGAACACATAGGAGTATAAAGAAGTACTAATTTTGGATAATCCGAATAATGTTTTTGATATCCATAAATTACCATGATTATCAGGATATTATCAAAGGTTCATTCATTTATTTTCCATTTTGAAATTCCAATTTTGATATTGAACAAGGATGGAGTAAATCATGTATGTTATATAACCTGTGATAATTCTATCTACGATCTATATATGAGTTTTAAAATGGTACCAATCATGATCTTAACAAACAAATATGAGGAGTATAAAATGGTTTTTGACAACACATGGATTGGAATTTATAGTTGTGTTGATGTAGTAAGATCGAGTTCTGGTGTACGAGCTTCTGTACGTATGGCCAAATTAATGGAACTACTATACCTACAACCTTGATTTGAAAAAAATGATTATCCACGGATGGTTTATCGGTATTATTTGATTTCTTGTAATATAATGGTGTATTCTGATAATAATAATTAGAATATATTTTTTTAACCGAGACATAAATTTAGAACTATGAAGATGGATAGAGTATATGAAATCATTCGAAAATGATCTGGAATTTATGCAAGATAAGGGAAATAGTGTGGAATATTATTATTATTGAAAACTCAGACTTGGAAATCATTAGAGTCTAGTAGTGAGTGGAATATGATGAATTTATTAGTTGAGATTCATGGTGTGGTTCATGTGGTTCAAGAGTCTTTGAAAAATCATGTCAGTTTCATAAGAGACAAAACATTCTATATGAATTATGGATAGATTTTTTTGGATCCTGAATGATTATACATGATGGAATTACTTGATTTTTTAGATTCACTTTTTGATTGGACCATAATTGATGGTTAGTCCATTTATGTCGTGAATTAGGGTGTTATACCTATGAAAAGTTTGGAGAGATGATGCGAGAATTTTGTCCCGTAGATTAGGTGGTACATCACTTTGTACCCAAAATGTATCATGAGATTTGAATATATTTTTTTAGGTAGATCCTAAAAAATGAGATAACAATTTTCATGATATAATGCTACACCTATCCATATGATAAAGTTGTGCACCATGGACCTAGTGGTTTATTATAGTTGTTTCCCATTCAAAAATGGATGTTGGTATAGATTACAATGGCCATTATGGGGGGAGGGGTGTCTCCCAAGGATGCCATGGAATAATGACAATATTTATGTTATTGTGGACCATTTGAAAATGGGATATCATTTCATAAGAGTTTAGGGACATTCTAAATGGATTAGTTGGGATTCATGTATGTTTTGGATATAGTCCATCTTCATGAGATTCCAAAGACTGTAGTTTAAGAATATGACTCACATTTTACATCATTCTTCTGAAATTTATAGAATGTGGTGGTTGGTACAGAAGTTTTAATGAGTACAACATTCACCCACATCCACCTAGGTAGACTGAATGCACTATTACGCTATATTGAATATTCTACATGAATGAATCCTTAACATTTGTGTGTCTTGGGAGAAGCACCTATCTTTTTTAGAGTTCACTAGTAACAATCGTTATTTGAGAACTATTTATATATATCTATATGAGCCTCTATATATAATTCCATGGAAATCACATCTATAAATTGTAGAGGAAAGTGAGTAAGAAAACATTTGGGTAGATTCTTGTGAAGGACATGGAAGTGTAAGTTCAATTTATTTGTATTCTTATGGTTATGGATCAATGAAGGTAGAAATCATATACTAATTAACATTTAAGACCACTAGTGTTTATATAGGGTGATCATGTATTCAATCATTTTCCATATAGATTGAGTAACTATAGGATACACAGAAAGTTCATGATGTCCCACATGTTTGTTGGACCATGTGCGGTTTTATATTGAATCAGTTCGATGATATACTGATTGGATCATCAACATTGGTATAATGAAATTCACGTTTTTCCTTGTGACACTACTTCATTGGTATCACTCCAACAATTATCATGTTAACGATGTGGATGATTTTGATCTTGAGAATGATGCATCACTTGACGAGAATCATATACGTGTGTTAGATCGTATTTAGGATGAGTTTTTTGAGACCTATGTGGTTATAGTTCATGTATTGTGAAGTCATGGGAGTGTCCATGATGAAGATATGGAGACTGAATAGAATATGTGGGCATATTGGCCTAGCTTATTGGCTAATAATAACAGTTATTATTGGGGGTACTGTTTTAGAATGATCTATTATAAGGTGAGGATATTGTAAAATCCCGACCTTTTCTAAAGATGTGATAGGATTGTTTTAGGTTAAAACTATTTCGATATTTTGATTAATTTTTGTTTGGGTTTAATCATGTGTGTGATTGGTTGAAATTTCTTTGCAAATATGATGAAAAGTGGCGGTGAATGTTTTGGGGAACTGTTTGGAAAAACCAATCCCCTTGTCCACAAAAACTGCGAAACACCTAATAGGGAGGCATTGAATGGATGGCACATGGTTTTTGTAATTTTTCAGCCTCATAAGAGAAAATTTTTACTCCCCCATTGAAGAGAAGCATAGTTTTGGCACACATGTTGGATGGCCAAGATCCCATACCCAAGAACCCATTCATGCACTTTTATTTAACAATATTTTTTAATTCCTACCCCCAAACATTTTGACCCCAAATCGACCCCAGAAATGATATAAACTAATTCAATAGATTTTGGAGTATCAAAGATAAATTCCTAAGGATCAAAACCTCTATTTTCATGATTTTAAGAATGAATTGATGATATTTAACCTTAAATATAAGTGAATATCATCCAGAATGGTTTCCCTTAGAACTTCTATTAGTCCATTATATTTTAGTGGAATGTTATTAAATATTATTTTATCTATATCTTTTTTTGTGGGATAAAGATCTAGTTTTTTTATCCAGATCTAGGACTATAAGAAATTTATTCATTTTATATGTGATCAAGGATACCGATCTATATCTCGTTTAGTTTCACAATTTTAACTATTCCAATTCAATTGGGAAATCTCATTGTGTGGTCATCTGTTAAAGTATTTATAATGGTTCTCAATTATTAAAATAAAAATTTATTCACTTCAAAATTTATGTACGATTTTGTAGAGATTATATTGGATGATTAGAAATTGATTTTGTTATTTTGAATTAAATAATATGGTAAATCAATTAATTATGGGATTGTGAAATTTGGGATATTTAATTGATTTTATTGCAATAAGTAAAAGTTTATTTAATTATAGTCATATTACGATGGGGTGATTGGATTAATTCATCTAATAAATAATTAATTAAATTGATGGTATTAATTAATAAAAATATTAATTGATTGATTGATGGGACAAATTAATATCATAATTATTTAATGTTATTGATGACTCTAATTAAGTGAATAGTTAATTAATAAAATGATGTAAGAATAGCATATTGAGATATATGTGGTATTCATGTGTGGGAAACGGTTTCTTGCATCAAAATATGATAGTGATGAATACTATTAAATTGCAGTGATCAATGGTAAAAATGTAATTAACATATGATATGATATGATGAATGGTGACAATGGAATTTACATATGAATTCAGATGATGAATGTTATCAATAGCATTCACACAGAGTTGAGATGATAAATGGAAATAATAAAATTCACATAAGAATTGAGATGATGAATCATTAAGTAGTAATTCATATATGAACTGAGATGATGAATTTTACCAATGGAATTTATATATTAGTTTAGTTGGTAAATGATAACAATATAAAGTAGTTATATAATATCCCATTCTGGTAGTTTAGACGTCATCCATGTATGAAGTAGGTATTAAGAGTTTAGGTGTCCTTGAGAACCGATTATTTATGTTATCAAATAATAGGTATTTTAATAAGTTTAAATTGATTCATTTCTTTCCTTTATTGTAATCATTATTCAACTCTATACACGATTATTGAGTCTCTATTTTTTAGTCATCATTGGCGGTGGTCTATTTTGTCATACAAGAAAACTAATTAGGCTTCCTAATCGATACCTAATAGTCATTGTTATCCCAAATTTGGAAAATATAAAAATAGTGGGGGGTGGATCATGGACAGAAATATTAATACATCTTCCCCTTAAGATCATGTTTCATCATTAAAAAACACACTTATCTTTTCTTCATATAGAAATATATGAATAGAAATGAAATCCATCATGAAACCCTCTTATTTATACATGGTCCAAACTCATTAGACTACATCCAAGGTGCATACAACAATAATATGAATATTGTATGAAAAACACTAAGGATCACTATAATATACATGTGTTCGGGTGAAACCACTTTTATTACCATGATAACATACCTTACAAGATTTAGGGTATGATCATTTCATTCCAAAAGGTCAACATATTTTTTTATTATTTGGATCACTGATATTTAAAAGGATCATTGTTATCCTCTTCCTTCACTCAATGCTCTTAAAAGGGATTCACTCCCACATTATGGAATTTTGGTCCATTCATTTTGATGAAGGAATTCATCCCCACATATAGATAGATCCTATATTGAAGTTTATTTTTCTACCCCTAGATGAAATCCTTATTTATGCATACAATTGGTCATAATAAATGGATTTCAAGAACTATTTATGTCCCTTCATAAAAATCATACTTTCCCCGTGAACAATGATGCGCTATAGACTGTGTATTATTTCTAGGCCACCTATTCTCTCCAAACATCCCCTGCTCCATGGAATATCTCTGTATCCACAAACATCTTCTATATAGCAACTCTGTGTACCAGTTCCAAAAACAAAATCAGTCTACCACCACTTATACTATGAAATATATACTCTTATGCAAACCACATTCCTTTTCAAGCTAAGAACCCCACAAAGATCATTTCCGGACTCTTCCCATGAACTAATTCACCCTTCATAGAATACTCTTTCAGGAACCACTTCAATTCACCGCACCCATCCACAAAACCCATTTTTGGACACAACTGAATAATTCCAGAGAAATGTTTTCTTCTAATAAAAATTGATGTAGGTAGTGATGGGATTAGAACGCCTTATATAAGAAAATAGATCGAATAAATCGTCCAATTATTTTTTAATTAAATATCCAAAGCGGCATGGCCATCACTATGTACTAAACCTCGAACACAAATTTTTTCCCTTCATGGTCTACATTCAAAATTCATTACATTCCACAAAACGATCTCTTCTCTGAAATAATCACTTTGTGGGTAAACAAATCACCTATTAATTTTCACGTAATATAATCCATCATATATACCATGAGCATTCAACAAACTGAATGATTTCTAGGAACATCATACCTTGATATAAATAATTTTTCCAACACATTACATGTAAACCACTTCACATACCACACAAAACTGCTTGGAGAACTCCATCCTTTTTTTATTTTCAATATCCAATCTATGTACCACATTTTTCATTCCACGAATTGTAATTCATGGGCATCTAGTATTTTCAAGAACCCCAATCACACCCAAAATCACTGAGAGGTCACATTGATGCATGTTTTTTCAAAAATCACCCCATTTGGGTTTGATGACAATACTTCCATTTTTGTTGTCTCATTAAAAATCATTCATTATTCATTCACCATTCACTTCTTCTTATTATGATAATGATCATGGATTTAGTCAAAACATCTGTTAAGCCCACTTGATCAATGCTCAATATGAAAAACAAGAGTATAATGAATAGTTTATTAATGAATCACTTGTTTATCCCGAAACCACTAATATTATTTCATCATGAACCTCATCTCTCTAGATATATATATTATTATATATCAATTCTTGAATTATTGATTTAATACATTACCTATGTCACTTCTACCTTTAATAGCCTCAACTCCCACAATGACGCTCCTTCTCATAATGGCGTCTTCCCATTAATTGACTATTACATTTTATCCTGTTTAATATAAAAAAATTTCCTAAATTTTCAATGAACCCAAAAGGTTACAATTTCATGGTCTTACATAGGGTAAATAAATAAGAATAGAACATTCAGGAAAACATATCATACATTGGGAATCAGGGGCCCACATCCACAGTTTTTATGTGTGGCGTGTCAACTGAACTCCCATAGCCAATTGATGAATTTTAAATTCTTATTTTGGTAATACCTTTGACATAATTACTATAACATATAGTTCAGATGGCATTTACTCCATCATCACAAGCCCTTGACCCATATTCTCCATAGTAATATGAAACATGATTTCATTGATCTTTTTTCATGAGTGATGGAATTTATTTTTTCTATGATTTAGGGAACATGAATTATCATAATGTATTATGATCATAGTTTTCTCTTCATCTCTGATATCCTCGTACTGATACATTATCCAGAGTAATAGCAACCATGCTTCAACAGATACAATATTTTTATCTTCTGTGGTTCTCAATCAAATACAATCTTGTTTTTTTCTTATCTAATAAATTCACAATAAATAATGACTAAATGCACCACATGATGTTTATTTTCAATAATCTATTGAACCAACCCAATATACATGTGTAAATCCAAATAAATTTAGTTCATATTTTTCGTTATACATAAATCTAAAATCCATTATTCCCTAGATATACCAATGTATTATTTTCACTACATGTGTGTGTGTTTTCATAGAATTGAATTGATATCTTGATGTTTGGAATGTGAAAATCAATAACATGTATAGTCTCTATATTGTGGTTTCTAATGATTTTCATATATTATGATATATTTACTACATTTTTATAATTATACTATCAATGTTTCATCAAGGTAGCGATCACAGTTTCCATCTCCAGGAATTATCCATTCAATGTCATTTCATAACATCCATAGAATATATTGATTGGGAAGTGAATGTGATGTTCATTACGTGTGTCATGTGTAATCCAAGTAAAAACATCTACTCACTAATAATAGACATTTCAAAATCACATTTCATGAATTCAGATAAATCTATCATTGAGTTTAATTGGGTCCACTAATGGTTTTGTCATCAACATATACATGGACAATAACCCTTTAATTAATATAATGGATGTAATATAGATAGTAATAAACTACACCAATCTAGATAATAAGATTTTTCAGAAACTGATTGTGTCAGGAATTCTAGTCCCTCGGTTCTCTATTAGTTATATATATAGAGTTCTTCATAATGAATACACTATTCAAATATTCATGATTGAGAATGTAATTTGAAAACTTAATGCAATTAATTATTCCAAACCACTATTTTGAAATGATGACTTGAAATCCTTCTGTAAAACATCAAAATTTATTTTCATTATAGTATAAAATAATATTCATATTGTCTTTTGCCTAGAAATTGGGGAATATGTTTCCTAAACTTCAATAAAATCTATTTAGGGGTTCCATTTTCACACTAGTAGGACTTTCTGTTGAATTATTACACCATCTTCATAAATTTTTTTCAATGGACCCATTCATTCCCAATGAAATTTTTATTTATTTTCCTCGAAACAATATTCCATGTCTAATTAATCTGGATTTGTTCAATATCTCATTCATAGCCTGAACCAAATTGTAATTTCCACCACCTTTAACAAAATATTTACACTCTACCTGTGATAATTACGATTCTTACTGTATAGTCATCATCATCATTGTCTGTAATGGATATTTTTTACAACAAATTATGTTATATCTATTAATTATGTATCATTTCCTATATATTTTTTAGGAACTAAATGTCTCTAAGTCATTTCATTATTGGAATCTTCTTCCTTATTTGCCTTTGAAAATAGAGAAACCCATGATCTTCTTATCTAATCATTAATATCCTCTTTAAATTGATCATCTATTTGTGAAATATTCTCATAATTCTCTAATATATTTACATCGTAGATTTTAAATACCTTTCACATCCATATAGAAAATAAATTATATTATTTATTTTCATTGAGTATACATGAAATATCCCATCATATCCACATGATTAAAGCTTCTTGGGTTTCTCCTAATTGATAATGAAAGACTTAGTTGTGAAAACTAGAAATTACTTAAACGATGTATCATTAAATTCCATAGCTCATATGGTGTTTTCTCATATATTGGACCTAACAATGATACATTTTATGTGAAGAATAATTTCATCACTGCACCTTTCCAAAACATCTCTAGAAGATGTTTCTCAATGAGAATTGTTCTACACACATTATGGATAATTCAATTTATTCTCTAAACTATTCCATTATGCATTGGTGTTCTTACAACTAAATCTAGTTATATTTTCTAATAATTCATGAAATAATCCTATACATGTCTATTTGTATACATTTTTTCATTATTTGTTCTAATATTTTTAGTTTTGTACTCAAAAACATTTCACCCTCCCGTCTATATATTGTAATTCAATTGAACACCTCACACATGTGGGTGATAATTCATATCCATGACATTCTTCAAAAATCCTTAAGGAATGTAACATATAATAATCTTCCATACATAGATATTGGTGAAAGAGTTCTACATAGATTCATATATTCTATCTCATGTAATCTTTAAGACTATTTCACTTTTTCCTTATATGTCTTACAAATAACATTCCCTTGTTCACAAGCATCACACATATGCATAAAATCATGTGATATTATTGGAAGATCAGGGGAAGCATCATATTTCAATAGATCTTCTAGGGATGTTTGGATTATGTACCCAAGATGATTATTATATATCTTTTTTTACTCATCCTCGATAGAAGTCCAAAATATTCATTTCCACTAACAATATAGTGACTTGATATTGTATAGATTCCATAAAAACAACATCATCATATTGGTTTTATGACACACAATTTATTTAAATATATTATGAAATAACCTATGTCATATATTAGTATTAAATTATGAATTTTGTAAATGAGACCTTAAAAAATAATGACAGCATCATGTCTCACATATTTTCTCCCAATCCTATATTTTCTCAAACCAACAATCCTTATTCCCTCATCAATACAAAATCATATTATGACATCATTATCAAACATTCATTGGTCGCCAAAAATTTATTACATATCATATGAAAGGTGAATCCACTATCAATAGTCTATATTCCAATTTTTACTGATTCGTTAGCATTTATCTCTGCAAAAACTTCCATTTCAACTATCTTCATATTTATTGTCCATATTTTTGACTTCATACCTTGTAAGGATTTATAATATTTATCTTCTTCAAATCATGATGGACCATATTCATCCTAAAAAGTTTTAAATAATATTTTTTATATTATTTTACTACAAATTCATTGATTTCTTGTTATATAATTCATTATGATTTTGAACATTTCATTGCATTATAGACGAGATGTATCTTTCCATGTTCCTGAATCCTTCACACTAGAAACAATGACAATAAAGTGATTTTTTGGAATATTGATCCCTTTATATCTTCATTTTTTTGGTCGTCTTCTTTTTGATGCCTATATATATATTGAAAATGCATATTTTGAGTGTCCCATATTTTCAAAATTATACCATCTAATTTAAGATTATTTCCTATGTGGAAATAAAACCCTACTGGTTCACCCATTGTATCTTTAAAACTTTTTATTCTAATTCATTCCCAAATAAATCATAATCAAAAGAGTGGGAGCTTGTGATCAATCTTCATCCATTAATAAATTTATTTTTTGATAATTCGACATACCAGCTATATCATTCTGATCAATTGTTTTATTTTCCTAAGACTTCATTGTCTTATTCTATGGGATTATAAATTCTACTATTACTTTTTAAGTTACTTGGGTGTCTAACATTGATGGAATCAATCATTTTTAATGGTATTTAACTTTTTTTCATAATGTTAACTTTCAACTGAATCAATTAATTATGATTGATTTTATTTTCATAAAATTAATCATTCTATCGTTCTCTCTTTTTTGTTCATCAATATTGAGTTTGTACTCAACCATATTTTTTGAGATTTATAGCATAAAATACAATAGTTTTTTAATTTCATCATTCATATTATACTTATCTTTTCCCCTCTACTGTATATAATGTTTTTCCTCATAAACCAATTTTTTGGATTTCAATATTTTTGTTCTCCAATCATCAACCTCTTCAATATAATCTTCAAATTAAACCTAAAGATCAACTCTGCCTTCTATATCTCCCTCATCATTGTCGCATTCATCCATTGATAGGGAAATTATGTTAGCTTCTACTATAGTGTCTACTTTAATATCTTTGCAGTCCTCTAACTCATCTACCATTTATTCAATGAAATATTCACCTTATTTAGAAAGAATATTCTTCTTTTTGAAGATATTTTTCTTAAATATTCTCATACCATTAAAATTGTATGATTACTTCTTCCAATGAATTTCATCATTATATACATCGGCATCTTCAACTTATTATTAAAATATTCTAAATCATTTCAAATCATTCCCCATAGATAAAATGAAAGTGAAAATTTACCTTTAATCATTCACCTTCTTCCTTTCAAATTTGAATAGAGAAACGAAATGACATAATCCGTATTTTCTTCCTCCTTTCCCTCATAAATAGTATTTTTCAATATATCACATAATATAACATCTTTGTACTTCCCATTTTCCTTATCATAGTTATAATTATTTCTCATTTCATATGAAACTTGAGTGTTGTTCATGTTATCCAATATAATATCCTTAATATATTAATCATCCAATACAAAACCATATATATTAAACCAAGGTCAATTCAATCTCATGATTTTATTTATAATAATTATATCTTTAATAATTTTCTTTATACCATGCATATCATCAATAAAAAATCATCCGATCAAATAATGCATCAATAGACTCATTATGATGAATTATGAGATCTGTATATTTTTTCCATAAAACATACATCTTTTCTTCATAGATTTTTAGTAATACACATATATGTAAAAAATCATTTCGAACGTAATATGTTATATTTTAAACAAAATTATCTTTGTGTAGATTTTATTGGATATGTATCCCATGAAGACTTGATCCCATTGGCATCATAAACCAATTCAATTCTATCAGGTTATGATAAACCACCACTACCTATATTGGATGATATTCAATGAATATCTGCTGTAAAGACATCCATTTTTAATGATTCAATGCAATGATGGATCTGATTCTACTATAATTAAAAAAATTACATCAAAGATCATAATCCATTTTTTATTAACAACCATAATTTCTACTAAATAGAGAAAACCAATGACTTATAAACATTCAATTTGATATCTACTCATATACTAATTAATTTAATTATACATAGGGGGATGCATCAAGGTATGATATATTAACACAACTTACCCTTATGATATTATTTCATCTTTAAAAAACACACTTCTCCATTCTTCCTGTATAAATATATGAACATACATGAAATTATATACGAGACACAATGACATTTACATGGATCACCCAGAGGAGGATATGTCCACGGATCGGACAGAAACAATGTTCCAATGGTTCCAAATATACAATGGTTCATTTTGAAATTACAAGGATCTGGATAGTTCACTTTTATGCCCTGTATAAATGAATTTAAAGGATTTCGGGTCTACTCACTACATTCCCAAGGGTCTCTTCCTATGTATCTTTTTCTAGATTACTACAGGGTTAAATGTTCTTCCCATTTCATTTACCTCACTCACTGCTCTTGGTATGGATACACTATTAGATTATGGACTTTTACGTACCATATTATTCATGAAATAACACAAACTGACCTATAGATAGATGATCATTTGATGCAACATTCTGACCAACAATAAAATCCACTTTTTCATTTAATATTTGTTAGACTAAATTTCAACCATGAACTATTTGTTTACAAGCATGAATAACCATCTTCCTCTACGATCTGAACTATAATACATATGATTGACAGACCACCACATCTTAGTAGACAACCCATGATCCTCAGACTATCTTTACTTCCTTTTACCACCTCCACATTCCACATCCCCATACTACCTCCAGGTACCTCCCCTTCTTTCATTAAATAACTCCTCCTTTGTCAAACAGATTTATTTTCATGCTTTTGTGCACCTAAAAATAAATTGCATAGGCATTTCACTCAATATACATAACCCTTTGCGGATTACTCCCTCACAATCCACTTAACATCCTTGAATACTTCCCTGTGAACCCCTTTTAATTTTTGATGAAGTATTATATAGAAATTTAGTTTTCTATTGAAATTCAATATATATAATGATGGGGTTATCACTCCTTCTATTATAAAATATTATTGAAATTTATTATAATTCATTATACATAATAATTTTATGCGGTACAAACTTCACCGCATACTGAGATCCTTATGGAAACTGTTTTTGCAACATGTTCTAGGTACAGTCTTCATTCTTGTGTGGAGACCGATCTCTTCCATGAAAAATTCACATATCACTCTAAAAAATTACAACATCATTTTCCTGAACGATGATCTATCCCACATACTACAAGACATAGGTGAATTACATTGATAAAAAAGACATAAAACCTACTTTTTAAAACACCAACCATACTCATTCATTGTCATCTGGATTTTTCAAAGACACACAATCGCACCCGAAAACAGTGAAAGGATTCCTTTGGTGATTTTTCCAAAAATACATCATGATTTCATGAATAGAAAATTTAAATGTTCCTTTAATATGTGGATGAGTTGTGATGGATCATGGATGAGGGAATCATTTGTGGATTGATACCTAATTGGGAATTGACATTGATTATTTATTTTGGGTATAATTTTTACACATGTCACATAATTTATCATGACATATCTACATTTTTGTTTTGATATTTTATTTATAGTTATTTGTTATCTTATGAATATCATATTATTCTAGATATTTTTTACAATATGGTGTTGTTTATTAATTTTTTATATGCATTATTCTATGATAAAGAGTTTATAATCTATTCATGATAAATATTAGACCCTCGTTACAAGTCAGCATTCCCAATCATACAGAGAGGTTTTCATGAGTTTATGTGACTGACTGGCTGGGGGTAGCATTGGGTTCGAACCAGTTCAGGACATAACATAAAATTATAATTTCATATAAAAATATCCCATACATCCTTCATTAGATATCAAATTGACCAATATTTGTAGAGAATAATGTAGTCGAGACATCTCAATATAATTTTAATTTTGATATTTACAATAATTACACACCCCCTCCACTATTAATGGGATGATTACCCTCACTTATACACACATCAAAAGAACATTAGACCATCAAATAAATACAAAATTTATTCCTCACATTTATACCTTCATCTTAGAAGGCTCTATTTGGGAATAAAGTAAACCATGGACTCCCTTTGGTGAAATACCAAATTACTAACACAAATAATTGGTATCACCATTCAACAAATACATTTTTTTATTTCATTATACACCACCTAAAATATTTTTATTACATTACAATATAATAAGTCAATTTTCCTAAATATAATGATATGTTTTATTTTTTGGGGTAGACCTACACTCTGACATAAATTCATTAAATGAGATACGCAATCACCTTTTTTATGTATGGAAGACTACAACCTCGTGAATCAATGTCCTTTGTTCTTCAAATTTAATGGAATTACAATAACTTTGTTTATGAAAATGGGGACTACTGCCTCAACAATGTGTTGTAATTCATTCACACTTTTCACGGAAATTATAGGAAGAGTTAAATAAATTTATATTATATATATTACATAATATTTCAAAATAAATATATATTTATATAATATATATTCATTCTTTCAATATTCCATTCAAATGATACATCGTTCATGTGTACGTATGACCAACTATCTCCTTGAATGGTTTATTTCAATGATTATTATCGGACATAATATATTATTATAAATAAATACATAATCAATATATATTATTTTAATAAAATTTCATATATTATATAAATATGTAAATAATGATCTAGATAAGATGATCATGAAAAAAAAGTAGAAACTTATACGAAAAAATTGTTATTATTACAGCCAACATATATTTAAAATGATTTTATAAATAAATGTGTAATATAAAGTCATAATTAAATAATATATGTTATAATATATAATAATAAATATATGTGGTATATATATAATTAACATATGATTATTATATAGGAGTTCTAAACATGTTCTATAAAATTTCAAGGATAAAAGAATTGTTTTTGTTATTTAACATTAACCTTTTTGAGATATACGATGTATTCACAACATATTATTGTTTTGTGGTGTATTTACCACCGATGAATTTACTAAATTATACATATCATAAATAATATGTTTATTCCTAATTCAAAATGTTAATATCCATTATATGGGGATTATGATTCAAAAGTTATCAAATTGGTGTAGTAATGTTGTCTCAATTTTCCTTCATTTAGAAACCATCCATGTTAGAAAATAATATAATTATAATATGGGAATATACTTCTCATTGTCACTTTAAATTGTGATTAAATTTATTATCAGGATATTTATATATTTATTTTATTTTAGTTTTTCATGGCGACTATGATTCAATTTTACGAAAGAGGTACCATTTTTTTACAAAGTCTAATCTTTTATCAATATTAATTGTGATTTTATATCCCTGGATGAAATATTATGGTTCATATGTTAATAATAATTATTTTCAGTTGCGTATGTTTTTTATGATATATTAATATAATGGTACCATTTTTTCACTCTTGGTAATTTTTTATAAATAAGATTCTATTTTTTTAAATATGGATTTATCTATCTATTTGGTTGAAAATATGTGATTCATCAAAAAATTGTTTTAAAAAAATTTTAAAAAGAAAAAAATTTCTATTTATTCACATTCTCATGTAAATGTATTTTAATTTCTTGAAAATGACATTTAATTTTTTTTTCAATTAAACCATTATATGTTTTCATGGTGATTTTCAATGGAAATAATTTTCAAAATGATTTGTGGTCTTATAATAGTATTATAAAGTGGAAAGTATATTTATATCGTGAATTATTAGGTTAGATATAATTAAATATTTATATGTATTCTATTGTTGATTTCAAAGAATAGAATTTTCAAAATTTTATATGTTTTAAAATGATATTTTTCAAAGATGGGCTATGTTCCATGTGATCCTTCAAAATCCTTATCCATCTAAGATGATCTCCATTGATATAGTTTTTGAATTCCTAGGAATATGATCTTAAGTGACAATTAATATTTTATCCATGAATGGTGTATGTTTATATAGAATTTTTTTCATTGAACCCCTTTACATTAATCATGCTAACCACATTTCAATGTAATTGACAGGGGACTTATTTCATTCACATGTGCTAATCATTTAATGAAATATTAACTATTTTTATGGTTTCGTAGGATGATATGGTAGTTATTTTTAAATTATTCATGTTTTTGATCATGTACAAGGATTATACAATGGGGTAGCCCATAAATCACTCGACAATATAGATATAAGTTATATAATGGGTTATCCTTGATAACACTGGGTAATCCCATTATTGATTACAAAAAGGGTTGGCCCATATAACAAAGGGTAAGAAAGTGAAATAATATATGATGGGGTGACTATGATTGAATTTTTTGATCCCATTATATATTTTCAATGCATTGGATAAATATTTATAGTTCATAACATACTGATTAGAATTAGTCTATAGGCCATATCCACTATGGGAAGATGGTACAACCTAATCAACTATAATTAATGTTAATTGACTAGGGATGGTGGTGTTCCATACCCAATAGGTCCATTACCTATGACGTTAGCTATAATTTTTTGGAAATGAGACAGAACATATATGGATGGATTCTAAATGTGTATGTGTATTCCACAATTCAACGTATAATTCCAATGTTATGATATCATATATTATTCTCTTGATTTCATTATGAGTCGTTTCTTGTGAAATACCAATATATATTCGATGATTCTTGTTTATGACTTTTAATATGAATGATGTGTATGTATAATGTTATGATCACATTTTCGGACCCTTATTCTAATGATTATGATTACATCTTTTTTTACCCTTACAGTGCATCTAATCACACCCATTTTTTATTATCATTTCTTCACCCTACGAAAAAATATTTTAAGAATGATTACTAAATTCAATGGTCATTCTGTGAGATATTTAATATATAAACACATTTTAGGTGATTATGATTATATTATTTCAATAACACTAAATTAATTTGTCCATGGTCATGTACATTTTAAAATTTGTATATATTCATCTAAAATAATGTAATGTAAATAAGTATTAATCATTGGTTGATGTTGGATGCATGAAAATGAAATAATTTTCATTACCAATTAATTATTGTATGAAAAAAATTATTTATTATTTAATTCATATAATTTATATGGGTGATATTTTGAAGGGTTTTGATAAATATAAATGTGATTTAGAGCTGAAGGGAAGGCATTACGGCTACAAACAGTTTTTCCAAATTGTGCGACAGCTTAGATGAAATCGTTCTCTTTGAATATTTCATTGGTATTTTGAAGTAGTTTCTTCAGATTGATTGGTGAATTGTTATAGAGATCATGAAATATTACCAAGAAATTTTATTCATTAAGAATGTAGCTAAATCATGGTTATCCCACTGATTTCCTAATGGTTACTAAACCATTCATATAACAACCATTCTTTTTTTTACAAACATAAACATGATTTTTTACATAAAATATTCAATTGATACAACATGGAAGATTGAGAGGTCTAGTGTCATTGGGGATTAGGATCATTACATAACAATTTAAAACATTAAATAAAAAATCTTTATTGAAAACATCCATTACATGACCACCACATTTCCTCGTACTAAGCATTGCATGGGATAACCTGAGGACATGAATAAGAAAAGGGTGAGCTATAGAGCCCAGTAATGGAATAAACACGGAATAAATGAGGAGTAAAATACTTGTTATAAAATAGGAATATCAATATACCATAAGATAAACATGATCATAAAGGAATGATAAAGCATGATAATCATAACATGGAAATGTGGAAACAACACTTAACATGGAATTAACATGAGCCAAGGCCAATTGCACATGGAGCATGATTAAGTTCACATTTCACATGATGCACGATTAAACCCTAGTTGCAATTGAATTAGAATGATTCAAAACTCATTTAACATGATGTATCATGATACTATAATTTACCCAATGCATTGTTGCGCTATAAGGGAACACCCTTCTTAAACATTTCACATCATGCATAAGTGTGCCACATGGATCATAAAACATGGATTCATAAAACATTATCATTTATTCTACGATAAAGGAATGTGTAATTCATAAATAAAAAATTATAATCAATATGTAAATGTGCATAATGGTTAATACCCTTTATGGATAAATGGGCATGGTATTCACTACACAATGGAATTGGGCTAGAAAATTGGTGCGATTTCGGCAGCATAACGGCATGACATAAGAATTCATAAAAATGGTTGATGAGTGAGAAAGGAGTTCCTCATAATATTTAAATGTAATGGATAGTAATGAGTTCATATAGATACATGTCCAAACAATTTTAATGGAATTTAGTTTGATGATATAAAAGTATTGCTTGAATGTAAATGAGGAGAGAGAAGTTCCTTTCGAAATTTCAGCATAGTAACAGGTGTACATGGGAGTCATTTAATGAGATATAAATGGTCTCCCATCATTCAAAAATAATTATGGTAGTATTAGGGAGTTGATAAAGAATACCCTAACATTAATAATTGAAATTAAAAGGGCAAAACAACTTAAAGAAAATTGGACAAAAATGAGAAAGGAAGAAAAACTGTTACATGGAAGTGTACATCCAAAGGACTGAGAGAGGCTTGAGAGAGGATTATTGGGAGCTTGGAGAACCTTGGGAGTATTCTAGAGATATTAGGGTAGATTTTGGACGAACTCCAAAGTCTTTTAGTGAGTACTAAGTGGGAGCTTGGGTGGCTTTATATAAGAAAGTTGAGTGAATTCTTTATTATTTAGGTTTGGCACCCCTTACATTAAACTAATCCAAACCACAGATCAACTCATGGTTTTTGCCCATGGTTTTTGGAAAAGGGGAGAGGAAAACAATAATTTATAAGGTCAGAGTCCTAAATTCTTAAAATAATGGGGTTTCTTATGTGGAGGTGAGTCACACTCCCATGAAAAACAATTTAAAAAGACAAGATGTTTATTTAGTCTTGAGAGGTCCATTAATGGTTTTCTAAATAAGTCATCCAAACCCAAAATAACATTATTTTAATGGTAAAACATATATTGGTCGAAAATAAAGTTTATAGTATTTAATTACATCAATTTTGGGTCATTACGATGTCATAAAATACATTATATATTTAATCAGTATTTAATTTTTAACAAAAAATCTGACTTTCTCCGAAAATTATGAAAAATTTACCGTTGGATAATTTCGACATCCCGATTCCATAAATAACATTTATTTTATCTAAATAAATTTCTAAATATTTTAATTTTCTTTTTTAAATTAAAATCTTTCATTTATCGAAAATTCACAGGTTTTGAAAAAAATGGCATTCAAACCTTAATAAAATTTTAAATTTCATTTCTATGATTATAAGATTATTTATTTTTATTAAAAATTATTTTAATAATAATAATAATATTTTATTAAAATATAATTTAATTCAAAAATCCATTAATTTAATAAAATATAATTCTTAATTAAATAATAAATAAAAACACTATTTTTACTTTAAAAACTATTTTCAATGTATCAATAATGACAAGAATGTATATTAATTATTATATAAAAAAATAATGTACATGAACATAGTACTAGCGATTTGTTACATAACCCCTTAAAACAGTCGCATAAGACCTAAGGGTAGGGTGTGTGATGGTGACAGACTCTTAGGGTGGCTCAGATAACATCACTCGAGTGGTAATCTCTATCAACTTCCACTTTTCCCATAGACGGTCTCGTTCGAGCTTGACATGGTGAAGCTCAGCTTTGGATTGGTCAAAAGTGAAGCCCAAAGATGCCACCTCTTTTTCGAGCTCTGACAAATGGGATTTATATGGAGAAATTCTACGGGATGAGGCCCTCACTTCTTTTGTCTGAGTAAATTGGGTTTGTTAAAGACTTATATGTATTCTAATCATGTGATCACTGTTAAATGACTATAAAAGTAACGGTCACAACTCTAATCATAAAACTAAATAAGTTCAAATTTTATATAAACATTTTACATAAAGTTACATTTAACTTGATCAAGAGGAATTTCCATTAATGAAACTGTGGTTCGTTACAATATTCCCCCATTAAGAAATTGTGCCCTTGAAGTTTCCTTTTCCGACAATAAAACAGATGGTGGTAACATAGCTTCATAATTTCCTAAGATTCCCAAGTTTCTTCTTCAAACTTGTGGTTTCTCCACAACACCTTGACGAGGGGAATTGAATTATTTCATAGAACTTTTTCTCTATGATCTAATATCATAACTAGTTCCTCCTCATAAGAAATATCATCATACAACTGTACCAACTCAGAAGAGAGTTCATGTTAAGGGTTTGGTATGTACATCCTTAAGAGGGATACATGAACGACATCATGTACTTTGGCCATTGTAGGTGGAGGTTCTAGTTGATAGGCCATAGCCTTGACACGATCAAGAATCTCGAAGGGGCTGATGTACCTTGGACATAACTTCCCTTTCTTTCCAAACCTCATGAACTTCTTCCACAGAGATATGCATAGAAAAGCCATGTGTCCAACTATAAACTCAATGTCTCGTCGATGATTATCTGCATAACTCTTCTGTCAACCCTAGGCTGCCTTGATATTCTACTGAATGGTTTTAACCTTCTCCACCATTTCCTCGACCATTTCTGTTCCAAGCAGCTTACGTTCACCAACCACATCCCAACGTGCCGGTGTTCTGCACCTTTTCCCATACATGGCTTCATAAGGTGCCTTTTGGATGCATGATTGGAAACTATTATTATAAGAGATCTCAACAAGTGGAAGATGTTGATACCAACCTACTTTATGGAACACATATTCTTTTCCCAAATCACTCAATTCCTTCTTCATTAACATTAAACTCTGAGGATTTCCCTTTTTCGATAGCTTACACTTTTTCCTAAATTCACATACCATTATTTTTGAGCATCCTTTAACCATTCCAAAAGAGACAGCTAGGAAATAATTTGTGAAAGGATTTATGATATTCAAATCTTTATTATTACCATGTCCATCTTCATCATGACTAATAATATTGGATCTTTCTCAATTCTCATGATTGATCGAATCGCTGGGTCCTTTCAACATAAGAAATATTCCACCTTGTTCACTTTCCTAGGGTGGTAATGTATTGAACATTTATAGTCATTGATGAGTTCTATCTGACATCTCTGGAGCATATTTTTATCTTTAAGTGTGAATATATATTTAAGACTCTTGTTGTTCGTATATGTCTCAAATTTCTCCCCATATAGATAATGTCTCCATATTTTCAAGGCAAAGTTCACTACCTCAAACATCAGATCACTTGTGGGATAGTTTCTCTCTTGGATTTTCAACTTCCTTGAGGCATAAGATATCACATTATCATTTTATATCAGCACACAGCCTAATCCCTTCTTCTAAGCATCATTGAATACCACAAAAATTTCCCCACACGTGGGAAAAGTGAGCATGGTCACAATGATAAACCTCTGTTTCAACTCCTTGAAGCATTCTTCACATTCATCACTACAAGTAAACATTACTCCCTTTCTCGTTAGCTACGTAAGAGGGTTGGACAATCATGATAAATTTCTCATAAATCATCGATAACATCCATCTAACCCCATGAATCTACGGATATCTGTTACCAATGTTGGCCTCGACCATCCCTCAATTGCATCTTTTTTGGTGGGATCCACAGATATCCCATTTCTTGTGATTATATGGCCCATGAATGAGACCTCCTTCAACCAGAAATCACACTTTATGTACTTTGTATTGATCTAAAACTTCCGTAATGTTTCTAGTACAGTTTTTAAAAGCTCCTCATGATAACCCATGGTTTTGGAGTATATTAGAATATCATCTATAAAAACTATGACAAATTTGTCAAGGTAATCTCTAAAGACTCTATTAATCATGTCCAAGAAGATTTTTGGAGCATTAGTGAGTCCGA
This sequence comes from Viscum album, assembly GCA_963277665.1. NCBI lineage: Eukaryota > Viridiplantae > Streptophyta > Magnoliopsida > Santalales > Viscaceae > Viscum > Viscum album. The sequence goes on along the minus strand of OY728121.1, from coordinate 1,778,226,833 downwards.
AAGAAATTACTATGAATTCATAGTGCCCATATATTGTATGAAAAGTAGTCTTGGGGACATCTTCCTTCATCACCCATACTTGATAATATCTCGACCGTAAATCTAACTTGGAGAAATATTGTCCTCCGTGCGGATGATTGAAAAAAATCATCAATATGCGTTAGAGGATACATGTTCTTTATCATGACTTTGTTATGTTCATGTTAATCTATGCAAATCCGCATTGAACCATCCTTCTTCTTGATGAAGAGGACTGGTTGACCCCATGGTGAAGCACTTGGGCGTATATACCCTTCATCTAGATTCTCCAATAGTTGTCTCTTCAGCTCTTTAAGCTCCACGATAGCCATTATATATTGAGTCTTGGATTTTGGTAGAGCTTTTCGTATAAGATAAATTGAGAATTCAATGTCTCTTTTAGGAGGAAGTCCAGGCAGTTCCTCGGGAAACACTTTAGCAAATTACCTCACAATAGGCATTTCCTCAAGGGTGATTTCTTCCTTGGACTCAATCATTTGTGCCAGATATGCGTGCAAATAGGGTAGTAATATCCATGATTGAGATGATGGAGCTAAAGGATATTCATATTCCTCCTTACACTTGTAAAGAATTGGGGGTCGATTCTCCAAATGGAGTATGATTTCCCTATCCCGACAATTTATGTTGGCTATATATAAGGAAAGCCAATCCATGCCAAGAATTGCATCAAATTCCACTAGAGGTAGTATGATGAGGTTCGTCGGGAAATTAAATCCACATATTATAACAGAGGAGGACATATATTCATGGGATGTAATGATTTCCCCATTTTTGTACTCAGCTATATCTTCAATTCCATTATTTGTGGTGGTGCTGGGATTTTTCTACTAAACTTTCGAGATATAGAAGAATGCATAGAACCTGAATAAAAAAGTACATTCTATAATCTTGAATGAATAACTAGCGTACCAATCACCACTTCGTTTTCAGGATACACTTCGGCAGAAGTGATGGAAAAAGATCTTCATTACTGCCTTGGAGGTTGTCAGTTGCCTCCAAAAACCCTTGGATTAGGGCACTAATTCTCAAAATTCCCTAGTTCTTTGCAGTTGTAGCAATGAAAAACAAGTTGCTGTTTGAACTGAGCTTTCCTCTCCTCTGTCGAAGCCGCGGGTCTTTCTTGCCGACAGTTAACAGCTAGGTGCCCTTCTCTTCCACAGCTAAATCACTTCCTTGTCTCCTTGAGGCAATTTCCAGGGTGCTTCTTTCTGCAATTTTGGCAAGTGGGGCGATGGATCTTCTTAGCACCGTTGCATTTATCCATCGGACCACAAGAATTTAAGTATACGTTATTCTTTTTCCCCCATGGTACCCCTATGATTCCCTGATCTCCATTTCGACCTTGAGGTCACATCAGAAAATTTCTCATAGATGTCGAAGTAACGAATCTTTAATGCTTTTCGAATGCTAGGCTTCATCCCACCAAAGAAGCGGTAAACATTGCCTTCGGGAGTAATAACAAAGCCGGAAGCGTATCGTGAAAGCCTTGTGATGTTTTCCACGTATTCTCCAACAAATTCTTCATATTTTTTATTGAGGGAAAGAAATTCCCTTTCCATCTTATTCCGGAGGGTGCATGTAAAATATTTATGGAAAAATATTTCATGAAATCCTTCCATTCCAACGCCTCGATCTCCACCTCAAGCTTCAAATTTATGATCAACGTCCACCATTGATCAGTTTCACCCTCTATACAATAAGCCTCCAGGAATAACTTCTCTTGTTCAAAATATCGATGTATGGAGAAGATAATTTCAATGGAGTTTATCTATTGTTCAGCGATCGTGGGATCGAATGATCCTCTAAAAGTAAGAGGCATTTGTCTCATGAACCTCTCGATAGCAACTTGTTACTTCTTAGGGGGGTTTTGACGTTCATCTTGACTGGTGTTCCTATTCAATGCTTGAGTTATCTGAGAAGGAAGTGTGACAAAGTTTGTGATTCCCACACCAATTGTATTGAACATCTCATTAGTACAGTCATTACACTAATCTTCACATCGGTTGTTAGCTTGAGTCCTCTTATTGTCAGCCATTGGCTATAATAAACAGAATGTTAGGGGGTAACACATAAAGGGTAATCCAAAACCAAAATTTTATTACTTTCAAATAAACTTTTATTTCCTTAACTCATGAGTCTATAGGCTTCAATCTAGGCTTTTCATGATATACATTCGAACTTTTATTAATTGGGGAATTTTTTTAATTCCCTTAATAAGGGTTCATACTAAGATTGTGAATTTATCAAAATGTATCCCCCGGGAGTGTCGTAACCAAGAGTGCAGTAATGCTTGTTGTCATGCACTAGTTCCCATTCAAGTCTATCTCAAAGCGGTGTTTTCAGGTTTTACCCCTAGGATACATAGGTTCCAGAGCCACCTCTACCTACTCGTATCCAGACAGGGATGTATTTGTTTGATAAACCACTAAAGTAGTACTTACCAAAAATTATGGATGTTCTTATTATACATATTCTTGTATCTAAGTCTTTACTATGGTTTTCTAATCCTAATCCCAAAAATAACTAAACCTCCCTCGAATAACTACTATGAAACCCTTCTTTTATTACAAACTTAAAGATGATTTATTACATAAACTATTCACATGATAAAACTTGGAAGATCGAGTGGTCTAGTGTCTTTGGGGCATAGGATCATTACATAACAACATAAAACATGAAATACAACATCTTTATTGAACAATTCCTTTACATGACCACTACATTCCATCGTACTTAGCATTGCATGGGATAACCTGAGGACATGCACAAGAAAATGGTGAGCTATAAATCCCAGCAAGGGAATAATCACAGAATACACTAGGAGTACAATTAAATGTTATACAATAGGAATATCAATATAGAACAAGAGAAACATGAACATAATGTCATGATAAAGCATGATAATCATATCATGAAAATGTTGCAACAACACTTAAAATTGAATTAGAATGAGCCAAGGCTCATTGCACATGGAGCAAGTGTAAATTCTCATTAGACATGAAGCATGAGTAAAGCCTCATTGAAATTGAATTATCATGAGTCAACACTCATTTTACATGATGTATCATGATACTATACATTACCCAATGCATTGGATATCTATAAGGGTGCACCCTTCTTAAACATTTCATTTCATGCATAAGTGTCCCAATGGATCATAAAACATAGAATAAAAAAACATAATAATTTATTCCATGATAAAGGAATATGGAATTAATTATTGAAAATTTATTATCAATAAGTAAATGTGAATAAAGGTGAATAGCATTGATGGATAAATGGGCATGGTATTCACTACACGTTGGCATATGCTTAGAAAATCGCTGCGATTTCGGCAGCGTAACAACGTGACATAAGTATTAATAAAAATGGTTGATGAGAGAGAAAGGTGTAACACATCATATTTACATGTAATGGACAGTAATGAGTATATATATACATGTCCCAACAATTTTAATGTAATTTACATTCATGATACAAAAGTATTTATTGAATATAAATGAGGAGAGAGAATTTCCTTTCTGAATTTCGGCATAGTAACGGGGGTACATGGGAGGTATTTAATGAGAGATAAAGGGTCTACCATAATTCAAACAAATGAGTGCAGTATGAGGGAGGTTCGAAACCATACCCCAACATTAATAATTTAAATTAATGCAGAAAAACAACTTAATGAAAATTGGACAAAAATGAGAAAGGAAGAAAAACCCATACTTGAAGTGTGCCTTCAAAGGCTTGAGAGAGGCTTGAGAGAGGATTCATGGGAGCTTGGGGCACCCTGGGAGGATTCTAGAGAGAGTAGGGCAGATTTTGGACGATCTCCAAAGGCTTTGAGTGAGGAGGAAGTACGAGCTTCGGTGGGTTTATATTGGATAGGTGAGTGAATTATTTATTATTTAGTTTTGGGACCCCTTACATAAAACTAATCGAAACCTCAAATCACCTAATGGTTTTTGCCCATGGTTTATGGAAAAGGGGAGAGGTAAACAATATTTTATAGGTCCAAAGTCCAATTTTCATAAAATAATGGGGTTTCTTATGTGGAGGTGAGTCACACTCAAATGGAAAATAATTAAAAAACACAAGATGTTTAATAAGTCATGAGGGGTCCATTAATGCTATGTAAAATTAGTCAAACAATCCCAAAATCACATTATGTTAATTGGAAAACATATATTGGCCAAATATAAAGATTATTTTATTTTATTACATCACATTTGTGTCATTATGATGTCATAAAACACATTATATATTTAATCGGTATTTAATTTTTACCCAAAAATTTGACTGTCTCATAAAATTATAAAAAATTCACTGTTGGATAATTTTGACATCCTTATTCCATAAATAACATTTATTTTATCTAAATAATTTTATAAATATGTTAATTTTCACTATTAAAATAAAAACTGACATTTGTCGAAAATTCATGGGTTTTGACAAAAAATGGCTTTCAATCCTTTATAAAAATTACAATTTAATCCATAAGATTATAGGAATATTTATTTTTAATAAAAATTAATTTAATAATAATTAAAATATTTTATTAAAATATTATTTAATTCAAAAATCCATTAATTTAATTAAATAATAACTAAAAACACTATTTGTACTTTAAAAACTATTTACAATGTATCAATAATGACAAGAAAGTATATTCATTATTATATACAAAAATAATGTACATGAACATAGTAGTAGTGATTTGTTACATGACCCCTTAAAACAGCCGCATAAGACCTCAGAGTAAGGTGTTTGATGGTGACAGACTCCTGGGGAGGCTCGGATAACATCGCTTGAGTGGTAATCTATATCAACTTCCACTTTTCCCATAGACAGTATCGTTCAAGCTTGACATGGTAAATCTCAACTGGGGCTTGGTCTAGAGTGAAGCTCAAAGTCACCACCTCTTTTCCGAGCTCCGATAAATGGTCTTCGTATGGAGAATGTCTACTGGATGACGCCATCACTTCATTTGTCTGAGTAAATTGGGTTCGTTAAAGCCTTATATTTATACTAATCATGTGATCACTTTTCAGAGACTGTAAAAGTAATGGTCACAACTCTTTACATAAAACTAAAGAATTTGATATTTTATATAAACGTTTTACATAAATAGACATTTAACTAGATCAATAAGAATTTCCATTAACGAATATTTGGGTCGTTACAATTCACATTGTCAATGATAGATCCTAGAAAATTAATATAAAATATTTTTGACTAGAGCTGTCTAATTTTCCTGATATTAAGCCAAAAATCATTATTTTTTTCTCAATGTTAATGGAAGTTTCTCCCATCAATCTAGTGGTGTTACCAAATCTTTACGTGGGGATTAGATGATGGATCCTCATGGTAAGTGTTTGTACTTTATCGTTATTGACATTTTTCCTAGATCCCCTTCACCCAAAATCTCGGTTTCATAAATATATACATTATGTGGGAAGATATATAGGTTTGGAATATAAATAATATTATAATTGGTCTTTTTGTGATATAGGAATAGATCTAAGGGTAGTTCATGGAGACTTAACTTGGTTTCGTTGGCATTCATCATTCTTTTATGGTTTCAACAAAACACTCCAGGTATGTTGATTCAATATCGACTCCTCATTATATATATGGTATTATTGTCTTAAAAGTTATTAGTTTTTTTCATATTGATTGATAATTGTATGTTTATTTATTTTTAGAAAGCCTCTTATTTGAAATTTTTTGAAAACATGTGAATTCAGTGTTCTTACAAAAGTGCATTTGATGGTTTTAAAATATTTATTTTACAATGAGGATATTATTTAATTATGGTAGTGGGAATAAAAAAAATGTTATAAATAAATGTAATGCTTTTATTGGAATATATTTTATATGGTTTAATTGAATTAGTTTTCTGAATGGTTTTCAATAAAAAAAATGTTTTACTGAAAATGAGGAAATGGTTATATTTGGCATTGGTTTTTAGCATAATGCTTGTATTAATTAATTTTATTCTAGATATATATGGTTACATATTCTCCCCAATTATTAGTAGCTTTGATAAGGTCTATGGATCTACACCATCATTATGGTTCACTAGGTTATATATTATTGAAAGTTTGACTCATCACTCATTGGTATAGGAAGGTATATGTTACATGCATGGTTGGATGTGTTGATAGGTGTAATGGAATGGTAATTAAAAAATATATTTTGAGGTATAGATTCAATTTATTTATCAGTTTTATTAATAAAAATTACCTTTTTAAAAAAAATCAGGAAACTTATTAATATTTTGTTATAAACAATTTTTAGAAGTTGTTTATATTTTGTTATAAATAGTTTTAGAAATTGATTCGTATAAATCGTTCAATATTAATATTTATATAACATTTATATACTGGTTAAATGAGTAGGTAAGTCATTTTGGAAAACCTATTAAGTGTTTGTACTCACCACATCCTTGGAGCATTGGTTCTTTTTATGATTTCATATATCGAGATATGGGAAAATGTATAGAACCTCATGACATTAGTACTGCATCCTGATATATGGGGGGATGGTGATGTTAGAGCATGTAGCTTCTAGAGAATCAATTATTTTAATCATTTTGGTATTTTATTTGTAATCTTTAATATTTTACTTTTATGTTAGTTTGTCATCCATTTTAGTACACATTGGTGGGTTTTGATATAAAATAATTGTTTGAGTTTTAAATTTTTTTATCAGGAATAATATAGGGTTTTGATTTGATTGGTTTATTGGATTAGTGGTTTTACTCATAAAGTGTAAATTTTCACGAAAATGTATTGAAACCATTTGATTTTAATTTTCAACCTTTGTCATCTTGGTGACATATATATGTCCTGGAAACATCTCGCATACCTCTCAAGACAATGTGAAGGTTGTTGGATGTTATGAACGGTATTAGTATTTTTCAATCCAATGTCAGTTGTGGATAAGTGGAATCATTATGGTACTTATTTTTTTTACAAATGATCATTATATTTCATAGTATTTATTTTGAATTCATTCTTTTATATCCTTTGATTTTGGATCATATAATGTTTTACAATTGGAAATACATTAAATATAATGAATAAAAAGACGTAGCGTACATTTTTATGATAAATTTCATGTTACCATGGGGTTTGTTACATGTGTGTTTTGCACACACAAAGAGGATATTTGAGTCTCATTGTCTTGTGTTTGGCTGATGAGACCAGAAAGAAATGAATTTGTTGAATTAATTCCTATAAGTATTTCATATATCAGTTGAATTAATGATATATGATTTTTTGAATTGTGATTATTTTTGAAAAATGATGGATTTGCTTCCAAATTAAAGACATATAAAAGAGTATAGATGGTGTATATTGAAAATGGTTTGATTTTCAAAATAAGGTAGAAATATTTTCAAACATGGTTCAATTAGGAAAAGGATTATTTTGGATAATGATGTCGTGATAGCTAATGTGACAGAATTTAATTTTCTAAGAAAAAATTTATATAGTGTGAGATTGATGGTGTTTTTGATTTTTATATTATGGAATATGGTAGGGATCGTAGATACCAATTATAAGAAGATTCAAAAAATTGGTTATCACCTACAAAATAGGTGAAATAAAATCTACTTTGAATGTCATCAAAGAATTTCAGGAAAACAACACATGGAACTGATGGGACGAGCAATGCCAAGTGGATCATTCGATCCTTGGTTGTGAATATTTTTATGAATTTTTCAATGAACAATTATATCCTCAAAAATTAAAGATTCAATTAACCACATAAATATTCATCATGAATCATTAAAATCTCTCTTTCTCCAAGTAGTTGGCTAAATTGAGGATTTTAATGATATTTTCAACTCATGTTTCTACTAGTTCATCCTGGAGGGCACAAATCATTGAATTGAGTATAAGACAAGAAATTATCATGAAGATTGTAGTTCTCAATATTTTGGACTATATAGATCTATGATTATAGTGAGAAAATGGATTAATGAGACTTAATAGGATCTATTTGAGGAGGAAGTATCTTGAGAGATATGGAAAATGGTGGGAACTCTAATGGTTGTACCAATCATGAGAATGAAACCTACTACCTAGGTGGGAGTGGAAATCAAAATCAAACTTCTAAATCACTAAACCATCCTCCACAACCAATGATATATATTGTATGTTACCAATATGGTTCCATTGACCACATGAAGTGATAGCATAGAGGAAAAACAATAACATTCAAAAAATTGAAACAATATGGGGATTATTTCGATCTATAGTCACAATTATATTGGGGAAGGTGGTTTGGACAGTTATCAGATGGTGCAAGAATCATATTCATTGATTGAGTGAGGGAAGAAAAATCAATATTATCATTAAAGAAGCACTAGCTACAGTTATTCTATGAATTCCATGATTCATGAGATAAGAAAATATTATCAATTCAACAAGGATTAGATTGAAGTGATGAAAAAATTATTTGGTGATGAGTATATTTTTGAAGATGAACATCTGGATCGTCTACATTGAGAGGTATAATTATTTTTAATTATAACCATATGATGGTTTTTTTATACTAATGCATTACATTCCTTCATTTATTCTCATACTATTGATTGGGTATGTTTAAATGTTGAGATGATTCCTTCTATGATAAAACATCCAAATCATCTTGGACAATGAGAATATATATACTTTCAATGTATAGAATGTTCTTTAACTTTCGTTGGAGTTGAATTGAAAGGGAAAATATAAATTTTGGAGATATAGGACTATGATGTATTACTGGGTATGGATTCTAAAACAAATTTCAAGTCTCACATCTATTGTTATAGATGAATAGTTTATTTTGCGACTATGGATGGGACCGAGCGTCTATTCAGATAAGAAAGGGTGGAAAAGATAGGTGAAATAGATATATTGGAACCAATAATGGGAATGGAATCTTTTCTTTTGATGGAGTTAACATTGGAATTGATATAAGTGATCGAGGGAAATATTTTTCCAGTAATTGTAGATCAATTCCAAATAATATTCCCATGAACTTATCATGGTTACCTCCTATATGGTATGTGGATTTTACGATTGATCACTTTTGGAGGGACTGACCCATTTTAAATATAACATTTATGATATAACCAATATAAATAATGTAGCTGAATGTGTAATTGGAAGTGCTGGAAAACAAGGGTATCCTTCGACTACGAATTTCTCTATGGGAAGAACCAATAATTTTTGTAATGAATGGAGAAAAACTATTCAGCTATGCATAGATAATAGTAATTTTAACAATGTTATAATCAATAATTGGAACCCATTTTGACACATCAATGAACATTTTTATCAATTTTGGGGAGATCAGTTGTTCTATAAAATTGTCTTGCGATTAGGATATTCCCAATTCTGAGTCCAGGAGGATGATATTATGATAATAGCGTTTCGATACAGATTTTTTCATTATTAATATGTTTTAAGTCCTTTTTGACATATAGAATCACTAGCAGTCTTGATTAATAGATGAATCATATATTATACAGATAAATAGATTACAATACTCTGGTTTTTGTGTATTTCATGTTAGGTTATTCAAGAATAATCAATATTAATGTGAAACAGTTGGAGATAATTTTAAAATATTGAGACACCATCATTTGTATTCCTACTTTTCAATGTGTGATTTTTAGTTATATGAATAACACATTCTTGTCTCTATAATTTGTAGAAATATGTCTTTCAGTGGATCTATAGAATATATATATATAGGTATCTATTGGAAATTTCTTAATAACGTCTTTGAAATATGAATTTTTCTTGGTCTCCCTAGTTATTATTGATGCCTTGTTAAGGATTTCTCAGAACTAGAATCTCCAAATTTATATTTGAAAAAGAAGAAAATTCCATTCCAATGGACTATGGAATCCCAAAAATCATTCCAATAGCTGAATGTTCATCATACATAAGCACCAATCATGATTTTTCGTGAAATACCATTGATGTGTGTGGTTTATTGTGATGATTCTGGATATATATTGGAATGTATTATAATTTAATGAGACCTTGTTGTTTATTATGATTCAATAATGTGGAGTGTGGATGAGGATAATTACCCAACAAATGATATGTAGTGTGCTTTATTTTTCCATGCCATGAATATATTACGTCGTTACCTATTCAGTGAGAAATTTATTAGGTTCACGAATCATAATATCATGAAACCAATTTTCTCACAATGATATTTGATTATGATTAAAAAGAGCTATATTGAGTATCTAAAGATTTTTAACATTGATTTTATGTATACATAAGGAAATTTAAGTATGGTAGAATAATCTTTTAAAAATAAATACATATGAATAGTTGGGGAAAAAGAATTAGATGAGTTGTTGTTGATGTTGGTCCTAGCCAACATTCATGTAGAATGGGATGACTATAAATATATTTTGCTTCTTTTAAGATTCCATGGTTCCTTATTTCGTATTGATGGTAAAAGAGTCACAAACATTTGAGGGAGACTTTCTTCAAATATGTTAAAAAATCAATGATGGGAGACCATTAAGGGATGGAACCATGATAAGAGTTTATTTTGTGGTTTATAAATTGGATGGTTGTACCAATGACTAGTAAGGAAATACATATTCCTTTTTAACACCCTTTGATAAGTACTGTTCATCCAGAAATATAGAATTTGTATAAGTATTTGAAAGAATAGTTATGATGGAATGTTGTGAAACAAATATTGAATGGGTTTCTTTCAATGTTCATAACATTTTTTAAAGTTATTGTATAGAATCAGTGACTATCATGAGCATTATATTATTTACCCATACTATTCTGCAAATAGGAAATATATATATATATATATATATATATATATTTATATTTACAAGGATCCCTGTAATTCTTTGAAAACAAGATGCCAAAAGGGTGATAGTGGATGATTTTTTCATGTCGGTTAATTTCATCCCTATTCATGAAACTCATATGTTGGAGGATCTATCGAAAATAAATATACAAGATGTTTAAATAAACATAGAATACCTATTTTGATAGGATCATAAATAGATCTAAGGGCCACATCTCTTTTCAGTAAATCCTTACAGAATACCCTTGTGAAGTAGTTGACTACGAATATGTAATATCAACCATAGATTGATGGTAAATATGAAAGTAAGATAAAAATGTTAAAATAAATGTTTTATGATTGGGAAATTTATTTTAGTGATTCATGGGTAGAGTATGTTTCATTGGTGGATTTCTAATATAACAATACCTATGAGGCCTCGATACATATGGATCCTTTTGAAGTATTGTAGGGGTTTCCCTGTCATTATCCACTATAATGTGTGAAAATTGGTGAGACTTCACTGGTTGGGCATAGACTTGTCCATGAAACAATATAGAAGTATAGTTGATTATATAAAATGAATGGGAATGGATCATATTTGTCCTAAATCTTATGTGGATCATCATCGATGACTATTGCCCTTCATAGTGAGTTATCATGTGTTTTAAATGATTTATCCATGTCTTGGTCCTTGATATTTTGGGAAAATTTTCATGTTATATCTTTAATACATAATCCCTTTTTAGATACATGAATTATTTAGAGAGGTGGAATATCGGCGTGCATTTCCACCATGGTTCAGTTCTATTTATAATGTATTCCATGTATCTCAGCTAAAAAATTACTAGCCTGATCTACACCATTTGATCAGATTGGATCATGGTGACTTAGACACAGATTCTTCTTACATACACTTCCTAGTGTGAATTGAGGTTATTAAATAGAAAATATTGCATGGAAAATGTATCGTTTCAGTACTATATTTTTGAAAACATGGTCAAGAAAAGGAAGAGGATTGGGAACACGATAATGAGATGAAATTTAAAATGGTATGAAATCTTTCATGACACTAATGGTATCCTAGATTATGGGGATGTAAATCCAGTGGTGGGTAGAATGTTGAATCCCTTTATTATAGTATGTAACACTATCATTATGATATTAAATGTGTAATTTATTTTGGGGGAATTTTGGAATATTTTAGGGAGCCTTAAATGTGTTTTTGGGGATAAAGGGACGGCCCACCATATACACACAGATTGTCCAAATAGTTCAGCAGCCTTGGGGAAAGCGTGTGACTTGAAAATGACTTCTGTAATTAATGATAGTGTATTCATCATGGTAGGTACATGGTTATGGATTCCATGTGAGGTGACCATGCGAGTTACATCCTTAATACATTGGATAATTCATGGGTTGAGCATGGTTTTCCTAACCGTGCGACTAAAAAATGGGCAGGGTGAACGTAAGATCCTAAAAAATGGGATCTGACATGTTTTGATTTTATGTCTCCCTTTTTTCTCATATTCATCCCTAAATCCAAATTTGACTTCCCCAATGGTCATATAGGGTACTTTGGTCATCATGGAGGTGATATATTGTCATCACATGGTGATCAATAGCCGATTACCGGAGGCATGTGTTTGTTTTATGAATATTCATAACGTTTTTTAGAGATCAACTTCACCCACATCTCAGTTTAATATATGTATGCCATATATGGGTAGATATATAGTTTTTTATATAGAATAGGTTTTTATTTCATTCTCGTTTTGATCAAGGAAGATATCAATGGTGGGTTCATAAAGAATAAACTTATTTTCGTTTCCATTCTTCTAACATAAATTGATTCACCAAAAATCTCGAGTTATATGGCCACACTCTGGGTTTAAATCATAATTTGAAAAAACGAATTTAATTTTTTATTTTATATTACAATATTTATATGATAGTGTGGTTTTTGTAAATTTATAATTAAATTAATTTAATTGTTAATAGTGACAAATAAATTTTTTTTATTGAAAATCACTTTTTATCAAGTATTTAAATGGTATATTTATCTTATCACAGTGAGTGATAAAATCTCATAAAATCATTTTTTTATTAAATATAAATTTTATGATTTTTGGATTGAATTTTCTAATTGAATTAATATAATTTATTTTGTATTTGAAAGGGAATTTCTGCATTTAATGGTTTCTCATTTCATTTTCTATGTTAATTTTAAATTATAAAAAATCAATTTTGTAAATGGTATCTAAAAAAATGGATTATGTATATGGAAGAAGGGGGTCCAAATTATTTAAATAGGTACATTTGTTTAAAATATGAATGTTATACATTGTAATTTTTTACCATGGAGATGTGTAAATCAGATAATTAATATTATAAATAAAATGTTATCAACTATATAATTACTCTTATAGAATCCAATATTTTATTGGACTATAATTTTTCAACAATTATCATCTAAATTCCAAATATCTAGAATTTTTATAATATAATTATATTCTATATTCATATATATTTTTAATGAAATTATAAAAATATCTCTCTCTTTTTTCATAACTATTTTAGTTTTATCGTAGTGATAACTAGAGGATTTTTTTCAATTATAAATGGTCTTTATGAATAAAAATTATCTAACGTCATTAAGGAGGATTATTTTGACTCTATAGTGAAAAAATTAATAAATTATATTGTTATTCAAATCTAATGTATAAATTATAAATTTGATGCATAAATTAATGAAATATCAGAAAAAATTTAAATGAAATGTAATTTTCCATTATCAAATAGATTTATGAATTTTCAAGAAGACTATAAAAAAATTGGGATGTAATATTTTAATTTTATTTTTAATTTTATTTCATCATTTTATTAAATAGAATTATAAGTGGTTTTAAGAATTCTACTTTAGGATTTTTTGATAAATTATAATCAATTAAATTATATAAAAAATATTATTACTACAGTATAAGAAATGACCAGTATAAGGATTATAATATAATTAATATTCTATTTATGGTATGATTTTCCATATTTCATTATATGACTATTTTAAACTCTTACTCAAAATTCCATTGAATACTATCAGTTTCGTATTTTATTAATTAAAATTTAATTTATATTAATTTAATATTTTAATAAATAACAACTTTGTCCCTCCATTATCTTATAAAATGGAACATATTATGATCATTTAATATTTTATAAAAACCATTTTAATCATATATTCTATAAAAATATTACATCCTTAAATCTTTCATCATACAATAGCGTCAATTGTTTATTTTAAAACAATCCTCACAAATAGTTTTTTGTAAACCATTAGAAATTTCCTAAAAAAGAGGTATCGTTCATAAGCTTCTATTATTTGTTAAATAATAAAACTCATTAAAGTATTTGTTAGCCAAATTGAAATAAAATAATTACAATATTAATTATTATTAACTATTTTTAGGTTAAATTAACCATCTATATAAATCTATTTTTCTTGAATATAATTAATCAATACATCGTTCTATTGTAATGTGGAATACTACCACAAGAATCCATGTAAATAATTTTATAAAACCATATATTAGGATTGGTTATAATTCTTCCAAAAAATTAATATATATGATATTCATGAATTATTTTCCATTCTAAAATATAATATATCAATTAACATTATATATTTACATTCACTATAAAATGTAAACATCATTGGTGTGTACCTGTGGACTACCACACCTAAAAATTGATTTGATTTATTTCCCATTAGTATATCAAGTTAATGATATAAATATATTTGTTTAAAAAAATTTATTTTTTATGATCATTATATAATGAAAAAATAGAACATACATTCCTTATGTAACGAATAATGAAGAATTGAAACATTACTTATGTGTAGGAATATCCTAACATCTCAATGATTATATTGTAGTTCATTTTTCCTAAACATATTTATAATAGGTCTTAAATTTATTAATGATATAAAACACACACACACACATATATATATATAATTAAATATATTCTTCATATTATGTAATAATAACCTCTTTGTCCATATGCATCCCCTGGAATTCATTTTATATTTATGAACCGAATATCATCAAATTATCAATCATAAATTAATTGATTGTGTAATTGAAAATGAAATGGTAATTTCTAAAATAAAGAGAATAATAAACATAAAAATCATTATAATGAAAATAAATAATTTACAATATATTATTATTAATCAAGATAAAGAACATATATAATAATTCAATCTCATGCTTATATAAACATAATCATAATAACTCATTTTATATATTAAAATGATTAATTTTAAAAAAATATGTCCATATACATGATTTTATATTATTATATATATTTTTTAGATAAAATTAAATGATAACTAATTGGAATTATCTGGAACTCATATTATATGGTTTTTAATAAAGAATAAATTTATGTAATTTTTTTGTTATTCCTTAAAAAGAAATTTTCTACATTAACTTATCTGATTAAATTGACGTTTTATGCATCAGTAACAATATTTTAATGATTTGGATCCTTTATGAGATTTCAGGTTCTCTTAACAAAACATCAACCCTTGTAATAGTTATACAATTATTGAAAATGGGTATTAAAATGAAAAGAAAATATTGATTTTATAAAGTGTTTGTAACAATGTTTTAAAATATTTTTGCAGTTTTTATTCATGATATTTTCGTTGGACATTATATGAAGAGTTTATATCCCCTTTAGTATCACATATGTACCTCATTAATCGTATATAAAGAGATTTCCACAATTATATCTCTAGAGTGATCCATATATTCTTTATACTGTAAAGACCTAGAATTTTCATGGATTTTTTTTTCTTAAACACATGGGAATTTTACAGGTCTGCAAAAGTTGACGGCCCATTATTCTGAAGCCCGGTGTGCCCGGAAACAATTTCTGATGTTTTGTTTGGGTATATTTAGTAAGCGTACGAGTGGGTTTGTATAACTTTTGAATAGTGCTCAGAATTGAAATTTGAATGAACCGTTGAACTCGCAGTGCTGATATTCGCTTATGGATACTTTCACTTCTACAATATTGAGTTGAGAATTGAATATATTATTTGGGTTTTTGTGGAATGCAATAAAATAATGTGAGATTCTCTTTATTTTATTGAGCCTCCATGTGAGTGTTGGGTGGTCAAAACCTCCTCATGGAATTTGGAGGTGGTTCCACCACACATTAACCTCCGATGAGAGGTTGTGTTGGTGGGTCCCACACGATCATAACCTCCCATGAGAGGTTATGACGTGTGGACCACACGGGTCTGAAACCTCTATTGATAGTGGAGAGTAAAACCTCTCAACTCTCCCTCATTAATAAGGGCGAGCCTCTTCAACTCCCCTAATAAATTCATTGTTCGATCCCCTTGAATTAATTAAGAGGATCATACCTAGTTTATTACTCCATTTTGAATATTGTGCCACCAAATTAATAAAATATTACAATCTATTATTTTTTGGCATATTCATTTTGGTGTCAGCGTTGAGAGGAGTATTTTTGGGAGATAGCTCTCCAACGAAGACGCTCATCTCCCAATTAAGAATGAAGAATGAAGAACACCGAGCTTATTTGACTTCTTCCGCGGAGCTTGAACTGACCTACCCTCTACAACGTCGTAAATGAGACTACATAGCTTGGGATTGAGAGTGTGTGCCGGATGCGAAGAACGAAGAACTCCTTCATCTTTTTCTCATGACTTCAACATTGATGACCAATAATCAATGGTTGGGGGTTTATTACAAGATGATGTTATTTCTTTTATATCTTTTTCTACAGTTGGAATGGAATTTATTGCAGGCAAGTTGTTGTTCATCATCTTTTATTGATGATCCAAATGACACCACCCTAAATGCCGAGGGTGCGGGACAAACCAATATGGACCAACCCCTCTGTCATTCTTGTTTTAGATGATCCTCGGCATGGTGACGAAGCAACGAGACGATGAAGGTGGCGGCGACAAAGGCTGTGCTTCTCGTGGCCTCTACATCCCAGGTTGCCCTCACGACGCTTCGACCGATCCGACTCTGTCGCCCTGGGCCTCATCGTGCTACCTCCAACCGTACCGCCACCGGTCCGAGCCATGCCGCGACCCATGCGCCTCCTGAATCCGGCCTTTGCAGGCCCCATGCACCCCCTGATCAGCCTATTGAGTTGCCCGAATCGTGCCCTCATGGCAGGCTGAACCGGAAGAACTGTGACCCTCTGAACCGCGACCCACCTAGCTGAGCCTACGTCCCATCTCACTCACGGCCACCCAACCTATCCAACATCCAGGCACCTTCATGGCCACCCGGCTAAGCCGGCTCCCCGGCCCCCCTCAGGGCCCTTCGGGCCAAGCCAGTGTCCTGGATACCTCCCCGCCACACGGTCGAGCTGCCTTCCTTGCCCCTTCATGGCCTCCCTGCCGAGCCGGAGTCCAGGCCACCTCGTGACTCACTATATTAACCATCCCTAGACGTGCCTTGCATTCCGAGTTGTGTCAAGACATGCCCCCCATGGTTCCCTCCGGGCCGAACTGGCATCGTAGTGCCCTCCGGGGAAAACTGCTCATGCTGCTTGTTAGGCTGCGCCCAACGAGCCGAGCCAATCCTAACGAGATGACCCACCCAAATGGTGGGGTTAGACCTAAAATGTCTGACCGGTTCGAGCCAATCCGAGTCTCCCTAGACTGTGTCGAACTGGGTCAGACTGGACCAGACTCCTCTAACAAACCTTTAATTTATTAGGCCATATCATTGGCACCAAATGACTGTTTGAAAAACCATCAGCGGTGCTGGTATTCATCGAGATCGACAATACCTTTGAGTATACCCCACTAGAGTTCGAGTTATAGTGGATATATGGTGAGGTTGGATCGTGCATGAATCCAACTGGGCCCCCGAGAATAAATGATTAATAACTCACAAACATGGCATCCAATTGACACACCATCTGTTGCGTTGAGACCACTATGATGAGGAGGACCTTTGATATACCTCTTCGTGGTACTTCGTGATATTTTTATTATCTACCATTAGCTCGTGTATCAGATCCTCCCAGAGATGAGGATGCGTAGTGTATAGATCTAATAGCTGGCGGAGACATGACGACTGCTGACTGTTTGGACTCGGAGTGACTCTACTAGCCCAGCGGGGAGCACCATGGTGTCGCATCAGACCCACATTAGGGAGTGCCTTGGTGTCGTAGCAGACCCATGGTACTCAACAGGAGGATTATCTCAGCAGGCTATGAGTCGGAGCGCCTTGGTGACATGGCAGACCCTCAGTGGGGAGCGACATGGTGACGCGGAAGACACACTGTACTCGACAGTAGGAGTACCTCAATAGTCCAAGGTTTGTGGGAAGTTCCTTGCTATTGAAGAAGGACCTCTGTACTCGATAGAAGAGGACTTCTCCAACAGCCAAGGTTTTGACATTGTGACTAGGGTTTTACATGATACTACCCCTAGAATAAAATCCTGGATTGAGCTGAGTTAGTAACATTTGTGTTTACCTCATGGTTGAGATGTATTTCATGATAACTTAGGTATATGTATGGGAATATAACTATGTGGGGTTATCTGTTGATTTCATACTTTGTGGTTTAGACTTGGTGGTTTTGTGAGACCTTGAGGTTCTCAGGGTCCCTACTGAGTATCGTTATACTCACCCCTACACAAGCTAGTGCCTCAACTCATTGTGTTGGATGCAGATGATGAACAACGCTGACCGAGGTTGACTGAACCCGGACAAGACGATACCCGGAGGTGGACCAGATGACATGACGGTACACGGAGGAGACAGTTGGATGTGGAGTTCTGTGGAAGATATTTTTAGTTACCATTTAGTTCGTATTTCTCAGTGGATGATCCATGAGTTTTTTTCCCTTTCTCCAGTACATATACATTAAAATAGGTCTTGTATTTCCAACCACTTTTACATTCATCACTCTTTTGTATACAAATTTATGTAGAGTTTTTCTAAAATCTTGTACTCTGTTATGTTGGTTTATGATTATAAATGAAATTCTATCCTAGTTTTAGGTAATTACACCTTTGGTTTTTGTCTCCATCCCCTGGCCTATGGATGGTGTTCTTGGGGTAGTTACGGCATGGGCCCCAGGGGATGGGTCGTGACAAATTGGCATCAGAGAGTATATTTTTTCCACATAACATAGGACATAGAAATTTTCTATGAAGTAATAGTGTTAAGGTTACTGACTGTGGTTTTTAGTTCAAGGAGTCTAGTGTTGGTGCGGTAGTCGACGTATCTGTACCCCAGGAGCCTAACTAATGATTTCCAACTCAGTGCACGAAAACACTGATTGTGTGTGTGTTTTCAAAAGATTTCGTTAAGTCACCTCAACCAGGTCATCTCACTAGGATTAATCTTTTGACTGTGTTGCATCGATTTCATTCAGGATGCCACCATGTGGATGTCCAACAAGAGTCTTGAGAGTAGTATGCACAGATATCCCATCGAGCGACGGGGCCTCGTTGTAGGGACCTTTACCAACAGTGGAACCAATGGTAATACATCCCGTTGGGCCACTAATGCCACCGGCCCTAATAGCAGACAATACACACCGCTTGATCGCGTTTCACAAGTTCTAGCACTAGAGTCCTCCCATGTTAAGTGGTGAGACAGACCTACAGGTGGCTAAGGATTGGATGGAGTCTGTGGTGAGAGATTTCCGACTGTTAGGGACACCACCTCACATCATGGTGATTCTTGCTTCTAGCCATCTACAGGATGCAGTGGGAAGATGGTGGAGCCTGATTCTCCAAGTGCATGATGAGGTGACACTACTCTAGGTAGACTTCGAGAGCCTATTTCTGGTAGAGTTTGTCCTAGCTTTTCTTCGTGCAGTGGGAATACATGAACTAATACAACAACATCAGTGCATCATGACAATGCCACAGTACTCAACGAGATTCACCGACCTCTCATGATACTCCACATATATGGTACGATACCCCTTTTTTAGGGCCCAAACCTTCGATCATGGGATTAGGCAAGAGATCAGGGCTTCGATGATCTCCCTTCAGCATCCCGATGCTGGTAAGGGTGTTCGAGTGAGCCCTCTTAGAGTAGAGTTTCCAAGAATAGCAGTCTCCAGCAGCGAGACCCACCACTAGTCGACATGAAGTGGAGTATTATGCAGCTGGAAGAAGACAGATGTCATAGAGGTCCAAGAGGACAACACCCATGGGTGGAAGACCACATGATCAGCAGACGGTCAAAGGACCACCTAGGAAGAGATAGATATTTGATCGAGTCAGTCTGCAGGGAGCAGATAGATGTCGTAGAAGATCTGGTTGAGTAGTTGGCGGTGGATATGTTTCGTGGTGTTACTTCCACCACTGCCTGGAGGTCCACCCCGACCGCAGGGAGCTGGTGGACATGCAATAGCTCAGATCTAGGTGGTTGAGGCTTACGTTCTCAGTGCTCCAGAAATGATTCGAGGTATGATCTGTGTCCACTCAATTTCATCTGCAGTACTTATAGACACCGCTTCTTTTCACTCTTTCATTGTCACTGCCCTTGTTCGGAGCTCGGAGATTCAGACGGAGCTTTTAGCTCAATCCTTAGGTCTAGAGATTCACATGGGAGAAGACTCGATGATTACGCACTGGTTTCGGCAGTGTGAGATTACTCTAGGAGGATAGATCTTCGGATGGGATCTCCTTATAGAGGCGTCAAGGTCTTACGACGTCATCTTGGGAATGGACTCATTATCTACAGTTGATTCTCAGATTGACATTATTAGGTGAAATGTGCGGTGTTTCTGCATAGATGGGACCGGTTTCACCTTCACCAGAAAGAAGGGAGACAATTCAGAACATGAAGGACTTACACAGAGGAGGGTGCAGTTGATCACTCATCAGTTGGCCTGCCTTACCCTTGGAGCACTTCATGTGAAGTGTCTGATCTATCTTGTCTTGGTGGACCAGTACATTGATGCATTCCCTGATGATGTTCCAGGTAGACCTCCTCATAGAGAGGTGGACTTTTAAATTGACTTGTACCCCGGGAGGACACCAATATCGACACCAGTGTATCGAATGTCTCCCGCAGAGCTTTACGAGCTGTGAGTACACCTAGATGACTTGTAGTGGAAGACATTCATGGGGCCCAATGTTTCTCCCTAGGAAGCCCTGATTCTATTCACCAAAAAGGATGATGGGAGCTTGAGGATTTGTTTCATCTACTGTCTCATGAACCAGGTTACCGTGATGAAAAAGTACCCACTTCGAAGGATTGATGTCATTTTTGATTAGCTGACATGATACCAGTTGTTCATGAAGATAGAACTCGGATTCGGCTATCACCATCTCAATGTTAGAGGAGAGGATGTGTAGAAGACAACCTTCCGATGTCGGTACGACCACTACGAGTTCTTGGTTATGCCTTTCAGTGTATCCAATGCTCCAGTAGTGTTCTTGGGACTCATGAACAGGATCATCCAGCCATACCTCGATCCATTTATTGTAGTAATCATCGAAGACATTTTGATCTACCCGACTACTGAGGAGGATCATTCCTACAATTTTTAGGTAGTACTGGACTAACTCTGAGAGCATCATATTTAATGCAATTTCGTGAAGTAACTCATTTGGAATAGAGCGGTTCACTTCTTGGGACACGTCACCTTAGATGATGGATTTGTAGTGGATCCAGTGATGATTTAGGTGGTACATTATTGGGAGACACCTACGATTGTGATGAAGGTACATAGATTCTTGGGTTTGACTGGGTACTAACACAGGTTCATACCATACTTATCCAGAGTTGCAGAACCACTATCAACATGATGAAGATAGGGAACCCATTTTGTGGTCAAATATATGACATTATAGCTTTTAGGAGTGGAATCAAAGGATGAAATGTTCCCTAGTAATGAGGTTTCCATAGGATAGTGTAGTGTAAATAGTCTAATGCGACGTATCAGGGACCATACTCAAGTGCGTCTTGATGTAGGAGATAGCAGTGATAGTGTATTGTTCTCCACAGCTGAGAGAAAATGAGCAGAACAACGCTAACAATGACCAGGAGTTATCAGAAGTGGTCTTCGCATTGAATATGTGGTGACAATATTTGACAGGAGAGGGTTTTACCGTGTACTATGATCACAAGAGTCTCAGGTATAACATCTCTCAGAAGTACCTGAACCAGAGATAACGATGATGGCTTGAGTTCTTCCAAGGCTATGACATCGAGATAGTCTATACTCCATTGATGGGGAACATTGTTTCAGATACACTCAGTAAGAGGTCTGGTATACAGCTGCTAGGCGAGGCGATAGAGCAGTTGGTTGCTTTACAGATATTCTATGTGGATTGAGATTTAGCAGTCTTCCTTCTGTCTCTTATAGTCACTAACCCACTCCATCAGCGAGTCAGGGAAGCAAAACATGGGGACACTAACTTCGAGACATGACGTGCTCAGATATCCACAGGGAAGGCACCAAATGGATTTTTTGAAGGTGGGGAGCATGCCATTCTCTTCAAGGGAAGTACTATGGTACCAATGTCACTTCAAGAGGATGTGATGAGGGAGTTTCACACATCCCCATTAGCGGTACATCTAAGAGTGCGAAGATGTACCGGGACCTTTGACGATAGCACTGGTGGCGAGGTATGAAGAAGGAAGTAGAAGAGATTTTATCTCGATGCCTCACTTGTTAGCAAGTGAACGTGGAGCACTATGTAACAGAAGGCTTGGTTAATCCTTTAGAGGTCTTATAGTGGATCTGATATGGTATGTCCATGGACATCGTGATAAGACTACCACACCCATCTAGTGGTCATGACTTGATTTGGGTGACCGTTTATCGACTCACCACATCAGCCCACTTCCTACCGATCAGAGAGCAGGGTTCAGTAGAGAGAATGTGATGCTTCTATGTGTAGGATATTGTGAGGAGACATGGTATACCCTTTATTATTATCTCCAATCATGATGCATGATTTACTTCTTGGCTATGTAAGGGGTTGGAGGATGCTATCGGGATGTGGCTATGTTTGAGAACCACCATACATCCTCATATGGATGGTCAGACCGAGCAGTCCATTCAGACCCTTGAGGACATTCTCTAGGAATGTTTACTTGAATTTGGATGTAGATAAGAGAATCACTTTCCATTGGTTCAGTTGTCATACTACAACATCTACCAATACCCGTTTGAGAGAGAACCTTTCGAGGCGTTGTACGAGCGACATTCCAGATCAACATTTTGCTGGACTGACCCTATGGAGTCAGCACTGGTGGTTCATAGATGGTATCAGCTACCACAAAGATGGTGCAGATCATTGAGGTGTGGATGAAGACATTACAGAGTAGGCAAAAGTCGTATAATGATAGGAGAAGGAGACCTCTGAAGTTTGAGGATGGCAACCACAACTTTCTACGGTCTCACCTCGATGTGGTCTATGGAGATTTGGTCGGGGTAGAAAGTTATCTTCATGGATCATCGAACAGTTCCATGTCCATAGAAGAGTTGGTGAGGTGTCTTACCTATTATCTCTTCTACCTCATTTGCGCCGAGTTCCCAACATCTTCCACATATCTCAACTGAGGAGATACGTGCACGACCCTTCTCACATCATCGACCAAGGAAAGATGGACGTCGATGATGGGTCAACACTCACAGACGTTCCAATGGAGATTGAGAATTGAAAAGAGAGGTTCTTATGAGGACGGTCGATACCTCTAGTGTGCATTCACTGGTAGCACATAAACATCCATGAGAGCACATGGGAGCAGGATGCTAAAATGGGTGCTCAGTACCACCACTTGTTCCCTTAGTTTGAGTTGTTGGTTACGGTGACATAAAGCCCTGAGATGGGGATAATTTAATGACCAAAAATTTCCATGGAATTTTGTTTTTCATAAATACAATGGAATTCTACAAGTCCGTGAAAACTGTTGGTTCATGATTTCGAGGCCCGATGTTCCCGAAATCAATTTATAATGTTTTTTTCGAAAATGTTCAGAAAACATAGTAGTGGGTAATTGTAACTATTGAAAAAGTGCTCAAAATTGAAATTCAATGGCATAGTGGAACTCACTGTTCCAATATTCTCTTATGGATACATTCAATTCAATGACAGTGAGTAAATAATAGAATATAGTTTTAGGGTTTTCGTGGAAAGTAATATAATAACGTGAGCTTCACATTATTTTATTTGAGTTTCCATGTGAGCTTTGGGTGGTTAGAACCTCTTCATGGATGTGGGACATGGGGCCACAACACATTAACCTCTTTTGAGAGGTTATGGTGGTGGGGCCCACAAGAACATTACCTCCACCGAGAGGTTATGATGTGGAGACCACACAGGGTTAATCACCCTTTTGGTGGAGGAGAGTAATACCTCTAAACTCTCCATCACTAATGGGGGAGATCATTTTCACCTACCCTAATAAATTCCTTCTGCCAAACCCTTGAATTAATTAAGGGGATACATCCTAATTAATTAGTCCAATTTGAAAATTGCCCCAAAAAATTAATAGGATATTAAAATCAATTATTATGTTGGAATAATCATTTGTTTGGAAGCTTTGAGAGGAGGATTTTTGGGAGAATGTTCTCCAACGAAGAACCCCATATCCCAATGTAGAATGAAGAATGAAGAACACCGAGCTTCATTGACTTCTTCCTCTGAATATCAAACGACCTACCATCTACAACGTCATCATGTAGCCAACACAGCTCTGGATTGGGAGTGCGTAACAGAAACGACAAACAAAGAACTCCATCGTCTTCTTCTCTTGAATTCAATGTTGAAGACCGAAAGACAATGGTAGGGAATTTCTTACATGTTGATGTTATTACATTTCTATATTCATCAATTGTTGGAATGGAATTAATTGTGGGTGATTTTTTGTTCATATTTTTTTCATGATGAGCCAATTGATACCTCCCTAAACACGGAGGGCGTAGGACAAACCAACATGGCCCAACCCCTCCGCCGTTCTTATGTGACATGATCCTTGACATGGTGACGAAGAACCGAGCTGTTGATGCCAGTGATGATAAAGGCCATGCTTCTCGTGACCTCACCAACCCGCACATCCCTCACAGTGCTTCGGTCGAACCATCTCTGCCACCCCGGGCCACACCGTGCCGCCACCCGGTGCTTCCGGCCGCACCACTGTTAGCCTGAGCCGTGCCGCGCCCCGGCCTCTCGGCCACCTGCCGGCGTTCCGACTACTACATACAAACCAGCCTCAGTCGGGCCGATACTTATCGGAGCCACCCTCCTTGAACCCCACATGCCACCACAATCCAGCGACAGCGCACCTCCCTGAAATGCCTCCTGTGTTTCCTGAACCATTCCCTCGCGGCAGGCCAAACCAGCTGAACTGAGACCCTCCGAACTGCGGACCTCCCAGCTGAGCCGACGTCCTGGATCCCTCGCAACCACCCTACTATGCAAGCATGTTGACTCCCAAGCATCTGCTAAACCGAGACGGCGTCTCAGCCCCAATCGCAGCTATCCCAGCCGAGCTGGTGTCCTGGGTCCCTTTCCCCCCCCCCCCCCCCCCCGACCCAACCGTCGTCCCGACATACTCACAACCTCCCAGCCAAACCGTCATCCAGAACCCCTCCCGGGACCCTATCTGTGCCCTCCTGGCCAATCTAAATTGAGATTCCCCCCCATGGTGCACTTTGGGCCAAACAACCCATGCGGTGCCCTCCGAGCAGAACCACCCACGCGACATTCAGGGCTGGGCCCAGCGGGGCGAGCCGAACCTCACGGGCAGACCCTCCCAATGTGTTGGGTTAGACCCAACAGGTCGAAATGGGTCAACCCAGTCCGGCTCGGCATGTACTGGGTCATACCGGGTCAGTCTTACTGGGTCGGACTGGACCCGGGCCCTCTACTCACTGTTTTCTTTCATTGGCCATATCTTTGGCATCGAACAATCGTTTGACGAACCGTCAGGGGCGCTGGTATTCATGGATTGCGATGATACCTTAGAGTATACCACACTAGACTTTGGGGGGTAGTTGAGATATAGTCAGGTTGGATCTTGCACAAATCCAATAGTTACCCATGGACTAAAAGGCTAATAACTCATAGAAGGGGAATTTGATTGGTGCATCATCTGTTGCATTGAGACCTCCATGACGAGGTGGACCATTGAGATACATCTTTATGGAACTTCGTGATAGTCGGGGTATCGAATAGTATCTCCTGTAGTGGATCCTCTTAAAGACGAGCATGCATAGTGCAGAGACAATGTAGCTGGGTGGGACCTAATGACTGGTGATCATTTTGACTCGGAGTGACTCTACTAGCCTAGCGAGAAGCACCATGGTGTTGCGGTAGGCCCGAAGTGGGGAGCACCATGGTGTCAGGGTAGACACAACGTACTCGACAGGAGGAGTACATCAACAGGATACAAGGGGGAGTGAATCGGTGACGTGGCATACCCATGATGGATACCACCTTGGTGAGGCAACAGACCCACAATACACGATAGGAGGATTACCTCAACTTTCCAAGGATAGTGGGAATCTCCTTGGTATCGTTGTAGGCCCATTATAATCGATAGAGGAGTACTTCTCCAGTATCAGAGGTTTCGACAGTGTGAATGGGGTTGTTACTTGATACTACCCCTAGAATAGAATCCTGGTTTGAGCTAATACAGTAACATTTGTGTTTACCTCATGATTGTGATGAATTACTAGAAAACTTTGCTATATGTGTGGGCATATACCTAAGTGGGGTTTTCAGTTGATTTCATACATTGTGGTTTATCCTTGTTGGTTTTGTGAGACCTTGAGTGTCATAGGGTCCCTGATGAGTATCTTTATAATCGTCCATGCATGGGATATACCCGCACTTCATTCTGTTGGATGCAGATGACAATCAACATTGACCGAGGCTGAGTGTACAAGGACTGGACGATACTCGGCGGTGGACCACATGGCATGATAGTACATGGATGCGGGAGATGGACATGGAGTGATGTGGAGGATATATGTACCTACCCTTCAGGTTGGACATCCTGGTGTACGATCCAACAATTGTTTTCCCTTTTTACTGTACATGTACTTTATATTTGGTCTTATATTTCTGGCCCCTTTAACTATTCAGCACTCTTTTGTATACAGATTTTCATAGTGTTTTTCTTCAAGATTATACTATTTTGTTTTTGTTTACTATTATAAAGGAAATGTCATCCCATGTTTAGGGAATTACGCCTTTGGTGCTAGTCACCATCCCTTGGCCAATGGAAGGCGGGATTTGGGTAGTTACGGTAGGGGCACCATGGTACGTGTCATGAAATATACGATATGTGTTCCCAAATATAATTAATATTCATTGGGTAGTTAATATATTCACAGATAATTCAATTTGATGTTGGGTGTATTTACATTCCAACTGTATAGGATTAGTACATTTTTTTATATTATTATGTACAAAGGAACACACTTGAATTATTTTTATTTTCCTACTAATCTATAAGGCCCCAGCATTAAACATTACTTAATCTTGAGTTATTAAAAGATTACACATTGAGGATCTTTTCAGGTTTAGAGTTTTAGAGGAATAGATCATAAAACGTGCATTACATTCCACATATAAACAAAGTGGTTACATAAAGATAGTATTCTTATTTCCCATCAATAGAAACATATTTAAAATAAAACATGGATTCTTTCTTGACACTTCCTTGACACTATCATCATATCATGTACCTTTCGCTTGACCTGTGAAAAACATTTCAAAAAACATGGGATGAGCATAAAAATATCAGTAAGGGATATAAAAATATGGAAAGGAAACATGGGTACATATATACATAAGAATGAAATCATACTTTACCCATAAAACATAAGCACTTTAACATACCTCATCAAATCATGAATAAATCATAGAAATCATAAGACATAAAGGAAACTTGAGGCATTCATCACATTCTTACGTTGGGAGTAACCCTCTTGGTTACGTTTGGAATACCCATCACAGCATATTCCCTAAATCTCTTCGGAGAAACCTTAACATTTCACTCCTTCACGTTACCAAATGCATTGGAGTTCTATATCGGGATCACCCGCCCTTAGTTTTTCACGGAACCACCCGTCTTCATAATAATTCCCAAGAACCTCAACATAATCGTATCACATAAAACATGCATAAAGGAAACATAACATTTCCACCTTTCAATCACAAGATATCAATACAACATGTTGATATAAAAACATTATGAAAACCATTTTCAATACCAAAATAAAAGAAAAAGAAAACATGGTATTTATTTTTCTTTTAAAAAAAGTTATGGCTTGTAGAGGAAGCAGAAACTCAAATAATGGTCACGGCGTCTGAGAAGTCATTGTCGCCGCATACGTTTGACAAAAACATTACCTTTTGTATTTTAGTAAACACTTCGTATAAAAAAGATTCCTTTTGAATAAACATAAAAGGAAAAGGTGTTTATAAATAATATAAAAAAAGGTTGTGTATAAAACAAGATATGCCTCAATGAAAGGAGATTGGGACGATGTCCCATACCTCGGGTTCAACTTGACTCAGTCGTTCTTTAATCACCTGAATAATAAACTTGAGTTAATTTCTACATGTTTAATAACCTTTTTCAAGTTCATTATTCATTTTATATCACATATTTCCATGTCATGAACACTATGTAATTATTTAAGTTAATAACGGTCGTTTTAACGATCATTGGCACTTGAGTAAAAAATAAGCCCTTTATAATTACAAGTTTTTCATGTATCCATTATTTCCAGAATGTTATTCATGATGTAGATATCATATATTTTATATATATCCAGTACATGCATGCATTTATAATATTACATAATCATTTAGAGGTAAGAAATGAAATGCACCATTCATGGAGACGGTAAGCCGTACGTACGCATGAACGATACTTTCATTTCTATTTCATATTTTATAGAATGGAATCATAATGATATAAAAGTATATTATAATTCCAGTGTAATATATTATATAATATCATAACTCCATCCTTTATGCGTCCCACATATGGTATTTAACGAATCAAATCACTTTGAGGGGGTGGTAGTCCGCACTTCCTTAAATGAAGATATCACGTTTACCCATAATGGGAACCATAAAGGTATGACCAAAATGAAAAATAAAGAAGCTTAAGGAAAACACATAAATATTAAATATCATATATAAATATAATGTCATCTTAATGGCCACCTTTGAAGGCGTTAAAAGAATTTTGAATAATCATCATTTCGGGAGGCAGAAATTCGCCATCCACGGAAACCGTATGTTCCTTGACCATTATATGTAGGTGTGTGTAAGTGTAGCTCGAATAATTATTATAAAAACATCCTAGTATATTGAAGATACTGTATTTGTTAAAAAAGATATTAATAAAAAGAGATTAGGGGGTTGGAGAAGCAAATTAAAAAAAAGGACTCAAGTGAATACATTTCCTTAAAATCGGGTAACTCCCTTTGGTTTGAGCTCAAAGGCTTCCTTGGGAAGAGTTCTGCCCAATCAGAGGCTTCAAAGAGTAATAGAGGGAAGTGGAGAGACAAAAAGGGAAGGGGTTGGCCAAGCTAAAGGCTTTTGATGTGTGGTTAAGGAGGTAGAGGTGGGGGCCTTTTATAAGGGGAGAGGAGGGGCACTCTTGGAATGTAAAGAAATGTTACTTTATTTTCAAATGGGTTTCGGATTTTAAAGGTCCCACATTGATATAATTAGAGGATAAGGTGATAAGGGTTCGAAATATACCCACCCAATAGGTTTTGTAAATTTTTTGGTCTTATATGTTACATTATCTTACCATTTTATTTTAATCGTCAAATAATGAGGCCATCGCTGCATCATCATGATGTCATAAATAATTTAATTTATTTAAAGTCTAAAAATTATAAAAAAAATACAATGATGTAGGAAATATTTTTATCTTTACAATTAATATTTATAGTCTAAAATATCATCTATTTAGACAAAATTAAAAATGTTTTAATCAGGTCATACATTCTTGTTATATTTACTTTCTTTAAAAAAAATAAAAAGATAACAAGTCACTTTCCACAAAAGTGATTCCATGGGGTCCCCATGTTTGGCACAAGACATCACATGGTCTGTCATGAGACAACCAGTAGAATTAGGACACATGTTGGTGTCATTTTGTATTACTATGATATTATTTTATTATCCACAACTACCCGATTACACATTAATCAAGATAATTATAGATAATTACCGTCGTTACAATTCATAATGTCCAAAAACAAAAGAATCTTAATTACATAATTTGGACCTTCTGATTCCAAATATTTAATCCATTTTACCAAATTACAAACACATAAATTGCAATAATTGATTTAAAAATAATTCCCGTTGTCAAAACAAATAGAAGGTTTTTTGAAATAATATCTATGAAACGTTTGGCATTAGTTTATGACCAATTTCAATATGAAATTAATCCTAATGACCACCATGGGTTTAAATGGTAAAATTATGTTATAAATTAACTTTAAAACCAATTAAATATATAATCTAATCATATAAATGAATTAGATTAAAAAGCAGTTTTGATGTAAATTGCAGTCTTTTTTACTATTCATTAAAAAATGAACATTGTCAGAAAAATACCAAAAATTCACAAAAAGTAAATTTTGATGTCACAATCATAAAGAATAAGTTTATTTTTACCAACAGAGCTTATAAAATTGTCAAAATATAGATTTAAAAATGGTTTTCCATCAAAAGGTAGTAAAACAATCTTTTAAAAAATATTAGTGTATTTCATGCTTAAGATTGGATTTATTTTCATTTTAAGCCTCTAAAACACTATCTAATTAATTAATAGACATAGATAAAAATATATATTATTCATTACTTAATTGGGATGTCACATCCTTCCCCCCTTTAGAAAATTGTGTCCCCGCAATTTATTTACTAATCAAATGAATGGAGGTACTTATCCCAGATTGCATTTTCAGATTCCCATGTTGCCTCTTCCATTATGTAGTTTTTTCACAAAACCATTACCTGATTAATAACCTTATTCCGAAACACTAGCTCCCTGTGGTCAAGAATCTGGACCGTTTGTTCCTCATAAGATAGGTTCTCTTCCAGCTGAACTACCTCTGGACTCAAAACATGAGATGGATCTGGAATATACTTCCTCAACATCGAAACATGAAAAAAATTGTTTATCTGAGATAAACTCGGAGGTAAATCCACTCGGTAAGCAACTGATCCAACTTTCTCCAGAATTTCATATGGCCCAATAAACCTTGGACTCAGCTTTCCTTTCTTACCAAATCTCATAACACTTTTCCAAGGATAAACCTTGAGAAAAACATGATCACCTACCTTGAAAGATAGATCTTTCCTCCGGTTATCTGCATAACTCTTCTGCCTACTCTGAGCTGTTCTCATGTTCTTCTGAATCAGCTGATCTTTTTCTGCCATTTCTTCTACCAATTCTGGTCCAATCAACTTCCTTTAACCCACTTCATCCCAGAAAGCTGGAGTTTGACACCGCTTCCCATATAACGCCTCAAATGGCGCCATCTGTATAATGGAATGAAAACTGTTATTATATGAAAATTCAACCAAAGAAAGCTATTGGTCCCAACTTCCCTGATAATCCATCGAACAAGCTCCTATAATATCCTCCAAGGTCTGAATTGTTCGTTCTAACTACCCATCTGATTGAGGTTGAAATGCAGTATTAAAATTTAATTTAGTACCCAATGACTTCTGAAGGCCTTTCCAAAAGTTAGATGTGAAACTGGGATCACGATCAGATACAAAAGATAGGGTAACTCCATGTAACCTGACTATCTCTTTAAGATACAAACGGGATAGTTGATCTAGGGAAATATTATCTCGTATAGCAATGAAATAAGAAGATTTAGTCAAGTGATCAACAATAACCCAAATTGCATTATTACCCCGAGATGTCTTCAGTAATCCCACAACAAAGTCCATGGATATATTCTCCCATTTCCACTCTGGCACTGGTAAAGGCTGAAGCATCCCTTTCGGTAACTGCCGCTCTGAATTAACATATTGACCTGTCAAACACTTCACAGTAAAATCATCAATATCTATTTTCATTCCATCCCACATGTAATACTCCCGCAGATCTCTTCACATCTTAGTACTTCCAGGATGAACTGAAAACGGAGAACTATGAGCATCACATAAAAACTCTCTCTTCAAATGTGAATCATAAGGCACACACAATATCTTCCCAAATCTCAAAACGTAATCATTATCAATGTTGAATTCAGGAAACTTACCTTTCTGAACCAACTCTACCTTTTTCTGCAACTCACTGTCCTGCTTCTGTGCTTGCTTGATTCTGTCTGATAGAAAATATTTCACTGATACCTGAAACAAAACTGAAGAAAATCCTGCACAAAAAACTTCTATGCCAAAGTTCATCAAATCCTTAACCAAAGGATCACGTTCCAAACCTAACATTGCAAATGAAGCATTACTTTTTCTACTCAAAGCATCATCCACTTTATTTGCTTTTCCTGGATGGTAATGAATTGTACAGTCATAATCCTTGATTAATTTTAGCCATCTCCTTTGTCTCATGTTCAATTCTTTCTGAGTGAATATATACTTTATCCTTTTGTGATCAGTATATATTTCTCACTTTACTCCATACAAATGATGCCTCCAAATTTTTAATGAGAAAAAAACAGCAGCTCATTCCAAATCATGTGTAGGGTAATTTACCTCACGAGTTTTCAACTGTCGTGATGTATAATCAATTACCTGATCATTCTGCAATAGGACGCAACCATGTCCTTTCAATGAATCATCACTATATATAACAAACTCACCATTCCTAGAAGTTAGTTCCAAAACTGGAGCATTCACCAATCTTATTTTCAATTCCTGAAATCAATCATCACATTCTTTTTTCCAAATAAACCTAACACCCTTCTGAGTTACCTTAGTCATTGGACTAGATAGCCGTGAAAAATTTCTAACAAACCTCCTGTAATAGACTGCAAAACAAAGGATGCTACGAATCTCAGTTACATTTGTGGGTCTTGGCCATTTTTCCACAACCTTTGTTTTTGCAGGATCAACGGTTATCCCATCTTTAGAAATAATGTGACCAAGGAATGAAATTTGTTGCAACCAAAACTCACACCTGATGAATTTTCCATACAGTTTCTTTTCTTTTAAGGTTTTGAAAATAGCCCTTAAATGTCTTTCATGCTCCTATTTACTTTTAGAAAACACCAAAATATCATCAATGAAAACCACAACAATGTTATCCAAGAACTCATGGAAATTCTATTCATTATGTCCATGAATAAAACAGGTGCATTGGTTAGACCAAAAGTCATTACTAAAAATTCATAATGGCCATATCTTGTACAGAACCCGGTCTTCGGAACATCTTCTTCCTTTACCATCACCTCATGGTACCCCGATCTCTAGTCAATCTTTGAAAAATATTGAGCTCCCTAGAGCTGATCAAACAAATCATCGATATGAGGCAAAGGATACTTGTTCTTAACAATAATATTATTCAAGGACCTATAATCAATGCAAAGTCTCATTGAACCATCTTTCTATTTAACAAATAAAACATGAGCACCCCAAGGTGATGTGCTAGGTCGAATGAAACCTTTCTCTAATAAATCTTCCAATTTCTCCTTCAACTCTAAAATTTCAATTTGAGCCATTCGATAAGGGGGTTTTGAAATTGCCTTAGCATCATGAACTAAGTCAACAGTAAACTCAACTTCCCGATCTGGTACAATTCCATGAAACTCATCAGGAAAAACATTAAGATACTCATTTACCACTAGCACATCATTAATCTGAACAGCTCCTTTATTTTCAACGATGTTTGTAATGTAACATTCATTTCCATCTATTACAAGTTTCTCGGCCTCTTGATAAGTTATCAATAGTAAGGGTTCATTCTTGTACACAAACTCAATGTCTTTCTGAAAATAAACATCTTTAGCTCTATAGTCAATCTTATCATGGTAAATAGAGAGCCAATCCATACCCAGGATAACATCAAACTCTACTAGAGGTAGAACAATAAGGTTTGCAAGTTGGTTCTTTCCACAAATAAGGATAGGAAGATTCTTATAAATTCTTTTTGCCTCAACATTTCCCCCAAGTATTTTTACCACAAGTTCTGGAGTCATTTCTTGAGACGGTATTCCCATTTTACTAGAAAAGGGTTCAGAGATGAAAGAATGTGTAGACCCCGAATCAAACAACACACTGGCATAATCTCAAAAAACAAAAAAATTACCTGATACAACTTAATTTGATGGCCCAACATCTGCTGAAGTAGTTACAATGGATTTCACCACCCCATTCTGCTTGTAGTCTAACTGCTTCCCATCACTCAAGCTCTTTGTCAGACACTCGTTTTCATAGTGACCCCTATCATTGAACTTAAAGCATTTCACTAACTGTAAATCATATTTGGTCTTACCTTCACCTTTATCCTTTTCAGTGCAATCACGAGCCTTATGTCCCATATTATCACATCGGTAGCACTTTCCAGAATTCAGAAGACATTCCCCAACTTTCCTTTTTCCGCATTTATCACAAAATGGAATCTTACTTTTCTTACCATCAGAAGTTTTTGAAGAATTCTTACCTTTCTCCTGCCACCTCGGTCTCTTCATCTGTTGGTTGTTATAGAACACTTCATCATCGGAAAACTCCATTTCCACCTTCTCAGCACATAGAAAAAGCATTTCATAACTTTTAAACTCACGAGAAGCTAATGCCCTTCGATATTTTGGATTTAATCCTCAGTAAAAACAATTGATTTTACTATCAAGGTGTCAGATAAATTTTGGATCATACCTTGCCAATCGAGTGAACCTTTCTTCATAGGTAGCCACTGAGTCTTACTCTTTCCTCAATTCCAAGAATTTTTTTCTATCCTAAGTCAAATAGCCTTAGGAAAATACCTTTCAAGAATCTTACCTTTTAATTCATCCCAGTCAAGAGCATCAATCTCATCAGTATCCCTGATATTTTTAACCATCGACCACCACTGATCCGCTTCACCGTCCAAACGGTAAATAACAAGACTAATAGTTTGATTGTCTGAGCACCCCATGACATCGAAAATCTTCTCTAGTGATTTAATCCATCCTTCAGCTAGCACAGGGTCAGCTGATCCTTTGAATGATGAGGAAATTGCCTCACGAAATGTTCCACCATAGACATGTTCCTCTACGGTTGATCTGGCTGATCTCATGCATGGATACCACCACCATTTATCGCTTGAGTCAACTGCGCCATTACTACAACAAACTGTTCAGTTCCAATTCCGTCCATATCGGGATGCTGATTAAGAAGGTTATTTCTTTCTTCATTCCTTCCTAGCACTGCTTCCATGTTTCCTCTGCGGAAAACCATTCTGAACAAACATGTCTTAGATGAAGCAACATGGTAATCTTCAAATGCTATATCATTTCAATTTGACCCAAAAAAATTATTTTTGGATATTCATTTAATAGAATTATAACTCCTAAAATTATCTAAACCGACCTTTGACACCAACTATAAGGCCCTAGCCGTAAACTTTACTTAATCTTGAGTTATTTCAAGATTACACATTGGGGATTTTTTCTGGTTTAGAATTTTAGAGAATTAGATCATAAAAATTGCATTACATTACACATATAAACAAAGTGGTTACATAAAGATAGTATTCTTCACTCCCATCAATGGAAACATATTTAAAATAAAACATGGATTCTTTCTTGAAACTTCCTTGACACTATCATCATATCATGTACCTTTCCCTTGACCTGTGAAAAACTTTTCAAAAAACATGGGATGAGCATAAAAAGCTCAGTAAGGGATATAAAAATATGGAAATGAAACATGGGTACATATATACATAAGAATGAAATCATACATTACCCATAAAACATAATCACATTAACATACCTTATCAAATCATGAATAAATCATAGAAATCATAAGACATAAAGGAAACTTAAGGCATTCATAACATTCTTACGTAGGGAGTAACCCTCTTGGTTACGTTTGGAATACCCATAATAGTATATTCCCTAAATCTATTTGGAGAAACCTTAACGTTTCACTCCTTCGCGTTGCCCAATGCATTGGAGAGCTATATCGGGCTCACCCGCCCTTAGTTTATCATGGAACCACCCGTCTTCATAATAATGCCCAAGAACCACAACATAATTGTATCACATAAAACATGCATAAAGGAAACATAACATTTCCACCTTTCAATCACAAGATATCAATATAACACATTGATATAAAAACATTATGAAAACCATTTTCAATACCAAAATAAAAGAAAAGTAAAACATGGAATTTATTTTTCTTTTAAAAAAAAGGTATGGCTTGTAGAGGAAGCCGGAACTCAAATAATGGTCAAGGCAGCGGAGAAGTCGTTGTCGCCGCATACGTACGAAAAAACATTACCTTTAGTCGTTTAGTAAACTCTTCATATAAAAAATATTCCTTTTGAATAAATGTAAAAGTAAAAGGGGTTTATACACCATATAAAATAAGGTTGTGTATAAAACAAAATATGCCTCAATGAAAGGAGATTGAGACGAAGTCCCACACCTCGGGTCCAACTTGACTCGGTCGTTCATTAATCTCCTGAATAATAAACTTGAGTTAATTTCTACTTGTTTAATAACCTTTTTCAAGTTCATTATTCTTTTTATATCACTTATTTCCATTTCATGAACACTATGTAACTATTTAAGTTAATAACGGTGGGTTTAAAGATCATTGGTACTTGAGTAAAAAATAAGCCCTTTATAATTACAAGTTGTTCATGTATCCATTATATCCAGAATGGTATTCATGATTTAGATATCATATATGTCATATATATCCAGTACATTCATGCATTTATAATATTACATAATCATTTAGAGGTAAGAAATGAAATGCGCCGTTCATGGAGATGGTAAGCCATACTTACGCATGAACGCTACTTTCATTTCTATTTCGTATTTTATAGAATGGAATCATACTGATATAAAGGTATATTATAATTCCAGTTTAATATCATATATAATATAATAACTCCATCCGTTATACGTCCCACATATGATATTTATCGAATCAAATCACTTTGAGGGGGCGGTAGTCCGCACTTCCTTAAATAAAGATATCGTGTTTACCCATAATGGGAACCATAATGGTATGCCCAAAATTAAAAATACATAAGCTTATGGAAAACATAAACATATTATATATCATATATAAATATAGTGTCATCTTAATGGCCACCTTTTAAGGTGTTAAAAGAATGTTGAACAATCATTGTTTCGGGAGGCAGAAATTTTCCATCCATGGAAACAGTATGTTCTTTAACCATTAGATGTAGGTGTGTGTAAGTGTTGCTCGAATAAATCTTATTACAAAATCCTAGTATGTTGAAGATACTGTATTTGTTACAAAAGAAATGAATAAAACGAGTTTAGGGGATTGGGGAAGCAAAGTTAAACAAAAGGACTCAAGTGAATACATTACCTTAAAATCGGGTAAATCCCTTTGGTTTGAGCTCAAAGGCTTCCTTGGGAAGACTTCTACCCAATGTGAGGCTTCAAGGAGTAAGAGTGGGAAGTGAAGAGACAAAATGGGCAGGGGTTGGCTGAGCCAAAGGCTTTGGATGTGTGGGTAAGGAGGTAGAGGTGGGGGCCTTTTATAAGAGGAGAGGAGTGGCACTCTTGGAAAGTAAAGATATGTTACTTTATTTTCAAATGGGTTTCGGATTTTAAATGTCCCACATTAATATAATTCGAGGCTAAGGTGATAAGGGTTCGAAATATACCCACCTAATAAGTTTTGGACAAGTGTAGGTCTTATATTTTACATTATATTTCCATTTTATTTAAATCGTAAAATAATGAGGTCATCGCTGCATCATCATGATGTAATCAATAATTTAATTTATTTAAAGTCTAAAAATTATGAAAAAAATACTATGATGTAGGAAAAAAATTTATCTTTCCAATTAATATTTATAGTCTAAAATATCATCTATGTAGAAAAAATTAAAAATGTTTTAATCAGGTGATACATTCTTGTTATATTTACTTTCTTTAAAAAAATAGAAAGATAACAAGTCACTTTCCACAAAAGTTATTCCATGGGGTCCCCGTGTTTGGCACAAGACATCCCATTGTCGTCCATGAGACAACCAGTATAATTGGGACACATGTTGCTGTAATTTTTTTTTATTATGATATTATTTTATTATCCTTAACGACCCGATTACTCATTAATCAAGATAATTAAAGATAATTACCGCCGTTACTATTCATAATGTCCAAAAACAAAATAGTCTTAATTACATAATTTTGAACTTCTGATTCCAAATATGTAATCAATTTTACTAAATTTCGAACAAAAAATTTGAAATAATTTTTTAAAAAATAATTCCCATTGTCAAAACAAATAGCGGGGTTTTTTGAAACAATACCTATGAAAAGTTTGGCATTAGTTTATGACCAATTTAAAAGTGAAATTAATACTAATGACCACATTTGGATAAAATGGTAAAAATATATTCTAATTTAACTTTAAAACCAATTCAAAAAATGTTGTTATCATATAAATAAATTAGATTAATAAGCAGTTTTGATGTAAAATGCAGTATTTTTTACTATTCATTAAAAAATGAACATTGTCAGAAAAATACCAAAAATTCACACAATGTAAATTTTGA
Source organism: Viscum album (assembly GCA_963277665.1). Lineage (NCBI taxonomy): Eukaryota > Viridiplantae > Streptophyta > Magnoliopsida > Santalales > Viscaceae > Viscum > Viscum album. Next base: position 1,778,188,233 of record OY728121.1, on the reverse strand, counting down.
TGTCCCAATCATAAAGAATAAGTTTATTTTGACAAAAATAGCTTATAAAATTATCAAAAGATAGATTTAAAAATGGTTTTCCATCAAAAGGCAGTAAAATAATCTTTTAAAAAATATTAGTGTATTCCATGCTTACGATTGGATTTATTTTCATTTTATGCCCCTAAAACACTATCTAATTCATTAATATACATATATAAAAATATATATTACTCATTACTTACTTGGGATGTTACATAATATCTTAGGAAATCAATTTATTTATAATGGTAATGTAGTGGGTTTTTAAATAAAAAATTTTCTATATTTTGAAAAAAGTTGAATGTTTTTAAGAAATATATCTCTTGATTTTTTATTTTATTCTATTGGTCTCAGTGTTTTAATCCATCTAATACCATAGTGTCATTTCATCTTTTATACCATTTTTTTACATGTTTTTCATTGTGATTTATTGATGAGTAGGGACAAGGATGAGGATAAGGTAATATTTTTTGTTGATATGTCATAAAAATAAGACATATTTATTTTTAAAATTATTGTTCAGGTGGGATAATTGAATAATGAGTAGTTTTTACAATTTTCCAATAAATATGATTGTTTTTATGTGTTTTTTCCAAACACTATAATCCTATAATCATATAAAAAAAATTATGTAATAAATTATTGAATAATGTAATTAGATTGTGTATTGTTTAATAAGGAATTCATATTTTTTTATTGAAGCAAATGATTAGATAAAATTATGTGTAAGGATTATTATAATATAACACCATTAAAATACGAAACATAATTGGAGTGTTAAAATGATTTAATTTTTTTTCATTCCATGTTTCATTATAATAACATAGTTATATCAGAAATTTTCCCAATTGAGGTCATACAGAGCCTATAAAATGAATGAACAAATAGGATGATATCCTTCTAAATAAGAAACACTGAATGGTCATAGTTGTAATTGAGTAGTTCATTTTTTAATGTTACAATTGAATCCGATAATAAATTATGTTTGAATCCATGCTATAGAGAAAATATAACTACCATAGAAAACCCTCACTATATTTGAGAAAATTTTCAATTAAAAACAATCATAATTTAAAAGAAAAAACATATATATTGGTGGGGTCTATTCTTGGATAATATATTTAATTTCATTGTATTTTTAAACAAAAAAAAATTAAATATTATAATTAACATTTTTAAGGTGAATTTGATCAATTGTGCTATTAATTATGAATTATAAATACATAGAATATATTGATTCAAATGAATTGGATGAAATTTAAAATCTTTTCCATTATAATTATTTCCTAATTATTTTCTGACTCTATATGAAGAATCAATTCATATAATTATTAAATATGATGTATATTTTTAATATTGTATGAAATAAATATGCATGATTTTCCAAGAATGTATTTGATTTTATCATGGATTTTGATAGTATGTTTTTTCAGTTTAATTTATTATTGAATCCAATATATCGAATTGAATTAGGTTCTATTAAATTCAATAATATGATTAAAATGATAAATGTAATGGGAAGGAAGAAATTTAATTTTATTATTATCTTATATTCCCAGAAAATATGTTGAAAAATGTTCAGGATGAAATTCAAAGGGGATTCATTCTTAAATAAAAAAAAGTAAATAATTTTCTATTCACTTCTTGTGGTATGTATGGTAAATTAAATATTGGGAGATGTTTGAGGATATGTAAAATGTGTTACCAATGTTGTATGTTTGGTCATAAGGTTCATGATTCTAATGAATAGAATCATAATTAATGAATGAATTGGGTTACTAATATCCATCCATTATTGATATGTTTTAGTTGTACTGATTATGTTCATTTTTCATTACATCTTTCGGAAATTAGTTACTCTAGATAGATTTTGTCACATTTATTATAATAATTGTGGGGAATAATCTATTCCTGCTACTATGATAGATAAAGGTCCAACAACTAAAGCGGTCACAGGTCATCTACATCATTATTCAAATTATCATAATACCGTATTTGATTATATATTAATGTATTGATTCATTTGAGATAAATTTGAATGTATTATAGGAATATACATTCACGAATGTATGATAGAACATTTACAACAATGTGTGGGTGGAAATATTAATGAAACCATGAATTATGTGAATATTTATATTATTATTTGTCGGATCTTCTTCCATTCATATATCATTGAACTATCCAAAGAATACAATAGTATTATTTTGGGTATAGGTTGGATATTATATTACCACTATATGATTGATTTAAGAGACCGAAAATAATATTCAATTATTTCCTAACATTTTAAACATAAAAAGAATATGATTAATTTATTATATATTTTATAGAATGTTATGTAAAAAATATTTTTTAGAATAATGAAAAATTTTATATAAGTAATTTCAATGTTGTGAATTAATATTTGGATTTGTTTCTAGGAGAATTACAAGGTTTTATTCTAGATCAAGAGGTAGAGTTTAATTTATCATTAATTATTAATTCAAATCCAATTTCACCACCCCCATATCAAATTAGTAATGTAGAGAATTTTTAATACAAAAAGAAATTAAATATCAATATTGATAAATGATTAATTAATGATATAAAGTCATCATGTTTGGATCCTATTTCGTTTGTGAATATTAACAACTATTCAATGTGGATTTTTAGTAATTATAGATCCTTGAATAAAATATCTATTAATATATACTATCATTTTCCTGATATAATTGATTTGAATGTTCATATTTATAGAGCATTGTAATTATTATGAGGATTTTTTAATTGAGATATTCTAAATCGGTGGTAAAAAATGATGACATTTTGATGTATATGATTCGTTGTATTTAAAGCAACTATGATTTCAATGTTTTCACAATTTTGTTTTCTAAGGAAATAGATTTAAATATATATCAAATGGAATGTGTTTTTAATGAGTCATTGATATATTTTTGGTTTTTTTGTGGATGATATATTGGTATATTATAAAATTCATGAGGATTATGAATGTGAAATCACAGGAAAATAATGAATAAAACATTTTCATATATATTAATATTTACGAATTAAATATTAATTTTACTTTAAAGGGGTTTCTATGATCGATAGTGTACCCTATACGCCACAAAGAGTTTCATTGAAATCTTACGTTGTACACTAGTAATAAAATAATATTATTTTAAATGGTAGTTAACACGTAGCCATTGTATTGGCAGGAAAGAATAGAAATAACTAAAATATGATTTTATATGTTTGTTAAATGTTTTTACATTTATCCAATAAAGGATAAAGGCTTAAAATATGAAAAGAATTCAATTTTAGGCATATATACTCTAATTTTCACTAAAGGTCCACTTATCACCTTTTGAGGGAGAACAGTCATTAAATATATTTTTGGTCTCTCTTATAAATTCTATTGGAACAAATAAAATTCTTCCTTAGAATTCGAACATTAAAATTTACTTTGTGTAAATTTTTGGTATTTTTTCAATAAAGTTCATTTTTTAATGAATAGTGAAAAATGTTGTATTTTAGATCAAAAACTCTTTTTAATCTAATTTATTAATATAATTATATTATCTTTTTAATTGTTTCTAAATTGAAATTAGAATATATTTTTACCATTAAATCCAATAGTTGTCGTTGTAGTTAATTTCACTTTGAAATTGGACTTAAACTAGTGTTAATATTTTGATATATATTGTTTCATAAAAACATGCTATTTGTCATGACAACGGGAATTAATTATTAAATTAATTAATTTAACTAATATGATTTTAATTATTTAAAATATAAATCATTTTTGAATTCGGAATATCTGATATAGCTTACGGTGATGTTTTGGTATTTTTCTGAAAAACTTCAATTTTTGTTGAATAGTGAAACCACTAAGTGGTACTTAAAAAAATGATTTTTTTGATTAAATGAAATTTTACCACCTCTAAGTTTTGAATTTAAAATTTGGACATACATGGTTGTCATTAATATGTAATCTGTAGTTGAATGGGTTTAAAATAATTTTTGGTGAATAGTAACTTTTTTGTTTTTAATCACGATTAGTGGTAATTAGTGTAATTTAAGGTAAAAATAATGTTTTAATAATATGAACTGACCTTGACACATGTCCTAACCTAATTGGATGTGTCATGGACGACCAATAAAATTAATGGGTCATATTTGGGACCCTATGGAACCACATTGGTAGGAAAAGGTCATTAATAACTTTTTATTTAATGTTAAAATAAAAATGTCACAAATATGTGTTGTTTTACTAAAACAATTTTTAAATGGGGTTATACAAGTCATATTTTGGAATATAAATATTCATTAGGAATATACAATGATTTACTAAATAATTAATTTTTAAAAAAAATTTAGACGTCAAATAAATTAAAATATTTATGACACCATGATGATGCATCGATTACCTCATTATTTAACGATTTATATAAAATGAAATGTTAATGTAAAATATAAGACCTACACTTGTCCAAAACCAATTGGATGGATGTATTTTGAACTCTTATCACCTTATACTCGAAATATATAATTGTGGGACTTTTAAAAGCCGAAAAGCATTATATAATAAAGTATTATTTTATAACATTCCAAGAGTGCCCCTCCTCTCCTCTTATAAAAGGCTCCCACATCTACCACCTTACCCACACCTCTCAAGCCATTGGTTCGGACAAGATCTTAAAATTTTGTCCCTCCATATCCCTCTATTACTACTAGAAGCCTCACTTTGGGCAGAAGACTTTCCAAGGAAGCCTTTGATCTCAAATCAAAAAGAGTTACCCGATTTAAAGGTAGTGTCCTCTCTTGTGTTCTAATGTTTTATTTTGCTTCTCCAACCCCATAAAATCTTTTTATTACATTATTTTGTAACAAAAAAAGTATATTAAATATACTAGGATGTTTTTATGATAAGTATTAGAGCTACACCAACACACACCTTCTTCTAATGGTTAAAGAACAATCTATTTCTCTGGTTGGTGATTTTATGCCTCATGAAACGATGATTGTTCAATATTCTTTTAACACCTTTAATGGTGGCCATTAATATGTCACTCTAATTATATATGATATATATTATTTTTATGTTTTTCTTTATGCCTATTTATTTTTAATTTATGGAATAACTTTATGGTTTCCTTTTTGGGTAAACGCGATAATTTCATTTTAGGAAGTGCGGACTACCGCCCCCTCAATGTGATTTGATTCTTTAATGCCATATTTCGGAGGTATAATGTATGGAGTTAATGATATTATATTTTATATTATAATTTAATTATAATATACCTTTATATCATTCTTATTCCACTCAATTAAATATGAAATAGAAATGAATGTAGGGTTCATGCGTACGTACGACTTACCGTTTCCATGAATGGTGCATTTCATTTTATTACCTCTAAATGTAATGTACTATTATAAATACATGTATATGTTGAATATATATGATATATATGATATTTAAATCCTGAATATCATTCTGTATATAATGAACCTTTGACCACATGAACGACATGAAATTGTGAGAAGTCCATTTTTGACTTATGAACCAGATAACGACACAACGAACATTATTAACTTAAATGATTACATAATGTTTATAAAATGGAAATAATTGATATAAAAGAAATTTTAAGCTTGAAAAGGGTACATAATCAAGTATAAATCAACACTAGTTTATTACTCAGGAGATTAAAGAGCTATCGAGTCATGTCAGACACGAGGTAAGGGACTTCGTCTCAATCTCCTTTCATTGAGGCATATTTTGTTCTAATACAAGGATTTAGTTTATACGGTGTATAAACCACGTTGAATTTTAATTTTTTAAAAAAGAAATAGTTTTCTATGAATCGTTTTACAAAACGACAAAAAGGAATGTTTATTTTAACGTACGTTGTGACAACGACCTTTTCTGCCACCGCGATTATTATTTGGTCATTGGATTCCTCAACAATCCATAATGTTTTTAAAAGTAAATAAATACCATATAGCATTTTAGGTATTTTGGTATTGAAAATGGTTTTTATAATGGATTTGTTATGTCTATATATTTTAGTGATAAATTGTGATTGAAATGTGGCAACGTTTTCTTTCCATTATATTAGTTTTATGTCTTATGATTTTATAATGGTAATTGGACATTTGATGGGTGGTTACGTGATAAACAATATGATAGGTGGTGTCGTGAATACCAGGATGGGTGGTTACGTTATAAAATCCAATGCATTGGGTATGGAACTCGGCCTTATGGCTATTCCATTAAGTGACATGTGTGGGAGTTGACCTTATGGTTATTCTATTTAAATATGTTTATGTCCCAAGTTACCTTTATATGTTATGTGTTCTTTATATAAGTTTTATGGTAATATTTTGGTTACAAAAGGGTAAGTAATTATATTTTATTCAGTAAAAAGTATTTACTACTCCATAAAGGTGAAAAGTATTACATTGATAATGTATTCATTGTTTACTTATTGTTTTGAAAAACTAACAGTTTTCCTTCATTGTGTATCCCTTAAGGATCTTTTTATGCTCACACCATGTTTTTTCTGAAATTTTTTTCACAGGACATAATGTGGATTAGGGTCAAGGATGGGATCAAGGAAAAGTCATGCATTCTTAAACATGGAACTAGAAATGACCTATTTTAGAGTTCATTTTAAAAAGAAGGAAACGTTGTTGAAGTGTCTGTTGTGTAATCTTTTGAGATGTAATAGTTATGATCTAATTCTCTAAAACTCTAAACCTGAAAAGATCTTCAATGGGAATTATTCATTTAATTCAATATTAAGTAATGTTTAAATTTGGGGCCTTATAGTTGGTATAAAATGTCAGTTTAGAAAACCTTAGGAGTAAGAAAATTTTTAAATTATAAATTAATTTATGGTATGATTGAAATGATATAGCATTTAAAGATTACCATGTTGCTTCGCCTAAGATATTTCTGTGTTCAAAATGGTATTTCATAGAGGAACGAAGGAAGCTATGTTGGGACGACATCAGGAAGAAGACAACCTTCCAAATCAGCAACCTGAGATGGTCGGAATTGGAACTTAATAGTTTGTTGAAGTGATGGCACAGTTGACTCAGGATATAAATGGTTGTGGTATCCATACACGAGATCAGCCAGATCAACCACAAAGTAACATGTCAGTGGTGGAAAATTTCATGAGGAAACATCCACCATAATTCAGAGGATCATCTGACGCTGTGCAAGCTGAAAGGTGGATTAAATCACTGGAGAAGATTTTTGATGTCATGGGGTGTTCAGAACATCAAAAGGTTAGTCTTGTTGTTTACCATTTTGAATGTGAAGCATATCAGTGGTGGTGGATGATAAAAAATATCAGGGATAGTGAAGAGATTGACGATCTTAACTGGGACGAATTCAAAGGTATGATTCTTGAGAAATATTTTACTCAGGTGGTTCGTCTTATGATGGAAAAACAATTCCTAGAATTGAGGTAGGAGTATGACTCAGTGGTTGCTTATGAAGAAAAGTTCACTCGAATGGAAAAGTATGCTCCAAACTTCATACGAGATCTTGATCGTAAAATCATCCATTTTACTTAGGGTTAAAGCCAAAGTATCAAAGGGATTTATCTTCTCATGAGTTCAAAAGTTATGAAATTTTTTTTTGATGTGCAGAGAATTTTGAAATGGAGTTTTCCAATGATCAAGTTTTCTTTGACAAACACCAGAATAAGAGGTCCAGTTTTTAGGCAAAGGAGAAGAATTCATCAATGAAACAAGGAGGTAAGAAAACAAAAAATACATCCTGTGAGAAGTGTGGTAAAATGAATCATAGAGAATGTTTATCCATGTCTAGAATGTGCTTTCAGTGTGGTTAGTCGGGTTATATTGCTCGCAACTGTAAGGAATATGATCGAGCAGGCAATGAAAAGCCAGCGGTAAGATGGTTTTAGTGTAATGAAATGGGTCATTATGAATATGAGTGTCTAATGAAGAACTCTACTGGGGGAAAGAAGCCAGACTACAAGTAGAAACGGGTGGTGAAATCCTTTGCAACTACTCTAGAAGATGTTGGGACCTCGAATGATGTAGTATCTGATATACTATTTTTTTGTTCAGATGATGCCAATGTGTTGTTTGACTCAGGGTCTACATGTTCATTCATTTCGGAGAAGTTTTCATGTAAATTAGTAATTTCATCTCAAGATATGAATCGTGAAATTATGGTAAAAACACCTAGAGGAAATGTAGAGTCAAAAAAATTTATAAGAACCGTCCTATCCCTGTGTGTGGAAAAACTCTACATGCAGACCTTATTGTTTCTCCTCTAGTAAGGTTTGATGTTATTTTGGGCATGGATTGGATTTCGGTTTATCATTCTATGATTGACTGCAGAGCTAAAATGGTTTCATTTCAGAAGGATTTTCAATTTGTGTACAAGAATGAACCCTTTATTTTGATAACATATCAGGATGTTGAGAAACTAGTAAAAGATGGAAATGAATGTTATCTTTCACATATTGTTGAAAATAAAGGAACTATTCAGATTAATGTTGTTCTAGTGGTAAATGAGTATCTTGATATTTTTCCTTATGATTTGACTCGTATTATTCATGATCGGGAAGTTGAATTTATTGTTGACTTAGTTCTTGATTCTAAGACAAATTCAAAACCCCCTTATCGAATAGCTCAAGTGGAACTTTTAGAGTTGACGAAGAAATTACATGATTTATTAGATAAAGGTTTAATTTGACCTAGCACATCACCATGGTGTGCACCTATCTTGTTTGTTAAAAATAAAGATGGTTCAATGAGACATTGCATTGATTATAGATCCTTGAATAATATAACTATTATGAAAAAGTATCCTTGCCTTATATCGATGATTTTTTTGATCAGCTCGAGGGAGCATAGTATTTTTCGAAGATTGAATTGAGGTCGGTGTACCATCAGTTGAAAGTAAAAGAAGTAGATGTTCCAAATACTGCATTTTGTACTAGATATGGCCATTATTAATTTGTAGTTATGCCTGTTGGGTTAACCAATGAACCTGCTGTATTCATGGACCTTATGAATAGAATCTTCCATTAGATCTTGGATAAGTTTGTGGTTATTTTCATTGATAATATTTTGGGGTTTTCTAAAAGTAAATAGGATCATGAAAGTAAATTAAGGGTTATCATGCAAACCATAATAGAAAAGAAACTGTATTGAAAATTTTGTAAGTGTGAGTTTTGGTTACAACAAATTTCTTTCCTTGGTCACATTGTTTCAAAAAATGGCATAACTTCTGATCCTGCTAAAACATAAGTTGTTGAAGAATGGCCAAGTCCCCCAAATGTAACTGAGATCCGTATTTTTTTTGGTTTGGTAGGTTACTACCGAAGGTTTGTTGATACATTTTCACGATTATCTAGTTAAATGACAAAGCTAACTCGGAAGGGTGTTATGTTTATCTAGACAAAAGAATGTGATGATTGTTTTCAGGAGTTGAAAATAATATTTGTGAATGCTCCAGTTTTGGCACATACTTCCAGGAATGGTGAGTTTGTTATATATAGTGATTCTTCGATGAAGGGAATTGGTTGTGTCCTTATGCATAAGGATCAGGTAATTGAATATGCTTCAATTCATTTGAAAAATCATGAGGTAAATTACCCTAAACATGACTTGGAATAAGCTGCTGTTGTTTTTGGTCTAGAAATTTGGAGGCATCATTTGTATGGAGTAAGTGTGAAATATATACATATCACAAATGTTTAAAGTATATATTCACTCAGAAATAATTGAACATGAGATAGAGGAGATGGATATAATTAATCAAGGATTAGGATTATACAATTCACTACCATTCGGTAAAATCCAATAAAGTGGCAGATGCTTTGAGTCGAAAAAGTAATGATTCATTAACCATGCTACCTTGGGAACAAGATCCTTTGGTTTTTGATTTGATGACCTTTGGAATAGAATTTGTTGGTGCAAGAAGTTCTTCTGTTTTGTTTGAGGTATCAGTGAGATCATCTGTCTCAGACAGAATTAACCAACCGTAGAACAAAGATAGTGGGTTGCAGAAAAATGTGAAGCTCGTTCAGAAGGGTAAGTTGTCTGAATTTAATATTGATAATGATTGTGTTTTGAGGTTTGGGAAGAGTTTTTGTGTGCATGTGATTCATAGTTGAATAAAAATTTGTTATGTGAGACTCAGTGTTCCCCGTTTTCAGTCCATCCTGGAAGTACTATGATATACAGAGATCCGCGGGAGTATTACTGGTGGGATGGAATGAAAAGCGATATTGCTGATTTTACTGTGAAGTGTTTTACTTTTCAGCAGGTTAAGAAGAGTGGAAGTTACCGAAAGGGATTCTTCAGCCTTTATCAGTGCCAGAGTGGAAATGGGAAAATATTACCATGGACTTTGTTGTGGGATTACCGATTATATCTCGAGGTAATAATTCAATCTTGGTTATTGTTGATCGCTTGACTAAATCTGATCATTTCATTCCAATTTGAGATACTTTATCTCTAGATAATCTTTCTCAATTGTATATTTAATATATAGTCAGGTTGCATGGAGTTCCTCAATCCATTGTATCTGATCGTGATCCCAGAATTACTTATAACTTTTGGAAAGGCCTTCAGATGTCATTGGGTACTGAATTAAATTATAGTACAGTTTTACATCCTCAATCAGATGGGCAGTCAGAACGAACAATTCAGAATTTGGAGGATATGCTACATGCTTGTTCGATGGATTATTAGGGATGTTGGAACCAACATTTTTCATTGGTTTAATTTCCATATAATAACTATTTTCATTCCAGTATACAGATGACACCGTTTGAGGCATTATATGGGAAGCGGTGTCGAACTACAGCTTTTTGGGATGCAGTGGGTGAAAGGAAGCTGATGGGACTATAATTGGTAGAAGAGATGGTAGAAAAAGTTCAGTTGATTCAGAATCACTTGAGAACAGCTCAGAGCAGACAGAAAAATTATGAGGACAACATGAGGAAGGCCCTATCTTTCGAGGTAGGTGATCGTGTTTTTCTCAAAGTGTCCCCGTGGAAAAGTGTGATGTTATTTGATAAGAACGGAAAACTGAGTCAAAGGTTCATTGGACCATATGAAATTCTGGAGAGAGTTGGATCAGTTGCTTACCGAGTGTCTTTACCTCCGAGTTTATATCAGGTACACAATGTTTTTCATGTTTGATGTTGAGAGAGTATATGCCAGATTCATCTCATTTCTTAATCCCGGAGGTAGTTCAGTTGGAAAAAAATCCCTCTTACGAAGAACAACCAGTCCAGATTCTTGACCGAAGAGTGAAAGTGTTGCAAAATAAGGTAATTCACTATGTAAAGGTTTTGTGGCAAAACCATATGGTTGAAGAGGCAATGTGGGAATCTGAAAATTCTATGAGGGATAAATACCCCCACTTATTTTGATAAGTGAATAAAATTGCGAGGACGAAATTACCAAAAGGGGGGAAGGATGTAAAATCCCTGGTAAAAAAAGAATAAAAAATTTTCATATTTATTTATATTTACTATTTAAATATTAATTTTACTTTAAAGGGGTTGCTATGTTTGATAGCGTACCCGGTACGCAACAAAGTGTGTCTTTAAAATAATACGTTGCACACTAGTAATGAAATAATATTATTTTAAATGGTAGTTAATACGTAGCTGTTGTATTGGCATGAATGAATATAAATAACTATAATATGATTGTATATGATTGTTAAATGTTTTTACATTTATCCAATAAAGGATAAAGGCTTAAAATATGAATAGAATTCAATTTTAGGCATATATACTCTAATTTTCACTAAAGATCCACGTATCACCTTTTGATGGAGAACCTTCCTTAAATATAGTTTTGGTCACTCTTATACATTCTGTTGGACCAAATAAAATTCTTCTTTAGAATCGGGACATCGAAATTTACTTTGTGTAAATTTTTAGTATTTTTCCGATAAAGTTCATTATTTAATGAATAGTGAAAAATGATGTATTTTAGTTCAAAACCGCTTTTTAATCTAAATTATTCATATGATTATATTATCTTTTGAATTTGTTCTAAAGTGAAATTAGAATATTTTTTTACCATTTAATCCAATAGTGGTCGTTGAAATTAATTTTACTTTTAAATTGGTCTTAAACTCGTGCCAATCATTTGATATATATTGTTTCATAAAAACACACTATTTGTCATGACAGCGGGAATTAATTATTGAATTAATTAATGTAAATTATATGATTTTAATTTTTTAAAATAGAAATAATTTTTTAATTTGGAATATCAAATATATCTTAGGGTGATGTTTTGGTATTTTTCTGAAAAACTTCAATTTTGGATGAATAGTTAAAACACTAATTGGTACTTAGAAAACTGTTTTTTTTTGTTTAAATGAAATTTTACCACTTCTGTGTTTTGAAATTCAAAAATCCAACATACATGGTTGTCATTAAGAAGTACAATGTAGTACAATGGGATTAAAATTATTTTTTGTGAATAGAATCTTTTATGTTTTTAATCATGAATAGAGGTAATTAGTGTAATTTAAGGTAAAAATAATGTTTAATAATATGAAATGACCTTGACACATGTCCTACCATTATTTGATGTGTCATGGAAGACCATGAAAATCAATGGGTCAACTTGGGGACCCCATGGAACAACTTTGGTAGGAAAATGACATTAATAACTTTTTATTTAATGTTAAAATAAAAATGTCACAAACATGTGTTGTTTCACTAATAAAATTTTAAATGGGGTTATAAAAGTCATATTTATGACTATAAATATTCATTATAAATATAAAAATATTTCCTATATCATGGTTTTTTTTATTATTTTTAGACTTTAAATAAATTAAATTATTTATGACAACATAATGATGCAGCGATTACCTCATTATTTAACGATTTAAATAAAATGAAATGATAATGTAAAATTATAGACCTAAACCTGTAAGAAACCTATTATATGGGTTGATGTAGAACTCCTATCACCATATAATCTAAATATATAATTTTTGTACCTTTAAAAACCGAAACTCATTATATAATAATGTATCATTTTATAACTTTCTAGGAGTGCCCCTCCTCTCCTCTTATAAAAGTTCCTCACCTCTACCACCTTACCCACACCTCTCAATCCTTTTTTTCGGAAAGATCTGATCATTTTGTCTCTCCACAACCCTCTCTTACTCCTAGATGCATCACTTTGGGCAGAAGTCTTTCCAAGGAATCCATTGAGCTCAAATCAAGAAGAGTTACCCGATTTAAAGGTAGTGTCTTCTCTTGTGTACTTATGTTTTATTTTTCACCTCCAACCCCCTAAAATCTTTTTATTACTATCTTTTGTAAAAACACCAGTATCATAAATATACTAGAATGTTTTTATGAGAATTATTAGGGAAAAAAATACACACACCTTCATCTAATGGTTAAAGAACATACTGTTTCTGTGGTTGGTGATTTTATGCCTCAAGAAACGATGATTGTTCAATATTATTTTAACACCTTTCATGGTTGCCATTAAGATGTAACTCTATTTATATATTATATATATTATGTGTATTTTTTCATTATGCTTTTTTATTTTTATTTTATGGCATAAATTTATTGTTTCCATTATGTGTAAATGCGATAATTTCATTTTAGGAAGTGCGGACAACTGCCCCCTCAATGTGACTTGATTCATTAATGCCACATGTGGGACATAAAAAGGATGGTGTTAATGATATTATATATGATATTATACTGGAATTATAATATACCTTTAAATAATTATGATTCACTCCATTAAATACGAAATAGAAATGAAAGTAGCGTTCATGCATATGTACGACATACCGTCTCCATGAACGCTGCATTTCATTTATTACCGATTAATGTTATGTACTATTATTAATTCATGTATATTCTGGATATATATGATATATATGAAATCCAAATCATGAATATCATTCTGGAATATAATGAACCTTTGACCACATGAATAACATGTAATTGTGAGAAGTCCATTTTTGACTTATGAACCAGATTTCGAAAAAACGAACATTATTAACATAAATGATTACATAATGTTTATAACATGGAAATAAGTGATATAAAAGGAATAGTAAGCTCAAAAAAGGTTTTAAGCAAGTATAAATTAACACGAGTTTATTATTCAGTAGATTAAAGAGCAATTGAGTCATGTCGGACACGAGGTAAGGGACTTCTTCTCAATCTCCTTTCATTGAGGCATATATTTTTCTAATACAGGGAATTCATTTATACGGCGTATAAACCGCTTTAACTTTTAATTTTATACATAAGGAATATTTTTCTACGAAATCTTTTTACAAAACGAACAAAATGAATGTTTATTTTAAGGTATCTGGTGACAATGACCTTTTCCGCCACCGCGAGTATTATTTGGTCTTTGGATTCCTCAACAAGCCGTAATGTTTTTAAAAGTAAATAAATACCATATACTCTTTTTGGTATTTTGGTATTGAAAATGGTTTTTATAATGGATTTTTTATGTCAATATATTTTAGTGATATATTGTGATCGAAATGTGGGAATTTTTTCTTTCCATTATATTTCTTTTATATCTTATGATTTTATAATGGTACTTGAACATTTGACGGGTGGTTGCGTGATAAATAATATAATGGGTGGTGTCGTGAATACTAGTATGGGGGGTTATGTTATAATCTCCAATGCATTGGGTATGAAAGTCGGCCATATGGTCATTCCATTATGTGATATGTGTGTAAGTCGACCATATGGTTATTCCATTTAAGTATCATTATGTTCCAAGTTACCTTTATATGTTATGTGTTCTTTATATGGGTTTTATGGTAATATTTTGGATACAAAAGGGTAAGTAATGATATTTTATTCATTTAAGAGTATTTACAACTCCATAAAGGTGAAAATTATTACATGGTTAAAGTATTCCTGGTTTACTTATTGTTTTGAAAAACTAACAATTTTCCTTCTTTGTGTATCGCTTACTGAGCTTTTTATGTCCACCCCATGTTTTTTTGAAATGTTTTTCATAGGACATAATGTGGAATAGGGTCAAGGATGGGATCAATGTAAAGTCTTGCTTTCTTAAACATGGAACTAGAAATGACCTTTTTTTAGAGTTCAAGTTTTGAAAAAAAAGGAAACTTTGTAGAAGTGTCTACAGTGTAATCTTTTGAGATGTAATAGTTATGATCTAATTCTCTAAAACTCTAAACCAGAAAATATCCTCAATGGGAATTATTCATTTAATTCAATATTAAGTAATGTTTAAATCCAGGGCCATACTGTAATTCCCCGACCCCAGTTACCCAGAGTCGGTGCATTATTACATGACATTGGCATGATCACAAGAAAGATCAAATCTCGAAAGACCGATTGGTTCAGTAGCCTTGGAAACAGTAGATATATTCATAAAGTTTTACATTACATCATAAAGTGAAAACTACTACTACAACATATTTTCTTCATAGACCACACACATATCCCCACATATTATCCCTTCAGGTCATTCATAAATTACTTCTTCACATACTGGGAAAAATAAAACATAGAAAAGGGGTGAGCTCAAATTCCCAGTAAGGATAACAATATAGCAGAATCATTAATAAATAAGAATAAACTTTTAAGGCAATGTATAACTAAAAAAAATCCTTTTAAACTTGAACTTCAACATAGTATGGAAAAAGTAAAATGAAATAATGCCATTTACTTATTCACATGGATATTATATTAATCGAATAATCACATGCAATATCAATAACCACTTTCATAATGATGGAATGCATAATGCCAGACTATCATAACCACATAGCCAAGGCCTCGTGCCAAGACTACAAATAAGATTTTTCCAAGGCCTTGTTCCAAGAAACTAGTTTGTCACATGAGACCTACCGATGCATCAAGGAGCTATAGCGGGATCCACCCATCACATATTAAGTCCAATGCATTCCCATATGAAAAGGTTTAAACATAACATAAACATTCGTATTAAAACTTGGATACGAAATGTAAATACGTTCACCATAAACAATGAATGATATAAAAATAGCACATCCACAGTCAAACATATCACAAAACCTTCAATATAATATAGAATTTTTGTATCATAATAAATCAACATTAAATAAGCGTAAAATCCATCAAAGGAAGTTGACATAGATGAAATCAAAACTCTTTCTGGAGAAATATCCCTTTCTATTTGGAAATCATTTTAGAGTCATATATTTATAAAATAAAACATTTTCATTGAAAATATTACTATAAGCTTGTAAGTGAAGCTTCGATTATTTTATAACGGCGGAAAATAAATGCACCTGCCGTATAAGTTAAAAGACATTCTTACCTTAATTCTGTCGAAAAGGTTAAAAAGCACCTTGTTTGGAAAATGACGGAAATATTCTTTTATAAACCTCTTATAAAAAGTCATACAAGGGTATAAATGACTTTAACCCATATTTTAGTAAATAGTAAAAATGTTTTGAAATTAATTTTTAAGAAACATGGATGTGGATGATAAAGAGATCCCAGTAGATTATTACGTGTAAACAACCTCGGATAATGAAGAGATTGTGAAATAAACCCTTACCAATTTAGTAACATACGAAACATACAACCCATGAAATTTGTATCATATAATGAATATTTAAATACACATAAATTAAATTGTATTACACAAATAATATAATTATGGTAAGTACATACACCACACAAAAGATAATGGTGGAAATATGGCATAAATCTCACGGGAATAAGGAGTGAGATGAAAACCCCTTAACTTGTACTTTTCCTTGGTTGGGGTAGGTTAACCTCCTGTATAATGGTGAATAATTGTAATTAAATTATACAAGAATCATATACATTAATATGATATCATATATGATCTTTTAACATTGATTTGTTAATAATATCTTAGTATTATCGTTGTTTCGGGTGTAAACTTACTCATTTTATTTTATATGGTTTGTTACGTAAGCCATGTTTTTAATGGATAGGTTGTATATTATTCATATCCATAATGGTATCAAGTCTTTAAACATCCTCTTTAAATCATCAAATGATAATTATACTTGAATGGATGCGATGGAGAATGAATCTCATCGCGTTCGTGGAGAGGGTAGTCCGTACGTACGCACGGGCGACAATATCATTCATTTGATATAAAAATAATACATAAAAGGATGTTATATCATATATAAAGAATAATTAGCATTTTATATTTATTATTTACATGAGTTACACATCATTATTATATCCATCCAAAAAATAATATATTGAATAACAATTACACCACGACGTGGAGACGGTAAGTCGTACGCACGCACGTACGGTGACATGTTATTCAATGGGTGGATAAAATACTGAATATGGTTGCAACGTATTTATAATAACATCACAGTATATATATGATACTGGATTTATTATTTTAGAATGGTAACAACAATGGAAGAAGAAGTGGAAGAAGAATGGAACTTGGAAAAGGGTGGTGAAATTATTACCTCTTCTTCGGGTTCTTCATTTTGATTTGATCAAAAGGGATCCTTAAATTGGCTTTCTGATAAAACTAAGGCTTCTAGGTTGTATTGAGGGATGTTGGGAGAGTATTTGGGGAGTGTTTGGCCAAAAACAGGATTTGAAGGTGTGATGAAATGAGAAGTAGGAGTGCCCTTTTATAAGAGGGGTGAGGGGCACCTTTGGAAAATCTATAAATATTAATTTATAATAAATTCATATTCGGTTTATAATGGCCCCAAAGTTTATTATTAAAATTTTAAGGTGGGGAGAGGTCTAAAAAAACTCAACCAATAGAATTTAGACAGGTTTGGATACATATATTAACATTATCTTTAAGTATTAACTCTAAGTTAATTAGTTTCACTTTTACAATGTCTCTTTGTATTTTTATATTATATGGTAAATAAACATACCATATACATCCAAGATACCCCCAAGTGGTCAATTAATGATAAAAATATCATGATATAAGTCTCTTGGCCGAACCTTAGATTTTTAGGAATTTAATATCAATTAATAATATAATACTTTTTTAAAAAACTCTTTTATGTCAATTTTGACACTATTCAATAGTTGATTTTTGTGAAACTTATAATAGAATTATTACTTCGAAAAAATTTGATTAAATCAATAATAATATGTCATATTATCCTAGAAAATTATTTTAATTCATTAAAAGTATCAAATTATATTTATTTGGGTATTTATAATATCAATTATTTTAAATTATCACTATTATGGTAATTACTGCATCATTATTGTGTCATAAATAAATTAACTTATTTAATCTCTAAAAATCATAAATAAAAAATCATAATGTGGGATATTGTTTTTTCTTTCTAATGAATATTTATAGTCGAAAATCCAACATATATAACCCTATGTAAAAATTGTTTTTCTAAAATATATATGCTTGTGTAATTTTTGTATTCATTTTAACATAATTAAAATTAATTGTCCCTATCACCTACAAGTGGATCCATGGGGTCCCAAAATCGACCCAAATATGCCTATGGTCGAAAATGTATCAACCAATAAGGATAGGACACGTTTTAGGGTAATTTAGTATTATTATAATATTATTTTTTAACCCTTATTTACCAGATTTACCCTTAACCATGGTAAATAAAATATTTACCGTAGTAATTATTCAAAATGTATAAAAATAAAAGTTACCTATTTACCAAATTTGAACATCATAATTCAAAATATTGAATCCATTTTTTCAAATCCAAAACACAGAAGTGGCAGAAATTAATTTAAAATTAATTCCCGTTGTTAAAACAAAAACCGTGTTTTTAAGAGATAATAACTATCAAAAGATTGACACTTGTTTATGTCCGGTTTAATTTTAAAATTATGTCGAATGATCAAAATTATATTAAAATGTAAAAATATATTCTAAATATAATTTAAAACCTCTCAAATTTATAATTTATCACTATTAATTATTTTGATTAAAAAAGTTGTTTTTAATTGAAATTTAGTAATTTTCACTATTCATCAAAATATTAAAGTTATCTGAAAAGTACCAAAATTTCACCTTAGGCTAAATTAGATATTCCTAATCCAAAAATGAAGTCCATTTTAAAAAATAAAATATCTATAATTTCAAAAATTATGTTTTAATATTCATAACGGCTAGTTTGATTGGTTCTGGTGTGTTAGAACTCAGTATTGCGTACAACACATGCTGTCACATTATTCAAAGAGAAGCGTACCGTAGAATCTTGGGGTGTTAAATTCTCCCCTCCTTCAAATAATTTCGTCCTCGAAATATCTAGAATACTTATCACATAGAAAGACTCGGGTGGTTCTTCATCATAAGTTCCTCGGGTTCCCATGTTGCCTCTTCCATCTTATGGTTTCTCCACAAATATTTTACGAGACGCGTCTTCCGGTTTCTCAGTACTTGTTCTCCTGTATCAAGAATCATGACGGGATATTCACAATAAGACAGATCGGGTTCCAGTTCTAATTCCTCGTAGGTGAGTACATGCATTGGGTCAGGCATGTATTTCCTCAATAGAGATACATAGAACACATCGTGAACTTTGGAGAGACTTGGCGGCATTGCCAATCGGTAAGCTACAACCCCAATTCGTTCTAGAATTTTGAAAGGTCATATGTACCTGGGACTCAATTTACCTTTCTTACCAAAACGTATGACTCCCTTCCATGGAGATAACTTCATGAAAACATGATCACCAACTTGAAATTCCAAATCCTTCCTTCGATTATCGGCATAGCTCTTTTGCCTACTTTGAGCTGCTTTGATGTGATTCTGGATTACCTTATCCTTTTCCATTGTTTCCTCCACCAGTTTTGGGCCTAAAAGTTTTCTTTCTCCAACGTCACCCCAACAGGTTGGTGTACGACATCTCTTTCTGTATAACTCTTCATATGGTGCCATCTGAATACTCGAATGAAAGCTATTGTTATAGGAAAATTATTTCAGAGGTAATTATTGATCTCACATACCCTGAAAGTCAAGTGAGAAATATCTCAACATGTCTTCTAAGGTTTGAATAGTTCGTTCTGATTGTCCATCTGTCTGAGTGTGGTAAGCAGTGCTCAAATGAAGTTCAGTATCCAGGGATTTCTAAAGACTTTTCCATAATCATGAAGTAAAATGGGGACCACGATCATAATCAATCGATAGGGGTACTCCATGAAGTCTCACAAATTCATTAATAAATAGTCTTGCTAGACATTCCAGGGTTAGATATTCTCTTATAGCAAGAAAATGTGCTAACATGGTAAGACAATCAATAATAATCCATATTGCATCGTTCATTCTAGGAATCTTTGGTATCCCCATGACAAAGTCCATCGTAATATTGTCCCATTTACACTCCGGTATGGGAAGAGGTTGCATGACTCCTCCAGGTTGTTGCCTTCCAGCTTTCACTTGTTGACAAACCATACATCTTGACACAAAATCCGCAATCTCCCTCTTCATGTTGTCCCACCAAAAATGTTCCTTCAAATATCTATTCATTTTGGTGATCCCAGGGTGTAAAGAGAAATTGGAACTATGAGCATCATCCAGAAATTCCATTCTTAGATCAGGTATATCGGGAACACAAAGACTCTTCCCAAATTTCGAAATTCCATCTCCATACACAAAGTCTCTCAATCTACCATTATTCACAGCTTTAATCTTGTTTTGAAATTCTTCATCATCAGTCTGAGAACTCTTAAACCTTTCTAGTAAAGATGGTTCGGTGTTGCGTACAACACACGCTATCACATTATTCATAGAGAAGCGTACCGTAGAATCTTGGGGTGTTACACATACAATGAAAACACTTATTTATTGTTATATAATATTCTAAATAAATGAAATATATGTAATATAATGTATAATTTAATTTAGTATGTTATATATTACATTCCTTGGTCATATTCTATCAAAAAAAGAAATAACTAATTACCCAGTTAAATCTAGTGTCTCTTAAAACTGTCTAAATCCTACCATAATAAAAAAAATATAATTATATCGATTAGTGTGTCGCATATAGAGGTATTTTGAATAGTTAAATTAATTCTTTATTTCCCATAGTATGTTATCTAAAAATGAAATCAATTTAATGTAGAAAAAGTGTCTGAGATTTCATTCAGGAACTACACAATGTATTTCTGAATGCTCTGGTTTTTGGAATTACAATTATAAAATGATTAATTTTTAATATTAATATAATCTTCTTTTATTATAAATTATGGGCCTGTAATGATAAATGTTCAATTAATAGAATAAAATTCACCTTAATGAAATATTATTGATTTGAATTAAAATATAAATTTTCAGTAATTAACTTAAATTTTATTTTATAAAAAATAATGTGGGATCATTTATATTATGACCAGATTGAAATATAGAATGATATTAATGAATTAAATTATATATTATCATAGAAAGTAGTAATAAATGATAAGAAACATATATTGGGATCTCTTTAAAGATTATGAGTTAATGATTTATTAGCATCCTTGAAATTAATGTAGTAGATTCATTTATTTATGAAAAGTAATTTTTCAGTAAACATGATACATTTAAAAAATTTTAAATTGCTAATAATTTTATTTATTCTTACAGCTATTATATTAATTTAGGAACCACCTCATTTTTGTTTCTGTTGTGAGAATTATTTACTATATCATATGTAATGGATAATAGATAGAAATATGGAAATTTGTTATAGGATTTTCTATAATTTGTATGAGGTGTACGTTTACGAAATATAATATTGAAAAAGAATTTTTTTTGACATGTGGAGAGAGATTATGTGTTCTATATTATTCACATAGGAAGAGACAATTTTTGAGTGAAGATAGTTGTTTTCAATCATTCATTTATACTATATGTATGATGAAGTTTTGAATCCTTCATTATTAGTATTTATGGGATTTAATGAAATGATTAATATCTTAATTTATAATAAAAAGCAATACTTTTCATATAGTTGAATAATAAAAACAATTATCAAAAGTGATGATTCATCCTTTTCAAATTCCATATAGGATATGGGAAAACATATCCATAGAAATAATCGTTATATTATCAGAGACTGGTCAAGAAAATAATTTTTCTATGACCTCGACCCCATAATCCATTAAATGGCACCTTTATACCATTTCAATGGCATTATATACAAGTAATTGAATCCTAATGGATGGAATAGTTTACTATACCTGGTAAACAGGATACATACATCAATGATGCAATATATTTGAATTAAATTATTATAAAATAATGTTTTTCATGAATAACCCTTTTCTCTCTAATATATACATGACTATTATTATTAAAAGAACTCCATGAAATTATGGGGAAAGAAAACAAAATAATGATGGGATAAAATGCCTGGTATGGTTAAATATAGAGGAATAAGTAATTAATAAACAATCATAATCAATATGGGAAGGTAAAAGAATAAAAAAATTATGTGTTATCGTTAAACTGTTAAATAAGTGTGTAAATAATATAGAAATTTAAATAAATATATTTTAGTTAAATTTAATCAATAAATTGGTAATGAAATCCATCCAATAATTATATTATAATAAATATATCATGGATAGTAATATTTGAATGTAAATGGGGTTAATTAATTTTTATCTAAAATCATGCTTCACTGGTAGATGCTAATGTTATCATCAACACGATTAAAAAGATAGTTTTAATATTATTTGCAAAAAATTGATTTGGATTGGAAAACCGTATCACAACTATTAATACATTTCACAAATTAATTTAGAACTTACTTGTTACAAACATATAGGGTTTATCGAGTATATTTTGTCTCATATAACTATTGATACATCGAGAGGATAACATAAAATGAAACCCAATCCATGTTGTATCACTCCATAGATGTAAATATATATATATATATATATTCAATTTAATTCACTAAAAATGTGATTTGTTATATATAAATATTGAGTAATGGATATATATTTATCATTATATTGTAGATAAATGATATAACAATCATCATAAATGGTATATGTAAAAACACTATATGGATTAGAAAACAATAATATTCCACAAACATGAATATGGATATAAAAATAAAATATTACGTAAAATGAAAAATTATTATAAAAAAGACATTTTTTCATGAAAATGTTATCAATAAAAAATTATGGTCTGAATGTTTTATTTTAATAGTTGTAAATTTTAATGAAAAATCATTTTCAATGATGTCATTCATCTAAAAGAGGTCCATTAATTATGAGTGAATGATGATAAAAAATTAAAATGGTTGAATATACATCCTTCTTTAATGTGAATTTGGTGTATAATATAAAAAAGCCTCAGTGGTAGATAATATCTGACAAAATACCATAAACCGTGATTTCCTTTTGGTCATATATAGATTAACATTATTTTTAAGGATTTTAATGACTATATAACATATATAAGAACTATTTTAATATTTATTATTTTATATATTATTTTTTTGAAAAATAATCATCTTATTGTTATTAATATTTCATTATTATCATTATTTCTTTTATCAATATCCACGCTTTTATGTATGTTATGAATTATTATTGGTTGTTCATGTTATGTCGATATTTATTTCAAAATATCTAGATTGTAATACTTGATTTGGAATATATATACAGTTATGATATATATATTTATATTTATTTATAATACTAGGTGATAAGAAAAGAAATATATAGTTCCTGGAGAATATAAGACATTGGTATGCATTAAAAATGTTTCAATTTAATTTTCATAATGAAAAAATTACAATTAAAAGATATATAAATAAATATAAAAAATATCATTCCATTAAAATTATTATATTATATATATAATTTTTATATAAAACTACCTTGATATATTTGATGTAACGTTTGAACAAATCAAATCACTTAGCTAGGAGGTAGTTCTCCATAGAGATGAATAACGTTATGATATTCGCAAAAAATTTTAATGAATGAAGTAATGTGTTAATTAAAAATTTTATATAGATATTTAAATTATTAATATCATATATATCATATATAAAAAACTCCATCATTCATCCCAATCATTAAATTTTGTAATGGATGATTGAAGAAAAACTGCTTGCTAGGCTATAATCCATCCTACAAAGAAACGATGATTGCATATCCTATTTCATGGACTTCTATATTGATTTAGGTATTAACAATTAAATTAAAACATAATAGTATATTAATGTTACATAATATATTATATTTTAAATTTATATGAATAATTTATGTGGCGTATGGAATAAATAAATCTAAATGATTATTGATGAATTTATATCTTCTTTGGGTATCTATTGTTGTTTTACAGAAAGGATTATGATGAAAGGAGTGGGTATTTTACAAATGAAATTTTTATGTTATTTATGATCCATATGGATTCGAATCTATGAATAATTGACCATATTGAGTTCCAATTTATAGTGGATGAGTAGTGGCATTCATGTAAATAAAAAAATGTAAACACTATTGGGTGGCCTCCCTTACCACTTATGCTCTAATAATGAATAATTTTAAATAAAATAGATCAGATGGTGTATATATTCCCATCCAGTAGTTTTTTCAAACTTTTAGGGTCTTTTTTACACTATATAATATATTTTTAACCACTAAGTAAACTATATTACATAAATAACTAAAATTAATTTAGTTGCAATCACTAATAAATATTGTAAAAATTATAGTTGAAATTATTACAAATTATGATTTTTTTTATAATATTATTTAACAAATAATTTAAAATTATATTAATTGATTTGATTGAAATTATTTTTAACTTTATCCTGCATGTTTGATGTCAACACTTGATTTCTACTAAAAAATCTCAAATATTAGAAAATTTTTTATTTTAAAATTCAAAATGAAATTTATTCCAATACATATATTGGATTAATATGTTAATATTTTATCTATTATAAATATTAAACTATCATAATATATATCTTATCATTATTAATTATTTAAATGAAAATTCAAATTTAAATTAAAATCACTATTTTTTACTATACATCATAAAATGAAAGTGTTTTGAAAAAACAATTCACCATATATATATATATATTAAAACCATTATTTCAAAATTTTATTTTTTTCCTAATAAATTTATAAAAGTGTAAAATTTAATTTTGAAAAACAATTTTCCATTAAAGGGAAAAACACACTTTGGAAAATACGTATTTTTATGCATTTTATTCAATTGAATATTATATTATTCCAATGAAATCTATTGGATGAATGTATAAATTAAATTATATAAATTTCATTAATATAATACAATAATAGAAATTAATTTAATTCATTATGAAAAAATATTATAGGTTCATAAAAATAATATTGTTTATTAAAAAATTCAATAATATTAAATATGATTGTATATTAATTGATTATTAATTGTTATCCAAGGAATTGAACCACAAAATTTTAAAATTTAGTTAATCTATTATACACATGAATATTTTACTCATAGTGGATAGTTTGTATTTGATTAATTAAAATCATTTTATATTGTATTTTAGTAAAACATGGTTTTTAATGTAACATAATCTTTAAAAAAAGGCATTGTTTCAAGATATAATGATTAACATGGTGTTTCATGCATTGGAATATGTAAAATTATTTTATATAAAATATTACATATTTTTTAAATTCCCTTTTTCAATTTTTTTTTATACTCATTGAGTTTTGTTTCCTTCATGTTATTGAATAAAAATTAATTCTTTTAGAAATTTGCGTTGTTATTCTCTCCATCAAAAATAAATTGAATCTTCATAATTGAAATGAATTACCAATAACCAAGGGTTTTATATTTAGAAAATACATTTGTGAAGAACCCAAAAGATATTTTTTAATAAAATCTAATCGTAAAAGATATAATTAGATCTATGAATGAAATGTATTTAACAAATAACATATTTTCTATGCAGGATAAAAATTATGGAATGTTAAGACTCAAACAAACATGCAATTCATAAATATTTATACGGTGTGATTGAAATTTTTTGCTCAAAATAAATTTAGTGATCAATTTATAGTATAAGAACTCCATGACATAAAACAAATAGGTCTGATATTGTCATTAATATCATCAAAATACATTTTATTAATATATAATTTTATATCAAGGTCATTTTTAAAAATTATGTCGAAATATTATACTACCAATTTCTATCAAGAAATATAAAGGATATGTTTGCATTTCATATAAAAAATTTTATCCATTGATTATTCTTAGATCAATATCGAATTTATCACTTAATCCATGGAATTAATATCCATAAATTATCTTTGATTCCTGATGTACTAAAATTTACTATTAATTGATCGTATCATCAATAAAAATTTGGGACGCCAATTTATTAGTCGCGAAATACTTTCCAATACAATTTGGTTCATATATAAATCTACAATATCTAAAATTTAGTACTAAAAAAATAAATAATATTTACCCCTAAAACTTTTTAACAAAAAAATGACACAATTACTTAGACCCCCCATATGTTAATGGAATGTGTGAATGTATCACCCAGATGTCTTTATGAAATACTTTTCATTAAATGGGTTTTATTCTTCAATACCATGATTTTCATGAAATATTGAGATTAAACTAACTAAGAGAGTCCATTTGTATAAATTTATCATTATATATTAGTCATTTGGTTAGCAAGGATAATTGTAACAAATATATGGAAATGTATTGTAAATTCATTGGCTATCAATTATTTATAAAAATTTTAAATTGATTAGATATTTTTATTTTTGGGTGAATTAATTTTGGAAATTAAATTAATTATATATTTATGTATATGTCATTGACATAATAAAATATTTTTCATTTTCATTCAATGGTTATTTTATTCATTCGGTATAAATAAACTATATTTTATGCATACTAACAAAATTATTTTCAAAGGGGTCATTTTATGCCATCGATTGAAGAACCTCATTTGAATTAATACTTTTGCACATTAATAATTTTAATATGAAATAATTTTCATATTATTTTGATATGGGATATGAAAATATATGTTGGATGAATTTATTATATTTTTCGTATAACATTCATTTTTTCATGAATTAAAAATTAAATTAAATTTTCTATGAAAACAACTTTTTCATTGAAATAAATTCTATGATTAAATTATAATATTTAATGGTTTTAAAGTATAAATATATTATACTTTTATCATTAAATATAAAAAATATCATTATCATTAATTATACATTGAATCCAGATATAAAAACAATGCAATATTTTGTAATGTTTTTGCTATTAAAACTCATTCATTAATTCTAAAACTGAGATTAATTATAAAATAATAACTATAAAATATGTGTTTTAAATTTAAAAAATGTATTTCATATTATTAATCATTAGGTAGAAATTATTTTTATAGGTTACTTTTTGGACATTATGAATAATAACTATAGTAATTTTTTTATTACCTTAGTTAATGTTAAATCAAGTAATTAATGCGAAAAATAATATTATAAAATTACATTAACACCGATAAAAATCCAACTGGATGACTAAAATTTTCAATTATAATCTATGTTTTGAAATTGAATCACATAATGGACACAATCCAATGAATATGACATTAATTTTATTAAAATAAATTAATGTGGAAAAATGTCACACTTTATTTTTATATAACTATATTGACAATAATATAGGGATAATAATGATACAAAATTGACTATATTTAGTCTATTGAAATATATATGAATTACCTACATCATTGAAAATAATCATTAATTTTTAAAAATTTATAAATTACAATAATGGTTGATGCTGACAGAAAATTATTTTTTATTTTATAATCAAAACCCTTTTAAAGGAGAAGTGAGAAAGCCCAAGTCCATCAAACAACCAAAAGAACAGCATAAAAGAAACCCAATAAAAAAAATGGTCCTGCCTCTCCCCATCAACTCAACATTAAAAGGCCCCCACCAAATCCTGGGAACTCACTATAAAGGATGACACAGTCATGAAAAATTTATTGTTTTATTAACAGAAATATCAAGTAAATTAATATTAAAATATTAAGTGAAAGATAATTTTAATTAATTAAGGTTGTCTATTAGCTTGAAAGGTTATTATGAAATTTTTTTATTGTATTAACTATTTTGTTTAAATTATTCTTGGGTGTGGATTTTATTTATTATTATAGAATGGAATAGTGAGAATATTTAATATATATATATATATATATTATAAAAATAATATATTATTAAATTAATTTGAATTCAAACAAAAATTAAAAATTACAAAGTGATAATTATGAAATCTATAATTTCATTAAATTTCCATTTATTGTCAATTAACACCATATAATTGAATATTTATTACAATTAAATATTCAAAATGTTATTACGACAAATAATATAAATATATTAAAAAAGGACGGTACAATGTTATTAGGTTTCAAATAAATAAAAATTTATAGTGTTTATTTCTAGGGTATTTTGACCCATACACATCTTATCTTCAAAATAATTCACTTTGGAAGTATTTATTAAAAATTAATTTGTATTATTTAAATAGTATTTGTTTTTTCAATGGTACCCTCGTTTCTCTTATAAAAGTGAACATCTCTTTTCCTTTTAATCACACCTCTAAATCCTCTTTTATCGAAAAAATACATCCCATTTACTCTTCCAACATCTATCAAATTATCTGGTAGGCCAAACTATAGACTGAATTCCATCCAAAGGAGGCATTTTGTGCAATCAAAATGAGATACTTGAAATGGAGTTAATTGTGTTATCACCTGTTTCAAATTTTTTTATCTTCTTCTACTTCCTCTTTATATATTATTTCCATACCAAAGTAATAAATCTAATATACTATACATTATTATATTTTATTATAACTATTCAACAACCTCGTACGTCATTTGTTCCATCATGTGAATAACAATATCACCAATTTTTCATACATACGGTTTATCATCTCCATGAAATGTGTAATTTTTTATTCATAAATAGTTTATTTGGATGTGTATAATGATGAGTATAATGGATTTAGATAATGAATAAAACATGATAATTTTTCTTTATAATTAATAAACCATCCAATTCTATACCATTTAACAATTAAATAAATGATATTGTCCCTTGTGCGTACATACATAGTACCATCTCCATGTTGCGATGTGATTCATTCTATATGATATTTATTAAACCATGATTATAGACATGAATGTGATGAATATATATGATATATATTAAAATAATAAAAGTATATAAATGTTATAATTATTACCTAAAAGTGGAACATGAACTTATCTAATAAGACATTCTTAAGAATATAAAGCAGTTATTATCTGAATAACGAGTGATAATGAAATGTTACTGACAAACTCATGATTATATAATCATATATGATACCACTGAAAATGTTTCTGATTCATTAAAAATTTGATAACATTATTAAAATAAATATAACGGATGTTCAGATACAAAAAATGGATTTCATACCTAATGTAATGTATAATTCCACAATCTCATTATTATTTGAGATTATTTATGAATATATATTAAATAGGTAATATTTATCATCCACACCCATGTTTCCTAAATATTTAATATATATTTTTATTAATATAAATTTTTTTAATGTCAATTTTAACAATTGCTATGTTTTTATTATATAGTATGAAAATAAATATTTGGCATTTTTTCGGTACCATGTTTTTTTTCATTTTTCCAGAAATATTACAAGGAGAATGTTTTGTTTATCTTATACATCATGAATAAACATTTTTGTCTTGATAATGAATCAATTATTTGAGTCTTCTTCTAAAAAATTTCATGTATATTTTAATCTATATTAATATCGTTAAAAATTGAAGGGAATGTTGAGAAATGAAAATTCTATTGAAGAATAATGGATATTAACTTCAATAATTAGGTTCAAGTGTTTTATCACCATTATTTTCCAACAATGATTAATCTATTTAAATTCGGTTATGTATCTATACACATTATTACTATAATTTATATTTGTTAATGTTGGAATGATATTTAATATGGATTATGTTTTGATTGAATGATGTTTAAGAAAGAAATTTTATTTATTGCGATATGCTATAAAGAATTATTTATGTTTCTATGGCACATGTAATGAAGATTTCATTATGAGATGGGTCAGATATATATATCCCTCCAATACAATGGGTATTTATTTATATCTCATCATATATACATTGATGAAATGACATGTAAATTTGGTTTATTAATTTTGGCTGGAACTATGAGTAAACTCAGTTCAATAATTGAATTAGTCTTCAATGAAGGTTTTGCAAATAGCCCTGGAGTAGTATGAAATTATATTCTATGATGATGTGTATACCAAAAAACGCCATGTCTTATTTTTTTACTTTTGGTATTATTTCCCTCAATTATTATGAATATTTAAACCACAATATGATAACACGATCTTTCATATGCCGGATAAGACTTTCAAATGTTATGTTCTTATGACCTATGTTTATGATATGGCTTATATTTCCCTTTTTTATCATAACTCAGAATTTGAGTCACACATTCATAATTATCATTTCCTCAGATCATCATGTTGGGTATTATGTAATTTATTCAAAAAATGAGTCTAGTTATGTAGAAATAAGTGTGAGATAGTGTAGATTTTTTATGAACAAGATGGTAATGTTTCCTAGTTTCTAAAAACTCTATACATAAAGAGTCTTGTCATGGATTTATTATATGTTGTAATGAATATACATCAATTTTGAAATTGTCATGGATATTAATGATTTCATTTTTATCGGATGCCTCCCTCGGGTAGCTAGTGCAACTACCTTATTACACATTCCAAATATCAAGGCCCCATCCTCCCTCCATCCCTAGAGGATAGTGAGCATGTGTAATTTAGCATATAAAATTCTCACTCATATGTGGATAAAAAGTCTATACTCTCAAATTCTATAATGGATTTCCATTGGGAAACTTGGATTTGTTAAGGTTATGTCCAACTAGGGGGTTATTTTAACGGCTCATGAGTTGATTTCTGTTATCTATACCATGTCCCATGGCATGGAAATGTCTATCAAACTAGATATGAATAAATCCTAGTATATGGTTGATTTAATCTTTCTCTATAGGTGATCAAAGGTATCTAATTCTCCACCTGATATACTGACAGAATCATTATATTCATCAGCACTTATTGGAATGATATGTCCTTTATGGGTAAAACCCATGACTATTTCAAGTAAACCTATGGTCTTAGGCTAGGGGACCCATTATCCCATAACATATTAATCATTTCCAAGGAGGTTCTTAAATGACTTATCAATTGGAGTTTGTGTCCAGCATCAATATCCCTTATTAGTGGCAGATGATTACTTTTTCAGTCTCTCGGATCAATTTTTTCTATGAATTCATGATCTTCTTGAATTCATGCACAAAGTCAGTTCATTGTATCAATATATTTTAGGAGGAGTATTGTTAATGAAGTGGTTTGGTGATTAATATATTGAAAAGACTTTTTTATTTCTAATAGATTTGCTGCAAGGAGAGTTACCACATTATGAAATTATTTGGGTTTGAAATGATTGATTTTAATAGTGTAATTCCTGGGCACACCATTATCATCTCATTGGCTCCACATTCAGGACATTCAATATATCATTAAAAAAATCATGTGTACAGTACCTAACAATAAAAATGTATTCATATCCATAATAAGTTTGATAAAATTGGAAAATAGTGTTCTCTGATCTATCCATATTAATTATATGGCTTCCAATAATATTTTGAAAGGATTTATCACCAATATTGAATGGGTTATGTAAGGATTTTTTGTCATTCTTTATCTGTGGAATGTCAAAAATCGAATTATTAGATTATAATGGACATCCAATTATAAAAAGTGATATTGATGTGGGTAATCTATCTGAAACCATCGATTGTATACATGTGAAGAAATCATGGTATGATTTAGAGGGGAGTACCCACTAGGTAATGGTGAGGTGCATGTGATAAAAGGAATCTACATATCCATGCAACATTCATTCTTCTCCCCTCTGGCCCATGATTATAGTCCAAAATACCCATCTCCACCCTCTCCCATTATTAATTATTTAAAATGGAGATATCATATCATGGAACCATAACTAGGCATGGTTAAGGATCAACATTAATAACATACCAACCACTCTAATTTCCATTAGGGAGTCAAGCACGTACTTATCTGTTATCAGGGATGTCCTGAAATAATACCAACATGAACATTTTGAAGAAATGTAAATGAATATGTAGCTGGATAGGAGCATGTTCACACACTATATCCTCAGGGACTTTTATTTCATGGTTTTTGGAAGAGTGAAAGACTTGCATGTTAGTATATATTCATGGAAGGGAAACA
The DNA here is from genome assembly GCA_963277665.1 of Viscum album. Lineage (NCBI taxonomy): Eukaryota > Viridiplantae > Streptophyta > Magnoliopsida > Santalales > Viscaceae > Viscum > Viscum album. The sequence continues at coordinate 1,778,155,800 of OY728121.1, read as the reverse complement.
TTGGTATAAAAATACCAGACCCACATATAACTTTCTCACATGGTTAATCATGAATCATGTAGTGCCGACTAATGAAAATATTAGACGAACTGGAATCCCTCTTGTTTTGAGGTGTAAATGCTAAAAAACATACTAAAAAATTTGTTCTAACTATTTTCATGTGGTTACTAGAATTGAAATATACAGTATTTTGGTGATTTCACAAACAATTCACTTCAGGTTCTTACTAGAGCTCCTTTCATATAAAGATGATTCCACGTTTCACCTGATTCTTGGTCCATAGAGGTTGGCATGGTAGAGAGTCCTTAACACAGTCTTCTAGTGTCTTTGTCAAGCTGGGAATTGATTAATGCATGAGGGGTACATCCTACAAGGAATTTCATAATAATCTAAATGAGTAGCCTTTAAATCCACCTAGTAATATTCAATAAAATCTGGAAAGGGGCTCTTATGGTAAAACCTATTCAAGTTTGAATCTTTTCATATAATAGATCCCATAATGTATGCACGGGCCATTGGGTTTGATGGGGACCTCCATACATGGGACTCTAGGTAATCAAAGTTGGATGATTCACGTTAGGCATCATTTGGGATTGAGGGGTATCTCATGACATTAGGGGTTTTTTCATCATGGTATTTACAGTTTATTTTGGTTGGGGAAATTCTCCCTGGGTAGTGGAAAAGGCTATTATCATCGACCATAGACATTTACTCAAATGAAATATTGATCTCTTGGATGTATATATGCACTTAATTCTCTTATATAATACACTTCATGTCAAATGTACTACCCCATGGTCAATTTCATATTATATTAGAAAGTGAAGATGACTCCTTATTGGAAATTCAAGAGTTGCACAATCTTGGGTTGGGGGAAATAATTATCAGAATATCTTGCCTCTAATGATGTCCAAAGTAAATTTATTTCTTACTCCATATGCAAGACTACAGTTTAGGTATACGGAGAGAAAATTGTCATATGCAATTCTCTTGGTTTACAATTTTTAGAACCCCTAGGTTTTGCCTTCATTTTTATTTCTCCTATTTATAGTCGTAATCTTATCTTTTTTAAATCATTAATAAATGATGATATATATATATATATTCAAAATTATTATTATTTTTTATAACTTCTTAACAAAAAAACATTAATTATCCCTGAAATTTTAGATTAATTATATAATTATTAATTGTGAATATTAAAAAATATGATAAATTTAAAAATGGTATCCAAATAAAATCCACAAAAAAAGAATAGTAATACTAGATGATTTAAAAAAGAATTATTCAATAAATGTAAATTTAATTTATATATATTCAATTAAATTATAAATTAATAATATACTTTTTTTAGAAAACATAAATTTTATTTAGGTCATTATTTCAAAATTAACGTAAAATGATTTTTTGACTGTGATTTATAATTTTTTGGTTAACAAAACAAAATACACTTTTTTCTAATATAACAAATTTCATGATATTTAAAAAAATAAAAAATGGAATAATGTTTACAAAATATTTTTTCATAAAACAATTATGATAAATAATTTATTTTTTATTTATTTATAGAACCAAGGTTTAACTTTTTCAAATAGTATGTAATATTGTTGTCTCAAAACTATTTTTATATCCATATATTGAACAATAAATTTTTATACCGTCTAGAAATTAATTATATGAACATGGATATAAAAGTTTATCTAATAATTTAAATGATATATAGGAATAATAATTTTTATTTAATTTATAAAATTTTAATTAATATGACTACTAGTTTCTATGATAATGTGAATAATTTATCTTCTAAATAACAAATTATTAATTTAATGTAATTTTATAACAACAAAATAAATTAATCAAATCAACAAATATAATTTAATATAATTTTATTCAAAACAATAAATATATTATTACTCATAAAATTGGTAATAAATTCTAGGTATTATTGAAAACTATTACTACTCAGAAAAACATTATTTATATAATACATTAATTATATTAAATAAAATATAAATTTAAAAATATAACTTTCTGGTGTTACTTATTTTATTTATGCTATATAGAGATATTTTTTAGGTTCGTAACATCGTAATAATATTATAATCATTAGTTTATAGTTTTAAAAATATATACACTACTATGTATAATAATATCTAGCATGGTAAAAACTATTATCCAATTTAAAAACCAAAATAATAAAAAAAATGAAAACAGTTTTTAAGAATCTTGAAAAAAGTATAAAACATGTGTGATAATGGGATTCAAATGACTTATTAACCTTTTATAACCAAAAAATCCATTATTTTTCACTTTTAGAATTGTAAAACCTTATATAATTTCGTGTAATTATTGGAAAATTATTTTTATTCACAAATCAACAATTCTTCTAACTTATAAAAGGGGAAAACTAAAAAAACATCCCAGAAATCATATACCTTGGACCTTCATCACCAAAACAAGTCATTAATATCATATTATAATCATCTCTATCATTTATTTGACCATAAAATCAAGTATTTTCCATATCACATCATTTCCTAGAAGATATTCGTGACAATGTTAAGTGACCCAACCTATGTATAACTGGATCAATAAAATAATATTGACTAAAATTTTCATGACCATGAATTTCATAAAAATGATAATATAATGAATTCATTATATTCATTATATAGACGTGTTACTTAATTAATGGTATAAAATATTCTATACATCACCATCCACTTGTCATAAATATGATAGTGGAATATGTGTTTCTTAGAACTAGAACCTCCATTAGGAAACAAATACATTTTCATAATAAATTCTGTTTTCAAGATTTAATGGTTACATTGAATATTAAATGTTATATATATAATATAAATATTATTTTCATGATTTTAAATATAATTTACTTTAATTTTCTTTCAATTTTTAGAAATGAAAACATTAATCATGTATTGTAAAGATTAAGGATATAGTGACCTGACCCCCAAAGTCCTCGATCTAGTGGATGCGATCAATTACATTAGCATGATTAAAAGGAATAAAATTAAAAAGGACCAAGAATTTATTATTATTAGTAAATCATATACTTACATGATTAAAATATTAAAAATTAATATAAAAATTATAACAAAAAAATAACTAAATTGCATCATGGAAAACATTGTTCCAACAAGTATATCACAACACATCATTCATAATAATTTTCTTCAATTTATAAATAATGAAAACAAAATAATTGTGAGTTTAAATTCTCAGTAATGGTAATGTATATAAGTAGAAATAATGAATAAATGAGAATAATAATTATGGGATGGTAAATTATTTAACTCACATATCATATAATAAAAAAGGTGGCAATCAATATCATAAAAAATAATGAAAGGAACTATGACATTTAATTAAATAGATAAGGAATATTAAATATTAAATTCCATGAAACTAAAACACATACCATGTAATCATTGAACTAAAAATGAAATGTATCCCTATATATGTGTTTTAGGATCTAATGAATGAATAATAATTGAAAAAAATTTAGGTGAATGTATAATTATTAGGCTCCATTTTTTCTAGGTACATATTAACATTTCATTTATTATCTACTAAAACAAAAAAAATTAACTAATCTTATTTTTGAATGTAATTCATCCCATAAGATTATCAATATATAAAGGGACATTCATTTACCAGTTCCCAATAAATAATGATTTCTTAAAATGGTCCCAAAACCCTGTTTTTCATATCCAAATAATTCATAATATATTGATGAGATTGTATAAATTATCAAAATTTATTAATATTTAATATAGCATTCATATGTATCAAAATTTCCCATTTTAACCAAATAACCATCGAAACGAACATTTTTTGTAAAATTTTATACAGTTTAGAAAAAAATTGTCTGATAATATGTGTATTATAGATAATTTCTATTGAAATATTTTTAAAATAAGGTTATTGATTCATTATAACATTTTCAATAAAAAATAGATGTGGTATTTCTGGTATAATCATGAAGATATTGTTTGTGAGAAAATTATCATTAAACATCCCAAACTATCTCTTAACACATGAAACATTTAAATCACAATTCCCATGAAGGAGAATTTTTTATCAATAATTCAAATGGTTTTATGATATAATGTATTAAAGGGGAATTGTATACGCTACAAAAAAATTAAGTGTCAAATATGTTGTATGCCTGCAGGAAATAAAAGTATGACAAGAATCACATACCATAACCATAGTTTTTGTGTGTGGTATTTATCATCTATAATATGGGATGAAAAATATTAATAACTTATACAAAAACTATAATAATGTTTATAATATCATATATTATCTTCATAAATAAATGTAGTACATTTTTGTTATCACTCTTCCACTAATAAAACTATTTCACGTATTAATTGCCTACATTCCTAAATGATGTTTTGACAAGTAATTCTCTACTAGTATTGCATAGGTAATGATTTCATCATATTTAAAAATAATTACACCGTCTAGTTATCATATAAAATAAATATATTTTTATTTAGAATAGTCTTTGTGGTTTCATTATAATAAAAGAAATGCACTGTTTATGGATACTGTAGGCCGTACGTACGCATCAACTCTATATAGATTTATTTGACATATTAAAAGATTTAAAATAATGTAATACATATTTATATTATAATTATAGTATGATATAAATGTTATAAATTTTACAGGGTCTTATTAATTATTACTTTAATTTGTTCCATTTATAACGTGAATGAGTCATATAGCTAGGACGAGGTGGATGTCCACAATTGAACAAACGATGTTATTATATTTATGAAAAATGGAATTTATATGGGTATGTGCTATAAAATAATTAATTAATGATAAAGGTATAATAAATATATTATATAACATATATAATAATAGTTTACACAATAATTTTCCCCATGAAAGGTGTTAATGGAAAAAATAACATTAATTTTTTCGTGAGGCAACAATTCATCATATACATAAATATTGAGTTTGATACACATTAAATGGATTTGTCTGTAATTATAGGTATAACCCCTATAATAAAAACATACTTTTACATTAGGGATAAATTTTTTTATAAAATAAAATAACAATAATAGTTGAGATGTTGTAGAATGAAAATAAAAGTAAATAGCTTAAGGAAATATGTAACATCTGAATCGAAAAACTACTTTTGGATTTTACCATAAGTCTTATATGGATGCCTTTATATAATAATAGAGTCTTATACTATAATAATAATTATATTTAAGATATATTTAATACGATATTGTTCTATAAAATTTCTAATCCATTGTGTGAGGTTCTGGTTGGATACGAGGCGATTTTATTGTAGAGGTGTAACACTCTTGTAATACTTTCACCAATGAATTCTATAAATGTTTAAGATAATGAAATTCAATTCAATGATGGACCAAATAAGATAATAAATATGTTAGGGTTGATATTTTCTAATAAAATATCACTTAGAATAGTTTATATGTAATTTTGGGCCTCAAGGATAAGCTCTTCTCCTTTATTAATCTTAAATTATCATTAATAATTGTTATTAATTTTACTTACATTTAATATTTTTTTTCAAAAACAACAATTTTCTTTTTAAAATTAATATTTAATGTTTATAAAAATTATTTAATACATTTTTTCAAATTAATATAATATATTTTTAATAAATTTATTTAAATTAAATTATGTAGGCGAGATGACAGTGCAGGTTTTAATGTAAAAACTTCTGAATGAATGATTTGTTTTTATAACAAACTTCTAAGTGAAATTGATTCCAATGAAAAAAATTGTATTAATTGAAAAAAATATAATATAATTTAATAATTAAACCAATTAATAATATAATTTATCCGTATACATAAATCAAATGAATTTTGTTTTGAAGTATAATTCATTACTTTGAACTACATATTAAAACAAAGGTTTCCAAAATATATCAGAAAAAACAAAATAACCTAATTTTTATGTATTTATATAAATTATTATGTTTATTTTGACAAATTAAATCACATATAGTGTCAATTATTATATTAAAAATGGGGTTTTCATTAAATTATTGTAAAATTTCATTATAAAAATATGGGTTTTTATGTTTAAAAATGGATTGGTTCTTATATAATGTCTATCAGACCAAATGGATGAATAAAAATATATTTGTTGAAAATATTACATATATGTATCAATAAAATAATTTAATAATGGTAATTAATTACTTTTATTAATATAAAACTCATTTTTATACATAAAGAAAATAATTTTCCATTTAATATCCAAATGGTTTTTATTTTCATTTCTCATTAATTGGTAACAAATGAATTTATTTTAAATTTATAAAAAAATTATATTTTAAAAATTTATATATAATATTCATAATATTCATAATAAATTATATGTTATATGATATTATATTTGAATAATAATATTTTAACAATATATTATTATTTGGTTATAATTGGTCAATCATGTAACACAAGCTATAGGGGAAAGATGTTATTACATGTAACATAAAAAATAGAGGACAACTTCTATGGCATATGATGAAATCTATATTAGTGTTTCATGCATTACAATATTGTTAATTTATTATATTTAGTTAGTATTTCAATTTATCAGGTTAGTATATTCCGTATTTAAACATGGTGTTTTGTGTCATAAACAATACTGAATGCAATGTTGTATATTATAATTTCATGGAGAGATATTCTCCCCACATTAATTATACTGTATCCTAGTAATTCATAATTGAAAGGGGTAATATATATTTTTGAAATTTTTTTCATTGAAATAGCACTTCATGTGTAGTTTTTATAAAACATTCTCTATAAAGTAGAGAAATACATGTACATCGGACACAATGAATAGTAAGTAACTTGGTCTCTATGTAAGAGAAAATTCTGTGAATGTCAAAATACTAACGTGAAATAATATTTTAAATATATATATGAAATGAATAATCAAATTAATAAAAAATAGGTAAATGATCATTATAATTTTTAACTCCTCGAATCCTTAAATATTTTATGATTTAAGTGACTATCGGTTCAATAGAAATTAAGTTTTTGGGATAAATTATTTTTTCAAATGCATTTTCCTAATGAGTAGTTATTTTTTTACTAAATGGGAATATAAGGAAATATTTTTAATATGATAGTTTTTAATTAAATATTTACAATCCAAACATATGGTTGTTCGTCAATTAAATTCCAATTCATCCTTCCGTACCCATAAATTAAATAGCAATAATGAGTTTTTAATTATTGAATCAATAAATGAATCATTTAAGGGTTTCTAAGGCCTATAAAGTTGTAAAATTTCATAATATTTACCACTAAATATGTTCTAAGATAAGTATTATGAATTTTGTAATCTATAATACTCAAATTTGATATAAATGGTTCATCAATAACATTATTTAACAAATTCTGTTTTACTAAAAATAATGTCAAATTGACCTGGACATTGTGTAGGTTATTGGTTGGCATGAATCCCTTTTTGTCCTTCTGTCTTGGTTTCAATACCTATGGACAATCATTATTTGATTGGAATTCACCAAGAATAAATTTCATGTTTATCTAAAAACATATTAACATTATTTATAAAATAAACATGATGGACATTCTTGAAATTAAGTTAATCACTAAATAGCCTTTCAACTATGGTTTTCAATACAACCTCAATACATATATACATAATCTTTTTTATTTTTTCATAGTTCCTTCCAGGATATAATAATTATTAATAGTATAATTTATATGTTATATAAACCATGAAAACATATATTCCATATCTTAAAAATCAGGTCATACCTAGGTTATTTATTTCTAAAACATACATATTTGTTTGCAATGAAAATATTAATATTCCTCATCAATTAACAAGATATTTACAAAAAAGTATTGAGTTAAGGGTCATTTTCGTGTACTATGTTATTCCAAATACATCTTAGTGAAACATTTAAGATTTGGCACTCCAATGTACATATATTACTGAACCATGTCAGCATGTAGTATCAAGACATGGATGTATTCATATGATAACCACATAGTCTTTATCAAACTGAAACATTTTGATGTTCATATATACATTTCTAAAACATATACCTTAGGTACATTATATCTAATATGTTTTTTCAAAAATATAGTTCCCATATAAGATAATACTCTTCCATTGATACCATCTACAGATACCAAACCCATGAAGGCATGTATCCAATGTCTACTATCAATTACATTTTTATGATTACCTGGAATGAAAACCCAAAGGACTAAGAGTGAAGTAGTCTTCAATAAATACATACATACATGAATCTCAAAAATATTACAATATTTAAAACATATATTTTTTAAAAAATTACATATATGTTGACATTATTCCTACTAGAATATACCTACAATTTTTTAATAGTATGCTTATTGGATTCCTAGAGAAAGGGAAATTAATAAGGCTTATATCCAATGTTTAGTATTTGTAACATATTGTTGAATCAATAATGAATCATTGAGAATAGTATTTATGAAATATTAAACAACTAAATGAACAAAAAAATTAAAAAAACTACGAAATAAGTTCATAAAAAAAAGAAAGGTAATACTATATTCAAAAACTAGATAAGTTAAATTTTGTTTGAAAACTGAGACACTAAAAAACATTATATTAAATAAATAAATAGAACATGAAATGTATCCACAAAAATGTGGATGAAATATCTCATGGGTTAATAATGTAAAATGATAAATGAATGAAATTAGTAATTATTGGTCATTGTGTTTAATAGGTACATGGTACCATTATATTCTATATCCTTTCTCAATATAGTTTATATTCTTTTATTTTTTGAAACTAATTTGTCCCATGAGTCTACCGATTCCACAAGGACCATTAATTAACAAATCCCCAAATTTGAGGGAATAAATTAAATGTTCCATGACCCAAATATTTAATTTACAAACAATTCTTCATATATTTAATTTAAAATATTACTTATCATAACTTAATATTTTTGAATTGATGACATATATTTTTTCAATAATACCCAATTAATCAAATTAATGTCAATGTGTACACCATATGTGAAATTATATAAGGAATAATGAATTATAAGATCCATTTTTTGTGTATATGAATATTCAAGGAAACTTCCACTTTGCAATATTACTATAACATTATTGTGTCATTAGATTGATAACAACCACATTATAAACTGAGATTTCAAATATAATCACTATGATTTGTTTTGGAAAATTATCCTTTGAAATCCACAAGTGTCTCATACCATTTGAATAATTTATATAATAATCTTCATGAAAATTTTTTTTCTTACAATAATGAAAAAATAAATACGATATAATGTTCAAAATGGGAAGTACATATACTACACAAAAGTAGTATGTGTTATATTCTTGGTTCACCACATGGAATGAAATGTAAGACAATAATCCCTCGTCGTAACCTATATTTTTTATTATAATTATACTCCAATAATGTGTATTAAAATATATTAGTAACTTATAAAATATAAATAATAATGTTAATAGTGTCATATATTATATTATTACATTATTTTATTACCATTTTAATAAAATTATTTCACTAATTTAACTATTCTGGGTGTTGATTTCCCATTTTCTCAAGTGTGTATTGACATGTTATTTATTAGAATATTTACATAGATAATTACTTAATAATATGAATAATTTAAAAAATAATTTATCTATCATATATATTTAATAAAAATATATTTAGATTAATATATAAATATAGGAGGTAAGAAATGAAATGCATAGTTCAACGATAAACTATTTCATACAAACACATTAACTCTAAATTCATTTAATAATCATATTAAAATACTGAATTATAATTGATACATATAGATATTATAATTACATAATAATATATATGTTATATATTTATTATCTTTTTAATAAAAAATCGGTAACACATTTCATGAATTTCTTGAATGAGTAACATCTCATTGTGGATGCAGTAGTACCCATTTCCACATATGATGTTATCATGTTTATGAAAAATGTAATGTATAAGTTTTTTTTTGATAAAATAATTGATTAAGAATACAGACATATTATATATAACATTTTACCTATATATATAATTTTTCTAACATAATGGATACCATGAGAGGTGGAAATTGAAAAATGATCATTCATCATTTCATGAGACATTAGTTCACCCTATAGAAAAGCACAATGTTTATTACACATTAGATGCATGTGAATTTAATTTATCATACTAAAAATAATAATAATAATAACCTATTATATTTTGGGTACATATGTTGTTATATATCTAGGTAATAATATTATTTTTTGTGATAGATGTTGGAAATAAAACTAAGTTGATTAAAAAAAGACGCAACCTCATTATCAGGTTACATCATTTTTTTATACCAAAAGGATTCCTTGAATGGATTTTCGAAAAGGAGAAGGATTATAAGATTATTGTTTGTTTTTTAGTATATAATAAGTAGAATCATTATAGATCTAGTTTCGATTGAATGGTGTCATAAATTCTTAGTAGAGGAGGCCATATATAGTATAGTGTATATATATGTCTATCCAATATAACTTGGACATGTTTATATGAATTTTTCACCATTAAGGATACAGTTTTGTCCGTTTTTAATCTTAAGTTAACCTTAATCAATTTAATTAATTATAATCACTCCCAATAATTTTGTTTGTAATGAACATGAATATCCATGTAATTTTTTTATTATATGGGAATTTTACAAGTCTGTGAAAATTAACGGAGCATGATTCTGAGTCCCAGTGGGCCCAAAATAATTTTCTAATCATTTTTTGCGAATGTTTTGTAAACGTGCAAGAGGGTTTTTATAACAATTGAATCCATGCTCAAAATTGAAATAAGAGGACACCATTGAACTCGTAGCACCAATGTTCGCTTAAGGAGACTATCTCCTCGACGACAGTTGGTCAACTGTGAATGTTGGTTTTTGTGTTTTCCTTAAGGAATAAAATAAAAAAAAATGGTTAACGTTAATAGTTTTTGATGAAACCTCCCATGTGGATGTAATAAATGTGGGTACCACCTGAACTAAAACCTCCAACATGGGTTATGGTGGTGGGAACACCAAAGCCAAAAAAACCACAATTTGAATTCTAGTTCTGGGGACCACCAGAACCCTCTTAACTGGAGAAACCCCCTGAACTCCCTTTTTAATGAAGAGTTAGATCTTGGAATTCCTCCCCTAATTTAATTATTCCATCACCCGATTTAATTTTTTAAGCCAACACAAAATTAATTATGCTAATTTAATTTGTACCAAAAATTAAATTTTTAAATCATATCTTATTGGCCCCTCATTAATTTTGTTGGAATTGGGGGAAAATATTGGCAAGAGGAGAGAATTTGTTGGATTATTCTCTCCAATGACGAATGCTTCTCTAAACAAATAATTGTTACCCAACAAATAATGCTGATATTCTCCAACAACTTCAACATCTTCCTTGCGACCTCCTCCAACGAACGATGAGGAATGGTGGTGGATTGTCTTTTCCCCCCTTACTCGTTCCTGACGACACATCGTAATTCAAATAGGAATCATATCCACTATCTACTACTCCAATGCAAAGTGTATGGGCCAAATGAAAATGGACCGACCTCTTTGTAATTCATGGGATTATTTGTTGTCGTCTTCGTGACGAAGGCGGTGGCGCGACGGTGACGCCCGATAGAAGAGAACTGCGGCTTGTGCCAAAATGGTGAAATAAGAATGGCCTACTGAAACAGATACTGACGAAGGCGTGATGCAAGACCGCTCTGCACAGATAGGAAGTCTAGCCATCCATCTAGCCAGGTCAGACCGCCCCCTTGTCACCCCACGGCCCTTGCGCCGCACCACGATCGTTGTGCCGCCCCAAGGCCCCAACGCCACCCCATGTCCCCTTTGCTACGTTGTGGCCCTCATGCCGCCCCGCATCCCTCTCACTCTCTGGTAGCCCTCGTGCCTCCCCAAGCCCCCTCGCACTGCCCCACGCTGCCTCGCGACCCCTTGCCACCCCTCGGCCATTGCGCAACCCTGTGGCCCCCATGCCATACCGCGGCCACCCTGCCTCCAGGCCAAGCTGGCCAATGCGGGCAAGGCTAGGTTGACCCTAACTGGTTCAAGCCGGCCCTGTCCGGGCCGTGTTGGGGGGGGGGGAGCCGATCGGGTCGGACAGGCCCTGGTCCAGCTTCGACCCATTTCTGCTCATTTGGCCATAACATTGGCACCGAGTGTACATTTGATGAACTGTCAATGGCACTAGAATCCATGGATCTAGGAGGTACACAAGATATATGTCACATTAGATTTGGATAAAGATGGGGAATGGTCAGGTCGGATCGAGAAAGAAACCAACTATGGCCTTGGGACCAAAAGTCTTATAACATACAGACCAGGCATCCGTTGGACGCAATGTCTATTGCGTTGATACCTCTATGATGTGGAGATAATTTGGGAAACATCTTTGTTGTACATCATGAGATTTGGAGTATCGACTTTTATATTGATGATCATACCCTTCGGAAGACAAGAGAGCTTTGTGTGAGAACCCTATAGCTGATTGTGATGATGTACTAGGATCCTGCGTGGGTCGGACGATGTAATGATTATGTACTAGAATCATGTGTGTGTATGAAGAGGTACTAACGAGGTCTTAGGATCATTTGTTGGTCTGGCGATGTATTGAAAATGTACTAGGCTCTTGTGTGGGTATGACGATGTACTAATGATGTACAAGGATCTTGTGTGGGTCTGACGATGTACTGACTATGTACTAGGATCATGTGGGTGTCTGACGATGTAGTGATGATGTACTAGGTTCATGTGTGGGTTTGATGATGTACTGAAAATGTACTAGGATCCTATGTGCATCTGACGATGTTCTAGGATCCTGTGTTGGTATGATGAGGTACTAGGATCCTATTTGGGCCAGACAATGTACTACTATCCTATGCGGGTCTGATGATGATTTAGGATCCTTCTTCGGTCTAACTCTTAACAGAGTAAGATGAATCAGTAGTAACATTTAATCATATTTACTATTGTAACTAAGATATACCTAGTGTGAGATGAGTCTATACTTGTATGGTACTTTCCTTCATGGTAATAACTTGTTGGTATTCCTTAGTGTGGCGTACCTGTGTGGTACTTTCATTCATGGTACTCCTTCTTTTATGGAATTGTTGAGCTTGGGATTTTGGTTTGGACTCTGTGTTTCCTCCTGATTTAGATAGCCATACATGATAACATAAGTATATGAATGGGTATATATATTAGTAGGGTTGTCAGTTGTTTTCATGCTTTTTGGTTTATCCTTTGTGGATTTTTTGGGACCATGAGGGTATTGGGGTCCCTACTATGTATCATTATACTCTCCCATACATGGTCTATGCCCACACCTTGTTGTGTTTGGTGCAGATAACAAACATCGCTGATCGTGGCTGAGGGTTCCAGGACTGGACGATGCTCGGAGGTGGACCATACTTTGTGTCAATAGGAAGAAAAGACAGGAGGACATGGTGTGATGAGGAGGCGATATATACCTACCCTTTAGTTAGGAACCTCTTAGGAAGACCCAGTAGATATTTTTCTATTTCTTCAGTTGTATTGTATTTTAGTTGTACTTGTACCATTATTGTTGGGGATGTATTCTGGCCCCTTTTGGCTTAATGTACTCACTCTTTATACTATCATGTTTACTTGAGTTTGTATCATGTTTTTTGAATGGTTTTGGCTATTTACAGGTTATAAATGCAATGCCTTCCAATTTTTAGAGAATACGCCTTCAGTGCTAGTCGTCTAGCCCTAACCTATGGAAGGCGGGTTTGGGGCAGTCACGACCTGACCCAGGTGTACGGGTCATGAAAAATTGGTATCATAGGAGTCAGTTATACTGTAGAACATATGACTTGATCTTTTTAACATCAGTATTGTTATGTGTAGTATGTTTGGTTATCAGTTTAGGGATTCTGGTGTTGGTGTGGCTGCCAATATATCCATACATCAGGACCATGACATATGAATTCAGACTCAGTGCACAAAAATATTGATTGTGTGTGGGTTTTCAAAATTATTCTTTGTGAACACTTTGAGTCATCTCACAAGATATAACTTATTGATCATTGTGCAGTAGTTTATTTTGAGGAATCTTCCATGTAGACAGCCAGCTAGGGTTCCATATTTAGTATGCACTGATATCCCACCGAGTGATGAGGCCTCGATCTCGGGCCTTCAACTATTAGATTCACCAGCAGAGGCCGCAATTGTACTATTACTCATTTAGCCACCAATTCCATCAGCCCCAGTAGAAGTGGGTGCACTCTTTATGTGCGCGTTGCATGAGTTACAGTGCCAGAATCCCCCCATGATCAGGGGAGAGATAGACCCATAGGCTAGAGACAATGGTGAGAGACTTGTTTCTGGTAGGGACACCAGCTGATCTCATGGTGATCCTTTCCTCCAGTATTATATGTGCATCATCAGTCAGATTTTGGAGCATCATGCTCCAGGTTCAGGACGAGGTGATGCTTCTCTAGGCAGTCTTCGAGAGCCTATTTTTGGCAGAGTTTTCCCCATCATCTCTTCACGCAGTGCACATACAAGAGCTTCTTCATCTACAGTAGGGAAGCATGATTGTGGATCAGTACTCAGTGAGGTTCACTGACCTCTCACGCTACTCCACTAATAGGGTGTGAGACCAATTCTTCAGGTCCTGGACCATTGAGAAGGGGATCGGGTGAGAGATCAGGGCTTCAATGATTTTCTCAGCATCTAGATGCAAGCAGGGGTGTTAGAGAGAGACCTCTTAGTGGAGAGTTTTCTTAATGAGTAATCTCCAGTAGCAAGACCGACCACCAGATGTCCTGTAGCGGAGTCTTATGTAGCTTGAAGCAGACAGATGTCCCTGAGGTCCAAGAGGACAAGCCCTACTTGTGGATGACCACGTGACTCATGATCAGTTGTGTGGGGTACATGAAATAGATCCAGTCATGCGAGGAATAGGTAGTGTTTCACATGTGGTAGGTAGAGTCACATGGCTCGTGACAGTCCGACCCGCCATAAAGATGATTATAAAATGGTTGAGGGACCGCACAAGCAGAGGAAAAAATTCAATTGAAGTGTTCCATAGGGAGCAGGAAGATGTGGCTGACGAGCTGGTCGTGCTGCTGGCGGTGGGTGACGATTCGATATGTTTCTGCCACAACCACTATGTTCTATAACGTAACTATAGGGAGATGGAGGACATGGGCGAGCTCATCTCCAGGCATCTGAGGCCTTAGATCTGGACGCTCCAATGATTATATGAGGTACGATCCGTGTCTACTCCGCCTTAGCTAAAATACCTATAGACACAGGTTCCAATCAATTTTTTAATTCCACTGCATTCGTTCGGAGCATGAATATTCCGATGGAGCCGTTTTCTCAATCCCTATGGGTAGGCACTCTTACGGGAGCAGATTCAATGATTTCTCGCTAGTTCTGGATGTGTTAGCGTACTCTATGAGGTGAGAGCATCGGCTTGGATCTCCTAGTAGCGGCTTCGAGGCCTTAAGACATCGTCTTCGGTATGGACTAGTTGTATATAGTTCATTCTCAAATTGTCTGTATTATGTGAAAAGTGTTGTTGTCAACACGGATGGGACCATGTTTACAATCACTAGTGAGAAGGGTTCCTTGGGAATATAAGATGGGTTTGCTAGAGGATATTGCATCAAATCATTCATTAGTTGGATAGCATCACCAACATAGCAATTGATGTGGAGAATCTGAGATATCCTTTAGTGGTGGACCTACAAGCTAATGTCTTCCCTGTGGATGTTTTGGGTATACCTCCTCACAGAGAGGTATAATTTTGCATTGACTTGTACCACGGGATGACACTGATATTCACACCAGTGTATTATACGTCTCTCATAGAGCTTCGTGTGCTAAGAGTAAAACAAGAGGTCTTATAGGGGAAAGTGTTCATTCGGCCCAGTTAATCTCTTTGGGCAAAACATATTTTGTTCTCCAACAAGGAAGATGGGATCCTGAGGCTTTGTGTTGACTACTGGTTCATGACCTAGGTGACCATGAAGAACAAGTACCCACTCTCGAATATTGACGAACGCTTTTATCAATTGAATGGAGAACGATGTTTGTCATCGATTGACCTCTGATCAGGCTATTAGTAGTTCAGAGTACAGAATAGGATATACAGAAGTAATGTTTTAGATGTCGGTAGGGCCATTATGAGTTCATGTTTTTGCCTTTTGGTGTGACCAACGCCCCAAAAGTGTTCATGTGACTAATGATCAGGATCTTTCAGCCATACCATGATTGCTTTGTGGTGGTCTTCATAAAATATATTCTGATCTATTCAACTACCGAAGAGGAGAATGTCTATCATTTCCAGGTAGTACTAAACACACTCCCAGTCCACCATCCTTAACAAATGCTCTTGAAGTGCCAGTTCTGGATCCGAGAGGTTCAAATTTGGGAAATTTCATCTCGGAGGCTGGAGATGTGGTGGATCTAGTGAAGATTGAGACTGTTCTTTCCTGGGAGCCACCTAGGATTCTAACGGAGATATGGTGATTCATGGGATTGTCTGGATACATATAGATATTTTTACAAGATTTATCCAATGTTTCATCACCTTTATTAGTATTGAATAATAATGGGAAACCCCTCATGTGGTATGAAAGATGTTAGTGGTGTTTTTTAGAGATGAGATCATGGTTGACTAGTTCCCCCATCATGAGGCTTCCAAAGGAGGGAGTTGGGTATGTAGTTTTCTATGACACATCAGGGATTGGGCTCAGATATGTCCTAATGTAGGAGCACGTTGTTATCGAATATGTTTCTCAACACCTGAGATAACATGAGAAATGATACACTACACATTACCAGGAGGTAGTTGTAGAGTCCTTCACCGTGAAGATGTGGAGACAATACTTTAGGAGAGATTATTTAATAGTGTATTCTGATCAAAATAGTCTCTAGTATATCTTTTATTAGAAAGAATTGACCCTAAGACATCGATGCTGGATTCAGTTCCTCCAAGACAATGACTTCGAGATAGTTTATACAATTGGGAAGGGGAATGCTTATGCAGATACCCTCTGTAGGAGATATGGCATACAACTTCTAGGTTAGGGGATGAAGTCGTTGGGCACATTGCATATATCATTTATAAATCGGGATAGAGCTGATTTTCTTGAATCTCTTACAGTCACTCTCCCACTTATTCAATGGGTTAGTGAGGCGCAACATGGGGAAGCTGACTGTGAGGCTCGACGTGCGCAGAAATCCACATGACATACACCTGATGGATTTTCTGAAGGTGGGGAGCACATCATCCTTTATGGAAGATGTACCACGGTACTAGTGTCTCTTTGGGGTGAACTGTTGAGGGAGTTCTACACATCCCCACTACTGGTACATCCAAGAGTGGCGATGATGTAGAAGGATCTCAAAAAATTGCACTGGTGGAAATGAATGGAGAAAGTAGTAGAAGTGTTTGTCTCTCGGTGCCTCACATGTCATCATGTTATGGTGGATCATCAGGTGGCATCAGGCTTTGATCAACTATTAGAGGTTCCAGAGTGGAAGTGGGATGGGATATCCATGGACTTCGTGAAAGTACTTCCACTTACAATAAGAGGAAATGATTATATTTGGGTGATCATCGACCGACTCATCAATTTGGCCCACATCTAACCGATTAGAGAGAAGAGGTCAGTAGAGAGTTTAGGACGCCTCTTTGTGTAAGGGATTGTTCAGAAACATGGAATTAACATGATGATTGTCTCTGATCGTGATGTACATTTTTCATCCCGGTTATGGAAGGGGTTGTAGGAGGCTTTCGAGATGTATCTTCATTTGAGAACTTCCTTCCATCCTTAGACGGATGGCTAGATTGAACGGACCATTCTGACCTTTTAGGACATGCTACATGCCAGAGTCCTAGACTTTGGTCTTATCTCTGAGGATCACTTAACCTTGGAAAAGTTTGTGCACAAATGTATCTATCAATTTACCATTGAGATGGAACCTTTTGAGGCATCGTACGGACGACCCGGCAGATCACCTTTAAGATAGACTGACCTAGGGGAGTCAGCACTTGTGGGACCAGAGATGGTTTGGGATACCATAGAGAAATAGTGGATCATCCAGGAGTGGATGAAGATTGCACAGAGAAAGCACAAGTCTTATGCTGACAGGAGATGAAGACCTTTGGATTTCTTGGAAGGTGACTATATCATTCTATGGGACTCACCGCGATGATTTTTATAGAGATTTGGTCGAGGTGGAATTTTATCTCTGAGGTTCATTAGACCCAATCAGGTCCTCTACATAGTTGGTTAGATGAATTATCGCTTTTCACTTCCCCCTTTTTTGCACTAGGTTCACGACGTCTTCCATGTATCCCACCTAAAGAGATACATGCATGAACCATATCACATCATTGACCATGGAAAGCTATACATCATTGATGGTGTGACATTTATAGAAGTTCTAGTAGAGATTGAGGATCTATAGGAGTGGTTCCTTCATGGGCAGTTGATACCTCTAGTGTGCGTTCAATGGCAGCATGGGAACATCCAAGAGAGAACATGATAGTAGGATGATCATATTAATGTCCAGTACCCCAACTTGTTTTACTAGTTATGTGGTGTGGCTTCCGGGGATACATATCCCTAATGTGGGGATAATTCAATGACCTAGAATTTGCAGGTAAATTATTTGTGTAATTATTTGAGAATTTTAATTGTCCGTAAAAATTGATGGCACATGATTTGAAGTACCTGTCTTCCAGGAGTGAATTTATTATCATTTTTTCAGTACTTTCAGTAAACGTACATGCATATTTTTGAAACTTTTGAAACAGTGCTCATAATTGAAATTTGAGGACACCGTCGAACTCACAAAACTGATGTTCGCCTACGGATACTTTCACCTCGATAGCAGTTGGTCGTGGGTGAAAGTTGATTTTTCTATTTCTGTAAAGGAATAAAATATAATAAAAATATTAAATTTTTATTTTGTTGAAACCTCCCATGTGGATGTTATAAAGGTGGGGGCCACTTGAACTAAAACCTCCCACATGGAATATGGTGTTGGGGTCCACTGATGCCTAAAAACCATAATTTTAATTCTAGTGGTGGGGACCACCTGAATTCTCTTAATGGGATAAACCTCTTGAACTCCCTCATTAATAAGTATATAGTTATTGGACTTCCTCCCATCATTTAATTATTCCAACACCCCATTAAATTTTTGGAGAAAAAAAAAATTAAGGATGAAAATTTAATTTCTTCCAACAATTAAATTGTTTAAACTTATCTTATTGGAACCTCATTATTTTGGGTTGAATTTAGGGAATGGATTTGAAATAGGGGGGATTTCCGAGGATTATTATTTCCAAAGAATAACACTTCTCCAAATGATGAATTTTTACCCAAAAAAGAATGCTGATGTTCTCCAACAACTTTGACATCTTCCTCGCGACCTCCTCCAACAAACTACTAGGTAGGGTGGTTGTTTGAATTTTTCCCCCTTAACCATTCGTGACAAATCATTATAATTAATGAATGAATCATAGACAATTTCTACCTCTCTTAAACGTAGTGTGTTGGCCAAATGAACATGGACCGAACTCTCCACAAATTGTGGGATTATTTGTAGTGTTATTCGCGACAAAGTCGACGATGCGACCACGCTACCCGATGGAAGGGAACTGTGGCTTGTGCTTCACTAGTGAAGGAA
This sequence comes from Viscum album, assembly GCA_963277665.1. Lineage (NCBI taxonomy): Eukaryota > Viridiplantae > Streptophyta > Magnoliopsida > Santalales > Viscaceae > Viscum > Viscum album. Next base: position 1,778,136,014 of record OY728121.1, on the reverse strand, counting down.
TGATGGCTGGTCGAACCAACCGATTGAAAAGTCACGGCACGCGGCGGTGTTGTCCCATGGCCCCTCGCCACACTGCAGCTGCCACACCACCGCCCGTCACCCGCGCCGCCCTGCGGCCCTGTCCAGCCCCGCTGCCCCATCCCGCTCTACTGCCCTCGGGAAAACCCACAACCGGCATGCTATCCCATGGCCCCCACATCTCCTCGTGGCCCACACATGACCCCTCGTCCCCCGTACTGCCCCGCGACCCCCATTCTTCGCAGCGACCGTTGCGGCCCCCACGCCTCCCTACGGCCCCCACTCCGCAATGTCAAGCACCAGTGCGAGATGGACTGCCCACCACAAGCTGGGCCAGACCCAGCAGGCTGGGTCGGGCCGGTGCGGTCCGACCAGGTCGGACCAGACCCAGACTTTCTTCGACCGATTTCCACTCTTTTGGCCATAACTTTGGCAATGAGTGTCTATTTGACGAACTGTCTGTGGTGCTAGAAATGATTGAGTGATACTGCCCCTTGGGTATACCCCACTCAAGATATGATTAATTTTGTGGAATGGTCGGGTTGGACCGAACATGAATCCATCCGGGGCCTTGGGACTAAAAGGCTAATAACATATAGATGAGGCATTTGATTGACACACAATTTATTGCGATGGGACCCCTATGACATGGAGGTTCGTTGGTATACTTCTTCATGGGACAACATAAAAATAGTTTTAGTATCAAAAAGTGTCTTGAGGAGAAGACCCTCACAGAGACAATCAAGCTTAGTGTGGGAAACTTGTAGATTGATGTGACGATTTTCTAGGATCTTGTGTGTGTTTGATGACTTATTGAAGATGTACTAGGTTCATGTGTCAGTGTGACGACGTGCTGGCGATGTACTAAGATCATGTGTGGGTTTGAAGTTGTACTAACGATGTACTAGGATCCTCAGTGGGTCTGAAGATGTACTGACGATGAACTAGGATCTTGTGAGGGTCTGACAACATAATTACAATGTTCTAGGATCTTGTGTGGGTCAAACCATGCACTGACGATGTTCTAGGATACTATTCGGGTCTGATGATGTACTGACGATGTACATGGATCCTGTGTGGGTCTGACGATGTACTAGGATTCTTTGTGGTTCTGACGAGATACTAGGATCCTTTGTGGGTCTGACTAAGTACTACAACCTTCTGTGGGTCTGATGATGTTTTATGATCCATTGTGGGTCTACCTATTAACACCGTAAGATGATTCAGTAGTTACATCTAATCGTCTTTACTATTATAACTATGATATACCTGTTTTGATCTGAGTCTGTAACTTTTTGGTACTTTCCATTGTGGTAATACCTTGGTGGTATTCTTTAGTGTGGCATACCTATGTGGTACATATCTTCATGGTACTCCTTCCCTTGTGGAATATTTGAGCTTGGGATTTGGAGTTGGAATCTCTATTTTCTAATGATTGAGATGGGTATATTTGATAACATAGGTATATGTAAGGATATATACCCATGTAGGGTTTCCAGTTATTTTCCTTATTTTTGGTTTATCATTTGTTGATATTGTGAGACCCTGAATGCCTCAAGGTCCCTGCTGAGTATCGTTATACTCAACCCTGCACGGGCTATGCACGCACCTTGTTGAGTTTGGTGCAGATGACAGACAATGCTGATCGATGCTGAGGGTTACAGGACTGGACTAGGACCAGAGGTGGAACATACAACAAGTCGGTATGCAGAGGAGAAAGGCAGATGTGGAGTGCTAAGGAGGTGATATGTACCTACACATCAGGTAGGAACCTCATTGGATGACCCACTAGATGTATTTCTGTTTCTTCTGTTGTATTGTATTTCATGTGTACCTGTACAATAACTATTGGGCATGTATTCTGGACCCTTTTGGCTTATTGTACTCACTCTATTTACTATTCAGTTTAGCTGAGTTTGTATTTTCTTATGTCATTAGTTGCGTGTGTCTGCAGTTTTTAAAGGTAATGCCTTCCCAGTTTTAGAGAATATGCCTTCAGTGCAAGTCTCCAGCCCCTAGCCTATGGAATGTCTGATAGTCTAGTCACGTCATGGGCCCCGGGGGACGAGTTGTGACATTTTTTTCAAAAGAAATGTTCTTATTAGAAATTATAAATTACAACAACTCCAAATGTGGAATTCGTTTTTTCAAATTCAAGGAATATTTGTTTCTGAAATTTATTTAAATTTAATCTCATGAGAAGGATGAAAATGTGTGCTTTTAAAGTAAAAACATCTGAAATATGGAAATTTTTTTCAGTTAATTTCTATGTCAAACCCATCCATATATCTAGAATTTTAAATTCTCCTAATAACCTTTTTAATGCAGATAATATAACTTTTTTTCTTCATTATGATAAAAGGAACATTCTTAATCTCAAAATTGAACTATCACACTAAGAAGTGTTTTCTGGCCAAACCATTAGTTGGAACAAATTCTTCATTTTCATTGGGAAGATCATTACTTGCATCAGAAAATATATCATCATTAGTGACCTCATTCTGAAAGAAGTTACGCTCCCATTCACTTATCATGGTGTTCCTATATTTTGGGGCTGACCCATATCCTATCAATTTGTAACTATTGCTGACTAACATCTAAATTAGATTTCTTCATAGAAATTTAATGCCCTCTCTATGGAAGGTAGGACATTCATTGTTAAATATACAATTGTCTCCAAGATGGGTTAGATAATATTGGTCATCAAATTCCCTATTATTCTTATTAAAAAGAATAACATCGCTATTAAGAATTTCTTCTATACTGGTAGTACATTAGAATGAAACTTGTGACTATTACCTATTCAACCTGTTACATGATAATTGAGAATGGTGCTATTGGTTTAAAATATTTAAAATTATTTAAGGAAGCCCTTCAATATAAGCTCACATGACACATTATTCATAATACCTCACATTCTATAACCTTTTTCAAAAAAAATTTCTTTGAAAAACACAAGGCATGAAGATCAGACTACATTATCCCTTCCATTTGGCCTTCCATAGAACACTCCTTCCCCAATATTAGAAATAATTCCATACGGATGGTCTCCAGAAACTCCTCCATGAAATTCTGGTTGGATAACTAGACTGACACCCCTTTATTTTCTATTATATCTTCTAATCAAACATCTCAAAATACCGACAGTAACATCAGAGAAATTTTAAACTCTCAACATGACTTCCTCCATTATACTATTCTAAATTTGAATAAAAAATACTCTTTCAATTACACAAATGACTTCTTAATTTGGTAAACAGCTCAAAATGGTATGCTTAAATAAAATAAATTCAACAAAACTTATTTCCGTAATGGGAGAATGATTATATCTGGCTAAAATATTTTAACAAACTTTGGATTAAATATTAAAGATTCACTCTTATCTACAGTCTCTTTCACAAAATAGTCCCCACTGATATTTTCCTCAAATATTTTGTATTCCAGATTTTTTCTAAGTGTAAAATCTGTAACATACACATGGAAGATTGAATCCTCATGTTCCATACTTGTGCTAATACTTATTCACTTTGGATCTATATTATTAACCTTTTTAATTGATTATGGTTGATTCTTTACTCTGTAAAAACTCAACTAAAGAAATGTGAAAAAATGGAAGGATATCAAAAAATCATGATCATTTTCCATACTGTAGTTTCTAAACTCCGCCATGTAATCTTCTCTGATCATAATGCTATTATTAATAATAATTACTCACTCAATATAAATATATATCGAATGAGGATCCTTATTTCAAAACATGACATAGATTTTTTGAAAATGGGACATTGCTGGAACACCATGCCCATCATTGGAATCATAGAGCATCTACAGCTTAACGATAATTTTTTGTCAAACATATCACTCTCTAGAGTTGTTATGGAGAGCCCCTCTCCCTATATGGATCAAAATTTACATTTATGGTGCCTCCAAGGAAAACTCTGGCCCAGTAGGGTGTCGTTCTATATTTAGAAATCACCTCAGTTAGATTCATGGATGTTTTATGGGTAATTATGTTGTTGACGCTACTCTTTAAGCTGAGATGATTAGTTTAATAAATGCCATTTCTTTTTCCAAGATCATTCATTGGAACAACCTCTTGATTGAAAATTACTCGATAACCATCATTCAAGCGATTTTCAATGGTGTAACACATCTAGCAGGGCTTATTACTACGCGATGGATGAAATGCAATCATTTGATTATCTATATTAACTCTATCATCAAACACGTTTCTTGAGAAGAAAAAACGGTTGTAGATGGCCTATCCAACATGGGTGTAGATCAATAGATATATCAGTTTAGAGACCTACATTCTGATCAAATTTCCATTCAAGAAAATAATTATAATATGATCCTAAAATTTATAATCCTCTAAAACATTCTTTTAATTATATTTTTTCTTCGGTCGTTCTTTTCCAAGGAATCACCATTCAAAAATTTGTCAAAAATAAATATTTAAAATGGGTTCTCCATTAAGAAATTTTAAAACTTCCTTTATAATATTATAGTTTTTTGTGTGTGAAATTTTGTTTGTTCTTATCTTATGACTATCAATCATAATAAATGAATATCAAATTTTTTTACTGAATATATTATATATATTTTTTATTAAAATAAATCTATATTTGTAATTAATAATTTGTTGGAAAAAAACCCCTTTTTAAGTATAAATATAACAATATAAATTTTTATGTATAATTTGTTCTTATTTTCCTTTCTCACCAATTTGTAATATGTCAATATATTAAATATTTATAGGAATAACTAATTTTATTAAGTTAGGTAGTAATATTCATAACCATATAAAAATGTCTAGGTTTTTATCATATTACATTTAATATTTATATTTTAAAAATAAATTTTAATTTTTTGAAACTCTGTCATCTATGTAGTGAAATATATTGAGGAAGGTCACACATGCATGTAAATGAATATATCAAGGATGGTCTCTCTTGAATTTGAAGAAGTGTAACATAGTTTTGTGTGCATTATAATATATATAATACGTTATTATTTTTTAATATTTTAATTTTTCAATTTAATATTTTCATATTTTAGACATGGTGTTCTATGTCATAAAAATTTCATAATACAAGGATGTACATTTGAATTTTGGGGTGTTACAACATCCTCTACAATGAAACATATCACTTTTTCCAAACATCATCATTATTATTTAATAAAAATTTTCATTATGTGAATCAACACCTTATTAAAATTTAAATTCTATCAATATTATTCTATAATAAATATATAATTCCACAATAAACATATATATATTCCATAATCATCCATTAATTATAAATGGTTGATTTTTTTTTTCAATCCAACCAGAAAAATAAATAATGCTATATAATAATATGACTAATAACTATGAATACATAATTATAGCTGATATATGATAAAAATATTTAAATAACCATTTTTATGTAATGGGAAATTTAATATTATACTCATTAATTATGATTCTTCCATTCATATGATAAAAATATAAGAAAAATTATTATTCATAATTTTTTATAGATGAAAAGTAACTAAAATGCACATAGAATGAAATTACAATACAAAAAAATATCCTAAAAATGAATTCCAATACCCTGATTAACTTGTTAATAATAAAATTCTAGAGAATCTAGATATCAAAAATTCTATAGAAAAACCATTTAAAAAATCAAGATAACTTACACCTGATATAGAAAATAGATAAAAACCAATTGATATTAATATTTATAATAATTATAAAAAATGTTTATAAAAGGTTAAAAAAATAAAAAAAAATTATCAAATAGTTTAGTAACATACTTATTTTCAAATTAAATATGTTTAGGTGAATTATGTGGAATTCAAGAATAGAGGTAAGGGTTTCTTTGTCAAATTTTCCAATCCTTAAGTCATGTTTGATATTAAAAACCATAATTTCTTTTACATTATAATCACTAACCCATTGTAATAACTTATATAAAAAATAAAGCATGTCATGATATATGAGGTTCTATTTCATGGTGTCTCTTCATTTTCCATTGATTCAGATAGAACCTTTTTAATAAGAAGTTAATTGTGAAAAATATAATGTACAATAACATATGTAGTATTTCACAAGATTTAGTTTGTAATTTGGTGCAATTAATACATAGTAAATGTATTTTAATATATTCATTAATTTAATGTGGTTTCATGATCCCAATGATATTCCATCATTAAATTTCATTTTTGTAAAACAATACAGACGTGGTATATTTTTACTATAATCTCAAAAATCCTTATTATACCATAATTCATCAACATAAGCATCATTATGTAATGATTTGTTTCTTCTGACCAAAAATATTTATCATAGGAATGTATCTTCTACCCATTTTATAATTAAAATTATGATCCAAATATTATCCCTTTGTGTGATTATGCTCATGAATATATAGACATCATTATGAATACTTCTAATTTATTGGTTGAAATAAAATTTTATAAAATGTGATTTTTTAATAATGATTTCCAACTAATTTTAAATAAATATATTTTTTCATGGTTGAAATAGTCTCTTATTTTTATAATTTATATGTAATATTTTATATTTTTTAAAATTTGGTTCAAAATATTTTTGAATTTATTTTGTTTTCATATTATATTTATTCATATTTTTTTACATTTTTTAAATATCCCAATTTGTATAAGTTAATTTCACTTATAAATGAGTGAATTATTGATTAAAAGTTGATAATTTAGTAAATATAAGTGTTAGTATTTCTATTATCAAGAGTTATATATTTTATCCTTCCACAGTTATATGAATCATAACAATTATAACCATTGATAAATTTTTATTATAAAATGAATGTATTTACTGTTATATATTAAGTTTTATGATAATGTTTAATTAATATAGAAGGAAGATGTCATGGAATAAAATATAAAGATTGTACCATATGAATCCCATTTATAATAGAATTTTTGGGTGACAGAATCACTGTGTTTTCACCATGATTAATCCAAGGATATGTTCAATCTATCAAAAAATAAAGGAATCCATTTATAGGAGATGATAATGTTGATTTACTTTACAACCAAATCCATGTTTTCTAAACCAGTACAAGAATGTTTCACAATCACTCTCAATACACGTAGGTTTTATACTAGTGTAATAATGTCTCGTGTATCATTAAAGAAACTGTTTGAATTTGAAATTATTTTCATGAAAAAAATGATATTGCACTTTTTAGTATAAATTTAAAAATATACAAGGGGATAACACCCATGGTTGAGGATAATCTGGATGCTTTTGGGTGTTCTAATGGTCCCTTGGGGGCTACAGAAGCTGCTAATGGGATACCAGGGCAGGCTGTGAGTGATGGAGGTGTTCTGGCCACAATTTCTACTAGCAATCGTTTCCAAGGGCTATAGTAGGCGAATGAGGAGTAGGGGATTCCAATGAATGATGGCCTCAGTATGCTTCATGGGATTCCATCTCATGAGGATGGCACTGAAACAAAATTGATACAGCATGGGACAATTGTTGGTTATGAGTATATGGAGTACCCAAAGTGTCTAGCAGCGATTGACATGAACAGTCTACATTAGAAGGGATGGAGAGGGAAATATGGATATCATTAGATGCATATCCCTGATAAATAGGGGGATTTCACTGATAATGACAAGGAGATTGATTGTGGGATCAGGACATCATTAGTGATGTGGTTCTGGGAAGGTGGATGAAGATGATCGATAATCAGAAAAATAGGAATACTCCACTGTGATGAAGGACGATGAAGGAGTAATATTATCATCCAAAGCCAGTGTCCAGCAGGAATTACATTGATAAAACTGATATTTTATCCATGGAGTGGATGAATCTATGAAGGATGTATGGTAAAGTTCTAAAGCACTATGAATGCTTTGAATGTAATTCACCTACTGAAGAGGATGCTTTCTACAATGGATGCAGCGATGAGTAAGGATTTTATGATATGTAATATTCCCTTATTTTTGTGGTACCTATTAACGGTCATGTTACATTATTTTAATAAATGGTCAGGTGGCATCCCCTAACTGAGCATTTCTTGTATTAATTTAAATTTAATAAAAATTGAGTTCTTAAAAAAATAGATTACAATATGATATGACAAAAATTAAATATTTATGAAATATATATATTCAAAAAAGATAATGATTTTAATAAACTATATTACCATGGATGAAACACCATAACACTATCATTCTGACCAACATCACAAAGTATGGCCCATTCTCTAGGCACCATCTCAACCATATTATTTCGATGCAACAACTGCCTCATCCCATTTCTGAATATTCAAAAATCACAAACAGAACATAAAATTTAGCTTAGGACACTCATATGGTAAAACACCTAGCCTTGTCCCATCACCAATAGTTCACCCATCAATGGATCCCATCCATTCCCATCCATATGAACCAGCATTTATGCTATTAACTGACCACATTCCCAATACATTACTCACCACTATATGCTCTACCCTATCACAACCCTTTTTCCATATAAAACACTTCTATAACTGAAATATTCACCAAAAGAACATAAAATCAATTATCAAAACATATGGAATGTGTTTTTCATCTCACTATGCCTAACATCCATGAGAACACCATTAAAAATTTCCATTATATATTCATCATCGAGATAAATTAGATTGGGCCCCTCCTCATCTATAGTTATTTAATGGTAGCATGGATGTTCTATGTAGCACATTATCATTACCAAAAGTATCTTATGCTTCAAAAATTACCTATAAGTGACATACATCCCACATAATTAGTTTTGTTGTACCCTAATAAGTCAGGACATCCCCGGTAGACTCAAACCAATTACATTTAGAAATTTTTTGATCCCGAAGCCTGTGCTCAGCCTTGTAGACCAACACAACCAAGGAAAACATGAACATGAACTTCACCAGTTTCCCACTGGAATCTTAATTCCACCACATCATAATCATATCTTTAACTAAATATCCATGAAATAAATTGGTTCTATCCCCCATAAGTGCACCAATGTCACTATTATTACTCAAGTAATATCAACCCACAATATTAATGTATAAAAATAGTTGAACCCAAAGACATGGATTTTGACATCCCACTTCCATTGTAATTAAAAAACAAGGTTCAACCACAACACTTCCTCATATTTTGTAAAAAAAAATCCCCGAAAATCATTAATATTTGGTCCATTACAAAGACCATTCGGGCAAAAGAACGATGAATCACTCCCCCACTACAAGGCTCTCGTCCACATACCTCTCATTGTGTGTGTCCTCAAAAATGTTCTAAATCAATCCAAAACACACTAAATACACTAGGCATAATGTTATATCCTTATCAATATACATAGATGATGTCAAGATATAGGGTGTGATTTCCCCTTGTTAAAAGTATGACAGGAATAAATTGTCCTGAACTACTACTACTCTCCATCACCGATGTACGCTATTACTTGTAGAAAACATAGACTCACCAATTATCTCTGGGATACCCTAACCATAATAAATTATCCATGACAGAAAAAAATAGAATATAAATTCCAACAAACTCACCATAACCTGATGACCCTCTGCAAAGAGATATTGACCCAACATTCCCTTATAACCATTATCATCTACTCACTCATGTTTTTCTTACATAGTCCATCTGGATACAATAGGTACACACCGATTCTCTACACTATTACAAAATATAAAACATCTTTAATTGATCTATGAAAAAACCAAAATCCCATATATATCTCAAAAAATTGGTATATCACCAAAGCTAGAACCAAAATCAGTCCACAAAACCATTCATTCAAACTGATCTTCCAGATCTATGAGACCCAGGGCATTCTGAACATCTCATGCATAAACAACTAATCTGAAAAACATCTCATCCATGAATTGATCATCCTTTTTTTATCATCCCCAAAAATAAATTTCCTTTAGCATATAAATTCATCAATACCATAGGTTCAGGTATCTAAAAAACCATTCAATTCACAAGCACTCTTACATCCAAATTATGTATCTAATGTTCTCCACTAAGGTGGGTAAAATTCTTAACCGTGAACTTTTACCAATGCCTGGGGACACCCATCCTAAATTGATTCCTCCTATGGACAATCCAAACATTCTTTAAATTCCATATAACCTACAACAGTGGTCCAATCTCCCTCGTGGATATCCTCAATTTTTAATAACTGTCAAATCATAGACAAAACACAAGACACATCTCCGCAAAACATTAAATTTTACAATTATCTCATGAGGTTAACTCCACATATGGAAACACTCTTTGTGTACCATTACAAATGTCTAAAATTTATATGTGTCAAAAACTCACTCTGATGCACTCTTACCCCCACCAAACTCTCACATAGGTCATTCATAGAAGTCTAACTATACAAAATCAAAAAACTGGATCCAGACAAAAAATTGAACATTCTATCTATAATCCACATACACCATCTAAAATAATAATCATTTCAGTCCATTCATCCTACCATCATTCCAACACATTATATCTAATTTAGAAAAAAACATTTTATTATAGGTCTCACACAAATGATACTAGATCAAATACTCAGTCACCAAATTTAAACACCCATTATAGGGCCCAAAATCCAATATGGAAAACCATAATTAACCAGAATTGACAAATTCAATTTACCAGACCACAATTCATTAATTCTTGTTCACAAAATAAACAAAATCTCTCATATAATATTCTATTTACTGAAACACCTATCGCAACAAAATCTCACTTTTCAAAACCTGAGGCCCCAAAACAATGGAATCCACATTTCCCATACTCCTCAAAAATAGTTTCAACAACAAACACTAGGAAATTCCACCACTGGTTACCTAAATGATCCATTATTCCCTAATTTTCATAGATGACTTAATCCATTCTATTTAGACTGATGATATAACTTTCCAAAACTGTTAATTTTCAAACTTGATGAATTAAAAAATTCCTAATACATTTTCAAAATCCAATTATTTAAAAAATAACTATTTTTTACAATTCAAAACATTTACCATTTACAAAGGATTGATGTTTCACAAACCTCATCTCAACTAGTGTTGTAATGACCCACAAATTTCAAGGAAATTTTTTTCTTAATTTTCTTTGGAATTTTACAAGAGCGCAGCTTCAGACGGCACCTGATTCCGAGGCCCGGTGTGCCCGGAATCAATTTCTGAAGTTTGGCTCGGGTACGTTCAGTGAACGGACGAGCGGGTTTTTCTATCTTTTGAACCGGTGCCCGGAATCAAATTCTGAGGGCACCGATGAAATCGCAGCGCCGGTATTTTCTTAGAAACGTCTCTTCCGGAGTTGCGTTTCCTCAGACGTGGTTTTAAAATTTTGGGGCTTAAAGTCAGAAATAAAATAAAATTTGTGCGACAACTTTATTTTATTTCACTTAAGCTGCTTGGAAGCCACTTGAAGCCACTTAAAGGCGGCTTGATCTGAGTTGAACTGGATAGGATGCTATCCAGAAATATCCTACCCCTTGGTAGGATATTTGTGAGGTGGGGCCCGCACGAGCCCCACCGTTTCTTTCGCTAAGTAACGCACCCGCGAAAACCCGTCAAAGTAACTGAAAAGTCAACCGACGCGTTTTCTTTAATTTCTTAACATACCATTTAATTGGGCGGTTTATTTCGTGAATTAAATGGGCTGTTTCATTCGTTGAATTAATTCAACGAATTTAATGGGTCGTTACTTACGCGTTTGCGTTTGTTGACAAAATAATAAAATAGACAAACTTGTCTATTTTTGAGGATTGCTATCGTTGTGCAATTCCTCTGAACCTCCACCCTCCCCGCGAAGAACGCGAAGAATGTGAAGAACGCGAAGAAAGCGAAGAACACCGGCGACCGGAATTCGACGACGCACACCGTGATCTGCGACGTCGACGAGCTCTACCCGCGACGTTCTTCGGCGACGCCTCTTCTTCTGCGGCCGATCCTCGTTCGGCAATTAAGGTGAGAAACGAATTGTTTATTTCTCCCCTTTTTTATAATTCAATATCAACGGATTTAAATTAATCCGTTTGATCTTGATCCGGAGATTGGCGACGCGACGCCGGATACCGCGACGACGCGATGATCTACTTCATCCGCGACGAGCGATTCCGCGACGACCTCTCGTCCGACGACGACGACAAGGTAAGGGTTGATTGAAATATTTTCCTCTCCCGTGATTTTATTTCTTTTAAAGTAAAGAACCTGATCTTCGAACAATTTTAATTTATTGAAAATTGTTGTTGATTATTTTCTTTTCCTCCCGATGATGTTTATGACTAACGCGGAGGGTGCGGATCTAACAAACAAGACCCGGCAACCCTCCGCTGATCTTCCCTTTTTTTTGTGCGGATCTAGCGGACGACGACGAACCGTGCGGCAAGGGCGATCCGTTGATCCCGCAGTAAAGATCGGCCCCCGGGAGGAGCAACGGCGCTGACGGGAGGCAAAACGGGCCACCGGAGCAACTCCGGCGGCCCGCGGAAGGAGGCGGCGGCGCCCGGCGCGCCGCCGGAGGAGTCCGCCGCGGCCGAGCCGCGGTGGCGGCGAACCGCCGGACCGCGTCCGCGGTCCGTCCACCCAGCACGCGGCCCGCGCGGGCCGCGTTTCTCCAAAGCCGCGGGTCAAACCCACGGCGGCTCACTCGGCCGGGCCGCGCCCAGGCCGGACCGGACCCGGCCTAGCCGGGTCGGGCTGGGTCGGGCCGACCCGGTTCGGTCCGACCCGGTTCGGCCGACCCAGGGGGGGGTTCGGGCCGGGTCGCCCCGGGCCCATAACCCCCGTTTCGGGCCCTCTTCGGTCTTTCGCCCATATCTTGGGCCTGGGACCTCCGATTGACGAACCGTCAGCGGCTACGCGATCCTTGGATCGAGACGGTCGTTTCGGTATATTACACTCAAGGTTTCGGAAGACTTTGGGTTCGGCCGGGTTGGTTCGTACACGAAACCAACCGGGCCCTCGGAGCGGAAACGCTTATAACTTGAGCTACGGACGTCCGATCGACGTACCGTCAGCTGTGATAGTTTCATCTAAGTGAGACGGAACTTTTGGCATACTCCGCCCGAGGATCGGATACAGGCGGAGTACGGTCGGGTTGGTTTTTCCCTAAAAACCAACCGGGCCCCTGGGACGAAAATGCCAATAACTCTCAGACCGGGCGTCCGATTGACGCGCCGTCTGTTGCGTTGAGATCCTGTTGTCGATACGGAACTTTTGGATACATCAACTTCGGACTACGTGTCAGTTGATGTATCAGCCTCTCGGCTCGTGGAGCGGACCCTCCTAAACGAGCTCGCTAAGTGCGGGAACCCTAGCGCTGGCTGTGACTTCGACGACAGAGCAGAGATCCTCCGTGGACTGCGACGACGGCAGAGCAGAGATCCTCCGTGGACTGCGACGACGGCAGAGCAGAGATCCTCCGTGGACTGCGGCGACGATTGTGCAGAGATCCTCAGTGGACTGCGTCGACTACTGCACTCAGCGATCCTACGTGGATCAGTGCTACAGGTTCTGTGTGAGCCCGATCCTATGTGGGTCCTTACTACCGGTTCTGTGTGAGCCACTGCCTACAGGTTCTGTGTGAGCCCGATCCTACGTGGGTCTTTGCGGGGGTTAGTACCTATCGATCCTTCGTGGGTCCGACGACTTAGATGGATCAGTGATCATCTTTGACGTCATCTGAAAAAGTATACCTGGTTGAGCTGAATCTTATGTTACTCCCCTTTGTGGATTGTGTTGAACTATCCTTTGTGGATTTTCTGTTTACTCTCCTTGTGGATTTGAGTCTTGCTTTCCTTTGTGGATTGAGTTGTTCTTGAGCTCGTGAGCAGAGCTAGAATTGGGGACTTAGGTATATGTATGGGCATATACCTAAGTCGAGTCAGATGTTACTTCGTGATTGCATCTTTCTTTTGTGCTATATCCTTTGTGGATTTCGGGAGACCTTCGGGGGTCTCGGGGTCCTTACTGAGTAGCTTATACTCACCCCTGCACGGGCTATGCCCGCACCTTGTTGTGTTGGATGCAGACGACGGACAGCGCTGATCGCGGTTGGGGCGTGGAGCAGGACGGTACCTGGAGGTGGACCACTGGGCGGGACGTGCTCGGAGCGGACGTGGGACCCGAGGAGCCTGGAGGCTATCTGTACCCACCCTTCAGGTGGGATTGCCAGTGGATGACACGAGGCCGCCGTCTTTTCTTCAGTTGCTGTACTTTACTTTTCAGTTGTACTTTACAGTTGGGCTTGTATTTCCGGCCCCCTTTACTTTTCTGCACTCTGTAGTTACTTTCCGCTTGCTGACTCTGTGGTGGTTGTTACTTATAAAGGCAATGCCTTCCCTGTTTACCGGGAATTTACGCCTTGGTGCTAGTCGCCAGCCCCTGGCCTATGGAAGGCGGGCTTGGGGTAGTCACGGCACGGGCCCCGAGGACGGGTCGTGACAAATTGGTATCAGAGGTGGTCGGTTCTACCGCAAACTCTGATCGTCTTTTCTTTCTATATGAAGCAATAGTGTTTAGTGTATTGAGTGTGGTTATCAGTTCAGGGAGCCCAGTGTTGGTGCGGCGGCCGACGTATCCGTACACCAGGACCCTGACTCCTGATTTCCGACTTAATGCATGAAAACATTGATTGCGTGTGTGTTTCAAGTCTTCTTTGTGATTACTTGTGTCAGCTCAACGGGTATACTGATCTGCTTCATGAAAGTCTCAAGTTTTCCTTGTGATTACTTGTGCCAGCTCACCAGGTATACTGTTCTGACTGTGGTGCTCTTGTTCTCCTTTTCAGGATGGCCCCGCGATGACAGCAAGCTTGGGTTCCGAGTGTAGGGCGCGACGGCAGCCCACCGAGCGACGAGGCCTCGGTGCAGGGCCCTTTGCCAGCAGTGGCACCGGCGGAAGCCTTACCCGCCGAGCCACCGATGCTTCCAGTACCAGACGCTGACGATGCACGTCGCCTCAGGGCACTGCATGAGTTTCAGAGCCAGCGACCGCCCAGGTTTCGCGGTGAGGCGGACCCCCAGGTCGCCGAGGACTGGCTAGAGGCGGTGGTACGGATCTTTAGGCTAGTGAGGACACCAGCGGATCTCATGGTGATTCTCGCGGCGAGCCTCCTGCAGGCGGTAGCAGGACGATGGTGGATCTTGATGCTCCAGGTTCACGATGAGGCATCCTTGCTCTGGGCGGACTTCGAGAGCCTCTTCCGCTCTGAGTTCGTCCCGGCCACCCTCCGAGCGGTGCGCATCCAGGAGCTTCTCCAGCTGCGCCAGGGAAGCATGACGGTCGCTCAGTACGCGGCGAGGTTCACTGACCTATCTCGCTACTCGACCGACATGGTACGGGACCCCTTCTTCCGGGCCCGGACCTTCGAGCAGGGCTTGCGACAGGAGATTCGGGCGTCGCTGATCTCCCTCAGCATTCCGACCCAGGCGGGAGTGCTGGAGCGAGCCCTCCTGATCGAGAGCTTCCTGGCAGAGCCTTCTTCAGCGGCGAGACCTAGCGCAGGGGGGCAGGTAGCTGAGTCTTCGGCAGCAGGTAGCCGACGGATGACTCTCGGGTCCAGGCAGACCAGACCCCCACGCAGACGGCCTCAGGACACCGGCTCAGCAGTGCAAGGCACACAGCGGAGTGCCAGCCTTCCGAGAGGCAGGCTGTGCTACTCCTGCGGCGGGCAGGGTCACATGGCTCGTGACTGCCCGACTCGCCGACCAGAGGAGCAGCAGACGGTGGAGGGGCCACCCAGGCAGAGGCAGAGGGTCGACCGTGGCGGTCCGCAGGGAGGAGGCGGACGAGGCAGAGGAGCTGGCCGAGCAGCGGGTGGTGGGCGACGCTTCCAGGCTCTACCCCCACCACCACCAGGAGGGCCACCTCGACCACAGGGAGCTGGCGGACAGGGACAGGCCCAGCTCCAAGCAGTGGAGGCCTACGACCCCGACATGCCAGAGATGATTCGAGGTACGATCTGTGTCTATTCCACCCTTGCTGCAGTACTTATAGACACAGGAGCGAGTCAGTCTTTCATAGCCTCTGCCCTTGTTCGGAGCTCGGAGATTCCTACTGAGCCGTTGGCTCGATCCTTACGGCTAGAGACTCCTACGGGAGCAGACTCGACGATTACGCACTGGTGCCGGCAGTGTGAGCTTACTCTAGGAGGCGAGAGCTTCGGCTGGGATCTCCTTGTAGCGGCGTCGAGGCCTTACGACGTCATCTTGGGCATGGATTGGCTATCCACGGTTCATGCCCAGATCGACTGTTTTAGGCGCAAGGTGCGATGTGTTCGCACCGACGGGAGCAGGTTTACCTTCACCGGCGAGAAGGGAACCTTTGCAGCACAGGATGGACTTCCGCGGAGGAGAGGGCAGCCCATCTCTCATCAGTTGGCTAGCCTCATCCTAGGAGCAGTGGACGTGCGGAGTCCAGTTTTTCCTGCAGTGGTGGACCAGTACGTGGACGTCTTTCCCGACGACGTTCCAGGGCTACCTCCTCATAGAGAGGTAGAATTTTACATCGACTTGTACCCCGGGACAGCCCCGATATCTACTCCAGCATATCGGATGGCCCCCGCCGAGCTTCGGGAGCTGCGGGTACAGTTGGAGGACTTGCATAGCAAGGGGTTTATCCGACCCAGTGTTTCACCCTGGGCTTCCCCGATTTTGTTCGCCAAGAAGGCGGACGTGAGCTTGCGACTGTGTGTCGACTATCGTCGCCTGAACCAGGTGACAGTGATGAACAAGTATCCGCTGCCACGGATTGATGACCTCTTCGATCAGCTCAAGGGAGCGCGGTGGTTCTCGAAGATAGACCTCCGGTCAGGCTATCATCAGCTCAGAGTTCGAGACGAGGACGTGCAGAAGACGGCCTTCAGGTGTCGGTATGGACATTATGAGTTCTTGGTTATGCCGTTCGGCGTAACCAATGCTCCAGCATTGTTCATGAGCCTCATGAACAGGATCTTCCAGCCATACCTCGACCTATTTTTCGTGGTCTTCATTGACGACATTTTGGTATACTCGACGACTGAGGAGGAGCATGCCTAACACCTGCGAGTTGTGCTAGACATGCTCCGAGAGCACCAGCTTTATGGCAAGATCTCAAAGTGCCAGTTCTGGTTACGTGAGGTCCATTTCTTGGGGCACGTCATCTCTGAGGCGGGAGTTGCAGTGGATCCCGCGAAGATCGAGGCGGTGCTAGCTTGGGAGCCACCCAAGAGCGTGACGGAGGTGCGGAGCTTCTTGGGCCTAGCCGGATACTATCGGAGATTCGTTCCAGACTTCTCCAGAGTTGCGGCACCACTCTCAGCGTTGAAGAAGAAGGGGAAACCCTTCGTGTGGTCAGACAGATGTCAGCAGAGCTTCCAGGAGCTGAGACAGAGATTGACCAGCGCACCTATCTTGAGGTTGCCTGAGGAGGGAGTTGGATACGTAGTTTACTGCGATGCATCAGGGACTGGACTCGGGTGCGTCCTGATGCAGGAGCGGGCCGTGATCGCCTACGGATCACGTCAGTTGAGGCCGCATGAGCAGAACTACGCCACTCATGACCTGGAGTAGGCAGCAGTGGTCTTCGCTCTGAAGACTTGGCGGCTCTACCTGATGGGCGAGCGCTTCACAGACTTTTCTGACCACCAGAGTCTCAGGTATATCTTCTCTCAGAAGGACCTGAACCTAAGACAGTGGAGATGGCTTGAGTTCCTCCAGGACTATGACTTTGAGATAGTCTATACTCCTGGGAAGGGGAACGTGGTAGCCGATGCCCTCAGTAGGAGGACGGGCATTCAGCTCCTTGAGGAGGCGACGGAGCAGCTAGCCTCCTTACGGATATCCTTCGTGGATAGAGACGGAGCATCCTTTCTTCAGTCTCTCACAGTCTCTCCTCCACTTCTACAGCGGGTCAGAGAGGCTCAGCGTGGGGACGCTGACTGTGAGACCCGGCGTGCACTGATATCCTCAGGTCAGGCGCCTGATGGTTTCTCCCTTGGAGCAGAGCACGACATCCTTTTCAGAGGACGTTCCTTTGTACCAGTCGCTTTACGAGAGGAGTTGTTGAGAGAGTTTCACACTTCTCCCTTGGCGGTGCATCCCGGAGTGGCGAAGATGTACCAGGATCTCAGGCGACAGCACTGGTGGCCGGGCATGAAGAAAGTTGTGGCAGAGTTCGTTTCACGATGCCTCACCTGCCAGCAGGTGAAGGCAGAGCATCAGGTACCAGCAGGCTTGGTACAGCCCTTGGAGGTCCCAGAGTGGAAGTGGGATGGCATATCTATGGACTTCGTGACTGGACTTCCACGCACTTCCAGAGGTCACGACTCCATTTGGGTGATTGTCGACCGACTCACCAAGTCGGCACACTTCTTACCCATCAGAGAGCAGGGCTCAGTGGAGAGCTTGGGACGTCTTTACGTCCAGGAGATCGTACGACTTCACGGTGTGCCATCGTCTATCGTCTCCGATCGAGATGCTCGTTTCACTTCCCGGCTTTGTAAGGGGTTGCAGGAGGCGTTCGGGACGCGGCTCCATCTGAGCACAGCCTTCCACCCTCAGACGGATGGTCAGACGGAGAGGACCATACAGACACTCGAGGACATGCTCCGTGCATGTGTTCTCGACTTTGGTCGCAGCTGGGAGGACCACCTACCCTTGGTGGAGTTCGCGTACAACAACAGCTACCACTCCACCATCGGGATGGCACCATACGAGGCGTTGTACGGCAGACCCTGCAGATCACCGTTGTGCTGCACAGACCCTGGGGAGTCAGCACTCGTGGGACCAGAGATGGTCCGAGCCACGACAGAGAAGGTCCAGATCATCCAGGAGAGGATGAGGACAACTCAGAGCCGGCAAAAGTCATATGCTGACAGGAGGCGGAGGCCACTGAAGTTCGAGGATGGAGACCACGTCTTTTTGCGTGTCTCACCTCGACGTGGTTTACGGAGATTTGGCCGAGGCGGCAAGTTGTCTCCACGCTTCATCGGTCCTTTCCAGGTCCTCAGCAGGATAGGAGAGGTGGCTTATCGCCTGGCTCTACCACCTCAGTTGCACCGGGTGCACGACGTCTTCCACGTGTCTCAGCTGAGGAGATACGTGCACGACCCGACGCACATCATCGACTTTGGGGAGCTGGACGTGGACGATGGGGCGACTTTTGCGGAGGTCCCAGTAGAGATCGAGGATCAACATGAGCGGGTCCTACATGGGCGGTCGATTCCTCTTGTGCGCGTCAGATGGCAGCACGGGAACCTCGAGGAGAGCACTTGGGAGAGGGAGGCTCAAATGCGTGCTCAGTACCCCCATTTGTTCCCCTAGTTTTTGATGTATCTTTACGGGGACGTAAAGCCCTGAGGTGGGAGTAATGTAAAGACCCGCAAATTTCGAGGAATTTTTTTTCTTAATTTTCTTTGGAATTTTACAAGAGCGCAGCTTCAGACGGCACCTGATTCCGAGGCCCGGTGTGCCCGGAATCAATTTCCGAAGTTTGGCTCGGGTACGTTCAGTGAACGGACGAGCGGGTTTTTCTATCTTTTGAACCGGTGCCCGGAATCAAATTGTGAGGGCACCGATGAAATCGCAGCGCCGATATTTGCTTAGAAACGCCTCTTCCGGAGTTGCGTTTGCTCAGACGTGGTTTTAAAATTTTGGGGCTTAAAGTCAGAAATAAAATAAAATTTGTGCGACAACTTTATTTTATTTCACTTAAGCTGCTTGGAAGCCAATTGAAGCCACTTAAAGGTGGCTTGATCTGAGTTGAACTGGATAGGATGCTATCCAGAAATATCCTACCCCTTGGTAGGATATTTGTGAGGTAGGGCCCGCACGAGCCCCGCCGTTTCTTTCGCTAAGTAACGCACCCGTGAAAACCCATCAAAGTAACTGAAAAGTCAACCGACGCGTTTTCTTTAATTTCTTAACAGACCATTTAATTGGGCGGTTTATTTCGTGAATTAAATGGGCTGTTTCATTCGTTGAATTAATTCAACGAATTTAATGGGTCGTTACTTACGCGTTTGCGTTTGTTGACAAAGTAATAAAATAGACAAACTTGTCTATTTTTGAGGATTTCTATCATTGTGCAATTCCTCTGATCCTCCACCATCCCCGCGAAGAACGCGAAGAACGCGAAGAACGCGAAGAACGCCGGCGACCAGAATTCGACGACGCACACCGTGATCTGCGACGTCGACGAGCTCTACCCGCGACGTTCTTCGGCGAAGCCTCTTCTTCCGCGGCCGATCCTCGTTCGGCAATTAAGGTGAGAAACGAATTGTTTATTTCTCCCCTTTTTTATAATTCAATATCAACGGATTTAAATTAATCCGTTTGATCTTGATCCGGAGATTGGCAACGCGACGCCGGATACCGCGACGACGCGACGATCTCCTTCATCCGCGACGAGCGATTCCGCGATGACCTCTCGTCCGACGACGATGACAAGGTAAGGGTTGATTGAAATATTTTCCTTTCCCGTGATTTTATTTCTTTTAAAGTAAAGAACCTGATCTTCGAACAATTTTAAATTATTAAAAATTGTTGTTGATTATTTTCTTTTCCTCCCGATGATGTTTATGACTAACGCGGAGGGTGCGGATCTAACAAACAAGACCCGACAACCCTCCGCCGATCTTCCCTTTTTTTTGTGCGGATCTGGCGGACGACGACGAACCGTGCGGCAAGGGTGATCCGTTGATCCCGCAGTAAAGATCGGCCCCCGGGAGGAGCAACGGCGCTGACGGGAGGCAAAACGGGCCACCGGAGCAACTCCGGCCGCCCGCGGAAGGTGGCGGCGGCGCCGGCGACCGGAGGCGGCGGTGCCCGGCGCGCCGCCGGAGGAGTCCGCCGTGGCCGAGCCGCGGCGGCGGCGAACCGCCGGACCGCGTCCGCGGTCCGGCCACCCAGCACGCGGCCCGCGCGGGCCGCGTTTCTCCAAAGCCGCGGGTCAAACCCGCGGCGGCTCACTCGGCCGCCCGGCCGAAGCCGAGCCGGCCGGTCCGGTCGGCCGGGCCGCGCCCAGGCCGGACCGGACCCGGCCTAGCCGGGTCGGGCCGGGTCGGGCCGACCCGGTTCGGGCCGACCCAGGGGGGGTTCGGGCCGGGTCTCCCCGGGCCCAGAACCCCCGTTTCGGGCCCTCTTCGGTCTTTCGCCCATATCTTGGGCCTGGGACCTCCGATTGACTAACCGTCAGCGGCTACGCGATCCTTGGATCGAGACGGTCGTTTCGGTATATTACACTCAAGGTTTCGGAAGACTTTGGGTTCGGCCGGGTTGGTTCGTACACGAAACCAACCGGGCCCTCGGAGCGGAAACACTCATAACTTGAGCTACGGACGTCCGATCGACGTACCGTCAGCTGTGATAGTTTCATCTAAGTGAGACGGAACTTTTGGCATACTCCGCCCGAGGATCGGATACAGGCGGAGTACGGTCGGGTTGGTTTTTCCCTAAAAACCAACCGGGCCCCTGGGACGAAAATGCCAATAACTCTCAGACCGGGCGTCCGATTGACGCGCCGTCTGTTGCGTTGAGATCCTGTTGTCGATACGGAACTTTTGGATACATCAACTTCGGACTACGTGTCAGTTGATGTATCAGCCTCTCGGCTCGTGGAGCGGACCCTCCTAAACGAGCTCGCTAAGTGCGGGAACCCTAGCGCGGGCTGTGACTTCGACGACAGAGCAGAGATCCTCCGTGGACTGCGAAGACGGTAGAGGAGAGATCCTCCGTGGACTGCGACGACGGCAGAGCAGAGATCCTCCGTGGACTGCGACGACGGCAGAGCAGAGATCCTCCGTGGACTGCGGCGACGATTGTGCAGAGATCCTCAGTGGACTGCGTCGACTACTGCACTCAGCGATCCTACGTGGATCAGTGCTACAGGTTCTGTGTGAGCCCGATCCTATGTGGGTCCTTACTACCGGTTCTGTGTGAGCCACTGCCTACAGGTTCTGTGTGAGCCCGATCCTACGTGGGTCTTTGCGGGGGTTAGTACCTATCGATCCTTCATGGGTCCGACGACTTAGATGGATCAGTGATCATCTTTGACGTCATCTGAAAAAGTATACCTGGTTGAGCTGAATCTTATGTTACTCCCCTTTGTGGATTGTGTAGAACTATCCTTTGTGGATTTTCTGTTTACTCTCCTTGTGGATTTGAGTCTTGCTTTCCTTTGTGGATTGAGTTGTTCTTGAGCTCGTGAGCAGAGCTAGAATTGGGGACTTAGGTATATGTATGGGCATATACCTAAGTCGAGTCAGATGTTACTTCGTGATTGCATCTTTCTTTTGTGCTATATCCTTTGTGGATTTCGGGAGACCTTCGGGGGTCTCGGGGTCCTTACTGAGTAGCTTATACTCACCCCTGCACGGGCTATGCCCGCACCTTGTTGTGTTGGATGCAGACGACGGACAGCGCTGATCGCGGTTGGGGCGTGGAGCAGGACGGTACCTGGAGGTGGACCACTGGGCGGGACGTGCTCGGAGCGGACGTGGGACCCGAGGAGCCTGGAGGCTATCTGTACCCACCCTTCAGGTGGGATTGCCAGTGGACGACACGAGGCCGCCGTCTTTTCTTCAGTTGCTGTACTTTACTTTTCAGTTGTACTTTACAGTTGGGCTTGTATTTCCTGCCCCCTTTACTTTTCTGCACTCTGTAGTTACTTTCCGCTTGCTGACTCTGTGGTGGTTGTTACTTATAAAGGCAATGCCTTCCCTATTTACCGGGAATTTACGCCTTGGTGCTAGTCGCCAGCCCCTGGCCTATGGAAGGCGGGCTTGGGGTAGTCACGGCACGGGCCCCGAGGATGGGTCGTTACAAATTGGTATCAGAGGTAGTCGGTTCTACCGCAAACTCTGATCGTCTTTTCTTTCTATATGAAGCAATAGTGTTTAGTGTATTGAGTGTGGTTATCAGTTCAGGGAGCCCAGTGTTGGTGCGGCGGCCGACGTATCCGTACACCAGGACCCTGACTCCTGATTTCCGACTTAATGCATGAAAACATTGATTGCGTGTGTGTTTCAAGTCTTCTTTGTGATTACATGTGTCAGCTCACCGGGTATACTGATCTGCTTCTTGAAAGTCTCAAGTTTTCCTTGTGATTACTTGTGCCAGCTCACCAGGTATACTGTTCTGACTGTGGTGCTCTTGTTCTCCTTTTCAGGATGGCCCCGCGATGACAGCCAGCTAGGGTTCCGAGTGTAGGGCGCGACGGCAGCCCACCGAGCGACGAGGCCTCGGTGCAGGGCCCTTTGCCAGCAGTGGCACCGGCGGAAGCCTTACCCGCCGAGCCACCGATGCTTCCAGTACCAGACGCTGACGATGCACATCGCCTCAGGGCACTGCATGAGTTTCAGAGCCAGCGACCGCCCAGGTTTCGCGGTGAGGCGGACCCCCAGGCCGCCGAGGACTAGCTGGAGGCGGTGGTACGGATCTTTAGGCTAGTGAGGACACCAGCGGATCTCATGGTGATTCTCGAGGAGAGCCTCCTGCAGGCGGCAGCAGGACGATGGTGGATCTTGATGCTCCAGGTTCACGATGAGGCATCCTTGCTCTGGGCGGACTTCGAGAGCCTCTTCCGCTCTGAGTTCGTCCCGGCCACCCTCCGAGCGGTGCACATCCAGGAGCTTCTCCAGCTGCGCCAGGGCAGCATGACGGTCGCTCAGTACGCGGCGAGGTTCACTGACCTATCTCGCTACTCGACCGACATGGTACGAGACCCCTTCTTCCGGGCCCGGACCTTCGAGCAGGGCTTGCGACAGGAGATTCGGGCATCGCTGATCTCCCTCAGCATTCCGACCCAGGCGGGAGTGCTGGAGCGATCCCTCCTTATCGAGAGCTTCCCGGCAGAGCCTTCTTCAGCGGCGAGACCTAGCGCAGGGCGGCAGGTAGCTGAGTCTTCGGCACAGGTAGCCGACGGATGACTCTCGGGTCCAGGCAGACCAGACCCCCACGCAGACGGCCTCAGGACACCAGCTCAGCAGTGCAAGGCACACAACGGAGTGCCAGCCTTCCGAGAGGCAGGCTGTGCTACTCCTGCGGCGGGCAGGGTCACATGGCTCGTGACTGCCCGACTCGCCGACCAGAGGAGCAGCAGACGGTGGAGGGGCCACCCAGGCAGAGGCAGAGGGTCGACCGTGGCGGTCCGCAGGGAGGAGGCGGACGAGGCAGAGGAGCTGGCCGAGCAGCGGGTGGTGGGCGATGCTTCCAGGCTCTACCCCCACCACCACCAGGAGGGCCACCTCGACCACAGGGAGCTGGCGGGCAGGGAAAGGCCCATCTCTAGGCAGGGGAGGCCTACGACCCCGACATGCCAGAGATGATTCGAGGTACGATCTGTGTCTATTCCACCCTTGCTGCAGTACTTATAGACACAGGAGCGAGTCACTCTTTCATAGCCTCTGCCCTTGTTCGGAGCTCGGAGATTCCGACTGAGCCGTTGGCTCGATCCTTACGGCTAGAGACTCCTACGGGAGCAGACTCGACGATTACGCACTGGTGCCGGCAGTGTGAGCTTACTCTAGGAGGCGAGAGCTTTGGCTGGGATCTCCTTGTAGCGGCGTCGAGGCCTTACGACGTCATCTTGGGCATGGATTGGCTATCCACGGTTCATGCCCAGATCGACTGTTTTAGGCGCAAGGTGCGATGTGTTCGCACCGACGGGAGCATGTTTACCTTCACCGGCGAGAAGGGAACCTTTGCAGCATAGGATGGACTTCCGCGGAGGAGAGTTCAGCCCATCTCTCATCAGTTGGCTAGCCTCATCCTAGGAGCAGTGGACGTGCGGAGTCCAGTTTTTCCTGCAGTGGTGGACCAGTACGTGGACGTCTTTCCCGACGACGTTCCAGGGCTACCTCCTCGTAGAGAGGTAGACTTTTACATCGACTTGTACCCCGGGACAGCCCCGATATCTACTCCAGCATATCAGATGGCCCCCGCCGTGCTTCGGGAGCTGCGGGTACAGTTGGAGGACTTGCAGAGCAAGGGGTTTATCCGACCCAGTGTTTCACCCTGGGCTTCCCCGATTTTGTTCGCCAAGAAGGCGGACGTGAGCTTGCGACTGTGTGTCGACTATCGTCGCCTGAACCAGGTGACAGTGAGGAACAAGTATCCGCTGCCACGGATTGATGACCTCTTCGATCAGCTCAAGGGAGCACGGTGGTTCTCGAAGATAGACCTCCGGTCAGGCTATCATCAGCTCAGAGTTCGAGACGAGGACGTGCAGAAGACGGCCTTCAGGTGTCGGTATGGCCATTATGAGTTCTTGGTTATGCCGTTCGGCGTAACCAATGCTCCAGCAGTGTTCATGAGCCTCATGAACAGGATCTTCCAGCCATACCTCGACCGATTTGTCGTGGTCTTCATTGACGACATTTTGGTATACTCGACGACTGAGGAGGAGCATGCCTACCACCTGCGAGTTGTGATAAACACGCTCCGAGAGCACCAGCTTTATGGCAAGCTCTCAAAGTGCCAGTTCTGGTTACGTGAGGTCCATTTCTTGGGGCACGTCATCTCTGAGGCGGGAGTTGCAGTGGATCCCGCGAAGATCGAGGCGGTGCTAGCTTGGGAGCCACCCAAGAGCGTGACGGAGGTGCGGAGCTTCTTGGGCCTAGCCGGATACTATCAGAGATTCGTGCCAGACTTCTCCAGAGTTGCGGCACCACTCTCAGCGTTGACGAAGAAGGGGAAACCCTTCGTGTGGTCAGACAGATGTCAGGAGAGCTTCCAGGAGCTGAGACAGTGATTGACCAGCGCACCTATCTTGAGGTTTCCTGAGGAGGGAGTTGGATACGTAGTTTACTGCGATGCATCAGGGACTGGACTCGGGTGCGTCCTGATGCAGGAGCGGGCCGTGATCGCCTACGGATCACGTCAGTTGAGGCCACATGAGCAGAACTACGCCACTCATGACCTGGAGTTGGCAGCAGTGGTCTTCGCTCTGAAGACTTGGCGGCACTACCTGATGGGCGAGTGCTTCACAGTCTTTTCTGACCACAAGAGTCTCAGGTATATCTTCTCTCAGAAGGACCTGAACCTGAGACAGCGGAGATGGCTTGAGTTCCTCCAGGACTATGACTTTGAGATAGTCTATACTCCTGGGAAGGGGAACGTGGTAGCTGATGCCCTCAGCAGGAGGACGGGCATTCAGCTCCTTGAGGAGGCGACGGAGCAGCTAGCCTCCTTACGGATATCCTTCGTGGATAGATACGGAGCAGCCTTTCTTCAGTCTCTCACAGTCTCTCCTCCACTTCTACAGCGGGTCAGAGAGGCTCAGCGTGGGGACGCTGACTGTGAGACTCGGCGTGCACTGATATCCTCAGGTCAGGCGCCTGATGGTTTCTCCCTTGGAGCAGAGCACGACATCCTTTTCAGAGGACGTGCCTTTGTACCAGTCGCTTTACGAGAGGAGGTGTTGAGAGAGTTTCACACTTCTCCCTTGGCGGTGCATCCCGGAGTGGCGAAGATGTACCAGGATCTCAGGCGACAACACTGGTGGCCGGGCATGAAGAAAGCTGTGGCAGAGTTCGTTTCACGATGCCTCACCTGCCAGCAGGTGAAGGCAGAGCATCAGGTACCAGCAGGCTTGGTACAGCCCATGGAGGTCCCGGAGTGGATGTGGGATGGCATATCTATGGACTTCGTGACTGGACTTCCACGCACTTCCAGAGGTCACGACTCCATTTGGGTGATTGTCGACCGACTCACCAAGTCGGCACACTTCTTACCCATCAGAGAGCAGGGCTCAGTGGAGAGCTTGGGATGTCTTTACGTCCAGGAGATCGTACGACTTCACGGTGTGCCATCGCTTATCGTCTCCGATCGAGATGCTCATTTCACTTCCCGGCTTTGGAAGGGGTTGCAGGAGGCGTTCGGGACGCGGCTCCATCTGAGCACAGCCTTCCACCCTCAGACGGATGGTCAGACGGAGAGGACCATACAGACACTCGAGGACATGCTCCGTGCATGTGTTCTCAACTTTGGTCGCAGCTGGGAGGACCACCTACCCTTGGTGGAGTTCGCGTACAACAACAGCTACCACTCCACCATCGGGATGGCACCATACGAGGCGTTGTACGGTAGACCCTGCAGATCACCGTTGTGCTGGACAGACCCTGGGGAGTCAGCACTCGTGGGACCAGAGATGGTCCGAGCCACGACAGAGAAGGTCCAGATCATCCAGGAGAGGATGAGGACAGCTCAGAGCCGGCAAAAGTCATATGCTGACAGGAGGCGGAGGCCACTGAAGTTCGAGGATGGCGACCACGTCTTTTTGCGTGTCTCACCTCGACGTGGTTTACGGAGATTAGGCCGAGGCGGCAAGTTGTCTCCACGCTTCATCGGGCCTTTCCAGGTCCTCAGCAGGATAGGAGAGGTGGCTTATCGCCTGGCTCTACCACCTCAGTTGCACAGGGTGCACGACGTCTTCCACGTGTCTCAGCTGAGGAGATACGTGCACGACCCGACGCACATCATCGACTTTGGGGAGCTGGACGTGGACGATGGGGCGACTTTTGCGGAGGTCCCAGTGGAGATCGAGGATCGACAGGAGCGGGTCCTACGTGGGCGGTCGATTCCTCTTGTGCGCGTCAGATGGTAGCACGGGAACCTCCAGGAGAGCACTTGGGAGCGGGAGGCTCAAATGCGTGCTCAGTACCCCCATTTGTTCCCCTAGTTTTTGATGTATCTTTACGGGGACGTAAAGCCCTGAGGTGGGAGTAATGTAAAGACCCGAAAATTTCAAGGAAATTTTTTTCTTAATTTTCTTTGGAATTTTACAAGAGCGTAGCTTCAGACGGCACCTGATTCCGAGGCCCGGTGTGCCCGGAATCAATTTCCGAAGTTTGGCTCGGGTACGTTCAGTGAACGGACGAGCGGGTTTTTCTATATTTTGAACCGGTGCCCGGAATCAAATTCTGAGGGCACCGATGAAATCGCAGTGCCGGTATTTGCTTAGAAACGCCTCTACCGGAGTTGCGTTTGCTCAGACGTGGTTTTAAAATTTTGGGGCTTAAAGTCAGAAATAAAATAAAATTTGTGCGACAACTTTATTTTATTTCACTTAAGCTGTTTGGAAGCCACTTGAAGCCACTTAAAGGTGGATTGATCTGAGTTGAACTGGATAGGATGCTATCCAGAAATATCCTACCCCTTGGTAGGATATTTGTGAGGTGGGGCCCGCACGAGCCCCGCCGTTTCTTTCGCTAAGTAACGCACCCGCGAAAACCCGTCAAATAACTGAAAAGTCAACTGACGCGTTTTCTTTAATTTCTTAACAGACCATTTAATTGGGCGGTTTATTTCGTGAATTAAATGGGCTGTTTCATTCGTTGAATTAATTCAACGAATTTAATGGGTCGTTACTTACGCGTTTGCGTTTGTTGACAAAATAATAAAATAGACAAACTTGTCTATTTTTGAGGATTGCTATCGTTGTGCAATTCCTCTGAACCTCCACCCTCCCCGCGAAGAACGCGAAGAACGCGAAAAACGCGAAGAACGCGAAGAACGCCGGCGACCGGAATTCGACGACGCACACCGTGATCTGCGACGTCGACGAGCTCTACCCGCGACATTCTTCGGCGACGCCTCTTCTTCCGCGGCCGATCCTCGTTCGGAAATTAAGGTGAGAAACGAATTGTGTATTTCTCCCCTTTTTTATAATTCAATATCAACTGATTTAAATTAATCTGTTTGATCTTGATCCGGAGATTGGCGACGCGACGCCGGATACCGCGACGACGTGACGATCTCCTTCATCCGCGACGAGCGATTCCGCGACGACCTCTCGTCCGACGACGACGACAAGGTAAGGGTTGATTGAAATATTTTCCTTTCCCGTGATTTTTTTTCTTTTAAATTAAAGAACCTGATCTTCGAACAATTTTAATTTATTTAAAATTGTTGTTGATTATTTTCTTTTCCTCCCGATGATGTTTATGACTAATGCGGAGGGTGCGGATCTAACAAACAAGACCCGGCAACCCTCCGCCGATCTTCCCTTTTTTTTGTGCGGATCTGGTGGACGATGACAAACCGTGCGGCAAGGGCGATCCGTTGATCCCGTAGTAAAGATCGGCCCCCGGGAGGAGCAACGGCGCTGACGGGAGGCAAAACGGGCCACCGCAGCAACTCCGGCGGCCCGCGGAAGGCGGCGGCGGCGCCCGGCGTGCCGCCGGAGGAGTCCGCCGCGGCCGAGCCGCAGCGGCGGCGAACCGCCGGACCGCGTCCGCGGTCCGGCCACCCAGCACGCGGCCCGCGCGGGCCGCGTTTCTCCAAAGCCGCGGGTCAAACCCGCGGCGGCTCACTCGGCCGCTCGGCCGAAGCCGAGCCGGCCGGTCCGGTCGGCCGGGCCGCGCCCAGGCCGGACCGGACCCGGCCTAGCCGGGTCGGGCCGACCCGGGTCGGCCGCCCGGGGGGGGTTCGGGCCGGGTCGCCCCGGGCCCAGAACCCCCGTTTCGGGCCCTCTTCGGTCTTTCGCCCATATCTTGGGCCTGGGACCTCCGATTGACTAACCGTCAGCGGCTACGCGATCCTTGGATCGAGACGGTCGTTTCGGTATATTACACTCAAGGTTTCGGAAGACTTTGGGTTCGGCCGGGTTGGTTCGTACACGAAACCAACCGGGCCCTCGGAGCGGAAACGCTCATAACTTGAGCTACGGACGTCCGATCGACGTACCGTCAGCTGTGATAGTTTCATCTAAGTGAGACGGAACTTTTGGCATACTCCGCCCGAGGATCGGATACAGGCGGAGTACGGTCGTGTTGGTTTTTCCCTAAAAACCAACCGGGCCCCTGGGACGAAAATGCCAATAACTCTCAGACCGGGCGTCCGATTGACGCGCCGTCTGTTGCGTTGAGATCCTGTTGTCGATACGGAACTTTTGGATACATCAACTTCGGACTACGTGTCAGTTGATGTATCAGCCTCTCGGCTCGTGGAGCGGACCCTCCTAAACGAGCTCGCTAAGTGCGGGAACCCTAGCGCGGGCTGTGACTTCGACGACAGAGCAGAGATCCTCCGTGGACTGCGAAGACGGTAGAGGAGAGATCCTCCGTGGACTGCGACGACGGCAGAGCAGAGATCCTCCGTGGACTGCGACGACGGCAGAGCAGAGATCCTCCGTGGACTGCGGCGACGATTGTGCAGAGATCCTCAGTGGACTGCGTCGACTACTGCACTCAGCGATCCTACGTGGATCAGTGCTACAGGTTCTGTGTGAGCCCGATCCTATGTGGGTCCTTACTACCGGTTCTGTGTGAGCCACTGCCTACAGGTTCTGTGTGAGCCCGATCCTACGTGGGTCTTTGCGGGGGTTAGTACCTATCGATCCTTCGTGGGTCCGACGACTTAGATGGATCAGTGATCATCTTTGACGTCATCTGAAAAAGTATACCTGGTTGAGCTGAATCTTATGTTACTCCCCTTTGTGGATTGTGTTGAACTATCCTTTGTGGATTTACTGTTTACTCTCCTTGTGGATTTGAGTCTTTCTTTCCTTTGTGGATTGAGTTGTTCTTGAGCTCGTGAGCAGAGCTAGAATTGGGGACTTAGGTATATGTATGGGCATATACCTAAGTCGAGTCAGATGTTACTTCGTGATTACATCTTTCTTTTGTGCTATATCCTTTGTGGATTTCGGGAGACCTTCGGGGGTCTCGGGGTCCTTACTGAGTAGCTTATACTCACCCCTGCACGGGCTATGCCCGCACCTTGTTGTGTTGGATGCAGACGACGGACATCGCTGATCGTGGTTGGGGCGTGGAGCAGGACGGTACCTGGAGGTGGACCACTGGGCGGGACGTGCTCGGAGCGGACGTGGGACCCGAGGAGCCTGAAGGCTATCTGTACCCACCCTTCAGGTGGGATTGCCAGTGGACGACACGAGGCCGCCGTCTTTTTTTAAGTTGTTGTACTTTACTTTTCAGTTGTACTTTATAGTTGGGCTTGTATTTCCGACCCCCTTTACTTTTCTGCACTCTGTAGTTACTTTCCTCTTGCTGACTCTGTGGTGGTTGTTACTTATAAAGGCAATGCCTTCCCTGTTTACCGGGAATTTACGCCTTGGTGCTAGTCGCCAGCCCCTGGCCTATGGAAGGCGGGCTTGGGGTAGTCACGGCACAGGCCCCGAGGACGGGTCGTGACAAGTGTTTCAATAGCCATTATTGTATACAATTTCATTTTTTATTCCTATTTGGTTTATCATCATGTCATTAAAAATCAATAATAGGCATCAGACCGATGACCAATCTATGTTATGAACCTACAATGATGCATGAGATCCAAAACCCTCTTTTTGTGCTAGGAAAAGTGTTTAGCACCCATAAATCATTAACACCACATTTATGTGCATCACTGTTGGTGTAAATAAAAATAAACTAAAAAATAATAAAACCAAACATCATTTCTAAACACTATATATAGGGGTTTTCCTTCATAATTTCAGTGCATTAACCTAGGAATGAGATCATTTCATAGTCCCAAAACGATCCTAGTATATTATATTCCATTCTCAAACAGTATAAAAAATAATAACCTCCTATGATACCCCTTTGTATCATTCCTGGTGAATAATCCACTATAACTGGTAACCATTTTGGGTAATCAAATGACCTTAGGTGCTACTCCCAGTATGAAAGAGGCTTCCAAATAGTAGAACAACTCCACAGAAAATATGGGTAGAATATACCCTCATAATAGATTGGATCCATATTAGAATTAAAAAGAGTTTATAAGATAACTAATTAAAATAATAAATTGAAAACATTCAACAAAACCAATAAGTAACAAATTATTATTTTTATAAGAAAATATATTGAGTAATCTACATTCCAGGTAGTAGTACAATAAAAACCTAGAAAAAAATTGAAGAAGATACTAAAATCAGTAATAACCTCCATTCCACATCGCATCATCAAAATGGAAACCAAACACTAGGTCGTTATCCGGGCGAAATACATGAAAACCTGTAGCATCTTCTCGGGTACCCATGTTCCAAGGTGGACTCAGCAGTGTGTGAGTAAAACTATGTTGGCCACCTCTAATGATGTCAAATGAAATATACAGTCTGAATAAGTTTGTATTCTGATATCAAGTCCAATAATCAAATAAGGCGAAGAAAAAAAACATTTATGTATTTAACTAATATCCAGGTTAATCATTTTTCATAATTATTTCCTTTTAATCATAGATTCTATCTTCATTAAAAAAATTATTCAACTCATGTTCCTTGGGTTAGTCATTTACATCACTTACACTATGACCTATGATGGAAAAAATATTGTGAATAGAGGAATTATCCAAGTCCATATCTCATAAGGGTTAAAAACATCACAAAAAACACATTATCCAAACCTCCAAACCTCATCCCATGTGGAATGAGAGCATTCGTGGAAAAAAAATTTGACCCCTTACCTACCTCATATATTGTTCATTACAGTTTAATGAATCTGTCTAACTCGACCCTTGACTATATATCCTTATTCAATACCACACACTATTGATCCATGCACACATTATTTTCCACATTCGGTTAAGGTAGACTATATGTATGACCATCTCATGGTCATGACCTAAGTCCTTTATCCAACCCCAATATTACAAAACTATATTTAACAAATATACATAGTAAAAAACAATTTAATAAAATAAAAATTGTAATTTATCTTTTTTCCATAACACATTTAGACTTTTCCCCTTACATTACATTTCTATTTACATTACATTTTCAATTATCCCTATGCACATTTCCTTTTCCAAACCCATTAAGCAATTAACAAATTCAGATACATTATCCCATTTAAAATATTGAAAAATTTCAAAAAAATTTCTCACATATCCCTTTCATCAATTCCTATATGTTATACTCCTATTATGTTCAAGTAGAAATCACAATATATTGGTTAACTTCACATTAATCCATTTTTAACACATTTCCATATCATTCCATACACCACCTTGAGAAATATCATGAACCAAGCCCATTCATCACATAGTTCATTTCATTAACATTTTAACAAGCGAACATAATTATTATGGGTTCTATATCACTAAACCTTACATCCATTAATTTAAAATGCTCTTATCAGGCCTTTGTGAATATATTTTGGAATAAAAATATAATACACAATTAAATCATCTTATACCAATATTTAAAAACGGGGTCCTCCATTATGAAAAACAATAAAATTCCCCCAAGGAATTAATTTCCATTTTCAATAAATAAATACAACCAATAAATCAGTTTACCAAAAGGGAAACCTTATTCTCATTGAAAATAGAATTTAAAATATATTAGATACCCCATTCTGAAACAAAATGTTATTAAAAAATCCTTTAAAATAAATTCCTACATTGATCACAATATCCATTAATAAATCTAATATCACGTCGAAGCTAATAATCTACCATAAACTCATTGAAAACAATTTAAATTATTTATAAATATATCTTTTGAAACTGTCATATTAGTCCACTGTCTATACCCAAAAGAAAATTTATTTTTACTACCCATTTTGTCCCAGAATACCTTTATCACAAGGTTTACTAATTTGGTTCAATATATACATAGGTCAGGCTTATCCCATGTGTAGACCCAGGTTCGACCTCACATCACCAATGAACCCAATGGGGTCCATGATTTTTTTTTACCTTAATATAAGGTCCATATCCCTTTTTTGTGAACCCAGACATCATGATTAAACATAATAGAGAAATAGGAAAAATACACACAAATAAGTCAAATTAACACTATGGGAAAGAGAATTAAGACCATGTACCCCAGGACCATTGATGAACTCTTTCTTAATCTCCACCCTTGATTTGGATAAAATCACTTAATTAATAAAAATAATAAAATTTGTTGGAAAAATAACAGTTTTGGGCTTTTGGAAGAATAAAAGATATATTACAAGACATATTCAAGAAGGTAGTTTAAAGGGTAGTGTAATAATCATAGGGATCATTTATTCACATCCAAACACACTCCTAAAGATTAATAATCACAATAGAATAATCTATTTGAATAATTATAAGGGTTTTGTTCATCATCCATGATGTTGGGGGAGTATTAAGATAGAAATAAGGGTGTATGATATAGTTTCATATGAAAAAAATGGAAATTTCACACTTATTAAGGGTTGTATGATTTTCCCACACAGTTTCATGTGGGTATCTACACGATTTTGAATACCATGCGGTAATAATGTAGTGGACCTATATCAAAAATAGTTCCCATACCGCATTGTTTCATGGTCCAATTGTATGTTTTATTCCAACTATGATCCAACCATGTGCTATGATATATTTGGTCACATTCCCCGTATATTCATGTCCCACACCCTCAAAACACTTCCAAAATATCAGTTGCACTCAAGAATCACTATAATAAACTAAAAAGGATCTTTATCCAGTATTTATTTAAGTACAAAGCATCTTAAAAGGTTTGGATCTTACAAACTCAATATTCACACTAGTTCTAGATGATTATGTCTAATAGTTGATAATAGTTTAGGGACTCCATATGGGTACTTGTTATATAATAATATTTATAGAAAAATATAATGAAATGGATTGGAAAATTTATTTATACAAACAAATGGGACAAAATAGAAATATTAACATGGAAATTTTTGTTAATCTAATGGAGATATAGAATTAACCAAATATAATGTAAATGGAATAATATTAATACATAATTAAATGAAGCATACATTGGATATGATATATTGGGATTGAATTTTCAAATTCGGATGATCTTTAACATTAATTATATTAAATATAATTAAATCCAATTTAGTTTATATAAGGTCATTATAATTAGATAATGGAATGTATTATTTGTTTGTTGTGTCCAAAGAAACATAAATAACCATGTTTGTAAAATATATTGTATTTTTCATATTAAAAAAATAAATCTCAGTACATTCCATTTGTGTGTGAAATTTGGAGTTTATATGAATCCATGGTTATGTGCATAACATCATAGTAGAATATTTATCATGGGATTATTTAAGATCCCATAACTTTTTCAATTAATGAGTGGTATTTAATATTGAAAATATTATATCATTTTACGGTGAAGAGAATATAATATATTGTAATATTTGAATATATATATATCAATATTAGTTTCTTTTTTGATTTCATTCTTAATGCATAACATAAAATAATACTTTTCATATAGTATGATATAAATATTATTAATAAATCACTGGAATATTAAATCCTAATGAAATAAATAAATTTTTATAAACCCCAAATTCTAATAAATTGGACAAAGGACACATTAATTTTTTGAAATTTTATGTTATAAAAAAAGCATTTTTACTTATATTTTTCTATTTTATGTATTCTTATAAATCATAGTATTCAAATTTTTTTAAATTTACATCATTATTTAATTCATATTTTCATGTATATATTAGGATCAATTTATTTTATTTTCCTAAAATAAATAATTTTTTCAACAATAAAATAAAAATAATGATTTCAGTAATACCATCAATTTTAATAAATTATCGTAAAATTAATGAAATCGATGGATTTAGACCCAATTTCGAATGTTTTTTTAATCAAATTCATTCTAAAAAAATAGTGATTTTGTGATATGTATATTTATTGTTTTTCATATAAATTTTTTATTTTAATATAAAAAAAATTTATGTGATGATATTAATGAATTATATTTTGTCTCTAGTGGATAAGTATTATTAAAAATGGGATAATATTTATAAATTCATTATATGTAATATTTTTATTTTTATTTTTCTACATAAAATTATGATATTTAAATTAATGTTAATGACCATGATAACTCCAGAATGATTATTTTCAATGATACATTCTATTTTTATTTTGTAATTATTATATACTGATATATATTTATTTCTTGTCAAATGTATTTTTATTAAAATATTATAGTTATTTAAATATATATTAAAACAATATAAATGATAAGTAAATAAAAAATAAGATTCATAACCCATAATCTAGATTAAAATATATTTATATATAATTCTTTGTCATTATATTAAATTTTGTAAATGAATCATAGTTTTCTATAAATTAAATATATATTAATACTATATGCAGCAGAAATTTTAGTTTATAAAATCATCATTTGTTTATAAGGGTTGCATTATAAATTTAATAAAATATATACTACATGGGTAAGAAAAAGACTACATGGTAAAATAGATAATATAAAATAAAAAATAGATTTATAAAATTAAATTATATTTCAAAAAGATGATAAAATTACTGTTCGAGTAATTATAATGAACATATTATGAAAACAATAACTTATTTATCAGAACTTTAACATTTACCCACGTATAGTTTCATATATTTTTTTGAAAAATAATGGGTATTTAAAAATGGTCTATTCCGTCACAGGGAAGTGGGTAACACTTATAAACATTAAAACCTAATACATTAATTATAAATCTATCTGAAAAACCTTCTATATATATCCTTTATGAATTATATATCTAATTAGTATTTTATAGTGTTAATTTTTTATCTTATGACCATCCTTTTCCACTAAATGTTCATGTTCCCATAAATTGTATTACGTAATGTCAAACTATTTGATCTCAATTTATCAATTATAGACTACTATTGACCATTACAATATAACAAAATATATATCATTTTTATAATTATGTGATATTATGTTAATAGATGATGAATTATTTATTAGTCCCTACAAATTTAATAAATTGAAATAATGATGATTATAAATTTCTATATAGTATCTCTTTATTAATGATTCATATTATTTTTATCACTACCACCATTCATCATTTTTTATAAATAATTAATTTATGAATAATATTGAAATATATCATACATATTTTTATTTTATAGAAAAAAAAAAAAATTCACCATCCCCTATTATTCATTATGAAATTATTAGGTTAATTATGTTTTTCACAAACTACCTTATACACAATGTAGTAAAAAAAGATTCATATAATTTCATTATTATTTTGTAAATATTCAGAAAATATTATAATTAACCAAAATAATATCACAATGTGTTATTTATTATTCTTTTATTATAATATTATTAAAAAAAAAATGTTTACTGG
This sequence comes from Viscum album, assembly GCA_963277665.1. Classification (NCBI taxonomy): domain Eukaryota; kingdom Viridiplantae; phylum Streptophyta; class Magnoliopsida; order Santalales; family Viscaceae; genus Viscum; species Viscum album. The sequence continues at coordinate 1,778,098,892 of OY728121.1, read as the reverse complement.
CCATACTAATCTTGTAATTATTTAGTGAATATGTTTTTCATGGTCTATCCACCTACTTGTACAAATCTATAAAAAATATAATAGATGACTATGAAAATGTAAATAATCATTATATATTATATTATTGTTAAATTAGTTATTTTACTTTTTTCGCATAATGGGAATAAAAATAATAATCAAAATAATTAAGGGACTAACAATTGTATCTTCAAAATCATCGAAAGATGATTTTCTTAAATATTTTATAAATACAATTTTACTAGGAAATTAATATAAAATATATGAAAAAATAAAAAATATAATAAAATATAATTTCATTTACATTTTATAATAAATTAACATGAAATTTTGGAGTATAATAATGAAAAATGTTATTGTTGACAAAATATGTCAATATGATCATAATAACTGACACACGATATTCAAAAAATAGAAAAACTAAATATTATACTTGTAAATAATATTTATAAATAAATTTTTTAAAATTATATATATATATCAAGAAATTTATAACATATCTAATTTTTATACATATTATTTTTATGCATGAGATTGAAGAAATTTAATTTGACGTCAAAAATTATGATATGGTATTTTCCTCAGTTTCAAAAAATATATATTATTTGATGGCTATTTCCAAAATTAACATCTATTATCTTATATATTTTAAAAAATATTACATTAATGAATAATAAAAATATATAATTTCATAATATTTTATTTTCCATTTCTTTTCGATCCATTTAATTTAAATAGATTTTAATATTACTATTACATTGTACACTATCTTTATCCTTATAGATGTTTTCAATTTTCATTCAAATAATCATAAATAATAAATTTTTCCTAATAAAAAATACATTAATATGAATACTTTTCCTCATTTTATCTAAAGCTAGTTATCTTCCATTTCATGATTCAAAATTTTCTTCATAATGTTTTAAACTCTTAAATAAATTTGGAATAAAATCACCTATATATTTTTATTATATTTAATGTGTTTCCCGATACAATCAATCAATTATTTAAAATTGGGTTTTCAATTTTTTTTAAAAAATGGGATTCTCAAAAAAAATTATATTATCTATAATAATGTTTTTAAATAAAAAATGAATTCTAATTTATATCAACACATATTTACATTATGGATGCTAATATTAAATTTTTTCCATATTCATGTAGTTCGTTTTAATGAATTATTTTATTAAAGATTGATGAAATTAAGTACTAAGAAATAAAATAAAACTATTTCTGTGATTTATCTAATGAATAAAAACATAATTTTTTCATTTTTGAAAAATCAATATTGGTCTGAAGGAATATTTTCATGAACCACACAACATTTAACTTATTTAACTATGTTAAATTTAATGTATTAATTATTATATATTTTAAATGCTCATATATGTGTAGATGATTAATATATGTTGGATTGGGTTTTATGTAACCATATGACCGTATATTTATAGATTTATAACTCATGATTACTGGATTTTAATTATTGACATTTAGTTTTTTCACAACTACATGTTTGAATTTTTTTATCTTCATAGCATATATAGTTTTCATTTTTATTCATCCCTGTATTTTACAAAGTAATTTTGTTTTTTAAAAACATACATAGGAGGAATATTGATCTTTATAAAAGATATAGTGTGCATATTATTTTTCTTATAATGATCCATGGACTATTTTTAAAAAATTATTTAATTAATAAAAAATTCTTAAAATTTTACCAAGATCCACAATCTATGGTTTTTTATTTTATAAAATTCAATGATTTTATAATGAATAGTTATAATACATCACATATGACATGATTTTTTCCAATTATTTATTATGTACTTGGACTAACCTAATCTAGTCGTATAATAATTTCATATGATAATTTATTAATATTAATCATATTGGTTATGTAATCTCACCACATTCATATTATTATGTATTATAATATATGAAAATGAGTATAATTTATAAGAGGGTTGAAAGAAAATACAGTTTTGTTCCATTTTGGAATTTTGTTTAAGTGTATCATAAAATATGATTATCATGTAGATACTCCTCTTAGAAGATAAATCATCCATTAGTGGGATTCTATGATTTTTTTGGTTGTAATGTCTTAATTATGGAAATGATGTAATATAATTTTATGTTTAGTGTATAATTATAACGAGGGAGGATAATTACAATATATAATGATGTACATTAAATGGATATATGTTGAAAATGATATAACATTTGGGTTTATACAATATATATATATATATGTAATTTTTGGATATTTTTATAATGAAATTTTACATTCAATGAATAATATATTTTATGAAGGAAAATCACTGAATTTTATTATGTTTTCATGAAAAATATACTTCTGGAGTTAGCTATGTGACTCGATTTTTTTATTTTTTTGAAATAAATTGATGGGTTTCCTATGATTTTTGATCATGTATATTTCATGAAAAATAATTCATTATAATTATTATCAAATGAGATGACTGAAAAATCATCTTATTCTCAAGGAAGATATACTTCCATATGTGTTGAATTATCAACTTGTTGTGAACATATAATGTTCAGTTAAGACATTATAAAATGATTTTTGATATTCCACATGTGTTTCCCTAGTAATTATATAGGATACTCATCCATTATACGCATTAACTATGAGAAAATACGTAGAACTGAAATATGATATTAAACAATTAGTATGTGCTCAGACATTGTTGATTTCACTAGAGATGAGAAACCATTTTTTGAACTAAACATTGATATAACTACATTGATTCAAAAAGATCCATGATGAATGCTAAAATTACATTCATATATGATATTGTTAATAGAGATCAAATTTTTTTCCACCCATTGTTATTTGTGATGAAAATGTGAATGGATTTCCCACATATTAAGAAGAAGAATAAATAATCGGTATTTGTTTTTTGTAATAAGAATTAGTAATGATAAAAACTAAATATGAGTACTCCACAAATGGATCGATAAAGAATTAATGATGAATAAAATTATATATGACTACTGTTCAACAGAATGGATGAATAATTATAAAAATGTTGATGAATAATTTTTTTGAAACTAAAAATGATCTTCTATAACATGTGATTCAGCTAATTAAATTTAGTTTAAAAAAATCCACCATATCCCAAAACACATTTATGTATAGAGTTTACATTGGATTCAATACATTAATGTCACTATCTATTTATTAATATGTTATTTAATTTCATAATTATAATCATGATTGGAAATGATATTAGTCCATTATGACAAATTATATATTTTTACCCAAATTTATAGTGAACAATTATGAAAAGACATGGTCTATAGTACTGGTTTGGAAATAGTTTTAATTATTATATTATTGAGTTATCATTATTTTTTTACCATTATTTAAATATATATGTTGTAATTTGGACACATGTTTCAATTTTTCAAAAAAAATTCATTTTTTCAATATATGTTCTAAGTTAGTTTGTATTTTTCCACAAAGATAAATTTGATAAGTAATTCATTATTCCAAGTATAAAAATTTGATCATATTATATATGTATCATACAATATTAACATATTTAATTAAAATACATTATATTTTTTATTTTAGTTGAATTCCTTTATTTAATTATATTTATCTTATAACATGACATCATAAAAATATCATGAAAATTGATTGCTAATTTGTTTATTTATATATGGACTATAATAATGCATTTAATGGATAAAATATAATAATTTTGAGGGGAAATTATTTTTAATTAATAAAATAATAATAAAAATATTCTTTTAATCGCATCATTTTTCTTCTCATTTTAAAGATACATTTAATTGAATCTACTATATTGTTGAATGGATATTGCATAGTATATATAAAATTTTCTTAATTACGAAAAAATGTCACCAATATTGGAGGATATTTTATATTTAGCTAAAAATAGTAAAAAATGATTAATATTATTATGTAATTTAGGATCATTAATAGAATAATATTAACTATTTTTTATGATTTTATTAGGAAAATCTTGGAAAATTTATTTTTATTCTTAAAAAATCATATAAATTTTTAAAAATGTTAGTTGGGAGTTAATAGATCTTGTATTCTTTGACCATGACTAATAGTTTCATATTTTAATGTTTACTATGTTTAAAAATTTCTACAATCATATATATATAAATTTTTGAAATATTTATATATTGGTGGCATCATTTAATTTTAAAATCCTCTAAAAAAAGACTAATATATTAGGATTGAAATTTATAATATATGCTTTTTTATATTATTTCATATATATTGAAAAAAAGTATACCATTATTGGATAATTATTATGATCAAATAATGATTCTAAGTATTTCTAGATTTATAAGTCTGATATAATAAATTAAATAATTTACCTAAAGTAGTTCCATAAATGAGATCACATGTTTATTTGTATTATCTATTACATATCCTTGGGATGAAAGAATGGTATTATTTTAGCATTTACAATAAAAATATAAGTAAAAAATAAAACACACAAAAAATTAAATTTTGTAAAATGTTGCTGAAAAATCGATTAGTATACTATTTTGGTTTTTTCTAAATATAATATTATGGAATTATAAATACATTATAAGAGTTCATTATGTGAACATTGAATGACGGTTGGAGGTGTATTGAATTTTTTTTTCATTATTGTTTTTCAATATATCATAATTAGGGAGAATATAACTATTTCATATTATAAAAGTATAGCATTATAATTCATAAAAGTAATATATAACACTATAAATATTGATTTAGGATAATGTAAATGATTTTTAATTTATTTTATAGCTCAAAAAGAATAATTTTATACATTTGATCAATATTGATGGATATTATAGTATTTATTTTCCACAAATAAAATTTTTACCTAGGTTATCCAGGATATAAATAGTTTATTAGACCAATGTAGAAATATTGTTTAATTCTTAGAGTAAATAATTTAATTTAATGAATTAGACAAAAAAATAAATAATTTTTATATGAAATATAAATCATCATATGTTTTATTGGAAAAAGATGTGTTATCATTAAACAAGATTTTTTTTTCTATAACCACTTTTTATGTGTTGGTTTGAATTAATCCTTAATACATTTCATCAATCATGAAAATGATTTTATTTGTGATAATGAAAATTAGCACCAACAATATTTTATGTATTATTCAATTTAATTTCAATATATAATTTTAAATAGTTACATGTGATGGATTTTTTGGGTCTAGAAGAAGATCACAATTTTCGTTGAGATTGTATGTGGGTTGCTGAATGTAAAAATGATGTAGAGTATACTGGGTTACGAGAGTGGAAAATTATTCTAGATTGGATGATAATAATAATACCTAAGGTATATATATATAAAATTTAATTCGAGTGGTCCACCAATATCCCATCTATTAAACAATAGATGGTTAGTGGTTTCAAATTTCTTTCCAATGGGATATAATATTGTATTTTTATTTATTTTTAATTTTAAATTTCATAATAATCACATATTTTACTACTCCCTTTATATTCTCAACCCTTACATAACCTATATTATATTAGGGATATATCCTTAGATATTTTTTATCCTTGACCTAATTTCTTCTCTATTAAATGAGTGATTTTTATTGAAACTGTCATTAAATTAATCTTATAATATAATATCCACTTAATGACCATTATTCTTGATATATCATTTTTAACCATGATTGGAGTTATTTGGTGTTCATAATTTAGATTAATAGTGGGGGGGGGGTTGATTCTGGTGGTATTCTTAATTAATGTTTCTCTATTATATTCTAGGTGTGAAATTCATACCATGTTTTTTATTTTATATAAAAATATATTACATTTTGGAGATGTGGGAAAATATGTATAATTATTGAAACAATATTATGTGATATATTATTCATTCTATTGAGTATGAACCATTTAGGTCCCTACTCTATTAGTTTATTGTCATACCATTGTGAGTGTTCCACTATGAAAATGGTTTTTTTTGAAAAATTAATATGTATATTGACATATATTGTGGCTATATATAATGACATAGTTCAATCATGGATGGAAACTCGAAATCCCAATCTTGTTATATATTTTTTATCGATGATGATATTTTTGATTCAGATGATAATATGTATAACATGGGTCTATTATTATTGTGGCAATCTATTTATGGTATAGTTGAGTCATTTTATGGATATTTGTATAATGATAGGATTATAAAAACTTCTCTAAAAATATATCATTCATAATAGTTACATAGTGGGTTGGATTAGAATTCATGGAACCCTTTTTTTCACTTTATAATCAAGATGGTAGTGAGATTACAATATATTTTTTTCTTGTTATTTAGAATAAAAATATATATAACTGTTTCATGTATTCCATGGGACCATTTTATTTCTCCTTCTATTTTATATACACTCATAATGAAAAATTATGAATGTTAATAAATTAAATTTATTCATAGAAATAGATAAATGGAAATGGTACCAATATTGGGTATTTATATCTAATGAGAAGGATGTACTCTGTAAACAACATAATTGTATCTGTAGTAATTCACTATCATTCATGAACTATCATTTTGACATTTTATTATTTTATTATACATGGAACCACACCATGTGGTGATAATATTGAATGGTTATTATGATTGCATAGAATATTTTTATTATTTGGAATTTATTTTACTTATTTAGGTCTTTAATTTTTATGTGGGTGATGTTGTTTTAGTTATGTAGTTTTTTAACAAATCAATTTATTATTTTACAAAATCATCTTGTATGTGAATTGTATTAGAAAATTTCTTCAAAGGACCTATGAACTATTCAAATAACTCTTGAATCATTGGAGGAGTTCATGATGTCATGTGAAACCTTATACCATAAATATTTATTCAGTTTATAATTGTAGAATGTGGCATTATATGATATGTTTTTGGGACATGGTATAATGGAGGTAGGATGACCAAAATTCTAGTAGGTTATTTTTTCATGTCCCTGACTATGAATCATATTACGAACCTCTGAGTAATCATGGATTTTTGATTTATTTTATATATACAATGATTATTTTACTTTATTTTTTATTCATCTTTTTGTATTGTAAATGTTTATGGTATTTTCACATCCCCCATTGTAAACATTGGGTGAGCTAATTCATTCTGAATTTTTAACAAGATCATTTGTCATACACTAGTTTCCCTGGATTGGATTAACATGACAATGTTTTTATTAATTTTATATATGATTGTGACTAATGTTCCTGTAATATAATGTGTTTTGGACATGGGTAGTGAATGAGGTGTTTTAATAGTTTAAAATCTGAAAACTACAGATATAGGTTTCCTAAGGTATGATTTTTTTGATCACTGTATTAAATGCAATTATAATTTAAGCTAAAATGTTAAATTATTTATTTACTTATAAAATTTCATATAAGTATCCTCGATGACATACAAAAATTATTTTTAGTGACAATTTTCAAAAGGTTCTTGATAAAGGAGATTAATCAATTGTTCAACCATATGTATTGGTGTATATTGTTGGCAATTTTGTAGATTTTTTTATAATAAGTTTACGATGTCGAACCAATTAAACATTGGGTTTTTTCATTATGTACCAGTTCATGGTGTTGTATTATTGGGGGTTAATTTTTATTAATGTATTTTTATAAATAATACAAATATAGAATCCTTTTTGTAATGTATTATTCTAGGGTCCACCACAAAGGAATATGAATTATTCAAATCACAAAGGGATATTTGATCTAGTCGATAATATTGATTATCCTATAGTGGATATAGTCCCATATATTCTCCAAGGAAACTCTAGGAGATGGTGAGGAATGATGATTCCAAAGAAGAGGTATTAAAGTCTAACATGGGGGTTCTACATGTATTTCATCACCATTGAACTCATTTAGAATATGATAAATATATTTTAAGAACTATAGTTTGTGGAAATTCAAAATAGTGATATATTAATAGTATGTTATACAAGTTATTTCATGGAGTTATAGTCCTTTTATCCTTTGGTATATGAATTATTCATGAAATAAAATGAAATTTTAAATTGGATTATGAACCACGATTAAGCTCATCTTTAAAATAATGTATATAACATCACATATAGAAATTATTTTAAATAGTAGCATGATTGTTAAGGGACACCTGGTATAGAAGGAAGAAAAACTTCTTCTAGTTTTTTTGGAAAAATTATATTTCTTTATAAATGAATTAATGGTTCTTCTTCTAGTGGAATGAATTGGAAATCTATTGGTATGTTTGTAGTTGATTAATGGAAACCTTAACTATATGTGTTCATCAATTTCAACCCTGGATAGGGGTATTGTTTAATGTTTTCACATTCTATAGAGGGGAAATCACAAAAACAATAACAATTCATCTGATACGTCACCATCAATGTTGAATAATATGGAACCACATATTATTTTTTCTAGATAATAATTCATATTTTTAGAAGTAGTAATCCTGGTCATATAAAGGACTTGAAGGATCTCCCATGGGCACATTTGATGGATAGTCATTCTAAAATAGGATTGTCATGTAATGGATCACTATATGATTACAAAAAACATTTGTAGACTATATATGATTTTGTGTAACATAACTACTAAAGGAAAATAGGGGAATATTAGTTCACCTAATTCTATAAAAGGTCATTTTATGGCCCATTTTATAAATAACACAAGGGAGTGATCATCAACGTTGAAATGGAGAGTTTTGAATACCTAAAAACAATTTTTGATATGGGATAATATCACTTATTTTTCTCAAGTGTTTATTTTTCTAATTAAGAGTTTATAGTAATTATTTTCCTCATATAAATATCTACTTACAGCACTCTGGGTAAGAGATTTCATCATATTCATAATTTGGAATAATGTCCTATTGTTGGTATAGTATATGGATACCTATGGATTTTAATGATAGGAGAAGTAAAAAATATAATTTTTCTTTTTATATGGACATGATGATGTTTTATCATGTTCAACATAACTAATATCAACTTTTTACATCAGTTACTTATAATAAATGAAGTAGTATTTATAAAAAGGTAAATGTATTTAAGACTAATAATAATTGGACAGAATCATAATCGCACCAAGAAAAATAAGTATCATGTGGTTTAAAAATATCTCATAGAAGAATATGTGATCGTTCTGTTTAAAAATTCATTATTTGTAGATGATTACTAATAAATTCTTTAGGATATTCTCTCAACCATTCCTCATATATAGAAAAATAATAATGTAGCGCCCCGAACCCAGTTACCCAGAGTCGGTGCATTATTGCGTAACATTGGCATGATCACAAAAGATCATGGTTCGAAAGACCAATTAGTTTAGTAGCCTTGGAAACAGTAGATACATTCATAAATGTTACATTACATCATAAAGTGAAAAACTACAATAACAAAGTCTCCATAGTCCACACTCATATTCTCTTCTGACTATCCCTACAGGTCATTCATAAAATACTTCTTCACATCTTGGAATATATTAAAACATTGAAATGGGTGAGCTCAGATGATCAATAAGTATAACAATATTTCGGAATCTTTCATAAATAAACACTAACATTTATGGCAATGTATAACTAAAACAAAGGCCTTTTTAAACTTGAACATCATCATAATATGGAAAAAATAAAATTAAATAATTCCATTAACTTACTCACGTGGATATTCGACTAGTTGAATAATCCAATGCAATATCAATAAACACTTTCATAATGATGGATGCATAATGCCATACTATCATAACCACGTAGCCAAGGACTCGTGCCAAGACTACAAATAAGATTTTGTCAAGGCCTCGTGCCAAGACACTAGTTTGTCTCATGAGACCTCCCGATGCATCGAGGAGATATAGCGGGCTCCACCCATCACATATTATGTCTAATTCATTCCTCATATGAATAGGTTTAAACATATCATAAACCATAACATAATCGTATCACATAAAACATGCATAAAGGCAACATAACATTTCCAAATTTCAATCAGAAGATATCAATACTACACATTGATATAATAAAAAAATTATCGAAACCATTTTCAATACCAATATAAAAGAAAATTAAAACTTGGTAATTATTTTTCATATAAATAATGTTATGTCTTGTAGAGGAAACTGAAACCCAAATAATGGCTGTGGCGGTGGAGACGTCGTTGTCACCGCATACGTACGGTAAGAAAAACATTCCTTTTTGTCGTTTAGTAAATGCTTCATATAAAAAGATTCCTTTTGAATAAACATAAATGTAAAAGGGGTTTATACATTGTATAAGAGAAATTTGTGTATAAAACAAAATATGCCTAAATGAATGGAGATTGAGACGAAGTCCCTTAAAAAGATCATTTTTAAATAAAATATATCTATTATGTGTATTCACTATATGTACACATAAGAAAGTACAAATTCAAGATATGAAATAATTATATAATTAAATAATTTTAATGTATGATATTATCCCAAAGAATGGAAATTGGGTTACGAAGTTCCCTTACCTTGTGTCTGACTTGACTCGATCGTTCTTTAACCTCCTTAGAATCGGGTAACTCTTAATGATTTGAGCCAAAGGATTCCTTGGGAAGAGTTCGTCCCAAAGTGAGGATTCTAGGAGTAAGAGAGGTAAGTTGGGAGAGTATTTGGGAAGATGTTGGCTGAGCCAAATGGCATTGATGTTGTGAGTAAGGTGGTAGTGGTGGGGGCCTTTTATAAGTGGAGAGGAGGGGCACTCTTGGAATGTAATGAAATGTTACTTTATTATACAATTATTTTCGGATTATAAAGGTCCCACACTTATATAATTCTAGGCTAAGGTGATAAGGGTTCCAAATATTCTCATCCAATAGGCTTTGGACATGTGTAATGCTTAGATTTTACATTATCCTTCCATTTTATTAAAATCGTTAATTAATGAGGTAATCGATGCATCATCATGGTGTCATAAATAATTTAATTTATATAATGTGTAAAAATTATAAAAATATATCATTATGTAGGAAATATTTTTATATTTCTAATGAATATTTATAGTAAAAAATATGACTTGTATAACCCCATTTAAAAATTATTTTAGTAAAACGACTCATGTTTGTGACATTTTTATTTTAACAATAAATAAAAAGTTTTTAATTTCATTTTCCTACCAATGTGGCTCCATGGGGTCCCCAAGTTGACACATGGATTTTATTGGTCGGCCATGACATATCCAATTGGTGTAGGACAAGTTTCAAGTTCATTTCATATTTTTTTAATATCATTGTTACCTTAAATTTCACTAATTACCTTCAATCGCGATTAATTAAACTTAAAAGTTACTATTCACCAAAAAATTATTTTAATCCCATTGAACCAAATTTTACTTTCTAATGAAAACCATGTATGTCAGATTTCTGAAAATCAAATCAGAGAAGTGGTAATGTTTCATTTAAATGAGAAATCAGTTTTTTAACTACCACTTAGTGGTTTCACTACTCATAAAAAATTGAAGTTTTTCAGAACAATGCCAAAATTTCACCCTAAGATATAATTGATATTCCGAATTCAAAAATGATTTCTATTTTATGAAATTCCAAACATATAAGTTGCATTAATTAATTTTATAATTAATTCCCACTGTCACAAAAAATAGCGTGTTTTTAAGAAACAATATATATCAAAAGAATGACAATTGGTTATTCCAATTTCAAAGTGAAAAATTAATTATAATGAACACCATTGGATAAAATGGTCAAATAATATTCTAATTATACTTTAAAACCACTGAATAGTATAATTTATCACTATAAATTATTTTTATTAAAAAAGTTGTTTTAAGTATTTTTCACTATTCATAAAAATTTGGATGTTCTCAGAAAATTAAAAAAAATTCAACATAGGCTAATTTCGACATTCCGAATCCAAAAATGAAGTCCATTTTGAAATATAAAATATATATAATTTAAAAAAGTGGTTATTACTATTCATAATGGCTATTTTGATTAGTCACGGTGTGTTAGAATCTCGAACTTGCGTACAATGCAAGTTATTGCATTATTAAAAGAGAAGCGTATCGTGGAAGCTCGGGGTGTTACATTCTCCCCTCCTTCAATAAATTGCGTTCTCGCAATTTGAAAATTTTCTTTCAAAATAAAAGGTTTAAAATAGAAAATAACTTTGTGGATACCCCACATCAGAAATAAGGTTAATCAAATTTAGCCTAAATAAGAGGGAAATGGAAATGAAAAACTCACCACCAAATTATGATCTTGATAAGGAGAACATTGGTGGAAATTAGAGACATATAATTGGAGGAAAAAAGTAAATATTTGTAGGGAGTGATTGAGGTCATCAATCACAAACAATTTTAAAATTGAGGGCCTCAAAGCTTTCAATCTATGTTGATTTAAAATATTATCTGTTTAATAAGACATAAGGTATTAGGATAACACATTTTTTGTTTGAATATCCGTTTACTAAAGTTTAAGAATTAATTTATTCATAGAATATAAGATAGTTATATATATATTTATTCTTGACAAGTAGAGTTTCAACCTTTAACTAATTTCTACCACAAACTAATCTTTCACTCAAAAAGATAGTAGCACTCAAAAATATTATATTTATCCTAATCGTACAATGTTAAAAATATTAAAACATACCATTTATATTAGGAAAACTATTTTTTAAAAACTAGGGACTTCCTGTAGGCTTGTGGTAGGTAATAAAGGCCTGTCGCACTATGGTTGTGGGTTCGGTTCCTGCTGCTTTGTATGACGCGACGGGTTATGCCCCACCCTACAGGTTTTCCTTGTCCTAAAACTATAGTATTATAATATTCCAAAAAAAAAATCTTCAGAAATGTTTTAACCTTAAACAATACTATCCAAATATCATCTTAATCTATTCCAACCTTTATAGTTATCCAAAATACTTCTTCCAAACTCATAGTCCAAATTTTATAAGGAAGGTAAACATAATGAAGATCCTTTTTTCCACGTAACAAAATGTGAACACCTTCATCATGTATTATTTTAAAACACTACAACATACATAATTACAATAAATCCGTATTGATTACATTCATGATACCTTATTCTCTATATAATACTAGATATACTACTTCTATCCAAAAATTTATACAAATCATTAATCAGTTTCATGGAAGTTAAGACTATCCCATATAATTTATCCAAATCAATCATGTATTATTAAAAAATTACTATCTCAGTATTTGAACCATATTATGGTTTATCTTTCTCTCCACCATATATTTTAAAAAAATTTAACCTGCTGTGGAGTCACTTTTCATGGTTCCACACAATCTCAAGTCCTTGATGAAATAATACTACAGTACAATCCTAATATACTCCATAATTATTATAACCAGCACATCATTGATACAACATTCAAATGACAAAATTATTTAATAACAACATAAGAACTCTAATCATTCCTCCTCGTCTATGGTAGTATCATAACTTGATTATTATCAAATAACATCATTTGGGGAATACTCTGATGATTTGGACATTGGTTTGCGTAGTGTGCCCACTCCTTGCAAATGATGCATTGTTGATTTGAAACCTTTTTCTTACCCTTGCAGTTACACACTTGGTGTCCTTTTTCTCCACACTTATAAAAAACTCCCATTCCCTTCAGGCATGTTCCAAGGTGTTTCTTCCCACAGTTATCACATATTGGGAAATTCTTCCTTTCCCTCGTCCCATTATCCATCATTCTCTCATCCATCCTTTTCTTCTCCTTCACCCCTTAAAATCCATAAGACTCATAGAATTCACTACTTATCTTATTAACACATGATACTATTTCTTCATATGTTGAGAACACATGGGAGACTATTTCCCTTCTAAATGTTGGCTTAATACCATGACAGATATGATCCTTCTTACTCTTTGGATCATACGTATTGATGGATTTTACATTCCTTCTACTGGGCACCATTTCAATACAATGGCATAAACTAGGTTAGTTTATGAATCGAAATACATAACAACAAACTTGCAAAACACTTAACATAAATTGAACTATTTATGGATATAATCCATAATCAAAAAAATGTTTTCTTTGAGGACGTATGTACTCATAATCCCTTCATAATGGTTTGTAAAGAAAATGATAATTATCCTAAGCATATCCCCCTAGAGTGTCGCAACCAAGAGTGCAGCAAGGCCCGTTGTCGTGCACCAGTTCCCGTTCGAGTCTAGCTCAAAGCGGTGTTTTCGGGTTTTACCTATAGGTACATCTGTGCCAGAGGAGCCTCTACCTGCTCGTATCCAGATAGGGATGAATTTCATGGAAAACTCACAAAATCTCTATAATTCCAAAATTCTAGGAAGTGCTTTTATACTAATCCTCAAACTCTATCTTCGGGTTATGTGTTATAATCAGAGTTTATCTAAATCTAGCTTCCAAGGTTAGTACTAAAATCCCTCTGATACCAACTGTAGTGCCCCGACCCCAATTACCCAGAGTTGGTGCATTATTGTGTAACATTGGCATGATCACAAAAGATCAAGTCTCGAAAGACAGATTTGTTTAGTAGCCTTGGAAACACTATATACATTCATAAATGTTACATTACATCATAAAGTAAAATACTACAATAACAAAGTCCCCATAGTCCACACCACTTCTGACTATCCCTACAGGTCATTCAAAAAATATTTTTTCACATCCTGGAAATTATGAAAACATTGAAAGGGGTGAACTCAGATGCTCGGTAAGGATAACAATATTGCGGAAGCTTTCATAAATAAACATTAACATTTATGTCAATGTATAACAAAAACAAAAGCCTTTTTAAACTTGAACATCAACATAATATGGCAAAAATAAAATTAAATAATGCCATTTATATACACACGTGGATATTATACTAGTTGAATAATCCCATGAAATATCAATAACCACTTTCATAATGATGTAATGCATAATGCCAGACTATCATAACCATGTAGCCAAGGCCTCTTGCCAAGACTACAAATAAGATTTTGTCAAGGCCTCGTGCTGAGACACTAGTTTGTCTTATGAGACCTACCGGTGCATCGAGCTTCTATAGAGGGCTCCACCAGTCACTTGTTAAGTCCAATTCATTCCTCATATGAATAGGTTTAAACATATCATAAACCATAACATAAACGTATCACATAAATCATGCATAAAGGCAACATAACATTTCTACATTTCAATCACAAGATATCAATACGACACATTGATATAATTAAAAAATTATCAAAACCATTTTCAATACCAAAATAAATGAAAATTAAAACTTGGTATTTATTTTTCATTTAAAAAAATGTTATGTCTTGTAGAGGAAGCCGAAACCCAAATAATGGCCATGGCAGCGGAGAAGTAATTGTCACCACATACGTACGACAAGAAAAACATTCTTTTTTGTCGTTTAGTAAAACTCTTGGTCTAAAAAGATTATTTTTGAATAAACATAATAGTAAAAAGGGTTTATACACTGTATAAAAGAAATATGTGTATAAAACAAAATATCCCTCAATGAATGGAGATTGAGACGAAGTCCCTTAAAAAGATCATTTTTAAATAAAATATATCTATTATGTGTATTCACTATATGTACACATAAAGAAAGTTAAAATTCAAGATAGGACATAATAATATAATGACATAATTTGAAAGTAGGAGATTAACCCAAAGAATGGAAATTGGGTTAAGAAGTTCCCTTACCCTATGTCCGACTTGACTCGACCGTTCTTTAACCTCCTTAAAATCGGGTAACTCTTTTTGATTTGATCCAAATGCATCCTTGGGAAGAGTTATTCTCAAAGTGAGGATTCTAGGAGTAATAGAGGGAATTTGTGAGAGTATTTGGGAAGAGGTTGGCCGAGCCAAATGGCATTTAAGGTGTGAGTAAGGTGGTAGTGGTGGGGGCCTTTTATAAGTGGAGAGGAGGGTCACTCTTGGAAAGTAATAAAATGTTACTTTATTATACAATGATTTTCGGATTCTAAAGGTCCCACACTTATATAATTCTACGATAAGGTGATAAGGGTTCGAAATATTCTCATCCAATAGGCTTTGGACAAGTGTAATGCTTAGATTTTACATTGTCCTTCCATTTTATTAAAATCGTATATTAATGAGGTAATCGCTACATCATCATGGTGTCATAAAAAATTTACTTTATTTAATGTCTAAAAATTATAAAAAAATATCATTATGTATGAAATCTTTTTAGATTTCTAATTAATATTTATAGTCAATAATATGACTTGTATAACCCCATTTAAAAATTGTTTTAGTAAAATGACTCAAGTTTGTGACATTTTTTTTTAATATTAAATAAAAAGTTTTTAATGTCATTTTACTACCAAAGTGGCCCCATGGGGTCCCCATGTTGACCCATGTATTTTCATGGTCGGACATGACTCATAAAATAGGTGTTTTACAATTTTCATGGTAATTTCATATTTTTATAATATCATTTTTACCATAAATTTCACTAATTACCTTTAATCGTGATTAATTAAACATAAAAGAAACTATTCACCAAAAAATTATTTTAATCCCATTTAACAAAATTTTACTTTCTAATTACAACCATGTATGTCGGATTTTTGAAAATCAAATCACAGAAGTGGTAATGTTTCATTTAAAGGAAAATCAGTTTTTTAACTACCACTTAGTGGTTTCACTATTCATAAAAAATTGAAGTTTTTCAGAAAAATGCCAAAATATCACCCTAAGCTATAATTGATATTAAGAATTCAAAAATGATGTCTATTTTATGAAATTACAAACATATAAGTTTCATTAATTAATTTTATAATTAATTCCCGATGTCACAACAAATACCGTGTTTTTAAGAAACGATATATATCAAAGGATTGGCAATTGTTTATGTCCAATTTCAAAGTGAAATTAATTCTAATGAACACCATTGGATAAAATGGTAAAAATATATTCTAATTATACTTTAAAACCACTAAATAGTATAATTTATCACTATAAATTATTTTTATTAAAAAAGTTGTTTTAAGTATTTTTCACTATTCATAAAAATTGGGAAGTTCTCAGAAAATTACAAAAAATTAAACATAGGCTAATTTTGACATTCCAAATCCAAAAATGAAGTCCATATTGAAATATAAAATATATTTAATCTCAAAAATTTTGTATTACTATTCATAATGGCTATTTTGATTAGTCGCGGTGTGTTAGAATCTCGAACTTGCGTACAATGCAAGCTATTGCATTATTGAAAGAGAAGAATATCATGGAAGCTCGGGGTGTTACAAATAATGTTGTTTAACTCATGTAACAAGTGAAAATAATATCAACTTCTACATATCATATTTCAATAGTCTTTTTTGATGTAATAAGATTACTATAATGATGATTTCGATGAGAAAGAGTTTATATAGAAAAAATCATACCTATTTGGAGCTTTTATAATATTTTACATGAAGGAGGAACATACTCTACTATATCATGTTGATCACCTAATAATGAATCAGACCATAGTTTACAAAATTTATTTAATAACATGGGTTGTTGAAAATTTTTATCAGTTTTGATAATCCTACTGTTATATGTGAATAAAATCTAATATAGTTTCCCTCTGAATTTTGTTATGAACAAAATGATTAGTAATTAAATTTTTTGGATAATTCATTTCTCATATGAGTATATATTTATTATATTTAGGTTGACGAATACATGTATTCTATTAATGTATCTTATATGAAAAAAGAATTAATGAAACACAGACATAGTTATAATTGTTTTAGTTTAGGAGATCATGATGTACTCACATAACATAGAGTTACATGATTATCATTTGGACATTATTAAATTTATAGTTTGAAAACATCAGTATGAATTTATATTCTTAAAATTGAATTATTTAGGAAATATCAACATTTACATGGTTTTTCATTATTCGAATAAGGAATTATAATCATTCTATAGATGATTAAAGTAGTGATGTCTTGTTCATAACCTTTGAATTTGTTTCAGATTCAATGTCTAATGGGGTAATATATATATTATATGAGGTATTTTTTATACTTTTCTATTTCAATAGTTATTAAAACTATGATGGATAGAATTTGATCCTTGTTCGAATATTTAATTACTAGAATATATATTTTTAGGAATAAAATATTAAGATGGATTCAGGAGAAATTAAACTCGCCCAACTACTATGATTTGTTATATAGTATAATTTTATTCTTTGGATTTTGAATGGGAGATATCATAAAATAGGATGTTCATATAGTCTATTATATATGTTATTCACTATGATCCTATGAAGGTAAATACACTACTCTCAATTTTTCATTATTTATGTTTGATTATGCTTCTGTGTGACAGCCACATAATATATTTATGTGATATTTTTTATATAAAAATTATATAACTTCTTATGATATTTTTTATCTATTAGGGAAAACAATCATCATGAAATCTAGTCAGTTCATTACATATACGAATTCATCATTAGGATGTTGTATTACCTTTGGAATGGAAATTATATAATTGATTCCCTTAAAAGTAAATGCCTAAACATGGATATTATAACACATAAGAGGATTTGATGTAGATAATCTTGTTTTAAAATTTGAATATCTACATGTATGAAGAACAAGTATTGGAAAGACATTATTCATTACTAATCGCATCCTTGATGTTGGATTTAGTTAACTAATGCTATGAGTCTGATTTAGAATGTTGGGATTTGTAGGATTGCCAATTTTTATATGAATAATTGGTAAGATGATCCATGGTTAGAAAACATAAAATTAATATCCATTGCCTGATAGTGGTTTTTAATCAAATTATTGATGAATTGATGATCTAATCACGTTCCCCATAATGTAATGTTCACCCATAATCAACTTTGTAGTATCATGACACCAGACAGTTCAATTAGCGCCATCTGTGGATAAAATTATTAAAAAAATTACACATGATACCAATAAATTTAATAGAAAATTATGGAACATTTAAAACTCATAACGTTATTTAACACTCATCCAATGTTGATATAGGGATGGGATGAGGTGAATATGTATTTCATTACAGGGAATCAAATAAAATCGACTTTTCATTTTGTAGTATGGGTGGTGGTTGATTACAATTTATCACTTATCAACTATTTAGGATACCAAAACCATAGGTAAATTTATTTAATTTTTTAATAATAAGATCAAGTTGTTTAATTGTGCTAATTATAATTTATTTTTATAAAGGGATGAATTATTTACATCATGTTTTTTGAAAGTATATAAAATGTACTTAGTCTGTAGTTAAAATATGTGTAAATCATATTACGGCAAAACTAATGCTTAATTTGGGAGGACCGTAGAAATTTTGGAATATATATTTTAAATCATTTATTGCATATATCAATATAGTGTGGTATGATCTTTGATCATTGGATTTATTTTATTATAATATTATTTTTTGGGATTCAATTATTATGTATATGTTTATAGAGAAATATATTCAACAATATTGTTTGTAACGACCCAGACCCAAACAGCTGCCCGAGCAGTGCTAAATTGGTTGGGTGTTATTACCCTAGGCGCACCTCCCTAAATTACAAATGAAACCAACTAAAAGTTAGGGTCTGATTGGTATAGTGGGGAGGCTATACCCTCTTAGGGGATAATAATGTTACTGGTACGAGCAATGATAAATGACATGCAGTAGAAGTAAACGACTCACCTGACTCAAACCAGACCCGCAGAGATGGACCACATCAATGATCAATAAACATTTGAAGAAACATATATACAAGTGAATCATAATTTAATCACAAAATCATTCAAAAACACTAGTAACAACTAATATATATCCAAGAATGCATCTATTTAAAGTCAACATTTAAAAGGCACCAATGGCTAACCAACTATAGCTACAATAACAAGGTAAACATACTGATATGAGAAAGAAATAAAACAAAGTAAACTCTAGCTAGGAAAGACATCAATGTTTACACCATCTTCATGAAACAACTAATGTAGTCCATCTCTTGATGCATACCTCTTTCCTACCAGTAACTTCATAAAGTCTGCATGTGTCCCGAATTGCCGGTGTAGGGTGTGAGATGAATCTTAGTAGGATTCCATCCAATGGTGAATACCTACAATAAGTGTTTAAATAGGCTTGAATTTATAGTGAAAATAGTAAAAACTATGATTCACCCAAACAAACACAAAATCCACTGGTGCTTAGTAGCCACTATGAAGTGTCACATTCTTCGACCAACGCTAGAATCAATGTCACGTAAACCGGCACCATGTGCCCCAAGAAACCACGTTTCTCATGTCCCGTCGTCTCGAAGCCACACCAATGAAATTGTAGCTCAGAGGAACAATGATGCCTATCCAAAAATAAAAACCAGAGGGACAATGATGTTTGGCCTCAAATAATGTATCCGGAGAGGCAATAATGTCTACACTCAAATAACGGAGTGCCTCAGCCCCCAACAAGATAGCATCAACATTATCAATTGAAGGTTCCACACCTTCCACGTGGAATCCAATGACATTATCCCCCAATCCAATAGTACCTAAAACCCAACTAACAGGGGCCTCAACCCACACGAGTGGAAAAAACCACCTCATCACAGAGTCCTTCTGTGTGGACACTACACAATTTTTTTGAGGGGTAATCAATAAAATAGTACTGAAGCCACAACAACTTTGACACCTCATGTCCCTGTGTCTATGACTCTCATGTCCGAAGACCTCTCCATCCAAGAATCCTGGGCCTTGCCAAACCTGACAGTCACCCTATCTCAAGCCGATGTCCATGACACCCAATCATGAGGTCAGGACCAGCCAATGTTACCTAGTAAAATCCCAACCGATGATTAGCACAAATCAAGAATATTTGTTCCATGCCCAACACAAGCACAAGGGATCTAGAATATGAAATTCAAAAATTACATACAAAATACAAATAATTACAATTAATCTTGAAAAAAAAATTAAATAGTTCAAATCAACTTACCAAAAGTGGTCACATACCAGCACTGAGGTCTTTAAAGCCTCTACCAATTCATATCATGGTCTAATAAAATAAACTCAATAGTTTAAAATAATATAATTTAATTATAATCATTTTGGAATCCCTAGGCCAAAATTCCCCGATGTGAAACGACCACTCTCCCATCCCCACTCAAGAAAAATAGGTAACATGCCAAGACCAAATGCATCCCATATGTCAAATAAACAACTATACATGAAATAGCAGGTAAAATAGGGACAAGTTCAAATACCTGAAAACACGCCAAATTTCTCACAACCCTAGAGTCTTCAGAAACACAAAAAAAGGCATGTACCAACTACCTGAGACGTGTAGACATAGGAATGAATGATATCGAGCTCCAATTCGAAGCAGATCTCTATAGATCTACATTTCTATAAAATCTCGATAATTCCACTCATATGGTAACTGTGACGGGTGAAGAAACAAACCATGAACAGAATAGGATACGTAGATTTACACTCATTGTTACGATCTTGAAGCCACTATCAGATTGTGGAACAGACACCAGTTGACCATTCTAGGGCATGCTATATAATTCGGGTTCTCAGAACGACATGTTATGATGTTGGGAAAAAGAAGGTGTCTCCCAAAATGAGATCTGATGTGGTTTCATTTAGGAAAATAAAAACAAACATACATGGAATGTATAAATGACTACAAATAGTTTAGTTACCTTGTTTGTACTCTGATTGAATTGGAGGTAGCCACATGGTTTGGACCAGCCAGATGGGCTTACATAAGACAAGAACTCACCTGGTATTCCGAAGGGAGGATACAAAACTTGTCGATAAATATAGCACGTCGTGTAGTAAAACAATACAACATTGTAATCACACAACATTTACTCGGCGATCACACGCACAATACAAGCCTAACCCATACACAGTGTGTATATTAGACTACATGACGTATTGTCAGGAAATTTCCAGAACATCCCAGATATTTTCTCTTTCAAAGAATCTTGTCCAAAATTCAAATACGGTCGGTATTTTGACACGTTCTAAATACTTGGGTTTTTACAATTAACCTACCTTAATATAGCTTGTCCCCAGACTATCAAACAAAACCCGAAGATGGCACCGAACATACCACTTCGATAAATGTAACCATAACTATGCCGGTCTAAAAAGGATCTTAATAAATCCCTCAAGGGATCCCCACCATTGGATTTTCCTAACTCTATCTCAACCCTACAAAGCTCCATATAGCAAGGATTCACAAACATGTTTCTGTACTGATGGTCCTCTCATGACGAATTGGCACCCCTGCGCCTCATTGGTGTTCACAGGTCACTCCCAAAACCCCAATAATATCCTATAACGCATCGTGGTCTGCCTCTTCGAGGTCCTGCATCCCATGGATGGTCAAAATAAAACCTGATGTCATGAAATACATGTAACCTACATCCTCGATGCACCAATTCCACAACATCACATGTAACCCACATCCTTGATGCACTGATAACCATGGCACGTCATGTAACCTACATCCTCAATTCCCCAATGCCAAACATCTCATATATATATATATTTATATCATGCACCCGATATGGCACAAATCCCACAAACTCGCATTTAATCAATCCACATAATACCAGTGCACCTCGTGCACTCAAAACAGACATGCCGCAATTTTTCATTCCAAATGAAAATAGAGAAAGTCACGACCACACTCATGGTGTACCTCTAACTATTGTTAGCTCCCCAATCTGCTCATCCCCTAGCAGCTCCATGGAATGCACCTAGCCTAATTTAAGGCTTCCTTAAGCCTAACCTTCCTATGGGGTTGGTCCACTCACCAGCCACTGACCCCTCTATTGGGTCCCGCTTTTTCTGTCACGTCCTCTGCATGCATGTGAAACTCTAATACCCTCTCCTAGTACTGAACCTGAACTAACTCCAGATACCACACTCTGTCTTGGTCCCTACCTACTAAAGATCTGAGAATGCTTCATATATAACCTCTCCATATGTCTGACCTGTCCACATGCTCGATACTACTTTGGAGGCCTATCACACACTGTCTAAACATGTCTTGGTGTTCCACACTAAAATCATACCACTGATGAAATTCTAAGAGGTGTTATAGTGGAGTCCTTGGTTGATCTTCCCTAGTGGAACTCATCGCACCCTATCTTCTGGTTATCTGAACCATCACCGGAAGTGGCCGTCTAGCCACCCTGGGGCATATCCCTTTGGTTTTCTTCTGCTATGAGCGCCTGATTTACCTCCACTGATAACGAAACCAACCAGAAGATATTTACCTAGACACGAATGGTAATTCGTAATCCATCCTCTAAGTGCCTAAACATTTCTATATCATCACATACCATACCAGGTGAAAATCGAGAGAGCTCAATGAATATATTTTCATTGCACATTATGGACATGACTCCCTACTGACGGCTCATGAACTCCTGAGATCTATCAATCCTATGATTCTATTAGAAAAAGTGCTGAAAAAAATGTGATATAAATCTTTCATGCAAGTCCCTCATGCATGCGATCCTTAACGTGCACATCCCTCCAACGGTTCGCCGATCCTCATAGAATATACCTACCCATCTTGACCCTCCTCTCTAGAGGTGACTCAAGATGATCGAAGATCATTTGCAAGATCTATATCCATTTCTCATCCACCGGTGGACCACACTCACCCTAAAATTGTGGAGGGTGTTGTGACTAGATCTCCCGTATCTGATATTCCATATATGGCTCTATACCCTATACACCTCTTTCAATCCCCTACAAGGCACGTACCCAGCTAGCTTGGAGCTGATGTTTGAGAAATGGTTTGATTGATGCCAAACCATATTGTGGATATCATGCAATGGATCCTAGACTTGTTCCTATCCCTGAGCTTGTACCGGTGGCTCATGCTACTCCTACTCCAAATCCGAAAACAGATCATGCTCATAAGGCACTATACCATCTCTCGCATGACACTCCATCAAAATCTATGAAATGAAACCAACTGAATACCATAAATGTTTAGATAACCCATATATATATAACAGTATATAATCAATAGTGATAAGGAAAGCAGTAAAGAGGTAACATAAAAAAACTACCCTCACTCTCCATTATTACAACCCATGCCCATGGAATCCCAACCACATGGCCTCCATACCTACCCTCAATAGATCCATGTATCAAAAGTTCATCGGGCGATACCCATCACAACAACCAATGTTTCCTCGAAAATAGGACAATGTCACTCAATAATGTTGATAAAAATCACTTCAACCATCGTATCATCCTGCTTATATAAGATCGATACCAAAATACCCTTCCACATGCAAGTAAACAAATATATAATGAATTGAATAACACATTGATATCAATAGGAATTATATCAGTAATTTCAACTATTCACATTTCAAAACATTAAAAGCATGTAAATTTGATATTATGCACATGTATTTAAACTTAACAAAAGATAAATACAGTTATGAAATTGAAATACCCTAAAATATGCCTATCACGAGCCAAAAAAATATTCTAGCCATTCCAGGTCAAGGATCAATTCTCCCTTACTGCTCCAGGTGAAGTTACATATATCACAATCAACAAAACCTCACAAAAAGTGAGACACCAAGGTAGATATCATATAAACTGTAATCTGTGAAAGAGAAACCAACAATTCCCACCCATGGAAACTTGGTCTATCCCTCGTACCTGGGACTGCAGGAACCCATGAACAAGCTAAAAACCCAGTTATAGTCACGACCTATCTCCATTATACAATATCCCAAATTGTAAAACTAGTAGAAAGTAAAAGAGAAGCCTCAATCTAATTATTACCCAGAAAAAACCTACTATTAAATCTCTTTCAAGATCCCATATGA
This sequence comes from Viscum album, assembly GCA_963277665.1. Classification (NCBI taxonomy): domain Eukaryota; kingdom Viridiplantae; phylum Streptophyta; class Magnoliopsida; order Santalales; family Viscaceae; genus Viscum; species Viscum album. The sequence continues at coordinate 1,778,073,961 of OY728121.1, read as the reverse complement.
TGAAACATTGAAACAACCCGGACCCGAACAGCCACCCGAATAGTGCTAAATGGGTCATGTGTTTCTACCTTAGGTGAACCTCCCCAAATGAAAATGGTTTCCAGCTAGCAGCAATGGTCTGATGGGTATAGTGGGAGGATATACCATCTGAGAGGATAATAATGGTACAAGTCTGAGTAATGTTAAATTACATGTAGTAGAAGTAAACAACTCATCAGACTCGAACCAAACAATCAGAGCAGAAGCATATCCAAAATCAATTAAAAGTGGATAAAATAAATAGACAAATACATCGAAAAGTGAACACAATAGAGAACTGAACTACTATTAAAAACTATTAAATAAACATGAATGCATCAATATCAAGTCAATATATAAAAGGATCCAATGGATAACCAAATATATATACAATAGAAAGGTCATAATATAGATATAGGAAAAAAAACACAAACTAAAATCAATCAATTCATGACCTCGTGGTCCATACCATGAACATGAAACAACTGATGCAGCCCAGCTCATGAAGTTAAACTCTTTCCCACACATAATTACATAAATTATTCACATGTCCTGAAGGGCCCATTAGGATTTGAGATGAATCATAGTAGGATACCACCCAATAGTGTGTACCTAAAATAAATGTTTAAGAGGGAATGCATTTTTAAAAGAAAACAATTAATAGTATGATGCAACCAAATAAACAAAAACTCTACTAGTGAACTATAGCCACCATGGAGTGTCACATACTACGGCCATTTTCAAAATCTCTGTCATATAACCGAGCACCATATGACCCCTGACACCATGTGTATCTAGTACTGACGTCCGGAAGGAACACCCGTGAAATTGTAGCTCAGAGGAACAACAATGCCTATCTTCAAATAGTAACAGGATGGACAACGATGTCTGCACTCAAATTAAGTAATCAGGGGGATAGTGATGTTTGCCCTCAAATAACGGCGAACCTATTCCCCCAACCCAATAGCCTCAATTATATCCCTTGAAGGGTCCACAACATCCAGGGGTTTTCCTTTTTCCTGAACCCCCAAACCAAAAGTTCCAAAACCGCAACTAAAGGGGGACTCTACCTACACGAGTGGTAAAAACAACTTATCATGGATTCTCTCTATTTTTACACTACTCAAATATCATGGTGATTGGTAATCCATAAAATAGTACCCCAACCACAATACCTCAGACACCTCGTGTCCCTACGACCATGCGGCTGAAGTCTGATGGCCTTTCCATCAATATAACTCGGGGCATGCCCAAACTGACTGTCACCCTGCTTCAAGATGATTTCCCTGATTACAAATCCCATTGTTAGGACCACCCATTGTAACCCAGGTAAAGACCAAACTATGATCATAACCACTCAATAGTATATGGGTCATTCCCAACACAACCATAATGGTTCCAATATATACAATTCAGTAATAACATATAAAATAAAAATAATTACTTTTAAACATGAAAAAATTTATAAACAGTTGAAATTAACTATCCATATATTGTTACATACCATCAATAAGGTATTTAAATACTCCAAAAATTCATTTCAAGGATTAATAAAATGAACTCAATAGTTTAAAACAATATAATTTAATTATAACCATTTTGGCATCCCCAGACAAAAATTACTAGATGAGAAACAACCACTTGACTGGCCCCGCTTAAGAAAAATAGTCATCATGGCATACCCAAAGGCACAACATAGGTCAAATAAATAATTAAATTGGAAATAGTATGTAAAACAAGGTCACACTCAAATACATGAAAACTTGCCAAAGGTCTCACCATCCAAAAGTCTGTAAAAACACAAAAAGATGTATGCACCACCTAGATGAGACTCATAGAAGTTTGAACATCCATTATCAATTTCCAATTATAATAAGAGCTTCATAAATATAATTTCCCATCAAATCCCAAAAATTCAACTCATATGGAAACTGTCACATGTGAGGCAACATATCAAAAAGTGAACGGGGTCTGCGGGTTTAGCCTCGCACTTGCGATCCCACAACAACCAAAGGATTGATGAACAAACTCCAGTTGAAGATTATATTGTATTATATAAAATTCGGGTTATTGGAAAAGTCAATTTTTGATGTGTGGGAAGAAGAATTTGTTTCCTGAAATTATACATGACACACATTCTTTTATGCGAATAAAAAAACACGACATGTAAAATGGAATACACGTCGTGTAGTTGCCATGATTTTAATCCAACATAATATGAGATATCCACACATATTGGAATATACACAAGGGCCAACACACGTCGTGTACTCAGCTGATACATAGAAGGGAGGATACATGGTGTGTGAAGAAATACTACACATCACGAAGCTGGAATTTCTTACATGGTCATCACATGGCATGTACACATTGAGCACACAGCTAGTAATTTCCTACCCCATACATGGAGTGTACTATAGAGTACACTATGTGTATTTGGAAATTTCTATATCATCACAGATTTTCCTTGTTTTTTTAGAAATAAGTAAAAAATTCAAAAAGTGTCAAGATTTTGAACCGTTATAATAACATGGGTTATTAAATTGTTCAAAAATGTGTTATCTTGAGGTAGGAGAATAGAAAATAATCATTCCTTGTATAAAAATATAATATTTTAGGTGGATGTAATAAATCATAAATTTTTTTAACATTAATATTAGGATAATGTTCTTATAAAACCTGATGGTGATAACCGTTTATGTTCACTGTGGGTTTTGTGTTTGCTCTTATGTGTCAAAACATACTAATTTCATTAATGGTTGTGGAAATAATGAATTAATATTTATCGATATTATTTAATATGTTACTTTTGAATTAATTTGGATTGTGAATTATTAGTTATATCTTTTTCACTGCCATTGTGGGTTGAATGATGATGTTCATTTGTGAAGGATTATGAAATATATCTCATAAAAAATGTAGGTGATTTATGTTTAGTTTATTCAGATATAGGTTTACGGTTCACTTAATAAACAAATAATGAATATTATTTACATCATTTAGACTTTTATATAATGCAATAATATAAATATTTTATATTTACTATTGAAATATGGATGGATCTATGAGGAGATATGGTAATAGAAGAGAAAAATTCTAACACATTGTATAGAGTTACATAAATCAAAGCCATTATAATACTTCATTATGAGAAAAATACATTATTGGGGGAGTTTTAATGTCCCATATTATTATAGGTTAATTAATATTTAAAATTATATAATATATATTTTTATCCATTTTATCAATTGAAGGTCTTGTGGATGGTTATAAACAATTGTGGAAGATACATTAGCTAACCATTTGTTGAGTGGATTTAGTATACATCAACCATATTGTTAAGAACATCCATCATAATGGGAGAAATCCAAAATCCCTATGGACTATCTTGTTACACCAACTAGCTTGTGAGAATTCAATACTGAGTTAGTTCTCTAATAGGTCACTATTGTTCTCTTGTTGATAGCATGTGGGTTCATAGATGGGATTAAAAAGAATGTGGAATTTATAATTTCACCAAAAAAATTTTATTTCTCCCACCATTTCTATACTTATAAATCTTGTTTTATAGTATTTGGGAAACTATTTGGTGATATTTTCACCCTCCTCCTCATTTATTCCCTATTTATTCAAATTTTACTGTAGGATGTCACATTTAGTGAGTATTTTAATAGTGTATCCAGAATTTCCCCTCATTATGATTTATTTTCCCATAATATATCGTTAATAATTTTTGGAAAATCATATGGAATTGGAAAACTATTCTTGATTTTGGTTGTGGTTCATGTGAATTAGACTCTACAACACATGATTATAAAGACCTTATAATTTTATTAATATTATATATTTGTTGATTATATTATTGTACTGTGGTTCATTAGAATATAACATATCCCTATATTATATGTCTACCTTTACATGTGGGATTACATGTACACACATGTGAAATTTAAGGTTTTACATTATTGGATTTTGGGTTTATATGTTTCAATGCGATGATACTATTTTATGAAATTATTATAATAGTTTACTCATATATTTGATAGAAATAATTGTATATTTTAATAATGCGAATAAATAACTTTTCGTATATTCATTTTATTTTGGATATAAATAACCAGATGGATGATTAATGGAATGATATATATAATTTTGTTCTACTATTATTATGGAAATAGATCAATGTGATTTTTTGAGTCAATATAGTTTTTCTATATCTTTAATATTGTATGAAAATAGATTTTTTAAAAAATATCAATAATTTTTGTTGTGAAGACCCTGAATATTGTATCATATACATTGTGGTTAATTTAATACAATAGAATTCAATATAATGAATCAAATACTGAATGAATGAATAGATTAGTAATTATGGGGGAAAATCTACATAGATGGTACCCTTATTACATTTGTAACTAGAGTTATAAAATATCAAATGGAATTATTTTCATCCTTTTACCAATTCATACATTTCATAATTATATATTGGGTTAAAGAGATAAAATAAAAGGGTGAGCTCTGATTCCATGTAAGAGTTACATAGAATGGAATAAATATTATATCATCATTTCTCAATTAAAATATAATGGTATATAATTGAACACACATTTAATTTAATAACTTAAATTTCTATGATGTGTGTATGAGGCATAATTATTTTTTAAATTTAATTAAATGGGAAGAAGTTTTATTTACTCAATAACATGATCACAATCTGAATTCCATGATAATATAAAATTTAAAATGACATTTATAAAAATAACTTATTTATTTATGATGGGAATGATTATTTATTGAGATTCATGCTTTCCAGGAACATTATAACATTAATATTATGACTATTCAAAATTATTTTCAATAATTAAGGGTTAAATCCCATTTAATATGGCCATCTTATTCATCTTCTTATACTACTCATGCATCAATGAGTTTCTCTAATATGATCATAACCGTTTATTCCAATTCCAATTACATAATCCAATACTGAGTTTTATATTTAATTCTTGAATAAATATTCACACTAATAAAATATTTATATCGTGTAAAAATAGAGATCTAATATTTTTTTCCTTGCTATAAAATATACATCAAAGTAAATACATAAATAATAATGTTTCGCAATATATGAAAGAATCATGTCCATGATTGAAAAAATTATTTTTATTTAATAGAAATTATAATTTCAATAATATTGTAATAAAATAAATCGATGTGGCTTTATAAAAATCATATAAATGAAATTAAATTTATAATATTAAAATATAATTCAATGATGTGAAATTGAGACAATGTCCCTTACCCCACACTTTTGTTTATTGGTGTTTACATTTACATCATATATAATGGTTTCAAGAAGGGTTATTAGTTTATTCATGAACCAGATTCATAATTATGATACCTTATATGATCTTTTGGAAACATCATGGGACATAAAATAATAATATTTTATCATTTACACTGTTTCATATGTTAATTGTTTAGTTTTTCCATGAATATGTTATCATGAATGATCATATTATTTTAAATTTTATAAAGATACATCATTCTCAGATATATTTTAATGATATGAATATTATATTTAATAATCAAATATTTATGTTTTTACTATTCATAAATGGTGAACATGGAATATTAATCGCATCCCATTGTGGAGAAGGTAAGTCTGCGTACACATGAGAGACAATGGAATTCATTTAATGAATGAAATAGTAAGGTATTGGATGATATATTATTTATTTAAAATCAATATCATGTTATAAGTACCATATATATATATATATAGTTTTCATCTTTATATCCATATTTTTAATTTTTTTTGAAAATAAAATCACACCACTGTGTGGAGATGGTAAACCATACATACACATTCATGGTGTTTTTACTTTTAATATTTTAGATAAAAGGTATATTATGTGTTTTATATAATCATAATAAAATATAATAAAATATAATTAAATAATTCATACTAATGTTTTTAATCAGTGATGTATACAACACATGAAGAGGATGTTGAAGAAGAAATAATTATTCTGATTCAATAATTACAATTAAAACTTCTATGAAAGGGGATCATTTATAAATTCTATTATATGACCTTGGGTGGGTATTTATTAAGGATAATGACATATATAACTTATGAAATAATGTTTATAATAGAAATTTTTATATTTTTTTAAAATATATTAATTAATGTTCTGTACAAAAGTGAAGGATGGGTTTCCCATTTTTAATTGACGGGAGGGCCAAATTTAATGTTTCACAAAATAATAAATTATAATAAATTCACATATGATTAAAAATTCATGATTTGGAAACCATTAAAATGATATGACATAATATGGTTTTAATATCATCATCCAATATAATTTAATCATTTTCAAATTCCATTTTAATTCTTCTATGATTGATTACTTCATTGGTTAATTATGCCTTAGCACAAACATGGTTACAATTGTGTAAATTAGGATTAGTTGATAATGTAATTATAAATTAATAAAAGAATAAATAATGTTCAATTTATGCTTTTCTAAAATATATTCCATTCATATGGCTGAAGATAATATTTTTACAAATTTTATCAAATTTAAAAAAATATTATTTTGATAAATTATCATTAATGTCAATATTGTCACTATTCAATTAAATTAACTTTATATGTTTTCAGAAAAAGGGGGAATTATAATATAATGTATTCATGAATCCCTAATATATAGTATATGTAAATGATAATAATTATATACTTTAACTTTTCAAAAATATTTCCAAATTAATAGTTTTTGATCTCAAATATTTTATCTATTTGTAAATTTTTAAAACTTTTGCATTATAGATGCTTTTAATATAATAATATAATTAAAAAAAATTATTGATAAATTTATATGATGAAGGAATTTTCATTTTCCAAAAATTAATAATTTATTTCCGTATGTATTTTTCTTTTTTCGTATGTATTCAAAAAAAAGATTTAAAAAAACGATGATAATGACATTTGGTGTCTAGCTTTGACATAAATAATATATAACTCTAATTTACTCAAAAAATTTCATAAACTAACTCAATTTATATTTTTAATAATATGGTTATAATAATATTTTTACAATAATAATTAAGATGTATAATTATGATCCTTTGACTAATAATTAATATTAATTAATAAGACGTACCAATTACCGAGGTGAAAAAATTTACCACAGTAACTAATTCGTTTGAAACAAAAATGTAAATATTGAATAAACTTAGACCAATTAAATCAAATTATATAATATATTTTTCATAATTTATAAAAAATAAGATTCATAATCCTATTTTAAATTTATACCATTAAAAGAAATGAAATGAAATTTTCACGAAAAATATTTTTTTTGCAGAAAAATGGAATTATACTAAAATAAATTATAAAGATAATTAAAATGAAATTAAATAAATTATATATTAATAAATATAAATTTTTACACCTTGGGGTAAAGTTAAAATTGTAAATTTATTTTTAATATATATATATATATATATATAGTTTTATATAAATCGATATTTTCAATTATTCACTAAATGGTAAATAATTTAATTAAATTAAAAAATAATAATGATAAGGTAATTTTAATTTTCTGTATTAAAAAAATGAAAATGAATTATATTACAAATATTAAATATTAACAATAAATTTATTATATTACCTTCTAATAAAAATAAAATAACCACTTTGAGGGGAAAATATATTTAATAAACTAATGTATTTTAAAATTAAGAGATTATTAAAAATGAATTATTAAATATTGATGTCTTATATATTTTATAATATAGTTAATCATATTTATAGCTGTAAATAAATGGTTTTTATATAATAGTCACGTTAAGATAAAGATTATGTTGTGGTTTGTTTAAGCTTATCATTGTGTGTAGCATATGATATTGTATAAATTTATTTTATTTATGGAAAGTGATGTCATAAAAAATTTGGATGTTATATACATCCCTTTTCAAAAAAACATAAACAATTAAATTTTTAAATAATATTACATTCTAAATTGATGAGTTTTCATCATCTTCATAAAATATTAAATTTCCCATGTTTCTTCTTCCATTATGTTAGTTCTTCAAAAAAACCCTTAAATTTTTAAATATCATTTTTCTCAAATCATGACCTATAGTATATAGAATGCTGATAGGTTACTCATAGAAAGGAATATGGAATTATTATTATATTTCATCGTAGATGTGTACATGTATTGTTTTGGTCTTTTATTTCCTTATCAACGATAAATGGAACACATCATACTATTTAGAGTGTCGTGGTTGAATTTCTATTCAATAAGACACTACTCTAATTCTATCCATATATTCTAATTTTCTGATGTACATGAGGCTCAATTTCCCATTCTTATATATCATTATGAAACACATCCATTTTTAGAATTAAAAAACATGTTCTCCCACATGATATTATTAATCCATTCTATGGTCGTCATCATAACTCCATCTACATCAATGAGAATATATAAGATGATACACAATAGTTATTAAAAAATTTATTTTTTTATTCAATGTGTTATATATATATATATGTTTCTATTCAATTATTGCATCCCAAAATGATGTGTTATGAAGTCACATTCCACATAAAACTTAATATGAACAATTTTATTACATGAATGTAAACTATTTTTTTAGGAAAACTATACAAAATGTGAAAAAATTTCCCACATTCCTTGAATGTCTTGCGATCAAGATATAATGATTTATTCTGATGATTGAACAATCCTTTCATACTATCCAATTGTTTGATTATGGTTTTTGGTTCGAAAATTAATTTTAGTATCTATTGTATTTTAAATTCCGTTCTAATGAAATAATGTAAAATGATAATCTTGATCCAATAAAAATTATTATGGATCACAATGATGTTTTATATATTCATTATTGTATAGTGTTGTTAGGACCTGAATATGTAAATTTTCATTAATATCATGAATATATGACAATTTTGTAAGTTGATCAAAAATGGAAAAGTTTTCATAATTCCTTCTAGGATTAATTAGTCATCATGTAAAAAATTTCATCATAATGTCATCCCATTTTAATATAGTTATATAATGAGGTTACATGGATCCTCCGAAATGTTTTATCTAAGCCTTCCATTACTGAAGATAATCGAATCTTGGAATATAGTCAGTAATTTCATAAATCACATTATTCTCCAAAAATTTCCATTATATACCTATAAATTGGGGTACTACCTCAGTGTATAGAGAAATTAGAACTATAGAAATCTTTAAATAATTCCCAGTTTATCTTAGTTATTGACCGGAATGTCAGACCTATATAGAAATTTCTAAATAAATATTGATTAAAATATTATTTTATATCATTCGTAGCTATAATTTTATTAGGTAAACAATCATCAATACATTGAGAATGTTTTATCTTTCCCATTAAATAGTGATTTCAAATCCACTGAAAATTCATGGAGTCTCCACATATATTATATTTCATTATCAATCATTACAAAATATATTAATATATGATCTCTCTCAATACTCATGTATATATTACCTTAAATCTCATTCCAACATAATGCACATTTTACTATTTTTATTTCCCTATGAATTAATTTATTTACAAATAATTCTCTTTTAGTAGCTCGATAAATCCTCATTGCTAAATATGATGTTATATTGGTGTAAATATGTATTTAAAACTCTTTTTTTCCATATATATATTAGATTTTTTACCATATATATAAAGTCCACATATATTTAAAGAAATTATTACATAATTTAACTCAAAATAATGTTTTCGACAATTTTGTTCTTCAGTCTTGAACATTTATAATGCATATGCAATTACATTAAAATTTTACATAAGTAAACAACCTATTATATTCATTGATGCATCACTATAATTAAAAAACACATAATGTCATGTTTGTAGAGTAAAAATAAGATGATCAATATAAATTCACTTCTATTATTAAATACATTCTTCTCAATATATTTTCTATATAACAGTAACCCTTTTATGTGCTACCTTGTTTAATAGGTTATCCAATTTGGAATTTTTTTATAGAAAAACCTATAATACCTATATAATACAATGACCATATGTACCTTAATTAATTTTTAATATTAAATCCTATTTTGGAATACATTTTTCATCATATTTTCATTTATTATTTCATTCTTATATAAAATATGTCCACCAGAATAAAATTCATCATGTTATTATACACACTTGATAGAAAATATATCCACTGGAATAAATCATCAATACATTTTTAATTATATTGATTTAAATATAGGATACATTTGTGAGTACAACTAAGAATACCATAAACACTTAATGTGCATACCATGACAAAAATGATGTATTTATTACATATTTATTCATTACATTGGATTGTAGTTATTATAATGATGGTAAATAATCACAAAATACTAGTCTCTTTGATTTTGATCCTATAAATCATCAACGTGAGGCATAAGATACATTTTCTTAATAATAATATTATTTATTTCCTTATAATCAATGTACAACCTCAACAATCCCTCTTTATTCATAACAAAGACATCATGGGTTCCCCATTGATATAAACTAGGGTAAATTATTTCCATACAACTGAAATCTTATAGTTCATAGTTCTATAAAATTAATCCCATAGTGGCCATTATATATAAATTAATTAATGTTGGTCATGAATTTGAAATTAAATTGATAGAAAATCCAACCTCATTATCTACTGGGTTTCCATGCCTATCCTTAGTAAATATATTAATATAATAATATAAATTAGATAAATCCACTATTAGGTGATTGAATTTCCAATTATTATTGCCTTTATACCAAATAATAATATTTATAAAAGCTATTATTAGTGTTTCATAAGATGACTTTGAAAATTAATACTATTCTCTAAAAATATTTAATTCAAATCTGTCACCGAAAATTTTTATTTCACATTTATCTTTAATAAATTATTGAATCATATTTTGATATCCCATCTAAACCAGGAATTATATCAGATTCAAAAATAATTATAATAAAATGGTCAGCATGTAAAGAATGTTTATTCATCATAATGGGGGAATACTATCACATTATTATATCAATGAGACATCCATGAGAGTTTTAATTGACCACTCATTTATTAAAGGTATTGGGAAATGTATTATTTTGTGAATGAAATGGATAAACATAAAAGGGTTATAGGATATAGGATCAAATAAATTAGTAGTTAAATTTCATGAAATGTTTAATGTACCTTTCATCACATCATTAGGACCTTCAGTTATACATTATTGATCATGTATTCCTATCCATCTCCTCCTAAATTTTTTTAATAGATTCTCTTGTCTATTTGGATGTTTATTTGATAAATGAATCATTTCATTATATTTCAAAACTAAATATCATTGGTTGTGTCTTCCCATTTAATTTATGATATTGATGACCCTAGTCATCATAGTTATAAATTACTAATACCCTTTTTTGATATTTAACTATATGATTCTTCACATAATTTTTAAAAAATTGAAATGTTTGAATCACATTATTATTATTAATTTGACATTCTCATGGTACTAAGATAACTTCATACTATGAAAATATACCTAAAAATATATTATCTACAAAATTTGATCTTAATTTTAAAGGAACATAAAACTATTAATACATATGATGAAAAAGATTGATACGCTAACGACCGTGTCAGAATTTAATAGTGAGAAAAATTATATTGATAAATTTTTTTTCTAAATTATATATATAATATTTATCATACATATCCTGCCATGAATTTTATTTCTATGAATATGAGACCTTTCCCAAAAAAGAAATTTCCCTTTATTAAAATAAAAAATATTACTTACATGATCATAAAAATAAGAGATCTATCCAAATATCTTTTAAAGAGTGAAAAAAAACATCAGGGAGATTATCATACGAAATGAAGTCAGCACCATCAACTCCTTTGTTATCCAATCCATCTGAGAAAGAATTAGCTTCCCTGTAGACATTGGTAATGATATGATTTGTATATTTAAGGGACTCCAAGAAGTTCACCCACCGATTATAATGTTTCCAGGAGATATGACATGAACCATTTCTTATGGCAGAGACAATCCAAGTCGAATCACTATCCATCTAGATATTATTTCAACCATGATTTTCAGCATATTCCACAACAACAATAATACCCATCATCTCAGATTTAATTGAAGAGTTAATACCACGAGAGCCATGAAAACTAATCACCATTACCTTATGATCACTGAACTCAAAACCATACCCAAAAAGACCTAGATTCCCTTTCGATGCACCATCTGAATTAATTTTCAACCAACAAACAATACCCTCTGGCCATAGAACCACAAAAGTTCCATTTGATGGTTTAAAATTAACTTTGACACCAATTCTATCAAGAAAAGATAAATCTTGAATGGAATTGGTGCAATAATTCTTTTTAGGCAGGCCTGCCACACGGATCTCAGAAAGAATGTGTGAGAGAGAAGAAGTGACCAAGAAGGGCTGGTTCTCATGAAGAATATGATTCCTAGAGGACCATAAATAATGTAGAAATTCAGAAGCAGCAACATGAAATAAATCCAGAAATTGTGAAGAAAGATCAAGAGAGTTTCATCTTTGAATAATGTCTAAAATAGAGGTTATCATAGGAAGTGATAGAATAATATGTGTTAAATCTCAATTATTCATTTTTACTATGATATATAATATTATATTCTATTAAATTTATTTTCATAGAGGGGAATATTTTTGAAAAAGTGTTTTAATTAATGATCTTTGTTCAATATGATTTATTTTATGTGAATAATTATTATTATGTACCAAAACACGATTTATTATCATCACCATTATGAAAAAAAATTATCAGTAATACCTATTTGTTTTTATTACATCTGCATAGTAGAAATATATTTTCATGGGATTCAATCCATTGATCAGATACCACAATAATTATAGTTCCACTAAATCATGGGGTCTTCGTCCATATGAAATGATCCATAATTGGATTATCATGTTAGGATGATTCATTTTCCTCTATTATATTATGGTTATTCATCATAACATGGGAAATAAATATTCTTATGATCAAGATCTGTATATCTCCAACACCAACTATGTTTTCTTACGTAGTTGATAAATCCCAAAAAAATTTGGTTATTTATTCACATCCTTCCAATACTTTCCATCAATATATAATTCAAAGACATTATTAGCACATAAGAAGTATGTGTATTGTACAAAATGTTCATCTAATTAAAAATATTTTTAACTATATTATGGAAATAAATTATTTTGATTTTAAACATTAATTTTTTATCATCGAGTTCCCAAGAATTCTACTAAATATAATATGATAAAAATTATGGAATCCCTTACTCTAGTCTTAAGGTGTTTATTATTATATAATTATTTTAGTCAATACAAGGAATAATATTCCAATGTACCTAATAGATTAGATGTTTTTGAGAAAAATATATATACATAAAACCCTATTACACATGTATCTATATGTAGAAAAAAAATTTGAAGTAATTTTCATCCTCTAAATCATTCAAATATTTTGACTTCATAAATTGGTGAAAATAGGAGAAACAATTAGTTATCTTATAAGACCAATAATAGAAATAAATTTTTTAATCTTTCATGAATCTATATTAAAAAATAAATATGGCATACTAAATAACTGAACTAATATTTCTTTTAATCAGCATATTTTTTTGTATGGAGGCGATGATGAATAATAATTATAATAATGAAAATAAATAGAAACCTATACGACTTAATCCATAACATGATCACTATTACAATAAATTGATTATATAATTGAAAAAATATTATTGATAAAAAAATTTGAATTCTTTTTTATTGAAATGCATAGTTATTTTGTATCATTTTCTCAAAGAACATTATAACATTTACATCATATCAATTCACAACATATATAAATCATTATGGATAAACCAGAATATTAATTATCCAACATATTCATCTTATATGACTACTGATTAATCAAAGGGATTTTCTATATGCTGTCCCCACATGTTCATGCATGTCAAAATAATTACTATAATATCTTATATTAATATTTAAGCATGAATCATTATTTCTTTTCCAATTGTATTCATATTGATTGAAATATATATATTTAAAATTAATTTATGAAAATAAAATAATATTCAATGTAAAAAAATATAAAATTAGTACACCACATATTCAATATTAATATTCATGATGCAATATTTTTCAATATTCTAGATAAATAATTTTATCTGAGAAATCTGATCATAAATAATTCAATTCGGTAGTTTATACATCATAAAAATAAATTAGTTCCATAATTTTAAAATGTGCCTCAATGAAGTGAAATTGAGATAAAGTCCCAAACATGACACTTCCATTTAGTGTTGATGACATTAAAATAATATAAAATGATTTAAAATTATATTAAATTAGTTTATATACATATTAAATAAAATAATACATTAAATATTTTTTCAATAAAATAATATCAGTATTTCCTCAATAATATATCATCATTTTCATTGTTTTTTGTGTAAATTTGCTTATTTTTTTCATAAAAGTTTTATCATCAATATCCCAGTTCAGTTTCATAGGATATAGAACCATCATCATGAAAATTATATTAATTTTATAAATACCATATTTAATCATTATGTGATGTTATAAACCCATTATTAAATTTTGACCACGAAAAATGAATCACATCGCATCATTGAGATAATAGTTCTTACATATGAAAAAATAATGATATTGTTCCATTAATACTTTAATAAAAAATGAATAAGGTGATATATTAATTAGATAAATTCATAATTGTTTCAAAATCACCATATATATATCCAATATTTTCATAATTTTCTCCATTCTTCTAATGTGGTGATTAAAAAAATTATACAACTCTATAATGATATTAATCCATACATATGTACATGCGGTAGTTTTGTTTTAAATAGGATTGATAAAAGGTAGAGTATGGATATTTGATAATCATAAAAAAATATAGCTGATAGTGGATTAATTAATCAATTATTGAAATGAAACATGATAACAAATTATATGAATAATTAATTTTCATTGATTCAGTAATTATTATTAACTCTTAAATAAAGGATCTCATTTGTTACATGTATTAAGGAGCCTAGGATAGGTCTTTGGGATGTACCAACACAACAAGAACACACGCAATGATGTTTTATAGATAAATATGTATATATTGGTTAGGGTAGATGAATCAATTTTATCTAGAAAATAAAATTATAACATTTTCATATTTAATTGAAGTTATTTGAACATTTGGAATTCATCAAAACATTAAATTATTCTAAAACAATGTATCATTCCAAATTAAATGAAATGGTAATGTAGTTAAATATTATATATTATGTTATTTTGATCATAATAAAAAATATAATTTATTAAATATTTGGGTCATTTTGTTCTGTATATATTTTATTAAGTGCTTGGTTAATATATATTGACATTAAATTTGGTAACCTTTTATTTAAATATAAATTGCTAATTATTTTAATATAATTGTGAAAACCACACATTAATGGATCATTTATAAAATTCTTATCAATATTAAATTATAATTTTTTATGATATGAATTTTAATTAAATTTAAATAATTTAACAATTTATTGTTTTTAAAAATTATAATAGATGTTAATTTTTTCAATATTCATTTTAATTGAAATTAAATAAATAATAAAAATGGGGGAATAAAAATATAATGACATCCCATATATCTAATAATATTTATAGATCGTGAAAATTCATTTAAAAAATTAACCATATAATGACTCTAATTTTTTATGTATTGTTTTTTAATACTATATAATTTTTTTTCGAGATCTGTCATTGAGAGGATAAGATATTCTAAAGACCATTGTTCTCAGAATTAATTTCTAAAATATAAAAATAAATTTAATTTTATGAATATTAATTTCTCATGGAAATTCATAATAAATCATGAATTTTGACATGATCATTAATCTATGGGAACATTTGAGCTTATAATGTGGTTTTAATATTGTTTTCACAAAACCATTATCAGTGTCAGGTGTTTATGAAAAATCATCATAGTCATGAAATAAATAAAATCAATTGATTAATTATTTTAATATGTTTGGTTTGTTTTATTTTATGTGACACCATGAGTTATATTCTATATATGTATGTTGTTATATAAATTTCAGTGGGTTGGCCTCTAAACCCTTTAGTCCTCGGGATATTTTTTTAGAATGATCATAGAGAATGCCATCGGATAAAGAGCACCTTTAGGATCATTTCACAAAATGAGATCATGGATATCATCAATTTTAGAAAAAAAGAGAACATTATTCCTCAATGACCATATATATGAGCACCATGGTTTAATGACAGTAGTGAAATTTTTATTATGGGGACTAATGATCGTTACCCCTTAAATGAGTTTCTATAGTGTTGGCATGACTCATTGATCTGATTTTGTCAGAATGAGGATGGATTCAATTAGAATCATATGACTGGTAGTTGGTTGTGAATGTATGGTTGTTCAATATCCGTCATGAGTATATTCATATGTTTTATATTGTTCATTTATAGTTATAAAATTGTATGGATTTGAATTTAAATGAGGCTTCATGTTCAGTATTTTGTTGGTTTTCTACGGGATATTATTGTACTCACTCTCAGATTGGTTGTTCCCTAAATATTCATGTATTATGTAGATGACATACCATTGGATAGTTTCATTAGAAGATGTGGATAATGTGGAAGGTATCGTTACCTAGACCGACCAAGTTGTATTACTTGTGCTTTCACATAATCATTTTCCTCAAAAGTGTAGTAGGATAGAGATTATACAATTCTCAGTTTGGCTTATATTTGTCCCCTTTTCCATTTCATGGTACACTATAATCATACTCTCATAGTGGGATTAAATTTTTAAGCATAAATTGTCTAAATATGTTTTAAATTCCAATATTTTATGTCAGTAGAGATGTATTTTTGTAGAAGTACATTAGGATAACACATCCCATTTATGTGATATTCCAACTCAGTGTGGGATTGCAACCACTAAACAAATGGTAGTGATCTTGGGAAGTTACGGGTTAGACCCATGTGGGTTTGGTCGTGACCGAGTGGTATTAAACAGGATGGATCAACCTTAAGAACATACATTGTGAGTCATGTTTTTGGAATATGGTTTAAGTGTCTCAAGTATAGGTTTTCTTCTAGGGACACCAGTGTGGGTCCACATGCTGACGTAACCATAAAATAAGACTTTTAATACCAAAATTTGGACATAATACATATACACATTGTCTTTAGGTAAAAATAGTGGTACATTGATAATATATGAATGTGTTGTGGTTTCCATGTCAGTAATGAGTTATCTCCTCAGATATATTCTTTGGCTACGTTATAACTTTTTTATATCTGGATTCCTCTATTAAGACATCTATCTAGGATTCCATTGCATAATCATGAGGATTATTCGTCGAGTGATGAGTCATTAGTACACGAGATTATATTGTAGATAGAACCTTGAGGTGGCTTTTATGATATACCACCTAAAGTAGTGTAGAATATATTTTTGTTAATGAGAGGTGGGTTTTCACATAGGCTATGTGCACTGAATGAGTTTTAGAGTCAAATACCTCCTTTGAATCGAGGTGATTGAGACCCTGAGGTGGATAAGGATTAGCTCTATGAAGTAAAATGATCTTTTCACTATGTGAAGACATATGTAGATTAATTGGTAAACCTAAATAAAAGAATAATTTTTTTTATTTATAAAGAAATGGAGGAGTTTAGGGATATATCCTAGTGATAAGAAAACATTATATGGGTTAGACATTAAACATCGCTTCAGGTATTAGTCTTATAAATCCATGTTTTGATCATTTTTCATGGATGAGATTCTTCATTTGAAGTATGGATTTTTGACCATTGAAGTGTAGTAAACATGGTTTACAGATCTATCATGATACTACATTTATATATATATATATATATTCATTTTTCACAGTATGCTTCATTGAGTTGGGCTTATATTGGTTTATTAGGGATTTAATTGTACCCTTTGAATTATAACATATTATGGAGTTAATGAGGGATCCATGGTTTTATATAGTCTACTAGTTTATAATTTATTGATAGTTATTGATGGTTGATGGAACCTCATAGATAAGACCATGAATGTAGTTATCCAATGGAAGTAAAAGGTCTCCAATAATGACATACACATAAGGATGATATCCATGTAGAGATGGTTTGCGGTGTAGGCATCTCAACATTGTGCGAATCAGATATGGGATATGAGGTGTTCCTATTGAAAAAAATGGTTACCATATATCCCATTATTTCTTGAAAAATTTAACAGTTGATCCATAGATCGTTATGGGCCCATCAAGACAGAGTTAGAGGAAGGATATGGGTGGTTCATGTGGTGGTCAACATAGTTTTTATTGATTTAGAGGGGCTAGTAGAGCAGCATGAGGTTATCATTGGTTCGACCAATTTTTAACACCACCCCTAGTTATTCCATTCCATGATCTTGGATCATGTTGTTAGAGATTGTGGTAGTTACTATATATGAATTCTTATGAACGTTTGTCTCTTGGGATTATATGGCTTATTATTGATGTATTTTATACTGTAGTTACATTTTTGACAGAAATGGTGATCTTTATTCCATTATTTTAACTTATCTAGTTTAAATATTTGTGATTCTAGCATACCCCATCGCTCAACACCTATAGTTAGTGACTCTAACATATAGTGACTAAGTGTTATATCTCTTTGGTAGATAGTGAGATATGATACATGGAGGAGAGATTTGTTTCGGGTCTCTATGTATTACTAAAGAGAATTTGTTATTTATTCTTAGCTATAGAATAATTATCCAATGATAGTGACTATAATTACTATTTAAGGAATGGGATGTTGTGTGTCTATAGGGATAAACTTATCTGATGGTATAATTCATAATGATGTTCATGGATTTCCTACTATCTAATAAATTTACATTATAATTGAATTTCACCATTGTTAGATGCCCATATTTGTTCCATAATATTAAATAGATCTCATTGAGCCTCTTGAGATGAGGGTGAGGATAGAGGAATTTTAAGAGAATAGATTTACAATATAGTTTTTCTCTATGGTAATACCCAGTATTCTTATCCATGAATGTGAACTCCATTTCAGGGTTATCTTATCAATTATAGGTTCTTAAACTATGAAAATGTTATGGATAAGTATCCATTATAAAGGATTAGTGAACTCTTTTATCATTTAAGGGGTAGATATGTTTATTTAGGATTGACCTCAGATATTTTTATCACCTGCTACATGTATGGGGTGAAGGTATAACAATAATGGAATTCTAAATTTCTATATGGTTAAAATTAATACATAGTGATTTCATTAGTCTTTAGAAATTCCTCAAAAGTGTTCATGGGACTCATGAAAAAGAATTTCCATCCATTATTATAATAGTTAATAGTTATCTTTATCAATGATATCCTAATGTAATAGGTTTCTGAGGCTTTGTGAGAGAGTTATATAAGGCTATTCCAAGACACACTATAAGATAACTAGATTTATGGGAAGATCTTGAAGATCTAGTTCTAGATTACAGAGATCCAATTATAATGACATTTCATCTTAGAGGCTGGAGTAGTAGTGTATGTAAATAATGTTCTGGTGCTACTTTTTTTGGATCGCCCCAAGAGTGTTATCTTGGTGCGGAGATCCCTTGGGTTTTTAGGGTACATTATGGGGTTTTAACTGATTTCTATAGAGTGGAAGCTCAAATGAAAGCTTTGACAAGAAAGAGGTTATATTTTTTGTAGAAAAAAAGATTATAGTAGTCTTGTTTGGATATTAGTCAGAGGGTGAAGATTAGTCCCATCATTATATTTTAAAATGAGGTTGTCGAGTATATAGTTTTATTTGATAAATCATGGAGTGGACATGACTGTGTAATAAAGAATAGGAAGAACCTTATTATATATCATTCACATCAGTTGACACCACATTAGCAGTACTACATGAATATTAATCCTTACATATAAGGAGTATTTTATAATGAGATAAATAAAAATTACCCAATGGTACAATGATTTATCATTTAATATTCCCAATGAACTCTCAATTATATATTCACCAAGAATTATCATAACATGAGATAGTGAAAACGTATATTTTTATATTCAATACTATGTTTTAAATATTTCTTATCATCATTTGAAGGGTACCATGGTGGAAGATTCTCCTCTAGGATATCATTTTCTTCATTACTAGATGAGGAAAGATAGAAGATATCCGTGATTTTGTTATCAATTGTTTTTTGGGATGGTGACTTATAACATCAGTCAATGGTTGTTACACTAATATTTTTATAGGATTCTAGGCATTCTCATTATAGAGATACTATCTGGGTGACATTACATAATCAGATATCCACTTGATGTGATCCTGATGCATATTTTGAATGTGTGGTTCATTATATTTTATTATAATAATAGATGATGATACCATGGGTGATGTGTGAGTAGGTGACTATTTTGTTTCATACATCACTATTAGATGTACATCCAAGCATGTATATTTTGTTACAGTACCCTCGAAGTGACTTTTGTTGGAAAAACATTAGTGTTTAATTGTAATAATTTTCTCTTGATGCATCATATTTCAGTAGTTGAATCCAATAGATTTTGATAAACCCGTCATGTTTTTAGATTGGATGTTGGATTAGATATCCATGGATGTTGTTATGGGGTTACCAAATAAATTTAAGGAACATGATGTTATGTAAGATCATACAATGACTTACCATGATGGCCTAGTTCTATTATAAATTAGGGTATATTTTTTGCAAATATTTGTATGCATGTACATTATGGAGATAGTCCTACTCCATGGATTTATATGAAACATTATTTAAAATTTTGATGATTTAATCACATCATGATTATGAAGAGGATTATTTGGGGATTTCAAGACTAAATTACTCTTGATAATGGTGTTTCACCGCTCTAAATCCACCCATATTTATATACCAATTAGTTCTAGGAGGATATTTTGTGGTATTGAATGTCGAGATTTGGACATAGTTGGGAGGGTCATTAACTATGGGGGAGTTTGTGTACATAAACAGAAATATTTTAAACTCAAGTATCATATCATTAGTGGAATTGTACATTTGACCCTATATGTCATGAATTTGATGGAATTATCCTATAGAGTAGGACATCAGCAGACATAATTTGGTGTGATATACTACAATGGAGGTACAGATCATCAAGATGAAGATAATGATTTCATAGATCCATTATAAGTCTTATGAAAACCACATATAAATAGCTATAGTGTTCGAGAATGTGTACCATGTGTTCTTGGTAGACTAACATAAATTTGGATTATTGGAAGGTGGTCAGGGAATTATGTTATATCTCAATGTCAATGCTCCATTCATGATATTTGTTTATGGTAATAAAGCTTCCATTATTCTTATCTCTATTTCTATTGTTGGATGACCTACATGATGTCTTCCAGGTGATTGGGTTCAGAGATATATGCATGAACAATTGAATCATATTGATTTCTACTAGATGGAAATGTTGGATAGTGATATCGTTGCAGAGAACCTAGTAGAGATTATGGAATATAAAAATTAGATCTTTCATCAGTGGCTTGTTTCCAATGTGACTGTCTAAGGGTAGCATGAGAATCATTAGGACATAACTAGGTAGTGGGAGAACCATATGCCTTTTCATTACCCAAAAATTTATATATATATATATATATTTAATATATTGAGATGAAAATATTTAATATGGAATTAATATAATGACATATATCTTCTATGTACTCTAATTTGACATTATATATAATGCCATCAAGGAAATGTGCTAAGACAACATGAGATTTTGAGGCCTGGTGTGCCGAGATATTATGTTCAAAATAAATTAAAAATACTAAATAACAGACACATGTTGTTTTCATGAAAAACTATAATATTCTTGAAAGGGGGACTGAATTAGAAATATAATTATACTAATGAGTTTACATGGAAGGTATTACCTTTAATGTGACAAATACATAGTCGGCATGGGGAGATTGTGAAAAAGTCACCATGGGCGTTGTGTAAATAAAATATGTTTATTTATTAATTTAATTTAATTTATTTGACATATAGAATAACTTTTTATATATATACAAAATTATAGAAATGTCTTAGGGATGAAAACTATACACTATAGACCTTGATATTCAGATTGACTGTGATCATGGATAATGATTATGGATAATTACCGTATCAAGGGTCATATGGCCAAAAGAAATTTTATATCATGTCAATTATGGGATCATAAAAAGGTTCTATGTAAATGATAAATTCAATCTTCATATTGTTTTTCTTTTTATTATATTTCAATCTCATAATTTTTTATTAGTAAAAAAACATCAATTCCATGAACAAAATTGACTTGTGCATCGAAGATAGATTAAATTGAAAGAATTATGTTTATTAATTGGGATGAATTTGAATCATCATTTTTTTTATCTATGAAAAGAGAATGAGGATGAAATAAAAAATTTCAACGTTCATTCCACACATATTAAGAATGTGGTTTTCTCCTACATTTTATTTCATGTTAATTGTAGGAATATATTTTTTCACATTTTATTCAAAATACCTTGTATTCAATTACTGCATCAAAGTTCTTTCATTATATTGATTTATAATTCAGGCATGGATCATGATAAATGTTATTATCAATGTGTGACAATTATGGTGGGACATTTGAGGTATATTAGAATGGATTATTTGATTCGATTTATCCTAATTTTGACACATAATGAATGATTGTCTATATGGACCATTTTTTAGATGATATGAACCCAGATTTAATCCTTCAACGATGAAAGGGATATAACCAACATTGATATATAAGATGTAGTGATGGATGAGACTCCAGTGGTGTATAGGATGGGGTGGATGATATCCTAAATGATAAAGAATATCCCAAAAACATGAATATTTTTCTATGATTTTAGATAATATGGGACCCCCTAGCTGTAATATAAGGGTTTCTATAGTGATTAAATATCACATACCATGTGACCCTTATTTTATGACTTTAATTTTACCAAACAATGTGAATAACATGGAAAATATTACCTGGTATCAAAAACACCATGTTCAAACACTGACACAACCATTCTTACAAGGGAAATACCAGGTTTACAATTCTTAATACACTGACATAACCATACGGTGCATGCAGGGTTCTACAAAACATCTACATGTTGTGCTTAATAAATTATATGTTTTATATGATGAGTTTCACAATCCCAGTTATCTTTAACCACAAAGGAAGATGAAGTTTGAATGATTCCCACCCAGTAATCTACATAAGTATTATTCACTCCCTAAGAGACATCATGGATTGCATCGTTAAATTAATTCAGGCCAGTTTCATTTGAATTTTTTACACGTGGTCCTTCAAATAAAGGATAAAATGTTTTATGAATCACAAATATTACAATTGTGATCTACACTAGATGATTAGTATGTAATTGTGTCCAATGTGTCCCTCCATGATACTATTATGTAATCCTCCATCATCTTTATACCCTAGGCTGGGATTATGGAATCAGTGAAACCTCTATGAGTATGGGATTGATCCTCCAACTAAAATTCTACATATGTGGGCCTCACTATATAGTTAGTGTATGATATCATACATACTAGGTTGATCAAGATTTGTTATGTGGTGTCCCTTGACTCTTATGTGTGTGACCCACAAACTGATTATGACGGTATTTTAATACTTTGGATCTTTATTTGGTCATTATCAATGATCTAGAACTATTAAATGAGTTTATCAAGTATTAGAGGGGTTATGAAGTTCAATTCCTGTAAAACAATAATTACTTCAAGTAGAATCCCATGGAAGACTGTTGCTTTCGGCCACCTACTTGAATGATGTCCTTTCGGAGTATATATGGGTGTTTTATATTATACATTGATTTATATATCCATATATTTTGAGAAATATACATTATTATTCTTGTTTATATTATTCATTGATTTATATATCCTAATATAACAGTTACCAAGTTGATAAATCTAATCATGGTTTCTATTGTTTTTAACAAAAAATGAAAGGAGAATATGTAATAAATATTTACTATGTGAATCAAAATATAACATCAATTTTTGAAAAATAAAAAAATAGAATATTAATAATTTAATATAAATTTATTCCCATAAATTGCAACGAAAAATAATTATCATGAAAATTTATTTTTATGCCAAAATATGTAATTATTCAAATATAACGTATAAGGTTGACTAAAATGAGATTTGTTAAATTTTTTATAAACATTTACATATTTCTTTAATTTTAGATCAAATGAAAATCATAAAGGGTGTTTTTAATATAAATAAAACAATTGTTCTATAAAAATTGAAATTTTTCACAATTAGCTGGAAAATATTATACCTGAAAATGACTAAAAATTTAATTGTATATAAATTGAATATTATTAATTCAAAAATGATAGTATTCATAAAAAATATTTTTTTTATCAATGTTCCATAAAATAAATATAATATTTTGTTAAAAAAATAAGTATATCAAATTTGATTAAAATTTATTTCGGAAGAATAAATGTCATTAATAATTAAGTTCCTATTTATAAAAATTAATAAATAATAACATAATATATATTTCATAATTTTTTTAACACTATTAACACCAGATAATTTGGGCTAGTTAAAAATAATAAATGTTAAAATATTAATATCTAATAGTGTATCATTGTCCATTTAACCATAGTGTTGTCTACAACGAAATCTGTCAATGAATTAAAAGTTATTTAAGAAAGAAGAAATTTAAAATTTTGGGGTATTATATAGATAAATCTAGTTGGATTGTGGATCATTGTAGTGTAGTCAGTGTATGATAGCCGAGCTAGTAATTTTTTCGATTATGATATATTTAAAAGCGTTGAATATATATATGTCTGTGTCTGTGTGTCTGTGTGTGCTTCAAACATCCTAACGACATATTTACGATGGCCTGCTTTGTAAAATAATCACACCATGTTTGATAATATTATTGATTATATATACATTCTTGTATGGTATCCATCAAATGAAAAGGTTCCTTTATTAGGTAGTTAAGGTAGATATATGTGTTACTCTCAATTCATACTATGAATGATTTAATATTTATTTTATACATTGAATCAATTTTTTTCTCATTATTATTTTTTAAAATTGAATAAAAAATTTTGGGATCAAATTTTATTTATGTTACTCAATTATCCGATCATTTTACATTGTGAGTGTAATTATATTTATTTTTATCAACTATATATTGGTGTATTTTTTTGATTAAATTGTTTGTAGATGATACTCATATATAATTTTTTTTCATCATTTAATTGTAAGGTAATAATTGCCCCACATTTTCAACTAGTACTGTACTAATAATCAATAACCTCCAAAATATGTATAGGTTTAAATAAGGTCATATGGAACATTACCCCAAACATTGTTATTTGGATTGGGGGGTAACACACCACATGTTTTCGTTATCATATTATAATTAAAGGAGTATTATTTCATCATTTTAAAATAACTTAAATATGACAATTTTGATGATTATGTATAAGTTTTTTTACATGGATACATACCATTGATTTATATGTTAGGATGTTTATAGAGAAATAACAAATTAGGGTCATTAATTAAATAATTGTAAAACATGAACCAATCCATCCTATTATATTAATTATTCCCCGCATCCAAAGAAACGTGATTCTGATATATTGATGGAGTATTGAAACATTATATTTGGTTTCTTCCTTGAGATATGATATTATTTTTGGTATGTTATTGGTTGATATTTGTTGAATGGGAGAGAAACATTCATCACATTTGGAGAGATAAGAAAATCAGATTTTAGGTTTTTGTGGGGAAACCATAACAACCATTTCATGAAATTAATTAATTTATGATTGTTATATAATTCAAAGATGGTGCCTTGGTGTGGATTTTGGGAAAATCAGTTTAGATGTATAGGTGTTGGTTAGTTGGATTATTTTTCCATCTCGGTCAATATTACAATTGTTTATCATTTTTAATGGATACCATGTGTATTATCATACTTGGTATATAGTTATTTCTACCCAATATATATGTAAATATTCATCAGGTTTATAAGAGGGAATTGGCGATCATGTTTGATAATAATTACACATAGCATGGGATGGTGTGGTTGGATCCAATGTATATTATTTTTATACTATTTTCTTCATGAATATATTAATAAATATTATATATTAATTTAGGAGTAATAATGACTATAGGATATATTGATTTGGATAATTTTATATGAATGATTTATTGGGGGATTTTATTCATATAATTCAATATATTTATAATATGTAATACATTTCATCATTATTGGTTTTATCAAACCATATCTGGTTGTATTGTTTAGGTTCGGGATCCATACACTAGTGCCTCGAGCCGGACCACCACTTGATATGCAGTGGACCTCCCTATATGCTAGAGGCTTCCTACTAGTAGTGATGGTCTAATATAGATCATGATGGACTATAATTTTTTTTATTAGACTAATAAACTAGTGGAAATAATGACAAGATATATGAAACATGTATATAACAATTGACAAAACAAAAATCTAAATATGACAGAAAAGAAAATAAAAAATCAAAACTGAACTGTATATATTCCATGATATTTATATGTCAAGAGGAAAATGAAAACAAAAATGTAAATACAATATTAACATGTAACCAGGTCCCCAACTACTTTTGGTTCCCATATACATGCTCTATCCCAACTCATCCTTCTTGCATAGTGCTTTTTCTATTAACTTGTTTAGAAAACATAATGTTTATACAGATACCAATCCATAATCATGAGTAGGGTAAGAGTAAATCATAGTTTTAATCCACTAATACTGTCTAAAACAATTCAATAAAATAATTCTGTATGTGGTTATATAAATAACTAAAATCAAATGATAAGTTAAACATTTTAAATTTATTCAATTATAATTTATTTAACCACATAAACCCTTCGATTCCCATGTACACACATATCTCAATACATTTTTCATCCCATGCTAGAGTCTGAACCATTTCTCATATTAAATTCTTAATCATTATTTCACATGGGATTTCATTATCCTGTTAATTCAATTCATGTATGTCCAATTGGATCCATATTGTGATGTTAATAAATGGGTGTAGAATGTCCAATCTAGCACCCTCTTGGGTATTTGATGCATCAGTCCATGTCTCACACACCATGGTTATTTAGAGCCTCTCTCCCTATCCCGTAAAAGAAAATTTACATTCATAGTTGGTTATTAATTCCATGTTTATCACCCAATGATTATTTAGAGAATCATTCCCCATATAACACCTCATTTATCAGTCATACATAAATATAATAGGTATAAAACATCATGTATGACATCTTGTGAGTATTTGGATCATCAGTCCCTCTCTATCACCACATTTATCTATCATAAATGTATATAATGTGAGTAGAACGTCATTTCTATCACTCCATTTCATATTCATTCAGAATATATCACAATTTTCAAAATTTAACATAATTCACATAAATCAAGCATACATAAAATTAAACCCTTTTTCACATTACAAAACACAATGATACATTAATTAATTTTTTAAAAAAAATAACTAAATTAAAAAAAATTCATAACAACATTATTCCTTTAATTAATCAACCATTAACTATTCTAGTCAGAATCATTAATTAATTAAACAATTTGTTAACAGAAATAATATTATTAATGATTTCTACAATAAATTAATATAAATAATTACAGTAATTAATCAAACAATTAACTAATCACATCAGATTCATTAGTTTTGTCAACAATTAACAAATCACATCAATAACATCCATTAATTAAATAATTCACTATTTCATAAATTAAATTACTAAATCAATTTAAATAATTAATTACCCAAATAATTAAACAAATCCAATTCCATTATTTAACCCCACAAATAATTAATCTTATTAATTTCATTAATTAATTTTCAAAATTATCTAATCTTATCAATCCCTTATATTCATACATCAATTAATTGTCCACTTCAACTCTATTAGTTAATTCAACAGTTAATTGACCATAATTAATTATATCATTAATGATCTCAATATTTTAGAATTAATTCCAAAATTACTTCTCTTAATTATCAAATATAATTATCTCATAACAAATTCATTAGTAAATTATATATAAATTGTAATAACACAACTATACCAATAAAAATATTTTCAAATTTATTAATCTATATTCATAAATTTCATTAACATAAAAATCATCATTAATTATTTTTCCAAATAATTAGTCACCTTTAACCAATTCATTAATGTAATTATTTAATTCTACAAATAAAAAATCACAGATACAATTTCCAAATATAATAATTAATATAACATTATTTATCTAAACCAATGATTCAAAAATTACATAATTATTATACTGTTAATTTTCATAATTTGAGAACACTTTATCCAATAATTAATTATACAATTAATTATATCAAATAACAACTCAATATCAAATTATTTAGTATACAATTAATTATATCATATAACAATTCAATATCACATAATTACTTCTCAAATTAGTTATCTCAAATATGAACTCAATATCAAATAATTAAATCTACAATTAATTATGTCAAACCACAAGTCAATTTATCATAATTAATTATATAATTAATTATCTCAGTGAAACAACTCAATATAACATATATAATTATACAATTAATTATCCATATACAATACATCAATATATCCATAATGATTACATCCAATAATCATTCAATTTCCACAATCTCTATCCCACCATAATTCATTCAACAATTAATTATTGGGATTCAAAATATCAAAACTCAAACAATTATCATTAATTAATTCTACAATTAATTAATAATGTTCAAAAATATAAATAATTTATAAGTAATTACAAAAACTAATTATCAATTTCATAAATGCCAAAATCTCATAACCAATTCTCCGATTAGTTATCTGATTTTCCAATCCCAAAATATTCCAATTTTATAATTCTATAATAGATTATCTCCCAAGAATAAATAAATAAATAAATATATTTTATTGTATTTTAAAATCCAATTTCATAATAGTTATAGAAATTTTAAATCTTTTATATATGTAATTAAAATTATTTACTATGGAATTTAAATTTTATACCACCTACCTTAAGAACCATAATGAATGTTCACTTAAGGAAAATCCCAATTTTAAGCAGATCAAATTAGAATGAGATGATGCATGTGGTCTTGATCTGAAAAAAAAGTCCACATTAAAAAAAAATAAGAACTCTTAAATATATATTGAAATCCAAAAAAAATTTGATGTTTATGAAATATATATCTATGTATGATAATTGTATATCAGGATTCAACACATCAAGATCTAGACTGAGAAAGACTATATTTTGATTCAATCAATCTAGATCTAGATCCAATATTAGATAAAAATGTTACTATTTACTAGTATGAGGATCAAAATAGTGGTTTAGATCTAAATGAGAATAACACCCATACCGTAGAGGTTTTCAGACAGTCTTTGATCAAATACAATGGTGTGAGTAGGAGCATTGGTCCAAGGTGGAGGTGCACAAAGAGATTCGGTCAAGGACAAAGGTGTGTTGCAGATTTTCACTACATGTCAAAAGTGTTCGGAGGAGTTTCAGTACAAGGAGAAAGTGAATATATGCTCTATAGTGGATATAATATGTTCATGGATGCCTTACATTGGAAAGGGTGGGTGCGTGTAAAGTTTTAGGTGGTGCATTAATGTTAACAGAGGATCCCCCCTTTCCTTATTTTCAAGTAAAATATCACCACCACCATAGTAATATAAATTATTTAAAAATTATTAGACACAATTTATTTTAATTTCATGACATGTCACCATGTGGTGAAAGACAGTTATAGGGGGTGTAATAATTTTCATGTAATTTATTTATGTGGAAAAAACTACATTTGTGACATTTGAATATGTGGTTAAAAATTTCAACATGGGGTGTAATCTACTTTCATGACATGTCAACACATGGAGGGATCTAAATTCATTAGATGACGACATATTGTGCAAAATAGTTATAGGGGGTATAAATTTTCAATTTTGTGAAATAATTGAAGCCATGAATTTAAATCACATAGCCTACCCAAAAAACTCTCATCATGAATTTGGTATGTTCTATATATTTGTTCTGCATCAAGAAATCACCACTTAATCCTGATGTAACCCTTCAATATATGGATATGAAAAAAATTTGTTAGTAACCCTTATCCTATAAGGGGTAGTAGAATGGTTTCTTCCCTTCACCTCATTTTTGGAGAGGGTTTGTAAATATTTCGGTGATCATGAAAGATTTTTATCATTGGACTCGAGTAATAGATATGATGGATTACATATTTTTACTATGTTTTAGGTTATATGTGTTGGAATGGAAACATTTAATCAGAACATTTTGTGTGATGAAACTATTTGTGATTAACTATCATATTAGATTTTAAATCCCCATTTATCATATTAGAGGGTCAACGTATTTAGGAATATACTACATAAAATTATGCTACATGTATGATAGAGTTATGGGGGAGTCATTTGCATTAAATTTTCTTTTGATTGATTTTCATTGGGATTAATCTAGGAATAAATAAATGAATTAATTGAATGAATTTATATTATTAAATATCTCTACTAATTAGGTTTTTCTCATTTCATTGAATAGATTCTAGACATTCCCCTCCATTATGTTTTCATAATCTAGATTGTTCAGTAGGTCATCCATGTTGATCCATGGGTGATAAATCATTAATAGAAATATATTTAGTTGGAGTAGATAATGTGAACCCTTCAGGAATAATGACTATGAATTTATGTGGTAATTATATTCATTCATGAGATGGAACACAAGATGGAGGATATCATGATTTCTTTTTTTCTTGAGTAATGGGTGAAACAAATATTAGTTTTCTATGGTGGTTAAATATATTAGGGGTGTGTCATCATAGAGTATGATTCAATATGTCACGGTGATGGAGAATAACTATGTATTATTTTATTAATTCAATCAACATGTCATGGTTTCATGAGTACAATGTTAGAAATATATGAAATGAGGCTGGTTATTTTATATTTCCATAAGGGGTGAATGATAATCAGGGTATATGAGATATTGAATAAATAAAATTTAACATTTTCCCCTAAAATCAATATATTTTTTTGAATCTAGAGAATTATTATTAGATAATTATATAGAAATATATATATATATATATATATTATATTATATTTTTATTTTTATTTGTTAAAAACAAATTTTTGGGATTATAATATTTTATGATTAATTGATATTGTGGATGGGCATGATGGAGCACCCGCAGTTGTTTGCCTATAGGTACATCAAAGAAGAAAGAAATTAAATGGAAAATTTTATATGGTAGGACAAAAAAGGTTCCAAAACAATAGAAACATCACCATTAACCATCATCATGTTTCATACGAGATTGATGTTATGGTGATATGATGGTTTATCTATGAATTTTTTTAGATTTCATGAAGGTTAAAATTAATATCACTATTAGAATATTTCATCCATAGATGATCAATATTATTTGAGTGGTAACGATATCTTTTAGATGATTAGAGAGTTTCACTTAAGAGGTTATCAAAATTGTGACCCTTTTTCTTAAATTTGGAATCCTATTATTCATTCTTATTCACTACAATTATGTGGTGGAGTTGGACGATTGATTCCCAAGGACATCAATCTCGATCCATAACAATACCAGTACATGGTCATATCATTATTAAAAAGTGATGATCATGATATAATTAAGGATTATTGTATGCGATTTATATTACAATTTCCATGTTCTTTAATTTGGTCAGAGGTATGATTATGTTATCATCATCCCATGTACTTTAATTCATTATATATAATAAAAATCAATTTATTATATCATATTTTTTAGTGCATTGGGATTTAACTTGGGTTGTATAACATTACGTTTGTTGTAATCCACACAATTCAAAAGTCGTATGATACTTTTTATAGTGTTCTCGGAAAATATATTGATGATTGGAATAAATAATTATATGGGAAATTTATTTATGAAATTTAGACTTAAATATTTTAAAATTATTGTTGTCGATTAGTTTTATTTCCATCACATTATGGTTACTGGATTTAATATATTAGTTTATTTATATTATTATAAACAAAAACATATACTGTTTTCTAGTGAATTATAGATTTCAAGGGTAGTTTGGTGAGTCGATAGCCTTCATTTTTTGTTTTCATAATAATAAATATTGAAATATTCCCTATTGTTGGTGGAGACCCCATGATATTTTTTAGTTTTTATTTAATTTATCTGTAATAATAAAATCATTTATAATATAAATTTTCATTTTAATAAATAAATTTCATTTTAAGAAATGAAATATAAAATACAGAAGAAATATATTTTTAATTGTTAACTAGTATATAATATGTGAAATAGATCATAAAAATTCATTAATCATCATAAAAATTAATAGCATAATTAAAGACATTGGCCATTATGATTTTTATTTATTAAGGGTTCTAATAAAATGTAATTTTTTTAGAAGAACGAATGAATAGCCACTTCCAGTACGCTCATACACTATAAATTTAGTTTATAATATGTTATATGGTGTATAAGATCATTGGGATATGCACATGAATTTTGAAAATATGAGATTATATAACTGAAACATGATCACAGAATGTTATATAGAATGTTAAAGTATAATATTATAACTAAAAAATTATTGAAATACATAATATTGTACATCAATCACCAACTATACCTTTTATGCATAATCTTATATTATATGTGATTACGTATTAACATACATGTTGTATGAATTTATAATTCATATTTATAATGAATCAATTATATTTTACCCCTTTTCATTGTTCAATTATATATAACCATTAATATGTAATAGGGATTGTTAATTGATAAAATCATATCAATTGAAAAATTGTAAATTATTAATATATTATTTCAATGGAAATAATCAATTTTGATAAAATTACTAATTTAAAAATAAATTCTATCATACCAAAATTTTCTTGTAAAAATTATATGATTAAAAATATTTGATAAAAAATATAGTTAACTCAATTGAAATTATTTAAGGATCAATATATTTAAATTACATAATTTTTTTAAAGATGAATTTTTATATAAATAATAAGTTACCATATTTCTCAAAAATATTTTTAATAATAAATTTTTTATATGATATCATCATGATTAAATTATATAATGATGAATTTTTAATAATTTTATAAGATAGTAAAAATTTGTATTAGTATTAAATATTGAATAAACATAATTAATGTATTATTTCATCCAAATATCATAAAATGTGGTGTTATGTATATTATAAATAAAATAAATGAAAATAAATTATTTCTCCTTTTACATATTCTGATTTTGATGTATTTGTAATAATTTTACAAACCTATAATTAACCCTATCAAATCAATATTATATTTTATAGTTTTTAGAAACAATTATTTATAAAAAGGACTCAGGCCCACATCATGAATGATAGAATTATATTTTTTTTAGATAAATACCTTATTATGTGATTATAAAAAAACCACTTCTTAATAAATATTTCAAAAAAACATGTTAGAATATATGGCATTTTCATTATTTTATATGTATGTTTCAAAAAGATATGATTATAAATTAATAATGTATTTCTCTACCAACTTATATACAATCAATCAAAATCACACATTTATTTTCACTAAAAAACAATTGATATTATTTTTACAAACCATAACACCATCTAATATCATCCCATGGTGTTCATATTCTCCTAATAGTATCCTTGTGAGCTTCTTGATGAACTATTTAATTTTATGTTATTATTTTCATCCACATCTTTATATGAGTATTATATCTATGTTAAACTATATAATTTTTAATTGTTCATATCAAAATATTTTTTAACAAATCACATTTATATCCTTATGATAACCATGTATTGGTTGACCTACTTAAACAATCATTATAATAATATATTATCCATTATGTACAATTGTTGTCATTACGAAATGTACTCATGAATTTTCAAGAAGAACATTTCTATTAGGAATACCCTTTAATATTTCAAAAAATTAATATTCCAATTTTTGAGATTATAAATAAAAATGGGATGTAATTTTATGTTACCCACACTCTTAATAGATAGATTATATTTGATTAAATACATTATTATGTTTTATGATCTATTTTGAACAGAAATTCATTTACATGATAAGAATTTAAATTCTGGGCCCAAAATAATATATCCCTCCATTTCGTTGTCTTATGTAATTGGGTAATGAGAAACCATTTATGGTACCCAGGTGGTTAACATAGGAACACTATGTTGTTTTGTCTTGATGGTTATCCTTGACTTACACATTGGATTCCCTGATTTATATTATTTCAATATTTTGATGAGGCATTAATTTTATCATTTTATATGAATATTTTATGATAATTATTAAAAATACAATTATTTTTTATCACCTTAACAACATTATTTACTAACATGTATTATATTCATCATGTTATTATTTTTCAATTTATATACTAGTCTTTATAGATCATCCCTTTCCATGTCTGTGCTCAGTATATCTGATGATTTTTTATAGGATCAATGCATTACATTTTAATGGAATAAATCATTTATATAATTATATTTTACCCATATCTCATTTTTTGGTTATATGATCCTAATTATCATACTAAATTAAGAAAACATAATATTTTTAGATTATTTTATATGTACTGTTATGTATTATATCATTAAAATAATTCTATAAATAATATACGATTTTCTATTTTGTATCAGAGGAAGGAGTTAATATATTTAGATATTTTTGTTATAATAAATTTTTTGGAAATTTATGTTTAAAAAAAAAGGAAATTGTATGTAGAATTTTGAAAAAAATAGATAATGTTATTTTGTTCTAATGAAATCCATGATTCCAAACTAAAATTTATTACGGTGTTTGAAATTTTTTATGTAGTTGTATTAATTATGATAATAGAATATTGGGTACTAATTTCAATATCATCTATTTCATGAAATAATGAAATTAAATTACCGTTTTTTCCAAAGGCTTTTGTTATATGATTCTTTAGATTAATATGATTAGTATGAAATATTTTGTAGGGTCAAAAAATGAAGTATAAATTTAATGATAAAAAAATATCATAAATGACATAGTTTGAATCAATAAAACTCATTTCTGATATAATATATGTATAGTATGTGTTATCCCACCAATATTAATATTTCCATTTTCATTATGCAATATTTTGAAAATTCTAAATATAAAATTTCCCATTATTTTAATAGTTAGATGGAAATAGTAGAAACTAAGTCAGAATCAATGTGATGGAAATATTATTATTATCCAATTAAAATTAAAATCCTAATAGGAAAAGGAATCTTGAACACTGTGAAATTTATAAATTAATTAACAAAATCATATCCCTAAAATCATGAATCTAGGGGAAACCCTCCATCCCAATAATAATTTTGAATGTTTCAATTGATAAAATTGTGTCACTAAGGATAACAATGTTCACATGTTCTTTTGATTAATTAATCATGGTGGATTAGGTCAAATTAATTGAAATTCATTTTGTCATTCAGTGGTCAGAGAATGAGAAATTTTTGTTGGCTATTAATTAAATTTAAATATAATATAGTCAATCATATTAATTTATTAGTATATGTAATCCAATTGAATTAATAAATATGCTAAAGTAAAATAATTTTGGAAAATGATATTAAATAACAACAATTTCCCATAGTATTTAACATATGTTATAATGTGGGTATGATGCCATCCTAAAA
The DNA here is from genome assembly GCA_963277665.1 of Viscum album. NCBI lineage: Eukaryota > Viridiplantae > Streptophyta > Magnoliopsida > Santalales > Viscaceae > Viscum > Viscum album. The sequence continues at coordinate 1,778,037,885 of OY728121.1, read as the reverse complement.
AAGGATGAAAAATACATCATGTAATATAATGAATAAATTACAAGAAATAAATTATATTCCTATAAATGCTACATTAACCGCAAAATTAATGTTGTCTATAACATCCATGGGCTAATGCATAATCAATAGAATATTTATTTTAGACACTGACTACCGAGACAAAATATTATAATTCTCCAAGGATACTATCATAGATATCATCAAATATCATGCTTCTCATGGTTTAGCACATTGAAATTGGATAATAGAGTTGAAAAATCCGGATTGATCGTGATATATCATTGTGGTAAGAATTTTAATCATCCCACTTATCAAAGGTGTGGGAAAAGTTGCAAATATTTTTTGTAATAATAAATAATAAATGTATTAGTTGTGAGATTTGTGGGAACCAAACATGTAAATGAGCTGGAGAAAATTTATCCCTCATGGAATGGGAAAATAATATTTTATATATCCATAATCATATTTTCAAATTTTTCGATTAAATTTAACATCTATCTATTCAAAATAATTCACTAAGCCAATGGTTGTTGAATATAACTAGAGAAAAACTGATTAAGATCTATATAGAATATGTGATCTAGTTCTATTAAAAATTGTTTAGTTAATCTATACTAATAAATTGTGATTGCTATGTTTGTAATTAAATCATCAACATTGAACATTTCACTTGATTCTAGTATTATTTATTAATTCATAGTAATAAGGAATATTAGATCAACATAATCAACCAATTAAAATATAGACGTCATTTTTTAATGAATATAAAATAGTGTTCAATTATTTCACCCTATGAATATTTATTCCCCACTGTAAATATTTTTAAGAAAAATTTTCTATAGTTTTTTTACATAAAAATTTAGTTGAATTTTACATGATTCATGGTATATATTGGCCTTTACTATATAGAGATGTTATAAAATTCATGGTGAAGGAGATCACATTACACATCATTAATTTCGTTCATATTAAATACAGGTTCATGGAAGATGTTGTATATCATTTAGAATCATCATATCATTAATTTTTATTTTTTAAATTCGATAAATTGTATCATTATAATATTATTAAGACTATGAAAACCAAAATCTATGATGAAAATCACATCATAATGGAATATGTAGATGTTTTCAATAATAAATATTGTTTTCATTCTCTGAACTGTGATGTTGAGTTCAAAATATAACTTATATTGTCTCTTTATGATATCAAATACTCCATATATAAGGTCCACTATTATTCTTGATTATTTATATAAGAAACAATTGGATAATCTAGAAAATTATTTCATACATCCATGTTATTCAAAATAGGGTTTACTGGCCCCATCCTTAGAAAAGAAAAATGTGAAAATGATAAAATTCATTGATTATCATAAACTCAACAAGATAAAGATAAAGAAAATGTTTTCTGTTACACAAATTTATAACTTGTTTGATATTCAAAATATATAATTGTATTTTTATAATCCAGACCATTCATCTGTATATTATAATGTATATTTAATGAATTAATATATCCCCAAATCACTTTTGTTAGAATTTAAGGGCACTAAATCATCACTTTTTTTTCTTACAAACTCTCAAATTATTTAGTTTTCTTAATTCATTTAATAAGTAGACTCTATATGATTTTTCATGAGTGTTTTATAATATTAATTATATTTGACAGTCTTCACTATTCTAAGAGAAAGGGGAAACCTGAAGACTATTTAATGATTTTACTGATGCAAATGTTAAAAGAAATAATTATATGAAAAGTATTTTAAATTAAAACATTTAATGGATTTTTTTATCATTCCTTGGTATTGGTATAAAAAATAAAGGGATATATCTGGAAACATTAAAGATAATTGTAATTAATGGATTTTTAATTTTATAAAATGTTACAAAGATCAAAATTTTCCTTGAATTAATGAGGTGATATAATTAAATTTTGAGAATTCTCAGATGATTTCCAAGACCATTAAACTAGATAACCCAAATGGGGGTGATATTATTTTAGAAAAATCAAAATTATGGGTATTTGAGTAGTACAATAATATGTTAATGAAATTAATTTTTCTCACATTACACATAAGTGGGGTTTGATTTCTAATCTAAAATAATTTATCCAAAAAGTGATTTATATTTTTACTCTTGAAAATGTTAATGTGATAAAATAATCATGCATAAAATTATAAAAAAATGAGTAGATAATCATAACATTTTAGCTATAATTCTCTACAATGATTATTAAGTTGATGATCAATTAAAATATATCCATGTGGATAACTTCAAAAAAATATCATGAATGCTTTATGCATATACTCACACAATATGTTATCTATATATGAAAAGGATGGAGGATATATATATAAAAATTAATTGTAAATATATTAACATTTACATTCCATTAATGGAGAAAATTATGGCAACTGAATTGTGTATATATAATCTTGAAAAACAGACTATGAAGAGTACTGAGTGGGACACAACAATATTTCACATTCAACATATGTATATGGGAATAAAAAAAATTAAATTCATCCTACCAAACGTAAATATCTCATAAAAAACCACTGTTAATATGATATAAGTGATCCAAAAGTATTTTTATTAGCTACATAGAATGGTAGTGAATATTCTATTGTTGAAATATTATAATTGTGGATATATATGTTTTGGTACACTAATATATATCAAATCAAAAAAACAATATATGATTTAAACTTATGAAAACTTACACATCTCACCGTTCTCTATTCATCCACTATGAACTAATTTTATATATATATATATTATGATAAAAATTTCATGATGGGAAACATTATGAAGGGGATTTTTTTAATATTCATCTTGTTGTTTTATATTCCATCCATCATATTATGAACAAAGATGTATAATTTTATGATTAATATATATCAAATAGAAAATGGTATTGGGATAAAATAAATTTGTATTACATCACATGACTCCATAGGACATCTAATGAAAATAATTCAATTTTCGATACAGTTTATAAATGTACAACATTATCACATTTCATTGATATCCCATTTTCCTAATATGATTATTATTAATAAAAATTCCACTATATCATTTTTTTTGGAACCATATGAGGCTTCATATTAGAAGGTGTATCAACCACCAACATGTTGGGAAGAATTTCGTGAGAAGAAGATAATGGGACCAGATCATGTACAAGAAATTAGAGTTAATATTTAGATAATTCTGTTTGATATGAAATCCATGATAATAAAATTGAAATTGTATATATAAAATCATTTATGAGACATGTAGAATTAATTTAATGATATTGCATACCTTTTTTATGTCACAATGTAATTAATTCATGAAAATTTAGAATAATTGATTTTTTAAAAAAAACTCATTGATCCCATTTTGGTCCTTGATCATAATAGAGTATTTTCATATCAAGAAGTAATCCCAAAAGTCAAATCACAAGTACATTATCTGATCCATGTATCCGCATTTACAATGTACAAAACAGACCAATCACACATAATCAATCAAGAGGTGGTGTATTTTTGAAATGATAATTCCTTCAAGGATATGATAGTGAAAATCATATATCATAGATACAATGTACTACAAAACATGATTACTATTTTGACCTTCCAAATATGGTGGAACTAAAAACTTGTGAAGGAACATGGGAACTGGAATAGGTGATAAAAAAAATGTACCCACTTTTATTATATTGTATGAAATGAAATTTTGACAGTGAAAATAATGAGGTGGAATGATGATAATGGCCCAAGCATTTTTAAAGTGAATTTAATTTTTGATTTATAAATTACTTATTATGTAAATTGGTTATAAATAACAAATTAACTACCTTGAATGTTTCATAATTTTATTAAAAATTGTATTTTCATGTTTAAACGGCAATTAAGAAACTAAAACATTGATTATATAGACATTCTATGTCACAACCCAGCCCAAGTCGACACTGTACTGATCATAAGGGCCAACCCCTGATAAGTCCGGAGAGGCATTCCCTATCCTCCTCGGATAGAAACAAGAACTGTGGTCATCGATATAGTAAACAAGGGAACAATATCTCCAATATATAAAAAATCAAAAACATAGAGGAATGAAATGGATATCTCAAAATACATTTATATAAAAATTGAACTGAAAATTATTTGTACAAGAAAATGAAAGTACAACAAAACCAACAACTAATCGGAACAAACATGATAACCAAAAAACACCATCTAAACCTTCTGGTCACTCTCCAACATAATTATCACGCATCACCCAAGGTGATCGAACTAAAGCTTAAACCTACACAAGGAATAAAAACAGAAGACTATGGGCATGAGTATTAAAAATCAGTTGGTTAGCTTGATATTCTATTCCAAATGCATATAAATTCAAACAAAAGAAACATAAATTTAATGTTTTGAATAAAATATATAAAGGTATGTTTTCCAAATTAGGTCCCATGCTGTATAAAAAATTCACGCGACAAAAACGTTCATGTTTTATAAACAAGAATGCCAGAAACTATTTTCCATGAGGTGAAACATCAAAATAAAAATAGATTAAAAGAGAGATTCTTTAAAGAATTTAAACTTTTAACTAAATCACAAACAATATTTAATTTAACAAAAATACCCATCATATACCAATGGTGAGTACAAAATAGTTAATGATCACAAGTCATGGGAACACCACGAGGCACAAGATAGTTGTGAGCCACAGGTACCTCATATCTCAGTAAAAGTAACCATAATAAATATCCATTGTATTGAACACAATCCACTAGTTGGGAGAATACACATAACCTAGTGGTCACCCAACACTATCATCATCATAGTTTAGATAATGTTTTCATCATCAAACTTGCTCCATGATATAGGGGAAAAACCCAAGGGAATCACTAGCATACTAGTACACATCCACCAACCAAGGCACCTGGGATTCCCTTAACAGATCAGTCAATATAAACAAATTATCAAATATAAATTCCTAATAAATAATCCATTACCAAAAGAAAATCACAAAAATAAACCACAAATAGGCTTCATATTTCATTCACAAATCATTAAACCACTAAAAGGATTCGTAAAACAATCTCAAGGAGTATAATGAGGCCTTGAACATAAAATACATTAACAAATGCTCTTTTAAGGCCACCAAAACCATAAATAACATAGAAACCAATATTCGGAAGACCCAAAACCTATTATTGAATCATTTTCGTGGACAATAAATTTTTTCTAAAAATAGAACTTGATATTCACACAGAAACCATTTTATAAAAAAACTTATGCCAAACAGGGATTTAATCCTTTCTAAACACTATCATTTGACCAAGATATGCATTTCATGTTAATTAAGTAGGTGTATAAAAACCATTTACAGTATCACAACACATTCATAATTCCCGTAAAATATTCAGTTCACATATTCAAAACACAACCATTTTCATAAGGATGTGAAACATTCCATTTTCCGACCACTCGAGCCAAAACATGTTGTAAATCAAAACACATATATTTTTAAAAACAATTCCAAATAGTAAGGCCATATGAGGACCCAATATATCATTTTTTATTCTTCTATTTAATTTATAAATCCAACAAAATAAGTTTTAAAACAAATAGAACACATGAAGGCCCACCGGGGAATTTACCGAACACATGACATGCACTCTTAAACAAAACAATTTATTTTAAGCACATGATAAGGAATAAAAGACCAATTTCATGAAATATTTTATAAAAGATACTTTATTATATTCAAAATACCATAAAACAGGTTCAAATCCTCAAAAAAGAGTTTCAAAAGATAGGAGAACATTTAGACAAACACTTGATGTGCACCTCTATGAAAAAACAACCCTGCCTTTCAAAAAAAAAGAATTAAACAACCATTTTGAACACAAATAAAATTATCCATGGGATGAAAAATAATAATAAACATTTATATCACATTAAAATAATAATATAATGATTAATTTTAAATGATAATGGCATGTGCACGGGATATCCAACCTGAAATCCTTGGCCTAATGGAAATGCACCCCCAATATCACCATTATAGAGATTACATTATCTAATCATTTGAAGACCAGCCCCAAATGAAAAAAACCCAACAAAAAATCATGGGATAATAGAACCCTAGGTCGAAAAAGACTATGGGAGAATATAAAACCATGAAATAATGAAAGGAGGAAAAGGAGGGAGGAGAAAGGAGAAGGAGGCTTACCTTTTGAACTAGAAAACTCTTCCACTTCCATTAGATATTAACATATATAGAGAATGGAATGTCATAAAACATCTGGGAAAGTATACTAAGGTCGATAAGTACAAGGTGAAAATGATTTCTGGGTTATAGAGTATGAATGGAATGATTTAGGGATGAAAGAATTATCCTTCATGATTCTGGACGATTTGAGAGACATTTAGACGGATTCCCTAATCTGAGACCCATATGAGCTTCAAAACGGTAAAATAGATAATGGGGGTGAGTATAGGGGTATTTTATTTTATATGGAGGTGGAATCACTAAAAAATATAGAAAAATAATTAGATATAAATAAAATTATTGTTTTTAAAACTGGAAATGGGCTCATGGGCTGGCCCAATACCTAAATAAGTAACCCATATTCCCCATGCTTGTTAATTTAAATGGGTAAAAAGGATATTGTAGTTTTCATATGTTAGTGTAGGACATGCTTAATTTGTAATGAGTCAAAAAAATTAAAAAATTAATGAGTTATAAAAAAAATTATTTTAAATACGGAAATGTGATCACGGTTTTCCCAAATCATGATGAAACCACCCTTTCTTCAAAAAATCCAAAACAAGAAATGTAGAACACAAATTAGGGATATTAGATGTATATGGTAGATCAAAAATCAAAATTAATCTCACCCAATAACCAATAAAATGATCTTTATTTTCAATGAACCAGATCAATACCATGACGTGAAAAGGACCAAAAATAGGTGTGAAAATTCTCCCCACCATTAATACTTTCCACCGCTGGAAAGACATAGCACATTCTAGATGATTGATCAACACATAATGATTAATTATATATATTAACCATAATACTAAAAAAATGAAACACCAACAACCATTAATGGAACATAATACTCATACTTCAACCAAAACACCAACTGTCACCAACTTCTTTAGAATCAACCGAAAGATCAAGTCACTACCTCCACATCCAAAACCAAGATCCTTATTGTTGGGCCTTCTTCCAATGAACCCAACAATCACCCAAAACAAATAGAACTCGTAAAAAAAAATATTCAGGTGGATTATAGAATGGAATACCCACCTTTAAGAAACATCTAGCACTAGATATTTTCACAGGAGGAAAAAAATCAACGAGACCCATGGAGGATCACCCCCCATTAGAACCCAACCTGCAACGAACAATCAAGAATTTCAAATTAATTTAAATTGTGAATCACTTATACATGAGCACCAAAACTCTTCCGAAACAACATAAAATCCGAAGTTAATAGGTTTACATCTTGAACTTATAAACCACCCACTCTCGAATGGAGTGGAAAAGAACATGGCCATCACATTCAGCACTGATCCAGACACCCACAACTCGGGGAGTGGAGGGATTTGGAACTAATAATTTTTCCATTGAAAACACAAAAGACCCAATAGAACATCAAAACATTCTCCATGTACAAATAAATGACCCCGAGACCACACCCAATTTTCACAGGCGGTCCACTCAAGGGAATTGATTGAAAACCCACATCCATGAAGGCATAACCATATACATTGTGTGAGGGGTAATTCCACAACTATTGTTGTGAAAAAGGTAAATTTATTAATATGGGGAACCATAATAGTGACATATAAACTAGTATACCATAACGGTGGATGCAAGATCCTAGTCAATCTCCCCACACCTCTGGAGATATCCTGCCTATGTGAATTGATTCTTTCTTAGGCCTATGGCTTGATCCCTGATTCTTGAAGAATCTGTTGCACCGCATCCATGGTTCTATGGATCACACACCTAAAAAAACTGACATGCTCAACAAAACAATTTTATATGAATAGGAACTCAAGGATAAATATCAAAATGTTTTCTCACTCCGAACAAGGGTCAGAATGGAAAAGGAATAAAACTAAACACATTAACATCACTCAACAGAACTGATATCTCCAAAAGATTTATCACAACCTGGATGCTCTTTAAATCGATCCCAAACAGCTCTATATGAAAAAACTATGGCTGAGGAATCATCCCAATAAATGGATTAACCATTTTAAATGAATCCATAAGTTGATCAATAGGAACAATTTCCAATGGAAATATCTTCTTTGTCACATCACAGCATCAAAATCATCTATAGAAACCCAATGAACATTACTCTAAAACCATGCCACCAACAAGATCTCTCATCAAGATACAACCAGAGTATGAATTATAGATCAAATTGAATCTAACTAAATAAAAAAACTCATCTAATACATAGAAAAAACTATCCACATAACCATTTTTTTAATCAAAGGCCACATTTTTCATGTCAAAACAAATTTGGAAAATAAACTAACTTGGTGGGTTTCTACATTCACCAATGGTGTTTTCTCAAGTCTCACCCACATTCACATTTCCATGCAACCCCAGTCACTCAAACACCATTCCATATAGGCCATCCTATCTTATATCAATAAAACCATTCATGTGATCACCCATGAAATCACCAAATTCTTAAAAAACAACACCACATCAAAAATAATGTCCCTTCAAAAGAAACACCAACCACAATGTTAAAAAAACCCTTTTCATATTTCCCAAAACAAACCACACTTCATTCAGAACTATTTCCTTAAAAACCAAAACCTTTCAATTTTACACAACTTTTAAAACAACCAAGCATGCCCAAACAACCCTTTCCCATTTTCTAAAATTCAGCTAGGTATCTTTTTATAATCAGATGGTCATTGAGACAAATACCCTTTCTAGGAATGCAACATCCGCTCAATACCAATTTCCAAATCCAATTCATTATATTTAAACACTTTTCAACATCCTAAAACACCACATTTAAAAAAATTATTCCAAATCACCTTAAAATAATTCACACATTCAAAACATTTTATTCCAACAAAACACAAGGTTATATTTTGGATAATCCAATCTGGTTAAATCATTTTTACATCCTTTAATTTCTTAAAAACACAACCATAAACAACCATTCTTATATTAAATATTTTAAAACCCCTTTTTCTACTTTTAAAAATCCAATCCTAAAATTAAAATCCATTTTTAAAATTCTCATACAAGTATATTCGAAACCAAAAACTCGGAATTCAAGAAAGGTCCAAAAATCCCACAAAATGGAAATATTGTCGGTGGGTGACTTGACCATATGGTTGGAGGCCATATGTCAAACTTAACACCAAAACAGAGAGACATATTATGACCATTCCCTGGATCAACCTGGAATTCTGGCCCATCTGAGCTTACAAAGGCCATTAGAAAAACTTCCCTTATCTTATCCCAATATCAAACAATCAACAAAAATAATGGAAAAAAACTAAAACATGGCATCATGTGGAAACTAGATGGTTAAAAGGAGAAAGAGTCTGCGATGCTCTTCCAACACATACCCATCAAGTACAAAAAATACAACTTTATCTACGTTATCAATACCCAAAAAAAAGAGGTGTTCTAAAAAGAAAGGTCTCATATGATCCGACCTCCTCTGATACCATTTTTGTCACGAACCAGCACGAGTCGACCCTGATCTGGTCACAAGGTATAGCCCACGACAAGTACCGAGAAACGTTCACGATTCTCCTAATATGGAGACAAGGAACAATGGAATCAATAGAGTAGACAAGGGAATGATTACCCCTATATATAAACAATCAAACAAATAGAAGAATGAAATGTACTGCCTAAAATACATTTATATATAAATTAAACTGAACAATATTTCTACATGAAATTTAAATTACAAAAAAAATCAAAAACTCATCTAACCTAACCCATTTACCAACAAATTCAATTTGAACCATCAGTTCACTCTTTGTCATATTTATCACACTTCTCCCAAGGTAATCAAACTAAAGCTGAAATATTCCTAAGGGCTAAAAAAATAAGACTATATGCGTGAATATTTTAACTTAGTAGGATAGCCCGATATTCTATTTCTAACGCACATCCATTAAATGAAACGAAACATCAATTTCTTCTTTTGAATACAATATATTGAGGAATGTTTCCCAAATGAGGTCCCATGATAAATGAAATATTTACCAAATAAAAACATGCATTTTTTATAAACAATAATGCGAGTAATAATTTTAAAAAAGGTGCAACTTCATAATGAAAATATTTTTCAATATGGATTCTTTAAAGAATTTAAATTTTTAAATAAGTCACACATAAAAATTAATTTAAAAACCATACACACCATATTATTATGGTGAGTATAAAATAGAAAATTAGAACAAGTCATAGTAACAACCCTAGACACTAGTTAGTTATGAGCCCTAGTTACCTCGTATCTCGTTGAAAGTAACCATAATAAATATCCATTATCATGCACACGATCCACTAGTAGTGAGAATACACATAACATAGTGGTCCCCCAACAAAATCATAAACAAAGTTTAGTTATTTTTGTCATCGTCAAACTTGCTACATGAAACAACGGCCAACTCCATAGAATCACTATTAAAATAGTACATAACTGACCACCTAGATACCCAAGATTCCCATATGTTCTCATTCAAGTTACAATTATTATAAAATAAAATTTCCACATAAAAATTACATTACAAAAAAATAAACACCCAAATATCCCACAAACATGATTCACATTTTTTCACGAATCATCAGACCACAAAAAATATTTGTAAAATAAATTTGAAGGAGTATAACGAGGCATTGCACATAAAATTCTTTAAAATATGCAATTTTAAGGATAGAAACACATAAATAACATAGAAAACATGATTTTAAAACCTCAAAACCAATTAATAAATCATTTTAATGGAACAATAAATTTCCCCAAATTATAGACGATGAAATACACATGGAAGCCATTTAAAAAAAATGTTAAACATGTCTTTAAGTCTTTCTCACTACAATCATTAGACCAAGGTATGCATTTCAAATTATTTAAGGAGAAATATAAACAAAATTTAAAGAATAATAAAGAATTCATAAATCCCAATAAACATTCATGTTACATATTCATAACACAACCATTTTCATAATGATGTGAAACCATCCATTTTCTGTAACTTCAACCAAAACATGTTGTAAACAAAAAACTATTTGTTTGTAAAACCAAATAAAAATTATAATGACATATAAAAACATAAAATACCATTTATCATTCTTAAAATTAACATATATATCCAAACAAATATGTTTTAAATCGAATATAACAAAAAAAATCCAATCAAAAAATTTATCGAACACATGACATGCCTTTTTAGACAAAACAATTTATGTTAAGCACTTGAAAGGAATAATACACCAATTTCATTCCATATATTATAAAAGATACTGTAAAATATTCAAAATACCATAAAATAGGTTCTAAACCTCACAAACTAGTTTCTAATGATAGCGTAACATTTAAACCCACCCTTGATGTGAGCATTTATGGAAAAACAACCCTACCTTTCACAAAACAATGATTAAACAACCAATTTGTACCCCAAAGAAGTTATAAATAACCAGAAAAATAATAATGAACATATATATCATGTGAAAAAAATAATTAAATCATGAATCTAAAAAGGTAATGGAATGTGCAAGGGATATCCTACCTCAAATCATTGGCGTAATGGAAACACAAATCCAAAATCACTTTTCAATTGTTTACAAACCCTAAACCAATGACTTCCTTCCACAAACAAAAAAACCAAAAAAAATCATGGGATAACATAACCCTAGGTATAACATGAATAATGGAGAATATAAAACAGAGAAATAGTGAATGGAGGAAGAAGAGGGAGTAGAAATGAGAAGGAATCTCACCTTTTCAACAAGAAAACCCTTCACCTTGCATTAGATATGCACCCATAGATAAAAGGGAAGGTATTTAATTATCATGTATTGTATAATATGGTCAGGAAGAACTATGAAAAGAATATTTTTGGGTAAAAGTGTACGAATGCAGATATTTATGGATGAATGAATTTACATTCATTATTCCGAACGATTTGAGAGACATAGAAAAATTTTACCAAATCCCAAACCCATATGAGCTCAAAATAGAAACCATAGATAATAGGGGTGAGTATAGGGGTATTTGATTTGAGTGGGAGGTCAAATCCTGAAAAATTATTAACAATTAAAATAGATATAAATGAGGACAATTATTTAAAAAAAACAGGAAATGGCCCCATGGAATGGCCCAATAACTAAATAAGTAACCCCATTTCACCATGATTATGACTTTATATGGGGTAAAAAAAGGATATTTTACTTTTAATATGTCATTGTATGAAACGTTTGATGTGGAATGAGTTAAAAATGATAATAAATGTATGGGTTATAAAATAAACAATATATGTTTTTAAATATGGAAATGGGCCCATGGGTGGCCCAAATCATGAAATAAACACCATTTCACTGAAAAAAATAAACAATTAATGTAGAAACAAAATTATGGTGATTAGAAATATATTGTAGTTAAAAACCCAAAATTAATGTCACCCGACACCCAATAAAATTATTGGGATTTTCAACGAAAAAATCAAAACCCTGACATGAAAAGATGAAAAAAATAGTTGTGAAAATCAACATTGATTATTAAAATTAGTATATATTATATTTTATGTTAATATATAAATTAATAAAATGGATGATGTGATTTCGTTGATGAGAAGTACTAAAATCATAGATTTCTACTTATCGGAGCAGCTAAGGGAGATGTTATTAGTAGGATTTTTTATTGATGAATCCCAATACATGATTTAAAAAAATTATGATCTAATAATTAAATAGGGTTTGTTCAATATTAATGATTTCACCACAAAATTATTTTTAACCTAACCATCCCACAATGTACCCATAGATTTTATATTACTATAATTCAGGGTTATGTACCATGACCATATTAGAATGATTTTTTTTATTTTCATGAAAATAAATTTATATTTATAACTTTTTAATATTACAATACACACACACAAATATATATATATATGATTATATAATGAGATTGGAATAATTATATTTTTTAATAATGAACGAAAAATTGTACTTTTATGCTAAAAATATTAAAATTCAAATATAAAATTCTTTTAAATAAACTGATGTTTTTTGAGAAAATATATATTTCAATGAATTATTGTTTTTTATTACATTTATATAATAATATATTCCAATATAAAATATTGATGTCCATTGTAATTTGTTAATGTATAAAAAAATTCATATTATAGTATAAACTAGTAAAATATTCATAATAAATGTATTTTAATAAAAATTCTAATTTACATATTTAGATATATTTTTTATGAAATAAAAATTATTTTTAATTTCATAATGTATAAATTTTCCAATGGGGATTTTTTTATAAGTTTTTGGGAAAGATGATATATTTTTTAAAAAATAAATAATTTACATATATATATATATTTTTTGATATCATAATATACCAAAAGTGTGTTATAAACAGTATAAAATAAATCCATTATAAAAACAGATATATAATTTAAAAAAAATATGTTATTTGTTCAATTTTTCAAACCTATAATGAATCCCCAAGAACAACATAACATTTTTTGGTTTTCAAATATGTTATTTGTTCATTTCATTTAGAAAATAATATATAAAAGGATATATAATCAATCGAAGCATTTAAAAAGGTTGGGGGAAGGATTTTGGTTTCAGTTATTTTATATATATTTTTCTAATACCTATGTTATGAAAATAATAAAATAATTACCCTCAATTTTTCTATTAATACCCATATATCCTCATATTCAACATTAAAAAAAAATATGTTCCAGAATTTAATGTTCCACTCTCCCTCTATAATCCCCTATACGATGATCCAATGTAAAGCACCAACCCCAGTTACCCAGAGTCGGTGCATTATTACCTATCATTAGCATGATACAAAAATACCATTTCTCAAAAGACCGATTAGTTTAGTATCCTTGGAAACACTATATAAATTCATATATGTTACATTAAATCATAAATTGAAAACTAAAACAAAGTCTTGTCTGCACACTCATATCCTCTTATACTATCCCTATATGTCAATCTTAAAATACTTCTTCACATTATGGGAAAAATAAAACATAGAAAGGGGTGAGCTCAAATGCCCAGTAAGGATAACAATATATTAGAAACTTTCATAAATAATCATAAACATTTAAGGTAATGTATAACTAAAACAGTAGCCTTTTAAACTTGATATTCAACATAATATGGCCGAAGTAAAATAAAATAATGCAATTTACTTATTCACATGAATATTCAACTAGTCGAATAATCACATGTAATATCAATAACAACTTTCAAAATTATGGAATGCATAATGCTAGACTATCATAACCACATATCCAAGGCCTCGTGCCAAGACTAGAAATAAGATTCTGTCAAAACCTCATGCCAAGACACTAGTTCTTCTCATAAGACCTACAGATGCATTGAGGAGCTATAGAGGGCTACATAAATCACTTATTAAGTCCAATTCATTCCTCATATGAACAGGTTTAAACATAACATAAACATTCTTATTAAAACAAGCATACAAAAGGTCAATACTTTCTCTATAAACCATGAACCGTATACAAAATAACACATCCAGGGTCAAACATTTCACAAAACCATCAATAAAATATGGAAGTTTTGTATCATAATAAATCAACTTCAATAAGCTTAAAATCTACCAAAGGATATTAAAATAGATTAAATCAAAAAAAATTATAGAAATATCTCTTTTTTTTAAATCATTGAAAAGTCACACATTTATATAGGAAGCAATTTAAAAGTGGTTTTTTAATCAAAGTGTCACATACCACATAGAAACATTTGAAAAGAAATATCATTTTAAAACATTAATGTCCATATAAATAAATCCTTAAAATAATTTAGAAAACATATACATTAATTAAAATATTTATAAAGATAAATCTTTAAAACATTTAAAATGATGTTCATGATAAAGAGTACCTTTCTAAAATTCTTAAAATATTCATTATGAAATCATTTAAAAGTCACATAATTATAAAATAAAATAATTACATTCAAATTATTCTTATAATCTTGTAAGGGAATCTTAGACAATATTTATAATGGCAGAAAATAGCCGCACCCTCCATATAAGTTAAAACAATACATTCTTACAATAATTTTGTCGAAAAGGTTAAAGAGGAACATGTTTGGAAAAGGACATAAAGATTCCTTTATAAACTTCTTATAAAAATTCAAACAAGGGTATAAATACTTTCACCCATAATATGTTAAATGGTAATAATGATTTTAAATACATTTTTAAGAAACATTGATGTGTATGATAAAAAGTTCCCAGTAGATAATTATGTATAAACAACCTCGGATATTGAAGAGATTGTGAAATAAACTCTACCTTGTACTTTTCCTTAGTCGATGGTATGTTGACCTCCTGTATAATTGTTAAAACATTTATATTAAATTATAAATAAAAATATACATAATTATGATATCATATATGATCTTTTAACATTTATTTTTTAATAATAACTTAGTATTATCGTCGTTTCAGGTGTTAACTTACTTGTTTGCTTTAATATGTTTTGTTACATAATCCATGTTTTTTGTGGATAGGTTGTATATTATTCATATACATACTGATATCTAGTCCTTAAACGTTATTTTCAATCACAAAATGAGAATTATACTTGAATGGATACAATGAGGAATGAATCTCATCACGTTCTTAGAGACTGTAGTCCGTACGTACGCACGAACACTACTTCCATTTCATTTTTCATTTTAAAAGAAATCAAAACAAAATTATAAATATGTATATTATTATTCCATTATAATACAATATCTCATATGTGTTACTTATGTTCATTAACACCATCCTTTATACGTTCCATGTATTGTATGAACGAGTCATATCACATTGACGTGGCGGTAGTCCGCTCATCCTCAAATAAAATTATCGTATATATATAAAAAATGAAATGAATAATGGTATGTTATAAAATGGATTTACAGAAGCTTATATAAAAAATAAATATCATTAATATAATATTTAATCACAGTTATATCATAATGGCCTCCATGAGAGGCGGTAGGAGATAATTGAACAATCATCGGTTTGTGAGGCGTTTGGTTGCCATCCATATAAACATTATGTTCTGTACCCATTAGATGGAGTTGTGTGTAATTGTAGTTCGAATAATTCTCATAAAAATATCCTAGTATATTTAGGATACTGGTTTCGTTACAAAATAAAATAATAAGAAGAGTTTAGGGGTTGGAGATGTAAAATAAAAGAAAAGAAGCTAAGAGAAATCGTTACCTTTAATTTGAGTAACTCCCTTTGGTTTGAACCAAAAAGGACTCTTGATGTGACATCTGCCTAAGTTAATTCTTATAGGAGTAGTATAGTAATTTAGGAAGCTTAATTGGGAAGTTTTTGGACGAGCCACAATGTTTTATAGGTGTGAGGAATTTGTTAGAAGTGGTGTCCTTTTATAAGGGGGAGGAGGGGCTCTTTAGGAAAAACAGAAAGTATTATTTTATAATAAATTCATATTCGGTTTCTAATGGCCCCAAACAGGATTATTTAAAGTCTATTGTGGTTATGTGTCGGAAACCACTCAACCAATAGATTTTAGAGAATATTGGGTCTCTATTTTACCCTTAACAATTAAAATTAACTCTTAGTTAAATAGTTTGACATCTACCATGTCTCTTTGTATTTTTATATTATATAGTTAATAAACATACTATAAACTTCCAAGAAAACCCCAAGTGGTTCCATAATTACATACCTATCATCATATAAGTCCTTTTGTCGATCCTTATATTTTTAGGAATATTATATCAATGAATAATATAATAATATTTTTTAAAAACTACTTTATGTCAATATTGACACTATTTAATAATTGATTTTATTTAAGTCGTAATAACAATATTAATTAGAAAAAAATTCATTTAATAAATCCTAACCTATAATATTAACCAATAAAAATATTTTAATTCATTAAAAGTTTCAAATTAATTTTATTTGGGTATTTATTATATCAATTATATTAATATTTCACTAATAATGTAATTACTTCACCATCATTGTGTCATAAATAAATTAAATTATATAATGTATAAAAATTATAAATAAAATAACATTATCTAGGAAATCTATTTATATTTCTAATAAATATTTATAATCGAATTTATCTTATGTATAACCCTATATTAAAAAAATTTTAGTTATTAAACATTGATTTTAACTATTTTAACTCATATTGGAATTAAATAATAATAAATATCGTAATCTAATCCTAGTGGACCAAAGAAGTTCATATTTTATTCCTAAATTTGTTTTTGGTCGATTTATACCTAGACAATAGAATTAAGACATGTGTTAGGGTAATAATAATATCATTTGTACCCTTAATTACCCTATTTACATTTTACCATGGTAAATAAAAGTAAAAAGTTAGTATTCACCAAAAATTATTTTTTTCTTATTGAACCACATTTTACTCTCTTATATTAATTGTGTCTCACGGAATTTTGAAATTGTAGTCACATAAGAGTAAAAAATAAAGTTTTATGTCAATTTGAAAATTCTCTTAAGAGGTGGGTAAAAGACTGTGAAAAGTACAATAAAATTATTATATATTTAAAATTATTATAAACTAAATCCAATTACTTGAATTTAACATATATAGGTATTATGTAACTAATTTTACATAATATAAATTTAAATAAAATAAATAATTATTTAAATAAAAATTCGGTTTTAAACTATAACTTGGTGTTTTTCACTATTCATCAAAAATTTAATGTTTTCAGAAAAATTAAAAAAATTTACCCTAAGCTAATTTTGATATTAGAAATTCAATAATGAAGTATATTCTACCAAATTCAATACATAGATGTTTCATTTATTAATTTAAAATTAATTCCCACTTTTAAAACCAAAAGGCTTATTTTTAAGAAATAAATACTATCAAAAGTTTGACCCTTGTTTATTTCCAATTTCAAAGTTAAATTACATAAAATAACCATAATTGGACTAAATGGTAAAAATATAATCTATTTAAACTTCCAATACACTAAAATTTATAATTTAAGAATATAAATTATATTGATTTAAAATGTTGTTTTCAGTTAAAATATAGTAATTTACACTATTCACCCAAATCTGAAAGTTATCAAAAAAACACCAAAACATTATTGAAACAAAATTCATATGTCCTCATTCTAAATAATATATTTATATTATCAAATTTAATATATTAAAGTTTCAAATATTGGATATAAAAAGGCGTTTCCATTAAAAGGCAGTAAAAGTGCATTTTTTTTAAAAATACTTATTTAATCTAAAAACAATGTTTATGTTCTTACATTATGTCTAAGAAACTCATAATATTGATTCTAAAATTATAATGATTACATAAAGCTAAAAAATAAGTTAATAATATTTATATCCTCTTTTGAATGGCTTGTTTGGTAAGTCATGGTGCGCTAGAACTCGGTGTTGCGTGTAGTGCATGTTATTGAATTACATTGAAGAAAAAACGTAATATGAAATCTTGTGGTGTTTTATTATTCCCTCATTCAATAAATTGTTTCCCCTCAATTTGAAATAATTTTTTGAAAATAAATGGTAGAAAATAGAAAATACATTTGAGAAACCCACATCAGAAATAGGTTAATAAAATTTAGTCTTAATAAGAGGATAATGGAAATGAAAGGGTCACCACCAAATTATGATCTCGATTAGGTGAACATTGGTGGAAATTAGATACATATAATTGGAGGAAAAACGTAATTATTTATATGTAGTGATTGAGGTCATTAATCACAAACAAGTGTAAAATTGAGGGCCTTAAATTCGTCAATATATGATGATTTAAAATACCATTGGTTCATCAAAAAAAATGGTATCAGGATAAATCTTTTTTTTCTTTATGATACCTTCACTAATGTATAATAGTTATTTTATTCATAAAATAAGATAAGAAGAAAAAAATATTCTTGACAAGTAGAGTCCCATCCTCTAACTAATTTCTACAAAAAACTCATCTTTCACTCTAAAAGATAATAGAACTTAAAAATAATATTCTATTTATCCTATTCGTATTGGGTTCAAAAAAGGAATTTATCATTCATCTACTAGGATTTTTTTCAAAAGACAATATTATTCAGTCCACAACATCACGTGGGACCATGGTAGGTGGTACACCCTTATCGCCCTTCAGTTGTGGGTTCATGTCTTGCGTCCTTGCTGGATGCAACATGTTTCCGCCCGACCTCCAGGTTTTCCTTTTATGTAAATCAAAAAATTATCTAAAACTAGAATTATCCAAAATAATTATGTCCAAACTCACAGTCGAAAATTTATAAGGATGGTAATCACAATAATGATCCTTTTTACCCCATAATAGAATGTGAATACCTTCATCATGTATTTTTTTAAAACACTGAAACATCCTGAATTACCATAAAACCTTATTGAATACATTCATGATTCCTCATTCCTTATAGAATACTGGATATACTTAATCCATCCAAAAATTTTGTAAACTTCAAAAATAATGGAATATAAAAATATTTAATCAGTTTCAATGTTGTCCAGAATACCCTGTATAATTTACCAAATCAACCATATCTTATTCTAAAATCAGTACCTCAATATTAGGATCATATTAATGATTATATTTCCTTCAACCATTTAATTTTTAAACAGTTTAACTTGATATAGAGTCAGTTCTCTAAGTACCATAAAATCACAATCCTTAATGAAAAGGTACTGCAGTAGAAACCTTATTTATTGCCAGTACATCATTGATATAACACTTCAATGAAATAATTCCAAAATAACAACATAATAACACTAGTATTTCCACTTCATATGTGGTAGTATCATAAAATTATTATTATCCAATAGCATCATTTGTGGCATATTCTTATGACTGGGACATTGGTTCACGTAGTGTCCAAACTCTTTACTGATGAAGAATTTTACATTTGAAAACATTTTATTACCCTTGCAGTCACGTACATAGTGTCCATTTTCACCACACTTATAACATACACCCATTCCCATCCATGGTGATCATTTCCACAGTTAATAGATATGGGAAAATCCTTCTTTACCTTCTTCACTTTATCTTTCCTCCTCTCTACCATCCTTTCCTTCTCTGGATTCCCTTCAAATCCATAGGACTCTGAGAATTCTTTACTTGACTATTCAACACAGGATACTATTTTATCATATGATAACAATATGTGGGAGACTATTTCCATTCTAAATTATGGATTACGATCATTAAAGATATGATCCTTCTTTATATTTGGATCATGCTTATTTCTAGAGTTCTCATTCTTTCTACTGGGTGCCATTTATAAACAATGGAATACACTAGATTAGTTTATGAATAGAAATACCTAATCCCAAACTTGTAAAACACTTAACATAAAATAAACAATTTATGGATATAATCCATAACCATAAAAATGTTTTCTTTGAAAATACATATACTCATAAACCCTTCATAATGTTTTTTAAAGAAAATGAGAATTATCTTAAGCATATTTACTGAGAGTGTCGTAACAAATAGTGAAGCAAGGCCCATTTTCATTAACCCATTCCCATTCGAGTCTAGCTTAAAGCAGTGGTTTTTGGTTTTAACCCTAGGTACATCTATGCCAGAGCCACCTCTTCTTGCTCGTATCCAGACAGGGACGTATTTTCTAGGAAAACCCACAAAATCTCTACATTACCAAGACTTTAGTAATTTCTTCTATTCTAATCCTCAAATTTCATCATAGGTCTATGTTCTCTAATCAGAGTTTATATAAATCTAGATTTCAAGGTTTGTACTAAGCATCATCTAATTACAAGTGTAATGCCCTGACCCTATTTACCAAGAGTCGATGCATTATTAAGTTTCATTGGAATGATCCCAAAAGATCATGTCTCGAAATACAGATTTGTTTAGTAGCATTGGAATCACTAGATACATTCATAAATGTTACATTACATCATAAAGTGAAAACTACAACAACATCTTGCTCTACACTCAGATCTCTTTATACAATCCTTGAAGGTCATTCGTAAAATACTTCTTCACATTCTAGGAAAAATAAAACATAGAAAGGGGTGAGATAGAATCCCCAGTAAGTATAAAAATATAGGTGACACTTTTCTAAATAAGAATAAACATTTAAGGCAATGTATTACTAAAACAAAAACCTTTTATAATTGAAATTAATCATAATATGGTAGTTGTAAAATGAAATAATTCCATTTACATATTCACATGGATATTGTACTAGTCTAATAATCACATGAAAAATATATAACCACGTTCATAATGATGGAATGCATAATGTCAGACTATTATAACCATGTAGCC
This sequence comes from Viscum album, assembly GCA_963277665.1. NCBI lineage: Eukaryota > Viridiplantae > Streptophyta > Magnoliopsida > Santalales > Viscaceae > Viscum > Viscum album. Next base: position 1,778,016,314 of record OY728121.1, on the reverse strand, counting down.
AAGGCCCCATGCCAATTCTACAAATAAGAGTTTGTCAAGGCCTCGTGCCAAGACACTATTTTGTCTCATTATACCTACCAATGCATCAAGGAGATATAGAGGGCTCCACCTATCACTTATTATGTCCAATGCATTCCTAATATGAATAGGTATAAACATGACATAAACATTTATGTTAAAACTAGCATTCTAAATGTCATTACTTTCTCCATAAACCATGAATGGTATAAAAAATAACACATCCATAGTCTAACATATCAAAAATCCTTCAAAACAATATTTTAGTTATGTATCATAATAAATCAAAATAAATAAGCTTAAAATCCATCAATGGTTGTTGACATAGATGAAAGGAAAACAAATTGAGATAAATATCTTTTTTTAAGTCATTGAAAAGTCACACATTAATAAATGAAGCATTTTATATGTGATTTTTGAACAATATGTCCTATACCACATTGAAACATTTGAAATGAAATATCATTTCAAAACATTCATGTCCATATAAATAAATCCTTAAAATAATTTTGAAAAAATGGACATTAATTAAATATATTTAGAAATAAAAATCTTCAAAACATTTAATATTATGATCTTGATAAAGAGTACCTTTCACAAATTCTTAAAATATTCATTTTGAAAGCATTTAAAAGTCAAATAATTATAAAATAAAACATTTACTTTCAAAATATTCTTATAAACTTGTATGGTAATCTTTGGTGAATTTTAAAATGGCGGAAAATAGCCACACCCACCGTACATGTTAAAAAAAATACATTCTTACCATAATTTTGTCAAAAAGGTTAAAAAGGACAATGATTGGAAAACAAAAGAAAGATTCCTTCATAAACATATTAGAAAAAGTCAAACAAGGGTATAAATTAATTTAACCCATAGTATATAAAATGGTAATAATGATTTGAAATACATTTTTAAGAAACAAGGATGTGGATGATAAAGAGTTCCCTGTAGATAATTACGTATAAACAACCTTGAGTAATGAAGAGATTGTGAAATAAACACTTACAGTGTACTTTTACTTAGTAGATGGTATGTTATCATCCTTTATAACTGTTAAAACATTGTTATTATGTTATAAAAGAAACATATACATAATTATGATATCATATATGATCTTTTAACACTTCATTTTTAATAATATCTTAGTATTATCGTCGTTTCGGGTGTTAACTTACTCGTTTTCTTAAATATGTTTTATTATATAACCATGATTGATGGGGGTAGGTTTTATATTATTCATATACATAATGATATCAAGTCTTTAGAGATTATTTTTAATCATCAAATGATAATTAGACTTTAATGGATATGAAGGGGAATGAATCTCATTGCGTTCTTGGAGACGGTTGTCTGTACGTACGCACGAACACTACTTCCATTTCATTTTTCATTTTAAAATGAATCAAAACCAAATGATAAATAGGTATATTAAATTTCCAATATAATATAATATCTTATATGTGTTACTTACATTCAGTAACACCATCCTTTATACGTTTTATGTATGGTATAAATGAGTTATATCACATTGAGAGGGCGGTAGTCCGCTCTTCCTCAAATGAAATTATCGTATATATATACAACATGAAATGAATAAAGGTATGTTATAAAACGGAATTACAGAAGCTAATATATAAAATTAATAAAATTAATATCATATTTAGTTATAGTTTGATCATAACGGCCACCATGATTGGCAGTAGGAGATAATTGAACAATCAACGATTCGGGAGGCCTTTAGTTGCCACCCACAAAAACATTATGTTCATCACCCATTAGATGGATGTGTGTGTAATTCTAGTTATAATAAATCTCATAAAATATCTTATTTTAATTTATGATATTTATTTTGTTAAGAAAGAAAATAACAAGAAGTGTTTAGGGGTTGGATAAGTAAAATAAAATAAAAGAAACTAAGAGAAATTGTTTCCTTTAATTTGGGTAACTCCCTTTGGATTGAACAAAAAAACCCTTGAAATGCCTTCTCCCTAAGGTAAGGATTCTATGGGGAGTGTAGGGATGTAGAAAAATTAATTGGGCAGAGTTTTGATGATCCTAAAGGCTTTAGAGGTGTGAGGAATTGGTTAGAAATTTTTTCCTTTTATATGGGGGATGAGGGGCTCTTTAGGAAAAACATAATGTATTATTTTATAATAAAATCATATTCAGTTTATAATTGCTCCAAACAGGATTATTTAATGTCTATGGTGGGTATGGGTCGAAAACCACTCAACCAATAGGTTTTAGAGAAGTTTGGTTCACTATTTTACCTTTATCGTTTAAAAATAACTCTTAGTTAAATAGTTTGACATTTTCCATGTCTCTTTGTATTTTTATATTATATGGTTAATAAAATTACTATAACTGCCAAGAAAACCCCAAGTGGTTCATTAATATCATACCTATAATCATATATGTCCTTTTTCCGAACCACAGATTTTTAGGAATATTATACTAATTAATAATATAATATTTATTTTAAAAACTCCTTTTTGTCAATTTTGACACAATTTAATAATTTATTTTTGTTAAAGTCATAATAACTTAATTAATTAAAACCAAATTCATTTAATCAATCTTAACATGTTATATTAACCAATAAATTTTGTGGAATTCAATAAAAGTCTCAAATTATATTTATTTGGGTATTTATAATATCAATTATTTTAATATTTCACTAATAAGGTTATTACTATGTCATTATTGTGTCATAAATAAATTAAATTATTTAATTTATAAAAATTAAAAATAAAATACCATTATGTTGGAAATCGTGTTAGCTTTCTAATGAATATTTATTATCTAATGTATCTCATGTCTAACCCTATATTAAAAAAATTTTAGTTATTAAACAGTGATTTTAACTATTTTAACCCTTCTTTGAATTAAATAATTATAAATCTCCTAATATAATCCAAGGGGACCAGAAAGGTTCATATTTTATTAATAAGTTTGTTTTGGGTCTAATTATACTTATCCAATAACATTAGGACATGTGTTATGGTAATAATAATATTGTTTTTACCCCTAATTACCGTATTTACTTTTTACCAATGGAAATAAAAGTAAAAAGTTACTATTCACCAAAAAAATATTTTTATCTTATTGAACAAAATTTTACTCCTTGATATTTATTGTCTCACGGAATTTCGAAATTCCACTAACAGAAGTAGTAAAATTTTGTTTTATGTTTATTTTCAAATTCTCCAAAGAGGTGGGTACAAGACAGTGAAAAGTTCAATAAAATTTTTATATATCTAAAATTATTATAAACTAACTAACACGAGTGAATTACATTGAAGTTATTTAGGTATTTGGTATCTAAAATTATACAAAAAAATCACACATATTTAATCACCATGATATATAAAATGTATTAATTTCAAATAAGTTTTAAGAATTTTATTACATCTTTTATACGCAAGCCCAAGGTAAAATGACACACGCTATAGTATATCCTTTATAAATGAAACATTGGATTAGAGATTATGAATATGATAAACCCAAATATTATACATATATATATATATATATATGTTTGTGTGTGTTTTTCAGAGTATTTTCATTAATTCAATGGTATTTAATCTTTATTATGAAACAATCATTAAAGTTATAAAAAATCATTTCTATGTTAAATGAAATATATGCCTATGAAATTTAATATTCATGGAATTATGTAATTTATAATATATATATATTAATCACTTTTAAAATTGGGTATTAACAGAATTTATTATTAATTCATTAATAATAATTTATTCCATCATTATTTAATTCATAATAATGATGATAGATTCATTTGATTGTAAATTATGTATTTAAATAAATTGATTATGTGCATAATTTTTAACAATAAACCTAAATTAGATAAATTATTATGGGTTAAATTATCTAATTATGTCTTTATATTAAAATTTTTTAAAAATATTTATCATTTATCTAATATTTTTATATTATAATTAATAAATTTTCAAAATTTTTTATTATTAAAAATGACTAAAAACACATTTCATTTAATTTTCACAAAAACATATAAAATTTATTTAGGAAGAACTGTAATTAATATTTGTTAAAATATATTATATATTTGGAATCTTTCTATCAAAAAATTTCTAATAATTCCACATTTATTTACTTCTAATCTAGTATAAACCAGTCACCCGTTTTACCCTAGTTATGGTTAAAATTGTTTATCAATGGTAAACGAACATTAAGTGTAAGAAAACAACATATATTTCATTAAAAATTATTCCTTGAAAATTTATATAGTTTATCAAATAAAAAAATCAATTACATTAAATTTTTGTATAAAATATATAATTAAATGTACGTATAATATTTAAATTGTTGGAGTATTGCAATGTGTGACTCTACCATAACTAAAAAATGGGAACCACTTATCCACTATCATTTATAATAGTTGAAAAATAAATATTATAAATTTATAATAAAAAATCCATATACTATTTCTTATATTAGTTCATTATATATTTTTATTTCGCTAATACTATTCATATATTCACTAGATGAATCGAAAAAGATGTCTCCACGAGAATTGGTGATCATCATAAATATAATTTCAATCTGTGTTTATTCTCGTACATTGTATAAATATATTCTATCCATAATATATTAATTAATCTAGTATCATAAATTCAATGAGATACCATTATTATTAATTTTTAAAAAATAAACATCATTTACCCAACTTGATAAATGAATGTATTGCTCATTTTTACATGTAGACTATCAACCCCAAATTTCAATATTAATCATTTTCCATCACCACCGCGCGTTGATGGAAAAATGATATATTTTAAATATATATTTTAAATTCTTTATATAATTATACATCTATAATGTCAAAATATTATTTAAATATTTTTATTTATTTTTTAGAAAATTAATGAATTTTTCATGCATACATATAAACTATCATCTCCATAAATGTCGAAATTCATTTTTATATAAATTATGTTTGTGGATGAATAAAAATTAAAATATAATATATATATGTTCTTTTTAAATCATTAAAAAATTTATGGAGATGAAGTCACCATGATATAAATTTAACGCATATAATTGACGAATTCAATCATCATTAAAAGTTATTTGTTTTACTATAGAAATTATGAATATAACGAAACATTGTTATTCAAATGTTAATAAGATCTTATAATTACACAAGCGTTTTACTAGCCTTGGGATTATGGTCACGGATGTGAATTACAAAAAAAAATCATTTTTATGATTTTAGAGAACTTATAATCCATGATAGACGTGTTGTGAGTGTCATATATTTAAATATCATCCCTGAAATAAATATATTATTCTTAAATTTATGATGGTGAATGTATATTTTGTCTATCTCGTAAATATAGTTTATTATAATATATTGTATACATTAATTATTATTCATATTTTATATTAATTTTCATCCCTTTCATGACAAAAAATACAAAATATTAATCTTGAGGTAAAATTTAACCTCATCTCTTCTTTTTAGTAAGGGTGATTTCTATTCCATTCCTATGACCGCTATAATGTTTTTAAAAATGATTTTACAATTTTTTGAACATATTTATATTAAAATATTAAATATATTACATTATTTTCACATATTTAATAGAATATTATAGATTTTTTTGAATTATGTACTTTTGAATTTTAAATGAAATTATGAATGGAATTATTTTTTGAATATTAAATCACCAATATATTTTTCTACAATCTTGTCTACGATTTTCATTTATGATTCCAATGAATGAATTCATTCATCATTCAAAATAATGTTATCTGCAGTTATACAATATTTCATTTCTATTTTAAATATATGGGTTCTAAATGGAATTGTTTTGTTCCTAAAAAATATTTTAGTGATCTTTGTAAGGTACTAATAATAATGATAATATCCATTGTTTTTATACTAATTAATTAGGTAGATGTTCCAATGATTCCATAATTATTAATTATATCAATATTTTATGATTATTTTATTTAAATAATGATAAAACCCATTTAATTTGAATAGGCTACAAAAATTATAATGATAAATGTTTCTACATTTATGGAAGAAAATTGAATGTATTATGACTATTAGAAGAGTGGGACCATTTTAACACCCAAATTATTAATTTTTTGGTTATTATTTTTTAGTTAAAAAATATTACATGAGATGCTACAACATGATATATATATGGTACAAGGATTTTAATAAAATTACATAAGTGGTTACATTAACATCTTATTATTTTCTTAAATATACATTTTTAATTGAATCTAATTTTTTCTGATAATTTCCATTTCACAAAAAGTGAATATAGTTATTTATATAAAATAAATATGTTTTTATTATAAATTACACCATATTAAAATTTTATTACACTAAAAAAATATATTATCTCATAATAAATATATCACTATTATTTTCTTCTATTACACAAAACGTCCAGTCCCTTTGATAGCTTGTGTTATAAGGAAGGATGAGTTTTTATTGAATATAAAATGAAATAATAATATTATTATTTTTAATATACAATTATTTATACATAATATCCAAGGGACGGGATGTTTAAATTAATATTTAATAAATAGTTAAAATGTGATTTACATGTGTATATAAAATGATTAATTTGGTTATAAATTTATTGAAGTGAATGAAGGAAATATTTGAAAATAAAGGCATTACATTTATAAGATATATATTTGTCTATCGAAGAATAAAAAATTTTATAAATAAATTATTCAATTGTTTATGTAATAAATTAATTTAATATTTTATCTTATCAATATAGTCAATATTTTGGACACACCTCAAATGAATTTTATACTTATAAGATAAGAATAAATCCATTTTTATGAATAAAAATTTGTATTTTTTTCAAATGTAATTTTACCGAAATTTAATTAAATAAACATTATAAATATATATTTTTGACACTTTTATAGTTTCTTATATTATAATATATACAAATTTTTGGAAATTGAAATATCAAATATTTTAATGAGTGATTTTTTTATTTTTCTGAGAACATTCATACTTGTATTATTAGTGAATATTTCTGTTTTTTAGTTCAAAACAGTATTTTCATACAATGTATTTATATAGATAAATATTTTTTTAAATTGGTTATTAGTTATACTTAGATAAATTTTATATCAGGTAAAATAATTTATGTGTAACAACTTGTCCCGACAAACCACTACGATGAAAGTTGAACCATTGTGTCACATGGCCTCAAACCCATTTTCTTGTAAACAATAGGAAACCGAATAGTAGTAATTGTATATGGAGGGGATAGTGGGGATAAAATAACCACTTATAATAGTATCATAATGGCATATGAGATTAAAAATTTTGTCAATTGTGGATTTACTAATAAATAAAATAAAAAAAACAAAAGAAAAATAATAACCAACTGAATTACTACAGATAGACAATAGTAATATTAAACTGAAGCATGGATGTCCTAATGATGATAAATAATGAAAAATTACATTCAACAATTTATATTCAACCTTACAAAACATGATGGAAAATAATTCTAAATTATCGTCCCATTGGAGATATCCACGACCATCCCATGCTCCATCTCCATCATGTCATCATAACACCCATGTGGTAGCTCAACAATATAAGAAGTAAAATAAGGACTAAAAAATAAAATGTTTACTTGGGTACTCCGGGGTATTGGAATCCCGATTAGGGCGTCATATTATAATCCTAGTAATATCCTACTAATGGTTACCTTGACTGAATCAAAATAGTGAACTGGAAAAAAGCATTGTGCATGTAATATGATGAAATAAAATTACTAAATAAATAAATAACCACATGCCCAGGTTCTTAATGGAATACTTTTGGATATAACTTCAACATCTCATATCCAAAATAATTGGTTGGTCATTTATCATACATATATAATTTTTGTATATATTTATATAGTATTTTCTAAATATTTCAACTGCCAATTTGGAACAATTTTTGTACCACCACTAATGGATATATACATATAATAATATTTACTGGATGGATTGGGTTTATTCATTTAAATCCATAATAAAACAAAAAAATACTAAAATGTCAACAAATATGTTACATTACCTACATGCATATAGATTAAGATACATCATGCAACAACACTAGGGATGGCGATCGAGCTTTCATGGTAACATAGAAAACACATAATGTGGTGTATAAGGCCAATGACCCATATTGTACCACTGGTGTGATATGCAATGAACTAAACAACAACAAAAAAATGGAGTTTGATTATCTTCCATAGTGCCCACACATTACCATCATCCCAATCCTATGTATATAGAATAATCATATTTAAAATAAATAACATCGATTTAGTAACTCTCTTTACTATAATTTATCAATCCATTATAAGGGAATCATCACATTTGTAATATATTACATAAGGAAATACCTCTAATGAATTATATTATGCAATTACATTTCTATTTTAACCATATTAATTTAAATAGGGCTTCAGAGATAATCGTGGTTTAACTTTCTTATATATATCTAAACAATTGAATACAGTTAAATCACGTGACTAAAATGATCAAAACAATCAATTAAATTCATTCCATTCCATTAATTTAAAAAATCAAGTCACTTCATTTACCAAGGTTTAAGGAAGGACATAGAAGGTTCCATCATCAATAGAGAAATTTCACACATAGAAAACACCATTAATTTATAAATCTAATCCTTAAAAAGGTTCTTGGTCCATTAGCCATTCATATAATAGTGAAATTCATTATATAGTATCAATAAAGGCTATGTCTAAAACATGACATCAAATCATTTGGTAGGGGAATAAAGAAGTAAGATGAGATTTATATAAATCTAAAACAAAAACTTGTAGTTTTGAAAATAATGCACCATTATATAGTGGTTATATTATATATAGAAGACAATTTTCTTCAAATAGGTAATTTATCACATTTAAGAATAAAAAGTTGGTTTCATAACTCAATTCAATTAGAATTGGAATTTTAGATGAATAGCCCATAATGGAAAAAGTTATAAAGGATCAACATGCCGTTCATGTTGTTCTATTATCATTTTGACCAGTCCTGAAATGGGTAAATATCAATTTTTAATTAATATGAAAGCTAAAATGATGTTCTAGGATTTAAATAATTTAATTTAAAAGTTGATGTTTTCCTTGGAACACCCATGGTGTGTCCATTAATGGTGGAACCTTTTTATAAAAAACTAAATATGATTCAATATACAACTAAATATTTGTTCGGTTCAAATTACTATGAATGAAACCATTATGAAGAAACACACTGTAATTTCTATCCTACAGAACAATAGAGAATTCCCAAAATGAAGTAAAATTAATGAAAAATTCATAAAATACGTACCATGTTCAATATAAGTAAAACCCATTACAAAATGCTCTGATTTGGTATTATTTTATTGAAATTTATAAAACATACATTTTGACTAAATTTATGGGAAATGATCTCGAACTTATATAGTGAAAACAAGAGGATATAAAATGAAGAATCATTCAAAAGTACTTGAGAGATTACCAATGTTGATACGTATAGACTGATGATTATAGAATTATACGATATAAAAATGTTTTATCATAATTCCTAGCTTCAGAATGGTGGAGGAATAACCACGGCTCAAATAGAGCCTCACATGACTATAGGTTGATAATAAAAGAAGAGTGATGTTTAAAACCTCCTTTAAGATATTTTGGTAATTTTACAGTAAAAATATGGTTGTATTGTTTGGCCTGAATGGTTATAATAACTAAATTATATCTATAATGTAAATATTGTGATGTTACTAACTATGTGGAACAACTCATGAAATACAGGTGAATAGTTTAGAGAAACTATACCCCACCTGTGCGGGGAACATCTACTCCCCTAAATCATGCTTTATAGTTTTCTACTAGATACAGTACAATTTAAAAAAACAGTATGCCCCTAATAGCCCTACTTTGTTTTGAATTTTTTTAGTCTGACACTCCTAAACCACAATATGGAACCCTATGAACATTTCATTCCTTCAACCACATTTAAAAACATTGAATTTATCCTACTCTATAAACATAATTTTCATGATTGGTTTTAAAAACAAGACATCCTATAGATGCACAAAAGATAAAATTCCTTTGAATTTCCAATCATTCAAAAAATAATATTCATTAAAACACCCTACAATTGAAAATATTTTCCAAAAAATCATTTGGAAAAAAATTAAACATCAACAGATCCAGGAGGGTTATGAATTCTCATTTAAATTGTTGTTTTGAATTTCCAAACACCTAACACACCTGCTATTATTTACTTAAACACATTAAATTGAATAAATAAAAAAATCCAATGATCTTTTTCCAAAAGAAACCTCAATTATATGATTATCTAAGCATTTTTTTCTAGAGACGTGATCACATCATCATCTCATTAAACATCCGTCCAAAGGTGCTCTCCACCACATGACTTCAAGGCATAAATCGTTAATTTATGAGCCACATCACATCCTACCATAGTAATTGTATTACAATGAATTACTCGTAGTATTCATGTGATGCCCTGAAAAGGTTTCCTCATGAAGGAAAACATTATTTTACACTAGGTTATAAATTGATCATCAATAGAACGAAATGGTTGAATAATGATCAACCAAACTGAAATTGATCATTACTTCTTTCCTCAAAGTCAAAATCTGACATTAAAACACTCTCATTATCCTCGATACATGAACCAAATGGTTTCATAAATACCATTAACCACATGAAAAGAGGGATTAAATTTTTTGGCAATATAGTATATATAAACTAAACATTCTTGGATTAAATTATAGTCCCATTTTAAATATTATATCAATTCATTCCACCAAGGCATCATGTGTTCTCCATGAGGATGATAACCAAAGTCCACAACTAACAACCAGTGATGTTCAATAATCAAACTGCCACTATGACAAAAAGTTAGTACGAGATAAATATAGATTCATTAAAATAAGAGTTAAGTGGAGTATTCCAACATTCTCTATACTTATTTATTATTACGGAGATGCTAGTATAAACATAAAAAATCCCCTTTAGATCATTATATGAGCCCGGAGCGACATCTGTCTTGTGGTAAATTAAATGGAAATAATATAAGATGTCCCAATGTATTTTTCAGTCAATCCTGCAAATGAATATATCTCAACTCTAGAATAACCATTCCATAATTAGAATCATGCTACATATGTGAATTTATGATAAAGCCAACCAAAAAAATTCCAAATGGTTTTAAATAATCAGTTCGGTGTATGACTGACACTATATTTTTTACATCAAGGAAAACATTATTATAGGGTATACGCTCATCTCATAGTTGAATACAATACGATGGTTTTTATGCATACTAGTAAATCATACATTAACTACTGGGAAGAAAGAAAGCTAAACCACTATTGGTCAGCTTCATAGAAGAAGCTTAGCTTGAGCTTATGAAACACCATCATTAACCAATCACAATCCTTTACCATCCATGGAAACCTAATTTCATTCGATATTTTACATTAAAATTATGTCCAAGACCAATGTATCTTCATCTAGGGTTTCATACACAACCAACCACTTCAGCATCGTAGTGTCGAGTAAGCACACACAAGATTTAAAACATACATGATGGAAATGAATTTTCAAAAAATGAGCCATTTAACCATGGTCCATATTGGTTGTTCACCATATACTAGGAATTTGATATAACCTCAAGAAATGACATGACACTCCACAATATAAGAGTGTCCTAGACATCAAAATAAAATAGATATACAAGATGATTAGACGCACGGTAGATACAAACTGGCTTTAACACATTTGTGAAACACCACCAAGTCATGTTTTGACACATCAAAACCAATAATGAAATCCAAAACCAACTTGATAGAGGTGTAAACCATCCAATCCTCCAATAATATTATTCCAATCATCAGGAAAAACTCACTTCATTAATTACCATATCACTCTACTATATATATGACTCATGAACGAAGTAAATAGCTCAATGATTAATGATGTCACCAAGAAAAATGATTTCGTTACAACCTTTATCACTCAGAGGACTCCACATACATAATAACATACTATCCTATGGTTTTAAATACAATTTAAACATTGAGGATTAAAACTATATGGTATTAACCATATTCATTCATGTATCTGATGGACCGTAATAGATATTCAACTCAAATCTATATTTCCCAATACAATAATTTCAATGATGATGAAATAATTTGTATTCCATTATTGATGAAGAATAAAAGTTGTCAAAAACCCTACAATGTAGCTGAACATGCACTATAGTTTTCTAAATAGATGAATCTCAGAATTGATTGATGGTCACACCTGTGAAATGGGTCAATCGTTCCATGTCCACAAATTAGAAAATGTTGTCATACTGAAATGATGACTAATTTGAGGGAGAAAGACATGTGGAAAACACAACATCATAGGAACTCATGATGTTATAATTGAATTTATGATTAATGGGATCCACCTACCATGCTATAGCCCATAAAAAAAGAACAAATGTTGATCCAATTAAAAGGTCACAATAACATATCACAGTAGACCCTAAACCAATAATATTGTTTCATTTCTTAAATATTGGAGGGCATTATGAAAATTTCCTTGCTTCTGTTCAATGGAAACTCAAAATGAAATCCAATATACTCCTATAAGATGGTACATTATAAGAGAAACCACATAGGGTTCAATTTTCAATTCACATGTTCTATTTGAAATCAATATTTTCTAACATAAAATCATTTAAAAAGAACACCAATTACCAATTATAAAACCTCTAGGTTATTGAATTGGATAATTCCCAAAGGAAAAAATAATATTATATCAAATACCCTTTTTAGCACATTATACATTTTCCATTCATTGTTATCTCTCCTTTACATGGAATTTTATTATAAAAATTATCTTTTAGGTTTTATAATATACAGTTTCCTATGAGTATACCATTAATCAATCAGGGAATAATCAAATTTTAATACCTTACAATTTCTATAGTTTATAATGTTTTAAACAGGAAAATGGGTTATATCATATGAAAAAACCAAATTTAGCTAATTGGTCCAGTTGTTCGTTTAATAAGTTAACAAAAGAAATATATATTAAAATTAAATTACATTTACATTTATAATCATTTCAGAATTTCTCAGAACTAAATAAATGAAATATCAATTTCATGGGATCCAACCAAATAAATCTATAAAGCAACAATACACTCTATAGTCTGAAGTCAAGTTCCCATTTAATTAAACAAAATTTCATTTCAAAACATGAATGATTATCTATGAAATTTTTGTCATATGGGAGGCCATCTATCAATCCATAAAGATATGTTCCCTTTATAGTTTATAAATTAGAACCCATTTAATCAAATCATGTCAAATTATGTTAGAACATAATTATCCCAAAAAAATTATAGCATTTTCTAAACATATATTTTTCTCAAGGATGGTTCGAGTATATGGGTTAAAATTTCATAATTACATGTTTCCCATTAATCAAATATCGGAAAATTGGATCCCATTTAATTAAAAATGATAAATATTTCCCATACATAAAATGTATAACATTCAAATGAATAATTTTATTACAATAATTACAGTTAAGATTCATGATAATTAGAAAAAAATCATGCACATAGAGGAAAGGAATGTTAACAAGATGGATACATTATAAAAGGTGATATAATCATGTTTCATAAATTTATATGTTAATGAATTAAATATGATTATGTAAAATATGAATTTTAGAAAAATAATAATCATGGAATAACACATATTAAAAATAATAGTAATAAAACCATTGTAAAACATTCAAGGAACTAAAATATAATCAGTAGGAAGGAGATAAATGACACTATATTGTTATAATATTAATTTCATTTGAATAACTATGTTATTATAATGATGCTGAAAATATTGATAATTTACATACCAGAAAAAGTGTAGAATAACATAAATTCGTAAATAAATTTGAAGTAGAAGGTACACAAACCAATCTAGAACTATAATTGTAAACAAAATATTCATCATTTTTTATAGGACATTATATCTTTTCCCCATGGATGGGGTAATGATCCCCAGAAATGACTATTTACCAGGTGAGAAAACATTCCTACTATCCAGTATAAAAACAAAAAAATAGAGAGGGAAATAAAAAACTGGCATTGATACCAATTTGTACTATCTTTGCCTGACTAATCACAATGATGGTAGATAAAATAGTAGATCAAATGGCTTACAGAATATCATTATGTATGCTAGAGGTTGCCTACTAGTAGTAAGGGTTCAATGAGTAGATATCGGGGAGAATATACCCTCTAATAAAGGGGGATTTCTATTTATCATATTCAAAATAGCATACAATAGTGGAAGTAGTAATATATCAAACATAGTGAAATATAATAATAATAACAATCTATATAATACCAATAGATTGTAAATTCCAATATTTAATTGATTAAATCATTATCCAATGATAATAAATAACATTTAATAAAAAAACTTCTAACATGATACAAGATATACGAAAACATTAAATCAATGAAAATAAATGTAAATCCCCCAGGGAAATCTCCACATGAAGCATGAGCTCATGCTTTGTCATTTTCATTATTTATCCTAGGTACAAGCAAAACAGAATATGAAATTAACTATAGTATTAAGAATATAAGGCATTCTCGGTTACCCCTGTGTAATGTCATCTCGATCAGGGTGTGAGATATAAATATATGTAGGATCCCACCAACAGTGCATACAACTGATGATGGAGTGTGAATTTTAAATAATAAAATTCTATAGAATTTGAATAAATAAATAAAATCAATAAATTAAAAACATTCTCATGTTCCTAAGGGACACCTTGAGGCTATATATTGTTCACATTGTAATTGAATTATGTGCGGGATCTATTATCATACATATATATTATAGTTATATATATAATATATGTTAAATATTGAATTCAAATATATGAAAAAAATTATGTACCAATGCATAATCTATCATTAGAAATAAACCCCATCACTCATATAGTATCACTGTTGTGAGGTGACCTGAACACAATAGCTGATTTATGAGACTGTTGTTATCTTCCTTTTTCAACACCAATTAAAATTGTCCACAACCTATGAATGAGTATTGAAAACATTTATAATAATCCGTCGTAAGCCAATAAATATCAAGCCTTGAATTTTTGAATTCCATATGAGTGAATGATTATATGTATAATATAATATAACAGAATCATCACATTCCTAATTACATATGTAAAATTTGATTTTATGAATTAAAATTAACATAATATTTCATAATACAAAATAATGATGCATGTAGTATTCATCCTATATTCATGTAAACCATTTAATTCAATTTAATTGTGGTATTTAAACCATCATAAATATCCATTCCATTCATTACATGATAATTAAGTTAACGAAACAAGAATTTTCATTTACCATTTTTCAAAGTGGTAATTAGAAGTTACTATGGTCATTATAGAAATTCCAAAAATTGTAAAAAAAATTAATTTATAAATTCATTCTTTTATATGGAGCTTAGTATATTAGTAATTTTTATAAGACGTGAAATTATGTTTATAACTTCAATAAGGTGAGTATCTCAACAATTTCGTATACCAAAACCTGACATAATAGCATATGAGAATGGTTGAGGAAATGATCCAGTCACAATTTTGAACATAAAGAACCACATGATTGTTTTCAATATATTGCACCTCATTATAGGCGGTTCTATAAAAAATGTATAATTTTTTTCAACATATTCATTTATCACATTGATACATCAATAGAATGTTTCCTCACTCATTTTACATAAATACGGAATTACAAAATAAATACAAAACAAGGAAAAGAGTAATAAAAGAATAACATGGACGGTATATGGTGACATTATCATTAATTAAATACCTTATAATAATATAATTAATTATTAATCAATGGATAATGCATGGAAGTCATTCTGGTATTTAAAAAAAATTAAAATGGTCTGTTTGACATTACATACCCATGGTGTGTCCAAAAATTGTGAAACCAATTTCTAAATTTCTAAAAATGTATAAATGGTTATGTAACATGTTTTAAGGGTAAATATAATGTTAAAAAACCCAATATAAATCAATACACATTAACGGGTGAACTGAGAAACAATGGAACATTTAAAAAATAGAAAACTGGGGAATATGCCATATACCAAATACCTCTTTCATATGAATTATCACATATCTGAATCCACGATTTGATTTGATTAGGTTTTGTCGAAATATATGAAATATAAATTCACCCTGAAATTAGTTAAAATGAGCTCAAAACTAAATTGTATTTGTTTGAGTATATTATATGAAGAATGATTCAAATGTACTTAAGAGCTTACTGATTTGGATCCATAGAAACTAGAGGTGATTGAATTAGATGATAGAAATAAGAATTATAATATTACCAATATTATGAATGGATGAGGATAACCATATTATAATTGATAGAATCATATAATATATAAAGGATAACGAACAGTGAATGAGGTTCAAAACCTCATTAATGATACTTTTGTAAAATTGTCCGTGAATTAATGGCCGCACGGTTTGGCCATAATATATGCCAACTATGAGGCACCCATTTCAAAATAAATCTAAATTATGGGGTTTTCTTCGATTATTACCCTAACTATGACCCAATGATGTGGTAAAAGTGTGATTGTACTGCGTATGTGGCACTACACATGTGATATTGGTGAATTATTTGGGTAAAGCACATGTATCACATGTGGGGAACATCTGGTCCTCTGAAACAAGCTGCATAATTTTAGAATAAATTTTTATTAAAACATTCATTTTAGGATTTTAGATTTCATAGTCTGATGCTCTAAAACTCAATAGAGAACATAATGATCCATTTATGCCATCAACCACATCTAAAACTCATGTTGATGTGTTCTAACTCTCATAATTATATTATGAATAACAGTTTTAAAAATGAACATTTCTAGTAAAATAAAGAAGACCAAATTACTTTGTTTTTATATCCATTCATGAAACATCGGATGGTACATTTAGAAATTTGAAACAATTTCACATTAAATTTAAATATAAATATAGTGAAAATGTTGGTTCATTTCTACATAAAAAACAATTTGTTCTACTCCATCTGTGATATTTATCTAAACCAATTTGTGCCACAAATGTGATTATAATTTGTGAAAATTTATTTCATATTTTATATAATAATTATGTAAATATTTTTTCATGGAAATTTTAGTTTTTTTTACAAAAACGATACGTGAAATTAATTAAAAATAATTATAGTGATAATGGTAAAACCAAGAATACCTAAGGGTTATTAATTAATATTAAGAGGAAAAATGACATAGACACATGACCAAACGAATTTTATAGATGAATTTCAACTAATTACTACATTGGATCTAATTTTAACAATTATTGGAGGGACATTATGTCACAGATACCTCTAAAAAGTGTTTATGTTTTTTACATTCACAAGAATTCTAGTCAATGTCTATAAAGGGGATCTCACTGGCCGAGAATTTTCAAACCACTACTACCACATTAGTTTTTCTAAATCCTACCAGATATCCTTCCAACATCCAAACATTCTACCTTTAATCCTCCCTTTTCGGAAGAAATTCAACAATCAAATCTATTTTTTTTGAAAAAAAATATTAGTTTTCCAAAGAAGAGGTTACATCCCTCCAAAACCTACATTGTATTTTATTCAATATCCACCAAAAAAATATTAATTTTAAATTATTATATAATAACATCAGTAACCTAAATTTAATATAATGTTTTTATTCTATGTTTTTGAACTACACATGCACACACACCCATCAAATGCGAAAGAAACATATCATTCTCGTGTATAGTGAACTACCACCTCAGGAAATGACATTGTTTCTTTTCCATATACAACCTATCGTGGATGGGAAATATTATGGAAACTATATTTCTATTTGACATATTTGATATTTATAATTTCATTATTCTTTAATAATTATTATAGAAAGTATACCAACCTTCTTTCCATTTTTGGATGTGTTGTCTACATCATCCTCAAAGAGATATGATTCGTTCACACATTTCAAAGGTTGTTTTAAGGATGGTTTTTGTTATATTATATGTTATATATGACATAATATTAATTATTTATTTATATTATAAATATATATATTAAAATATTTCATTTACATTCTTTATATAAATATGTCAATATAACAGAAATAACATTTACGCGTATGTACGACCTACAATCTACATGAGCTGTGTATTAAATTTCATATTTTCATATTTAATTTACAATAATAATTCAATATATATTGAATAAAAATGATATTATACTCATTATTTACACTATTAAATTGATAAAATCATGATATATTTTAGAGTATCAATAATAATATATAAAACGTTTACATAAAAAGGACATATTATATGAAACGTAAGATTATCATCAATTAAATAGGTATTATAAAATATTATCAAAATAATATATCATAATATAAATAATAATATGGATCTCTATTATATTTATAAAAAACTATATTTATTATATATTATTTGTGTATGAGTATTATTTGATTTAATACAGAAGTTAAGAGTTTTCTAGTCTCAATTTGATATTCTGTAATACATAATCCATATTCACCTATTATTTATTATATTTTGTATGTATACAATCCATGTATATATTAAATGATTAGTTTAAATACATTTAATATTCTTTAAATATCAAATATATGATTTTACTTTGATAGAGTGTATGTGTGAAAAGATACCAAATAGTTTATATAAATTTGATGGAATTTGGCTTCATTGAGACACAAGTTTTGGTAGGTACAAATATTCTTTTATGAGGTGTATATATTTCTATTTTAGATTTCATATCATTAATCTTTTTGGTTTCAAGATATATTATTCTTCATGCAATTTTATTTATTACATGTGTGTTATGATTCAAATATACGATGTGGTAATAGTTTGTTGCAGTAATCTTATCCTTTTTCTGGATCGTTTTTAGGAATGACCCCTTTGATGAAATATTGTAATCCATTTATCAAAAAAAAGTAATGAATTTTTTTCCTCTCAATTTATTCATAATTTCATCATCAATTAGTAAATTATTTCCATACATTGTTGCTTAAGATAATATGACATTAATTTTAATGAAACATAATTTTATCTCCCTCTATGATAGTTAATGTGTGTTCATTCAAAACAATGTTTTCTAAAATAATTTTATCAATTTATATTCGACTAATTTTTTTATATCCAAATAATTATTCCATAAAAAATAAATTTTTTTGAAATATTTTTTTCAATATTCGTTTTAAAAGAAATGGGATTCAAAACTGTTTTCCATATTCCATTTCAATGAAATGGGTTTCACCATTTTCAGCATATATTATAGGTTTTCCAGGAAAATGGTATTCAAACATTTTTCATTAATTATTAATTATTTATATGTCAAATGGTTCTCAATATTCCATCATGCTATTTTTTTAATGAAAATTGAATAAAAATGTTTTCATTATTCTTTAATATGATTTCAATAAAATTGGATTTTAAATTTTTTAGGAATATTCTATATTTTATAAGGAAAATAGTTTCAATATTGTTTTCAATATTATATTATATGTTATTAATGATAGTGGTTCTCAAAAATTTCATACTTATTTTATATTATTTTATGGATTTTTTTAAAATGATATCAATATTGATTTATATTTTTTCAAGGATAATGTTTTAAAAAAATTCAAAGTATCCAATTTAAAAATTAAAATTTATTTTCAATAAAAAATGATTCCAAAAACGTTTTATATTTAAAAAAATAATTTTGATATAATAGAGGATACATTAATCAAGAAATATCTTTAAATTATCTTTCCAAAAAAATTCTATGTAAGATGACATATAACATTTTTAATCATTCCTTATTGAGAAAATGATCTAATGGTTTCATTCATATAATTCCACAGAATGTTTTCTATTATGATAGAATGATGATTTTTAATAAAATTTATCATTCACATGATATATTTTTATGATATATATTTCAGTTTAATGGGTTATATTATTATGAAACAATCTTACTTTTAAAGGTTTATCATTGATTAAATGATTCTGAAACCATTCTTTTTTTCGACATGTTATAATATGATATCAATTTTATTTCAGGGGGTATGATTATATTGTTTATTATATTGTGGAACAAATTATTATGAATTTTTATGAATTTTTTGGGAAACCTATTTCCCTACAATTAAATCGGTTTATATTTATATCTCATTATATATACATCAATCGAACAAAGAGTGAACATGGTTCAACAAAAGACATTTTACTGAAAGAAGGGCATGGGAGTGAACCATGATTGCAAAGATGTAATGGGCAGTGAACCCAAACTACTAAGATGGTTAATGGAATCAATTATATTATATAATGGAAATCCTTTAAATGTTTATTTTCTTTCACAACACCATGTATTCTTCCTATGTTTTCTATTTACGGATTAGGTTTTTTTTCTTTATGATTCATATATTATTAAAATCTAATAACTATTAATTTATTCATTTTTATGAACATTTATTTGAGCGCTATGATAATACTATGTAATTATAACATTATTATACCCTCATATTCATGTTTATGCTTACATATCTCCATTTTTACCCTTAATAACAATCTTATATAAAATTTATTATGTCTCCTTTCCCATAGATATGAATTCATGTATAATATATGATGTGTCTAAGAATGGTGATAGTGATGAAGAACCTTGTATGATACAGTTTAGCTCAATTATTTATATGTGACTTTGATTCCATGCTTCATAATTCACTAAACTAGTATTTTCATTTTCAATATCTTAGTGTGATGTTTTATGTACTCCACATAAAAGATGCATTGATAACATATAAAAATAAGGGGTCTCTATAGTAGGTTTCAAAGCGAGTTATTAGTAAACCGTTAGAAAATAGGATGAATACTATTTTGTGATGTAATTAATGATATATCTAGGAATTTATCTATGAATAAATCAAAGGATAAGGAAAAGATTAGAAAAATTTCATGTTATTATTATAAAGGATAGTTTGAGTGTTTTTTATATACATTATTTACTCTCTATATGAATATGTATTGTGTCTGTGGAAGAGACGTAACTAGGGGACAGAATTATGAATATGTATATTCGGCCCTACTCGAAAATTACCTGTTATATGATAATTATCCTTACTGCACACGTTTTCTATCATTACTAGGGGATATTCCATGGGATATCATAAAATATTATAAAATATAATTATAGATTAAAAATATTTTTTTTCTTTGAGTTCCCTTTGTTAAAATTGTGATTTTATATACAAATAATTATGTATCATGATTTATAAATTCTATGTGTGATGTTTCTTGATAATGTTCATTCCATTAAGATAACATTTTCTAACATCATGCTTTCAGGTTTTAGTTAATTGAAGGGACTAGAAAGAACATTTTTAAAAATAAATTAATCAAATGTGGATAGTATGTTAATTATGAAAACCTAATTCCTATGTGGAAATATCCTAATGATAATTAGGAAGGTGGTATGAGTATTTGTTATACTATTGAAGATAATGAGATCATGATTCACATGTTAAAGGATTGTGATGTTTCACTATATTTTTTACCATAAATTTATGATGATGATTTTTCAATGGTTGAGTAAACCTAAGACATTATTCAAATTTATTATTTTAAAAAGATGTTTTGAGGAATAAGATGATGATTCTAATGCAATAGATGATGAATTATCTTGGATAAATTAGGTTTTTATGTTTTGTAATTCCATGATTTTTTTATATAACATAGGAAAATAGAATTTATTCAGTATAAAATTTTCAATTAAAATTTTATTATATATGTTAAATGGTGCAGATGATATATAATATTGATTAAATGAAATAGTGATATTTTATTAAATGTATGCAAATCATTATTGTGTTCAAGACAAAAGGAAAATTGTGTTTATCATGGATAAATCGATGAATGACATAGACCATAAAAATAGGATATTATTGATGAAATTAAAATTAAATTTGTGTTTATTAAAAAATAGTTTTATATTATATTGTATGATGTTTAATACATATCGGGTTTAATGAATAGATCTAGTTATATATTCATTGTAGATGCATGTTTTCTTAATAATGATTTGTCGTTATTATTTATATTTCCTTGTTTTAAGATAATGTATGATGATGATATTAACATGTTTGGAATGAAACAACCATGAGATATTTTATGATATATGGGGGTCAATGGTTAGCTTATTATGTGAAAATTGGGGACCTTATTTGTTAAACATTTCAATTTCCCCTTTTATATGCTTTATAAAAATTACCATTTATGGAATCGTTGTTTCAAAACACATATTTGATTTTAGAAAATAATGCATTATATCTCCATACGAGGAATTAAAAATATTTTCCAAGTTTGTATTACTATTTTTAGTGTTGATAACTAATTATAGATGATGTGACTTATAATTCGACATCACGTTCTGTTAGTAATCTAGGAATGTAAAATTCACAATCATTTCATAGGGTAAGAATTGATGAGTAAATTGATAACGAAACAAGAAAAGGGTAATATTTTTAGTATGAAAAAGAATAAAATAAATTAAACATATTTATTTATGTAATGAAAAATTTAAATAATTCCCTAACTCTGGGAAAAATATATAGAAAAGGACTTATCCAAATACAAATATTTCGGTTGAACTAATGGTCTTATAAATCATCACTATTTTATGGTTTCGATACCCTTCAAATTCCCTTTTATGATTAACTTGGTGGTGATCAATTATTATTATCACTATTTACATTTATTTTCCATTTTTTCAATGTCCTGTCATTACTCCGAACCTATATTCTCTTATGTGGAAACTGAGTCATTTATTTTCATTCGGTAACTATTATGTTTCAAAAATTCACTTTTTATGGGATTTTTTATTCAATTTTATGATACAGTTTTCAATGAAAGGAAATTACATATATTTAACCATTTATATCCCAAAAAAAATTTATAGTGTAAATTATTTTATGGGGGTAGAATATAACAACCTGATATTTTTTGTAATATATTTTTGAATGAATTTAACATTTTTAATATCTTACATGTCATGAAAAATTGAATATAGTTTTTATATAAAAGAAAAATGTTTTGATTATACGGAACACCATGTAAGTATTTAACAACATTCCTCACATATATTATCTTATGGTACATGAATCATTATGATTCAATTTTATTATAAAAAATTTCGAGTCCCTTTGTTGAAATGCATTATAAGAAAATTATGGTTTCTACTTAACAATAATACATTATTAATAGTATTATTAAATTACTACTGTATATACTATATATCGATTATATTGGAATATATTAATATGATTAATTAAAATATAAACATTTTATTTAAAAATATATATAAAATTAATATGTTTTTACTCAAAAAGTATAAGTGAATAAGTGAAATATTTGAAAATATAAACTTTACTTTTGATGAAAATAATTTCAATATGTACAAGCACAATTTTTTCTAAATTAATTAATCCAACTACATTGGATTAATGTTTTCAATATAATTTATAATTTTTATATTCAATAAATATTTTTTATGCTCGACCAATATATTTTGTATGCATTAGATATGAATAAATACAACTTTATGAATAAAAATATGTATTTTTCTAAAAAGAAATTTCAATGCCATTTAATTAAGAACCCATGTTAAATATAATTGTTCACAATATAATAATATTTATATTAAAAAATATAACCTTTTTTAATAAATATAAAATATATTTTTTTTTGTGAATTTTATGTATTATTTAAGATCATTATTATTTTGATTAATAATTAATAATAATGAATTTTAGTTCAAAACTGTATATTCTTCAAATTTTCTAATATAGAAAAGTAAAGATTAAAAATGGTTTTTTATTTATAAATATATCGATTTTATATCAGTTAATAAAATTTAGGTAATTTTTAACAACATCCCATTCTATTTAAATATATGATCTTTGTAAAGATTTGAGAAATTTCACATTAATATTTCATTTTTTTTGTCACTGACACATAATTAACATTAATTTAATTTCTCCCCATTAAGTGATTAGAATTTGGAAATATAGATTACATATTCGGAAACAGAATATTTTATAATTTATAATATGGTAAAATTAGTTTTTTTACACATAATATTAAGGAAATAAAAAAATTATTTACAATGATTATGGTAAAATCAAGATTACATAATGGTTAATTTTTAATCATAAAATTATTAATGAATTAAAATAATTTCTGAAAGTAATTTCAATGAATTATATACAAAATGTATTATATTTTGTTTAATTATTATATTTTTGGGTGGCACATTATTTAAGTTATAATTCGTTATAGGGTTTACCTTTTTATATTTGTTGAAGGACACTTTAGCTCCTCTATAAATGGGAACTCACCGCCTCACTTCATCTCACATTTCAATCCCAACTGTCATGGAAATTACCAACACAAATATCCTCTATATATCCCTCAATTATCACTATATTAATCTATTTTGGTATAAATACTATGATATAATTTCATTAGTGAAAACACAAAGGATTTTATGAAAGAAGAGGTAACATCCTTCCTCAGGATCCGTTTTTCTTTTTCATTCTCCACCACATAAACTCATATTATTCCATGATTATATAATACAATAAGTATAAAAATTATAATGAATTTTTTTATTCTAAATTTTTGACCTACATGGTCAAACACATCATCAAATTGGGTAACAAACATACCATTCATCATTACAGTGAACTACTACCTCACGAAACAAATATGTTCATTTTTTCCATTAACACATCTCCTGATTTCTCATCATGATGTATATTATATTTTCATATTAATTAAATAATATTTATTATTCATTATTTTTCTATAATTATTATATGACACATACCATCATGATTTAAATTTTTTTGTAAATATGATAATTTCATTTGTTGATGTGTGGTCTACCTCCTCTTCAATGTGAAGAAATTATTCAAAAAATACTAGGAATTTATTAAAAATGGGTTTAGTGGACCTATATGATATATATTAATAAATAATTACACTATAATGAAATTATATATATATATATCATTTAATTTCATTCTTTCAATATGACAGTACAACGGAATCAACGTTCTTTTGTACGTATGGCCTACCATTTCTAGGGTGGTTTTATGCCATTTTATATTTATATATTTTATATATTATTATGAATAAATATATATGTAATGTATTTTATATATTAGTATGTTTCACACTAGTAAAATAAGTAAATGGTGATATGTGTATGTTGTTCAATAATAACAACTAAAAACATGTTTGAAAAAGAAAGAGAATATTAGTTGTAACGTAACATTTACATGAAGATGTTAATAAATCAGTAATGTAATGTTATAACCAAATAATATATGGTATTAGTTATATTAATATTTTTATTTAATATATTAATGA
Source organism: Viscum album (assembly GCA_963277665.1). Lineage (NCBI taxonomy): Eukaryota > Viridiplantae > Streptophyta > Magnoliopsida > Santalales > Viscaceae > Viscum > Viscum album. The sequence continues at coordinate 1,777,990,662 of OY728121.1, read as the reverse complement.
AAATATATATTTATAATACATTAATTTTTTTTAAAAATGATGAGATTCAAGATATAAGGCAATATTTTCCAAATCTAAATTTTATTTTTCATTAAATAGAATCCATGTTCAATTAATAATTATTTTATGTTTTTTTGTAATTAAAATTTATTCTTCTATTATTATTATACATAAATTTATTTTTATTTACATATAACATTTATTATATCTATTTCAGGGGTTTATTTCTCAAAAGTCACCATATCAAATATATAATTTTGTGTAAATTTTTTTTCATTGAGACAAATGTTTTTATGCACCAATATTCTTTTATGAGGTTTATATATTTACATTATACCTATTATATTATGAATATTATTGTTTTTATGATATTCTATGAAAAATATAATTTCATTTGCTATATGCTGAGTATGATTCAAGTGTTAATAAGTGAAAATAGTTTATTTCAACAATCTCATCATTTTTTGGGAATATTGATGATTATAAATCAATTAATGAAATATTTTTAGTAATTTCACTCATAAAAATAAGAATTTTCTCCTGTGGATTTAATCATCTATTCTATTATTTTTTCCTTCTGTCCACTCATTTTTACAATTGATAATTAATAATTTTATTTTAATTAAATCCAACATTATCTCAAACATTGATCGGAAAACTATGTTATTCAAAAAACATGTTTCCAAAAAATGTTTTCAACCATTAAATGCATGATTTAAAATCATTTTCAAGGAAATTTTGTTTATAAATATTTTCAATCATCCTTTTCAAAGACATGGATTTCAAACAAGTTTTGAAGCATCAATTTCAATTAAATAGTTTTCAAATATGTTTCTCAAGTTATATTTTAATGGAATGGTTTTCAATTTTTTTCTCATTCCTATATATGCTTTATGTGCCATTATTTTTAAAAAACTATTAGGATACTTTTTTCTTTTTTTATCAATTTTTTTTTCAAATTTTTTTTGTTGAATATTTTATTAATTTATAAGGACAAAGTTTGACAAAATGTACTCAATAATATTCAAATTGTTTTAATGGAGAATGGTATTCAAAATTTTTTGTAACAACTTTTATATATTTAAAAAAATTATAAATATCTTTTATATGATATGTTTTGAAGGAACATGAATTTTAAATTGTGTTCAATACTAATTTATATAATTTGAATGAATATAGTTTAATTATTTTTAAATGTTTACATTATATGTTTTAAACTATATTTTTCAGGGAAAATGATTCAAAAAATTTCAAATATTTTAAGAAATATTGTTCAAATAAAAAATTATATTTTCCTCATGAAATGTTTTTAATTATCCTTAGAGGTTTTATTCCATATTAGATTCCATTTATTGGTCCTAATAATTCTTTTCGTAGAAAATGATATAATGGTTCTATTCATATTGTTTATTTTATTCGTTTATGTTTTGGTCAAATGATTTTTATAAAACCTATTTCACATTCGATGGTTAAATGTTTATGAAACCACTTTCTATTTAACATGTAATATTTTTATGAAACCCATTTCACATAACAGGGTTATAGTCTTATGAAGCCCACATCTTTTTGTCATATATTATTTGATGAAATGATAACGAAAATTGTCTCTTTTCATAATTAATGGTATGAAACCAGTATTACATAATGGGATAAAATATGAATGCTTAGAAGTTTTTAGAGCATGTATGTATAATTTCACTGTGATATGGGTGGTTCCAATATATCCACCCAAATAATAGAGTAGTTATTGATATATCATGAGATAGTCATGTTTGGAATGGCGACTGAACTCAAATGAGTAATGACTATATCCATAAAGTTAGTCATGAGAGTGAACCATTACAACTAATATGGTAATGGGAGATAGGATTGACTACCATGATGGTATGGGGAGATAAAAAACACTACTAAGATGTTAGTGGCAGAGATTCCTTGAACACTATGGAAATAATTTTATATACTTAGGTTTCTTCAAATACTCTATGACTTATTACAATTTTATGCTTTTATATTTATGAATTTTTATATTCCTAGTTTCATCTTATAATATTATGATCATGTTCATGTTCCATTATGGTCATTTTTCTTATCACATATTTCTCTTATTTATGTGTATCAAAAATATTAGGTCACCCCTTTTAATGATTCCTTTCACCATGTTATGAAGACATGAATATTTTATGATGTGTATATGAAGGGTTATAATAATGATGGGCCTATTAAGATAGAGTGCATCACACATATATAAAAATATTATTTATTCAATGTTTCTAGAATATCTATACTAGTAAGTTAATTGGGAATATATTTTTATAATTTTTTAATTATTCATCCAAAATATAGTAATTTTAATTTATAAAAAGTGAGGTTCATTATTGGTATAATGGTGGATTTTATTATATCAATTTGTCATGTATTACTTGGTGGATATAATTGAAAAACTATATTGGTGATTATGACTATTATTAAGTTGTTTTCAAATATAAATAACATGTTACTATGTTTATGATGTGATCCTCTAGATTATTATCTTTGATTGTTAATTCATTCAGGTTTTATGTATAGTAAAATCCATATTATTTAATTATGATTTTGGAATGATAACATAAAATATTACTAAAATATTATAAAAATATCAAAACCATATTATTAAATTTTTATTAAATATGATAAATTAACAATAACACCCATCTTTACACATATAGATCATATGAGCACACAATTTTATATTTTTCCTTCATATATGTTACAAATAATGGTTTTTTGTTTTATCTAACTCTATCATTTAAAATATTTACAAATTAATATGGAATATTTTAAATATAATTCATGGAATACGATGATTTTTTATATTATCCTGAATGAAAATAATCCTTTATGGTCTAAGAGTATGTATTACTCTTAGATATTTTTATTAATAATAAAAAATGATGCCATATTTAGGTAAATAATGCATGTTTCACTTTATCTATTATTATAAATGTTTTTATTTTATTAATACTGGATTATATATCATATTTTATGATTACGGTGATATGTTTATGTATATTATAACATCAATATGCTTTTGTAAATTATCTAATTTTTTTATCATTTCAAATTCTTCTATTTATTGATTCTCAAAATTAGATGCATTGGGTGTATAGCTGTATTGAGAAGTGAAATATCTAAAATGGAATGTTATGTTAATATCATGATAATCACTAATTCATGATGATAAAAAAACTACACACATGGCCATTATGTTAGCATAGCTATGTCTAGGTTAAATGATATTAAATTAACAAAATCATTATATAGGATTTGAATTGTAGATGACTATAAAAAATATTGATAAACATAGAGTGATGTTGAATGAAAAGAAAGTGTCATGATATTTTAATTTTATTAAAAAAAATTCGTTATTATAATATTAATCACGTGGAATGTTGCGTGTGACATGATTGAATTCGGTTTTTTTTTCAATAATTAGATCAAAAAGGAATTATGTGAATAATGAATTTAATGGCCAATATAATAACCATCCTCATGTGAATTTTTTATGTGATTTTGAATGAGTTCTATTTTTTTTAAAAATTACATAACATTATTGATATATGATTTATATACATCATACAAATAAGAAAAATGGGGAAAATTTTATTTTCATTCCTACATGAAATAAAAAGAAACTAATTTTTTTGGGTCCTTTGGCCCAATAATTGATCAGATAAATACAAAAAAACATCATTCCATTATTAGTTTATATTATAATGGAAAATATATGATGGTTTTTTATCATTGGGTAGGAGAAATATATAAATGGTCTGATATTATAATTAAAATGTGGAAGAGAGATGAAATTTACTCTGAGGAGTGATATGAATTTTGGTGGTAATTTTTCAAAAATTAAATTACACTAATTATTTATATTTTAATGGAAATGGGATTCATATATATAAACATAAATACTTTTCATTAAATTAATATCAATGTGGAAATTATAAAATATTTCATGTTATTCTTATATTACTACAATTTAAACGTAATTCAATATTGATAAATATATCAATTTGTTAAACTATGTCCCCAAAAGGATTAATTTTTAATATGATTCAATATTTATGGAGATATAACTTTATGTTCTCTAAAATTTGAATTTTAGAATACTTTCATGCATTAATATATTATTTTTAATAATATTATATTTATAGATTTCAGAGGAAGATTTCCTTATAAAAATAGTGATCAGAATAATATGAGAAATTCTTTATATCATTAGTGCTGAAAGAAAAATAGTTGTAGTATTCATCAGGGGAATAGTAAATGAAAGATGTATTAAAAATTTTATGATAAAAACTAATAAAAATGTTATTGGAATAGGATAGATAATTATGTGAATGGAGAAAAATATCCATTTAATTTTGCACTCACAATATAGTTTTTAAAAATGAATAGAGTATGTGCAGTTTGTAAACATGTTTTTGAATATAATGGTTATGGACAATGAATTATGTTACTAATCTCTTAAACCAAGAGATCTTGGAAATCAGATGTGATAATTTTTTATGATGATGGTTATATAAATTATGTGGTGAAAGGTTCAAATAATATTCACATTACAACTACTTTTTTAATAAAAAATCAGTTTCTAGCACAAATATTTTATATAACTATTTTTATAGCGGTATAACATGACCACTTAAACAATCATGTTCTGAACTAGAACTGATAATTACTATCGGTACTATGATCTCATAACAATTTTATGATTATTATCTGTATAAATATTTTGTCATTTTTATTAATTCAAATCATGGTACCCTGCTACAATATATTTCTCTTTGGGATTTTTATAATGAATCGAATATCTCAATAGAGATACCATAACAATTTCATTGATGTTCAGTTACATTTCATGTCACAAAAATAAATATTCTAAACTACTATCAGTTTCAGAATGAATCAAATATAAAAAAGTGTTTTTTTCCATTATTTGTTTAATGATTCATAAAAATATATATAATTATATTTTTTTGTGATAAACCCATGATACATGAAATAATTATTTTATTATAGTTTGTTTATTTATTTAATAAATAGTATAAAAGTCTTATGTTGAATAAATATGTTTATTTCATTTAATAACTCGTTCCGAGTGATAAACAATTACTATTGATTTATTGTATAGTGGAATTATTATAGTTATAGAAATGGAATTTGAAAATACATGTCATTCATGTTAATGTATTCATTCATCCTAGTCAGTCGCCATGGGTTTCTAATACCCTTTATCATAAGAAAAAATATGTATCAAGTGAGAATTCATTAACTATTATGATATAATTTATCAGATAATCAAGAATAACTTCCCATAACATGTATTGATGATATTATTGGATCAATTTAAAAGATATAAATACATACAATCCATAATTCATAATATCTTAATTGATGAAAAAAATTTATGATATACTTAACATATCCTTCCACTAAAGGTATAGAAAATATGAATTGATTATTATCATATTTGGACAATGTTATACCCACAATTCCAAAGTGTATTTTTTTATTTATGTCTCTAAATATTATAATTATTATTTTGTGATTGTCTTTAGGAATGATATTATTATATGTTATATAATCCTATAAGATAATGTATATCACTTGAAAATTGTTCTAATTCCCCTGAGGATGGATAATCATATCCTAAATTAATTTTTCATGATTTTTGGTTACAAAATATATCATTCCTATGAAACATGTTCATGTGTAATGTTATATTAATAAATCCTTCTAATAAATCATCTATTTATCATTTTCCAATTCCTACCACTATTACTAAGAAATGTATTTTCAATTTATTATACAAATATGAATGATCCATTAAGATAAATTTCACATTATATTATAGTACACTCACAAATTTTTCAATGAAGTCATTAAATTTCCATTCAATTGAAAATTGTATTGAAAATGATATACATTTTTAGAGAAGTTTGGTCATAGAACCTATTCTCAAACAACTATGCAGTGGATTTATAGTTGTGATCAATATTTACACATTGAAGAGGAAACTAGGGTGTGGAATTTATATAATGAAAGGGTTATAGATTATTCCTTCCATCAATTAATGGATCATGATAATAAATATGAAATCCATTATTTATTGTTAAAATAGGTAATAATTTTAAAAATGGTAAAGATGAATTAAATTTATTGATAATATTTTGAAATATATATTCATCATAAAAAAATAATTTATTAATTTAACTAAATTTTTTTATTATATAATAGAGAATATATTTGTTGTTGATTAAGTATTATTGATGATCAATAAATTACCACCATGTGAAACAATAAATGGTGGATGATGTTGTACATTGAATAGATAATGATATATTATCTTTTATGATGATTAAAAATAAAACAATATTTTTTTTATTTACAAAGGATATTCCTTTATATCATAATGAAACATGAAAAAATGTATTTTTCTCAAATGGGTGTTCATACAACTATCCCGGTGGTGATTAATGGTGTATAGAAATAAAATTTAAATACAATAAAAGTAGCTGATAAATTTCCATATATTTAAATCTTATTATGATAGAATGTTACTTTTAAGACAAATATCTTCTTATATTATAAATTAATTTAATTATGAGATATTAGAGGAAAATAGAAGCAGAATATTATGTACTCATCTTAGAATAATGTAGATCAATATAGACATTATGGATAATTTCTGTGGGGATAACATGAACAAATATATTGCATATTATAAAACATAGTGAAATGATTTGAATCATGTCATGGATATATAGATTATTTTTTTATTTTAATTTTCATTGTCTATATTTTAACATAAATACAAAAATAAATTCAAAATATTAAATCATAGAAATCCATAGGACGTGCCAGTGGAACAATACTACTGGTTTTATATTATATATCTTTATGAATTTATAATATTGTATTTATATCCTATAAGATATCAATATTTATCATCAAATTTAGATATACATTATTTATTTTCTTTTTTTTAATGATTTACAGCATTATATTGTATTTGATTGACATATATATGTTTTAACTCAACATTTTATTCATGTCTCTTGGAAGCTATAAGTATTTTTTTTGTACAACCTATCATATTTATATTATTGGATACTCACATTGATACATTTAAAACCAAAGTGATATGATGATATATGAATATTTATATTTCATCGTAGGTTACAATCAACACCTTCTTCATGTTTCTTATTCTTATAAATATATTTTTTCCATGAACATTCAAATTGATCCTTATGAATCCCTCTAGGAGAATAATTAAAGGATTCTAAAATTGTTAGATGATAATGGATACTAATAGTTATTGATACATGATAAAGAGTATTAAATGAAGGATATGGTTAGATTCAATCAGAATCACTTCAAAGAATCTAATAGAGGACATATGTGTTTTTCTAGGATTCACCAATGAGATCAAGAATTTGAAATTTGTGGGAAGGAATTCCAATCAATTTTTAAAAAGGATAAGGTTATTATATTGAAAATAAAAATAAACCTTTTTTGTATTTATATTTGAATATTTCATGTTTTTGATCGAGTAAGAATGGTATCTAATTGCTTGATGCTTCTTTCAAACCTCTATTATGTTTTAATTTTGGTCCATGTATCTCTTATGAGGAAGTACATAACAATATTTCACAGGTACTAATATCATTGTTTTCACTATATTATATTGGTATATCCTAGGTAAAAAACATGTAGAAATAATTTAAAACAAATATTATTTTCTATTTCATAAGACAACTCACTTCTTAATGTTCATTGGAGGAATCTACATTATATCTCTAGGAAATGAAGTGGAATAATTAACAGAAGAAATTTATATTACTACGAAATAATTTCAAGGGAAATATTTATATAATGTGTGGGTAATGTGACATATTAATATATAAAATTTAATCATTTAAAAAAATATAAACTACTAAATAGTTAAATTTATACGCAACCACATGTATAAATAAACAATGATATATTATATAAAATATAACATAGAAATTTAGTTGGATGTTATAATCAAGATTATCCTTAGTAAAAATATAATGAAATTTTTTCTTATTCTTAGTAAATTTATTAAGGCCTAAGAATTAATAAAAAATATTTAATAATATTAGTTGACATTTTAAAGACCCAATTTTATAATTGAAATTACTTATCTTGGTATTAATAATTTTTATATTAAATATGTTATAAAAAATGAAAATTTTATATTAATAAAATAAATATTCAATGAGTAAATAATAATTCATTAAATAAATATTAAATTGTAATTTTTTATGATATAATCATATTAAGGTAAAAATAATTACTTTAAATTTTTTTTATTTTTTTAACATATCAGTTTTATGAAAAAAAAATTAAATAAGATTTATCTAATTAAATCATTTTGATAATATTTAAATTGTACTTTAAAAAATATATTCAAACAATCATATTGTTATTTTATGAATTCAATGACCAAATTTCAACTCTCATTGATCGTTAAAAATGCATTATTTTAAAAATACCTTCATGGATTTCTGTGTGTATATTTCAATAATAACAAATAAAATATAAGTAAATTAATCATTAATAACGATATATCATATTTGGAATTATCTTGGATAAATTTGGAAATGTGTCTACATCCATTTTTGTGCTTATTAATTAGTAAATATTTTAGATATTGTTCATCCCATTGAAGGTAAAATTGGTTCATATAAGGAATATTATAAGTGATATGTGTAAAAATCCATGATAAATTTTCATAGATTATACTGTATAAATATATTCAAATATGATATTATCATAACATATATTTTCCATTTTGAATGATTTTCATGCGATTGTTTTTATTTTAATTTTTTATTTATTTCTATGGATGTCCCTTCCCATAACTTATAAAAATTAACCACTTATCTACTATTTTTTATAGAACATTCGACCTCTATATAAAACATTATGTAGTAAAAAACATCATATAAAAATACATATTTTTTATATCTATTTATCATACAATAACATGATCATGAGTAGGTTTCAAGTGTATGATAAGTCATTTATATCAAATAAGAATAAATCATCTTACCTGACTTGTTACAAGTTAATATTTTCTTATAATTTCTAAATATATTTGTATCACTGTAACATAAAAAAATTTAGATTATATAAACATATATGACATTATAATTGTGGTACAACCATTTTCTATTATCATTATATCAAATCATAAATTAAGGTACCACACGTACGAACATGAGACATGCCTTCTCTAAGTGTTTATTAGATTAATTACCCAAATGAATCACATTGATCTATATAATTATATGTATGGAATAATATTGTGATATTTATGATATAATGTTTTTCTATTATAATACAATATTATTTCCTTTAATTTCTTTAATTTTATAATATAATTTAAACATCAATAATGAAAATACCCCACCTATCATGCCTATAAATAGTGTAATTTATTTCCCTATCATTGAATATTATAGATGGTTCTAAATATTTTTATAATTAATATATATTAAATTAAAATCATGATTAGTATTGTTACGTTTAAGGAAACATGATGAAATTTTTATTCCTATAACTATATTACTAAAATATAAAATAAATAATGTAGTTTATAACCATATATATGTGATAATTAAGGATATTTAATTAATTGAAGTAGAGATGTTATATGGAAATGATAAATAATTTATATATAAGAATATCATCTATTTAAACATGTAATATTTTTTTTATTTACATATCATGGAGGATATAATTACTATAAATTATATCATAACTATTTTATGGGTTTTATGATTCAATATCAATTTTACATTTATTTTGTATGAATATATATAAAATTATTGATTTATAAGTTCTATGAATCATAAATATCATTCCATTTATTATATTATTTTTAGTTAAGGTGTTTTTTGGTTTTTCTTTCTTTTTATTAGTTTCATTCTATAAAGTTCAATTATAGGTTTTTGATGGAAATAATTTCCTAATTTTATTTTTTTATATGGTGAGCATTTCAATTGATTACCATGTTATCTATAATGTATTCCTTGATTTTTTCGTTTCTAAAATGATTATATGATTATAGTTATATATATATATATATATTAATTTAATAAAAAAATAGTATTTAATAATTTTTTTTAAAAGATTTCTTTTGAAATTATTTTGTGCCATTATTAATTTAGTTTGTTCCATATAGATTAAAGGAAATAAGATATAAGTTATAATGGAATGAGAATTGAGTGTCACAACATGAAACCATTGATTAGAATCCAACATCTATTGTGGAGGGTTGAAGCTTATTGTATATAAGTAGAATCGGATCTTCCCCACCTCAAATGAAATATTAGAGATGGTAGGATCATGTGACTTGTAGAAAACAAAACCTTGAGGTAGTGATCATATGATTAGAAACCTGTTGTAGTGGGACCACATAAAAAATTATAAATATTAGTAATTAGTATTACTGTTTTTTTGGAATCATTGATCCTGAAGGATAATACGAAGGGGTATATATGATGACCAAATTTAAATATTATATATTGGTTATGGATTAGTGTATCCAAGATTCATGTAGACAAGACATGTCCCATGAGTTTAATTCCATGACGCCATCATTTAGAATATCACATTAGTCATGGAAGAGTATTTTTAGTGGATTATACGTCCCATGAACACCCTAACTATAATAAGTCTTGTTAATTTGTAAGGTTTCAATGATCCTCCTAATCGGAATTTATCCCTACTATTGAATAATAATTTGATTCAGTGATACAGGAATGAAAATTCATTGGTGGAAGGATTATGATCCCAATTTGATCATTAAATTTGAAATCAGTGGATATTAACTCTTGTCGTTTTGAATGCTTTTATTAAATGAATTCATTTTCAAGGGTAGAATAAACAATAAATAGATTATGTAAAGACGATAATATTACTTATTAATTTTAGTGTCATAGAAAACAATTGGAATGCTAAAATAAAAAAAGCATGATTTCATCTGTGTGAATAAAATTTATAATGAGTGGTGGCCAAAGTGTTTCTCCATAATATATGATGTTCGATGGGATATTTAAAATAATAAACACTATATTTGGATGAACTTTATGTGGTAATTAATTCAATAAGATAATTATATCATAATGAAAAATTGTTTCCCTAGTGTCGTAGAGTATTGAAATATCCGTGCATTTTTTATAGTGATGCATGGAGGTTAGTGAGATCACTCCAAACCCATAAACATTTAAAAAGTAAAAATTTATTATTATTTTTGAGCCTGATAATTATATGTTCATGATATGGGAATTCTTAATAAATTGGGTGTACCAGGTAATACCATCTATATAATTTAATTCACTATTTTCCATTGAGATATAAAAAGTGTAATATATAGTTATTTCTGAAGTTCATAGTAAAATTTTGTATGAAAATGAAATTACGACTATAAAATGATTCCACCCAACCACCTTTCAGATTAAATTCATTTATTATGGTCGAACAATGTTATCCGGTTTGTGTGTAGAAACTTTCAATAGTATGGAATGAATATTGGGTGATATTTTTAGGTCCAAATTAAATTATATTTCATTACCTATGGATTAGGGGCCCTCTATTGTAGGGTGAGAAAACATAACCATTTAGGGTCTTAATGTCCCTCTATTGACTTGAGTTCTACATCAATTTTTTCAGTGTATTTTTCCGAGTATATATATACTATAAAAACACCACCCCCTTTTAGGTAAATTTTAGTTTCTGGGGGATATGGATACCCCCCAAGATGGTTAAAAATCCCTGATGAATATGAAATCATCACATAGTGAGATATTATAGTCAAATTTTCATGTACATTATCCCCAATGTGTCACATATACCAATGGAATAAATAAATGAAATTCTATATCCATTTCATTGTTCTCTATATCCATTATACATTATTCCATCACGTGTACAATGAATTCATTTTGGGACACAAAAATATCATCGTCAATGCATTCCCTAGACATCAAAAGCGTCACACCACAATGTGTTTCCAAATGTTGAATATTTTATCATATATTAATTATTTTATCAAATCATGTGTCATTATTTATAAATTATAATCTGCATTTAATCACCCATTAATTCTTTACCACATGAAAAAAGATAGAAACAATAAATCATATTAGGGTACTACTACCAAAAATTTACCAATTTATTAAAGTTGATCATGTCAAGAAGTAAAATCCCATAAAATATAAATTTTCAAGTTTATTTTAGATCAATTGGTATTTTTATTATGTCAATATTTCATTTTCTTCATCACTATATATTTTATTCAAAATCCCCATTATATTTCCAATAGATAAATGTTAGGTGAATCTACTCCCACACATCTCTTTAGGAATGTGTTTATTTCCACATATCATCTCATATATGTTTTCCACCACATTATTAATATATCATGAATGAGAATATATAATCATATATTTTTTATGTAGTGAATCCCACGAATACGTTTTTCTCCCTTTCATATTAATATTTTACCCTTTAGTGGTTTTGTGGAAGTAATTTAACAAAATTCATCCTTTGAAACCAATATATCCATTCATGGATAAAAAAAATATCATTGGTGTATTCTCAATCATATGTTCATCACCCTTTCGTAGAGCTGGTTTAAACAATTTTTTATTCCATGTTTTTTTGTTCAATGTGTGTTTTTTTATTGTTCAATCTTTTTCATGATACACCATTAATTTATTTCCATTCTCCTTCAACATAATATCAATCCTATTTTCCGTCATAAAATCAAATCATATAATGTAATAATTTTCCAAATTTATTATATTAATTTAGTGTATCAATATGACTTCATTTTAATACCATGAAGTCATATAATGAAAATATCGTTCGATATGTCCTCTTTTTTATAAAATACATCATTTACTATTAGAATCATGCCTTATTTTTTCAATCCCTGATTATGATGTTGGAACAATTGTAGTTCTTATCTCAAATTATGAATTTCAGGATTAGACATCACCGCATAATGTTACCAAATCATACAAGATTGTATCAGATTAGTTCTCAAAATTTTTATTATAATATCATATATTATTTGAATAGTTCAACTATATGCTTCCATGTTTAAAATATGTAAACTGTTTTTTTAATAATATTAATTTTGAGGTATTTTCATTATATAATTTTATTTCATTATCCCATTTATAATTTCGATAATATTGTTAAATTTTTCCTGAAATAATCATAAATTTCTATAAAACATAAATGAGAATAAATTTATTTTTGTCTTCATTCTTCTGATCATGAGTTGAGTATAATGATACATTCATTGAATCCATTCCTTGTAGTAATTTCTTATAAATTATCATGTTAATAATAATTATTCATAACTATTTTATAATTTATATTTGATACTATATTCATTCCTAAATTTATTGTCATATATTCAATTTCCAGTTAATTTTTATCTAAGTAAAAATCATTAATTCTTATATAGTACAATCTATGCATGACATCCAAAATAAATAATCGGTTACTTAATTATCATCATTTTGATATTTTTAGGTTTCATGTAATTAAATAATTCATTAAAGGTTTATTAAAGTGTCTAAAATACCCCACAATTATTCAATTGTAATTATATATTCATTTTTCACAATGTCCTAAAAAATACAATGAGTTAGATAACCCCTTTTTCAAAAGATGTTTACTTTATTTTCTTTATCTTTAGATTTATCAAAATTAATTTCCCAAATTAAATTTATCACTTTCAAAAAATAATAATATATTAGGTATTCATCATATGATTAAATTATCCCTATAATGTCATAATTGGATTCTATATCTCTTGAAATATCCCTCGTTTAAATCATAGAGTTGAATCAACAACTTATTGACTATCCCAATAATGTGAAAATTAATTTAATCGATTTCACAGTAAAATGCCAAAACAAAAAATATTATTTACTAAATGGTCTGATATTATAATTAAAATGTGGAACAGAGATGAAATTTACTCTGAGGAGTGATATGAATTTTGGTGGTAATTTTTCAAAAATTAAATTACACTAATTATTTATATTTTAATGGAAATGGGATTCATATATATAAACATAAATACTTTTCATTAAATTAATATCAATGTGGAAATTATAAAATATTTCATGTTATTCTTATATTACTACAATTTAAACGTAATTCAATATTGATAAATATATCAATTTGTTAAACTATGTCCCCAAAAGGATTAATTTTTAATATGATTCAATATTTATGGAGATATAACTTTATGTTCTCTAAAATTTGAATTTTAGAATACTTTCATGCATCAATATATTATTTTTAATAATATTATATTTATAGATTTCAGAGGAAGATTTCCTTATAAAAATAGTGATCAGAATAATATGAGAAATTCTTTATATCATTAGTGCTGAAAGAAAAATAGTTGTAGTATTCATCAGGGGAATAGTAAATGAAAGATGTATTAAAAATTTTATGATAAAAACTAATAAAAATGTTATTGGAATAGGATAGATAATTATGTGAATGGAGAAAAATATCCATTTAATTTTGCACTCACAATATAGTTTTTAAAAATGAATAGAGTATGTGCAGTTTGTAAACATGTTTTTTAATATAATGGTTATGGACAATGAATTATGTTACTAATCTCTTAAACCAAGAGATATTGGAAATCAGATGTGATAATTTTTTATGATGATGGTTATATAAATTATGTGGTGAAAGGTTCAAATAATATTCACATTACAACTACTTTTTTAATAAAAAATCAGTTTCTAGCACAAATATTTTATATAACTATTTTTATAGCGGTATAACATGACCACTTAAACAATCATGTTCTGAACTAGAACTGATAATTACTATCGGTACTATGATCTCATAACAATTTTATGATTATTATCTGTATAAATATTTTGTCATTTTTATTAATTCAAATCATGGTACCCTACTACAATATATTTCTCTTTGGGATTTTTATAATGAATCGAATATCTCAATAGAGATACCATAACAATTTCATTGATGTTCAGTTACATTTCATGTCACAAAAAAAAATATTCTAAACTACTATCAGTTTCAGAATGAATCAAATATAAAAAAGTGTTTTTTTCCATTATTTGTTTAATGATTCATAAAAATATATATAATTATATTTTTTTGTGATAAACCCATGATACATGAAATAATTATTTTATTATAGTTTGTTTATTTATTTAATAAATAGTATAAAAGTCTTATGTTGAATAAATATGTTTATTTCATTTAATAACTCGTTCCGAGTGATAAACAATTACTATTGATTTACTGTATAGTGGAATTATTATAGTTATAGAAATGGAATTTGAAAATTCATGTCATTCATGTTAATGTATTCATTCATCCTAGTCAGTCGCCATGGGTTTCTAATACCCTTTATCATAAGAAAAAATATGTATCAAGTGAGAATTCATTAACTATTATGATATAATTTATCAGATAATCAAGAATAACTTCCCATAACATGTATTGATGATTTTATTGGATCAATTTAAAAGATATAAATACATACAATCCATAATTCATAATATCTTAATTGATGAAAAAAATTTATGATATACTTAACATATCCTTCCACTAAAGGTATAGAAAATATGAATTGATTATTATCATATTTGGACAATGTTATACCCACAATTCCAAAGTGTATTTTTTTATTTATGTCTCTAAATATTATAATTATTATTTTGTGATTGTCTTTAGGAATGATATTATTATATGTTATATAATCCTATAAGATAATGTATATCACTTGAAAATTGTTCTAATTCCCCTGAGGATGGATAATCATATCCTAAATTAATTTTTCATGATTTTTGGTTACAAAATATATCATTCCTATGAAACATGTTCATGTGTAATGTTATATTAAAAAATCCTTCTAATAAATCATCTATTTATCATTTTCCAATTCCTACCACTATTACTAAGAAATGTATTTTCAATTTATTATACAAATATGAATGATCCATTAAGATAAATTTCACATTATATTATAGTACACTCACAAATTTTTCAATGAAGTCATTAAATTTCCATTCAATTGAAAATTGTATTGAAAATGATATACATTTTTAGAGAAGTTTGGTCATAGAACCTATTCTCAAACAACTATGCAGTGGATTTATAGTTGTGATCAATATTTACACATTGAAGAGGAAACTAGGGTGTGGAATTTATATAATGAAAGGGTTATAGATTATTCCTTCCATCAATTAATGGATCATGATAATAAATATGAAATCCATTATTTATTGTTAAAATAGGTAATAATTTTAAAAATGGTAAAGATGAATTAAATTTATTGATAATATTTTGAAATATATATTCATCATAAAAAAATAATTTATTAATTTAACTAAATTTTTTTATTTTATAATAGAGAATATATTTGTTGTTGATTAAGTATTATTGATGATCAATAAATTACCACCATGTGAAACAATAAATGGTGGATGATGTTGTACATTGAATAGATAATGATATATTATCTTTTATGATGATTAAAAATAAAACAATATTTTTTTTATTTACAAAGGATATTCCTTTATATCATAATGAAACATGAAAAAATGTATTTTTCTCAAATGGGTGTTCATACAACTATCCCGGTGGTGATTAATGGTGTATAGAAATAAAATTTAAATACAGTAAAAGTAGCTGATAAGTTTCCATATATTTAAATCTTATTATGATAGAATGTTATTTTTAAGACAAATATCTTCTTATATTATAAATTAATTTAATTATGAGATATTAGAGGAAAATAGAAGCAGAATATTATGTACTCATCTTAGAATAATGTAGATCAATATAGACATTATGGATAATTTCTGTGGGGATAACATGAACAAATATATTGCATATTATAAAACATAGTGAAATGATTTGAATCATGTCATGGATATATAGATTATTTTTTTATTTTAATTTTCATTGTCTATATTTTAACATAAATACAAAAATAAATTCAAAATATTAAATCATAGAAATCCATAGGACGTGCCAGTGGAACAATACTACTGGTTTTATATTATATATCTTTATGAATTTATAATATTGTATTTATATCCTATAAGATATCAATATTTATCATCAAATTTAGATATACATTATTTATTTTCTTTTTTTTAATGATTTACAGCATTATATTGTATTTGATTGACATATATATGTTTTAACTCAACATTTTATTCATGTCTCTTGGAAGCTATAAGTATTTTTTTTGTACAACCTATCATATTTATATTATTGGATACTCACATTGATACATTTAAAACCAAAGTGATATGATGATATATGAATATTTATATTTCATCGTAGGTTACAATCAACACCTTCTTCATGTTTCTTATTCTTATAAATATATTTTTTCCATGAACATTCAAATTGATCCTTATGAATCCCTCTAGGAGAATAATTAAAGGATTCTAAAATTGTTAGATGATAATGGATACTAATAGTTATTGATACATGATAAAGAGTATTAAATGAAGGATATGGTTAGATTCAATCAGAATCACTTCAAAGAATCTAATAGAGGACATATGTGTTTTTCTAGGATTCACCAATGAGATCTAGAATTTGAAATTTGTGGGAAGGAATTCCAATCAATTTTTAAAAAGGATAAGGTTATTATATTGAAAATAAAAATATACCTTTTTTGTATTTATATTTGAATATTTCATGTTTTTGATCGAGTAAGAATGGTATCTAATTGCTTGATGCTTCTTTCAAACCTCTATTATGTTTTAATTTTGGTCCATGTATCTCTTATGAGGAAGTACATAACAATATTTCACAGGTACTAATATCATTGTTTTCACTATATTATATTGGTATATCCTAGGTAAAAAACATGTAGAAATAATTTAAAACAAATATTATTTTCTATTTCATAAGACAACTCACTTCTTAATGTTCATTGGAGGAATCTACATTATATCTCTAGGAAATGAAGTGGAATAATTAACAGAAGAAATTTATATTACTACGAAATAATTTCAAGGGAAATATTTATATAATGTGTGGGTAATGTGACATATTAATATATAAAATTTAATCATTTAAAAAAATATAAACTACTAAATAGTTAAATTTATACGCAACCACATGTATAAATAAACAATGATATATTATATATAATATAACATAGAAATTTAGTTGGATGTTATAATCAAGATTATCCTTAGTAAAAATATAATGAAATTTTTTCTTATTCTTAGTAAATTTATTAAGGCCTAAGAATTAATAAAAAATATTTAATAATATTAGTTGACATTTTAAAGACCCAATTTTATAATTGAAATTACTTATCTTGGTATTAATAATTTTTATATTAAATATGTTATAAAAAATGAAAATTTTATATTAATAAAATAAATATTCAATGAGTAAATAATAATTCATTAAATAAATATTAAATTGTAATTTTTTATGATATAATCATATTAAGGTAAAAATAATTACTTTAAATTTTTTTTTTAACATATCAGTTTTATGAAAAAAAAAATTAAATAAGATTTATCTAATTAAATCATTTTGATAATATTTAAATTGTACTTTAAAAAATATATTCAAACAATCATATTGTTATTTTATGAATTCAATGACCAAATTTCAACTCTCATTGATCGTTAAAAATGCATTATTTTAAAAATACCTTCATGGATTTCTGTGTGTATATTTCAATAATAACAAATAAAATATAAGTAAATTAATCATTAATAACGATATATCATATTTGGAATTATCTTGGATAAATTTGGAAATGTGTCTACATCCATTTTTGTGCTTATTAATTAGTAAATATTTTAGATATTGTTCATCCCATTGAAGGTAAAATTGGTTCATATAAGGAATATTATAAGTGATATGTGTAAAAATCCATGATAAATTTTCATAGATTATACTGTATAAATATATTCAAATATGATATTATCATAACATATATTTTCCATTTTGAATGATTTTCATGCGATTGTTTTTATTTTAATTTTTTATTTATTTCTATGGATGTCCCTTCCCATAACTTATAAAAATTAACCACTTATCTACTATTTTTTATAGAACATTCGACCTCTATATAAAACATTATGTAGTAAAAAACATAATATAAAAATACATATTTTTTATATCTATTTATCATACAATAACATGATCATGAGTAGGTTTCAAGTGTATGATAAGTCATTTATATCAAATAAGAATAAATCATCTTACCTGACTTGTTACAAGTTAATATTTTCTTATAATTTCTAAATATATTTGTATCACTGTAACATAAAAAAATTTAGATTATATAAACATATATGACATTATAATTGTGGTACAACCATTTTCTATTATCATTATATCAAATCATAAATTAAGGTACCACACGTACGAACATGAGACATGCCTTCTCTAAGTGTTTATTAGATTAATTACCCAAATGAATCACATTGATCTATATAATTATATGTATGGAATAATATTGTGATATTTATGATATAATGTTTTTCTATTATAATACAATATTATTTTCTTTTAATTTCTTTAATTTTATAATATAATTTAAACATCAATAATGAAAATACCCCACCTATCATGCCTATAAATAGTGTAATTTATTTCCCTATCATTGAATATTATAGATGGTTCTAAATATTTTTATAATTAATATATATTAAATTAAAATCATGATTAGTATTGTTACGTTTAAGGAAACATGATGAAATTTTTATTCCTATAACTAAATTACTAAAATATAAAATAAATAATGTAGTTTATAACCATATATATGTGATAATTAAGGATATTTAATTAATTGAAGTAGAGATGTTATATGGAAATGATAAATAATTTATATATAAGAATATCATCTATTTAAACATGTAATATTTTTTTTATTTACATATCATGGAGGATATAATTACTATAAATTATATCATAACTATTTTATGGGTTTTATGATTCAATATCAATTTTACATTTATTTTGTATGAATATATTTAAAATTATTGATTTATAAGTTCTATGAATCATAAATATCATTCCATTTATTATATTATTTTTAGTTAAGGTGTTTTTTGGTTTTTCTTTCTTTTTATTAGTTTCATTCTATAAAGTTCAATTATAGGTTTTTGATGGAAATAATTTCCTAATTTTATTTTTTTATATGGTGAGCTTTTCAATTGATTACCATGTTATCTATAATGTATTCCTTGATTTTTTCGTTTCTAAAATGATTATATGATTATAGTTATATATATATATATTAATTTAATAAAAAAATAGTATTTAATAATTTTTTTTTAAAAGATTTCTTTTGAAATTATTTTGTGCCATTATTAATTTAGTTTGTTCCATATAGATTAAAGGAAATAAGATATAAGTTATAATGGAATGAGAATTGAGTGTCACAACATGAAACCATTGATTAGAATCCAACATCTATTGTGGAGGGTTGAAGCTTATTGTATATAAGTACAATCGGATCTTCCCCACCTCAAATGAAATATTAGAGATGGTAGGATCATGTGACTTGTAGAAAACAAAACCTTGAGGTAGTGATCATATGATTGGAAACCTGTTGTAGTGGGACCACATAAAAAATTATAAATATTAGTAATTAGTATTACTGTTTTTTTGGAATCATTGATCCTGAAGGATAATACGAAGGGGTATATATGATGACCAAATTTAAATATTATATATTGGTTATGGATTAGTGTATCCAAGATTCATGTAGACAAGACATGTCCCATGAGTTTAATTCCATGACGCCATCATTTAGAATATCACATTAGTCATGGAAGAGTATTTTTAGTGGATTATACGTCCCATGAACACCCTAACTATAATAAGTCTTGTTAATTTGTAAGGTTTCAATGATCCTCCTAATCGGAATTTATCCCTACTATTGAATAATAATTTGATTCAGTGATACAGGAATGAAAATTTATTGGTGGAAGGATTATGATCCCAATTTGATCATTAAATTTGAAATCAGTGGATATTAACTCTTGTCGTTTTGAATGCTTTTATTAAATGAATTCATTTTCAAGGGTAGAATAAACAATAAATAGATTATGTAAAGACGATAATATTACTTATTAATTTTAGTGTCATAGAAAACAATTGGAATGCTAAAATAAAAAAAGCATGATTTCATCTGTGTGAATAAAATTTATAATGAGTGGTGGCCAAAGTGTTTCTCCATAATATATCATGTTCGATGGGATATTTAAAATAATAAACACTATATTTGGATGAACTTTATGTGGTAATTAATTCAATAAGATAATTATATCATAATGAAAAATTGTTTCCCTAGTGTCGTAGAGTATTGAAATATCCGTGCATTTTTTATAGTGATGCATGGAGGTTAGTGAGATCACTCCAAACCCATAAACATTTCAAAAGTAAAAATTTATTATTATTTTTGAGCCTGATAATTATATGTTCATGATATGGGAATTCTTAATAAATTGGGTGTACCAGGTAATACCATCTATATAATTTAATTCACTATTTTCCATTGAGATATAAAAAGTGTAATATATAGTTATTTCTGAAGTTCATAGTAAAATTTTGTATGAAAATGAAATTACGACTATAAAATGATTCCACCCAACCACCTTTCAGATTAAATTCATTTATTATGGTCGAACAATGTTATCCGGTTTGTGTGTAGAAACTTTCAATAGTATGGAATGAATATTGGGTGATATTTTTAGGTCCAAATTAAATTATATTTCATTACCTATGGATTAGGGGCCCTCTATTGTAGGGTGAGAAAACATAACCATTTAGGGTCTTAATGTCCCTCTATTGACTTGAGTTCTACATCAATTTTTTCAGTGTATTTTTCCGAGTATATATATACTATAAAAACACCACCCCCTTTTAGGTAAATTTTAGTTTCTGGGGGATATGGATACCCCCCAAGATGGTTAAAAATCCCTGATGAATATGAAATCATCACATAGTGAGATATTATAGTCAAATTTTCATGTACATTATCCCCAATGTGTCACATATACCAATGGAATAAATAAATGAAATTCTATATCCATTTCATTGTTCTCTATATCCATTATACATTATTCCATCACGTGTACAATGAATTCATTTTGGGACACAAAAATATCATCGTCAATGCATTCCCTAGACATCAAAAGCGTCACACCACAATGTGTTTCCAAATGTTGAATATTTTATCATATATTAATTATTTTATCAAATCATGTGTCATTATTTATAAATTATAATCTGTATTTAATCACCCATTAATTCTTTACCACATGAAAAAAGATAGAAACAATAAATCATATTAGGGTACTACTACCAAAAATTTACCAATTTATTAAAGTTGATCATGTCAAGAAGTAAAATCCCATAAAATATAAATTTTCAAGTTTATTTTAGATCAATTGGTATTTTTATTATGTCAATATTTCATTTTCTTCATCACTATATATTTTATTCAAAATCCCCATTATATTTCCAATAGATAAATGTTAGGTGAATCTACTCCCACACATCTCTTTAGGAATGTGTTTATTTCCACATATCATCTCATATATGTTTTCCACCACATTATTAATATATCATGAATGAGAATATATAATCATATATTTTTTATGTAGTGAATCCCACGAATACGTTTTTCTCCCTTTCATATTAATATTTTACCCTTTAGTGGTTTTGTGGAAGTAATTTAACAAAATTCATCCTTTGAAACCAATATATCCATTCATGGATAAAAAAAATATCATTGGTGTATTCTCAATCATATGTTCATCACCCTTTCGTAGAGCTGGTTTAAACAATTTTTTATTCCATGTTTTTTTGTTCAATGTGTGTTTTTTTATTGTTCAATCTTTTTCATGATACACCATTAATTTATTTCCATTCTCCTTCACCATAATATCAATCCTATTTTCCGTCATAAAATCAAATCATATAATGTAATAATTTTCCAAATTTATTATATTAATTTAGTGTATCAATATGACTTCATTTTAATACCATGAAGTCATATAATGAAAATATCGTTCCATATGTCCTCTTTTTTATAAAATACATCATTTACTATTAGAATCATGCCTTATTTTTTCAATCCCTGATTATGATGTTGGAACAATTGTAGTTCTTATCTCAAATTATGAATTTCAGGATTTAGACATCACCGCATAATGTTACCAAATCATACAAGATTGTATCAGATTAGTTCTCAAAATTTTTATTATAATATCATATATTATTTGAATAGTTCAACTATATGCTTCCATGTTTAAAATATGTAAACTGTTTTTTTAATAATATTAATTTTGAGGTATTTTCATTATATAATTTTATTTCATTATCCCATTTATAATTTCGATAATATTGTTAAATTTTTCCTGAAATAATCATAAATTTCTATAAAACATAAATGAGAATAAATTTATTTTTGTCTTCATTCTTCTGATCATGAGTTGAGTATAATGATACATTCATTGAATCCATTCCTTGTAGTAATTTCTTATAAATTATCATGTTAATAATAATTATTCATAACTATTTTATAATTTATATTTGATACTATATTCATTCCTAAATTTATTGTCATATATTCAATTTCCAGTTAATTTTTATCTAAGTAAAAATCATTAATTCTTATATAGTACAATCTATGCATGACATCCAAAATAAATAATCGGTTACTTAATTATCATCATTTTGATATTTTTAGGTTTCATGTAATTAAATAATTCATTAAAGGTTTATTAAAGTGTCTAAAACACCCCACAATTATTCAATTGTAATTATATATTCATTTTTCACAATGTCCTAAAAAATACAATGAGTTAGATAACCCCTTTTTCAAAAGATGTTTACTTTATTTTCTTTATCTTTAGATTTATCAAAATTAATTTCCCAAATTAAATTTATCACTTTCAAAAAATAATAATATATTAGGTATTCATCATATGATTAAATTATCCCTATAATGTCATAATTGGATTCTATATCTCTTGAAATATTCCTCGTTTAAATCATAGAGTTGAATCAACAACTTATTGACTATCCCAATAATGTGAAAATTAATTTAATCGATTTCACAGTAAAATGCCAAAACAAAAAATATTATTTACTAAAAAATAAATAAATTATAAAATCTATGAAAATATTTAATGACTGATTTTATCATATGAAACATAATAATTAAATAAATAATTTTTTTACATTATGATTTAACACGGTGTGTGAAAATAAATATTTCTAAAAAAATGTTTTTTAAAACCGCTATTGAATACTAATTCAAAAAAATCACAATTATTTCTATTACACATCATTTGACAATCAGTGACCTCAATATATTTTCATAAAAATAATTAGTATATAACATTAATTTTTTTACATGTAATGATCAACTAATGTGTTAAATTAAATTTATTTTTTACAATTGAGGTTGTATTACCTCTTCTATATTATTTTCTAATATGGGTAATTTCCTCATTATTTTATTATGTGAAGGTATAACTTCCCACCAACCTTATAAAAAGGCAATATAATTGGTATAAGTTTTCATTAAACTAATATACCTTCATCAAGACCCATCCATATCTATTGTAGAACCTATATTAATGGGGTCACAATGTGAAACAAAATAGTCATTTAATTATTAAATACTTTTAGTATCCAATGATACATATGGGATGGACTACATTATAATCGGTAATAATGAGTTTTTTAAAAAATTATTTATTAAATTATTTATTTAACATTTTCATCATGAAAATTTTGTCCTTACATCATTGCTACTCCATAATTTTAATTATTAATTACATGTTACAATGTTTTTTATGAGAAATTTCATTTACATATATTTAAAAATTGTTAATATATTAAATATGTAATTCATATAAGGAAATGGGTCTTCCAAATGAATCTTTTTAGTGATACACTAATGGTAGTTTTATTTATTACAAATACATATATGTTACCTATGATTCATAGTGTATATGATCCAATTATTCAATCTGGGTTAATACTCTTTGTGGTCTGTGATTATGTTGTTGATGTATTAATACATTTCGTTTAATATTACATTTGAAATGCGATATGGTATTGATATAATTGTTTATAACATTATTGAATACATATGAATGTATTATGATTATTTAAAAAATTAGTTCATTTTAGCTATCTAATAAATAGGGAATTGATTAATATTAATGAGAAAATACAGGATACAAAAGTGGATCACTCATTCATAAATTAAATTATATTATATTTTAGACCTCTATCTATTAACTATTATTATTCTTTTGATATTAAATTTTCATGCTCAAAATATTGAACTATTATTTTTATGTCGTTCTAAAAATTGTAATTTATTTTTTTTATATTTTTAAAAAAATCGATTGAGTATATTAACTCACACATTATTTTGATTCCTTTCCACTTGTTATGTATAATGTTTTTATATATGGTTTTAATATGTTTGATATTAGTTTAGAATATAAATTATGGACTTGTTAAATGTCATTCATTAATAATAATGACTATTAATCATGAAATTAAGTACATTAAACCATCACTATTTTAGAAAAATTAATAATATTAGATTTATTCAATATTTATATATAATGTTGAAATATTTATATATGTAACACATGGGTTGTATCAAAGAAAAATTATAAATGTATTCACAAATAAAAATTAAGCAGAGTATATGTATGATTGAATACCCCCTCTCTACCATTCACATAACCATAGTAGCTTATATATATACTTCTAGTGGATAATGCTACTTTTATGGGGGTTTCATGCATTGTAGGAGAAGGGTCCCATGATGATTCTATATGAATTCCTGGTTATAGAAATCCATATTATTGTGAATTGTGATATTAATTTACTATGATGACATATGTTATGAATCTTATCTTGAAATATGTTAATTTTTTCAGTTTATTATTAGTGGATATTAATGGGATAAACGGAATAGATTTTTTATATTTGGGAGTGAGTGAAAAATAACTCAGAAAGTGGTTGTGGTAAGTCATTATTAACATTATTTAAATATTGAATAAATACTCTAAGATGCATTATTATTTTATAAATACATTGTGGTTCTATTGGAAAATATTTTTGACCATTTTAAGTTATAGTTTGTTTTTCTTATTTCCTCACAAGGAATTTTTATTCACGTAATACTTATTCATTTTACACAATTGTAATTTTACTACTAAGAGTACATTTTATACTAAAAAACTATGATTATATAATATTTCTCATGTTTCTATGATGTATTTTTTGATAATGAATGAAAATTATTTCTCAGATCAAATTTTTTAGTAGATTCGGTTTATAAATTTATTTTGGTACTATTTTCTCATCAAAAACATTTCGTTATATTTAATTGTAACAAAATTGGGATATATCTTATATAGGTTATTATTATATTTTATATTATATTATTTTTTTATCATTTCTTCCCATCTTATATACAAAAAATTATATTACATATGTTAATGCCTTACATATCTGGGTTTCATAAAATTTGAAATAGTTTCTATCCTAAGGTATACCAGAGGTAAGAATATTATGGGTCAAATATTCAATTCACTTCTAGTCATTATTTGGTATTAAATAAGTATGTGGTCATTAAATATATAGAAATTCAGATAAAGAATAAATTATATGTTACATTTTAAATACTAGATTACTTTAATGGATTTTTATAGGGAAGACACAACACATACTATTGATGGTTCCCTATGTGAATATTATAATGTTTTTTACCTACAAACTAGATGAATAAGATATAAATTTTAAAAATAAATTTAGAAGGTGGGATCTGAATTTATCTCTTATTTTAATAATTAAAGGTCCTTATTATTGATGAATATAATAAATGTATAGGGAAGGTATTCTAAAGATGTACTAAAATAGAAGAATTATTCATACATCTTTCATGAATGTGATACATAAAGATTAATGTTTTCTATGAGACTCACCACTTTATTTTTTTCCTTTATTTGAGTAGAATAAGGTGGAGAAAATAAATACAACCCCATTGGTGTAATAATATTTCTTCTACTAAGAAGACAAATTTAGTCGTTTATGGAGGATTATTTCATTAACTATGTTATTTAAAATGGTGAGATTTATTTTTAAATTTTATAAACCAGGGGGATAAATTTTTTACAATGTATATTTAAAAAATACATAATTTTTTTTAAAAACAGTAGAATTACATTTTTTCACTAAAATATAATATATTTTTATTGTATTAAATGTTTTTCTTCTCACTAATTATTAAAAATAACATGAAAATATGATATCATCTACTCAATATACCTTTTTACCATAATAAAAAAATAACATATATAACATTTTCATTTCTTGAAATATCATCATTATTATAATAGTGGAATCATCAATGTCCCAAATCAATAATGATAATCTATTAAAATCATTTAAAATTTTGTAATGAGAATAAAAATCTTAATTAGTTCCTTATAAAATAAATTTATTAATGATAGAATATAATTAGTCCATAACTAATCATATGAATTTTCCTATTCAAACATAACATTGATCACAAAATAAACATATTAATACCCATGATCTCCACCTCTCTATTGATATATTACCCTAAAACGTTTATTACAAAATTAAATTATTAAAATAATACTCATAAATATATCTTTAAAATCATGAAAGATGAATGAAAAATATTTAAAAATATAAAAATTTCACCTTTACATTTAGATTATAAATTAATTCCAACATAATCATAATTGTTTACATTTGGAAATCATAAAATTTTTCTAAAAACCAAAAATAAAAATATAATATTAATTTTGGTAACACATGAAATCATTTTTATTTCACTATTATAGTCTCTCTTATAAATTAACATTTCAATTGACTGTAATACTAGGCTCACACATTCTTATTTGATAATAGAACCCTACCACTATGGTTTAAAATGGAACATCCAATATATCATATATAATAGAACAACACATCCTCGGTATATAATTTAATAATCAATAATTGAATTATAATGGTACAAACCTCATTCTTAAAAATTCACATGATCCATAACATAATAATAACAAAGTAAATCATGTATTAAAGAAATTTTTTCACCCATAAGATTACAGATTTAGATATTTAAATAACCATTACATTTTAAACCATTTTTTAAAATATTAAATATAAAATTAATGAGAATTATTATGTGAAGAAAATATTAATTCTTATATAGTATTCCTAAAATAAATTAATTGTATTCCTATAAGGGAACATTTTTGAAATCAATTATGTTATATAGAGCATTAATTTTTCATTTTTATCCTAATGATAAAATAAAATATTTAGAATTATTCATTATAAAAACTGTTGAGAGGCCCTAAAAACCAATATTCATGTTTAGTTTTTTATTCCATTATGTCTATATAAATAAATCTATAAAATAAATTTAATAATGTCTTAATGGATGAAATATAGTGTGAATATTAATCCTAAAATAATTTATGACATGGTTTTATAGGTTTTATGCAAATAACCATGAGTATAAATCATCATTTATATTATTTGTCTTCCATATTAATAAATCAACATTAATAATTATCTTCACAAAAAAATTATTTTATTTTATTTTACCCATTATTTTTTTACAATGTTATATTCAATTAAATTATCCACTATGATCACATATTATGTTTTCAATATATATTACTCATATGTTTAAAATAATATTTGAATGTTTACAGTTGTCTAATAAAATATAATTCCATCCACATCAGAATAATATTCATGACATAATTAATATTCATATAAAATAGTAATTAATTTAACACCAACCACAATATAAGATTATGAAAAATAAATTATGATGTAATCATGGATAAATTTTTTCAAACATATCCATCGGTAACACAGAATTGTTTCAAAGAACATGATGGAATGAATGTAAGTGTCATCTTTTAATTATACTATTATTATTATTTAATTATTATAATTTTATTAATTTATATATTATTATGTATAGATTATAATGGACATAAAAATGATATATTAATCTAATTTCATATTTGTGGTGGAAATATAATTTTACACACAAAAGATATTATTGTATTTAAATTGATGGGAATTGATGGAAATAGGCAATATATTCAATTTATATAATGATAAATATATCATAATGGAAATGTAATAATATTAATCCATCATTAAGAAAAACCATGAATGGAGTTTATGAAAAATAACTAAAATTAGTTATCAAGGGTGTAGTCCTCTATACACACAAACAATGGGATGGTCATTGATTTAATGGTATTGGAGACATATATAGGGTTTCCAATTTAAAAAAATAATATATAATTATATGTTTTCTTTTTATGTGATTATTTCATCATGTTGGAAAAATATTTAAGATTTGTAATCTAAAACTACAACAAATAAATTTGAATAAATTTTACCCCACTAATTTAGGGAACCTTCATTTTCATTAAATTTAAATCCTACTAATGATGTAAGTTATTCCAATATATATCACCAAGAATTTGGATAGGGTGATTGGATGGTGGATGGATAGGTTATGGAAGGAAAAAATACGTATGAATTGTAATGAATATATAAAAGTTTTGTAACCTTTTATATGTAAGGGGAGTGGAATTTATTAAATTAATGAAATATTAAATATAAGAAAATTATTCTCAATGGGAAATGGATACAATTTCATGTATTGATTATTTAGTATTAGGATGAGTCAAATTCCCTTACTAATATTAATTTTATTATTAATATTATTTTCTCACACATATATATTTGTTTTAACATATTCTATACATTTTCAATTACTCATTGAAAAAATGTTTATTTATTATTTAGTGGAATATAAATTTTTAAAAATTGAAAAAAGTACCCGAAAATGTGAAATGATTGAAATTTATAAGAACACCCAATTAACATGGTTGAATTTTTTATTCTTTGGAATATTATATCAGATTATAAAAATTTATTATAAATTGACATTAATTTCATTTCTCAAACACATCATGTAATATGACATTTAAATGAAAACAATGATAAAATTTTAATAAAATCACGTCAATATTCCATATATTTTATATTTATCATAAAATATATATTTTTATAATTATTAACAGAAACAAAATTAAATTTAATGTTTGTAAATTCATTTTCTAAATTTTTCTATTGCATGAAGATGCACTAAGGTGATGTTTCAAAATAAATTAAGAAAACTATTTTCAAAAAATTAATAAATAATAATAAATTAATAAATCTCAATATAACAATTACTATTAATTTATTATATATATTTTACACAATATATGTAAGGATATTTATTTTATAATAAATTTAACATTTATTGTCACGACCCGCCTTCACCAAAAGGAGGGAAGGGTCAGCAGATTTCCAGGCCCTTCCTTGTTTAAGTTGAAGGAGAGATAATGACCCACGAAACCCACCTTCAATAGGTCCCGGAGTGGCGACTAGCACCAAGGGTATAGAAAATTCTCGCAAATGGAAGGCATTATCCTTTTTATCTTATAGGATCGAAAGATAAAGAGAAGAAAACCCAACAACACCAAGGTAGAAAGAAAAGTAAAGCCAAAAGTAAACCATTCCCACATGCATGTTTCAAAAGTGAAAGCCACAAAGTGAAAAAAGGTGACTACAAGGTAAGTACCAAAAAGGAAAAAAAAGAACAATTGCAATTTCTCCAAAACAAATCCGAGCTAGTAAGGTCCTGCGTGATCCCCGAAGTCCTCCTGGAAACCTGAAAGCAGTTTTATATACGTAGGGTGAGTATACAAGTACACTCAGTAGGGAAAACCAAGACTCTCGTGCACAAGTGGGGGAAATGTACTAAAGTCTCGTGATAAAAAGAGTAAACCAAACACCTAACAAGGAAAACTATCCATACCAGGCCTCACCAAGGCTCACTCCCCAAATAACGCAAGTCAAGTAATATATATAATAAGACCACATCGATGTTTGGGTACCTCGCGCCACTTTCCCACTGGTTATTGAGACATCCTACGCATCAGACCAATCCCGCCATTCTCAGCACAGTTCCACTGCCACACCCGCCCGCACACACCCGGGCCACAACCACACGCAGTCTCACTGCCGAAATCCCGCCCGCACACACCTGGGCCTCAACCGCACGCAGTCCCACTACTGAATCCCGTCCGCACACACCTGGGCCACAACTGTCTCTTGTAACCATGCCTACAAACACCTAGGCCAGAACAACCACCGCCATGCCTGAAGACACCTGGGCTAAAGGATCCACTGCCACGCCCGAAGACACCTGGGCCTCATCCCGAAGACACTTGGGAAACCACCTGCCGCACACGCCTGGCCAACCACCACAACAACCCGCCCAATGGTTCTTGGCATAATAATGGACTTCAGGCCATCACAGCCTGCCAGAAGGTACTTGGGCTATCCGGGAAAGGGAGCAGAAAAGGAGCTAATAACCAGCCACTAAGGATAGTGTTGGTAAAAACACCCTTCCCCCATAAATGGAGGTGTTTGGAACTGAGTGCTCAACTTGGGTGGGGCGCGAATAAGAAACACAAAGATACACGTATAGATATAGGTAACAAACACTCACCCAAAGTTTAGGCTTTCCTGGCCAACCTACAGAACACAACACCACTGCGTCCGAGTCACAGTTCACGACCCTTGCCCACAAAAACCATTTGTCCCATTCTTGTTTCACGTTCAGTTAAAATGTTCAATTAATTTTAAGCACTACTGGGCAACTACCATAAGCATGACCAAGGAAAGCGTCAAAATCATGGATCAACCAAAACACTCACACCCGGTTTTGTAAACAGAGGATCTCTCCCCAATTTGTGATATGAACGAGTAACCACTCGGATTTAAAACTCACAACCACCGAATCCATACCAACAAGAGATCCCATCCCCCAAATCCACACAACCACCAAGAGTAGAAAAGAACAGGGGATCCCATCCCCTCCCACATTTCCAGCAATCGGCCCGAATGGAAAACAACCAACTACCACTACCAACACAGGTTAGGGATTTTCAGATTTAAACGAATTAACACACTCCATGATTTCAAATTCCATGTGTTCTAACCGGGAGTTATCACACAAGGGTTGATCTTGGTGCTTTCAATTATTCAGTTGGATATACGTGATTAACCGATTAACTTTTCACAACAAGAGTTTACAACCACAAACAAGCCATTTAAAACATCAACAGGGTTTATTAGTGCACAAACAAACGACCACCAACGGCCTCGATTTTCAGGAGGCACAAGCCAGCACAACTCAACAAGATGGTCATAGAAGAAACAACATAAAAATATAAAACACCATCAATGATCACAACCCCCCTCTCTTTATTTATAGAATTCATTCTTTATCTTTAGTTAGGTCTGGTTTACCCAATTCTACAGGATCAAAAGCACGCCCACCCCGCATGAAACACAAAAGAGAGAGACGAAGGAGAAATTCCCTACTTGTTGATAGATTATCGATGTTTAGGCCGGGGAGCGGAACTTTACGGATAACGATGCGGCGGGCCCGATGCACCAGAAGCTGTTTGTGAAAAGTCACGATCGAGGAAAGGAGAAACCACGACTAACCCTTAGTTTATAAGAGCCAGGGACGGTTGAGGTGAAAACACGAAACCGCGTAAGACGTGGAAGTCGTGGGTTGACCACGCGGCTTGACTCATCATTAAAGGTGCTGGGTGGTTTAAACAGACTCATGAGTCGATTCAGTATTTAATTAAAACTTTTGTGCGTGTTTCGGGTCTTTAAGACATTTCTTTTTTTTCTTAAACGAGGCAGAATAGGGTTTAAAACCCTATTGGCGAAAAAGGGGCATTACTGGAACAACTTGGCAAGGTCGGGTGACGTCGGCCGGTTCCGCTGATCGGTCACACCGATTGGTCTCACCGATCGGTCTCACCGATCGGTCTCACCGATCGGTCTCACCGATCGGTCTCACCGATCAGCACCCCTTAAGGATCCGGATTTTGGCAAAGGAAGGGACCAAGGGGGGTCTGGTTCATCACATCAGATACCTCTTAAACGATTCTCGTCCTCGAGAATCACAAAAAAACAGAAGGAATGAGAGGGTCCGAACAACCATCTTCGAAAGATACCTCTTAGGAGTTAACCCCTTCTAACTAAAAAAAACACTCCCCTGTCAAGAACCAAGCAACATACCACGCCAAACCGCCCGGTCATGTGGGTTTGGGGAGTTTCCCTCCCCCATGTCAAGATATTATCCTCTTTGGGCGGCACTGACTTGCCCGCACGGGTTTAATCGCATCCACCATAATGCGTCTTGATTAGGGGTCGGGTTCCCTCTTCCCTTTAGCCGGGGCTTTTCACACACAAGAGGAAATAAACCAGTAAATTTCATAGCCAAAAGTCAAACTTTCTACCACAACAGGTACAAAAAGGAATAAAGCTCAAAACAACCCAGGGTATTGGGCACGCATCTGTGCTTCCCTCTCCCACGTACTCTCTTCGAGCCCGCCATGTCTCCACAACACACGAACCAAGGGAATGGCTCTCCCACGAAGCACCTTCTCCTTGCGATCCTCGATCATCACTGGTTTTTCCACAAAGGTTACGTCGTCCTCGATGTCCAGTTCACCCCAATCAAGGACGTGTGAATCATCATGCAGATAACGACGGAGCTGGGATACATGAAAGACATCATGTATCCTTAGCAGCGGCGGAGGTAATGCTAGCTGATTAGCCACTTCGCCGACCCGCCGTAACACTTCGAAGGGTCCGACGATTCTGGGGGAAAGCTTACCCCCCTTGCCGAACCTTCGTTGCCCACGCCGCGGGGAGACCATCAAGAACACGTGGTCCCCAACCTCTAACTCCAAGGGCCTTCTCCTGGTATCAGCATATGACTTCTGTCGGTCCTGGGCCGCCTTCATCCTTTCCCGTATGAGCTGAATCTTCTCTGTCAAGTTCTGCACCACCTACGGGCCAAGGATGCATGCCTCTCCTACTTCGGTCCAACACACAGGTGAACGGCATGGCCTCCCATACAAAGCCTCAAACGGGGCCATACTGACGGTAGAGTGGTAGCTACTATTGTAGGAAAACTCTACTAGAGGAAAGTGTCGCACCCATGACTCTCTTGAGTCCAGAACACCTTCCCGTAGCATATCCTCCAAGGTCTGGATGGTTCGCTCCCTTTGTCCATCTGTCTGGGGATGGAAAGCAGTGCTAAGGCGTAACTGGGTGCCAAACGGATGCTGCAATCCTCTCCATATTCACGAGGTAAACCGTGCATCCCTATCCGAGACTATAGATCTCGGAACTCCATGCAACCGCACCACCCCATTCACGTAATTTTGTTCCAAAGTATCCATAGTACTTGACTCCCTGATTGCCAGAAAGTGAGCCGATTTCGTCAACCTGTCCACCACCTCCCAGATGGCGTCGCACCCTCCTTGGACCTTGGGTAGTCCCGTGACGAAATCAATTGATATGTCATCCCACTTCCACTCGAGAACAGCTAAAGGCTGCAGTAGGCCGCCTGGAACCCAGTGTTCAGCCTTCACTTGCTGACATACCAAGCATTTAGCCACAAATTCTGCCATCGCTCGCTTAACTCCGGGCCACCAGAACTGCCTTTTCAGCCCCTGGTACATCTTGGTAACTCCTGGGTGCACCGCTAGGGGTATGTTGTGGAACTCACTTAGAACCTTTCCACGCATCGCTCTTGGAACAAACAACCTTTTCTAGGAAAGCATCCGGTGCTGACCGTCCTCTGTCCATTCTCTTGGAGCATCGCCCTGGTCAACCAGATCACGCATCACTTCGCACTCGGGGTCTCCCCACTGAGACTCCTCCACTTGTCGAAACAGAGATGACTGCACTATCATCTGATATAGGTAGCCTCTGCCACTATCCATCTTCGCATCCAGGTGTAAGGCAACCAACTCCTCCATTGCCTTCCAGGCATTTGCCGACTCTCGGACCGCATCCTTCTGCGTCCTCCTGCTCAATGCATCGGCCACCACATTGCCCTTGCCCTCAGTATAAGAGATTTCAATGTTGTAGTCCTGGAGGAACTCCACCCATCTTCGTTGTCGCAAGTTCAAGTCCCGCTGGGAGAAGATATACTTTAAGATTTTGTGATCTGTGAAGACCACAAATCATTCCCCGATGAGGTAGTGCCGCCATAACTTTAGCGCAAAAACGACCGCTGCAAGCTCTAGGTCATGGGTGGCGTAGTTACGCTCATGGGGGCGTAGCTGCCTAGACCCGAAAGAGATCACCCCTTGTTGTTGCATCAACACGCATCCCAGGCCCTGTCCTGAAGCATCACAAAATACCTCATAGGCCATCCCTTCTTCTGGTAATCTCAACACTGGGGCACTAACCAGCTTTTCTTTTAGGTAGCTGAAGGACGACTCGCATTGCTCGCTCCACACGAAAACCTGGTCCTTCTTGGTCAAAGCCGTCAAAGGGGATGCTACTCGGGAGAAGTTGGGTACGAATCTCCGGTAGTAACCTGCCAGTCCGAGGAAACTCCGGACTTCCGCCACATTCTTGGGTGCTGCCCAAGAAACAATTGCCTCAACCTTTGATGGGTCGACTGCTACCCCCTGCTCAGACACTACGTGCCTGAGGAAGTGCACTTCTCGTGCCCAGAACTTGCACTTTGACAACATCCCGTAGAGCTGGTGCTGTCGGAGGACTTCCAAAACTGTCCTCAGGTGCTCTGTATGGTCCTCTTCTGACCTTGGATAGATCAGGATATTGTCGATGAATACCACCAAAAAACGATCCAGGTACTCCCGAAAGATGGAGTTCATAAGCTCCATGAACATGGCCGGGGCGTTCGTAACACCAAAGGGCATGAACACGAACTCGAAGTGCCCATACCTGCACCTGAACACTGTCTTCGGGATGTCTCTCTCTTTCACCCTCAGCTGGTGGTACCTAGACCGCAGGTCGATCTTCGAGAACCATCCTGCCCCTTTCAGCTGGTCAAAAAGATCATCTATCCTTGGGAGAGGGTAGCGATTCATGATCGTCACCTGATTCAACCTCATGTAGTCTATGCACAGCCTAAGACCTCCATCTGTCCTCTTTGCAAACAAGACCGGAGCACCCCACGGTGACGCACTTGGACGAACATAACCCCTCTTCATCAGATCTTCAATCTTTATCTGCAACTCCCGTAGCTCGGAAGGTGCCATCCGGTAAGGAGCCATCGAGATTGGACGAGAGCCGGGCTGCAGGTCTATCCCGAACTCGATATCACGTCGAGGGGGTAGAGTCGTCACCTCCTCAGGAAAGATGTCCATAAACTCACGGACGATCTCTAGCACTTCCACCATTTCCGCATCTACTGATTCTACCATCAGCTTGTTCAACAAGGAGAGGAGAGGTTCCTCCCTCCTGTTTCCCTTCGGACAGCTCCGCTCACCGGTGAAGGTAACACGCTAGCCGTCCAAACCTGAGAACACCACCCTTCTTTGGAAACAGTCGATGACGGCGCACACAGAAAATAGCCAGTCGATGCCTAGGATGACATCGTACGGCTGAATCTGTAGAAGAAGGAGATCCCTAACCGACTGATGTGGCCCTAACATCAGTCTACATCCCTGAAAAATGAACAGCAAGTCAGTCTGACCTC
The DNA here is from genome assembly GCA_963277665.1 of Viscum album. Lineage (NCBI taxonomy): Eukaryota > Viridiplantae > Streptophyta > Magnoliopsida > Santalales > Viscaceae > Viscum > Viscum album. The sequence goes on along the minus strand of OY728121.1, from coordinate 1,777,953,866 downwards.
CAACTGGTGTGCTCAACACCAGGGGAGTGGAAGTCTCTCGGCATCTAGACCGAAGGCACGGACTAGACTGGGTTCAAAAAAGTAGTGCGAAGCTACGGTATCGAACAAAGCATAAGCAAGAGTGCTAAATACATTGATCGTACCTCGAACAACCTCTGGCCCTGTTGGAACTGTTGCCTCTGCGGCGTGTAGCTGTCCACGCCCAGCTCCCCTGCCCCTCGGCTGTCGGCCACCTCCCTAACCACGCCCTGGTCGAGGTCCCTGGGGAGCGCCCTGAGGTCGGCCTCCTCCTCCTATGTCTGCCTGCGGAGGAGCGGGAGCTCGCTGTCCCTACTGCTGCTGCCGGAAGGGTCTGGCTGGAAACTGCTGATGAGGCGGATGCTGGGGATGACTGCCACTGTTGTACTGCACCCGATCGGGGCACTGACTTCGGAGATGTCCAGGGCTCCCGCAGATGAAGCACTGTGGTCCCGAGCCTGAAGGGAAAGAACGTGGGCCAGGGGATCGAAACTGTAACTGATGCGGTCTGCTCCCTGTGGGTCGGAACCTGGAGGGTCCCGATGCTGGAGGCCTGGTGCTGACGGCCTTCCCCTTCGATGGTCCCAGCTAGATCCCTTATCGTGACACTCCGCCCAGAGCATGCATCCTTTCCACCACTTCGGCCTTATTCTGGACCTCTAAGTATGTCGGAAGGGTAAAGGGGGTAACAGCATACTGGAGGGAGGGTCGGAGCTCCTCCTACAAATGTCTTGCCCGAGACTCCTCATCGGGAAAGAGGTCCGGAGCAAAACGTAGGAGGTCCTTGAACTTGATTCCAAGTTCCCTCACGGACATGCTCCCCTGCTGGAGGGAGAGTAGCTCCTGCCTCTTCTCCACCTTCATTGTCGAGGAGAGGAACTCCGCCCGGAACTCCTTCTCGAAATCCGCCTAAGCAACCTCAGACTCCTTCCTATTCCCCAGGTGAAGCATCCACCACTGACGTGCCGCTCCTCGCATCTGGCTAATAGCCAGAGGAACCCAGTACTCGGTCGGGGCCCGAATGAGGCCGAAGTCTATAACTAGCTCCTCTAGCCAGCCTTCCGTATTCATATCGGAGGTGTTGCCCTCATACTTCTCGAGGGCCTGTCGCTGGAAGGCTCGAAGAGTATTCTGCCACTGGTCGTCCTCTTCCTCTCGATCAGCTCTCTACCGATTGGCCAAAGTAGTCTCAGGGGCCTCGATCGCCTGTACCACACGTGGTCGCCTTCCAGGTGCCATAGCTGCAAGGTAAACAAGGAATGCCTAAGCCCAAGTAGTGAAGAATATCGTTCTTAAAAATTATTAAGATTTAATTTATTCTTAATTCCCAAGACATCCCATAAACACAAGAACACAAGTCATTATGATGCATGTACCTTTCCTAGGGTCTTTACCCTGCAATCAGTGTGGCCACACTTGGTCGTTCGGTAGGTCCAGAGTCCTTGCATCGGATCACGGGGGGCCCTAAAATCTTGTGTCCTAGCCGGTCTTCCCTGGCCTAATTCACGCTCCAAGGTCACCCAACACCGTTGCCTTACCATCCCATGCAATCCTCACTATGCCTAACTCCAGACTCCGTCCTCTCTCTCAACCATCAGCCTTTGATACCATTCTGTCACGACCCGCCTTCACAAAAAGGAGGGAAGGGTCAGCAGATTGCCAGGCCCTTCCTTCTTTAAGTTGAAGGAGAGATAATGACCCCCGAAACCCGCCTTCAATAGGTCCCGGAGTGGCGACTAGCACCAAGGGTATAGAAAATTCTTGCAAATGGAAGGCATTGCCCTTTTTATCTTATAGGATTGAAAGATAAGGAGAAGAAAACCCAACAACACCAAGGTAGAAAGAAAAGTAAAAGCCAAAAGTAAACCATTCCCACATGCATGTTTCAAAAGTGAAAGCCACAAAGTGAAAAAAGGTGACTACAAGGTAAGTACCAAAAAGGAAAAAAAAGAACAACTGCAACTGCTCCAAAAAAAATCCGAGCTAGTAAGGTCCTGCGTGATCCCCGAAGTCCTCCTGGAAACCTGAAAGCAGTTTTATATACGTAGGGTGAGTATACAAGTACACTCAGTAGGGAAAACCAAGACTCTCGTGCACAAGTGGGGGAAACTTACTAAAGTCTCGTGAGAAAAAGAGAAAACCAAACACCTAACAAGGAAAACTATCCATCCCAGGCCACACCAAGGCTCACTCCCCAAATAACGCAAGTCAAGTAATATATATAATAAGAGCACATCGATGTTTGGGTACCCCGCGCCACTTTCCCACTGGTTATTGAGACATCCTACTCATTGGACCATTCCCGCCATTCTCACAGCAGTCCCACTGACACACCCGCCCACACACACCTGGGCCACAACCACACGCAGTCCCACTGCCGAAATCCCACCCGCACACACCTGGGCCTCAACCGCACGCAGTCCCACTGCTGAATCCTGCCCGCACACACCTGGGCCACAACTGTCATATGTAACCATGCCTACAAACACCTAGGCCAGAACAACCACCACCACGCCCGAAGCCACCTGGGCTAAAGGATCCACTGCCATGCCCGAAGACACCTGGGCCTCATCCCGAAGACACTTGGGAAACCACCTGCCGCACACGCCTGGCCAACCACCACAACACCCCGCCCGATGGTTCTTGGGCTAATAATGGACTTCAGGCCATCACAGCCTGCCCGAAGGTACTTGGGCTATCCGGGAAAGGGAGCAGAAAAGGATCTAATAACCAGCCACTAAGGATAGTGTTGGGAAAAATACCCTTCCCCCATAAATGGGGGTGTTCGGCACTGAGTTATCAACTTGGGTGGGGTGCGAATAAGTAACAAAAAGCTACAAGTATTGATATAGGTAACAAAAACTCACCCAAAGCATAGGCTTTCCTTGCCAACCTACAGAACACAACACCACTGCGTCTGAGTCACAGTTCACGACCCTTGCCCACAAAAACCATTTGTCCCATTCTTGTTTAACGTTCAGTTAAAATTTTCAATTAATTTTAAGCACTACTAGGAAACTACCATAAGCATAACTAAGGAAAGCGTCAAAAGCATGGATCAACCAAAACACTCACCCAGTTTTGTCAACAGTGGATCTCTCCCCAATTAGTGATATGAACGAGTAACCACTCGGATTTAAAACTCACAACCACCGAATCCATACCAACAGGAGATCCCATCCCCCAAATTCACACAACCACCGAGAGTATAAAAGAACAGGGGATCCCATCCCCTGCCACATTTCCAGCAATCGGCCCGAAAGGAAAACAACCAACTACCACTACCAACACAAGTCAGGTATTTTCAGATATAAACGACTTAACACACTCCATGATTTCAAATTCCATGTGTTCTAACCGGGAGTTATCACAGAAGGGTTGATCCTGGTGCTTTCAATTATTCAGCTGGATATACGTGATTAACTGATTCACTTTTCACAGCAGGATTTTACAACCACAATCAAGCCATTTAAAACATCAACATGGTTTATTAGTGCACAAACAAACGACCACCAACGGCCTCGATTTTCAAGAGGCACAAGCCAGCACAACTCAACAAGATGGTCATAGAAGAAACAACATCAAAATATAAAACACCATCAACGATCACAGCCCCCCCTCTCTTTCTTTATAGAATTCGTTCATTATCTTTAGTTAGGTCTGGTTTACCCAATTCTACAGGATCAAAAGCACGCCCACCCCGCATGATACACAAAAGAGAGAGATGAAGGAGAAATTCCCTACTTGTTGATAGATGATCGATGTTTAGGCCGGTGGCACAGACCTTTACGGATAACGATGCAGTGGGCCCGATGCACCAGAACCTGTTTGTGAAAAGTCACGATCGAGGAAAGGAGAAACCACGGCTAACCCTCAGTTTATAAGAGTCAGGGACAGTTGAGGTGAAAACGCGAAACCGCGTAAGACGTGGAAGTCGTGGGTTGACCACGCGGCTTGACTCATCATTAAAGGTGTTGGGTGGTTTAAACTGACACATGAGTCGATTCAGTATTTAATTAAAACTTTTGTGCGCGTTTCAGGTCTTTAAGACATTTCTTTTTTTTCTTAAACGAGGCAGAATAGGGTTTAAAACCCTATTTGTGAAAAAGGAGCGTTACTGGAACAACTTGGCAAGGCTGGGTGACGTCGGCCGGTTCCGCCGATCGGTCGCACCGATCGGCACCCCTTAAGGATCCGGATTTTGGCAAAGGGACCAAGGGGGGTCTGGGTCAACACTTTTATCTCCTTGAAAATATTTTTCCATGAATTTTCATAATTATTTTTTAATATAACTCTAAACATTGATTCTATCTATCCATGTCACCAATAAAATTTTATATTAATTAATTACTTGATTTTAAAAAAATTATATTATATTTATTGATTATAGATCACAAAAAATATTTTAAATTTTAAAAAACTGGTTTTTTTAATATTCACAAAAAAAAATTATATTTTTATGGAAAAAAATATTAATACATAGATAAATTTGAAATGATGAATCCAACTATAATTTAACATTATAAAATTAATTTTTTATTGGTGGAAAAAAATTATTTAAACATGTATATTTATAATTAAATGAAAAAAAAATTAGAAATAAAATATGATTTCATACCAAATAATGATCTTATAAGAAAATAAATATTTTTTATATGTAAATGATTATATTATTTATAATAATAGGGTTTACAGTTAATATAATGTATTCATCAAATAATAATCAGTATTTATTATTAAAATTAATGATGAATTTTTCAAAACTTGTATTATTTACTATTCCCTGTGAATTCAATCTTTTCTTAAAATTCCAATAATGTCACGATATGTAAGAACCACATTTTCAACCAAGTATGGATCCTTTAAATGTAGTTCTATATATTCACTTCAGTCAAAATATGGATTTTTAAGTGGATTGAAAATGTCTTAGGGGTGTATGAAGGATGTTCAGAGCCTGAAACCCATCTTTTTGAGACAAACATAATTGGTGCACGGTTTATAGTAAACCATGTGAGAATTCCAAACGGATTGGAAAACTGTGTGGACTGTGTTTTTTTACAAAGAAACCTCACATAGTTGGCACATATTTGTGCAACCTAACTATGTGAGAACCCCTTTTTTCCAGGGACCCAAGCATGGTTTGTGCGATGTTTGTCAAAATATGTGGACAAACCACGCACAACATTTTTATGGTTAAATTGTCCTTTTTTCTTAATGGTCTAATTATTCCACCTCCATATTTACAAATATAACACTGTGTTGTATTAACCTATTTCTATATAAATTTTAGGTTTTTTGAAGTTCTAATCTTGGAATCAATATATATCCTTCATCTGATAACTGATTGATCTTCCATTTATCACATTGGATGTGGAACGGTATGTACTCGAATCCTCTTGATCCATTTTCAATATCTTTTTCTCTCTCTGAGATGTAGTGATATGAGTGTTTTGCGTATTTTTCCTAGTTCTAATATGATCCGAGCCAAATCAAGTACCAATACCTGAGGAAAAAGATAATACGACCCTATGGTTTGTGGTTTATAACTCATCCCAAAATATGGTTTATTTCTTATTATTCGTTTAAGGACCACCAATTTCATCATGTTCCATTAATGAAATTTATATTCCAATTTTATTATTTTTATAACCATGTGGTTATCCTCTTTCTAATTATAGGATTAATTTTTTTGTGGTTATGACCTAAAATCCATCATTTCCATGTCAAAGGTCATTCAATAAATGTGGTGTTTTGTTTTGACATGTTTGCACTAATGCTTCGGTGTTCCATGGATTAACCACTATAAGGGTAATATTTTCATTACTAAATAGATTCATTTATATTTTTAGTTGCATAATAAAAAGTACAATGTCTGTCTACCACTCGAACCGCCTAATTAGATTGCTACAAATTAATAATTAAATGTGATTTATTAATTCGTTTTATATCAGTCGAACCCCTTACCACATTAATTGAAGATAAAAGAATAAATCATTAATTCATAGATATTACGTAGATTTATATAAAGAATTTTTTTAGGAAACATGGTCTTGTCACACTAATGAAAGGTAATTCTTGAACTGAATGAAATATTACCTGAATTTATAATTAAATAGGAATGGCCTAAATCAATCTTGAATTAGATTTCGATCGGGGAATGCCCTGACCACTCGGAATCCACACACTGATTCAAGGATACAATATTCATATCTTGAGAACCACCTCGATCTTGAATGTATTCTTGTCGTGAATTCCTGATATGACACATTATTATCCATCCAAATTATTACTATATTCCCCAAATACACTCCTTGGATCCATCATTGACATGTTGGTTGAATGGTTACATATCATAGGGCCATGACTCTACATAGTCTTATCTTACCTTGGTGATCACCTTCGATTCATTAGGCACATTATTGTATAATTCAATGGACATGCTCCTTAGATTACACTATTATCCTATGGTAGGCTATAATTATTACTAAGTTAAATACCCTTGAGGTCGATGTATCCTTTGATAACACCATGGGACTTCACTATTAAATATAATTCCTCATGGTTTCATTGTAACATCCTGAAATCATCACTTCTTGTACTGTCACATTGTGATGTCAGTGTTTGAATACCTCAGAAGACCTATCAACATTAAATTTCTAAATACGATTGAATGAATTTTGCACATGTCAAGACACCAACCACTCGTTAAATCAAGTTAATGGGTATTTATTTACATTGTACTGATTTACATTATATATGAATACATTCACACTATTAAATTTCTATTAAACGGTTCATATGTTATAGAGACCAATGGTGGTGGCACACTGAGATTCATCAAACACACTCTCTAGGCATTGTTTGGTATCGAGTTTTGATTAAATGGTTGTAGCTGTTAACAAAGGTAATGATTTTTCTTCAAACAAATTACTTCTTATTGTTTAGTATGTAGATTGATTGTAGAGGACCGAGTTAAATATAGGTAATCTTGGGATTATATTTTATTTCCTTTATTATTTCTTGAAAATGTTATACATATTGGTTGTATCCATGTTTTCTATATTTCTATCACATGAGGTATCATTAGTTGTTGAATTGTTTTCTAGTTTTTTCAATAATTATTAATGTTGTATCTATTTTATATTATGCCTTGAATTTACATATATTGGTTCCACTATTTACCTATGTTTACACTCATCTATTTCACTACACTTTGGTAATGGTGGCATAGTCTCTCTATGAACACAACCTAGGCCCTTGCTACTAGAAAACAGTCTCTAGAGTTCAAGGAGATGCGCTTCAGGAAATGTAGCCCACCATCCATTGAGAACAGTTTATGTGGCTTCGAGGAACATAATGGCGCAAATTTGTATCAGTTTTGGTTTATATTCATGATTTATTATCTTCTGAGAATTGATTGGAGATGTATAATGCTTTGTAAAAGTTAATAAGACTTTATTAGATGTCCCAAACCCATGTTTGGGGTAGAAAAACACTGATTCCAAAATTATACATATTTCTTTTCTTTTATCTATTACAGATGATATTATTTCACCATTGGGTGATTCACATGTTGTGTGGTGTTGTTGATTATTACTCGGTCTGTGGATTTTCATTCACTCTTTTCCATATGATATGAGGGAAAGGATCATTGTTACATGAACCATTATTGGATCCTAGAATTCACATTTCATTAAAATTTCAATGCCACAAGGGTTCATATCACTTCTATCCATTTCATGATATTCCTTTTATTTTTGAGTGATGTTATGATATTTGGATGTAAAATTATTAATCTTGGATGTGATTCAGTGATTGCATGTATCAATTCATGATGTTTAGGAACCCTCATTGGTTGGGAGGTGCAATGTACCAATTAAAGACAATATTCAATAAATAAATGAGTTACATTTATGGAGACTGGTGTATGGCCACTGATTAATTTGAACCAGATATCCATTATATGTTGAATCATGAAATTTAAAATGTATTGGTTTTAAAAATGTATCCCTCCACGTAATGTTTATGAAAATTAAAGGAGTGATCCAATAAATTAAGTACAAAATGACCTGAAACATATACATGAGAAATTACTGATACCTAGCCATCTAAGTGGGTTGATAGGGATATTATTCCATGGCTAGTGTGTTATATTACATTTATCTTCCTCTAGTGATGTTATATTGTGACTCTAATCTTCTTTGGGGGCATGTTTTCAGAAATTGTAGGTCAATGCTACTGGGACATCCTCATATCGTATGCCCGGATGGTGGCGACGACCATACACCAGACGTGGTGGTCCTTGAGAATCCAGTATTACCTCTAAGTGTTCCAATTGAGGCACTGCTTGATGTACTTAATTTTTGCACGAATGTCCATTTTTTTGATATATTATTACGTCTGAAGAAGTGCATGCAAGGTGCTCTAAGGCTTCCACCAATGATAGATGATCTGACTCGTGAGTTTTAGAAGAAACATCATTTTAATATCACTGGCATTTGAAGTCTTTTGACTATTGAGTATTGGATATAATTCACCCAATAATTCTTTGAGAATATCATGATTCCTCTAGAGAGGAGGATCAATCATTCAACATACATTATTTAGGATTATTCCATCCACTAGTAGGATGTGATTACCAAGGCTGATCGTCTTTAGGGAATGTAATGGGTTGAGTTCAAGACAATCATCTATGATAAGTGCATTCCTAAGATGTAGAGACCTAATAGATTCAGAGAGTTAATGAATCTTAGTATGGGATAAATCTTATTAATGGAATATTCATCCCATTTCATGGAATTACTGATCATTCCATTGATCCAATCCTAATTATGTTATGTTGAGCTATATATTTAAATGATGGGGTCTAATATGCCATTCATATCCATGTAAATGTCGTACATTTATCTTATTTTTCTATAATAGTTATTTGGGATCTTATAATTTAGCATTACCTGATAAACGAAAATAGTACCGGTCATAGAGGATCAATGTCTCATCATGCTAGTAGTTCATCTAGTGGCATGAAACATTCACTCAATGATTCTCATTATGTAAGTGACAACTATAGTACATGATTTTATAGCAATTTCGTGTTTTATTAGTGTGGATGGTGGACTCATTAAAGGCCACATTATTATAGAGAGCCAATGGAGTCCAGATCTTGTGGTCGAATGAGTCATCATTAGCATTTCATTATGACCTTTCCACAAGAATCAAGGGGAAAAAATCATCTCCAACTCCCCCCTTTAAGAGTGAGTTTTTTTGTGACCCGCCCAGAATAGAGTTTTAATAGCACTGATAGGACCAGACGAGGATTATATCATGGCCATTTTAGCCATACACCTGATCACCAGTAGTGAACATACTACAACCAATACCAAAGGATTAGGAAGAAAGACCATCTATAGTATGATGCACTATTCTGGTATCCATTTATATAGTATATGATCTATTTGATATAGTTTCATAAAACTATTTTATCTCTGTATCAATCATTGAATTCATCAGACTAGACATATAGTATATCTATTATGTAATGACCCTAGATAAGTTCATTAGGGGTATGAACAAAGGTAATACGTCAGTTTAAGTAATTTCCACTTGAGGTAGGCAGTTAACATTTTTTCTTGAACCTTATTGCTCTCAAGATTATGTGATTCGATGTAATTCATAGAATGGATTGTTTGTTTTACTATAATGATTTTGTAGACTTCTATCATCACATGGTGTCATTTACAACACAAGAGGATGATCGATATCTACATAAGAGTGAGTGGGTTGTCCAAGTTGGTATATCTAGACTAGAGCATTATGGGATAGGTGGAGTGACCACCCATATTGAAAATAAATTCATAGATGATTAGGGTTTAAATTAGGATGAATTCCATATAGTGGTGGATCGTTCTATGGATGTTTTCCCCAATAAAATTTCTAGATTACCTCTTAAAAGATGCGTAGAGTTTACTATAGAGCATATTCCTAGAGTAGCTCTAGTGTCCATTCCTCGTAATTGGATAGAACCGATAGAGAATCAGGATAACATGTTGTAGTCAGATAATTAGGAGTTCAATGGTTTTATATGTCCTAGTACATCATGTTAGGGTTAGCCTATGATTTTATTGCAGAAGGTGGATGGAATTTATATCTATCTGGGGATTACATAAGGTTTAACCATCATACTATCAAGAACCGGTATCCACTACCTCAAATAGATGATCGCATTGATATTCTCTAAGGAGAAAATGACTTCTCTATGAATGACATAATATTGTGTTATGATCATGTGCAATTAGGACCATCAATCATACATCACAAAACTATATTTATCATATATGGTCGGTATGTGTACCTTGTTATTCCATTCATCTTATGAATTTGTCTTTTATTTTCATAGCTTTAATGAATAGTTTTTTCAACCCCTTTTGGATACTTTTGTCATGTCCATTGTGGATGACATATTGGGGTAATATTTAACTCATAAAGACCATTCGAAACATCTTTATATTGTTCTGAGTACAATTATAGAACATAATCATTAGGCTGGTCCTTCTATGTGCCTCATCTAGTTTGACAATATGATGTTCTTTGGTCATATTATCGTGGAATTAAGAGTATCTGATGAGCCCAAATGGTTAGTGTAATATTTTAATGGGAGAATCCTAATAATTTATTATATATATGTATTTTCTTAGGGCTAGCAAGATATTTAATGCATTCCATTCTATACTTTTCTCACATTGATTAACCTCATACTGCTTATACAAAGTATGGTGTAATGTTCTGATGGTTAGAATCTTGTGTGAAATCCTTTCATGTTCTAAAAGGAAGGCTTGTATCGACACATATTCAAATCCTTCATGAGGAATGTATAGGTTATACCATATTTTTTGATGCATTACGTATTGTCCTAGTTGTAATGTTGAAGCAGGATAGAAAAGTTATTGCACATGGATCTCGGAAGTTGAGGCCTCATGAGGAAAATTACCTGACACGTGAACTTGTGCATGCAATATTTTTCCATTCCAAATACTTCTTAGGAAATTTTATGTTGGGTGACAACATTGTGGTGTAAACAATCGAAAAGAGCCTCAATTATATGTTTTCTCATTGTTAATTGAGCCTCATGTAGCAGATATGGGTCGAATACCTTAAATCTTCTAATTTCATGATTTCCTATATGACTGGGAAAGGAAAGGTGGTTGAAGATGAAATGAGTCAAAAAACTCAAGAACAAGACATACTGGAATCTAGTGATAAATGGAAGTAAATGAACCTATTTTATGTGCGCCATCTATAGTTTCATTATAGTCAAAAAAATTAACTCTCATCCTTGATAGATACGTATTCCCTCTTTGAGAAAGTGATTATGAGGTAATTTTCATTTCCATTGGGCATGTATCTCCAAGAGAGAATGTCAGGAGATAACCCACCCCTATATCGGTATGTGGATAGAGATGACTTTATGCATCTATATGGATGTGTTTGGGTTCTTATAGATATGAGATAGGAGTTGATGAGGGTGTCCCACATTTCTCAGTCGAAATTTCATCCTTGAATATTGAAGATATATCAAGATATGTGACACCAGTATCAGTGGCCTAGGATGAAATGTTATATAGTAGAATTTGTCACTAGATGTTCCACCTCTATGAAACTGAAGGCAGAGCACCATAGATGTGTAGGAAATTTTATTGCTGCTTCTAGTCCATTAATCGAAATTCAAAGATGTTTCTATGTATTTTTTAGTCTGATTACCTAGGTTGTTGAGGGGCTGCGATGCTATCTATGTATTCATTGACCAATTAACATAATCATTCACTGTTATTCCAATTCAAGTGAATTTCTCAGTTGATGTGCGGTAAAGACTATATGTCTATGATATCATATGAATACCTAGGGATTCACATACTATTAATTAAGGTAGGTATGGTCATTTCACGTCATAGTTCTATAAGGGATTATAGAAGTCTATGGGAATACAGGTTCTTCAAAATACATATTATCACCCTCAAACAGACGAACAATCAGAATTGATAATAAATGTTCTAGAGGATATGCTCTGAGCATGTGTTCTTCATTTCATAGGATCTTGAGAGAAATATATCACTCACATCAAGTTCACCTATAATAATAGATTTAATTTCACAAATCATATGGTTCTTTTTGAGACCTTATATGGTAGGTGGTGTCATCCGACCTTGTGTTGGCTTGAGATAGGCAAGGCAGTCGTACTAGCTCCTCATTTTGTTTAGTAGGCTTTAGAGATGGTTCGACTGATCAGAAAGGATATGACTACTTCTCAGTTCATAAAGAAATTTTTAGTCGATCTTCGTTGACGACCTATTGATTTTGAGGTTGGGAAGTTTTTGTGTGTGTACCTCCTAGGATAGAGAATTGACGGTTGCCGATGCAGGTAAAGATTTTTCCTCATTTTATAGGTTCTTTTGAAAATATTGATTGAGTCGGTATGGTAGCTTTTCAGTTGTAACTACGGCAGAGGTATCATTCCATGAACAATTTAATTAATGATCTATATCTCTACCAATATTATATTAATATGTCTCATACTTTTGAACCCTATGAGGTTAAGATAAATGCAGATTTTTCCATTCATGAGTATCAAGTACGCATCATTGACTAGAGAAAAAATGCTCTCTGAGGCCGGTATGTCCCTATAGTATAGGATCTATGGATGTATGGTCAAGTACAAGATGATACTTGTGAGAGAGAAGATGATATACATTACTAATGGTTGTAGTTGTTCTCAAATCACGTTTCGCCACCACTAGAAGGCAAACTTAGGGTTGAGTTATTTTAATGGGGGCAGATTGTAAGAACCCAGTTTTTCACTCAGGTTTGGATTCTTTAAATTTTAGTGTAAATCATAAATTTCACATAATAATGAGGTATAAGGGTTTATAAAAGGTCTTAATTGTGTTTGATGCTAGTTCAAAACCTGAAACCCATCTTTTTGTGGAAAACAGGCTTGGCGCATGGATTAGAATAAATCGTGCTGGAATTATACGTGGTTTGGAAAACCTTTTGGATTGTCTTCATCTTGTAAAGAGCCAACATTATCGGTTGGAACATTTATATGCATCCAAACAATGAAAGGGATCTTTTTTCCATGTTACCCATGCATGGTTTGTGCATTGTTTTTCAAACAGTGCAGAAAAACTGCGAACATGATTTTTAAGGGTCATTTTCTCTTTCCCCCTTAATGGTCTAAATAAACAACCTCCACAGTCCATAATCCAATATCAGGTAAGATAATCCTATTTATCTCTCAATTTTGGATATTTTAATATCTATCCTTGGAATCAAGATATATTCTTCATCCGGAAACCGATCGAGAATTTTTTTCTTCTTGTTGGCTATGAATTGATTTTCACTTGAATCATCTTGAGTTTTTCTCCTTCTCTTTTTCTCTCATATGAGATATCAGGGCACCCAAATTGTTCTCTTTTTCTTAGATCTACTGCATTTGACGCCTAATCAGGGGCTAATACTAGGTGATAAAAATCATACAACCCTAAGTTTGGTGGTCTATAACTCAACCCTAAATATTGTCGACTTTTTTATTTGTCTTGTGGGGAACATTGTTTTCTTTGGGTGACATTAATAGAATTTATATTATATTTTAATATTCATTAGATATGTAATGACGTCCAATTTCCAAAAATATGATTAATCATTGGTGGTTATAACCGCAACTCCATTGTTTCCTTGTCGAAGTTTATGCCATAACTGTAGTTTAATTTTTTTACATGTTTTCACCACTATTCGAGTTTCAATGGATTTTCCACTATAGTGGTAGGATTTTCAATATTAAATTTCTCATTTTATATTGTGATTTTAATCATTTAATGTACCATGTATGAGTACCACTGTTGACCACCTAAGGTATATGGTTAAAATAGATTTTTTAAATGTGAATGACATATTGTTTTCTTGTTTGTAGAATCCCTTACCTCATTAATGGAATGTAATGGAATCAACATTAAATATGGGAATATTAATTAAAAGGATAAAATGAATAGTTTCGCATTACATGTCCATAACATAGTACTGAAAGGAAAGGCTTGAACTGAATGAAATTTAACAAGGCTTCATGATTTAATAGGAATGTCCTGTCTCAAGCTTACCTTGAATTCCAATAAGGGAATTCCATGAGCACTCGGGACTCCCACTCCAATTCAAGGATATGATTTCATAGGATTAGAACCACCAAGATCATGATCCTTTTATATTTTTATACACACAGTATGATCCCATATGATCCATCAAAATTATTACAAGATGCCTCAGATACACTCTATGGATACAACAATGACAAGTAGGTTCATGGTCATAACTTTGAGGGTCCTGTATATCTATTTCCACATCATACCTTGGATGATCACATTGGAATATGTTGACACATTATTTTGGAATACCATGGACATGCTCCTTATATTACTCTCTAATACATAGCCAAGAAATAGTTATTACTGAGTTGGTAACCATTTAGGTTTATGATGCGTTGGTTATCATTGTGGGTCATCACTAATAAATATAATTGATAATGGTTGCATTATTACTTACAAGACCCTTATATATTTATAGTATCACAAGGTGAAGTCATTGTTGGATCATCCTCAGGATAACTATCACCATAAAATTGGTAATAATGAAAGAATAATTTTTCAATATGATTTGACTCTATCTGAGGGATCATGTATATACTTGGGTATTTAGTTACATTGAACTACCTTTCATTATATATTAATTCATGTACTATAATAAATTTTAATTATATGGGGAGAATTTAATTGAGACCACTGGTGGAGGCCCACTACAATTTTTCTCACCCCCCTTCAGGTATCATTTGGTACCCAGTAATGATTACATGGTTGCTGGTTTTGACAATGGGAAGCAAACACCTTCAAACACGTCATTTCTTGATATTTAGTATAGAGATTTATAGAATAGGGATGAGTTGGAACACATGATTCTTGTTATGTCCCTAAATTTACATTTATGATTTGTGTAACATGTTATGAATGATGTTTGTATGCATGTTATCCATATTTATGGAAACTGACATATCATCAGTGGCTGAATTCTATTCCATTTATTTCCATTATTATTATTATTCTATCAATTAATTGTTGTTCCTTGTGTTCACAGGTAATGATTCCACTATTTATGTAAATTTACACTAACACACCTAACTAAACTTTAGGGATGAGGTAATAGTCTACCCATAGAAACACCCTAGGCCCTCAATACTAGTTGACAACCTCTATCATTTTGGGAGATTCTCTTGAGGACATATGGCCCACCGGGAATGGGGAACCCATTTTGTGGAATCCGGGTCTGGGACACCACACGATTATATAATTTTTATATAATTTTTATATTAATGAAATCGTTATTATAAAAAAATTATAAATTTTACATAAATTAATTATATTATTTTCTCATAATTAAAATAAAACTCAGTTTTTATCAAAACATAATTTCGATGCATAAAATTACATTACTAAAATATGAGTTCTTATTTTTAATGAATTTTTATATACAATTATATATTTTAAAATTAACTATATATTTATTAATACTTGGGTTGTTATTATTTACCTTGAATTCAATATCTAGGTTATATTTGATATATTTAAATAATATTACATTATGTTTCATTTAATGAATGTCATTCATGTATTATATACTATTGAACAAAACCATGTTTGTAAAATTTCAGGGTATTAATTTCTCCTTCCATTAATAAATCGAATCATGAAAATATTTAAATGTTCCTAAAAATCAAAGGATTGAAATTATAAAACATCATTCATGGAAAAATACATAAGATAATGAGTTTTAAAAAATATTTTTATATGAGGGAATGCGAAATAAGATGGTCAATAATAATAAAAATTGTATATGTTTCCAAAAATTAAATTAATTGTTGGATATTAAAACATATAAATGAGGTAAAATTAATAGAAAAATTATGTAATTTATAAGAAAAAGTGTTTAAAAGAATTTCATGAACACCAGAAGCATATATAATTATAGACTTAATTAGTCCATCAATTAATCAAAAATAAATGTGATAAAAAAATATTTATTTCATGAATGATCTTACAAAATTTGACCAATCACTTTACCATAAAATATAAACAAATTACGATATATCGTATCATTACAAATATTATTTCATCTATTGATCAATTAAAAAAACAATAAAATATTTTCCTCAAAACATTTTGTATTAATTATGAATTTATCATGCATAATTAAATTAAATAAACTTTTAAAATAACTCATATTAAAAAAATATATAGAAATATATTCCTCCTATAATTAGATTATATCAAAATTAAAAATTATTAGAAAAAGATTTTATAATTCCAAGTATTTATAAAACGTTATATTATGTAATTAACAATTTATCTTTATTGACTAAATAATAATACAATACTTTCTTCTATGATCATTTGGAAAATAACTAAACATACATTCCATTAGAATATTTTTTACCATGTTTTAGAACAAATAATAAGTATGAAATAATAAAATTTTCTTCCAACATAAAATTTTCATTCCTGCAATAAAATTATTCACTCATAAAGTTATACCAAAAATAGAATATATAATTTTAATAAAATCACTATAATATTTTAAAATTTTTATAATGAAATGTAATAAAAATTTAATTTTATCATTTATTTTTTTAACAATATACATAATATTAACTATATTTATTAACTATATCATTCAACACACATCCATTAAATAAAATATATATCATCCTAGGAAATATTTTCATTAATATATTTGTTTTTCAAAAGGATTACACGTACCTCAGACTGCTATTAAGACTCAAAAACAATTCCTTATGCAAATTCCATAAAATAAAACATCAAAAATTAATGATGATTTTATACATATGATCATGCATAAATATAAACTGTATACACATGAATCCACATATGTATACCGCTAAATCATTCAACATTCATCATAATACATTAACAATGTTTTTCCTTAACTTTCTATCATAATCTCTTAAAAAATTGAAATATTGAATCATGTTAAATGCTTTATCAATATCATATCATAATGAAAAATATATTTTATACATTCCATATTTCATTAATAATTTCATAATTTTATATTTTTTTGTCCAAAATCCCTCAAGGTATCATTTTTTTATTTTTGAGGTGATTGTGTTTGTTGACAAAGTGGACATATGTGTTGTGATTATTGACAAAGAAAACTGTGAAATAAATTTTTTTTGACAAAAGGGGATTTAATGGTGGCATGTCGTGTTCAAGATCTGTGGTTAATGATCCATGTTTGATTCAAGAACGTCGACAATGGAATGGATTTTCTAGAGGCGGTACAAATAGAGTAGATACAAGGTGTCTCTGTTTTCTAGTGTTTGCCAAATTTTTGTGCATGAAAATCGACAAATGAAGAAAATTGGTTTTTTGAAAAGGTACATGTGTTACATGTACTCGAATGATAGGAAAATTTCACACCATATTTTTTTTCAAGATCAAAGAATCAAAATAAGTCAAATGGATAAGGGTCGTGCAAGTTTTGGAGTTGGTCGCGCAACTGGTTTGCGCGGCAGGATACTTGCATGCCGAAACATGCGTGCCAAGTGGAGACATGCACGCCATCATGAAGGGTGTCCAAATTCCTATAAATATTGGTCGAACCCTCCTCATTCAATGCATAGTTCAACACATCGAAAAAATAGATCTCTCATCCCGCTGGTGTGGTGGTCGCGCAAGTGGTGTGTGATCGCGCAAGTTGAGGTTGTGTTCCAGGTGATAATTGCATGCCCAATGTGGTCTGGGTGAGGAATGAAGAGAGTCGTGCAGGTTCTGAGTTGAAGAATGAAGTTTCACCCAAGGGGTTTGGTGACACCTGTGCACCATGTTTTGAAGATTCACGAAGATTGATGGTTGCATGACAATATTGGTTTGGGCTTAAAAGGGATGGTGCCATGCAAGTTTGGGGATGGAGAAGCTTGTGTCAAGCAAGTGGTTAAGGTGGACTTGCACGCCAGTTTTTACTTGCACTCCAAGACATGCGTTCTAGATTCGAGAAGGGATCCATGTATGGTTGATTCCTGATAGTGATTCAGGTCTGCGTGGAAGCTAGAATATTTCCCGATACCTTCGGTGCAAAGTGAGATTCATCTAAGGGTGATAGTTGGACTTCAACAGATCATATACACACAATATATGATTCATTCATTAGTGATAATGAAGAGACATATAGGTCTATAAATAGTGTGTGGATCCTATCCAGAGCAGTGATAAAAGGAAGAGGAAGAAGGGAATCCTTTCCACCGGATGTGAGCCAGAGAGAGAAATAGTGAGTGACCTTACCATAAATTGTCTAATGGAAGTGAGACTAGGCATAGAAGTGATCTCACCTGAACCTTGTAAACATTAGTGTGGTTTTAGGGGATTTGGTACATTGACACATTACTAGTGTATACTCTTTGGACGTAGCCCATAGAGGGTGAACCAAGTAAAAATTTTTGTGTCCTCTGCATGCTTTACTTTCTGTTTATATTTTGAAATAACAAAGAGAGAGAAGAGTGTTTTTCTTAACAGCGACACAAGATCAAAATGAGATTTTATTTTAAATTAGTCATTCCCTGATTCAGCCCCCCCCCCTCTCAGGGTATCCAGCATTGTGGACCTAATATATTTTAATGGAATTTTTACATTACTAAACATTTATCCATACATTGTTCATCATTTGGATCATACGCTTCCCCAATGCTAATAAATTTTTCAAATTCCCATTCTCCACTAAATAAGAACATTAAATTGTTACATGAGGTTATAATTAACCAACTCTATTGTGTAAAATAAACTATTAAATTTTCCATTTAATATTAATGCTTCTTTCCTTACATTACCACTTAAAAAACCACCTTTCAATTTTTAAGAAATTTTATGTGGCATCTGTTCCAAAATTCATGAATCCTCGTACCATGATTACCTTAAGATTTATGTTATTTATCTCTTTAGCAAATATATATCATATTATTTAGATTATATAATACATTAGGATAATAACCTTTGTATTTTATATTAATTATAACTCATGGAATTTTATATAGAAAAAACAAAATAGATTTATCTACGACTACCATTACCTAAAATTGTTTGATCTAAAAACCAGAACATTATTCATAGAATATATTACATATTTATTTCATAATAGTTCTATATAATGGAAAAAAAAATTTGGGTGATTAAATCTAATAAATTAATAATTATCCATTTTATGAGGATGGTAAACCCAATGATATCAATTACCATGACAACTGCCATTCAACCTCTTCATTTTTTTCAAATGAACATATTTATCCATAACATACTATCTATAATGTATATAGTTTAATTTTATAGTATACTCAAAAAAAATTATAACTATTGTTACCAAAAAAATTCCATTATGAACAATAATGATCCTTCTACAAAATAATCATTATCTATTATCATTGGAATAAATTTAAGTTTATTTTAATAAAAAAATCATTTCATATTAAATTTTATAGATAATTTTATAATCCATAATTAGAATATATTATAACATAATGTTAAAAATTATACATAGTATATATTATTCATACAAAATTAAAAACATTAAATATATGACATGCTTTCTTTTCCTAACATATCATCATTAATTTGAGCACAACATAATATTTGTTAAATGTAATTTAAAAAAAATCAAAGAAAAAATATAAAATTGTTTTCTGAGTTCAACAAAATTTGAATGATTAATACAATAACAATGATTCAATGATTTAAACTCATTAGTATTTAAATACTCATAATATTAATTCTTTTTCAATTAAACATTTTAATTCTGAAATTAATAAATTTCACATAAGAAAAACTACCATCTCTGCATGATAAATTATTAATATCATTTAATTGGAGATCATAAATGACAAATAAATATCACAATTTCATGTTTTCGATGATGATAACTCTTGAAAATGTAATGAAAAAATTTTACATTTAAGGATTATGTAGTGGAAATTACATTTATTTAAGCGTAAACTCATTAAGATACCTTGTAATATAATTCAATTTCAATATAAATTATAGAAACAATAAGTACAAAATGCAGGTAACATTTTCATCATTATCATATAAATATTTAAAATACATGTTTAAATGGATAGATAAATTGGGAAGACTCATTATTATGTTATAACTAAACCACTCATCCACTTTCAAGTATGAAACCACCCATAAGAAGATTGTAACAGTACCACCCATAATTAGATTATAATCTCCCACAAATCCCTAAATTATAATTTATACTTTTATATTTATATATACATTATAGATAACAGTATCATTAAAATATCAAATGGAATAATGAATAAAAATATTATATTAACCCATATTAAAAAAATTGTGGATATCCTAATATTTATTCTAGGATAACCCATTTTTAAAAATACATGGAAAAATTGGATTCATGTTTTTTAATTTTAGAAAAAATCTATTCTTATATTTTATTTATTATATAAAATAATTATCCCAGTGGTGGTAAAAAATATTTTTTCCATATATGATAAAATATGATATCCCATTTTTTCAATAAGTGATAACATTCCTCATATAATTCCAAAAACTATTCCATTGGGAAACTGTTAAAATAATGTAAAAGTATACATGGAACATGAATAATAATTTTTTCCCCATTTAAATAAATACATAATAAAAGGTTAATAATAAATACATGGATGAAAAATATCTACAAAATATTTCTTGAAAACATTTGAAACTATATTTAAAATTTTCAATACCCCTTACCTAGAGTTTGAATCATCATGTATGATCATTATCAAACATTATTTTAAATAAATTCTAATTATTTACTTGATTAATAATATTTTACAATTAAATTATTCTTTATATTTTATGTAAATACTAATAATATTGAATTCATAATAAACAATGTTCTTCTAAGATATTTCATTGATATTTTACTCATTTATCAAATATGAAAAATATATATGTTAGTTATGTTGAAAGATGATATTATTACATAATATATATTATAATACAAAATAAATAATTGGAAATTTTATACATCAATTAAAATTTCATATCTTATAATGAATGATGGCCATGAAAAACGAATTATTTTAAATTCATAGAGAAGGTTGTAATTATGAATGAATGAGTATCATTTCTTTTTATTAAATAACATTAAAAAGTATATATAATTTATTCAGTTCACATATATATATTTATGATAAATATAATATTTTTTCATTAAATACAAATATATATTATAAATTTTATGTCATCATGAAAAGTGAATAACATCTACTTGTGGAGGTGGTAGTCCACATGTATGCATGAATGAAATTTTTGTTTTTAAGGGATATAATTGTATTAAATTATATTATATTTTATATTTGAAGAGTATAAATATGTCATGAATGTTTTATATATACATTAATTATATCTTTATAACTATATATAATAGTTGGTTAATGAGGCAAATTATATTAGTCCATGAGGTGGTATATTGAAATACATATATATAATAGATTCATCTCCCATTTTATGGAAGCCTGGAAAATATATTTTAATAAACCAACAAAATAAAATATCACAATTTGTAGAATACTGTTTGTATAATTTCTTAAATGTTGATGATTATTTTAATTTATTATAGGAACAAATGAGTGTTAAATATTTGATTTGATAACATGGATCATTTTTTTATATCCTCAAAAACTATATACCTTATTCACCATAAGGTTATCATTATGAAAAAAAATAAGACACCTTGAGAATTGGAATGGATTTTCAAAATTTATTTGGGTATTTGTTTTCCATAAAATATGATCTTAATGTGTTGAGAGGAGAAATGAATGGTGGGGAATTTATACATTATGATAGGGGAATTTGGGGAATAACATAAATTGATAAATTAATATAAATTAATATATATTAAAAAATGGTTAATTATTTTTATAATTAGATTTTTTCATGATTATGAATTTAAATCACTTGCCCTTAAAACGTATGGGTGAGTTCAAATTGTGTTTTCTACCTTTTTATCATTTTTATTAAAATTTACTAATCCTTTTGATTATTATGGTGAATAAAAATTTCATACAATTTGGGTTTCAAGATTTTTAATATAAAGGTAAAATGAACCAAAAATTTAAAATGATTTATATTTTTTAGAAAATTTTTTCTATTTAATGATCATAATATTATTAGGCATAATAATTCATTTATGATAATTATTTTAATCATTATATATCATGAATATATTTTTTGGAAGAAATTTAGATTTATATTGAGGTAAAAAATTAAAATAATGGTATTAGAATATAATAAATTAAGAAATATATGATATGATATTTTATTTAAAAAATCACGAGAGTCTATAAATAAAATAAAAATAATTTATATTATGTTTTTGAAAACAAAATATTTATTATTTTTCAGCATAAATAAATTTTTTCTCATGGATCTCTAAAAAATTGTGGAAATTATATATTAGTCTGTATCAATAGGGTTTGTTAAATAATCGACATATGATACCCAACATAGCTACTTGATCTATGTTTGGTTTTCGTTATACCCCAATTATTGTGGGCATAGCCCCTAATATGGGTAACAAGATATTCTTTAACAAACGAGATTTCATGGAAAGGGACCATGGATATATAACTCTCTTTCATGTGTCTTCGATGATATATTTTCTAATAGAATGGATATTCATAGAACACGTGTTCTTCAAGGGGAATCTGGTAATTTAGATTTGGTTACAACCTCCTGGTGGTGTGGTGTCTCTGCTGAGTATATCATTGTGTCTATTCTATACATTTATTATTATATATTGTTTTAAATGAATATATTTGGTTATTTATTTTTAACTTGTTTAAGGTTTCATACTGATTATTTCAATGTTCACCCTTATATTTTATTTTCACATATGTTTCAGGTATTATGAATATGAAAACCCTTATGGTCGTGTTCAGGGAGGAAAAGTATTCTTCAGAGTGTATCTGTAGAATAAATGATGTTTACTATTTTTAGTTGGTTATGAATTTGGACCCTTGATATGATTTTAGTGATTTAAAAATCATACTCTGTTTTGGGATTATAGGAGAATGTATGAATTATTTGAATTGTTTTACATTTCCTCTTTTTGCCTTCATGGATGTTAGGGAGTATATATAGGTTATTTAGGTAAATACCAACCATTTTTTGGATATTTCTTCTCAGTGTTGGTCACCATTCCGATGAATATTGGTGGAGGGATTGAGGTAGTCACGGGGAGATCCTCAATATTTTATTTCATCAAAGTGTGGTATTTGGCAGTCTTCAAACATTTGGAAAATAGTTAGTGAGTTTATTATGGTGAAAATTTGATTATATTTACAAGTATAACATTCATTCTAGAGAATCAAGTGCTGGTTCAGTGGCCTATGTATCCAAACAACAGGTCTTAGATCACTTACCCTTCAAGTCAGTACATATAAACAATTATTTCAGGGAAATTTTAGGCTACATGAATTATACAAGAATCGATATCGTTTCAATGTCCATCTTGAGTCAGATCCCCGTATATACTATTTTTAATGTCGTATATCAAGTTTTATTTTGGGATTCCTCTATGAAATTATCCAACCATGTTTCCACTGTGTGATCATGTGGATGATCATCCTAATGATGAAGCATCGATATAGGGAATTTTGCCGAAGATAACAATTATAGGTAGTTTACTATCTATAACACAACCCATTGAGTAACATATTGATAATGAAGTACTAGCCAAGGGTATACACATTTTTAGTGTGTATAAAATGTTTTATAGGTTGTGAAATCCTTGGTTCTGGTGTCAAATATACCCTGTGTTTTTTAGGACTAGTTAGAGGAGGAAACTCTTTTTTTAAAAAATAGTAAGGAGATTATATAGAAATATAACATTATTCAAGGTGAGTCTTGTTGAGGGATCTGATAGGTTATGGTGGGAATGGTGACTCAGCCTCAAAATGTGATAGATCACTTCTTGGAATAATTTGGGCGTCCCATCTGATATGAGTTATGTCAGACAAGATTTTGATCGGTTCACATTACATATCATATTCATCTATATTTCTGCAGCATGATCACAGATGATTAATTAGTGAGATTTACTAATCAATCATGTTTATCATAGACAAGGTATTGAACCACTAATATAAAGGTTGGAACTTTTAGCATGTATTTTTATTGGACATAGGGGAATCAATGGTATATCTTTCCATTTAATAACAAGTAGTAGTAATTTAGAGGGTCTTTTTCGTGGATATAATTCTTAAATTGTTCAAACTGGTACCAGGAGATGGACGTATGAACCCTTTAGTTGAGACCTTCGATGTAGGTAGCCGACTACACTCATAAGAATCCAAGCATGGTATATGCATAAAGGGAAAATACAAGGACTCAGGTCTAGTGGAGCATGGCTCTCTAGTGGTACAGAACATCCACGGGATAATAAGTGTTTCTCACACAATTACCAGGGAAGTAATGATCGAGATGGATTGAAACGTTGTATACCTTATAGTTAGATGGTTGACGGACATATAATGAAGATATATTGGAAAAATATGGGGTTTTCATAGGGTAATATACATGGTATAGTGGTCAGCTGGGCAATAGAAGGTGGTAAGAGGGTTGATTTGTTACCACTATCAACACCCCCAGATGGTCCACACCAAGTTTAGGGAACATGTGGGCATGGATAAGGCCATCTACCATCAATAGAGGCCCATATAATTGAGTATCATTGAATTATATGATGTATGATATATGTAATTAAAAATATTATTGGAGAATTGATAGATATATGTTCTAGGTATTACATACTTTCCACTTCTATTGTTGTTGACATATATATTATAGTTGAGGCATCGACTAAAGCATTGATTTTTGAGACTCTAACAGGAGGTCACTCATCAATTTGGAACTTGTGTCGATGGTGTAATCTGATGATTGGAGGTACATTTTTTGTATGGTATCTCATTATTTCATCAATTAGGTAATACAATTACTTATTGGGCATAGAATTCATATCTATATTTCATTAATACATTAAATTTGTTAAGTGGATGATTCATTTTGTGTGCTTCGATTAAATGAGGAATCCCTTTATTGGTGAAAATGATAACTTGGTGGAGTAGGATGAGCTCATGCATAATAGAGATAATTGTAACACCCCAAGATTTTTTGAGATATATTAATTTTAATTTCTTTAATTTCTTTTTTAATACAGTACACCAAGATTAGATTGTACTATATGCAACATCGTATTAGCTTGAAGTATATGAAATAGTAGTCTTGTCTCTTGTTACACACAATTTCATGTTCATTTTTTAGAAATTATTCTATGCATCATTAAGTATAGATTTTTTTTAATGTATAAATGAAATATTTTTTGATTATGTTATACTAAACACCAAATGGAGATTTCACTACACGTAGCCTTGACTTGTCTTTCATTACACGCAATCTAGACCATCCTCGATAGCATGTGTAGTACGCAATACTGAGTTTCATTAAACGATATATTATTATAATATGATTTTGAACTAGCCGTTATGAATTGTAATACCGAATTTTTTTAATTTTTTTAAATTTTATCTTTCAAAATGGACTTCATTTTTGGATTTGGAATATTGAAATTCTCCTGGGGTGATTTTTTGGTATTTTTATGAAAACATTCAATTTTTTATGAATAGTGAAAATACTGGGTTACAATTTAAAAACCGATTTTTTATTTAAATAATTATTTACTTTATTTCAATTTAGATTAGGTAAAAATTGTTACATAATAACTATATTAGTTCAATGTAATTCATTGGAGTCATATTATAATAATTTTAGATATATAAAAATTTTATTGAACTTTTTACAATCTTTTACCCACCTCCTAGGAGAATTTTGAAATTTATATAAAACATAATTTCACCTCTTCTGGGAGTGGAATTTTGAAAATCAGAGAGACATAGTTAATATCAAGGATTAAGATGTGGTTTAATAAGATAAAAATAATTTTTTTATATTAACATTTTACTTTTATTTTGCATATTTAAAAGTAAATAGGGTTATTAAGGGTAAAAATGATATTATTATTACCCTAACACATGTCCTAATTCTATTGGATATGTATAATTCGACAAAAAACACCCTTAGGAATATAATATTATAATTTAGGCCCACATGTATTAGATAGAGACATATATTATTATTTAATTCAAAGAATAGTTAAAAGATTTAATATCAAAGTTTAATAAATAAAACATTTTTAATATAGGGATATAAATAAGATAAATTAGACTATAAATATTCCTTAGAAAGATATAAAAAATTTCTAAATAATGTTATTTTATTTATAATTTTTTAGATATTAAATAATTTAATTTATTTATAACACAATGATGATGCAGTTATTACCTTATTAATGAAATATTAACATAATTGATTTTATAAATACTCAAATAAATGTAATTTGAGACTTTTTATAAATTCCAATAATTTTTTAGGTTAATAAGAAATGATATTATTTATTTAATTAACTTTTTTTGAATTAATGTTGTTATTATTTTCACAGAAATCAATTACCAAAGAGTGTCAAAATTGACATAAAATTGTTTTTAAAACAAATATTACATTATTAATTTTTATTCTATTCCTAAAAATATTAGGTTCGGCCAAATGACATAGATAAGGTTTTATATATTAATAGTGTACCATTTGGTGTTATTTTGGATTTTTATTGTATGTTTATTAACAATATTGTGTAGTAAAACTAGAAGACACAGTAGAAGTTAAATTAATTAACTTAGAGTTAAATCTAAATGATAAGGTTAAAACAGTATCCTAAACATGTATAAAACCTATTGGATGAAAGGATTTCGACCCATCCCCACATTAACATTGAAATAAATTAATTTTGATCTATTATAAACTGAATATGACTTTATTATAAATTAATATTTTAAACTTTTCCTAAGGTGCCCCTCTCCTCACTTATAAAAGGGCACTTCCTCCCTCTTCTCTTTACACAATTTTGAGCATTAAATCTCGTCCAAACCCTGAAAATTTCCCTTCTAAACTTCTCTATAAACATTATGGACGTTATGGTCTCCTCAAAAGACCAACTCTAGTGCCTTAAGAGGAAGCATAAAAGAGTTGAGTCGAAGAAGAGGTAATCTCTTCTACTGATTCTTTCAATTTTTCTTTCATCTTAAATTTCTTCTTCTTTAGTTGTTCCATTATATAGTAATAACATAAGAATCACTAATATACTTATATTTTATTATAAATGTGTAACAACCCCATTTCACCTACTATGCATCCTACGTAAAATGAAATCACCGCGCATGTGTACGTATGGAATACCGTTTCCACGCCGTGGTGTAATATGTTTTTCCACCACCATCTTACATGGATGGGTATAATGGTGTAAATAATAACTATATATAGTAATTATAACATCATACTGATTCAGATATATTATATCATCCACTCCAATTCAATTCAATAATTATAGTAATGATATCATCACTCGAGTATACATACGGATTACCGTCTCCACAACGCGATGAGATTCATTCTCCATGTTAACCACTCAAGAATGATTATAATGAATATATAATTGATAATAATTAAATATATGACATGATAAATCTACTGTATTTATGACTATATATATATGAAATATACTTACTTCCATTCAAGTCAATAAGGAAAGAAAACAGCGTTCTGGGGTACGTACAACCTATCGTCTCCATAAACGGTGTATTTAATTTAATTTACATATCCATTATATATATATAATGAATATATATGACATATAAATCATGATTTGCATTCTGAAAGAAATTAAATCCTAATATAAGAAATAATAATATCAAGAACAACAAGTCCAAACATGTACGATAAATAAGACGATTTTACCAAAAAAGATGCTTTAACATTGAATTTACAAAAGAACGGGTAATATAAAGTCATAATTGAACAATATATGAAATCATAAAAATGAATATGATTCTTTATTAATTAAATTACAATATTTAAATAATTATACTGGAGGTCTGGATACGTACGAAACATATCAGACCTACGGTAAGGGATAATTTTACAATCTCATTTTTATCTAAGAATTCTTATACGTAAGTATTTACTGGGGTTATATTTTTCTCCCATATCCATATAAATGTTTTAATAATGTGTTCTTACATGTATTTTTAGATCCATTTTTAACCATATTTACTTTTACTTTGTGTTATTGAAGGAATCTTTCTTTTGTTTAACATATGTCGTACTTTTTGTCTTTTCCGTTAAAAGTACCAGGGGAATATTTTTTTAATTTATTTAACATGAACAGATTTTTACAGTATTATAATTCCTCAATTTCATGAAGCCTAATCTACACTATTTCATGAAAATTTTCAAAAAAATAAATTTTAAAATATCATGGAATTTTGTGAAATTTAAATAATTTTTAATAAGAATGTATATTTTCTACATAAATTCATTTCATGCATTTTATCAATAACATTTTCAATCTAAGATGACGTTATATCATATGTGTATGTTTCAAGTATAATGTATCTATGATTTACATGGTTTTACATTTTTTATGATGAAAGGTATCCATTTTTTTATATGGATTATGTTATGATGGATGATGTTGATGAAACCCATTTTATTTTTCAGGTTATGATTAATGATTTAGTTTTATATTTTGGAACAAGTAAGAATTATTTCATTTTGAGATGGGTGGGACCTATATCTACCTCCTATTAAATGGTTAATGATTTATATCTCATGATATAGACATGGCTGGAATGGTATGTTAATCCCGGTTCGGTGTCATAGGACTAGAACGAGGAGTGAACTCGATTATGAAAGGGACATTGTCCACTAAGACGGTCTTGGCAGTAATCCCATTCCTACTATGGAAATCATATCATGTGATTAATGGTTTTCCACAATTACATGTTTTATTCCCATTCTATTTTATCATGATTGATGTTATTTTATGATATATGCCTTTTGTACTTCCATGATTTATGACTTTGCTCAGGATTTTGATGTTTAGAGTTTATGTTCTGTTTTTTTTTCATTAAAATGTTTATGGATTGTTTTATGTTCAATATGTTTACCCTTGTTGAGAAGTTGTCCTCACCCTTTTGATGTTTCATTTCCCCAGGATATAAAGAAGGTTTTTAGGTAAGAAAACAAAAGGGTATGATCTTTATGGGATATGTTTAAGATATTTCACCATGATTAAATGATTATTTTTCTGAGTTACCAATGAAACTAAAATATCAAGGTCCTTGTGTGTTTGTTTTTGTTATCTATTAATTAATCTCCAAAAGTAATCTAATGCCTATGTACGTCAAGCATTGGGTCTCTACAGTTTGTATCATAGGAATGGTTTAATTAACCTTTGGAAACTAGGATGTGAAAACATTAGTGATATCCCTAGAGATATTTCTAATGTATGTTTAGTGATGCCCCTAAGGATACGTATAATTATTTGTTATAGTCCTAGAATTACAGTAACGATCCTTGAATTAAACCTAAGATGTTAGATATTGAAGGTACTCACCCTTTCTTATGTCGTTTTCCTAGTATGATATTTTCCTCTCACACTATTATTTTTGGGTATTAGACGATGGCTGGAACCCAATAGAACAGTGTTGATCGATGTAATGGACAATGAAATGATTGTCCTTCTGAACAAACCAATGTTATGGGAGATGGAGTAAAGAATCTTATTTCTATATATACATAATATATGAATCATTCTGGACACCCAAATGAGTAGAGAAAGTAACAATATTCTATTGAGTCCCTCGTGAGGCAACGCCCACCTTGTTTCATTGGGTATTCTGATTCACTTTTTGCTGAACAATAGATTAGTACCAATGAAAATATATTTTCGATACATTGTTGTCCAGAGCATGAAAAATTCATTTTGGATGTTTACCGTTTAGAAGTTGAATCAAACCTGTGGTGGACTCTACTTAAAAATACAAGTCCACATGATGATATTGAATCCATGGAATGTAACGAGTTCAAGAACTTGTTTTTCATAAGTACATCCCTCATATTCATCGAAAAAATATGGAGAAGGAGTTCCGTGAGAATTATAAAAAGGATGATGAATCTATTGGTATATAAGATGTGAATTTTACAAGGCTTTCAAGGTATGCATCTGGATTTACCATCCAACCTGAATGTAATGTTGATCGATTATTTAGTAGCTTAAAACCAAGTCTTCAAAGGGAATTAGTGACAAGATACATCAGTAGCTATGAAGAAATTGTGTGTAGTGCTATCATGGTAGAACTGGAATTTGGTGTTACATATCCATGTCATGGTTTTGCCAAGAAACGAATGATGGAGTTCAAGGAGAAATCTGAGAACATTGGCGAAAAGAAGTTGAATGATTCAATATGCTCAAAGTGTTGAACAAATCATGGTGGAGATTGTATAAAAGGTACAAAAAATGTTTTATGTGTGGAAAAGAATGTGATCAAGAAGTTGAGTGTCTAAGTAATGGGAAAAAGGTAGCTAATGATTTGAATAGAAAAAAGATTACAGAGAATGCTCCACCAACACTTCAATAATACAATTGCAATGAAATGGGGCATTCTGCTAACCAATGCCCTAATCCAAGGGGTAATTATTATCGGCATCAACAACCTCTTAAGGTAGAGGACAATGTTAAGTCACATGTGATCAATATTTGAGATGTTGAGTATTACAATGATGTATTGGAATGATTATAATCTCATTTATAGTATTGTGGAATATTGGACTATCTATGTATAGGATTATTATGGTTTTCAATAATTATATGGTACTGTAATCCATGAAATGTGATTCAAATATATTAGAAAGTGGATGATATCCACATAATGAATGGATAAGGATAAATTAATATGTGTGATAGTATTCATGAACTCATGATTAATATATAAACTATGTGATATCATGGTTTGAGTATCTAGATTTCTTGCGATTTTGGAATGTGGAAGGTGTTAACCTTTAACTGCATTCTTGATTTCAATATGGTTCAATGGGTATTAATTTTTCAAGAGAATACATGATTAAGGAATTAGAATGTTTGGAATGTGACCAAAAAGACATATCTTATGATATATAGGGATAAATGAAGGTATTTACATGGTTGGTAGATGACCTCTCTATCAATATTTTTCATTATAATGTGATTTTGGGTAATCCTAAACATTTTAATAGATTAAGTTAGACATCAAATTTTATTGTTTAAGGCTATAACAGTTTGATACTATTTTTGGAATGTTATAATATCATCGTTTTAGAAAAAATACAACCCATAGGATGGGTGACAACCCGTCACGTCAGACAAGGATGTGGGAATCGAACACACAACTGATGTGTGATAGGCCTTTATCGCATACCACTGGCCTACACGAAGTCACTAGTTAGTATAAATTTGTTTCAATTTATTATTTTGTTTGATATAAGAAGTTTACGTCCATTTCAAGAACCATATACGATTAATATAACCATACATGGACTTATGTATATTTATTAACTTTTTCTGGCTTTTTAATTGAGATAGATAGAATGACCCACCATTCTATCACAAGATCTTATAATGCTTCATGAATGAAAAATTCAACTATATTTCAATAAGAGATAATGTGGAAATTGTTCAAGGCACGATCAATGGTGTGATTTTACCAAAATGAAGTAAATATTTTTTTAAATACATCATTTCTTCAACTTTAGGGAAATGATCTTGAAAACAAATAAAATGTTGTCATAGTGTCCTTATATCCGATGAAGCAGATTGTATCTTAAATCATCATAAAATTATGGCTTTTTGATTGTTGTATTTTTCAAAGCCATGTCCTCTACCACTCTCCATCAAAACATTATGGTTAGATTTATTCTTCCATATCCATATTTCCACCTATGTTTTCCTATGTGGAAACCCAGTGATGAGTTAATCTGGGTATCTATTACATTTCATACATTACTTTTTATAATTAAGTTTTAGTATTCCTTTTACAATGCGGGTTTCTACGAACGAAACATTCATGTTGTAAATGCTTTATAACCCCAATAAATTTCAAAGGAGAAATTTATTTTAAGGGGGGTAGAATGTTACACCATAACATTTTATGAGATATATTATTTTTAATTTCATTGATGTCTTCTATTATACATTACACCAAGATTATCTTGTACTATACGCACCACCATATTACCTTGCAGTATACACTACACTATTCTTGGCTCGTGATAAAGAAAATTTGAAGTTCGTTTTGTAGAAATTATTCCACGCAACATTATGTATAGATATTTTTTAATGTATAAACAAAATAAGATTTGATTATTTTATACACAACACCAAACAGTGCTTTCACTACAAGAAGCCTTGACAAGGCTTTCATTACACGCAATCAAGACCTTCCTCGATAGCATGTGTAGTACGCAATATCGAGTTTCACTAAACGTGATATTATTATAATATTATTATGAACTAGCCGTTATGAATATTTATACGCACTTTTTGAAATTTTTTAATTTTATATATCAAAATGGAATTCGTTTTTGTATTCAGAATATCAAAATTACCCTATGGTGAATTTTTGGTATTTTTCTGAAAACAATAAATTTTTTATGAATAATGAAAACAATGGGTTACTATTTAAAAACAGACTTTTGATTTAAATATTTATTTATTTTACTTAAATATGTTTTTGGTCTAAATTGATACATAATACCTATAAAAGATCAATGTGATTCATTTGAGTCATTTTATAATAATTTTACATATATAAAAATTTTAGTGAACTTTTCACCGTCTTTTACCCACATCCTAGGAGAAATTGAAAATTTATATAAAACATAACTTTACCGCTACTATGAGTGGAATTCTGAAAATACGAGAGACACAGTTAATATCAAGGAGTAAAATTTGGTTCAATAAGATAAAAATAATTTTTGGTGAATAGTAACTTTTTACTATTATTTACCACGATTAAAAATAAATAGGGTAATTTAGGGTAAAAATGATATAATTATTACCCTATCACATGTCCTAATTCTTCTGGATAAGTTTAATTCGACCAAAAACAACATTAGAGATATAATATTATCATTTAGGTCCACTTGGATTAGATTAGGACATTTATTATTATTTAATTCAAAGAAGAGTTAAAAGAGTTATAATTAATGTTTAATAAATAAAACTTTTTTAATATAGAGTAATAACTAAGATAAATTACACTATAAATATTCATTAGAAAGGTAAAAATATTTCCTAAATAATGGTATTTTATTAATAATTTTTTAGACATTAAATAAATTAATTTATTTATGACACAATGATGATGTAGTAATTACCTTATTAATGATATATTAACATAATTTATTTTATAAATACACAAATAAATATTATTTTAGACATTATATAAATTAAAATAATTTTTTAGGTTAATATGTCATATTAGTATTGATTTAATTTACATTTTTAGAACTAATAATGATGTTATAATTTTCAGAAAAATAAATCACAAAATAGTGTCCAAATTGACATAAAATAGTTTCTAAATCCAATATTATATTATTAATTTTTATTCTATACCTAAAAAACTAAGGATCGACCAAATGACATATATAAGGTTATATATATTAATAATGAACTACATGGGGTTCTTTTGGCTTGTTATAGTAATTTTATTAACCATATAGTGTAAGAAATAAAGAATACACTATAAAAGTTAAATTATTTAACATAGAGATAAATCTACATGATATGGTAAAAATATTAACATAGACAGGTCTAAAACCTATTGTTTGAGAGAATTTCTACCAATACCCACTTTATAGTCAAAATAAATTAATTTGGAGATTTTAGAAACCTAATATGACTTTATTGTAAAATAATATTATATGTTTTTCCTAAAGTGCCCCTCTCCTCCCTTATAAATGGGAACCTCCTCCCTCTTCTATTTACGCAATTTTTAGCTTTCAAGATTGGCCAAAACCTACCAATTTCCCTTATAAACTTATCTATAAACATTATATAGGTTCTGGTCTCCTCAAAAGTAAAACTATAGTTCCTTAAGATGTATCTTAAAAGATGTGTTTCGAAGAAGAGGTAATCTCTTCTACCGATTCTTTCACTTTTTTTCATCTTCAATTTCTTCTTCTTTAGATGTTTAATTACAATGTAACAATATCAGTATCAATAATATACTAATATGTTATTATAAATATAAAACAACCCCATTTCACCTTCTATCCATCCAACGGAAAACGAAATCACCGGGCATTCGTACATACGAAATACAGTTTCCACGCCGTGGTTTTTTCTGTTTTTCCACCACCTCCTTACATGGATGGGTATAATGGTGTAAAGAATAAATATATATAGTAATTATAACATCATATAGATTCTGTGATATTATATCATCCCTTCCAATTCAATTCAATAATTATGGGAATGATATCATCGGTCGTGGGTACGTACGGATTATCGTCTCCTTGCCGCGATGTGATTTATTCTCTGTGTTAACCACTCAAGAATGATTATAAAGTATATATAATGAATAATAATGAAATATATGACATGATAAATATACTATATTTATGTATATATATATATATATTTCATCTACTTCATTACATTCAAGTAAATAAGTAATGGAAAACAGCATTCATGCATACGTACGACCAACCGTCTCCATGAATGATGTATTTTACTTCATTTATATATATATATTATATATATATACTGAATATGTATCATATATAAATCACGATTTACATTCTGGAATTAATTAAATCATGATATAAGTAATAAAAATATCATGAACATAAAGTCCAAACATGTACGATAAATAAAACGATTTTACCCAAAATGTTGCTTTAACATGGAATTTACAAAAGAACGGGTAATATAAAGTCACAAGTGAACAATATATGATATCATAGAAAGGAATATGGTTCTGTAATAAGTAAATGACATTATTTAATTCATTATACAAGAGGTTTAGATACGTACGAATCCTATCAGACCTAAGGTAAGGGGTAATTTTGCAATCTCAGTTTTAGCTGAGAATGCTTATACTTAAGTATTTATTGGGGTTATATTTTTCATTTGTGTCCATTTAAATGTTTTCATAATGTTTTCTTATATGTATGATTAAATTCATTTTTACCCCTCTTAACTTTTAATTTGTGTTATGAATGGAATCTTTCTTTTATTTACCATATGTGGTACTTTTTGACTTTTTCGTTAAAAGTACTAGGGGAATGTTTTTTAACTTATAAAACATGAACGAACATTTTTAGTTTTATAACGCATTATTTTCATGAAGCTTAATCTATAAGATTTCATGACTATTTTCAAATAATACTTTTCTTTTAAAATCGCATTAAATATTGTTAAAATAAAATGATTTTCAAGAAGAAATGATATTTTCCTCAAAAATTCCTTTCAAGTGATTTATCAATAACATTATCCATCTATGATGACATTATTTCATATGTGTATGTTTCAAGTATAATGTCTCTATGATTTACATGGTTTCACTTTTCTGATGATGAAAGGATATCCCTTTGTTTTATATGTATTATTTTATGATGTATGATGTTTATGAAACCCATTTTATTCTTTGGGTTATGATGAATGATTTATGTTTATTTTGTGGCACAAGTAAGAATTATTTAATTATGAGATGGGTGGGACCTATATCTCCCTCCAATGCATGGGGTAAATATTTTTATCTCATGAGATAGACATCGTTGGAATAGTACGTTAATCTAGTTTAATGTTACTGGATTGGAATGAGGAGTGAACTCGATTCAAAAAGGGACATTGTCCACTAAGATGGTCTTGGCAGCAATTTGTTGGCTACTATGGAAATAATATCATGTGATTAATGTTTTTCCAAAATTACATGTTTTATTCCCATGCTATTTTATCATTATTGATGTTACTTTATGATATATGCCTTACGTACTTCCATGATTTATGTCTTTGCTCAAGATTTTGATGTTTAGATTTTATGATCATGGTTTTTTTATTCAAATGTTTATAGATTTTTTTATGTTCTCTATGATTACCCATACGGAGAATTAGAGCTCACCCTTTTGTGTTTTATTTTCCCCAGGACATAGAGGAATTTTTTAGGTAAGAAAACGGAAGGAGAATATCTTTATGGGAGATGATGAATATCTTTCACCATGATTAGAATATTATTTTTCCGTGTTCCCAAAGACACTAAACTATTACAGTCCTTGTGTGTTTTTTCTGTTATGTATTAGGTATTTTGAAAAATTAATGTAATGCCTATGTACGTCAAGCTTTGGGTCTCTATAATAAGTCTACTATTCATCAGTTGGCTAGAATAAATCTTGTAGAAGTGGATGATTTGGGCTATTATTTCCAGGAATTGGTGTTGGTGTATGAGGAATTATCTTTTGAGGACATACATATTTTATATCCCCATAGAGAGGTTGAATTATGAATTTAAAAAAAACTCGGGATGACACTATTATCCCCACTATCATATTTGATGGATCCTATAGAGCAGCAATAGATCATGGTAAAGATAGAGGACATGTAGTAGTAGGATATTCAGGGACCCAGTGTTTCCCCTTGGGAATCCCCAATTTTATTTTATTTGATAGAAGATGGTAGCATGAGGTATTATCCATATTATCTATACATGAAACCAGAGACCGTGAATAATAAGTGTCAACTACCGTGGATCATCAATCACTCTGATTATATGAGTAGGGTATGATGGTTCACCAATATTAACCTCACATTAGGCTATCATCAGTTGGTAGTAGAGACAATGATATCCTATATATGGAATTTAAAAGTCATTATGGTCACTATGATTTCAAGGTGATTCCATTTGGTGTGAAAATTTCCCATCATCATTCATGGGAATCTTTAATGGGATCATTCATCCTCTCTTATAATTGTTTTTATTTGTGTTCTAAATCCTCGATATCATAGTGTATTCAACATCCTAGTATGTCCATGAGAGATATATGGGGTTGGTTTTGGAAACACTTTGTGCACTCCATCATTACAGAAATCCCTTGATGTGTCAGTTTTGGATTTGAGAGATGCACTTTTTAGGAAATGAAATCTCATAATATGGAGTTGTAGTATATCCAGCACAGGTTGTGCTAGTGCTTTATTAGGATCCATCAAAGTGTGTTATCTATATATGAAGTTTCCTTGGGTTTTCATGGTACTATCAATGGTTGGTACCTAAAATCCCTATATTTCTAGCACACATGACTGTGTTAAAATGAAGGGGTATCCTTTTATATTGATGTATCTATGATAGGACAACATTTTGTGTTTATACATTTGGAGGTGTTTTTTTATTATGGTTTATATTAGTATAGGACACATTAATATGACTATTCGAACCAGGATCTCGACATATTCTTCATTTTATTTTACATAACTACATTGAGTAACTATATATTGGATGAGTGATATATTGTTTACTAAGACCAAGAGTTTCTTAAGATTATCTTCTCTCTGAAGTTATTTAACATAATATCGATGTGAGTGATAGAGATATTATATTATTATGAAATAGATATTATGTATACAAATAGGAAGGGGAACATGGTTGAATATTCTCTCAGAAGGGGATTTAGTTCTCATTTATTGGCTGAGGTATCTAGGTAGTTGTCCACAATGTAGTTTAAATTATTGGAAAAAAATAATTCTTCATATCATTAGTAGGTGGATTATAGTCTAAAGAATTTTTAGCATGTTGTTATTTGTATTTGGGGAAATATGGCATTTAATACTAGGCAGACTCATAGATCCATTGTACATACTCATAATTTGTATTATAATAGTAGAGATCATGTTATCCTTTTTAGAGGACTGATTAGGTTACAATTGATGTTGTGGGAGGAGGAGTTTCTAGGGTTTCACATGTCCCCTTTGGTTGTATAACCAGGTTTTAATAAGATTTAATATGACCCCTGATGTTAGTTTTGGTGGCCGAGTATGAAAAAGATAGTTTTTTAGTTTTCCTCTAAATGCCTATCTTTGTAGCTAGTGAAGGGTTATAACCACGTTATAGTGGGTTTAGATCTACCTCAAAAATTTCATAAATGGATGGGAGATGGGATAACCATGTACATCATTAATTTCATACCATGTAAATCCATGGAAAATTATTTAATCTGGGTATTCATAAATGGACTCATGTTTTTTATAAACATCCTTACTATTCGGGGAAAGAGTTCAGTAGAGAACATGGGACACCTCAAAATACATGAGATTGTATAACTCCACAGAGTTCACCCAATTAACATCTATGGATTTAATGATAACATAACATTTCAATTGTAGATGGGTTTACAAGAATCATTTAGGAATTTGTAATACTTGATAGTGACTTTTCAACCCCCAACAATGGTTTAGACAGAGTTAACAATCCAGGTCTTTGATGACACATTGCAGGATGAATTTTGGAATTTCACTGTATTTGGAGGATCGCATAAATATGGTATAGTATTTTTATAATAAAATAGTAACTCTCTGACTGCAGTTACCTAGAGTCGATGCATTATTACAAAACATTATCATTATTACAGGATATGGAGTCCCGAATGGCAGATTAATTTAGTAGCCTTAATGTTCTACATACATACATAAGTTTTACCTTACATCGTAAAAATCAATAACATTGTGCCCCCTTTGAACACACTAATATCAATTAACCTATCCATGTAGGTCAAAAATTATATAATTCATAACATCATGTGAAAAATAAAATATAAGAATGGAGTGAGTTCAAATGCTCAGTAAGGATTAAAATATGGTGGAAACATTTATAAATATGCATAAACATATAAGACAATGTATCTGACCAAAACTCAAGCCTTTTAGACATAAACATCAGTATAATATTGAAAAGATAAATCCAATAGCACCGTTTAAATATTCACATGGATATTATTCTAGACTAAATATCACATGTAATATCAATAGCTAATTTCATAATGAAGTAATTCATAATGTCAGACATCATAACCACATAGTCATAGCCTCATGTCAATACGACAAATAAAAAAATTTCCATGGACTTTTGCCATGAATCTAGTTTGTCTCATGTGACCTACTGATGCAATATGGAGATATAGAAGTCTCCACCCGTCACTTACTAAGTCCAATGCATTCCTCCTTTGAAAAGGATGAAATGTAATGTAAACATTCGTATTATAAATAGATTAATAATTGTCAATATTTTAACCAGAAACCATGAATGGTATAAAAATAGCATGTCCACAGTCAAACATAACCCATTTCATAAAATATGGAGTACTTGTTTATAATAAATCAGCCTCAATAAAAAATAATGAAGGATATTTATATAGATTAAAATAATCAGTAAAACTATTTAATAGAAATATCCCATTTTTTCTTGAAAACATTTAAAAGTATCACTATTTATCATGAATCCATTAAAATAGATTTTTTAATCAATGTGTTCCATAAAATATTGAAACATTTAAAAAGAATTTTAATTTTATATCATTTTTCTCAATATAAATAATTCGTTAAAATGATTTTTAAACCATGGTCATTAATGAGAATAATTTAGAATAATAAATCCTTAAAACATTTAAAATATTATTTTCATTAGAGTTTCTAACCAGAGGAGAGACAAATGAATAAAAATAATCAAGGTAATAAAAATATTATAATATCCATTGAATAAAGGGAATCATGATATAATATGTAAAAGTACAATATATACACCGTATAAATGTGAATTAGACCGTATTAACATAGATATCTTGATGGAATGTAAATTGGGATGAAATCACTTATAAAGATTGTATACATAGGTTAAGGATAAATAAATGACATAATAATGCATGAAAAATATAAATACAATAAATATGATTGGATATTCAATTTAAATCAACCAATGTAC
Organism: Viscum album; assembly: GCA_963277665.1. Classification (NCBI taxonomy): domain Eukaryota; kingdom Viridiplantae; phylum Streptophyta; class Magnoliopsida; order Santalales; family Viscaceae; genus Viscum; species Viscum album. The sequence continues at coordinate 1,777,913,782 of OY728121.1, read as the reverse complement.
ATTCACACATATTATTGTAAAAACAACACAAATGACTTGGATATTTAACTCAATGAATAGAACATGAGATAAGATTACTCGTATAAAGTTCATATCGAAGACTTTATATGGTTTCAATGGAGTTATTATGTGTATCAAATGTATATCCACCAAAAGGTGAGTAGAAATTATTTCATAAGTAAACTAATAGCGATTTCACACAAAATCTTGGAGTAAAATAATCAATGAAGTTTGTGTAAAACCCAATGAGCGGAAATTGAAATTAGAAATTCCCTTACCAATTTGGTAACATACAAAACATATACCCCATGAAACAAGGATAATACAAAAAAGATTTAAATACACATAAATTAAATTTTTTTACACAATTAATGCATTCATAGGTGTTATATACCCCACACATATAGAAATAGTTTCAAAATAGCATAAATCTCTCTCGAATAAGAAGCGAGATGAAAAACCCTTAAATTATATTTTTCAATAGTCAAGGGTACGTTAACCTTCTGTATAATTGTTAAATAATTGTATTTAATTTATATGAGAACCAAATACCTAAATATTATGTAATATAGAATCTTCAATCATTTCTTTGTTAATAATATTTTAGTAGTATCGTTATTTTGGATGATAACTGATTCGTTTTCCTTTTCATATTTTGTTATGAAAGTCATGTTTGTTATGTATTGGATGTATTTTATTCATATCCTGATTGATATTATGTTACTAAAATTATTTTTAATCATAAAATGAAAATTATTCTTGAATGGTTATGATTGAGAATTAATCTTATCGCGTTCATGGAGATGGTAATATGTAAGTTTGTACGAGCGACAATATGAGTCCATTAATAGTAAAATTGTATGTAATTAGAAGGTATATCAAAAATAAAGAATCATTATGTTGTTATATTTATTATTTACATCATTTATACTCTTTATTATACCCATCCAAATAATTATGGTTTGAATAACAAACTACACCATGACGCAGAGATAGTAAGGCGTACGTATGCATGTATAGTGACTTTGTCATTCATAGGATTGATAGAATAATGAGTATGGTTGTACCATATTTATAATAACATCATATATTGTAGAAGGTACTAGAGATATTATATTGGTATAGATACAACAAAGAAAGAGGAAATAGAATATGAAAAGAACATTGAATGAGGGGATGAAATCATTACCTCTTCTTAATGAGCTTCCATTTGATTTGATCAAAAGGGAACCAGAAGTTGCATTTACAATCAATGTATGTCCTATAAGTTGAATTTAGGTTATTTGGGAGGATATCTGAGCATGGTTTGTCAGAGAAAAATTCCTTTGGATGTGTCATTTTGTGAGTAGGGGTTGTACCCTTTTATAACATATGTGATGGTCATGTTAGGAAAATATTGAAATATTAATTTATTATAAAATCAGTTTTGGATTATTATAGCTTCAAAATAATATATTTTTAGGATAAGGGGGTATGGGTTGAAAGGCTCTCAACGAATAGGTTTTAGACAACTTTACGTCACCATATTAACCTTATCTTATATATTTAACTCTTAGTTAAAAAGGTTATCTTTTACAATGTCTTTTTGTATTTTTATATTACAAGGTTAATAAAAATACTATAAACTTTCTAGAGAACCCCAAGTTGTTCATTATTGACATATCTAATATTATCTATTTCCATTGGCCGAACCTTATATTTTCAAGAATATTATATCATTTACTAATATAGTATTTGTATTAAAACATCATTTATGTCAATTTTGTCACTATTGGATATTTTGTTTTTTTAAGACATAACAATGTTATTACATTGAAAAAAATTATATAATCATACATAACATTTCATAATAACCATTATTATTATTTTAAACCATCAAAAGTATAAACTTAATATTATTTGGATTTTTATAATATCAATTAATTTAATCCATCATTAATAAGTTAATGATGACATTTTCATTATGTCATAAATAATTTTAATTATTTAATGACTGAATATTATATATAAAATTCAAATATGTATATAATATTTTTTGGATTTTTAATGAATATTTATAGTAATATTTTTCATATGTATAATTATATATTAAAAATTGTCTATTTATTCAACATTGAATTTTATACTTTTAATTCTTCATTAAATAAAATAATAATAAATGTCCTCGTCTAATCCAGGTGGATAAAAAAGGATAATATTTTATTCCTAAGGTTGATTTTTGTTGAAATACGCTTATTTAATAGAATTAGGACATGTGTTAGGTTAATTTTAAGTACATTTTTACATTTAAATAAGTTGTTTAATTTTAACTGTGGTAAATAAAATTCAAATGTTTTTATTCACCAAAAATGATTTTCAAACAATTGAACCACATTTTATTTACTAATGTCAACATTGGCTCTCGGATTTTTTAAATTAAATTCACATATTCTATAATATTATTTTTTTTCAAATATGAAAATGTGCATAGAATGAGGGTAAAAGACGTTAAAATATTAAATAAAATATTTTACATGTAATTTTATTATAAAATGACTCCAATGAATTATTTTAAACTTATATAGGTATTATGTATCTATTCAGACCTAAAATAAATTTAATTATATTATAATTTAAATTAAAAGTATTTCTTAGATAGTAACACATTTATTTCACTATTCATCAAAAATTGAATGTTTTCAGAACAATACCAAAAATGAACTCTAAGCTAATTTACAGATGTTTTTATGTACAATTTAAATGTGAAATTATAAAAAATGACCAGAATTATATGAAATGGTTAAAATATAATCTGAATATAATTTAAAACCACAGAAATTATTTATTTAAAAATATAATTTATTTCAATTAATAAAATATGTTTTCAATTAAACTTTAGTATTTTTCACTATTCATCAAAATATGAAAGTTCTAAGAAAATTAAAAAAAAATTATCCAAACTAAATTTTTATGTACCACTTTGGAGATGTACTTTATATTATCATATTTATTATATAAAAGTTTCAAATATAGGATTTAAAATTGTGTTCAGTATTAAATGGTTTTAAAATTGCATTTTCGTGAAAAATACATATTTTATCTAAAAAATGTAATTTTTCTTATATAATTTCTAAGTAACAGATAATATGGATGTTAAAATTATATGGATTATCTTCAATTATTATTAATCAGAGTGAAATGGAAATGGAATATTATGCTTCAAATTATGATCTCAAATAAGAGAACATTTGTTGCAATTATAGACAAAGATTTAGAGGAAATCATAAATATTTATATAGAGTGATTGAGTTCATCAATCACTAACAATTGAACAATAAATTGGATATTGAGGTCATCAAATCCATAAATCTGTGATGATTTAAATACCATCTATTCAACAAAACATAAGGTATTAAGATAACACATTTTGAGTTTTAAGATCCCTTCTGTAATGTTTAAGAATTAATATCTTTATATAATAATAGAAAAAAATACATGTCAATTGGAGTTCCATTCTATAAATTACTTCCACCGCAATCTCTTCATCCACTCCAAATGCTAATTGTCACACCCCGACCGTGCGGTTATTTTTATTTTATGATTTCTTTGACTTTAAATTATATTGCTGCGGTTCGTGTTTAGTATCGGACCAGGTTTTTGAGTTTTCGCTAAAAAGTGCGCTTTTTGACGCAACGTCGTTGGGCGCGTGAGCGGAGCCTATTCTGGAAACCCCGCTCGTCCCTACCCGGTGTATTTTCGCTTCCCGTTGTCTTTGGAAATTTTTTAAATAGAGTCTTTATATTTAACATGCACATATATTATTGTAAGTTAATAATTATTTTTATTATGTAAGACGAAATGAATATTTTTATCATTTGTATTTTTATCGCTATGTTTAATATATTCATTATTATTATTTTTATCATTATGTTATAAATAAATAATTAATGAAATTGTTGATGTTGCGGATAATAGTATAATAGTTATTAATTATGAATTGTTATTGATCTTTATTATTGTAATTATTATTACTGTAATTTCTTATTATCATTATTTTGATTTGTTTTGTTTTATTTATCTTTTCTTATTTTATTTTCTTATTCTCCTAACCCTAGGATGCCCCCTTTATATTTTTTCTTCTTCTTCTTTCTCCCCGCGGGAGCCGCCGCCTCCGTCTGTTCTTCCCCTCCCCAGTGCCGCATCGGCTTGCAGCAACCCCTCCTGCCTGCGCCTCCACCCCGCTCAACCCATCGCCCTGCGCAGCAACTCCCGCCTCATTCCTCTTGTCCATCGGCAGCAGCAGCAGTGCTCGCCCCCATGTTTTCTCTCCCCTTCTTGTGCTCTGGAAACGGTGCCTCGGCCTCGCCCGCAACCTGTCCGCCTCCCTTGCGCAACACTCCCTTCGGCGCCGCTTCGCCGCACCCCTGTCCATAGCAACACCCGCATCGCCGATCTCCCTGGTTTTCCCTGTCCGGCGCCTCCCTCTCCTCCGCGAGCCGCCTCCCCTCCTGTTGCAACCTGCTGCAACCGGCATACACTCCTGCAGCCTGCACCCCCGGCGATCCAGCCTGCTCCCTCCTCATCTCCCATACGCAACGACTCCCGCGCCCCTGCCTCCTTCCGCAGCAGCAGCCGCAGCACCCGCGCCCCCTCCTTCTTCCTCTTCTTCTTCCTCCTCCTCTTCTTCTCTTCTTCTCCTTCCCTTCTTCTTCTTCTTCTCTCCTTCTTCCTCTTCTTCTTCTTCTTCTTTTTCTTCCTCCTCTCCTCCCCTTTCCAGCGCGCACAGCCGGCGCCCCTGCTCTCTCCTTCTTCTTCTTCTTTTCTTCTTCCTCCTCCTCTTCTTCTCTTCTTCTCCTTTCCTTCTTCTTCTTCTTCTCTCCTTCTTCTTCTTCTTCCCTCCTTCTTCCTCTTCTTCTTCTCTTCTTCTTCTTCTTTTCTTTCTCCTTCTTCTGCTCCGCCGCACAGGTCCGTTTTTTTATTTATTTTAATTTAATTTGCTATTTTATTTTATTTAATATGTTAATAACCTTTTTTATCATTATTATTATTAATGTTAGTATTGCTAATATTATCATCATTATTATTATTATTATTAATTTTATTATTATTATTATTGTTATTATTAATTTTATTATTATTATTATTATTATTATTATTATTAATGTTCATATTATTGTCTTGTTATTATTATTATTGTTTTTCATATTATTAATACCATTATTATTATTATTATTATTATTATTATTAGTGTTAATAGTATTAACATTATTTCGTAATTATTATTATTATTAATAATGTTATTATTATTATTAATGTTAATATTATTAATATTATTATAACTATTATTATTGTTATTAATGATGATATTATTAATATGATTATTGTTATTATTATTATTATTATTATTACTACTATTATTTTTATTATTATTATTATTATTATGTTGTTATTACTATTATTATTATTACTATTGTTATTATTACTATTTCTATTATTATTATTATTACTAATCCTATTATTATTATTAGTGTTATTATTATTATTATTATCTTTATTTTTATTATTATCATCGTACCCTTTTTGGTTCATGGGTTTTAATTGATGGTGAGTTTTTATTTATTGGTTTAGGATTTTTAGGACCCGCGCAGGGCGTTTCCGAGTGAGCGACATCGCTGCGCTTTGTTTCCGAGGTTCCGTCGTCGCCGCGCTTTGGTTTCAAGGTGAGCGCTTATTCCCGCCGCTTGGTTTCGAATGCTCTGGTGAGTTTTGGATGTGTCTGAGTCCTTGGTTTTGATTATGCAGCGTGTCGGACTTTATCACGTGGCTTCGGACACGCGTTGTGTCATCGCGCCTCAGTTCCAAAGTTGTTTTGTCGTCGCGCTTTGATTTTGAGGTAGGTTCCCTTTGCACTGCTTTTGAAATTTAAGTTATATTATTTCATGCTGTTTGCGCACACTAGTTGTTCGAAATAAATATTTTATAAATAAGTGATAATATACTATAATTAATTTTTAATATAAGATGGTTAATTTTTAAATGGTTATTTAATGTCAAAAGGAGCTGTTTATTTTATACACGACACATGACACATCCTTTTGACGAGCGGACACCCAATAATGAAAGAATGCCTGTTTGGCTTTTAAACATAATTCACAAAATATAAAATAGAGTTCTGGTTTAATGCGAAATGATTTCTTTTGATGCGTGAACAAATACTTTGGTTCGTTTGAGAAATTGCCCGGTTGGCTCTTAAAGTTTATTTGGAAAAGAAAATGGTTTGGTTTGGTTTATAAAAATACTGGCAACCTGTGAAGTAGTGTTTTGGGGTTCATTAAACGGTTTTAAACTTGATTTTGTCTCATAAAGAAGTTGTACCTGTCTTTGAGTAGTGTTTGTGAAATGTATTAAATGCCCGTTTGGCACTTTATGGAAAGCGGTAAAAATGTTTTGATAAAAACCCTCTTAGGGCGACTCTCATGCCTTGGTTGCAATGGATTGCTTGGGAGGTCGCGCTTAGAGGCTCCCGGGTACTTGAGTAGTTAAAGGCAAGAGGTTGTCCCATGGAGTGGCTCGAGGAATGCCTGTTGTTCTTTATATATAGATATATCTGATTGGATGCTCGGTTGGCATCGGTTGGCTCACCCCTTTTTCTTAAACACTTGAGACATGGGAATCTGGCATATTGAGAGAATATTCTAAGAACGATTGCTGCACCGGTAGGTTATGGTACTAACCAGTGGCCCATAGTAGGTGGATATATTGGGTTTATTACTATGGGATTTTCCCTCGACCTGCCTGTGAGTGGATGGTCGAGCGTTTTGTGCGTTTTGATTTCATCGTGACATGTCAATAAGGATGATTTCTCATGTATTGGTGTCTTCTGGTTTATTCTCGATCTCCTAGGTTCACCCATGTCTATTCAGATTTTGTAGCTTGCAGTAATGATTATGATGCTCAAGTGTATACTTACATTGCCCTTGCTGTATGTTTTACTTTGTGCATTCTGGCATATTGTTTTCCTTGGAAACTGATAAATTGCTTTTTAATGGGTTTCTAAAAATTGTTTTCAAATTTAAGTGTTTAATTCCTTTTATACAAATTTGAAAATTTAAACATCACTTTCCCCTTTTCCTGAAATGTCATTGGCACTAATGAAATGAACAAGAATTTGGAAAATGGCTAAGGGCAATGGTTCGTACTTTGTTTTTAAGTAGAATATTATTAAAAACATACTTTTATAGATTGTAGTTCAAACTTGAAATGATGTTTCTTTTATTTTAAAGTTAGTGCATTGGGAATAGATATCGGGCTGTCCAACTGAGTTTTAATACTCACGCCTATAGTTCTTTTCAGTTTTTAGTTTTTGTGCAGGCTATAGCTTGAGTGCGCTCGCCTAGGGCGACGCTTGATCGTTGAGTCGGAGAGTGACCCGCGAGGTCGCACGGAGTTGTTCGGACGTCGTGTTTGGTTAGTTTGATTCTTGTTTGTTCATGTTTAGTCACTTTGTTTAGTTTACCTTTTTCTGCGCTGCTCTATTTTATCATTGCATTCTTATTTATTTATATTGGGCGAAATCGTTCCCATAGCCTCTGTTGATGCCCTGGCGCTTGTCGCCAGCCCGGGAGGATCGGGAACGCCTCTCGGGCCATGTCGCGGACCGGCTCGGGAGACCGTTCAAGCCTCCCCTCTGTTGGTGATTTACTTTGGGCAATGTGGTTCAGTCCCGCTGGTAGTCGTTGTGACATCCTTGGTTAAGAGGTTGGATCGTGTTCTGTGAAATCCTTAGGTGTTGATCGATCGACTGGTTGGTGTGGTGGCTTTCCGGGGGCGGAAAGCGTTATAGTGGGGAGAATTGTCACACCCCGACCGTGCGGTTATTTTTATTTTATGATTTCTTTGACTTTAAATTATATTGCTGCGGTTCATGTTCAGTATCGGACCAGGTTTTTGAGTTTTTGCTAAAAAGTGCGCTTTTTGACGCAACGTCGTTGGGCGCGTGAGTGGAGCCTGTTCTGGAAACCCCGCTCATCCCTGCCTGGTGTATTTTCGCTTCCCGTTGTCTTTGGAAAATTTTTAAATAGAGTCTTTATATTTAACACGCACATATATTATTGTAAGTTAATAATTATTTTTATTATGTAAGACGAAATGAATATTTTTATCATTTGTATTTTTATCGCTATGTTTAATATTATCATTATTATTATTTTTATCATTATGTTATAAATAAATAATTAATGAAATTGTTGATGTTGCGGATAATAGTATAATAGTTATTAATTATGAATTGTTATTGATCTTTATTATTGTAATTATTATTATTGTAATTTATTATTATCATTATTTTGATTTGTTTTGTTTTATTTATCTTTTCTTATTTTATTTTCTTATTCTCCTAACCCTAGCATGCCCCCTTTATATTTTTTCTTCTTCTTTCTCCCCGCGGGAGCCGCCGCCTCCGTCTGTTCTTCCCCTCCCCAGTGCCGCATCGGCTTGCAGCAACCCCTCCTGCCTGCGCCTCCACCCCGCTCAACCCATCGCCCTGCGCAGCAACTCCCGCCTCCTTCCTCTTGTCCATCGGCAGCAGCAGCAGTGCTCGCCCCCCTGGTTTTCTCTCCCCTTCTTCTGCTCTGGAAACGGTGCCTCGGCCTCGCCCGCAACCTGTCCGCCTCCCTTGCGCAACACTCCCTTCGGCGCCGCTTCGCCACACCCCTATCCACAGCAACACCCGCATCGCCGATCTCCCTGGTTTTCCCTGTCCGGCGCCTCCCTCTCTTCCGCGAGCCGCCTCCCCTCCTGTTGCAACCTGCTGTAACCGTCCTACACTCCTGCAGCCTGCACCCCCGGCGATCCAGCCTGCTCCCTCCTCATCTCCCCTACGTGACGACTCCCGCGCCCCTGCCTCCTTCCGCAGCAGCAGCCGCAACACCCGCGCCCCCTCCTTCTTCCTCTTCTTCTTCCTCCTCTTCTTCTTCTCTTCTTCTCCTTCCCTTCTTCTTCTTCTTCTCTCCTTCTTCCTCTTCTTCTTCTTCCTCTTTTTCTTCCTCCTCTCCTCCCATGTCCAGCGCGCACAGCCAGCGCCACTGCTCTCTCCTTCTTCTTCTTCTTTTCTTCTTCCTCCTCTTCTTCTTCTCTTCTTCTCCTTTCCTTCTTCTTCTTCTTCTCTCCTTCTTCTTCTTCTTCCCTCCTTCTTCCTCTTCTTCTTCTCTTCTTCTTCTTCTTTTCTTTCTCCTTCTTCTGCTCCACCGCACAGGTCCGTTTTTTTATTTATTTTAATTTAATTTGCTATTTTATTTTATTTAATATGTTAATAACCTTTTTTTATCATTATTATTATTAATGTTAGTATTGCTAATATTATCATTATTATTATTATTATTATTAATTTTATTATTATTATTATTATTATTAATTTTATTATTATTATTATTATTATTATTATTATTAATGTTCTTATTATTGTCTTGTTATTATTATTATTGTTTTTCATATTATTAATACCATTATTATTATTATTATTATTATTATTATTAGTGTTAATAGTATTAACATTCTTTCGTAATTACTATTATTATTAATAATGTTATTATTATTATTAATGTTAATATTATTAATATTATTATAACTATTATTATTGTTATTAATGATGATATTATTAATATGATTATTGTTATTATTATTATTATTATTACTATTATTATTATTATTATTATTATTATTATGTTACTATTACTATTATTATTATTACTATTGTTATTATTACTATTTCTATTATTATTATTATTACTAATCCTATTATTATTATTAGTGTTATTATTATTATTATTATCTTTATTTTTATTATTATCATCGTACCCTTTTTGGTTCATGGGTTTTAATTGATGGTGAGTTTTTTTTATTGGTTTAGGATTTTTAGGACCCGCGCAGGGCATTTCCGAGTGAGCGACATCGCTGCGCTTTGTTTCCGAGGTTCCGTCGTCGCCGCGCTTTGGTTTCAAGGTGAGCGATTATTCCCACCGCTTGGTTTCGAATGCTCTGGTGAGTTTTGGATGTGTCTGAGTCCTTGGTTTTGATTATGCAGAGTGTCGGACTTTATCACGTGGCTTCAGACACACGTTGTGTCATCGCGCCTCAGTTCCAAAGTTGTTTTGTCGTCGCGCTTTGATTTTGAGGTAGGTTCCCTTTGCACTGCTTTTGAAATTTAAGTTATATTATTTCATGCTGTTTGCGCACACTAGTTGTTCGAAATAAATATTTTATAAATAAGTGATAATATACTATAATTAATTTTTAATATAAGATGGTTAATTTTTAAATGGTTATTTAATGTCAAAAGGAGCTGTTTATTTTATACACGACACATGACACATCCTTTTGACGAGCGGACACCCAATAATGAAAGAATGCCCGTTTGGCTTTTAAACATAATTCACGAAATATAAAATAGAGTTCTGGTTTAATGAGAAATGATTTCTTTTGATGCGTGAACAAATACTTTGGTTCGTTTGAGAAATTGCCCGGTTGGCTCTTAAAGTTTATTTGGAAAAGAAAATGGTTTGGTTTGGTTTATAAAAATACTGGAAACCTGTGAAGTAGTGTTTTGGTGTTCATTAAACGGTTTTAAACTGGATTTTGTCTCATAAAGAAGTTGTACCTGTCTTTGAGTAGTGTTTGTGAAATGTATTAAATGCCCGTTTGGCACTTTATGGAAAGCGGTAAAAATATTTTGATAAAAATCCTCTTAGGGCGACTCTCATGCCTTGGTTGCAATGGATTGTTTGGGAGGCCGCGCTTAGAGGCTCCCGGGTACTTGAATAGTTAAAGGCAAGAGGTTGTCCCATGGAGTGGCTCGGGGAATGCCTGTTGTTCTTTATATATAGATATATCTGATTGGATGCTCGGTTGGCATCGGTTGGAACACCCCTTTTTCTTAAACACTTGAGACATGGGAATCTGGCATATTGAGAGAATATTCTAAGAACGATTGCTGCACTGGTAGGTTATGGTACTGACCAGTGGCCCATAGTAGGTGGATATATTGGGTTTATTACTATGGGATTTTCCCTCGACCTGCCTGTGAGTGGATGGTCGAGCGTTTTGTGCGTTTTGATTTCATCGTGACATGTCAATAAGGATGATTTCTCATGTATTGGTGTCTTCTGGTTTATTCTCGATCTCTTAGGTTCACCCATGTCTATTCAGCTTTTGTAGCTTGCAGTAATGATTATGATGCTCACGTGTATACTTACATTGCCCTTGCTGTATGTTTTACTTTGTGCATTCTGGCATATTGTTTTCCTTGGAAACTGATAAATTGCTTTTTAATGGGTTTCTAAAAATTGTTTTCAAATGGAAGTGTTTAATCCCTTTTATACAAATTTGAAAATTTAAACATCACTTTCCCCTTTTCCTGAAATGTCATTGGCACTAATGAAATGAACACGAATTTGGAAAATGGCTAAGGGAAATGGTTCGTACTTTGTTTTTAAGTAGAATATTATTAAAAACATACTTTTATAGATTGTAGTTCAAACTTGAAATGATGTTTCTTTTATTTTAAAGGTAGTGCATTGGGAATAGATATCGGGCTGGCCTACTGAGTTTTAATACTCACGACTATAATTCTTTTCTGTTTTTAGTGTTTGTGCAGGCTATAGCTTGAGTGCGCTCGCCTAGGGCGATGCTTGATCGTTGAGTCGGAGAGCGACCCGCGAGGTCACACGGAGTTGTTCGGACGTCGTGTTTGGTTAGTTTGATTCTTGTTTGTTCATGTTTAGTCACTTTGTTTAATTTACCTTTTTCTGCGCTGCTCTATTTTATCTTTGCATTCTTATTTATTTATATTGGGCGAAATCATTCCCATAGCCTCTGTTGATGCCCTGGCGCTTGTCACCAGCCTGGGAGGATCGGGAACGCCTCTTGGTCCATGTCGCGGACCGACTCGGGTGACCAGTTCAGGGTTGACCCGGGTTGGTTCGTGACACTAATATAACCCAATAATACTTTATTTATCCTAATAGTATAGTATTCCATAAAAATGAATTTATATTTCTACTATAATATCATTTAAAAATCTACATTATACAAACCAGGGCATCACATAGGCCATTGGTAGGTGATTCACCATTGTCTCCCTTCGGTTCCAGGTTCATGTCTCGTGGCCTTTTCAGACACGATACGTTGTCGCCCGACCATCTGATTTTCTTTTTAATCCAAAAATAATCTTAAGAAATGTTTTAACCTTAATCCATAGTATCCAATGTCCAATATAATTCGTTCTAATGTTATGACTTGTCCAAAATGCTTGTATCCAAATTCATAGTACAAAAAATTATAATGTCAACATAACAAAATGAAGATCCCTTTTTTGCACATAATAAAATGTGATTACTTTCATCATGCATTTTATTAAAACGTGGTATCACCTTTAAATACCATAAAACCGTATTTATTATATTCATGATCCCTTATTCCTTATATAATAGTAGATATACTACTTTTATCCAAAAATTAGGAATTATAAAACAATGATGGGATAAAAAAACCATTAATCACTTCCATGATATTACAGAATATCCAATATAATTTATCCAAATCAACTATATCTTATTCCAAAATTACTACCCCAGTATCAAGACCATATTATGGTTTACCTTTACTTCAACCATGTTTTTTCCAAAAAAAAATTACTTGTTCTTGAGTCACTATTCCTAGAACCATATAATCGAAAATCATTAATGAAATAATATTTCACTACAATTCTTATTTATGTCCATAATTAATATAATCATTAAATCATTGATACAAAACTAAAATGACATTCTGTATTAATAAATAAAGAACACTAATTATTCATCTTCATCAGCAGTAGTATCAGAACTTGATTATTATAAAATAAAAACTTTTAGGCTATAAATTTATGATTGGGAAATTGATTCACATAGTGAACCAACTCCTTGTGGATGAAGAATTATACATTCGAAAAAAATTTCTTACCCTCACTATCACAAACAGTGTGTCATTTTTCTCCCCATGTATAACAATATCCCATTCTCTTCAGGAATTTTCCAAGGAGATTCATTCCACATTTATAACATGTTAGAATATACTTATTCTCATTGTTCCCATTATCCCAAATTTTCCCTGCCAACCTCTTCGTCTATTTTTTTCCTTCAAATACATTCTACTCAAATAATTCAATACGTATCTTATTAACACATGATATTATTTCTTCATATGGTGAAAATATAAGGGAAATCTTTTCCCTTTTAAATTTTGTATTTAGATAATTAATGATATGATCCTTATGCCTCTTAGGATCATGCGTATTGTAAGAGTTCTCATTCCTTCTACTGGGTTCCATTTCTAAATGATAAAATATACTAGATTAGATCATATCATAAAATATAACCCAAAAACTAGAAAACTTATCAACATTAATTGAATATTTTAACACATCTATTGTCATAATCAAAAAATAGTTTCTTTGCTGTCATATTTACTCATAAATCACATATAATGGTTTTAAGTAAAATGTGAATTATCATTTTCATATATCTCAGGAGTTTCATAACCATGAGTGTAGAAAGACCAGTTTTTGTGTACCAGGATACCCCGGGTCAAGCCCAAAACTCCTTGTTAGTGTTTTCAATCCTAGGTACATCTTTACCAGAGCCGTATCTTCCTACTCTTATCTGAACATGAATGTATTTTATTGGAAAAACCAAATAATATTTACCCAAACAAAATTTTAGGATGTCATTCAATTATATTCCTCGAAGTATGTCTTAGGGTACTGTTCTATAATAACAGTTTTCCTTAATATAGTTTCCAAAGTTTTTACTAAACTAACTATTATATAAACTGTAACGCCTCGACCCCAGTTACCCAGAGTCGATGCATTATTACATAACATTGGAATAGACCCAAGAGATCAATTCATGAAAGACTGATTAGTTTAGATTCCATAGATGTACTAGAAAAATTCATAATTTTTATATGAAATCATAAAAAACAACAATGTGTCCCATTTGAACACAATCATATCCCTTATCCTATTCCTGCAGGTCAAACATAATATACTTCTTCACATCCTATGAAAAAGAAAACATAATAAATGGGTAAGCATAGATTCTCAATAAGGATATAAATATTGATGAAACTATCATAAATAAGAATACAAATTTAAGGTAATGTATAAGAAAAATACACAAGCCTTTTAAAATTTAACTTCAGTATAATATGGAAAATATAAATCAAATAGTTCCAATTACATTTCCACATTGATATTCTACTATTCAAATAATCACATGTAATTTCAATAGATAATTTCTTAATGTTGGAATGAATAATATTGGACATGATAACCACATAGTCAAGGCCTCATGCCATGAATATAAATAAAACAATTGTCAATTCATTGGGCCAAGACACTTTTTTGTCTCATTTGACCTACTGATGAATTGAGGGGATATAGTGGGCTCCACCCATCACATACTAATTCCAATACATTCTTCATAGGAAAACATTGATACATAATCTGAACATTCATATTAAAACTAACATAATAAATGTAAATATTTTATCAACAAACCATGAATGATATAAAAATATCACATCCATAGACAAACATAACACATTCAGTACAATATTCATTATTTTCTTATAATAAATCAAACTCATTTAGGTATAATGTAATATATTGAGATAGAAGAAAATAATCCCAAAGACTATTTGAGAGACATATCCCCTTTTTCTTGAATACATTTAAGAGTCTCAGTATTTATCATGAATCCATTCAGAATATATTTTTGTATCAATGTTTCTCATACTACATGGAAACATTTAAAACCAATTTTAATTTTAATACATTCGGGTTCATATAAATAAATTCTTAAATTCATTTTTTAAACATGGACAATAATGAGAATGTTTTATAAGAATAAATATTTAAAACATTTAAAATGATATTATAGTAAGAGTTCCTAACCAAATGAGATATGATTGAATTAATATAATTGAGGTAATGAAAACATTATAATATCATATGAATAAAGGGATTCATGATATACTAGGTAAATGTATTGTATATACACATTATAAAATTGAATCGGCACATAATAACCAAAAAAGCTTCCATGGAATGTAAATTGAGATGAAATCTCTCATACAGACTGTATCATTAGGTTTTAGATAAATAAATGAAATAATTATGTGTGAAAAATATAAATACACTCAATATGATTGGATATTCAGTGTAAATAAATCACATAACATTCACACGAATTATTTTAAAAACAACACCAATGTGTTTTATGTTTAACACAATGAATGGAAATTGATTTAGGATTACTCTTATCAAGTTCATATTGATGACATGAGATTTTATAAATGGAGTGATTATGTGAATGAAAATTATATCCAAACCAAGGGGAGTGTAAATTACTACATAAGTAAATAAAGAGTTATTTCACATATAATCTTGGAGTAAAATAATCAATGAAGTTTTCCTAAAACCCAATTAGTGGAAATTGGAATTAGAAATTACCTTACTGATTTGGTGAATAATGAAATATACACCACATTAAAGATGGATCATAAAATGATGAATTAAATACCGATAAATTAACGTATATTACACAAAGAACCCAATAATTTGAATTTAATACACCACACAAAAGGAAATTGTGGCAATATATCATGATTATCACACAACTAATAAGTGATATGAAAACAATTACATTTTAATTTTATTTAGTTGAGGGTAAATTATCCTCATCCATAATAGTTAAATAATTGTTATTAAATTATTCCAGAACTAAATACCTCAATATGATATCATATTTGATCTTCTATTATTTCATTGTCAATAATATTTCATTAGTATCATTGTTTCAACTGTTCACTGATTCATTCCCTTTTATATGTTTTATTACGTAAGTCATGTTTTTCCTGTATAGGATGTATTTGATTCAAATAAATAATTACATTAAGTTCAAAAATATAATTTTTAATCCAAAAGAGAAAATTATTCTTTAATGGTTACGATGGTAAATGAATCTCCTCGCGTTCTAGGAGATGGTAATTCGTATGTATGAACGAGCAAAAATATCATTTTATTGATAGAGAAATATTATGTAATTGGATGGTATATCATATATAAAGAATAATTAACATTTTTTTTCTTATTTAAATCAATTATACTCATTATTATATCCATCCAAAAAATGATGTGTTGAATAACAAACTACACCATGATGTTGTGACGGTAAGCCATATGTACGCTTGTATGGTTACTTTGTTATTAATAAGAATGATATAATAATGAATGTTTTTTTACCTCTCCAAAAGCCCATTACCCGGTAGAAACCAGTCCTAAAAAAATTTATTATTTTGTTATGTAAACAACAAATAAATAGGAAGTGAAAGATGAAAATAACATTGAATGATGTGATGAAATCATTACCTCTTCTTTGGGTGCTTCCTATTGATTTGATCAAAAGGCACATTAGGATGATTATGATAAAATAATGTCCACTTTGTTGAATTGATGGTAGTTGTGAGGATATATGAGCTGGTTTTGGCCGAGCCAAATGGCATTGGTTGTATGATTTTGAGATAAGGGGAAGTAACCTTTTATAAGAGAGGTGAAGGTCATTTTACGAAAAGGTATTAATTGAAAATTATAAAATAATTGCCATCTTATAATTTATCCAAATGGATTTATTTCGAGGATAAGGTTGGTATGGAACAAAATCCTCTCATCAAATATGTTTTAGAGAAATTTAGGTCAACATATTAACTATATAATTGAAATTTAAAACATTGTTAAATAGTTTAACTTTTACAATGTCTTCTTGTATTTGTATATTAAATGGTTCTTAAACATACTATAAAATGCCAAGAAAACCCTACATAGATCAGTATTGACATATCTAACCTTATACAAGTCCTTTGGCCAATCCTAATATTTTTATGATTATTATATCATTTAATAATATAGTATTAGTTTTAAATACCCATTTCTGTCAATTTTGACAATATTTGGAATTTTGTTTTTGTGAATGTAATAAAAAAATAATTAATTAAAAAAACTAATCAATTATAATATGTAATATTAACATTTTAAATTACTAGAATGAATCAAAAGTCTTAATTTACATTTATTTGGATATTTATAATATCAATTATTTTAATATTTAATTAACATGCTAATTTCTGCATCATCATTGTGTCACTGATATATTTAATTATTTAATGTCAAAAAAATATAAATAAAATTAAATTATGCATAAAATATGTATATATATCTAATTAATAGTTATAGTCAAATTTATCTTTTGTATAACCATATTTAAAAAAATTATCCATTAAAATTTGAATTTTAGAATTTTATATCATCTTATAAAATAATAATAAATGTCTTAATCGAATCCAAGTGGATAAAAAAGGATCATATGTTTTTCCTAAGGTTGATTATGGTTGACATAGACTTATCCAATAGAATTACGACTTGTTTTAGGGTAATTATAGTATCCTTCTTACTTTTAATTACCTTATTTAGTTCTGACAGTTGTAAATAAAATTTAAAAATTAATATTCACAAAAAATTATATTCATCTTCCTGAACCACATTATACTCTCTGATGTCAATTCTTTCTCTTGGATTTTTGAAATTCAATTCACATAAGTGTTAAAAATATATTTTATGCGAATTTGGAAATCTGCCTAGAAGGTGGGTAAAGCATGTTAAAATGAATGATAAAATTTAACACAGTTGATTATATTATAAAATGACTGCAATTAATTAAATTAAAATTATATAGGTTTTATCTATCTATTTGGACCTAAAATAAATTTTAATAAATAATAATTTAAACTAAAAAATTATTTTAAAAAATAACACAGTAGTAGTCAAAGATCATTAAAAATTGAAGGTTTTAGGAAAATACTAAATGTTAATCCTATGAGAATTTTCATATTCCGAATAAAAAAATGATTTCTATTTTATCAATTTAAAAACATAGAGTTTCCATTAATTAATTTATAACTAATTCTCATTGTCAAGACCAGAATGTGGGTATTTATGAAATAAAATTATCGAAAGATTGACATGTGATTATTTCCAATTTAAATGTGAAATTACTTTCCATGACTTAAATTATATTAAATGGTTAAAATATAATATAATTATAATTTAAAAAATTCTAATGAATAATTTGACTCTATTAATTATTTTGATTAAAGAAAGTTGTTTTCAATTAAAATTTAGTATTGTCACTATTCATAAAAATATTAATGTTATCAGAAAAGTAACAGAAATATATCCAACATAAATTTTTATGTCCCTCATATAATGAAGAAGTTTATTTTGTCCAATTGAATAAATAATATCATCAATTATTTGATTTAAATATGTTTTTTTCCATTAAAAGGTGGTATAATTGTAATTTTTTTAAAAATACTTATATTTTCAGAAAAATTAAATTTGTAATTATATTATGTCTATGAAAAACATATTATGGATGTTAATATTACATGGAGTATATGACATTCAAAATACAGTTAATACTATTCATACTTTCTTTTTGATCCACTATATTTCTAAGTCGTTATGCCCTCGAACTCAGTAGTGTGTGTAGAGAAATATATTGAATTACATTGAAGAGATAAAGAACTATGAGATAATAGGTTGTTTAAAAAGATATCATTACACCGATGGTATAGATGAAATCAAGGATTTGTGTTGGAAACCCAACAGGTTATCACATTATTGGACTGATCCAGGTATGTCAACAATTATAGGCTTGAAGCTAGTTTGAGATGATATAAAGAAGGAATATGTCATCTAGGAGTGTGTTATTCCATCCCAGATCTGTTATATGTATTATGAAGTCTGAATAGGAATAAATATAGTGTTTGAGGAAGGATACCATGTGTTCCTGAGAGTCTCAACGTGATCAGGATTTATGAGAGATGGATGTGGTGCTTTGTTATATTAATGATTCATTAGTCCCTTACATTTTTTATCAATTTTATTCCCTTCCATACATTGCATAGTATTTGTGTTCTCGAATACCACACAGTTATATCGATGTAGTTAGAATGTGTAAAGAACATCATCCACATGTAACAATTGAGGTGGAAAATGCAAGACCCATCAATCTTCATCGCCTAGGGAATGATGGACATAGAGAATGGACTGACCTGCCTATATTACATAGTATAGGTCGATGGTCCATATGATATTATGCATCATGTGCGATTTTTTCCCGTTATCCACGTCTCGTATTAGCATGGTAATATTTAGAAGAGAGCATTGTAGTTGGAGACCCAGATTCATGCCCATTACCCATGCCCCTTTTTATAACATTTGTTTAATACACAAGGGATTAAAACCATAAGGTGGGAATAATTTGATGTGATTTATTATTTGGATTCATATTTGGCTATTATATAGAATATTTTCAAGACCTGGCACGAATAGAACGTGTGATTCCCTAGACCGGTGTGCCTATAATTAATGATTGAAATAGATTACATATTTAAAATTTTATGCGTACACATTTTTCCTAAAAAATACAACCACCTCCATAATGGATTCTTGGACCACAAATCATATGGATACCTTGATTTTAGTAGAGATATTTTACCCAAGACACCACATAAATTTCATCATCATGGGAAATTTATAGAAAACTCATTGTGGGATAGAAAAATAAATATAATGGTTGATAATAATATAATATTTAAAAATAACCAATCTAACTGTTGATTTGTATTTAAATAAAATTTTATGGGGGAACCCCAAGGTAGGTGGCATAACCCTTGAATCATTGTAGATATGAGGGAAAAAATTTAGAATGAAACTTTCTAGAAAACAATGATCATTTCATGGTTCGATGATCGATAGTCCATGAATTTCAGTGGATCTCACCATTGACAACATTGGGGAATCATTACTATTTATTTGTTGATAAAAATCATAGTAGGGTGGTTTTTTGAATTTTCTCTTATCATTTTTATTTATTTCCATTATGAAAACTTCTTTTATAAAAGACATATTGATATGTGGATCATACATATTTCCCTTGTTGGTTTATTTTTAGGTTATTTTGGACTAATGTCAGAGAAATTAAGATTTCATCATTGTTATACTCCTAGAAATGAATTGATATAGACATGAACAATGATCATGGATCATTACCCACATTTTTCATGTTATTTTCTACCAATATTCATCCTTCGCAAAACACATTCTTCATTTGGAATAACATTCTAAAATACCCGAATCATTCAATCGTTGCACACCATTTAATTGCATAATGATCTGATATCATAGATATGTGATTGATATAATATGGTAGTTTTTTGAGGATTTATGTGGTGGGGAAATATATTCTTGTGGATACCTGATTTTTCATTCATTGTTATTCATATATGTGCAATAAAAAACATGCAATTTTTTAATATATATATAATCCCACTTCTCTATAGAGCAATGTATGAATGTTTTGGATGAACATCAATCTACATGATCTAGTAGTGGAGGAGGACCTATCTAGGAATGAAAAAAGTAAAAATAATATTTGGGAAATCATAAGAAACACGAAATGTTTTCTAGTTTTTAATACAATGTGGGGACACCAATATGTGGTGTGAGGGTTCCGAAAAAAATTAATGATCACATGGCATGTGAACCCAATCACATGACACATGGAATTCACTAGATGGATCAGTGTGTAACCTTATGGGTAAAAAAACACAGGTAAATGTACATAGATATAGGAAATTCCATGTACTCATACACAAACATGCCTTTGATGGGTGTACACGGGTTTCCCCATGTAACGATGCATGTGTAGAGTAAACATGAAGCTGAATGTCATGCACTGCTACCCAAACTATGCTACCAAGACACAAACATATCCATGCAACATGGGAAGGATATTGTGTCTCTTTATGCTCCATTTAATTCTTCTAAATACCTTTTATTTAGATAATACATGGTTTTTGAGGATTTTCCCATGGGAAAGTATTGGTTTAGCTAGACATAGAGTGTAACCCCCAGTACACACTGTGTACTGCCATTAATAGTGCATGTGACTCTTAGTTTTCTTAGTTTAGATCAGTATTTGGTGATTATGATGAATTGGTTATTTAATTGAAAGTACAATGTGGAATTACATCCATATGAACAGATAATGATCCCCTATAGAGTTCAAGTGTTAGAATGATTTTATGGTGTCCATCCATGATACTATAGTGTGATCCATTATTATCCTTTAGTCCCTATTTAGAGTTTCTGGAATCGGCATGAACTCCTTGAGTTGGGAATTGATCCCCAATATAGATGACCACATCTTTACAGTTTTTAGAGTAACTGCAATGTGATCCCCTATGTATATGGTCCATCCAGATTGTGTTTTTGTTGTATATTATTCGATCTGGGTGTGACCGCTATTCTTTGTATAATGTATTCCTAGACCATTTATATTCAATGGGTTGGGCTCAATTATCTAGAAATCATGTTGACTATATACAATTATTTAATGGAATGTGATGTGGATCCTCCTAGATTTTTTATTACTTAGAGTCGAATTTTTTGGCTGATAGAATGTTACAACCACCAAGTGGCATGGTATCCCTCTTATGTATATTTGTCTTTTCTATTATGCATTGATTGTAATATGATGTATTGAGATGAAAATACATAGGTAATCATGTTTAGTGTTTTTTAGGTTCCCAACAATGTATTTTTATACACACCCATACATGGGCTATCCCAACACTTTTTGTGTCTTACAGAGACGACAACACTTTTTATAGTGTCCTGGGAGGATAGGGTCTGGCTGGAGCATAACTCGAGACTGATATTCTGAGTATTTTTACTGGGATCCTTCTGTAGAATTATTCCACTCCCATGGATAAGGACTGACATTATATTTTATATATTGGCTTTTATTTCTTCATTTCCCACTTTTGGTAAATTTAATTTTGTACTCTGTTGTGGGATCTTTAATGTATGAAACAATTGATTGAGTTGATTTTTTTTCAGATTTTTTTGGCATGGAAATGTTTTAGTGTGTAAAGGTATATTAGATTAATTCATCCCATTTGAGGGATATTCCTACATGGTGTATGTCTACATCCTTTGGCCTATAAGAGGTGGTCTTCTGGCAGTCATAGGTTGGAATAGGGTAGCTCGGGTCGTGACAAAATATATAATAATTTTACTGATGATAAATTAATTTTTAAACATTAACTAACATTAATAAAAACAGATTACTTATTTTTTTTAAAATAATTAAATAATTAAATATTAATAATTATCTATATATATAATAATTTTTTATTTGAATTTTTACCTTCTAGTTCATTGGCATGGTAATATATTTTGTATTAAAATATGAATATTTTTTGGTTTATATTAGCTATATTAATCATGTGGTTCAACCTATCATGAATTTTTTTATATTAATAGAGTGTTAAGGTATGTTCAATTAATAATTAAATTCCATATAATGATATTTTAGGTATTTGTGGTGATGAATATATACATGGATGGTCCTTGGATTTTCCAATCAATGAGAACATATTAAAATCTTCATATTCCCCAATACTCGATTATTACATCATATAGAAAATGGAAGGTAGATGGAAAAAACTACATACTAAATGGGTTATTATATAAGTGTCAATGGATAAATTTATAGGAACATATCATGATGGATAGTCCACTCATTTTGAGTAATGAAAATATTTCTGACTAAGTAGTGTAATTGATGAATATAATGAATTGTAATGTTCATCTATCCATGATGTTAACATATAACATTTCAATACCTATTTAATTCCATTCATTATTTCTATCTATTTATTATTGTGGATGATCTAAATACAATATTATTTCCTATAAAAGGGAATACTATTGTTCAAGGTGTCTATTCAATCGATATTAAAAATAATGGGTAGTGGATCTCTATTAAATAAGAATATCATGTAGTTAAATATAGAACCCAAGGTACGAAATTCGATATGAAGATATATGTATGTTTCCATATACATGATGTGGACTTCATGTAAAATATTTCATTCCATGTAGAAAAAATTAAATGTTCATTTATATATATGATTTTAGAATTTTTGACCAAACGTTATATGTATTGTGAAATAAGTATGGACTCTTATGGAATATAACAAATTCAGTTGTAAATGTATTATTTGGTAAAGTAATATTTATCAAAGAGTATATGGGTATACATAGATATATAATTGATGAAATAACATGAAATAAATCATGTGAAAATTACCACCACATTTCGGTGAAAATATGTTCATTCATGAAGAATATTGACCAATTTACAAGATTTGGATATTAATTATAGTAATATTATTTCAGATGAATTTCCATACAATATCTAACAGTATATTTCCGAAGAAAAATAATTTGATGTTGTTTTTATTGATATAAAGAAACTTTCTTTTAGAGATGAGAATAATGTATTTAATTTATTTTGAGAGGATTCATTATTTGTTGTCAAATTCTAATTCAATAAATGAGAAAATCAAAGTATTGTTTAATATTTAATATTTCTGAAGCATAAAATATAATATTATCATTTAATGTTGACTAAAAAGATTTATATATATATAAATAGGTATTCCCATTGGGTAAATTGATTAGGGGAATGAAATGAAAAATTAATATATAAAAATATTCATTTAATAAGTATAACTTCTTATCTCGTGATGTAAAGATATTATAGGTGGTGAAGAATAGTCATATGTTATCTATAGATACCTTATTGAAAGTGTAATTATGGAAATTATATACTAGAAACTACTGGAAAATAGTGGTTAAATATTTGAAGTATGTTAAGGATCAATATACCATGATACTATAAAATAATTATGTCATTATTGAAAATTAAATTTGGTTGTTCAAATTGATGAACATGAAGGGTGTGAAATTATATTTCTTCATATACTAATGATGTCATTTTTATAGAATATTATAAATTTTAAATATAATTTTATAATGTCAAATAATCTCAATTTTTTAAATTATTTTTTCAATTATGATTTTAGAGATACATTATTGTATTACTCACCATCGGATGAAAGAGATTTTAGAAACATACCTAAAAATTTAAATCACCAACCATAAAATACTAATCAAGTTGTATTAAAAAATATAATAAATAAAAATCCTTTCATGATGATCTATAATATATATAGATGGATTTGAAAAAATATTACATTTTATAAATTGAAAAGGAATTATTTTATGTTAATCACTAAAACCCATTTGGGGACAACACCACTTATTTTTATATAACGTATATGATTGTTTCAAAATATAGATCTTGATAGATGGTTTAATTCTAAAATAGAGGGAAATAATTATATTTTCATGGAAAAATATATTATGATTATAGTTTTTTTAGTATATAAATGATAATTTTATGATTTATATTTTCTTTAGGAAGGAATGATATTATGAGTGAATACATAGGTGCATGGAATTATTGTAGATTAATGATGTTTCTTCCATAATATCTATATATGAGAATTGTGAATTTTAGAATATATATAATATAACAAATATTTATAATATTTCATGACCCCTACCCTACAATGATACCACTCCTAGGATCACAATGAGTAAAGGGAGATAATGACCATTGATTCATGCCTCCAATAGGCCCCATGACGGTGAAGGTAATATCTTGGTTCTTTGTGTTGCATAAAGGTGCCCCGTACATGGTTATTCACATTACCTCATGTGAATTTTCCCAAATGCCAGAGGCTACTGACTAGTATCCAAATCCTTGGATAATATAGTGGGGAATCCATTCCCCCATTGTAAATGTAATTCAATGGAATAAAAATAATATAGAATAGAAAATTTATTAATATAATATTATAAGAAAACATAAGAGGACTAAAAGTAAATAAAAAACTTGATCATTTATATTAATACATTAGGACACTTATGTCTAAGAATGAATCCAATCATGTCAAAATACATGAATAAAAAATAGAAACTAAAGTACTGGAAAGTAAATAATGACCTAAAACATAAAAAGAATAAATTTGGTCATATTATATACAGATTGAGAGTAATCAAGTACCTCATATAAGAGGGCTGTTTCCCTTACCTATACCTACATCAATATAATCCATTTGGGAAAAAAAGAATGAACCATATAGGGTGTGATATGAATCATAGTAGGGAAACCCCCAATGATTTGTGCCAAACTATTTGAGAAGATATATAGAATGGAATTTGACGAATTATGTAATTAAAAAGGAAGTACTCAAAACTAAACAGTCATACAGTTTCAACTACAAACTTTTACATTTATCAAATTTTTATCCAAACATTCACAAGTAATCCACTAGGAATATTCTCACAGCCTAACCTATATGTTTAAACACAGAAATGATCAATAATGATATAACGTCCCCTTAGGATATATCACACAGTCAAACCACATTTCTCTCATGCAATCATAGACTCTCTGAGGAATCACTCCTAGTCAGTTCCCCCAATTTTATTTTAAGGAAAAACTGTAGGCTCCTTTGAGGAATCACTCAACATCAATTCCCATTGTGGTCTTGTAACGATAGATATAGACAATATTAAGGATTAATCAATTTCAATCCCACCAATGGTCTCGCAGTGTGAAAAGTACAAAAAACACGTTGGGTAAGCCCTCAACGCCAAATCTATCTATAGTCTCACTGCACCAGGTTCCCAAAGCCATGTGTAATGAAATCGTGAAGAAAAAGATATTCAGCATCCAAATTAAATCATGATGTTCTACTTGGCCAGATGGCTAAAAAGCAAATCACATACATTTTAGATAATATCACTCAATCCTAACAGCACTAGGCATGAAAAAATGCACAGCCAAACAAGAAATTATAGACCCAATTGACAATATCAGATCAAACATATGTAAACACATCTATAGAAATGTAAATAAACCTACATAAAATAAAAAAACCATACTCATGCATCCATGGAATAGTAGTAATTAACATTGTAAAATTCCTTAAACATGCAATATCCAAACTACTGTATTGTGAACATGTATAACATATAATTCTAAGACAATCTACTGAAAGGTACAAACCACCCACCTCGACATTATACAATTGATATAGTTGATCCCCAGCCTCGAAATCATTCTATGACTTTGTAGGTTTACAAAAAAGTATAAATCATTTATCCAAGTATATCTCACTAAAAAAGCTTAATCAACATAAGTGGCTATATAAGAATAAATAACTCACCTATTAGATTCCAACGCAACCAAATCAGTTTGATTTGGAGTATGGACGGTCGATCGGGGGCTTGGAGAGGAATCATCGATCTTTACTTGTTATTGGATGAGACCCAGCCAGAATAATTAATTTCTACCAATTATATGTGAACCCTATATGATATATCAAATAAATATTAAAATACATGATGTGTTCATTAATGATACAAATCTTGTATATTCCTTTCTTGGGTACCTCTTTAAGAATCCCTAATGCATCGTCACACGGTCGTGTATGCGGCCATGACACAAACAAACTTTTCCTAGAAATGGTTCCAGATTACACAAAATATACCAGAAAGTACACAACGTTTCCAAGATAGTACAAGGCGTATACTAAAAAAAATTTCCTCCTCCCTTTTTCCACAAAATCAACAAGAAAACATATCCATACCTAAATAAAATATGGGTTTGTTAAAAATTTCCCCCTAAAATACATTCATCCCTGAATTTCTCAAAAAATGTGGTGACGAAGAAGAATCATTGAACAACTCTAGACACATTGATCACACATCATTATAACCCTCCCATGTCTCAGCCTTTACTCACTGGTGATGCCAGAGCACCATTACCATCAGAACAGACCGACCATGAAGAACCATCGTGCATCGATCAAAAATCTAGATAAGATGCTCTTAGGAGATGTGTCCACCTCCATCTCAACCTCCTCAGGTTGGAAAACATGGGACACGACTAATAAGTAATTCCATAGCTGAGAAACATGGAAGAAGTCATGTTTAGCCTGGTACCTCTAAGGTAACTACAACCAATAGGAAACCACCCCGACTATCTCAAAAACCTCAAATGGATTGATGTATCTTGTAAAAAGCTTAACCTATATTTAAATACTCATGTGTCCCATCCCTGTTTTGAAACATAGAAAAAAATCATCTCTAAAGTTGAACTCTGGAGGTCGTCTCTGTCAATCATCACAGGATTTTTGTCACGACTATGCAATATCCATCCTCTTCCAAATAAACTATATCTGTTCTTTAGTATCCAAGACAAGACAAGGTCCTAACATAGCTACCTATCTTACCTCCAACTAACATATGGGTGATAGTAATGCTCTACTATACAAAACATCATATGTTTCCATCTGAATAGTTGCATGAAAACTATTATTGCAGTAAATATACACTAGAGTTATGCGGTTCTCTCAAAAACCTCCAAAATCTAGGATTCGTGGTCAATGATTTTCCTTTAACATCTAAATTATATGATCAGACTGGCCATCTTTCTAGAGATGGGTATTTGTACTCAAAAGTACTGTATAACGGAATCCCACTATAGTTGCTTACAAACCAGAGAAGTAAAACAGAAAAACCCTATCTGAAATGGTATAGTGTGGAACCCCATGAAATTGAAAAATATCTTAGATATAAAAACATCCCAGGTCATCAACACATAGGGTCTCCTTGATCAGTATGATGTGTGAAACCACTGTGACTCTGTCATTGTCAATCCATAATGCATCATTCCCTCATGGGGATCTTGGTAACCCAATAACAAAATCTATTAAGAAATCATTCCACTTACACTCAAGTATGGGTAGCATCTAAAAAATGAAAGATGGTCATGGATTCTCCATCTTCACCTTGTGACAAGTGGAACTCCTTATCACAAATCCATCAAAATCTCCCTTCATTCCTAGCCACAATTATTGATGGTGTTGATATTGATACATCATTGTAACACCAGGATGAACTCCCCAAACTAATAATGGATATCTTGTATCAACCCATTTTGCATGTTTGCTGACACCCATATGCACCCATTAAAATTATTGACATTGTCCTCTCCTACGGTCCCTCTAGGAACATGTTCATGTCTCAACACACTCTCCCATAGGACTAGGCCTTCATAATTAGATAGCTGCCTCATTCATAAAAAATAATGTATATTAGAGATAACAACTACAAAAAAAAGAAATGTCATCCCATTTATATTGTGCACCTCAAAATGTATCTCATAAAATAGATCCATAAGCTACCACTCACTATTGGCCTCCTGAACTACATGTATCTGTGTACTCCTCAATGAAAAATCCACTACATTGCCTTTCCCATGCAAGTAGGCATTCTAAAATTCAAAGGACTAAAGGTAATAAAACCACTATCGATGTATCAAATTATTGTCACGCTAAGTAATGATATTCTTGAATATTTTTTGGTCACTATATACCAATAAATTGTCTCCCAATAGATATTGTCTCTAAAAACGTAAATCATAAATAAATGCATCCAATTCAAGATTGTGTGTTGGGTAATTCATCTTATGTATCTTCTACAACATTAACCCTTACTCAACGACTCCTTCCCCCTACATAAGCGATGCTCCCAGCTAGATACCTGATGCATCATAGTAAACTGTATAACCCATGACCAACACAATAAAAAATAGTTTCTATGGTGAATTCAACCTCCCATTCATCTCTTGAAAGGATTAATCCCAAGAATTTTTCCATAATTACATTGCACCGTACATTGTCAATGTCGTAAGTGGTTCTATTATGCCTGAAAACTCCTCTATAAAACACGTATAATAACCATCCCTCCAATAAATAATCTATAACAGAAAGATGTTCATTGACTACTATAAGGAAACTAATGCTCTCACCTTCTCTGAGTATACTGATACTACTATCACAAAGAAAACATGACCCAAGATGTGAATCTGGTCCATCGAAATGTGGCATTTTGGGAGCATTGAATATAACTAATTCTCTACCAGTGTACTCAAAATGATCTCAATATGGGTAGACTGGTCGTGTTGTGTGTGATATAAACACATTATATATTACACAAATACCACAATTATGGAATACAAATGTGTATGGAACACTCAATTCATCAGTTCCATAAAAACATCATGTGTGTTCATGAGACTAAAAGGAATAACCACATACACGTATAGACCATACATGCTCTAAAAGGATGTATGGAGAAAAATCATATGGATTAATTCAAAAAATAAAATAAATGGATCTTAGTTCAATATTTGAGAAAATCCATGTTCCTTTAAGCTGATCAAATAGATCAAAAATCCTCAGCCAAGGATATCGTTTCTTGATTGTCGAATAGTTCCGCATCTGATAATCCACAAAAAGTCATTGGGTACCGTTTTAATTCTTCACAAAAAGGATAGGACAAACCCAAGAAGAAGTATTGGGTCAGATGAAACCCTTTTCCTATTAAACCTCTTACTATTTGTTGATATCATGGTACTCTGGTGTAGATATCCTATAAGGAGGAAGGGACTCGGGTTCTTCTCCTGGCCTAAGATAAATTGAGCAATATACATATCAATCCAAAGGAAAACATATAAGTTCCTCTATAAAGATATCTCAAATACAATCCATCACTTGTGGAATGCACATCTTTGAATTCCCCTAGTCATCTATATACTGACTTGAAATCTAGGCTATAAATCCTCCCAACCCTTGATGCTCGGGTCCTGCTCGTCTCACCTGGACATCCCATTCACCCTTATGAAAAAATGATCCACCCTTATGTAATTTCAAACTAAGCATATGTTGATAGAAAACGACAAAATCTTGGTAGGTAACCAAAAATTCCACTCTAAAAATGAAATCATAGCTGTCATGTCTAAGACATAGAAGTCCCATAAGATATGACACACACTAACCTCATTAGGAAACTACATGCAATTAAATACATTATATTTTTTAGTTATCAATGTTGATTATAGAATCAAGATATAAGAAGGGGAAAATATACAGATCCTAAGGCCCTCCACAATAGTAACGGATATGAATTTAATGGAATCCCTTATATTGAAATGTGTAGAACCTAAAACTGAGGCAACATGAATTGTACCATTAACTGTATAGGGTTTGGGATCCCGATCCTTCTGGGTATGCTCCACTATAATTGTCTAACCTGTAATGCAGCCATGCAACCATGCAAGACCACCCTGAGCTGATCCACCATGTTGTCACTAAATACCTGGTGACTAGCTACCACAGTCGTGACCTCCACTTCGGCATGAATGGATGGACAAACTCCAATTCTTAGACTAATGTGAAACTGGTGTTCCTACTCCTGATAGAGGATCCATTGAAGAACCTCTATCAGAAGCATATGATGTGAAAACCTGAATGAAATTTCGAACATGACCCATTATGTCACAATATCGTCACTCAACAGGGTCTCTCGGGAACATGGCCGTATATACACACCATTACCAAAAGGGTATCATATCACCTGGTGACCTAAAGGTGTATCCCACCATCTCAGATATCCACATGTAGAATCCCTATGTCACTTCCTACTATCAACCAGAGAAGCACCAACTATGGATGATGATCCTCCCTAGACCCCATATCCAAAATACCTCAGGTTTCACTTTGTAATAAACACCTTGTTGACTATGGAATATATGGTCGTCAACCTAAATATATTCACCAGAAACTAGATGTCATGCCTGAGACCATCCACCATCTTACTCCCTCGGAATATCTCATCACCCCTTACAAAGGATGTGAAGTGTAACTGCACTGTGAAGCGAGAAGAATAATCCATGACTGAGAGAGTACCCTACTCCAAACTCATGAACTCTCTAGCTCGATCTACCCTTAATGTCTATGGGTATATGTATTCGTATAATGAATGATGGAACTCATCCCAATAAGAAACCAGATGATTTCCAAAATGTGATATCATATCCCACCATCTCTTGGAAGAATCTCAATGAATGTAAGTATCATGTTTTACCCTCCTCTTTATAGGAATCTCAAGATGATCGGTGACATACATCATGGCTTCTGTCCATGACTATGTAGCATGAGCACCAAGATCCCTTGATAATGTGGGAGGATGCTTCTTCAGAAAAACCCACATCAACTCTGCCATAGTTGGGGCTCGATGCGGTGATCCCTGGTAGGTGTCCCTATTTTAATTAATCCTTAGTGGAACTGTGTATCAACCCCAATGTATGGAATGATGTATAGTGTCAAGAAATGAACAATAGAAGGATTTTAGATTAGCCCCTAATCTACAATGTATGCTTTCTATTCATTTCCCTATATCTGACGAACAACTGAATGATGTCTCAGCGGCATGACTCTACAAGGTCAAGCACAACCACATTTCATGATTATCCCTGAATAATACATAGAATTGATATAAGGGAATAACATAAACAATACATTCATGTTTCTTAAACATGGATAAATGGTATGTATGACCCCTATAAGGTTTGTTCCCATAATCTTTCACATGGGTTTGTACTTCTTCCAACACTAGTCGTGTAATACCATTTCAGACGTCATGTTTTCCTAGAGACACATTGGGTACTTGAAACATTTTCCCATTCATGAGTTCCTCTAAATTGATAAACAACATGGTTCTCTCAGAAAAATACAACATGGATTTTTTCTGCTAGACACAGTGTGTACTAGAAGGAAACCAATGACTCGTGTTATTAGGTACACGGTGAGTAACCAGGTCTAGTCCACACAACGTGTTCAAGATGGACATGGCTTGTACTACATGAGTTTTCATCCACCTATTTCGTTAGTCACATGGCCAAATAAAGGATATCTACAACACATCATGTACATCTAGTATCCAGCGTGTTGCACCAAATATTACCAAAACCTATGTCACTGCCCACACAGGAAATCACAGGGTCAAGGATTACATGACGTGGACATATAGTACATGGAATGTATATAAGAAAAACTGTTCTTTACCAAATAGAGGGATTCATGGAATATATTAATCATTACACATCATGTATTCAAGGTTTTTACCTGTATTTCTACACAGAATCTACCGTAGAAGCCCATGAATCACTGAAAAAAACTAAAGATCCAAATTCTGATGTAGGATTCCCCATACTCCATGTGAATCAAATCATGGAATCGTATACATGTATAAAAAATGAATAATAATGTTATCAATTAAATTGTCCACCAAATTCAAATACATGGGGGCCCATAACACCTATGGGACTAATGTTTGGAGATCAGTTAAACAAAACATTAAAATATTCAGTACCCTATCAAATAGTTGGTATTCTATCAGGGCATCTATCAAAAAATCATGCATATCTTTCACCACATCTATCACATAAATAAGAAATCTGTAATGCACCCTAAATGTCATGATAATAACGCAGGACATGTGATCTCTAGGAAGTGCCTATATGATTCATGATATGGAATACCCTCATCTCATCAGGTTTCAAGATAAATTGAACATAAATAAAATCAAGGATTACAACACAAAATTTGTGAATTACCAAATGTTGAAATCAAATCAACTTTAATAATTACAAAACTAGAATAGTCAAAATATTTATGGAATATTTCAATTTCCCTATACACTGGTCAGCTACTCATGGGAACAACTAATTACCAAAATCATATTACAATTTATCCCTTTCTATCGTCTCCACATAGTATGTCATGAAGAAAAGAACCATTCTTTGATACAACATTGTAATGTCCCAGTTCTTCGTTCCACCCAATGGTGCCAAATACCTGGTTGGTCACATGGCCTCAAGCACATTTCCCCAAACACCCGAGGCTGCCAACTACTGGGGAGGGCCTTGGAGATGATATTGGGTGGTTTATTCCCTCATTGGCATAGTAAACCTTCATAATAACAATAATATGCAATATTTAATGTTTTAATACAATATAATAAGTATTCTGTGGAATACTAAAAGTAAATAATCAATTGGAGGGAAAATATAAATGATTCATGACACATATGTTAAGGAAAGAAACCAAGAAAGTAACAATAATTGAATACATAGTAGAAACCAATGTAATTAATGGTTAATAAACCATCACATCATCGCAAGCTAGAACATGGTCACATGCTCTCCATCACCATAGAAATCAGTTACTTAATGTAGAAGGACTCTGGCCCTTACCTATATCTGTGACAATATAATTTGTTTGGGCCCAAAAGCAGGACCACAATAGGGTGTGCGAATAATCCCAATAAATAACCACCCAATGACTTGTGCCTAACTTTCTGTGAATATATATATCAAGAAATATGCATAATGAAGTAATAAACAAGGAATTAATAAAAAGTAAAATGTCCTACAAATTCAACTACTTACTTTTACAATTATTAATGTTTTAAACAAATAATTCAAAAGTAACACGCTAGGAATGTTCTAATAGACTAACCCCTCTAGTTGAATATATCATTTAACAATAAAGATATAAGGACCCCCTGGGATAGCCCACACAGTCTAACCCATTGGTCTAATGCATACAAAGTCTTTCTGAGAAAGCACTCACCATCAATTCCCCCTAAAGGTTTTTAAAGATAAACTATACACTATCTGATGAAGAACACAATGTCAATTACCAAGTTGTTCTCATAATGTTCAGTATAGACACTCTAAGGAGCCACTCAATGTCAATCCACCTATGGTCTCGCAGTGTGAAATGTAAAACAGACACACTAGTGTAGCAAACATTGTTAATTCCCCCTACGGTCTCACAACAACAGGTTCCCACATCATTGTGAAATGAAATCATGAAAAAATAATATTCATTTGGAACTGTAAATCATGAAATAATGCTTGACTAAACTACTAAAAATCCTATTACAAGAATTTTAGATAACATCACTCCATCCTAAAAAAATTAGGCATTGAATATGATGAATCCTAATAGAAACTTCTAGACCCAACATCTAGAATCAAATCAATCATGTGAAAACACATCCATAGAAATTTGAATAACCTTATTTATAATAAAAAAAAATACAAAATAAAACATGTCCTGGTAGGGATTAACAGGGGAAAATTACCTTAACATGCATCACTCTAACTATGGTATTGGGCTCTTTTTCACATATAATTTATATACAATCTCTGGAAAGGAACAAACCACCTACCTCGACATTGTATGGTCCATAGAGATGATCAATAGCCACTGAATTAACCTAGAACAATCTAGATGTAGAAAAATATCAAAAACATTCAACCAAGGATATATAATGAAATAGATGTAATAAAGACATGTGGCCCTTAAAGAATGAAGAACTCAACGATTCGATTCCAATGCAAGAGACATAGTTTGAATCAGATCACAGAAAGTTGATCGAGGGCATGGAGAAGAATAATTTATCTTTAGTCATTCCTAGAAAACAAAATCCAAAATAAGTCGTTCCATCCAATTAGACACAACCCTTGTCCGACACATCATATTAAAATTAAAATACACAGCCTGTTCTATAAAGATACACAACATGTATAAGACTTTTCTCGATCCCCCTTTATGCGTCTCTTCCACGTCATCACATAGTTATGTATGTGGCTGTGACATGGCCAAACATGGCCCGATAACAGTTCCAGAGTACACAAAGTGTATATGAATGTACACGGTGTGTACTCCTAAAATTTTTCATCTTATGTTTTCCTCAAAAGCAACAAGAAAACATTTCAATACTAAAATGAAGATACAAGTTCTTACTTCCAATTTCACCAAGGATGTAAAAATATCATAATATGTTATGAGGAATTTTTTTAAAAAAACAAGATAGGGAGATATTGTTAATAAACTTCAATGAAACTCCAAGACACAAAATAAAAGAAATTAGAAATACCACCCCACAAGTGTGTATAAAATAGAACTCGAAGAATACAAAATTATACAAAGTAAATAAAAAATGTAAATCACTGTACTAACATGAAAATTTTCATGATATGATCTAGTTATTTCTACCATGATGTGAGAAATACTCTTGGAAACTAAAAAAACATTATATATATGGGGTGATAATACTTTTATATTCAGTAAGAAAACTAAATACTCTGATGTGCATGATTGAGGGGCATACTAATTCCCCAATGAGAAAACAATAGAGTCATACAACACATAAAAAGTTATAGAAACCATCCTATCCTCACCAAGTCACACAATGAAAATAACAGAAGTCATGTAATATAATATAAGGCATATCAGTGATAGTGTTTCCCACACCACTTCCCCAATGGTATGTTACTATCACAAAACATTGACTGTTGGGTGGGATCCCTTCCATATAAGACAACACATCCTTCCAGCACACACCTGAAAGAAAAACCACATCACAACCCTCGCACACACACCTAGCCCTCAGAACACAATTCACACACACACACACCTTTTCTAAAACCCACATGGCTGCATATCCCGAAGAATTCGCGGAAGGAAGTCACCTCTCATTTTGAAGTTACCTGGGATATCCCAAATCACCTCGTACCAAAACCCATGGGACATCACATCTCCCCTAAAGACATGTAGGACATCATAAATTCCTTCAAAGACATTATCAAACATCCAGTCACCACATCTTATTCCAACCCTTCCTCACATAATAGAGAGAGCATAAAATTGAGGGTACGAAACCTTCTATACACCTCACATAATATTGTGAATGAACCCCCCTAATGATGTGGGTTTTCGACGCATTGTTCTCCACTAGGGTGGTGTGTGTATCAAACACACAAGTAATATACAACTAAATACACATATGATATCAAATACTCATTCCTAAACTATATTTCTCAATAAATTAGACAACTCACCCTAGAGAATCCGTTTATGCATCCTCTAAATGCATTACACCATACAAAAAGCAACAAAACACATTTCATATTCCCTATAATTATCATTTAACCATTTTAATTCATTATTAAAAAATTCATTTATCCCTTCCATTTCTCCCAATAAAACAAAAATTAAGAACAAAAATAGAAGTAATTTTAGAAGGAAAATAACCCAATTAAATAATACAGCTTCACATTTCCTCCATGTTTAACACCCATTAATGATGTATCATATATAGATCTTTAGATATGGAGTATATATTTTTCCATGTTATTAATTGTGAAAACCCATACCAATCCCATCTATCCTTTTAGAAATCCATCCCTAACTATCCATCCATCCATCCAAAAAACCACCAAATCACAACCAAATCTAGCAACAACTCAATCCAAAAACTAGGTCTGCAACCCTGCTACAATTATATACCACACCCCAAAAAAATATCAACAATAAAAACTGCATTTGCATATAAATTTCCACAAAAACATATCCACAAGAACCAAGGAATAAATATTCATATTTAAAAAGGAATCACTTATTTAATTCCACTTGTTATTTATGAGGTCATCATAGAAAATAATATGATCATTGGAAATAATTTACAAGAAAAATATAGATGGGATAAAATTATCATAATATATTTTTAACAAGAAAAAATAATCTTGCATTTTATATATCATTATATGCATAAACAATGACCCTTATCAACCCCAATTTTCTTTGGGTATTCATCCAAATCAAAAAAAAATCCAAAAAAAAAACACATCAAAAACATGATTCACAATTTGTTTCCCAAAATATTCTTTTAATTGTTATTTTACCTCTATTAACATGTTATTAAACATTATTCACAAAATAATACCTTCATACTCCCACCCAACCGGATTGAATAAATACAGATACCAAGGAAGACATTCTTGAAAAAAATGATGATCGACATATCATAGTGACATAGAAGTAGGGGAACATATGAAGTCGGAAAATTAATGGAAAAAATGAAGAAAATTCATACTCACCTTAATCAATTCCTACACGAAAAAAAGAATCTCACACCAAGAAAAAAAGATAAGGATGAATAAGTGGGGAGGTTTCATAGCCTTTAGAATATATAAATAGAAAAATGGTATAGATAGGTTTCTGATTTTCCATTAAAGGAGGATCTGGTCAATATAACACACACAGACCATATACAATTGCCCATAATATTTAGAAAATAATTATAGTGCTGATATGCTATGAATCAGTCTCAAATAGAATCAAACAAGTAATTAAAATCATTTTACATTAAAATGGATGTCAAAATTGAGAAACTAGAAAAAGAAAGAAATAATGTTCATGAGGCTCCATTATATGATGCAATTATCATCGAGGAACCACTCAAGATCCACCATTAGAAGGATAATCATTGGATGAGTGACTATTTTTTTAGGCACTACTAGATGAGAGACCACCATATGAAATACCTCCAAACATCAGTGAGTCACTGCATGGCTAACCACTATTGGACGATGCCCAACATGATTTGTGTATTCTAACTTGATATTGTCAAAAACTGATCATTAACCAACAATCGTTAGTGATTAACAACCACCAAGACACTTCAAGTTATCCCTTTCCATTGATCCCCTACCATCTAGTGACATCTAGGGTGTGCTACCCCTGGGGTGGGCCACCATTGGAAAACATTGAAAATTGGTAATGTTTATGGAACGTGTTTTCAAGTGTAAAAATATCCTCCTAGAACACCACAAACACCATATTATAACAATGTAAAAGAACTAAGAGGTATGATCCATTACATTATATCATTAAAAATAATGATACGGTAATATTTGATTTAATGTGTATCAATTTAATTAACTATCAATTTTAATATGAAGATGATATATATTTTTTTCGAGGAGGAAGAACAATTGTTATGTTATAATCAAATTTTGTAGTTGATAATAGGTTAATTTGAGGTATTAATAAAATATTGATGTACAATTAGGCATCCCAATGAACCCTTGAGGTCACATATACATATTATAACTTTATAAAAAAATGTATTATGATTTGAAACATAAGGAAACAAAATATAGAAATAAATAAAGCAGAATGACTTTTTAATGCATATATGATTGAAATTGGAAAAAACTACATTAAGATAATTGGTTATCATGTCTTATTATTTAATTTTTATAACATTATAGAATTAACTATTTTAATTAATCACATATAAAATATTTTTAATGAAAAAATAATTATGATAGGGTAGGGAGATGAAGAATTGGATCAATATTTATGTTTTAGTAACTAATTATAAAATTGGTTTTACTATTCATCAAGAATAGTATTATGAAAAAATTGATTTATCCAACATATTTAAATGGTGGGAGCTCCTCAATAAAATTGAATTTTTAGAGGATGAACCATATTTTATGTTACATGGGTTAGACAATTCTTAATGAAATGAATATCATATAGATTTGTTTTTGAATTTCAAAATTATGAAACTCTACATCCCTAATAAATATATTAAATCATTTAATAAAGAAAATTTGACATATATGTTGTGATAGGGGATGAATTGAAGGTCAAGTAATTTTTTTTACTAAGAATTAAATGATGAAAATAAAAAATATCATTAATGTGAATTCATGACATATCTCAAGATTATGTAATGATTAAGTTTGGGTCCTTATAGTTGGTATCATATGTAAGTTTAAAAAAATTTAGACGTTAGGGTGTTATCTGGATGTAGGTATATGATATTATATAACCAAGAGGGTTAAAATTATATGGAATCTTTTGGATGGTTAATGAAAAATTGGTAATTTGAATAAAAACATAAGTAATAGAGATATAATAATATTGATGTATTAGAGTTATATAATAGTTTTTTTTATCTTTACCATATAGAGGATTCTTTCTTAATAAAAATTATTTCCATTTTAATTGTTGATTATATTCAGTATATTATGAATCGTTTTTAAAAATGGAATGAATCATATCTTGAACAACCTTCATATACCTCACCTATTATTTGATCATCTCTATTTTGGAAAATGCATTTTCAAATGATTTTGACAGCTTCATTAGTATTCTAATCACCTGCATTAAATTGGTTTCGTTGTCCATCACCTACTAATTATTAAAACAATTTTATGTGTCATGGTATTTTTTTCATATGATTTCAAGATCTCAACTTTTCCAACTCTATAGAAAAGTGAAATTACACAACTGGAGTGATCATTCACTTTTTGATTGTATAACAACATGCCAGAAGAGAAAGGGAACATCCTTAAGATCATGAAATCTGGATTCAAGGTATGATTTATTTTCTTATACATAATCAATGAAGAATATTTGGATTGGTATTTATAAATGATGAGGATATTATATCCGCATCACTATCATATTATAAAATATGGTGAAAATGCATTGTTATTTGATTATGAAGAGAACTAAATGAATAATAAGTTAACATATAAGGGATTAACGAGTTATTTATATTGGAGGATGATGAAATTTTTAGAAGTATTAATGATAATTTTTTATGGGATTACATTGGGAATACATTTTCTAACATTTGTAACACTCATGATTGATATGTTAAAATATTATTCAATGATGAATTATGTTTTATTTTGTGGAAATAATAGAAAACATTAGGTTTTCATATTATATTTTATTTTTGAGGTGATTAATGGTTTTTACATTAGGATATTCAAAATGAATGGTAGTAGATATCATTTGTGGATATATCTAAGTACGATTATTCTTTGGAAATAATATAATTTTTTATAATTATGTAATAATGATATGGTTATAGAAATAAACCCATAGGATGGGTGGAAACTCAACATGTCTGGTAAGACCATAGGAATCTGACACATAGCCTAAGGGCGACAAGGGTGAATCACATACCATGAGTCTACATGAAGAATCAGGTTAGTATAACTTATTCATATTACTAAAATTATTTTATTGATCAAGAATAAAATGATTTTGGAATTTTTGTATTATCAAATGTTTATCCTTAGTATTGGAAAATTATTTGTTGATTTTGTGATATATGATATTTTGGATTTCTTTTTCCCTTTCGGGAAAACTATATGCCTAAAGAAAATAAGAATCATTGGGATTTCAATTAGGAAGTAATGGTAGAATTTTATTTTAGAGAACCTATATTTTTATTGTGAACATATAGAGATATGGGTTATTTATGTAAATAAGTATCCTCTCATATAGAACATGTGATTTATTTTAATACAGTTTAGTATGAGACTTTAAGAGTAGTCGATGTTATTTGTAGATAATTGTATGGATTTTTTTGGAAGACAATGTGATCAAATCCTTATGAATATTTTGTGTCAAACATATTTTAGATTATTTTGAATAATTTATGTAAAATTGTGTGTCTTATATTCTTTGTTGGGATTTGGATATTTTTTGTTCAATTTTTTATATTAATAGTAGTATTTGTTTTTATAAAAGAATATCTGTTTTTTGGATTGTCTGATCTTGTACAAACCGTTTGGTTTTGGATAATTTCTATAGACATGGGACCTATATGGTTCATCTTTTTTGGTTCATGTTATTCTATATAAATTGATTCTATTTCTTCATGGGTGTCTAAGTCATCATTAACACACTTATTTTGGAGAATAGATGTGCTTTTGGCTGAAATATATTAAAGCATGACACTATACCTGAAAAGTTATTATACTTGCTTATGTTGTCAATAAATCTCACAAATAAATTCTCCAAATTTTTGAAAGGGAACATAAAAAATAGTTGTCTATTTACTT
Organism: Viscum album; assembly: GCA_963277665.1. Lineage (NCBI taxonomy): Eukaryota > Viridiplantae > Streptophyta > Magnoliopsida > Santalales > Viscaceae > Viscum > Viscum album. The sequence goes on along the minus strand of OY728121.1, from coordinate 1,777,873,091 downwards.
TTCAAATTGGGGATCAATGATCATTTAACCTATCACATGTTTGTGGTTTTCTAGTGGTTAACTTTCTCCTGATCATGATATATATCACACTCCATGAAAACCTGACACATTGTTTCTCCTCCATATAAACATTTACAGGGAATACATGTATATGTTTTGAAGTATTACCTTTATAATTATATTTAATTATTTTAATGTAAATGTTTTATTTACTATATTTCCGATGTGGGACATTCAATGAAGTTTTCATGCCCAATTTTAAAATTGAGGCGACACAATTTCTAAAATGGGGAAGGATGAAATGACATGAGTATTTATAGAATAATAAAATTTCATATTTACTAATATTTATGAATAAAATAATAATTATATTTTAATGAGTCAACTATTGCTGATAGCATACTCAACATGAAACAACAGGTCTCATTGAAATCTTATATTGCACACAACATTGAGTTATATAAAAATAATAATACAATATTTTTAATATTGTAAACGATAGTTAAAACCTCACCATTTTATTAGAGTTATTGATTATAACTAACTAAAATAATATTATTAAATGTATTTATAAATATACCATAATTCTTAGAGGCTTAAAATAAGAAGGAATCTGATTTTAAGCACGAAAAACTCGAATAATTTTAAATGGTCATTTTAGCACCTTTTGATGGAGAACCCCTTTTAAATATAGTTTCTGTCACTTTAATATGATCTATTGGAAAAAATAAAATTCTACTTTCTAATTGGGACATAAAAATTTACATTGGATTAAATTTCCTAATTTTTCTTAAAAAATTAATTTATATTTAATATTGAGAAATGCTGAATTTTAATTCAAAACATCCTTTTAATATAATTTATGTATACAATTACATTGTAATTTTAATTTTTTTTAATGTTTAATTCGATTATATATTTATAATTAAATCCAATTTTGATTATTTAAAGTAATTTCACATTGAAATTAGACATAAATACATGTCAATCTTTTGGTATTTTTTACTTCTTAAAACATGTTTTTTCTTATTGAAATTGGGAATTAATTTTAAATTAATTTCAGAAACTTCTATGTTTTGAATTTGGAAAAATGGATTCCATTTTTGGAATAGGGATGTCCCAATTGTGTACATTGGTATTTTTTTAAGCATTATGAATAGTAACTGAAGTAAATATTTTTATTACTATGGTTAGAGGGTAAATCTCGTAAATAAGTGTTAAAAATTATATTATAATAATATTAAATTACCCTAACACATGTCTGAACCAAATTGGGTGACATATATATGACCTTGATCATCCTTGGGCCAAGTTTAGGACCCCATGGATCCACTTGATTGGGGAAATGGAATTTAATTACATTTAATTTAATTTTAAGGAAAATATAACATAAACATATATATTTTATTAAAACAATTTTTATATTGTGATATATATTTTATCACTTCAACTATAAATATTTATTATAAATCTAATATGATATTCTACATAATCATATTTTTTTATAATTTTTTGACCTTAAATATATAAATTTGATTATAAAAAATTGGTGATGTAGTGTGGACATCATAAATAAAGTATTCAAATAAATGATAATTTAAAAGTGAATATTAATGTAATTTTGTTATTTTGATTTCATCCACGAATTGTTTTAATAATAGTTTCATGTTAAATCTATATTAATGATTTTTTTCTAATTAATCAAATTTTTATGGAATTTTTAAAAAATTAATGATATTAATAGTGTTGAAATTGTCATTATTCTTATTTTAAAATTTAAAATATATTATTTAATATTATAAAATTCGTAAAATCTAATAATATGAGTAAAAGATATAATAAGTCAAAAAAAATTTATTGACTCTTTAATTGGATATTTTTCATGTTCTGGTAACTATTTTGATTCTCAAAGTGTTAATTTTTTAATAATAAAGTAAGACTAAAAATCGAATAAATAAAAACAATAAGGAATAAAAAATTACCCAAAAAACGATCTAATTATAAAAGGCTACCACCTCTAACCCTTACTCGCACCTCTCAAGCCCCCATGGCTCATCCAAACTCTGAAAAAATAAATTCACAACATCCCATTATACCTCCCAGAATACTTACATATGGCATATGGCAATTCAAGAAGTCCTTTTAGCATAAATTAATAGGAGTTACCCAATTTTAGGTAATGTCCTATCCCAAGATTCATTCATTTATTTTCTCTTCTCCAACCCAATAACTCACATTATTTAATTATTTTATAACAAAATACGTATATTAAATAATATATGTTGTTTTTATGAGAATTAATCGAATTACCATCACACACACCTCCATATAATGGATTTAGAACATACTGTTTCTGTGGACTGTAAACTATTGCCTCACGAAAAGATGATTGTTCAATTATCTTCTACCACCCCTTATGGAGGCCATTATGATGGAACTGAAATTACATATGATAGAAATTATATTTATTTTACATCTATTCTGCTTTAATTATGATTTGTAACACAATTTTATTCATTTCATGTAGTATAAATAAGATAATCTCATTTGACGAAATACAGACGACCTTCCCCTAAAAGTGATATGACTCGATCATGATATACATGGGACATATAAAGGAGAGAATTAATAAACATATGTACAATTTATAACATAGATATTATACTATAATTATTCTATATCTATGTATAATTTATTTTTCATTACTCTAAAAACTAAAATGAAATGAAAGTAAAGTTCTTGCGTACGTACGGTTTACCGTATCCATGAATAGTGCATTTCATTTTCATATATCAAAATGTTTTAGAATAATTTAAATACATATACACTGGATATAAATATATATTTACTATAGATATACGATATTTAATTCCGGAATATAATTCTGGAGACAATTTACTTTTTTCCACATGGACTATTTGTAGTTATAACATGTTCATTTATTTCTATTATACTGAACATCGAAAAAAATACCGGTATAAACATGAATTATTATATGATTGTAATAAAAATTCTATAAGTGATATAAAAATAATAAAAAACATTAAAAATGTTCTTAATCAAGTATAACTAACTTAATCTAATTATTCCTGGAAATAAACAATGAACAAGACAAGTCAGACACAAGGTAAGGGAACCTTTCACCATCCTCTTTTAGTCGAAGAATTATATTATGGTATGCATATTAATTTCCATTTTATTTTTATCGGATATGTTTTTATATTTATTTATTAATTACGATTTTATTTATATGTTCTTAGAGACCCTTTTTTCTATCATCAACTCATTTTTCATTATTTTAATTTGACTCTGTTAGGTTGGTGAATTTTTTAACGGATCTTATTAACCCAAAATCCATTATTTGGGTTGATCTAATACTTCTTCTTTATATAGTTATCAGAATATGTGAGAAATATAATTTTTTATTGTTCCTTGTTATTATAATATATTTTTGTGGACAAAGAGATAATACACAAAATATCCCTATTTTATTTACAAACTTGTCTTTGTAAGGCACATCGTCTCAATATTTTTTCATTGAGGCATACTTTTATTTATACAAAACATACCATTATATAGTGTACAAATCCCTTTGACATTTCATTTCATTCAAAGAGAATTTATTTCTATTATTAATTTTACTAAATGATAAAAAAAATTATATTTTAAACATTTGTGACGACAATTAGATTTTCTCCACTGCGAGAATTATAAGACAATTGGATTCCATAACAATTCGTAGGTTTTTCAAAAAGAAAATTAAATACCATATTCCAATTTTATTAATATTTGTATTAAAAATGGTTTTGATAATAGATTGATTATGTCAATATATTGAACTTATATAATTTAATTTCAATATGGAAATATGAGCTTACATTTATGCTTTTTCATGTGTTATGATTATGTTATGGTTTATTAGAATTTTTTACATATATAGGTGGTTGCGTGACAAACCAAGGGCAGGTGAGCCTACGATAGCTCGCCAATGCATTTCGTAACTTGACCGAGGTAAACATTGTTGTTTATCCAATGATATTTAGAGAATAAACTGTAATAAGTATTTCTATTGTGAATTCTTATGTAATAGTGAAAGATACAATGTAAGTATGACATAGAAACAAGAAGTAACCTTTATGATTTTTTATTACTATGTGTTATTTATAAATCATATGATTTTATGAGGTATGTTAAAGAGATTGGTATTTTTATGTATTGAGGGAGTAATGTTTTATTACATTATTTTGTAACCCATAGTGATCTTTTTATATTCATACCATGTTTTTGAAATTTTTTTCCACAAGGTATAAGGACAGGTAAGAGAAAATAAGTATTCTAGGATATTTATATCAAGAAAATAACTGTTAATTTATTTAAGGTTTTTTATTTAATTTTTTGAAAAAATTAGATGGATTAGAAGTGTCTAACTTGTAATATTGGAATTTAATGTATTATTAGGGCATAATTCACTGAAAATATAAAACTAAAAATATAATCAATGTGAATTCTTGAGATAACTCAATATTATGTAATGATTAAGTTTGAGGCCTAATAGTTTTCATAGAATCAATTCTTTTGAAGGTTTTTTGGGGGACATTAGAACCCAATGGATATGTTACATAGAGGATGATGAAATTGTATATGGAAAATGAATACATTGTATATGAAGGAGGAATACATATTATATAGAGGAGAGATGGCCTTTAGATGTATAGGTAGTCTTCAGATGAGAGAAAGTTTACGAAAGTGGACACAATCCATGAATTTGGGATGAAACACAGAGGAAAGACAATTCTATAAGGAGAGTTGATATGAGAAACATAACTACTAAACTAAATTCAGGAATAATCGTGGTATAAGGTGGAAGATAGTTGGTTAGAGGAGAACTTAAGAAATCATGAGAAAGCTCAAAAATAAGTTGTGAAATCAATTTCATCTAACATAACAATACCCAGAAAAGAAGAATGTTCCTATGGATTAAAAATAATAATCAATAAAGAATATATTTATATTTGATGATATATTATTTCATTAAAATTAATGGGTCATAAAAGTCAATAGACATTATTTTGATTCATTCCAATATAAGTGAGAAAATGAACAGGATGATGGAGAACCTTCCAACTAGATGTTATCTTGAATAAGAGATGTATGGAGTGACCAATGGTAATAGAATATATAGCCCAAACCTTTTAATTGGAAATGATCTTTAGTGGAATTTTCACAACAGAACATTGTTATTGTATGCTCCATTGTTAAATCCCAGTAACGGTGAAACAAGTAAAAATCATTATGTCATGTGCTTTATTTTATTTTTATTAATATATTGAAATGGGATAAAGAGGTAAGTGTGTTTTTTAATGGTGAAAAAATATCCAATGTTGTATTAGATTTAATATATTATACCCTGATTCACCCCCTCAAGTATTTAACCTTGTGGACCTAACAAATTCTACGTAAAATTCTCATTGATATCATTTCTGGAGCTTCATGTAGTAAATAATGAAATATGATTTCATAATATATGAGTTATTAATTCAAATGATCATTCATTTATGGAATATCATTTTCCATTTGTTTATAAGAGATTCAATGAATTAATGAAACATGTATATTTCAATAAAAAACCCAGTGATGTTCTACTATTTAAATAAATGGAATATTTAAGATCTGTTAAAAAATTAGTGGCCACAAATATGAAATTTTGAAGGGGTGAAAATGTTATATCATTTGGTCTTATATTATATTGGTATATTCATAAGACTCTCTAGTTACTAACATCCACACAACCTAATATAATGTTTTCCACTGGTTATAAAAATGGATATTAAATTTACTTGATGGAATAAAATTTACTATATATATATATATATATAATATATTGTAACATTAACAAATGGTGTACTATGTGATTTTATACAGAATAAAATCCTTGTTTGAGTAACATTGTTAAAAACATATAGTTTAATAAGCTTCAAATATGTATCAATATTAACCATTAGGTTGTTCTTATTAAAAATAAATTTCATTAATTTTATAAATTAGTATGAAATATGATTTTATTTATTTGAGTAGTTAATCGGATGAATATATAGTACATAATAGGTAATTTAGAGTTTATATAGTTTTTTTAGAAATAAAAATTATTTTGATACTCTAACAATTGGGGATAAAAGAAAAATGACTCATACCATATAATTCAATTTTATTATTTATAGTACATTATGAATGATGTTTTAGATATGGAGTCAATAATTGGTAGGTATCCATAATCTCAATTGAGTATTAAAGAGTGGTAGGGTTTTTAGGTATCCTTAATTCACATTATTCATCAATTGAATGCATTATGTTATCTTGATTATGGTTTTTAATGAAGTTCCACAAAAAAATGGGAAATTACCCTATTCACATGGGGTATTTATTTTAATTTTTACTGGGATGTAATAATATGATATGTTTATATATATATATATGTGTGTGTGTGTGTAATCAGAATTAATTATGTTCAAGGTATGTTGTGCCATTAATTTTATTAAATTTGATTATTGTAATTGATGATATTTTAATTTTTTTATTTCGTACGGTAAATTTCATGAAGTGTTGTGTGGGTTAAAATAGACATCTTTGGTGGGGGTTTGGTTTTGTTTTTTATGTGGTGAGAGAAACAAGTTGGTTTTTCCCAATTTATCCATTTTTAAATCCATGTGTTAATTAAATAGAATAGTCTATATTTTGATGATTGAGATTTTATAGAATAATGAATGTTCAAAAATTATTATGAAATATTTTTTGTGGCCTACAGAAGTTTTATGCGCCAAAAATTTATTTCTCTAAAACACTTCTAGACTTACATAGAACTAATTCATAAATAGAGTTATTTTTTCATTTATGGTTATGTGATGGATGTCTCATCAATTTCATTAAAGACTAAATTTAAATAATATTTTACAAAAAATGAATCCTTACATAGTTAGTAAATTTTCCATTTGAATGAAATATTACATGAAATTGATGAATTTTGATTTTATTTTAATAAAGTGATTCGATTATTTGAATTGAAATAGGTTCATATTGGGTAAAATAATTTGTTTATAAAGTGTAAATTTTAGTGTTAAATTCGATTGTTTTCAAAATATGTATACGAAATGCTTCTAATGAATTTTAATTTATACCATGGAAAATTTATATGGAATAGTAATAAGAATTATTTTTTAGAAATATATTTTTAAAATTGTATATGAAATTTATATGATGTGATTCTGGAATTGGTTATTTGATATGTAATTTGTGAACAGTGTTTGGATAAATTTTTTAGACAATAAATTATATTGATTATTTAACAAATTTTATTTCGTCAAAAGGATTCCAAATGATTTATAAATTATTTTCTAAGAATATTTAATGTTAAAACCTGAGGATAAAAAGGACCCTCGATGGATACTAAGCCTAATCAATTTTCATAGTGTTGCCTGGAACCAGGTTGATGTGGAGACTGAGGGCTAAATTTCAAGAAAAAATTCCCCTATGGTGGATAATGTGTTTCCCGGTTATACCAGGGAGAAAATTTCACCATGGTAAGTTTTATGGACCTTTTTATGGAGATATTACCATAAAATTATGGGTTTTGGTCAGGGATTAGTTTATTACTCACTACGGGGATAAGGGTTTGCACAACCATTCTAAAAATATCCATGAAACCCTGAAACTAGCCATGGCTATTGTGTATCATTATTGAAGTGATCAAAAAACATGGGTTCTATGTTTCAATTTTTAATTTTTGTTTTAATTTTTTATATGGATAAATTATAACTGCTTAAATTCAAATTTTTATGCTATTTTATTTATATACTACTTATATATAGAGACACTATTTTAGGATTCATACAGATATATACTAAAATCCTCCTCAGGATACCACAATGCTTGGCCGCATGAGATGACATTGTCCTTTTTCATAGGAATATGTTTCGATCAATTAGAAATGTTGTTTCATGTTAGTAATTGCTATATCTTGGATTCATATTTTTGGATTATGAAGAATGTGATACTATTAAGGGGTAGGCTATGAGGATTTTATATATTTTTATTATGTTAATGATCCACCATGAGTGATTTAGTTGTGTATTTATTTCACCTTCAATTAGTATAACATATGTTATATTGTAACACCCCAAGCTTCCACGGTACCTTTCCCTTTCAAAAATGCAATAGCTTGCATTATATGCAAGTCTGAGATTCTAACACACCACAACCAATCAAAGTAGCTGTTATGAATAGTAATACCCACCATTTGTAATTTTATAAATTTTATTATTCATATTGTACTTCATTTTTGTATTTATAATATCGAAATTATCCTAAGTTGAATTTTTCATTTTTTTTTCTGAGATCATCAAATTTTTTATGAATAATGTAAAATACTAATCCTTAATTAAAAACCAATTTTTTAATCAAAATAATTTATAGTGATAAATCATATTATATAGTGGTTTTAAAGTATAATTAGAATATATTTTAACCGTTTTAACGAATGGTGGTCAATAGAATTAATTTCACTTTGAAATAGGACATACACAATTGTCAATCTTTTGATATATATTGTTTCTTAAAAACACGCTATTAGTTGTGACAAGGGGTATTAATTATTAAATTAATTAATTAAAATTATATGTTTTTTATTTTGTAAAATAGACATCATTTTTGAATTAGGAATATCAAATATAACTTAGGGTTATTTTTTGGTATTTTTCTGATAATCTTCAATATTTGAAGAATAGTGAAACCACTAAGTGGTAGTTAAAAAAACTAATTTTTCGTTTATATAAAACTTTACAACATCTATGAATTGAATTTCAAAAATCCTACATAAATGGTTGTCATTAGTAGGTAAAATTTGGTTCAATGGGTTGAAATGTTTTTTTGGTAAATATAGTGACTTTTATGTTTTATTAATCGCGATTAAAGTTAATTAGTGTAATTTAAGGTAAATATAATGTTATAATAATATGAAATTACCTTTACACTTGTCCTAACCTTATTGGATGAGTCATGGACGAGCAAGAAAATCCATGGGTCAACTTGGGGACCCCATGTAGCCACTTGGATAAGAAAATGACATTAATTACTTTTTATTTAAAGTAAAAATAAAATTGTCACAAACATGTGTTGCTGTACTAAAAAAATTATTACATGGGGTTATATAAGTTAAAATTTGGACAATAAAAATTAATATGAAAGCTACAAAGATTTCCCACATCATGGTAGTTTTTTTATATTTTTTGACTATTAAATAAATAAACTTATTTATAACACCATGATGATGCATCGATTACCTCATTAATGTACGATTTAAATAAAAATAAATGATAAGGTAAAATCTAAGACATAAACTTGTATAAAGCCTATTAGATGGGTGGATTTAGAACCCTTATAACCATATCATAGAAATATATCATTGTGGGACCTTTTGAATCCGAAAATCATTTCATAATAATGTAACATTTCATGACTTTCCTAGAGTGCCCCTCCTCTCCTCTTATAAAAGGACCCCCCCACTACCACCATATTCACACCGTCAATGCCATTTTCCTCTGCCAAACTCTGCCAAAATACTCTCTCAAATTTACTCTCTTACTCCTAGAATCCTCACTTTCAGCAGCAGTCTTCCTAAGGAAGTATTTGGCTAAAATCAAAAACAGTTACCCGATTTTAAGGTAATGTCTTCCCTTATGTTGTTTTGTTTTATTTTTCTTCTCCAAACCCTTAAACTTTTTTTTCCCTTTATTTTGTAACAACACCAGTATATTCAATATATTAGGATATTTTTATGAGAAGTATTTTATTTACACTTACACACACATTCACTTAATGGTTAAAGAACCTACTGTATCTGTGGGTGGCGAATTACTACCTCACGAAATGATGATTGTTCAATATTCTTTTAAAACCTCTCATGGTGGCCATTAAGATTTCACTATATTTATATATGATATATATTATGTTTATGTTTTCCTTATGCCTCTGTATTTATCATTTATGACATACCTTTATGATTTCCATTATGGGTAAACGCGATAATTTAATTTTAGGAAGTGCAGATTATCGCCCCCTCTATGTGATTTGAATCGTTATTTCCATATGTGGGACATATAAAGGATGGATTAAATGATATCATATATGTTATTATAATGTAATTATAATATACCTTTATATAATTATGATTTCATTCCCTTAAATATGAAAAAGAAATGAAAGCATTGTTCATGCGTACGTACGTCTTACTGTCTCCCTGAACGGTGCATTTCATTTATTACCTCTAAATTTTATGAAATATTATAAATTCATTTATATACTTGATATATAGGATATATATGATATCTACATAATGAATATAATTCTGGATATAATGTATATTTTACCACATGAACAACTTGTAATTATAAGAATTTTATTTTTGACTCAAGTACCAAAGATTGAAAAAATGATCGTTATTAACTTAAATAATTAAATAATGTTCATAACATGGTAATAAGTGATATAAAAGGAATAATTAACATTAAAAATGTTCTTAAGCAAGTAGAAATTAACTATAGTTTATTATTCAGGACATTAAATAACGATCGAGTCAAGTCGGACACGAGGTAAGGGACTTCGTCTCAGTCTTCTTTCATTGAGGAATATTTTTTTTAATACAAGGCATTCTTTTATACGGTTTATAAACCCCTTTGAAATTTATGTTTATTCAAAAGGAATCATTTTTATATGAAGAGTTTTACTAAATGACAAAAGGGAATGTTTTTTTGTCGTACGTATGCGGCGAGAACGACTTCTCCTCCGCCGTGACCATTATTTGAGTCTCATATTCCTCTACAAGCCATAACTTTTTTTAAATTAAAAATAAATACCATGTTTTACTTTTCATTTATTTTGGTATTGAAAATTGTTTTAATAATGTTTTTGTTATATCAATGTGTTGTATTGATATCATGTTATTGAAATGTCAAAATGTTATGTTTCGTTTATGCATGTTTTATGTGATAAGATTATGTTATGGTTTATGACATGTTTAAACCATTTAATATAAGGAATGCATTGAACTTAATAAGTGATGGGTGGAGCCCGATATAGCTCCTATATTCATCGGTAGGTCTCATGAGACAAACTAGTGCCTTGGAAAAAGGCCCTGACAAAATCTTATTTTTAGTCTTGGCACACGACCTTGACTATGTGGTTATGATAGTATTTCAATATGAATTCCATCATTATGAATGTGGTTATTGATATTACATGTGATTATTAGACTAGTAGAATATCCATGTGAATAAGTAAAAGAAATTACATCATTTTATTTTTTCCATATTATGCCGATGTTCATGTTTAAAAGGATTTTGTTTAGTTATACATTTCCTTAAATGTTTAAGTTTATTTATGAAATTTTCCGCTATATTTATATACTTACTGAACATCTGAGCTCTCCCCTTTCTAGGTTTTATTTTCCCATGATGTGAAGAAATATTTTATGACTGACCTAAGGTGATTTACTGCAGGGGATATGAGTGTATACTATGGAGAATATGTTATTGTGATTTTTCACTTTATGATGTAATGTAAAATTTATGAATGTATCTAGTGTTTCCATGGATACTTAACTAATCAGTATTTCGAGACATGATCTCTTGTGATCATGCCAAAGTTACATAATAATGCACCGACTCTAGGTAACTGGGGTCAGGGCATTACAGTTCGAATCATAGGAAGTATAGTACTAACCCTGGAAGCCAGATTTAGGTAAAATATGATTAGAGCACATAGCCCTAAGATAGACTTTGAGGAATACTATAGAATAACATCATATAATTTTGGTATTATAGAGATTTTGGGAGTTTTCCAAGCAATACATCCATGTCTGGATATGAGCGGGTAGAGGTGGCTTTGGTACAAATGTACCTAGGGGTAAAACCCAAAAACACCGCTTTGAGCTAGACTCGAATGGGAACTAGTGCACGAAAACGGGCCTTGCTTCACTCTTGGTTACGCCACTCCAGGGGGGATATGCTTAGGATAATTATCATTTTCTTAACAAACCATTATGAAGTGTTTATGAGTATATAATTCCTCAAAAAATCATTTTTATGATTATGGATTATATCCAAAAACTTTTCAACTTATGTTAAGTGTTTTACATGTACGGAATAATGTTTTTTATTCATAAACTGATCTAGTTTATGAAATTTTTTAGAAAAGGAGCCTAGTGGATGAAATGGAAACTGTATTAACCCATACAGTCCGTGTAAGGATTTCCCTCTTACTCAAGATAATTATGGTGGCGTTGGATATACAACTGGTGTCGATCAGCTTATCACCATAGTAGGACAACTCACTCAGGTTATGAATAATAAACTTACTCATATGGAGAACCCTGATCCGCGATGTGGATGATCAATGTTATATCTCTTCATGAGGAAACAACCACCAAAATTAAATGGGAGTACAAATCCCTTAGTTGATGAGAAATGGATAAATTTTTTAGAGAAAATATTCCATGCCTTGGGGAGTAGTGAAAGGGAAAAAGTTATCATGGAATTTTACCACCTCACTGGAGATGATGATCAATGGTGGTCATTGATTCAAAACAAAATGGAGATTATGAAGTATCAAATATGGAATGGAGTGAGTTCAAAGATCCTTTCTTATAAAAATACATTCCTCGTGACTATCGAGCAGATATGGAAATGCAATTTCTGAGTCTAAAACAAAAGGAGGATGAGAATATCGCAATGTATGATGAAAACATTACAAGGATATCAAGGTATGATGTAGATTATATAAGTAACAAAAAAATTATGATTGATCGTTTCCTTAATGGGTTAAATATATTTCTCCTTTGAGCATTAGTCTCACAACCCTTCTTATTATATGAAGACACTGTCTCATGTGCTATTACGACAGAAAAGGAATTCTATATGTATTACAACTTTAATGCAAAGAAAGAGAAGAAGAGATCTATTGATCACTCTAGAAATGGTTATAAGGGGAACACGGAAAACATTGATTATTCAACCTATATTAAATGTGGGAAAAAACACCCCGGTACTTTCTTGAAAGGAATGGGAGTCTGTGACACGTGTGGTGAAAAAGTCCACCAATCTCGTGATTGCACAGGGAAGAAAGAAGCTACCGATGATGAATGCTACAATTGTAGAGAGATGGGACATTATGCAAATGAATGTCCTAAGCGTCAGGGGAACTTACCCCAAAAAGGTTCAAGGGATCAAGGACAAGCCTATGTTATTACCACTACTGAGGTAGAAGCTCCGAAAGATGTGGTGGCAGGTAATTTAATGGTTTCCTCAAGTTTAGAAAATGCATTATTTGACTCTAGATCATCGCACTGCTTCATATCTTCTCAGTTTTCAATGAAAGTTCTATATTTAAATTTGATTTAACAAGGGAGTTTTCAATAAAAACTCTTATGTGAAATATCATTTCCAAAAAGTTTTGTGATTCAGTTCCCATTAGAGCACATAAATGTTCATTATCTGCTGATCTCATCGTCATACCCATGATTGAATTTGATATAATCCTCAGAATGGATTGTCTTTCATAACATGATGTGAAGATTTATTGTACGAAGAAAGAGGTTACAATTTTTGATGATGATGATAAGGAACTCCTTATCTTGAGAGTAGAATCATCACCACCTAATTCCTTTCTAGATCCACCCTAGTATCTCTAATAAATTCACTTATTGGGGATGAAGAGAATGAAATAACTGTGGTTGAGGAAGGGAATGTTCAAATAAAGGATGTACCTATTGTGAGAGAATATGATGATGTGTTTCCAGAAGATTTACACGGGCATCCTCTAGAATGAGAAGTTGAGTTTTCTATTGACCTAATGCCTGGTTCAAGGCCCATATCAAAGAACCCATATAGAATGGTCACAGTGGAATTAGTGGAACTAATGAAACAACTAGATGAACTGAGTTATAAGGTATTTATTCGCCATAGTGTTTATCCATTGGGAGCTCCTAATCTTTTTGTTGAGAAGAAATATGGATCTATGAGGTTGTGCATTTAATACAGGGAAATCAATTCTATAACAATAAAGAAAATGTATCCCCTACCACACATTGATGATTTATTTTACCAACTGAAAGGAGATCAATACGTTTCAAAGATTGACCTTCGATCGGGATATTATCAGTTGTGTGTGAAGAAGGAAGACATTTCAAATATGGCATTTAGAACCAGGTACAGTCATTATGAGTTTATAGTAATGCCTTTTGAATTGACCAATGCACCCTCTGTCTTATTGGATCTAATGAATAGAGTTATCAAGTAATATCATGATGACATCGTAGTTGTATTTATTGATGATATCTTGGTATACTCTCAAAGATATGAAGATCATGAAAATCACTTGTGCATTATTCAAAAGACTCATAGAAGACACGAATTATATGGGAAGTTTAGCAAGTGTGAATTCTGCCTTCATGAGATTTCTTTTCTTGTCCATATTGTCTCTAAGGATAGAATATCTATTGATCCTTCTACGACAAGAGCGATCAAAAAATTTCTAGCACCGATGAGTATAACTGAGGTATGCAGTGTTATTGGTTTAGCAGGTTATTATCGACGATTTGTTCAGAATTTTGCCCGATTGGCTAACCCATTAACGAAGCTGACACGTAAAGGGGTTGAATTTATTTTGACAAAAGAGTGTGGGGAAAGTTTCAATTAACTAAAGATAATATTAGTCAATGCTTCTATATTGACTCTACCATCAGGGAATGATGTGTTCGTTATTTATAGTGATTAATCGAAGAAAGGACATTGTTGTGTCCTCTTGCAGAATGATAGGGTTATTGCCTATGCATCATGACAGTTGAAAATTCATGATCAAAACTATCATACTCATGATCTCAAGTTAGAAGTTGTGATATTTTCATTGATGATTTGGAGACACTACCTATATGATGAAAAATGGGAGATTTATACTGATCACAAGAGTTTGATGTATATTTTCTCACAAAAAGAACTCAACACGAGGAAATAAGATGGCTTGAATTACTCAAGGATTATGATTGCATGATACACTACCACCCGAGTAAGGAAAATAAGGTAGAATATGCTTTGAGAAGAAAATATCATGGAGTTTTGAAAAATATGATAATTGAATGGGATCATATTTTCATGGATCTGGTGAATATGGACATGGGAATAACTATAGAAGGTGAAACATCAATGATTTTTCAAATGGTTTCCAAACAATCATTACTAGAAAGGATTAAGAGTTCTCAGACCGATGATGAAAAGTTTCAAATGAATATTAATGATGTGAAAGATGGTAGATTGAATGACTTTGTGTATGAAGATGGAATTTTTAAATTTAGGAAGAGGCATTGTTTTCCTGATATAGCTGGCCTAAAAATGTAATTATTGGATGATGCACATAGTTACAATTTCACTATACTCCCAGGTAGCACTAAGATGTATAGATATTTGAAGCAAAATTTTTTGTGGGACAACATAAAGAGGGATATAGATGATTTTGTGTCAAGATGCATGGTTTGTCAACAAGTGAAAGATGGGAGGCAACTTCCTGGAGGAGTTATGAAACCTCTTCAGATACCTGATTGGAAATGGGATTATATTACGATGGACTTTTTCATGGGACTACTAAAGACCCATAGCAGGAATTATGCAATATGGGTCGTTGTGGATCGTCTTACCAAGTCAACACATTTTCATGATATAAGAGAAGATTTACCAATTTAATGTTTAGCAAGACATTATATTAACGAAGTTTTGAGACATCATGGAGTATCCCTATGAATTGTTTCAGATTGTGATCCCCATTTTACATCAAGATTCGGGAAATGTCTTCTGAAATCCATGGACACTGAACATCATTTGAGCACTGCTTACCACCCTCAAATAGATGGACAATCAAAATAGACTATTCAAACCTTAGAAGACATGTTGAGATCATGAAAATAGGACTTTCATGGTATGTGTGATAAATATTTACCTCTAGTATATTTTCCTATAACAATAGCATCCATTCAGGTATTTGTATTTCACCATATGAAGCATTATATGGAAAGAGATGTCGCACACCAACCTATTGGGATGATGTCGGTGAATGAAAACTCGTAGGCCCGAAACATGTGAAGGAAATGATGGAAAAGGTGAAGGTAATCCAAACCCACATCAAAACAACTCAATGTAGGCAGAAGATCTATGCCGATAACCAAAGGACGGATTTGGAATTTCATGTAGGAGATCATGTTTTCTTGAAGGTATCTCCATGGATGGTGGTTATACGATTCGGTAAGAAGGGAAAATTAAGTCCTAGGTACCTCAGACCATTAAATATTATAGAATGAATTGGGGATATATGTTACCATTTGGAAATACCTCCAAGTTTCTCTAAAGTTCAAAATGTGTTCCACGTATCACTGTTGAGAAAATACATGCCTAACCCAACGCATGTACTCACCTATGAGGAATTACAAAAGGAACCCGATCTGTCTTATTATGAAGATCCTCTCAGGATTCTGGATATGAGAGAACAAGTGCTAAGAAACAGGACGACTCGTCTGGTAAAAGTTCTATAGAAGAACCATAAGATTGAAGAGGCAAAGTGGGAACCCTAGGAACATATGATGAAGAACCACCCAAATCATTTTATGTGGTAATATTCTAGAAATTTCGAGGATGACATTATTTTAAGGAGGGGATAATGTAACACCCCAAGCTTCCACAGTACCCTTCGCTTTCAATAATTCAATAGCTTGCATTGTACGCAAGTTTGAGATTCTAACACAGCGCGACCAATAAAAGTTGCCATTATGAAAAATAATACCCACTTTTTTAAATTTTATAAATTTTATTATTCAAATGGGACTTCATTTTTGGATTCAGAATATCGAAATTATCCAAAGATGATTTTTCCATATTTTTCTGAGAACTTCTAATTTTTTATGAATAATGTAAAATACAAAACATTAATTAAAAACAACTTTTTAATAAAAATAATTTTTATTGATATATCATATTATTCAGTGGTTTTAATTGATAATTAGAATATATTTTAACCATTTTAACCAATGGTGGTCATTAGAATTAATTTCACTTTGAAATTGGACATAAACAATTGCCAATCTTTTGATATATATTGTTTCTTAAAAACACGCTATTTGTTGTGACAGCGGGAATTAATAATTTAATTAATTAATTCAACTTATATGTTTTTAATTTTTTAAAATAGACATCATTTTTGAATTAGGAATATCAATTATATCTTAGGGTTATTTTTTGGTATTTTTCTGATAATCTTGAATTTTTGATGAATAGTGAAACCACTAAGTGGTAGTTAAAATACAAATTTTTCATTTAAAAGAAACTTTACCACATCTATGAATTGAATTTCAAAAATCTGAAATACATGGTTGTCATTATTATGTAAAATGTGGTTCAATGGGATGAATTTTATTTTGGTAAATATAGTAACGTTTAAGTATTATTAATCGCTATTAAAGGTAATTAGTGTAATTGAAGGTAAATATAATGTTATAATAATATGAAATTACCATTACACTTTTCCTACCCTTCTTGGATGAGTCATGGGAGACTAAGAAAAATCATGGGTCAACTTGGGTACCCCTTGGAGCCACTTGGTTAAAAAATGACATTAATAACTTTTTATTTAAAGTAAAAATAAAATTGTCACAAACATGTGTTGTTTTACTAAAACAATTATTACATGGTGTAATATAAGTTAAAATTTCCTCTATAAATATTCATTTGAAATATAAAATTATTTACTACCTCATGGTAATTTTTTAATAATTTTTATACATTAAATAATTAATTTTATTTATGACACCATGATGATGCATCGATTACCTCATTAATAAACGATTTCAATAAAATGAAACGATATGGTAAAATCTAAGACATAAACATGTATAAAGGATATTTGATGGGTGTATTGCGAATCAATATCACCTTACCCATTCAATATATCATTTATTGACCTTCAAAATCCGAAAATCATTTCATAATAATGTATCATTTAATGAAATTCCAAGAGTGCCGCTCCTCTCATCTTAAAAAAGGCCCCCACTAGTACCACCTTATTCACACCTTCAAATCCATTTGTCCCGGCCAACCATTGCCAATTTACTCTCTCAACTTCTCCTTATTACACCTAGAAGCCTCACTTTGGGCATAAATCTTCCCAAGGGAGCCTTTGGCTCAAATCAAAAAGAGTTACCTGATTTTAAGGTAATGTCTTCCCTTATGTTCTTTTGTGTTATTTTGATTCTCCACACCCTTAAAATATTTTGATCCTATTCCTTTGTAACAAAAAAAGTATCATAAATATACTAGTATCTTGTTATGAGAATTATTTTATTTACACTTACACACACATTTGACTAATGTTTAAAGAACATACTCTTTTTGTGGGTGGGCAATTACTGCCTCATGAAACGATGATTGTTCAATATTCATTTAACACCTCTCACAGTTTCCATTTAGATGTCACTATATTAATATATGATATATATTATTTTTATTCTTTCCTTGTGCTTCTTTATTTTTCATTTATGTCTTACCTTTATTATTTCAATTATGGGTAAACACGGTAATTTCATTTTAGGAATTGTGTATTATTGCCCCCTAAAAGTGATTTAAATCGTTAATGACATATGTGGGATGTGTAAAGGATGGATTTAATTATATTATATATGATATTATACTAGAATTATAATATACATCTATATAATTATGATTTTATTTTCTTAAATACAAAATAAAAATTAAATTAGCATTCATGCGTACGTACGGCTTAACGTCTCCATGAACGGTGCATTTCATTTCATACTTCTAAATGTTATGTAATATTATAAATGCATTTATATAGTGGATATATATGATACAAATTATATCTACATAAATAGTTTCATAATGTTCATAACATTGTAAGAAGTGATATAAAAGGAATAATGAACTTTAAAAAAGGTTCTTAATAAAGTATAAATTAACTATAGTTTATTTTTCAGGAGATTAAAGAACGATTGAGTCATGTCATACACAAGGTAAGGGACATCTTTCTCAATCTTCTATCATTGAGGCATATTTTGTTTTAATACAAGAAATTATTTTATATGATGTATAAACCACATTGACATTTATGTTTAATCAAAAGGAATCTTTTGTATATGATGATTTTTACTAAATGACAAAAGGGAATGTTTTTTTGTCATACGTATGTGGCAACAAAGACTTCTCTACCGCCGAAACCATTATTTGTGTTTCAGCTTTCACTACAAGCCATAACTATTTTTTTATGAAAAATAAATATCACGATTTACTTTTCTTTTATTTTCGTATTGAAAATGGTTTTGATAATTTTTTTTTTATATCAATGTGTTGTATTGATATCTTGTGATTTAAATGTGGAATAGTTATGTTTCTTTTATGAATGTTTTATGTGATATGATTATGTTATGGTTTATGATATGTTTAAACCATTTCATATAAGTAATGCATTGGACTTAATAAGTGATGGGTGGAGCCCGCTATAGCTCATTGAGGCATCAGTATGTCCCATGAAACAAACTAGTGTCTTGGCCCAAGGCCTTGACAAAATCTTATCTGTAGTATTGGAACAAGGCCTTGACTATGTGGTTATGATAGTATGAAATTTATGCATTCCATCATTATGAAAGTGGTTATTGATATTACATTTGATTATTCGACTACTAGAATATCCATTTGAATAAGTAAATGGAATTACTTCATCTTATTTTTCCCATATTATGTTGAAGTTAAAGATTAAAAGGCTTTTTTAGTTATACATTGCATTAAATTTTTTTTTTATTTTTGAAAGATTCCTCTATATTGTTTCCCTTACATATCATCTGATCTCACCCCTTTCTATGTTTTATTTTCCCAGGATGTGAAGAAATATTTTATGACTGACCTACATGGATAGTATGAAGGGGATATGAGTGTGGACTATGGAGACTATGTTATTGTGATCTTTCACTTTATGATGAAATGTAACATTTATGAATTCATCTAGTGTTTCCAAGGCTACTAAACTAATCGGTCATTCGAGACTTGATCTTTTGTGATCATGACAAAGTTATGTAATATTGCACCGACTCTGGGTAATTGGGGTCGGGGCGCAACATATATTATTTATTGGTCAATAAATTCAATTGTTTTGATTTTGATATCTAAATTATATATGATTCATTTAATATTAATTTATATTAAACTCTAATATCATGGGATGTAGTTATGTTCTTTCATGAGTGGTGAAGGAACTCTATAATCCATCATCAAACATGAGTTGTAATTGAGATTGTTGTGAATTTTATATGATACTACTGATGTACAATAATAGGTTCTATAGAAAAAACATAGAACTATGGAATCACATGTAATATAGATATTACTATAGTGGTGAACTATAATAGTAGTACTATTTATCCCAAATGGTATTTCAGGCCTCAATTATGTTTTTTCTACCGCTCTATCTCAAGGTCCATCAAGGGGTGTATGGCACAAGCATTATATCAGAAAGGGTTGTAGAAAAAGGTATATAATACTAAAGTATTCCATTTTTTTATACAATTAATTAGACTTGATTCCATAAAATTTTCTTCCAATGGTCATTTTACAAGTAATGTTCTTTGGAAAAATATATATGTACCATATATATAATGGTCTTGATTCGTAGGTTATCCTTTGTAGGGGGTATATTTACAGATTAGATCATATAAATGTGTGGTTTTTGTGTGTGTGTTTAGATGTAATTCTAAATACCTCATCCTTATATATAATATTATGGAATTTTATTAATGTTATTTAATATAGTATGTCACCACTATTCTATAACATCTTGTGTACGACATGTGAAATGTTCCTCTAGTTGAGTGATTATTTAGTGAACTATGGTTGTAATATGATACAAATGAATACAAATGCTATTTTTAATACTAATTACTATTTTCATGATATATAAAATTACTATGATGATATTAGGGCATGATAATGATACATTCCCTATTATTATAAAACACCACATATGAGAAATATTCTATGATTCTTACGATGTAAATTTTGGTCCTCTCATCGAACATTTGAAATTTATTTATTTAATAC
This sequence comes from Viscum album, assembly GCA_963277665.1. NCBI lineage: Eukaryota > Viridiplantae > Streptophyta > Magnoliopsida > Santalales > Viscaceae > Viscum > Viscum album. The sequence continues at coordinate 1,777,851,906 of OY728121.1, read as the reverse complement.
ATGATTAGTGAACATGTTTTTAATGATATTGAAATATAAGATTTTATGGGTGAGACTGATATATAAATAGTGTGTGTTCATTCATTCATCATTCAATTATCATATAAATTTGTTGTTATACATATCATTATTATTATTGACCGAACCACTTGATTATCATGTGATGGTTTGGTATTTAACTATTATGGTTAATATCGGTTGGTAATTTATATATTCATATGGTATTAAATAATTAATTGGATTTTTTTTAATGTTGATACAATTTTTTATATGGACTTTTATTATATGAATATTTGGTGGAGTTCTAAAATACAAATTCTTCTTATGAATTATATTTAATATGATGTTATAAATTAAGTATAAATTATTGTTCCTATTAAATAACATGAAATTATGAATCATTGATTTTGTTTTTCGTAATATAATGTAACTATAATTATATAAATCTGAAATCCTTAAATTGGATGTTTAATACAGCATATGAATATGAATATTAACTAAAATAAGAAATTGCTAAAATTTGTATCCAATGAATTACAATTGTAAATGTTAATTAATGTGACATAATAAATGATATATATTTGAATGTCCTATATTATGGTTATCCATTGTGTCTATGATTATACCATAAGTATGTGTGGTTTAAATATTTAGAATGATAGTTTATATTGAATCTATTATAAATGTCATGTATTATATTCAATTGTATGGGTTTACTTGATTAAAATATGTGTATTTTGTACATTAGGTGATGTTTTGACCATGATATTGTGATATGTAACATTGAACTATTTTTCTTGTTATCCTAATGGAGTTTTTAACAATAAATGATATGATGGTCCCAAGAATGAGTTTATTGTCTTCATGTATCGATGATATTATTTTTATGGGACACAACACAAGGGTATGGATTTTGAACATAAGATGATGGGTGTTTTCAAAATACAGTATGAATATAGTCTATGACGTAAGAAATAATTGGTTATGTCTAATATCAATTCAATCATTAAGAAATAACAAGGGGTTGTTGTGTTTAGGTTGTAGTTTCGTAGATCTAGCCCAAATGTGAGTGGGGTAATCCTAGTTTGTGGGATTATTATATAATTCATACTCGAGTAAATGTTCAGGAAAATTGGATTGATTAATATAAGATACCCAAATATTTTTTATAAATGTGTCACTAATCCATTGATCCTCTAATTTAAGTGCATGTGTCTAGGTATTTATCTTATTTCCCATGGATGGATCATTCATATTCCTAAAAACAATGTAATAGGGGTGTCATGATGAATTAATATAAATTAAATATTGGTATATGGGTAATTAATTGATATAAAATTTCCAAATTATTCATATCTTAAAGGACAACCTCTAATGATATGTTTTAATTTAATTATACATTAAGTAGTAGATATATCAAACACATTTTTTGAATGCATCATGGGTTCCGTGAGTCTGATTAGGATAACCTACCAATATTCAATATCATTTTATTAATTTACATATTTTCCTTGATTATGTAATAGAGAAAACATTATAAGTTAAGTTAATAGGAATATAGTCATTTGGAAAACATGTGACCCTATGGTATTATAAAAATTGAGGTAGAAGGGTGGTTCTAAAGACACATGTTGATTTTTGGGTTGTGTGGTATGTTGTCTCATATGTAGAACACATAAATTTTATTATGAAAATATTTTATTCATTATATACAGACATGTACTATTGAGTTTTGGGGTATTAAAATTGAATTTCTATATTTCATTGAGAATATTTTAGGTCCCAAAAGATATCATGTTTGATTTCTTTAGTAGTTCTTATATGAATGTTATTTGATGATATCTGTTGTCGTTTCGTAGGGTATAAAACTACACTATTTAATGACTAAATATTGATGAATATTGACCTAGAGACGATGAGATCCTTAATGAAATGGAATACTGGGCTTCTGTAATGGGGAATAAGATTTACCTTTGGTTAAAGGTGAAATTGAGGTGTTATAATTGTTTATTGGTATTGATGATCTGTTTGAAAAAAAATAGATTCATTAGAGGTTAATTGATGTATACAATATGTATATGTGACATGAAGATATGATTATTGGTTAGATGGATCATATTTGGTTCCACTATATTATATCTATTGAATAAATTATATTTTGTGAAGTTCAAAATCATATATCAAGAGATAGGATCTCAATATCTACCAGATATTGGTGTATGTCATGGGAATAATTATTGTAATATATGAATGGGTGGTAGTTGAAATATCATTTTTTTCTCCCTATTTATATGTATTTTTCCATTTAAATTCACTAATATACATGATATATGTATTTTTTGAAGTGGCAATTGGGAGTTACTCTTGTGAATAGACAATTAATGATCTCATATGGTGAGGAATGATTTATCAATCATGGGAATAAAAAACATATGATTTATAGATTGAGGGATGTGGAATTGACCATGGATCCTTCAAGATGAAATCATGAATCTATTAACTTATATTGGATCCATATACATAGAATCCATAGGAAATTCCGAATAGGATAATATATAAGAATGATTAAAAAACATAGCATTGGCATTGGGGATCATGGAGGGAATATAATTTCTCAAGGGATTATTGGGTTGGAAATTTTTAGTGTGAGGTATAACACATTGAAAACATATAAAATAAAGGATTTAAATTATTAATATCACAGTGTTTTTGGATATGACTATGTAAACTATATTAGTGTAATCACATGATTTTTATTGGTTTGGGGGAATCATTATCATATGATTTATAATTCAATAGTAGTTAAAAATTTTCATTTTCATGAATAATAAGATGATATTTATTAGAAATGAGTTATTTCATGAAATTGTACTTATTTAGTAGATAATCAAATCATTAATTTCCTTTTGGGCTTGAAAATGAAATTTGATAATAAAATCTTGTTTCTCATTGAAACAAAGTTATGTTCATAACATATTCACAGAGAGTGGTAATTCATCCATCTATAGTTTGATTTTGTAGATTTAATTGAGTGTAAATATATTAATATTTATCTCCTTTATATAGATGAATTTTAAAAATTAGACCTGATATGACCTGTCATTAGAAAAAGGGAGTGGATTTTATTTTCGAATTATGATGGTAGAGTAACCCGAGGATCAGAAATAGTGTTTGTAAGCTGAATATTATGATTGGGGTAACCATATAAAATTATTTTTCATGCATGAATAAAAATTTAATTTATTTATTTAATTGGCTCGAGTATGATCCCAATATACGTTGGTAATGATGATGATTCTTGGATCAATTATTTAGAGATAAAAATTAATTATGTGGGAGGTTGGGAATTTTTGTTTGTTTAAGGGACCATGAATGGTGTAATGCCATTTATCCTCTATATGTTTATAATCATAAGTTGGGGGACATAATTATTTGGAAACAAGAAATTTTTAGGATGTGAAGTGTTATATTGAATTGTATCAAATTCCACATGTCTAAAATAGAAAAATAATCAATATGTGAATGAGATTTTCAATATGGTTGACTGGAAAAAAAATTATATCGTCATGAATTTAGAGGACTAAGAGTACATAGTTAGTGGGGTTTATTGACATGAAATTTATTCTGAGAAGCTTATGAATTCGTGGTGTTGAATATGGGAATGGTTATGGTGGAGGTTGAAAATTACATTAGAAAACCAACCATAGAATAGTGCCTACCACTAGAATCAACCACTACTATTGGCTATTTATTATTTTATGGCCTCATGTGGAATGTTATAGGTATTTTTAGTGGGATAAATAATAAAATTTAAGTATTGTTTTTTGAATAGGTATTCACACATCCTCATAATTTTGTAGTTATTTTTTTATTCTAATAAAAAACCTCATTCCTTCATTCAACAACCATTATTTTGTGGTTTTAGGGTGATTTATATTCTATTAGATTGTAATTTTTGTTAATGTATCAACTTAATTATCCTCCCATCATATCTAGCATCTACGTCACCAATTTATATATACACTATTATATATTAATTTCCTTTTTATTCAAATATATCTTGGTGGATTCCCCAGATTCTCAAAAGGATTTTATTTGGAATGAATATTGGATATCGTGATATTATATGTCAATGTTGGCGCATATCATTATGATGAATGTATGATATATTATATTTTTGTAATGGTATTCCTTCATTTTCAATATATATTATCATTATCTTTGTTCAATTGGTTATTTTTTTTTCTAGGCATATAATCAAATTATATCTTTCTAGTCATTGTTGATATGTTTTTAATGTTTCTAAATAGGATATAGTACCTAATAGGTGATTCCACAATTATTCATTTTTATAGAATTTTTGAAATTATTAATAATATTTTACATGTCTTTGATTGATTTATCGATCCTTTTTTAGATTGAAATTTAATGATAGTATACTTCATGAGTCCCATTTATTATTTAAATTCTAGAAATTATATTGTGAAATAATATTATGTGTAGGATTCCCAAAATTCACCCACAGAGTTATATTTCATACATGTAGATGTGATGGATTTCAGACCATTTTTATGAGTGATTGTGAGAGTATTAAATAACTATTTTAAAATAAATATCGCATTTATTATGTTAATGTATTATTAAATAGTTTGTTTCTAGAAAATAATTTTTTTGTAGGTGGTTTTAAAAATGTAAATTTTTTATCGTACATGAAATCATTTGGAAAGTGTATTATTTGTATCATGGAATAAATCATCAACAATGTTGAAATTTATTATTTTTTATATTTATTATATGAAACTGGTTTCATTGATATATTTGATTTGTTTTTATGGAAATGTTTATATTAAATAATTATCAAAGGACATTTCAGAACAGTATATCGGAAAAAATGAGAAGAAATGGATAATGGCCTTTATTTCACACATGGATTTCATTAAAATCTTATTTCATAACCGGTTTTGTATTTTTTTAATTTAACATATTGATAATAGTATTTTTAGTTATTTTATTGATACAATCTTCATGATATGTATTTTTAATTAATTTTCTATATGATGGATAAATATGGGGTGATAATGACCCCTATGTTTATAATGAGATTGATGGTTTGACATTGCATGAACATGGCCTTATGGTTAGTGCAAGGACTAATTGTTAACCATGGGGAGAAAAAATCCCCTTGGAGGATATTGGTGTTAATGGAAATGGTATATTATGTTAATATTATGATTATCAATTAGGGAATAGTATATAACCCCTGGAGTGAAATAGATATGCAAGATCATCACGACATGCTAAGAGACAACCATTCACTGAAATAATAATGTATGAACCATAATAGATGTGAAACTATAAAAATTATTTCATAATTAGATAAATGAAATTATGTTATATGATTTTTTATATGATATTTTCACTATATACCATTGTAATTTCAGAACACAAAGTTTATAAACAATTTATATTTTGGTATTTTGTTGGTGTTGGACTTATGAGTTGTAATAATTCCATACTCAGGTTTCCATATCACATGGTTACCCAAGAAGACACATTTATAGATCTTACAAATAGGTTTCAGGAATGACATAATGATAATTCTACATGGATTGAATCATAGGATTGTGTAAGATTATGGGATCAAGTGAGGCACAAGACTGCAAGTGGATAATATATATGCATATGTTATTTTTTTTATATTTGGTTTAATATCATCCTCATGGGATCTAGATAGGTATTTAGGAACATTAATTTATTATTCAATATTGTATTATATTTATTTTTGATCACCTACAATTTCTACAATGTCAAAATATACATGTTCTCTACTCAATTTTATTTAGGTTGTCATTAAGCTCTTATTTGTGGGAATAATATCTACATGTTGTCTTTAATAGACCTAACTATTGTTGTAAGCTTATCTAATACATGATGGTCACATTGAGGTCACGAAAAACATTAATATTCTATGAATTTTTCATTTTTATAGGGTTGTGGGATATAATATACATAATCATGTACTCAGATGATATGGTTGAAGTAAAAATTATGATGGAATATTTGATATAAAAAATCATTTTTAATTTATGATTGTTAACTCGAATGTTACTAATAATTTAAAAAATGATTCTATGGATTTGGTAAAAATAACATCGGTGTAAATATTAATTTATCAAGGATATGGTAGGCATGGAATTATAATGTTATTATCTATCATTAAGAAAATCCGGTATTAGTTACGGTAATAATTGAACTATATAATTCCCTTTAATAATTGAAATAATTGGCTCTTAGAAACCCACATACCCCCTCAATCTTGTGTGGTTGAATGTTGGAACGCCAGTCTATTTTATTATTTTTATTTATATTAATCAATGGTACATATATCTTTTCTAAAATTTATATATTATAATCCATAATATTTAGAAATTACATGATATAATTTTTTTTGTTAGAAATGTTGGTTATGTTCCTATTTTATGAATGTGTAACAACAGGTGAGGATATTTTTAAATAATTTTATCAAATAATTTTATTCAGTATTTAATAATTGAAATGAAATATAATTCATAATATTTTATGGATTGGAGTCAATTAAATTACTTTACGCAGTTTTTTGGTTTTGAGGAGTTTTATAGAATGATGATCAAAGATGTGTTTTAATGAAAAAATATAAATGTATCATTTATTCATTGAACTAATAACAATTAAAGTGGTATTACATTTTTTTCCTAATAATTAATACAAATTTTTAACTAAATGGTCTCTAGTTTATTTTATAGATCATAATATTTTCATTGTTTTCAGATAATGAAGTTAGTGTAATTTTATTTATTTATCAATCCTATGAAATTACATTTTTTGAAATGATTTCCTTCTGGTTTTAGATTTTTAACTAACAATTATATAGGAATATCTTTAATAATATATCATTATTTAATTTTTATAAACATACATGAATTCTATTTGTGTTATTGTATTATTATATTGAAATTCAATGAAATATTCATAAATTTATCTGGATTTATAATTAATGGTTATTTTTATGTTTCATTAATTATATGATCGATCTGATAATTCATATTATTAAACTAAAATATTATATGGGTTTCGTTTTAAGAGTGTTGTTGTTCAAATATGAACATTTTAATTTCAGATGGGAAATTTGATACTTCAGATGAGAATGTTGATACATTTTGTTAGCATATTTGTGATTATGAAAATGTTTTTAGGTACTATTGTACTTTTAAATATGACATATTTTCTTTTAAAATAAATTCAAAACATTATATGTGTAATTAATTGATCTTGAAAGAAATTTTCTTACAATGTTAAGGTTATTATATATAAATTTCATAAAATTTTGTTTTACTTTTGAACATTAGAATGATATCATACTATGATTTGTTCTATAAATAATATTAATTTTAGATAATAATTAAAAAACTATCCTTATTATCAATGACAAAACCATAACATTTTAGTGTCTTTGGAGTGTAGAATAAAGAAATATACAATTTAGGTAAGTTCAACCACATGTCTCGTATTTGTATTTTTTAATTGTAAGCATCTAAACATAACCATATTAAAACCATCCATAATAACATAGGTAATTTAAACATAAATAGATAAGAAAATATTTCCCAATTAAGGGTATAAAAGGCAGATAAAAATGAATGTAATATGAAATAATAAGATAATCATATGAGTACGAGATTGTGATCATAAAAAATATTATCCATAAAAAATTTATCAAGTATCATAATTAGGAATAATAATATAAATATTTATATTTTTATATAATATAAAAATTAGAGTTTAATTTCATCACCAAGAATTTATAATCAATTTTACAGTATAATAACCAAAAAAACATGTTGTACAATTGAGGCACAATCATATGTTTATAAATTTTTCAATATGCCAATGGTAAATTTTGAGGCCATTTCATCATAATAGATTAACACTAAAACCAGTTTCCCATATAATAATGGGTTATACAACACAAAATATATCCTATTGATATTTTTTCATCCAATAATGTATACCATAATGAACCAAGAAAAATTTCTACTTTTTACATTATTATCTAATGATTACTAAATAATTATAAAAAATTAGGAGATATATAATTTTGTTCTCAAATATAATATAATTATTATTATATATATATATATATATTTCAAAATATGATAATTTATTAATCATGTATTCACAAAATAATCTGTGAATTTGAAATAGGTTTGATAGATATTTCATCATTTCACCATTTGCAAAACCGGAAAAAAAAAGGGTTCCACAAAATTTTAAAATCATAACAATAAACCATAATGATAAAGAGTATGTTTTTAACACATTAACAAACCACTAATTAAATATAATTAACATAAATGGATGTTATCATATATGATAATTCAATTAAATTTTCACTAGAATACATGTTTTTAAATATAGACTTGTAATTTTGATATTAAATCATAAAATTAATAATTTTCCAAAAAAATTATAAATTATATTCATATGAGTGAACTTAGAAAACTATTTATGTAATCACCATTTAATTGGGTGTTCGTTATGATTGGAAACTCCATTCAATTTAGATACATTATGTGGATCATTCCATTAACATATTTAGTAAAAATTCAAGATTAATGAATTCAAGACAAAAACAGGAAGAGTAAATTGAATTTCTTTTATGAAATTTTAATCCTGATTAAATATTACATTTAGAATTCATTTTATATTATCAATACCATTTTGAGGGATAATTTAACGAAAATGTATACATAGATGAAATAAATTTCTGACTAATGTTGAAATAATGTGTGTCTTTCTCAATTAACTTTTACTAATAATTTAAATACCAAATGGAGGCAAATAGAACTATCATATGAAAATTTAATGAATATGTTGGAAATCGATAAGATATATCACATAATTATATTATAATATCCCAAACTGAATGTCAAGAATAAACAATCAGGATAAAAATTTGATTAAAACATATATCCCAACCACAAGACATTTCTCACTTCGTATAGATTTGAGAATCTTGTATAACAAATATATATTTTTTATATATTTATTCCACACACATTATAATAAATTTCAGAACTTATATTATTTAGTTATATCACATTATACACCATATATAAGTATTTGTTTATTAAAATCATTATTAAAGGTTAGTATTGTTATAGTTTTTATTCATGGTTTTGGTAGATAATCATGATTCATGTGAATTTATTATGATTAAATAATATATAAAATTTTAATAATATTATTTGTATTATATTTAATTAATTTATAATCTATTATAACTACTCATATATGATCTGATGAAAATTTAATTACATCACTTCGGGTAGAAGGTAGTCCATATGATTTCATGACTGATGTTTTAAATTTTTAATGGAAAAATGGATTAATGGTAAATAATAACTGAAATAATTAGTTGAATTAATATAAAATATATAGCATATATATATAGAATTATTAAATATTATAACCATAAACATAGATTGGTGATGAATAATGGAATAAAAATATCCTTAGAGGTAGTATACCACAATTACGAATTAGATATTTTTTATTTTCCATTAGTAATGAAAGAAGGAGGATAATGTTTATCACTTAATTGTTTTAAAAATTTTGAATATTAATAATAGAGAAAAAAATATATTAGTTATAAATTAAATTTATATATCAAGAAAGAATAAATAAAATTGAGAGTACTTGGTTAAGAGTTATACCTCTATATTTATAATGTTCCTTTGGCCACACCCTAATCTTTTAAAAGATAAGTATTTGGAAATAGAAAATTCATTATAAAATTTGTACAAAAACTAGAAATGTATTTCTGTAATGTGTTTATGAGATAGATTACATAATTAATTTTAAAATAATAGTCTAATAGGTTTTGTTGTATAACTATGTAGAGGTCATTCTAGAAATAACATCATTTAGTAAATTAATATAAAATATTTTTCAACCAAATTTTATATAAAATTTTAATATCATTATTCATGCATGAGTTTGATTCTATATAATCTAAAAAAATTAATTAATTACATGTTTTGGTTAAAATTTTAACCTTATCTCATTTTTTATCCCCCCATAATCCATATTTAATATTTCCATAATATCATTGTTTTTTAAATTTAAAAAGGCTTTGACGTTAAATTAAATACAAAATGTGACCAACACATATATAATTGATTATATTTTCAACCATATATCATTCACTTTCATGATTTTAGGACATTAATAAATAATAAATTTTTTAATAAATTATAATTTATTCTAAAACATAATTAATAATATTTTTAATATATTTATTAAATATTATATTTTTCAAATGAAGCCTACATTGATATTCAAATATAAACATTAAAAAAATTGTAATTTTTTATATTTATCCAAAAAAAATTTAAAACACTATAATTCCATAAAAGTTCGTTGATTTTAGTATTTTCAATATCTTTTAATTTTTTTTATATTAGTATAAAAAATATTTTTTCAGTGTTTCATATAAATTATAAATTATTATTGAATAAATAGATATTAATAATGAATTTATATTTTAAAAATATTAATTGAAATTAAAAAAATTTAAGCATACACCACATTTTTTATCATTTATAATAATTATAAGACATCTTAAATGTAACACCCTATTATTTTGTTAATTATTATTTTTGAGTTAATTTATTTTTTTTTTGATATTTTTCATTTCACGTGACCCATGAAATATATATATATATATATATATATATATTAAAATACTACGTCAAATATATCACTCACACGACACCAATATGGATTTCACATAACAACACACATACTTGTAATGAGCTACACACAACATCGACATGTCATGCTCTTCAAGAAACACTAACATGGCATATGTTACATACAATACCAAGTTTCTATGAACCTTAATTTTAAGGTGGTAATTATTTAATTGTGTTGGTTATAACCTATTTATTAAAAATTACAAATATTAATATTAATAACTACTTATAAAATATTTTTTTAAAGGTTTTATATAAATAAAACTTATTGACAGTGAAAAATATTGTTTTTGTAGTGAAATTATATGTATAGAAATACTACCTTCATGATTGACCTACATTACATTTCCATAGGTGAGGAAAAAATAATTGAAATTTTTAAACATATATAAATTTTATTTGATAAAAAAATTACTTTATTAATTTATAATGCCAAAATTATATTATGGTGACTTTTTATGATTTTTCATAGAGACATAATTATTTGTTGAACAATCCTCCATAGTAAATTTTAGTTAATAACTACCTTATTCATTAAAATATATATTAATATTATATTATAAATTAATTTTTATTAATGTGACATTTTATCAATTGTAAATCTATTAATACAATTTATTTATCTATAATCAATTTCATGTATAATTTGTAAACAAAAATGTAAAAATTTGTTGAAACTTTTCCTACATGGAATCCCCATTATTTCGTTTCGCCTTCCGACTTAGCTTTAATATTTTTTTTCATATTCATGGAGTTTAATTTAATAAATTATACATACACCATTTTGTTTACAATAAAATTTGTAGTCAAATTATATCATGGTAATTTTCACCATAATAATTATAAATGATATTAAAACTAATCATTGGGATTACGGTCACATTAATGATAATTATGGAAAAAATGTAATCGTAGAGGCTGAAATTACCTATCCACAAGTCCAAACCAAATTTCTATTCGATATATATTCCATAAAACATCCATTATTTTTTTTTTATTTTTTATGAGCTTGTTCAAGTGATAACACATAAACACCTAACTTGTATTAAAAAATTCAATCATAGTCATTTCACTTCCTTATAATAGGCCACCACCTATCCCACTTTGTCACACCTATAAACCCTCTTAGATTAGTCCATGTTGTTCCAAAGAAAATTACAAACATCCATACCTTTCCCTAGAATAATATCCTTGGTTGAAATGCAATCCAAGAAAGCTTTCATGCCCAAACCAAAAGTAGTTACCCTATTAAAAGGTAACCACTTATCTTATTCTCTATTCTTTTATTTTCCATATCCACACACTCCAATATTTTTATTCCATGATTGTATAACAAAACTAGTTTTTAAGATATAATAGGATGTTTTTAAGATATGTGGTCGGCCTACAATTACTTGTACATCCATATAATGGTTAACTGACATACAGTTTATGTGTACGACAAACTACTGCCTTAATAAATGATGATTATTCTATTTTCCATTATTTCCATTCAGGGTGGAATTTTTTTTGAAAAAATATTTATAAATTAAATATATTATAGATATTATTTCATTAATTTTTAATCCTTTTAAAAAATTATCTTTTTTATCATTTTGTTGTAAATAGGATAATTTCCTCTGAGAAAGTGTGGACTACTGCCCCCTACACAACTTGGAATGTATTTCAGACGGGATTAGTGAATATATAGGATATAAAAATATATGATATAATAATTATAATTTAATAATTATATATATATAGAAATATTTATTTTACTTTATTTCATTCAGCGCTATAATTAAACAGAAATAACATTCGTGTGTACATACCACATACCATCACCCTGAACATCATATTCCATTTGATACATATGTATTATATTGATTATTATAAAACACATATAATTTATATACCTGATTTTTTTAATATTATATATCTTTTAAATCATGATAAAAGAATAAATACAAAATATATAACAAATTAAGACACATGCAATGATGATAGAGAATATTACCTGAAGTGAAAACATAAAGTAAAATTATTATCAAGATGGAAATATAAAGTTATAATCAGTAAATATATGTTATTATATATAATAATATAATTATTTGAAATATTGTTACTAAAGTTATATTTATTTTACATGAGATTTGAATGAGTATATTGAGATTAAAGACACTTGGTTGTGGAATTTCATCTCACATTTTATTTCAGTGAAATAAATGCGTTATTCACCACATATTGATTTTTTTGTGTATATACTACCCATGAATTTATTCAATGATAAAAATAGTAAACGTTATGGGTATTTAAATGTCATTATATACCTTTTTCGTGGGATTTATATTTAAAATGATACCAAATTGGTAATGTAATTTTATCCCTATTTTCCTTCATTGAGACACAAGCCATATTAAGCACAATGATTTTTGCATGAAGTGTTTATACTGCCATTGAGGTGTTATATTATTATTCTCTTTATTTTCATGATATTTTAATCTTCATGAAATTTCATTTTTATTACAGGTCAATTATGGTTCACTGTTACAAACTGGTAGTAGTTTATTAAAACAATCATGTCACTATTAAATAATGTTTATATTCATGTTTCCTATGATTAAATATCATGATCCATAATTCAATGACATTAAGGAAATTTATTATAAAACATTTATTAATGATATTTTCATATATAGGAACCATTTATCTTTTCATTGGTACATAAGATAGTTAAGAATGTGTTTTGAAAAAATCACGACTTCACCCTATCTTCTGTCGGAAGTACATGTTTTTTAATAAGGGTTTCCAAAAATATTATATTATTGTCATATAATCAACAAATCAAATTTAATAACATTTTTATTTGAATAATTTTTCAACGGAATATTCTTTTCTCTTTTCAAAAAAGGTATTTTCTACCCTTTTTACTATGAAAATGGAATGATCTTATTACCATATACTACATGTACAGATTTACCTATCGTAATTTCTATAAAGATTCATTTTCATGTTAAAAACGAAAATTATTATGAAATTGTTTTTTATTATTATTATGAATTAATTGGTTTTCTAAAAAATTCAATATTTTTTCATATTTTTTTCTAGTAAAATGTATTTCATAAATATTTCATGTTCTGTTTATAATTTTTCAACATAATTTTTAATAAAATTATTTCAAAAAGTTTTCAAAATTTATTTATATGTTTTAATAATTTTTCACAGAATTTTTTATATTATTTTGAATATTATTTTATAAGAAAACATTGAAAAAATATTTCAGAAATCTTCAAACTTCATTTATATGTTTTCAAGTAAAATCTTTTCCAAAATTATTTCAAATTTTATTTATAATTTTTGAATAAATTTTCTATAATAATGATTATAAAATGTATTAATGTATTAAAACCCCATTTTCAAAAATAAAGGTTATTATCCCCTAGAAATTTTTTTGATAGGCATATCAAAATTATTTTCCACCATGGATGAAATATGATTATATACCTCAGTTAATTATAAGGATTTATATAATTTTTCCAGTAATATTATTGATATAAAATGATTATACTTTGATATCCTGATGTTTACATAACCCATTTCTATTCAACAAATTATATGATTTTTAATCCTTTTTATGAACTATTATGCTTTAATGATGTGAATACAAAACATATATATTTCCATAGATTATGATTTTTTGAAATGTTAATAATTCTCATTACATTTTGGGGGTTATAATTTGATGTTTATAAATCCTATGTATTTTTATGGGTTATTATAGTATGAACTATTTATATTGAGGAAAATGTATGAATGATGTTATTATAAGATTGGTTGAACCTATATCTCTATTCGATTCACTTTGTAATGATTGATGGATCTTGGGTATAAATTTTATTTTTGAACCGGATTACATGTTCAAAATGTTAGGAATAGACCTGGTTGAATGACCATAAGTTAAAAATTTAACCTAATTACATTTTCACAAAGGTATGTGTGAACCTGATTAGATGTTTATAATGTTTTTCATGGACCTAGTTTTATATCCACTTGTTTATGTATAAATTTGATTACATCTTAAAATGTATTCTTCATGAACCTTATTACAAGTTCACAATTTTAATCATGGTATTAGTTTTGTGCTAATATGTTTATTTATGAGCCTAATTATGTGTGTATAATGAAATTAATGAACTATATTATTTGTACAAAATGTTATACATTGACCTGGTGGCATGGCTATAATTTTATGATTGAATTTGATTGCATGTACATGATGATATTAGGGATTCATATTACCTTTACAAAATAAAATACATAGAGATAGTTTAAAGTCCATATATTTATACGTGAAACAAATAACATGATCACAATGTGATGTGTGAAACTAATTACTTGTTCACTATGTTATTCACGGATGTGGATTCATGCCCATAAAGTTATCTATTAACCTTAATACGAGATCAATATGTTATGAATTGACCTATATTCTTGTCCATAAGTTGATAAAGAGGCCTAGTTTTATGTCTATAACATAATGACTAAACCTATTTTGACTTATACATGTTCACAAAAATATAATCCAATGTGCATTGCACAAAATCCATGTCGTATTCATATATTGTTTTTTCATTACATATGCCCCTAATTATCATATGATCTATTTTAAATGAACATCCAAAATCATTATTATAATATATAATATGCATTTTATGATCTTTAAATGTTATGATCATGTTACATATCATTTTTCATATGTTATTCTTATGAATTTATTTTTTCATAAGTTATTAAGAATATATGCTCACCCATTTCATATGTTTTCTTTCCCCATGTTATGAAGAAATATTTTAACAATAATTATTAATAAAGGAGGTATTTATGGGAGATTTTTATGATCATTCACCATGATAGAATACTTTTTCAATGAATCCAAATATAATAAATTATTACGATCATGAGAGAATGAATTTTTTTAATTTAGGGAATATTTATCTAAAATGATGTAATACACAAAGATGTTAATCCTGGGTTTCTCTACTTGTTACCAAATCATTGTTTTAGTCAATATTTGATAATTTTTATAATAAAACATTATTTACATCCCTAGATATATTTCTATAGAAATTTCTAATGGTTAATCTAAAAATAAGTATAGCGTAATGTTAACGATTATGTTAAATGTCAAGGAATTTTGGTATAAGTGGATTGTGTGGTTTCTCAGAAATTCTTCTTTATCTAAATTCTAAATGATTTTTTGGCTCTATAATATATGTTTCTAGTTGTATGAACTCTGATAAGATTTTATGGGCCTGCAATTGGGTAATCTGGTGTCTGAAAATGGGCCTTCTTACACTATTAGAATGACTGTCCCTCACGATATTCTTTAATAATTCAATAAATAATCATGAAAAATTTAAAAAAATTTAAATATAAGTGGGTTATGAAAACGTAGGATAACCATACGGTGACATTGATTGTGGAATGGGTCATAATTTAGACATTCTATATCAATTTTTTCATTATTATGTGGTTCTATTCTGTGATATGTATTTATCTCGCTATGATTTCTTGTTTCAGTCACTAGAGATTATAAGTGAAAACATGTTAATCAATAAATATGTCATATTTTTATGGTATGGGTATTATTAAATTATATTTCCCAAATAGAAAAATCATAACAAAAATGTGGAAGGTGTAATTTTCATTGGTTATACATCATAAGATAAAGATACTAAAAACAACATGTGAAAGGTATTTAATTATCTTCCATTATTGTATGCATTAAAAATAACATTTGTAATTAGATTCAAATTTTGGATCCTTAATAAATTATTCCAATTTAATATTTTTGGGAAGATATATTATGGAATATATTTATTATTCATGAGTAATGTTTTGAGAATAACGTTGGATTGATGATTTATTTGGATATTGGAATTCAATATAATATGTTCTATGAATCATGAAATATATACATATTTTAATTATAATTTTTCATTATGTATTGAAAAGGAAATATTGAGTGGTGATGAATACATAGAAATGTATTTTCATGGACTGATTTTATTTCCAAGGATTTTATGTAACCCTTAATTAATGATTGATATTGAGAATATGGTTCATGGATAATGATATATTGGACATGAATAAGTAATTTGGAAGGACTATCCTATAATATATAATTCAAAAAAAATTATAGAAACAAAGTTGAAGTTTATAGATTCTTGGATTTTGGAAATGTATGGAGTAAACTTTAGAACATGGAAATATAAATGTATTGAAAATAGATCAATTATAATTTAGGTAAATAATATGATTCAAAATAATGTATGATGAGGGTATTCACATGATTGGAATTTGAAACCCCAGATCTACCAAATGATATATGAGGGATTAGAGTTAATCTCATTTCATGACCATGTTTCTATTTTAATTTATTTTTTTATTCTATAATAACAATAAGTTTAACAATTACATAAAGTGGTAATGTTAATCTTCAGATTATTATTGTGAGACAAATGTTATATCCCATTACATGATGATTTTTTAAATATTTGATAACTTGTCCTGAAATTTTATTGTTAATAATAACATAGTCATATGGGATGGAATATCATGGATATAATGATCTGTATTTTTTTTTGGAATGAAAAATTTTATATCATTCACTATGTTAAAAATTGTGTGGGAAATTATAAAGTCATAACTAAAGGGTGATATTGGACATATGAAATCGAATGGAGTAAATTAAGTATATCTCCTTTGGTTTGAAGAGAGTAAAAGAAATCCTAAAATATATAATAAATGTATGGAAAAATATTTATCCTAGAAAAATTATTTCTAATTAATCATGTAGTCCTTTATAAAATACCATATTTATTTTATTTTGATCATAGAATTCTACTGATCAATGTTATCTACCAATATAAATCATAACATGATTGTTTTATTTCATAGTAATGTCAATGTTTTAACCTCTAACAGATTTTCTCCTATATGGATACCCAGTTATATGTCCCTTAGGGTTAACTGTAATGTTTCCAACAATCCTTTTTAAGGGATATTTTAATTTTAATTTTTAAGATGACTGTTTATATGAGTGGAAGGCTAATGCTTCAAACCCATCGTAACACGGATGAATTTAGAGCGATAAATTCTATTTGGGGGGGGGGGGGGGTTAATATAACACCTAGATATTTTTTAATTCATTTTTTCATATTTATTTAATTTTTATGATAATATTAATTTAATTTGAGAATGGATATATATATATATATATAATAAGTAAAACCTTCTTTTCTCACATCAATAACCTAGATTTCACTACACAGAACACTAACGTGGCTGGTTCAACCTGCAATACCGACATTCCATGAACTACATATAACACCAACTTGGTTTACGTAATATGCAATATTGACTTCCAATGATACATAATTTTTTTTAATAGTTATTTAATAAATTTAGTAATAACCTAGCCTTTAAAATAAATTAATATTAATAGTCACATCTTATTTTCAAATATTTTAATTTTTTTTTATATAAATAAAAAATATTGATAATGAAAACTATAATTTCTTTAAATACATTATATTTTTAAAATTAATACACTCTCAATATAACTACTTTTCATGTCCTTTTGTGAATAAAAAATAATGCATATTGAAATTTTATATGTTAAAAATACATCATTTTTTAATTTAGATTACATATATTTTATTTGGGTGAATTTTTTGAATTTTTCTAAAAAAAAATTTCTTGATGAATTGTGGAAATTATTATTTTTTAGATTATATACTCATTTTTTTGATACTTATTATTATTTAATCGTACATTTTTTTTTGGTTCAAATCATGTTAATTAAATAAGTATTATTATTAATTACCTTATTATAATAAACATCACATTCATGTTGTATATTAAATCTTAAAAAACATTTGATCATTTTCCGTATGAAAAACATGTTGTTTCATCCCATCTGTGTGAGTGACATTAATCATAATTAATCCACGTTTTTTAATTGAATTTTAAAAAATATACATATAACATTTTAATTTGTATAATATTTAGTTAAAATTAGATCATGTTTAATTTTAACCATAATAATTCCTAAAACTGATTATAATTATTCACAATGATTAATGCCAAATTATGCATAATTAGGGAAAATTTAAATATAGAATGGGCCCAAATAACATACAAACCTTTCCAAACCCTATTATTTTATTGAAATTTTCTTCATAAACCTTCCACTCCTAATTTTTGTGTGTTTTTATTACATTTTTAGCCAAGAACATTATACGCCTAACTTGCTTTCAAAACTTCTATGTCATTTTCCATCCCTATAAAAGTACACCACCTATAAATCTTCTTCAAACCACTCAACCAGTTTACATTCTGATATTTTCCTGCAAATTTATATCTCAACATCCCTCCCTTCCTCCTAGAACACTATTTTTGGAAAAAAAATAAATCAAATGAAGACTTTTCGCACAAACCAGAATGAGTATTCCAATTAAGACATAACCTCTTCCATCAAGATCCTTTTTTATTTCCCTTATCCATCCCCTCCACTCTAATTATTCCATGATTTTATAACAATATTAGTAACATCAATATACTAGGATGTTTTTATTATATGGATTCAGGATATATATACAAAAACATCTATTTGACAGGTACTATATATACTGTTTATTTGAAAAAAGAACTAATGTGTCCCTAATAGATGAGTTTTCATTCATTCCTTTACCACATCTCATGGGTGGAATTATTATGAAAAATCTATAAAATCAATGATTTTATATGTATTTTTTTATATTATGTTGAATATTATAAAAACTAGGTGATTAGACAGTGTGTTATTCCAATGATGGGTGTGCCCAAAAAATATGATTTAATTTTTTGAAATATTTAATATCATAAACATATATTTTTCAAAAAAAATAAAATAAATAATAAACAGGTGAAGAAATATGAAATCGGAGGTCACCATTGAGTTTAGAATATCAGATTTACCCTATGTGTCAGTTGAGATTTGTTAGCTCTAGTAGTTTATGAAATATTTTTCATTTGTGTAAAATGAATACAATAATTTGATAAAAATATACTATATTTGGTTTTGATGATTCATGTAAATTTTTACTTTATCTGTATACTTATGTCAGAATTATAGGGATATCCTAATAACCCTAAAACTTCTCGAGGATCATGGAGGGAATGATGTGGGAATTATTTCTAATGAACAACAATTGATTATGGATTAATGATGAACACACAACAATTTTGATAGATCTTGCCAATGAACACAACATATCTTCCTTTGTCATCAGTGATAAATACAAAAAGAGGTAGGGCATGTGTTTCAGTTTAAATATTTCCCATTATTAATTTCTATGAATAATGCGAATCAATTGATGAACATATTAATTTTCACATGAATCACATTATTAGATGGGTTTTATTATATGTGAATTATTTATTCTAATTATCATACCCAAATACCCCATAGATCATCGTGAGCCAAGAATTCATGGACAACAATGATAAAACTTTTTTCTTTGGAATTTTCTCCCTCTGTTTAACAATAACATTACCGTGGGATCCCTTTGGTCATGGCATAATTTCTTTTGGTGTCTCCGAACTCGACCAGACATCAATATTAGTGGTGAAACAACAACTGAGGCTGGAGAAGTGTAGATTATTACCCAAGGATCTTGTATAACTGATAACTTCTATTTTTTAGGATAAAAAATTCACAATGCTCTCCAAACGGGTTATATGGCATGAAGTGGTGATGATTAACGACCGGCAGTGGTGCATGTGGGAACAAGGTGGCGATCTATGTGCGTTCTGTGGAGTTGGGTGCGTCCAACAACAGTAGAGCCATGGAGTTCAGCCATGAGTGGATGAGGTGGATGAAATCAATGAAAACATGATACATTTAATAATATGTATTGGAAGATGTAGGACAATGGTGGAGGACACCAGATCAGGGTTGGGTCAATGGGTCAGATCAAGGTCATGTCAATGGGTCAGATCTTGGTCAGGACAGTGGGTCAGATTCGATTCATGTCGGACCCAGGATTGATCTGGATAAATTTGGTTTTAGAACCATTGTTTTCAACTATGATAATAGACCATGGTGACCTAAAATAAATATCATACATGGTTCCATGATAGCTCATGATTTTGTGAGTGCAGCAGCCACACGACCTGTCGATGGCCTGTTGACCACAGTGATCTGTCAGTGCAGCATCTGGATTGAACATTGCAGTCAGTCCATGAGAATCTAGTCTTCAAGGTATGTGTAAATATTAAAGAGGAATGTATACCTACCATAGTGATAGGTGGACCTTCCATATTGGTAGGTGGACATACAATAATGGTAGGTGGACCGACCACGAAGATCTCCCCAAGGGCCCAAGCTATTCGATGAGCACCTTCATTCAGACAGTCATAACTTCTAAATGGATAATACAAAAATCATTTATATAGTAATATCATGAGCCTTACAATTATATGGTTGAATTAATATAATTTTTTTGAACCAAAATTATGGTTTTAGGCTTTTCTATTTCATAAAATGGACCATTGAATGTTAAGTGTGTTCCTTTGTTCCTTTCCTCAAGGGTACAGTGAAACATTACATCCACATAAATGGAATTTAATCCCATCTAGAGGAAATATATCATGTAGAGTTGGGGTTTTCCATCGAATGTATTGGAGTGTGATAATCTAACATCATTAGAAGTGTTTATGGAATCAGAAATAACTTCATGATAAAGGCATTGATCCTCCATCAAGCTGGTCATATCGGCAGTGTTTATGGAATTGTTGGAAAAAATCCTAGGCATAACAGAATTATCCAGATTGTTTCTATTGGGTAATCTATTGGTTATTATTTTGATCCCCTTTCTCGAAATCATAGATTTCACAAACTAATTTGTTATCTTTGGGTAGGGCCAAAATGAGCGTGATATTTTTCATCGAGTGTCTTTGATGATATCATGGTTCAAGGATATATTAATTCTAGAAAGAGTGTTTCTTCAGGTAGACTCATGTTGATGTAAGTTGGTATTATGGCCTAATAGTGTGTGGTATCTTCTGAGTATTTCTAGGTTTTTCATTACGTTATATATCTGTTAAACAAGGTTACCACTTGTTTTTAGCATACTACGCATAGATATTTGTGTATAATGTTTTGTGGGCATCCTATTATGTATTTATATACTCACCACTACATAGGCTTTTCAACATGTGTCATTTATTCTACCAATGTATTACATATTTACAGTGTCCTAGTATACCATGATGGGGGGAGCATAGATAGATCAGGGAAGACCATTTGTTTTTTTCATGTGTTTACCATTGACATTGTCGAGTCTTTTATAGTTGGTAAGACATTGTATATTTTTAATTGGACTTGTGTATATAAATTTGGTTTGGGATTCTATTTTTCCATGATTACATTTCCATTAATTTATATTTTACTATGGTTATGGGATCTTATTTGTATTAATGCATTCTGTTTTTACTTTTTTTACTTTTCATTATTAGTGTCTTGGAGATGTGTGTGTTTGTACAACTACTTTAGGTAAATTCATCATATATCTATGAAATTCCAACTACGTGCTACTCACCATCCCCTGGACTATCGGAGGTAGTATTATGGTAGTCATAGCTTATGATCTTATAGGATGGGTCATGAAACAATTTTATAAGAGGTGATATGTTATAATTTAGGATCATGAGTTTTTCATATTCCATTGAGACAATAGTTTTAGGTTTTTCAAGTCTGGAATTCAGGCCTAGGAATCCAGTGCTGGTGTGGAGACCAATGTATTAATTCACCATAACTCTAAACACTAACATTTCAAATCAGAATATAAGAACACTTTTTTGGAAAAAACAATGGTACATTCATCATATAGAATTGGTTGTATTTTCCGAGAACCAATTGAAACAACTCTTCAGATATACTCTTTTGACCTTGATACATCATTTTTATATTAGGATGATCCCACATAGAAAAAAAGTCAAATCCCACTGCATTATAATGAGGATGATCCATATAGTGGTGAGGCATTGGTACTTAAAAATGTATGGGATATATAACCTCTAGATGTTTTACTAGTGATACCACCACCCATAGAGCAACATCTACTCCCATCACTACTAGCTAAGGATGCACGCATGGTGAGTGAATTTAACATGTTTCAGAGGTAGTGACCTCCTTATTTTGGTGTGATCTAACCACCATATGGATGAGTATTAACTATAGGTTTTCCCCAATTATTTTATCCTTATGAGGATACATGTCTATCAAATGGTTTTCCATAACGCGAGTCGTCATCATGGATCTATGGGGCGATGGTGGATCATGAAAACTCTTGCTCATTGCTCCTTAGATATGATAAATGGCCATTTAAAGGATTAGACCATCAAAAAGATATTACATTTTAACATCTAACCTTTAGTGGTATCACTTTGATTCTATACTTAAGTTGGGGTAGTTGAGAAATTGCAATTGGTAGAAAATTTTCTATAATATTAGAAATAAAAATGGGAGATAGTAGTGGGAACCTAGTAGTTATTACCTTAGCTCTACGTAACCTATGAAATTCAATGGGATCCATGTGGGTTAATAACATCTTGAAGGGATTCTAGGACTCTGGTATAGCGCTAGTGTGATATTAAGGCAACTCAAATTAGCCAAGTGAGGAGTGGTGATTCACTTGAGATTTTCAAGGACATCTGGCATGAGAGTTTGTGGCCCAACGTATATCTAATTTGGAGAAGGATGAGTGATTACCTTGAATGAGAAAAATATAGGGGTAGGGTGGTACATAGGGTGGAAGGCGTGGCAGAGGGACCATCATTGAAGTATGTGGTGGTCCGAGGATTGGAATATTACCACCACCACCAATGGTGGTCCACGCCATGCTCAAGGAGCTCATTGATAGGGACAGAGAAAACTAAATGATATAAAACATTATGACCCTATGTATCCAGGGAGAATATGAGGTTCTATATATGTCACTAAAACAAACACTTTAGTATTGATATAAATATGTGCTACTAATTATTTTCTCTCCAAAAATCTTGTTCATGACTCAGATATTATTCTGGAACCATAGACTCGGCATATATAATGGTATTATAATACTAGAGGAGACACGATTATCACACAGTGGTGATGATATTGTGACCTAACTCTTGGAGGTACGGACATTGGGATGGATCTCTTGGTAGTAGGATCAAGGGATTAGAAATTCATTCTTAGTATTCAATGGTTTTCTATATTTCATGATCATATAGAATCTTTTAGGAAAAAGGTGTAGTTTATCCATAGTTTTGGGACGATTTTTATCATTTATTGTGAAATAAGATTCTAGTTATGATAGGAAAAACTCACACATATGAGGTTGCAGCTGATTATAAATCTATTAGCTAGCTTGACTGTTGGTGTAGTAGGTGTTATGACTCAATTATTTCATACAATGGTAGCACGGTTTGAGGACATAATTCTTGAAGATGTTACATAGTTTAATTCACAAATATATATAGTCTTATGAATTGATCTACACCCATGTATGAAATTGATATCTACACCAGAATTTCAGATGTCTCCCACAGAGCTTCGTGTGGTGAGGTTATATTTGGAGTACATGAAGATAAAGGGCATTGTGATGCCCATTGTTTCACACTAATTAGTCCAAATTTTTTACCAAGAATAAATATGGGAGTTTGATGTTATTTGTGGATGCCTAGTTCTTAATCCCAGTGAACATGAATAAAAAGTATCCACTACCATGGATTGATGACTTATTTTATTAGTTGAAATGGGCATGATCATTCTCAAGGATTGACCTCAAATTAATTTATCCCCACCTAAAATTACTGGATAATGATATAAAAAAACCTTATATCACTTTACATTCACTATAAGTACATAGTGTTTCCATTTGGTGTGAAAAATTCCCCAATATTGTTCATGGAATTCATAAACCAAATTTATTAACCTTACGTAGACAGGTTCATGGTGGTCGTCATTGATGATAACATAGTGTATTCTTATTTGAGGAGGACCACGCAATACACATAAGGATAATCAAGGATATAATATATGAGAACAAATTTTATGGGAATCTCTCGATGTTATATTTAGGTATTCAATTGGTCCATTATTTTGGGATACGTCATGATAAACGCTAGAGGCCTAGTGGAACTAGTGAATGTTGGGGAACTGAATTCTTGGGATCCACCCAAGAGTGTTACCGAGGTGAAGGGTTTACTTGGATTAGAAGGGTACTATTTGGGGTTTGTACCTTCCTCCATTTGAATTTACCCACCCTTGATACTTTTACATGAATGGGGTAGCATTTTGAGTGAACAAAATAGTCATAGCAGTGATTCCAAGAGATGAGGATGATATTGGAGATCACTCCCATCTTCAGGTTACAAGAAAATGGAGAGGAGTACATAGTGATATGCAATTCATCAGGGAAACAACATGGTTTTGTCATAATGTAGTGTAAAGTGGTTACTAATATTGGATCATTCCAGTTGAGGACACATGAACATAACTACAAAACCCATGATCTTTATTTAGTAGTTGTATTCATTGCTATTAATGTGGTGGAGACAATACTAGATGGGAGAGTGGTTTATCTTCTAAATTAATCAAAAGATTATCCAATGTATCTTTTTTTAAAGAGATATTTACATGAGGTAGAGGATATGGAATGAGTTATTTTAGGATAATGACTTTTAGATTGTCTGTACTACAAGGAAGAGGAACATGGTGCAAGATTATCTCAGTAGAAGATCAAGGTTGCAATTTCAAAATGAGGCATAAGATATGTTTTATTCATTACAAATTTCATTTATGGATGGAGATGAAGAAACATATCTCCAATCAATGGTTTTCACCCCACCACTCGTAAAATTTTATAGGGAAGAAAAACAAGGGGATAGTAACTGTGAGAACCAAAGTGTTTTAGTATCAATAGGGCATGCTCGTAATTGATATTCAAATGGTGGAGATCATATCATCCTATTCAGAGCATAAACAAAGACACCATTGACATTACATGGGATGATATTGAAGGAGTTTCATCAATACAATTCTCTAGTACATCCAGGTTTGGCGATGAGTTTCTAGGACCTCTGAAGCATGTTTTGGGGTAAAGTGGTTAAAAAAGGTGATAGAGAGTTTTTTGTCGAATCCTTACATGTTTGCAAGTGATGGCTATGCACAAGGACCTATAGGGTTAAGCTAAACCTCTTGATATGTCATAATGGATGTGTTATGGAATATCTATGGTCTTTATTATGGGTTTACCATGAATTTATAAGTCATATTATAGCATATTGGTGATCGTTGATCACCTCACCATGTGAGTCCACATCCTAGTTATCGGAGGAAGGTGTTCAGTAGAGAGCATGGGACACCAGTTAGCGGATGAGATAGTCAAACTCCATGTATTTCCATTGTTAATTTTTTTATTATGGTGATTATCTCTTTATATCCGAACATTGCAATGGATTATATGAGGCGTTTGGGACCTAGTTACACATTATCACCAAATTTCACCCATAAACTATCTTCCAAGCTAAGCTGAACTTTTCAGGTTTTAGAGGACATGATGTAGGATTTTATTTTAAACTATGGTAATATTTGGGTGGATCACCTACCAATAGTGTAGATTTCATACATCAATATGTGACCTTCCACAATTGGTATGACACAATTCAAGGATTTTTATAGGAGACCCTACATGTCACCATGTTGTCGGACGAACCGTAGAGAGTCTGCCCAAATGGGATTGGATATGGTTCAAGAATCATTTGAGAAGGTGTTGATCATCCCATAGTCAATAGAGACTATTCAGTTCCATTAGAAGTCTTCTTCTGATTGGAAACAGAGTCATTTAGATTTTTAATAATGAGAAAATTAGTATCTTAATGTTTTAATATAATATGGATTATGGATATATAGTAAAGGGATCAATATTTCTCTATGGTTGATCAGACATTACCAGATTTTACATAGAGTTGGTGAGGTGGGATACTACATGGATCAACCTCGACAATTAGATTGTTTCCCAAAATTATACCATGTGACACAACTTTGTATGTATATGAGTGGCTTATCGCACATCATCAATTAAGGAGATATAGACATTGAATTTGGAGTGATCATTTTTGGGGTACCTAGTAGTGTTCAAGGATTAGTAGGAGATGATCCTTCAGGGGTGATCAATTATTTTAGTGAACATGTGAGGGTAGAATGAGAATCTAACATAGAGAACACGGAAGTGGGAGGCTCTGATTGATGCTTAGTACCCCACATTACTTTGAGTATTAGTATTTTGGATTATTAGAAATTAAATTCTCCAAGTTGGGGAGGATGTATCATGATTATTTTCCATGAATTTGTTTTAGATATTATATATATTATTTTTGAGTCCATTCACTAAGACAACATGTGGTACCAAGGCCCAATGTTCCTAGAATTATTTTTTCCAAAATATTAATATATTTAATATCAGGAACACCTAGTTTTCCTAAAAATTTGGAATAAATCATAAATGGGTTTCATGATAAGAAATATGAGGGAACTGATGATTTCATAATATCATCATTACCAAAAGTGTTACCTAACATTGGGCAATGCATTTTTTTAAACCTATTGAAGGGTTAAAATTAATAAAAAAATTTGTAATTATTTTTAATTCATTGTTATGAGACATTGAATTTCTTATTATATGTGTATCCTAATGTCTGAAATCTATGGTTATACACATTACCCGAGAAAATATTGAGAATTTTGGGGTAAGTGATCATGGAATACTTTCTGACGAATGACAGTTGATCAAGGATTTATGATCAAACCACATAAATATTTAAGGATATTTCCAACGAATGGAATATTGAATCCTTTTTAATTAAAAATTGATCCATTTAAAATTAGGGTGGTTTTTTTTGTTTTTTATTCACTATTATTGATTTCTAGAATTAATTTAAATAAATATATTAGTGGATTGATTTGAATATTCATTATTTATCATGAAGGGTTTATAATAAGAGATTACATAATATGGGTTTTTAGAACAAATTCATAATTAATGATTGTTTGCCCCCAATTTTTTGATAATGGAGATATAAAATTTTTTAGGGGATATTCCACTTTCATCCATCACATTATTCACTATTGGATACTGTGGTCCCAGCTCAACTTTTCTGGGTGGTTCTAAACATTATCGAACCCCCATATTTGAGTCGAATCTATCAACTTGGATTGTAGATCATGACCCAAGGGGCATAATTCTATGATATTTTGGATTTTTGGGCTTCAAGTGAGGTCTAATGGTCTATAGAAGGGACAAATGATACTCGAAAATGATGATCAATGACCAACAGGGATGCACAGCGGTGGCCATTGTGCAGCCAGTGAAGCCGCCTATGGCCAGCGGCAACAGATCTACATGGTGCAGCTGATATTGGGGGATGCAGATATGATTGGTTACTCCATGATATATAGTGGAAGACATAGTGTAGAAAACATTATGAAGGTAGTTGACATAGGTTCTGGGTCGAGTCAACATGTCATATCTGGGTCGGGTCAACATGTATGATCAGGGAATGGACTTCGGGTTTGGTCTTGTTCAGATCAAAACCTGGTCAGATCTAGGAAAATTGAGGTGTTTCCCTGTTGTGTTCCTATATATAGTTAGACCTATTTGGTCGACCTTGGTTTAATGGAATATCATTCTACCTTTATTGTAGTGATAACCCGAATATTCCACGGGTGGTCAACAACAGTTTTTTTTCTGCATGGCATGTGGACTGGCAAAATTTTTCAGCCCACAAGCATCTATCCATGTGGTTGGTAGACCTATTTTGGATGTTGGTGGACCTACTCTGGTGGTCTGTCAAGAGCCATTGGTTAATTCATGGTGAGTTTCAATAAAATTATCATAACCTCTAAATGGTGATTCTATATCCCATGTTATTATTGGTATCAAGAACTTTAATTTAAAAAGGACAACCAAATGTATTGGGTAACTTATTCAGATTTTAGGTTCCTCCTTTTCCAATATTTGACCAATATTGGTTGATTGTGTTACCTTTCTCATTTCCTTGAGGGTATAATGCGATATTAAATACACATCAATTGATTGTAATCCTCTCTAGAGGCCAAGCCTTAGATAGAGTTGGTGTGTCCCTCAGAGAGACTGGAGTGAGATCCTCTATCATCCCTAGTGTGGTTAGTGGAATTGGAATGAACTATTTAATGTGATAATTGATTGTCCATGTATAAGTATGTATTAGTAGTGTTTTTTAAATATATTCTATTTCAGCGGGGCCCAAATAAGCTAATCATCTTCATCGAGTTTCATCGATGAAATTGTATCTTGAGAATTGATTTATCCCATAATTGAAATTTCTTCAAACAGATTCATGTGGCTGTAAGATGGTTTGACCACCTGATGGTGTGGTGTCTCCCTAGAATATATCATGGAATTTATTATTTCATGTGGATTTTATAAGGTATTACCTCTTCTATAGATCTAACATTACATGGTTCTTCGTGTTCAGTTTTTTTGGGTCTACCATACTAAGTATTGTTATACTCACCCATGCACGTGCTTTTCCCGCTCATGTCGTGTCCTATGCAGATTCTAGAGCTTTTAAATGTTTCATAGGATAAAGAGGAGTAGTTGGAGAATATATGGATTTGGGTAGATCGATATTTCTATCGAGATAAAACCTATGACATAGGCTTTGAACTTGGAGATTTTTGGACTATTTAGAGTTTCAGTTGGACTTGTGTATAGAATCTTTTTGTGGGATTATATTTGGACATCATTACATATCATTTAATTTTATTTTATTGTGGTAGTGTGATCGTAGTTGAATTATTTAAATGATAAAAATTTTGACATTTAAAAATTGTGTATTGGAAATTTTTTTGTGTATACATATACATTTTTATAATTCCTTTTGTTTATGGAAAATACCTATGCTTTCCTAGTCAGTACCCCAAGCCTATTGGAGGTAGGCATTGGGTAGTCATTCCATGGGCCCCTCTAGGACTGTTTTTGACACACTCTATTTATATATTTCATGTATTATATAATTTATTTATTTAATATTACCTATTATTTTTACAACACATATCATTTCACTTTCCATCGGTTGTAAATATAAGAATTTATTTTGACTAACTATGTACAATCTCCCCCCCAAAGAGATGTGATTCATTCATACCCAACAGAAGATATATTAATTATTTTATTATTGAATATATATGACATATATATATATATATATAATATAATCAAGATGATTTAATAATAATATATATACCAATATATATAAACATATATGTATTTTACATTCCTTCTTCCATCATGACAATGAAAAAGAAATAGTGTTCATGCGTACGTACGACATACCATATCCACGAATAGTGTATTACGTTTCAAACAGATATATTATATGCGTTATTAAAATACAAAAATCCTCTATATAAATTTTATTTATATAATTTTTTAAATTCTATAGATCAATATATATGTATAATGACCAATGATAAAATAAATTAATACACATGTGATGAATAAAGTGAATATTGGTTGAATTATATCTTTAACGCCAAATTGCTATCAAGTGGGTAATACAATGTCATTATAAACAAATATATTGTATTTTATATAATAAAATGTTTTTTCTTAAATGCTTATAATAAATTTCTATTTATTATATTGGAGTTTTTAGTGAGTACTATGAGAGTAAAGACACAAGGTTAGGGAATTTTATCTCACTTTTTATTTCAATGGGATACTCATTTTATTCTCTACATATTCTTTTTTTGGTGTGTATAGTATCCATATGTGTAATAACGAATTCTTATATTAAAATTTATGTTCATGTAAATACCATTATATGACATCGATTTCATGGGGATTATTTTTAAAAATGTAACAAATCATTTACGTATTTTTGGTAGAATTTTTCATCTTTTATACACATACCATATTATGTGACAATATTTTTACATGAGGTGTATATAATTATATTGAAATTTTATATCATGAATCTAAATATTTTATTGATATTGTATGATTCATGTAATTCATTTTTCTTACATGGGTATTATGGAATAAATATACCAAGTGGTAATAGTTTATTGAAACAATAACATCACTTTTTGAGATTGTTTATTTTTATGTTTATATTGATAAAATCATATGATCCATCTATCAATAACATTGATGAATATTATTCCCCTATATTTAGTCCTTATATATTAATTAATTGGTATAATTTTCCATCTAATTTGTATATAAGATAGTTAAGAAATTCTTTTAACGAAATTTCAACATTAAATTCTATTCAGTTAGAAATCTCTATGTTCTAAACAATGATTCCAAAAATATTTCATTATTATTCTATTGAAATTAAATTGATTTTTCCCCTTGTTATCCTTAATTAGTTTTTTTAATAATCTTCTTTTTGTTTCGAACAAGGAATTTTTCTACACCTTTTACAATAAAAAAGGAATATTCTTTTTTATCACGTATGACATGTATAGATTTTCCCACCTTCATTTATGTGAAGCTTCCTTTTCATGTTCAAAATAATATTTATTATGAATGTTTTTAAAAATTATATTGAATTAAATGGTTTTCAATAAATTATCAATCTTTTTTTACAAATATTAATGTAAAATGTTTTTGAAAACATTTATATTTTATCATTATAATTTTTTAGTATTATTTTCAACAAAATTTTTATGAAAATATTTGAATTTTTCCATTATAGGATTACAAAATATTTTAAAAAAATCATTTTCAAAAGTATTTAATCATATTTTATATGTTTTCAATGATAATATTTTTCAAATAGATTTTATTCATATTTAATATGTTTATAATGAAATCATTTTTCAAAATATTTTCATACTCTTATTATAATTTTTAATGAATTTTTAATGAAAATTATTTCAAAATTGTTTTATGTATTAAAAATCCTTTTTCAAAAGATGAATGTATTTTTTTATCAAGAATTATATTTGAATGACATTTAAAATTATTTTTCCATATAAGATGAAATCCAATGATGTCACTCATTCCTTTTTAGGAAATGATCTAAAAGATAAATAAAAATTATTTATATAAATGGTTTATGTTTGCAAGTCATGAAATTTATGAAACTGATTTCTATTCCATGAGTTATATGATTTTCAAGATCACTTTTTTTCATAGGTTATGATTCCTTTGTATGATTATGAAACATATATCTTTTCATAGTTCAATTTCATTTCATGGGATATGATTTCATGTTTATAAATCCTATGCCTTTTATGGGTTATGATTATATGAAAATTTTATATTATGGAACATGTATGAGTGATGTTATTATGATATGGGTGGGACCTATTTCAACCTCCAGTGAATTGGGAAATGATGGATGCATATTGACTATAAATGTTATGTGTGAACCTGATTACATGTTACACAATTTTATGAATGAACATGGTTTCATCCCTAAGTTAATATGTGAACATGATTACAATTTCGTAATGTTTTGTGTAAACCTAATTAAATATTTACAATATTATGCATAGATAAGGTTTAATGACCAAATAATTATGCGTTAACATGATTACATGTTCTCAATGTTATGTGTGAACCTGATTACATGTTCACAATGTTATGAGTGAACCATACGAGGTGGTCAAAATCTTATAAATGGACCAGGTTTCATGTCCATAAGTTTATGCATCAACACGAATAAATGTTCAAAATTTCATGTGTTAATATTATTAAATGTTCACAATTAAATTCCTGAGTCCTATTACATTTACATCTTTTTATGTGTGATCATATTACATGTCCACAACTAAATTCTTGAACATGATTACATATTCACATTATTATGAATTTCCTTGGTTTCATGTCCATAAGGTTAGGTGTGAACGAGCTTACTCATTCACAATGTTATGCATTGACCTAGTTTCAAGTACAAAATTTGATGTAGGGGACGAATTTCGTATCCATAACATAATTAATGAACCATTATCAAGTTATATATGCTCAAAATATTATAAACTGATGTGTACGACATAAATTTCAAGTCTTTTACTCTATTAGGATTTCATTAATTGGGTTCCAATTTCTCTTATAATCTATGAAATTTAATCTACCAATATTTATTATGATCTCAAATATGAATTTTATGATCATAAAATGTTATGATCAAGTTCCAAACCCATTTATTCATGTTATAGTTACAATTTTCCTTTATATACCATTACTAACCATATGTGCTCACCCCTTTATTATGATACCATTCCATACATTATAAAGATAGATTTCTGGTACATGTAATAATGTTTGAGATCATTATGGAACATGTCTATGATCCTTCCACATTATAGAATATTTTCTTTAAATGTTTTCAAATACACTAAACTGTCATGGTCCACCGACATGTATTTTGGTAAAGTACTAGAATATACATATAAAATTATTTTATATCCATGAATGTTAAGCATGGATATATTTATCATATTCTTGAGGTATTCAGTTTTAATTTTATTTTTTCTTAAAAAATATTGAGGTCATAATACATGTTAAATTTAAAAATTTCCATATATTTGAAAAATGGATGAAAATGGTACAATTATTCTCTTATAATAGGATTAGTTCCTAAGATAGATAAATATTTATTTTTTATTCAAAAAAATCAACCTATTATTTATATTTTAGCATACATGGGTTGAAATATATATACCATGGATATAATTCATAATTTAAATAATATTTAATCAAAATATTTATAACTTTAAAATAGTTGATCGAAATTATGGGATCTATTTTTCATGATCCAATTACCAAAATTTTATGAAATTCAATTTACAATTAGTTCATTAAAAGAAACTAAATCGTTTGTATAAAATTTAAAATATAAACATAAGACTATTTTTTTATTTTATATATATTAATTATAAATATATGAATGTTTAAAAAAATAATGAATAAATTTTCTATTAATTTCAATAAAATAATTCATCATTTGAGATAAATCAAATTTATTTAAATAAAAACACATTTTCCCCATAAAAAATATTTTCATAAAAACATATTCATTTTAATTTAATGTATTTTAGATTAATTAATAACCATTAAAAAATGAAAATACTCTATACATGTGAATACTTTTTTTTAAATTCAGATAGGATTATTCATACTCATCGATCAGATGGATAGGTTATAATTTTAACATTATATCATTCTTCCTTATAGTATATTGTGTATAAAATAAACATGTTTCTTAGTGTATGTTATTCAATAAAAAAAATTATTTATTTAGAGGTAAATATACCATAAAATTTGATTGGATGTCATTCTAGTCCACAAAAAATGAATTCCCCATTAAGATTATATCAATCTAATTCATAAAAATAATGATAACATAATTTAATAACAAGCTATGGATTCCAAGTAGATTAATAAAATTTTCATATACCTTAGAATGAAATTACTTTGTGGTTATACTTTTTTCATAACACATTATATCACATATCGAAAAAATTTAGTAGTCTTTCATTATAATAACGATCATGTTCAAGGGGTATAACCACTTCCTGCAGAACATGTGAGCGACCATGTTTGTATTTCCTTATTTAAGATCAATGAAACACATCATGAACATAATATACAATTTTATGAAGTTCAAAATGATAACCTACTAGACCAATATGATCATGAATGAAAATGGTATGGATATATCTAGAGATCATCAATATGGTTATTTGATATATTGTAACCATTATTCACAGATATATTCCCATGAAAACCAATTCAAAACTATAGAACAATTGATCATAGAAATTACTATTTTTATATAATTTATAACGATATTGAGCATCAATTATGTACTTATGATGGAAAATTAAATAAATAAAATTTCCTTAAAAATATTATTGAAAAATATTAATCGATATCCTATATCATACAATCATATTTTACATCTTTAGATACTATAATAAATGGAATCATAAGGATCCTTATAATTTCATGAGTTAATCTATTTGAGTAATAAAATTAGAGAATATGATGGTGTTTTTCCAAACCACATTAAAAATCCATATAATATACTCTCAAATTCATATATCCATTTTAATTTTCAATCCTTACTGAACATCTATTTAATTATGATATGTATATTTTAAACTCATCTTTCTTATAATATACAATAGATGATTACTCTAAAACGTCAATTTTACCATAGATAATGTTCCATTACAATTGATAGATGTACTCTGCTAAATCTCATCACATACATAATGTATATCGTCTCAATATAATCATGAGATATGTATTTTTTGGTATAAATCATTTGTGCTTACTTGGTATGTTGGTTGTATAAAACACAAATGTAATTGTTCCCTTTATATGTTTTAGTTTTAAAATAAATGAAATAAATTGTTAACCATAACAAAATGACATAAAGGAATAATGATATATTTTAAAAAACATCTCGTATCATTTTATCCCCCAGAAATATAATTTCAAATCATTGTATATCATCACAAATTATGGATGAACTTATAATGATGAAAAATGATATTCATCTTAATGAGACATCATAAAATACTTTATTGTAGTGAAACATACAAAGGTACCAAATATTGTCATTTTCATATCAATCATGATGGAAATCATGATTATTTTAACATCATTCGTTGTATCATCATGTTTATGAGGGGATAAATGAGTTTCACATGTTGATCTATCATTTCACTATTCCTAGAAACTCACAATGGTTCCCCAATATATACCTGGGTAAATACCTACTTTACAGAGGCTGGAATTCATATGGGTTTTCAGGATGAGTGAATCAGGGGAACTCTTATTAGTTGAGATGATGGAAAACCTTCTTCATAGCTACATTTTGGGGAGATTTATTTCATTCTTTGAGACTATTTTATAGATTAAAGATATGTTCATGTATCTCTACCCAGTCCCAATATGGGAACAATTACCCAATAAAAATGATTCATTACAAAATTATCTCACAAAAGGGGAGTCTCAATAATGAACTGATGTGAGGTTTGTGTTAGTAGTTAATCCATCTGTATGTATATGTGGTTCTTCATCGATTTACCAGATGTGGAATAGAGGCATTATATTTTTATTTCATATAACGAAATTCGTTGTAATGAACTAGAACATTAGGGGGTGGTTTTTATTATAAGTTGGGTATGGATAGATTATAATACAAAATACATATCCAGATTATTATAGGAATAAAATCTCATGTCATTCATTAACCCTGTGCAATTTAGTTTCATGAGAAGAGGATGAATGTGATGTTATTGAGACCCTATATTGTTACGATTGTGATTGAAGGATATATCCTACATATCCTGGTAATGGAATTAATCAAAGTCCTCGTAGTTCAATTACACCCTTGGGACACACCCCAATGGTATAATCCTTTTTATGAGAGGTGTTGATACCATACTACTCCATGGATCATACATATTGGGATTTCCATGTTGAGTGTTGATTCATTATGTCCAATGAGGTGTTCATGGCATCTTCCTAAGTACACAAGAGCTATGATCGACATAATAAATAAGGGGGAATACAGGAACATTATCATGGAATTTATATATAAAAATATTTATTTGAATTGTTTTATGGGACAGTCATTGGGGTTCAACATATATTGATCGAAACAGGAAAAGGTGTCATACATATCCTTATTTTGACAAAAATCAGAACAATTATATTTCTGTTTCTTATATAAAACTAGATGTTTATTAGAGATCATAACATAATATAGTGTCATATATATCCTATTTATGGATGGAATTTGTGTTCTAGTTCTTTATTTATCCCTTAACCAATTTACAGTAAAAGTTTTATGATCACTTTCAGAGATAATAGGGACATATTAATGGTTTTAGTAATTCTAGTGGCGCATACCTAGATGGATTTCTTATTGATCGAGGACATACCATATGATGTCGGTAGTTGGGAATAATACACTAAGAATTCTATTGTAACCCTTGTATATATTGTGTAGATGAAATTACCATTAAATCTCTCTAATACCACATTATCCACACTTAATGTGAGAAACATGGGTTATCAAGTGATTGATGAGATTTGTTAGGAAATGGGAAATTGATAATAGAATTAAACTAGAAAATCAAAACTGAGATAAAACATCAAAGAGTTAGTCAATGTATCCGGAAATGTATTAAATCAGAAACATCATAGATCACATTATATTGAGGATTCCACAATGAGGCTTCACTATTGATTATTCATTACACTCTTCGGTTTCACTTTAAATTGGGGATTACAAACTGAGGATTCCCTATTGATTATGGTGTACACTATGTAATTTTCCTTTTATTCATGGATTAAAAAATATGTCTGGATAAATCTTATAAAATCACAAGATGCAATTTTGGATGAGCCTTCTTGTCAATTGGCTGTCACATGACACAATTTAATTGTCCGGAGGACTTAGCAGGACCCAGTTAGCTAATCCAGGAAGACATCAAATGACATTTCTGCCCACATATTGATTATATTGAATGATTTACTGAGAAATTTTTTAAATATGTCACATGTATTGGAAAACATCCATGGTAGTCATCACACGACCATCATGTCATGTTTCAAATTCATAATTGGTCTTTGTTGGCAAGCCTGAAGGGTGTAGTGATAGTGTGGTTGTCACTACTTAGTGTAATAGCTAGACATAACTGATATGAGTGAATGTTTATATATGGTTCAGAAAAATTATTTGAATGACATCCAATGGATTTGGTGATAGACCCAGTAGGTTTTGTGAGACTATGGTGGTCTTCCCAGGGGGGCCATGTGACATTCATTTACATATCCTTTGGATTTCACATGGACCCAAAATCTTAGTGAAGGAATGTCACAATATCTAAGAAACATTTCCTAGAACTACTATGTGTCCTTGTATGACTCACACATTGTGATAGTTGGCCACTGATCATTTCATTCATTTATGTCTTCCACATTTTATCATTGTTCTATCAATTGTATTTTGAGTGCCTTAGGTTTGTTTATTATGAGATAGTATTGTGTGTGACAAGATCTAGAAGATATGTAGTATATCCTTTCAATTCATTGGCAAGACCCCATCACATGATCTATGAATTTTCACACTGAGTACCTATCTATGGTTGATGATCACTCATTTGGGTTGAGGATATATTTCTTGATGTAAGACATGATGGTCATAAGAACTGTAGGACTTTTTCACTCAATAGTATCATTTGAATAGTGCGGGTGCATTATTCATTCTAGGGTGGTGAATTTATAGGCCTCAACAACCCAAATGATTTTTTGTTTTTGTGATATATATGGAACAGATCCATGATGGAGTTTTCAAAGTGGGATGGTACCATGAAGTTTCAAAAGTCTTTTTCAGGGGTTATACTGACTTCCTTGCCTAATATTTAGTTTTCATGACTCTCTTATATCAGTTTCTACTTTATTGGATTATATTTAATTAATTTATACTTAATTTATCATGTTTACATGTCAGTGAAATATATATTTTGCTCCATGAAAATGGCAATGGTACATCGTGGGAGCTCAATACCATTAGTAGGATATTTTCAGTGGTAAGGGGGGTTTATCCGGATGTCTTCAAAAGGTCTGGTCAGCTTGTTAGGGGGTCTCATAAAGTAGAACTGTGGAATTCTGGGGTGTGGTGCATGACATTCAAAGACAGCATGATCTCTCACCTCCTACCTTTTCTATTTACATTGTTTTATGTGATATGTGTTGGGTGTCATGTGAGATTTCACTAGTAATATCAAAGATAAGGACAGAATTTTTCAGTGATGTGTCATGACTGATAATGATACTATCGGGGTGCGTTAAAATTTGGTATTCAAACCAATCCATTCATCCATAGATTACCGATAGTGTTTCTTGGAAATACCTAAGTCTTCCATGTGGTGAGGATGAAAACACTATGATATTTTGATTGATGAGGTGGAAAGGTATCTGAGATTTTGTGGTGTCTTTTGGTTCTCCACATTTGAATCACATGCCTTTTAGTGTCTTCCATTACCTCTCTCCTCCACTATTTTATCTCAATTATTCAATTTTACAATGAATTTGGAGTTGAGATATATTTAAATATTATCATTATTGAATTTTATCCATTCAAATGATTATATTGTTCATGATATTCACAACCATTGTGGGTAAGTTTCTTTGGGTATTTTACCTCTTCAGTATCAAGGGAATTTTGGATCATTTTTCAGGGAAATATCAATGAAAAACTAAGAATCCAAAGGGAAATAATTGATTTTCATCAAATAGCCATAGGCTGTGTGGAGTTACATTATAAGAGAAGGATGTTTTGTTAAAGGGGAGTCCATGGGATTCACCATAGGTTATGAAATACTCAATGATTCCTCATGTGAGACTGAAATGTTCATGCGATCATGATTCCATTGGAGGCTCATATGATTCAAAATAATCAATTACATTTCTTTTTAGATGAAGGAAATTCCAATAACAAACTATTTTTTCATTTTCAAAATATCTACTGCGTATTCGATGGGAATTAACTAATTTCCCCTTAGTATAAAATTATGTGGGAAAATGACTATGTTTTATGGATAACTAATTCCCACCTAATTATTTGGTGGTGTTGAGAACCAATAAAAATATATGAAATTTGGTTTACCAAGAAATGATTGTTATTCAAAAAATATCCTATATATATTGTTGGAAATTTGTTTCACCACATGCCCCATATCTAGCATGAACTCTCCATTTACTCTATCACATTCATTTATCATATGATAGAGGGACATATCACGATCGTGATCCTCAATTTTACGACAATAATGCTAGTACATTTCATCAAATGTATCCCTCGATATTATCTCTTTATCAGACGGTTATCAAATATAACTGCATATTATTGTTCTAAAATTTTTCATGCATCGTCCATCAGTGTTGTAGTTATCTTGAACGATTTTGAAGGTTCATTGGCATGATCATTCAATCATTCATGAATTACATGGCCATGTTTAGGTCACATGTTCATGTGTCTCCAAAGGGGGTCATGTGGTTTTCAGGATACAATGTGGGGGTTATGTAACCTATTAGACCATTATAGATCAGGTGATCCATAAACCCCTTGTGTGGTTCACAAATCCCTTGATGAATCATGAGATGCACATAATTCTTCTTCTCCACATCATGATCTTAAAATTTTCATTATATTTGTCTTAAATTTGAAACATACTTGTTTTTAGACATCTTTTTATCATCACCAACCATCTCGCATGGTTTAAAAGAGAGTGGAAAGAGTAGTATTTTCCCACTATGTTGCTATAGTTGTATGTTCGGATCGTTCTTGCCTTTGATTAGTCAGATCAATTCAACAGGTTTCGCTTAAATTGTTGGGATAAAAAATCTTAAACAATCATATTTCAGACATATTAAACCGTTATGGATTTCATCTCACTAGAAAAACAATCATTCATCCACTAAAGACATCATTCATTCCTAATTCGAATAACTCGAGGTCCCAAAACACACTATGAGAAAAAACTCATCATGGAGGCCGCATTATTCATAATGAGGACCCTGATTATATCCACCTACTGATATTTATACCCATATTAATCAATATGAATGATATTTCATCCAATAAGGAAACCATATGTTTCATTTATAAATATGGAATTCTGCCTCTGATTGGATATATATATGGTTCTATCTCTATGAATTTCGATCTGGGGGTATGTATGTGCAGGATGGGGGATGTACCTTATGGGTTCAATATAATATCTCTGAATTTCCAGTGGAGTTGAATTAAAATAGAATTTATGAGGCACTATATATATCACAGACATTGACCTACTACAACAACGTTTTGATGGTGGAGCTTCATAGCTGTTGGATCCCAAATAAAAACACATTATACTCTACTCATGATGAATTCAGAATCAATCATTGAGAAATGGAATATATATATATTGTACCAATACATATTGTTAGCTATTAAAATTTGTTCCCTCCTCAAACTACATGGAATGGAATGATGATGTCTCCTCTTTTAAACCAAGAGCTGATTAACATGGATAAGAAGATCCATCTAAAGGGGTTCATCCTAATGAAGATATCCTTTTTAAAAACTTGCTAAAGTATTTCATTAAGAATACCTGTTTTCATCCCAAGTTCATGAAGATGATGTCCATTCTCAAAATGGATTCTTTTTGTACACCATGTGCTTATTATCCTATTATAGAAGGGAGATTTTTAGATATTGGGGATGTCATATTGTCCAATACAATGATAATTGGTTCCAATATGATGGATTCCTGAATATATTACAATTTGGATTCAAACAACCAATGAAGTTGAAAGTGGGGTCATGTTTTCCACTTTTAAGATGTTAACTATGATGACCAAGAGATCTTGTTGTGCTGCTGATCCATGTGTTAGATATTCTTTATAGCCTCTTCTACCATGTTTATAATGGGTTGGACCCCTATATTTTCTTGTGCCCCTTCCATCTATTACATGGTGGATGGGGAACATCTAGTGGTTATTATAACATAAAAATTAGGAAAATCCTTGATATTTTCTATGTACAATATCTGCAATGCATTAATGGGGTAAGACCCATTATATAGACGGATTGATATATCAGAAATTTTATAAAATGTCATGAACACTTCTCCTTAAATACTTCTATACCTCGATGGGATTTATATATTTTTGAAAATGATATGTATTTTAATTAAGAACTTTTTTTATATGATTTCACTTCATTATGGGTTTATTTATAGCCATATCTACATAGACATTATTTTTGAGTGGTACCCACCTTGAATGTTTGGCCAATAATTTTCTACATCTAAATAATGTCTACTAGTTATGTTTAGGATTGAAATGGGGAAATATCAGTTATAGTTGTCAAATTTTTCAAGATGATTACTAAGGGAGAATTTAATTTTGAAAAATGTTTTCCCACACATGATGCATAATTTGTCATGTCCCAAGGATCTTGTGGATAATTGGATGCGTTCATTTCCCAATTTTTTTTATTTAGTATGTGTGGCCTACTGACACCCAGTGGTTGAATACAATCCCATGATTGTTAATCATTCAGATTCTATATGGTTGGACTATTTGGCAGCACATCATAGGAATATCAAATTTTTACTACACTTTTGAAGTTTTATGACAGGCACCTTATCCTGGATGGATTAAGGAAAATGTGGACGGAGCATCAAAAGGCAATCCTGGTATTTCTAGTTGCAGGGGAATTTTTAGAGACCATCAGGACCGAATCCTAGGATGTTTCTTTGGAGGATACAGAAATGCTTCTGCGCTAGAGGCTGAAATTCATGCTACCATTCATGTTGTCTCCTATGCTAAGCTTTTCAACTGGAAGAATATCTATATCGAGAGTGACTCCACTACTATTGTACAAGCCATCTGGAAGTGTGATGTTCATATGTCATGGTCTCTCACCCCCAGATGGATGGATTGCCTCGCTGTGCTCAATGACCTCATCTTTATATC
Organism: Viscum album; assembly: GCA_963277665.1. Classification (NCBI taxonomy): domain Eukaryota; kingdom Viridiplantae; phylum Streptophyta; class Magnoliopsida; order Santalales; family Viscaceae; genus Viscum; species Viscum album. Next base: position 1,777,809,497 of record OY728121.1, on the reverse strand, counting down.
CACTCATATCTATCGGGAGGCTAATATGATCGCAGATGGGCTTGCCAACTTGGGAGTCTCTCATGAGATCACTTGGAAGAATGAACTCTCGCCACAGCTAATTCTTGTTTTTGTTAAGGACTCTAGAAAATTTCCCTCTTTCCATATGATGTAACTTGTTTGTGACTCATTCCTTTTGAATAATGATCTATGTTTAGTTCTTTTGACCAGAACCCACTTTTTTTAAAAAATAAAATTATTACCATTACCGAGAGAGGGATCAACTTATATGGCTACATGAGATGTGCACAATTTGATTTTTCCTACTACATATCAAAAATGGTTTTCATGGATGGATAACTATTCTAAAGTCATGCTATGGGGAATATTGGACCTCTTAGAGGTGAATTTGGAGGGTTTTCCCAATATTAATATTCCTTGTGACATCACCTTTGAATAACATCTTGAGGATGGGAGGGTCTATTATTGAGACATTGTTGTGGTTTAGGAGAGTCCAAGGGTTAGTGATTTTATTTATCCTGAGTCCCCCATATGGTCTTCTAGGGAATTATTGAAAATATTATGGATGAAAAAGGAGATCCTATAAATATGGAAGTTCTATGGTTGTGCCAAATTTTTCTATTCAAACACCATGATTCCTTAGAAATGATTTTGATATATTTTATGTGTTTTTATGTAGGGGAGGGTGTTTAAGATCAGCATTCCCATTTATATTATGAATATAATCCCTTTGGTACTATGAAAGGGGATGTATCTTTTGGTGTCATGGGAATCGATTATGAAGAGTTTGTATGAAGATTGTATTATATGTGGGCGGTGAGCTCCGCACCTAAGGTGACAACCCAAGATATGACACATTATTGAGGCCCCTATATAGAATGGAATAAGAAAACTAAATATAATAAATTTATATTATTATATCCTTATCGTACATAATATCCACATAAGTAGGGTATTACATTTCCCCCTTTACCTTTATTTATCCTATATCCAATTCATGATTTGATAAAAATTTAAAGGTCACCAACAGGCTTTTATAAAACAGAAAAATTCTATTTATAATGGTGTTCATAGAGTTCGGTGGCATCAGTAGATCAACCACTTCTAAATACCAACTCATAAAGAAGACGATATAGTCAAGGGATGTTCAATTGTGTTTATTTCTTGGCACAGATGATTCGGTGGATATACCATCTGATCTGACATAGGTGGATGCATTTTTTGAGGATTCTGATTTAGGCAGTTTTTCTTCTCATGCCTAGCCAACAAGGAGGTATGTTTCAAATAATTAAAATTAATTTTCATGGATTTAATTTTTTTTACATATTCCAGACCTCCTAATATTATCTTATACACTTGTATTAATCAAGATTAGAAACAAATTTACTACCACATAAAAATCATCATCAATAACACAATGTGAATAATGGAAAGGATGAGTTTCATCTTCTAATGATGATGGGGTTGAATCAGTGTATGTTTAGTGTGATGCGACTGAAAAAATATAGGTTTCTATCATTACTAACAACCATCGATATTTTAGGATACAACATGACCCATCCAATAACTGACATGCAATGGTACCCCTTACTATAGATTCCTCACCATGATTTATTGATCCCCTGGTTCCCTCCAAATTTAAATTTCATATTACTGGGCCTACAAACAAGGAGCATGGTTCTCTCCCCTCATCACCAATTACTATGGGCATAACCATGTCCATGTGTTCTCTTGTTTCAAAATATGTTCTTAACACCATGATAAAAATGGTCCAAGGTATTGAGTCTGAACAAAATTCCTAATAAATGAGATGATATATGTGGAGGGAGATATTAATTTTATTGTCAGAGACCTCATTGTATGAGTTAAAAAATTTATTCAGTCATCATTGATTCATGGTTCCCACCCTCATCTACAATGCCTTTGATAATTCATCCATAAATTATCTGGTAATGTAGGTGATATTTCTGTGATAATAGAAAAGAGAACATGAATTGATGATACTTGATTAAAAAACATCCTCTTAGGGGAAGTTTAATTGGAATGGATATATTTATTAAACTAACAATAGGTTATAGTGGTTGCTTCTCACCATGACACAATTAATGCTAGAAAGATTCAAACATACTAGCAATTATCTGAAATAAATCACCATTAGTATGAAATCAATTTTCTCTAGATATAACTATCGTTTAATTATAATTCATTACATTTATTGGAAAATACCATGCTAATGTATCCCAGAATATTGAATATAGAATATAATGCTAGACATGATTCCATTTTAAAATCAAATGCATTGTAATATTCTTCAGAGGATGAGACTACACATATCCATCAATTCCTTTAATCAATAACTTTATTTTTGTGAATTATTGAATTTCATAAAGTTTCATTTGAAATTATGTTATGATAGAGAAAAAGTTTCTCAATCACATTTTAGATCGAACATTCATTGGAGAAGTTAGAACATGTCTAGGTCCTTAATTTTATATGTTATCAATGAATATGTTTTCTAAAATATATATGATATCATCATGTTTCCCATCATTAATAATGATCCTGAATTTTCATTGTCCTTATATTATGCAAACCCCAAATGATACCCATCCTGTACATAAAATTATTAAAATATAAATGTATATATTTGGAGATTTATTTTAATAAACACATATTAATGACCACAAACATGTATTTTCATAACAATTAATCTCTTCCAGTTTTGTTCATAAATATATTTACTAAATAGAGAGAGATCCATTATTTTAAAATGATGATAGGCATGGTGATCATAGATTGATTTTTCAATGGAAATATATAGTGAATGATAATCTCAAGAAGACAGGATTATTGTTATTCTTTATTTTAGGGTTGTTTAGTTGGGATATATTATTCCATTATTTTAATGTATTTTAGCTCAGTCCATCTATCATAACAATATTGGGACTTTGAGATATGACCTTATATTAGGGTATTATAATGTATTTTTCTCATAACATCTATTTATTTAATTAAGGTCTTCTATTTGGTACCCTCTATATCTTTTTAGGTAATTTAAGATCAGGCCTTGAATCGCATTAGTTTAGGTTCTTTTAAATCGTACAATCAAGCTCTTTTGTTTGAGGTATTTTAGCATGGATGTGATATTTCTTTTAGATTATTGATGGTTATTTACCCACTAATAGTTCTCCATTTTACGGTTATTTAGATCAGATATGATTATTCTTTTACATTAATGTATTATATCTTAGACCTAATATTGCATTAGATTAAATACTTTTACATCGAACATGATATTTCTTTTAGTTTAATTTCCTTTACCTTATACCAGATGTTTCTTTAGTTTAAGTTATTTTAGCTCAAACCTAATCATTATTTACTGTATGATCATTTAACTAGGACCGGATTTTTCATTTATTTTATTGTCTTTTAGCTAAGACCTGCTGGTTATTTTAGATTCTGTTTATTTATCACATAACTTCTATATGATCGTTAGATACGGTGTAGAGGTTCTATGTATGATCCAAAACTATATAAGGTGTAAGGTACTATCTTGGGGTTACTAAATAATGCAAGGATTATAATTATCTATTTATAGGGTGACACATTTAGTGGATGTCCATAGGCATATTTTCATGAGCCATATGAATTAATTAATATTCATGAAAATGGTATCTTGATGTTGGTTATATATTACATGGACTATGGAAGATTCATGTAGAAATATTGGTTAAGGAATAAATATTAGTGATGAATGATCTTCTTTGATATATGGAATACAGGTTTTTTAAATCAAAATATATGAGTCTGAGTCTATGGATATGAGATGATGAAGACGTGATGGGTTTGTCCCATGACATTTGGAGATTCCAAGTTTCTATGTGGTGTTTCTAAGGCTCACATGGATTGGACATCCTTTATAATAAGTAAAAGATTACTTCAGTTGTTGGGTCATGTCCTTTGTTTTTTGGTATAATTCCATGAAATATATAATTTACACATCTCTACACGGGATATGAAAGTGTTGAAATGGATCAAGAATCTAGATGGTAAAGTCATGTATATAATTAAGTCTATCAAAGATGTTTTCAGGAACCCTAAATTAATTATTTATTAAATCATAAAACTCAAGCACTATTCCCTTTGGTTTCGAATGTCGCGGTGTGGGAAATAAAATTATTGGAAATTATGTGTCCTAAACAATCATTAAGAAATGGGTATGAAACACAACAAAATAAAATTGAGGATATTGAATCCTCTTAGATTTATTGGGGTTGGGATTTTAAATCATCACTCAAAGTGATCGTGTCGGGATAATGATATGTTAGAGTCATACATGGGGTATTTCAGACACACTAAGCTGTTGAGTGCTTCCATGATGATGTCAAGGCTCACCATGATTGGAGTATCCTTTTTCAGAGTGATTTCATTGGTTGATGGCCATAAAAACATATGTAGGATCCATGTACATGTATTCATAGTCATTAAAGGGACCATGAAGTTAGATATCCATTCTAATGGACATGGATCAATATAGTTATCCCAGACACCCTAAATCATGTTTAGTGGTCTATTGAAATGGTAAAATTCAAAAAGGGTTTGCGTACTCTAAAAATTGGTACACCTTCTAACAATTGTCTTCTACTAGTGAGGATATGTGGAAAACCATATCAATATCTTTTTCTAGGACGAGGTGTTCTAACGAGATTAGTTTGGAATTTACCAAGGATATAAGGATAACCATATTCTATTTATAAATTCTTATTTTGCACCATTATTTTTTACTAATATATGATGTCGACGAATTTAGTGAGTGAAGACTTAACATTTCCTCCGACAGCCCTTTGCGATTTTTCAGCATCAAATGTTTTGTATCCCACTCACCAACAACATAAAGTAATTTTATATGAACAATTATAAGATAGATTTTAACGGTTTTAAAAAATAGATAAATGTACATATCATTTATGGTTATCCCACACATGTACCTAATATGGTATATGTTAAATCAGATCCTAATTAGAAAACCAGGGTCAATGGTACTCCGTATTTTAGAACAGTGAGTGGTTAATGTTTTATCAATCATAGATCAAGGTTCTCAGGTCATGAGTGATGATATCAGATACTCATACTGAGGGTGGTTAAAATAAATTGATGTATTGAGTTCCACCAGAATTTCATGGCTCACAAGGATTGAAATGTCGTTTTTTATGAGTGGTACATTTGGTTGACATCTATAGGTGCATATACATGATACATATACATACATGATTAGTCCTAAAATGGTTCTTAAAGCTGTATATCCATTCCTACAACCATAGAATATTCTATTGATCTGAGACACCCAAGGCATGACTATTGACTTATGGACTGTTGTTCTCTATGTGTTGGTGGAAACACTCTATTATTTAGTTGACCAGGTATGTCTCCCATATCTATTTGATCAGTAATGAAAAATATGTGTTGTTTTTACATGTTTAGAATCATGTGTGGGGATGTAAATGCTTCTGCACTGTTTAATGTTGTCTGTTAAGGACATACTCTTATACTATTTAACATCATGTGGTAAGGAATTTCTACCGTGTAGATTAACGTAATGAGTAAGTATATTCTTACATGCAGTTTAATGTCATGAGTTAAGGATGTGCATCAATTTATTTTAACGTCATGTGGTAAGGATGTACATCCATGCAGTTTAATGTCATATGATAAGTAGTTGGATCATATATAAAGGTGTGGTAAAGTTTCAAATGTTCCCAAATATGGATTATTGGTATTCACTATGTACCTTATATGCATGAGAATCATTAAACATATAGTTTTTAATGATTTACCATGCACATGTCTGGCCCATGTGTAATGATGGGGGAATTGTATTTATATTTTTTGAGTGGGCTTGATATTTGAAATTCTAGAATCACTAAAAATCCTATGTGAGTAAAAAACAAAGTCACACGTTGTTATTTAATAGTAAATTTTATATGTATTAATGAACCATACGTAGAGGTGGGAATTATATCTTTTCACAATTGTAGGTGTTCCCGAGATTAGTTATCCATGTGTCAACACATATCATTGTCATGACATGAATCAAACTACCTGTATTTACTGATTTTCCACTCAGTTTAGCCTCATGTGGTGAGTAAAAGGTTAAAATAACATGCGAAAAAGGAAATTTTTATTTCTGGATAATTATGGATGTTTGGGTGTCACTACATATCTCATGAGGAATAGAATCAAATGACACAAAGTTGTAAATAAATTTGTTTTATAATATCATGTGACAAGTACATTGACCAAATAGATTAAAAATTGGTAGGGAGTACTCATGGTGTACCTTTTTTGGTCTTGAATTAAGGATAATAATGGTATTTTTGTGTACCATTATTTTTTCATGTGGGGGTAATACCCAGAATGAAATATTAGTCTCATGCGAGCTATGATTGGTGTGAGAAACAAGGAATGGAAAGGATTTCACTTAAATGTAGAGATAGAATTGGGAAAAATAAGAGAAATTTTGTATCATGTATTGGATGGATGAAGATAAAGGATCGAGACATCCCAACCTATCTAATAAGGATGAGAATCAAGACATATATATTACTAGATGAATTGTGTTGTCTAATTTTTTATGACAAATACATTGGTGACACAACATAAATAAATGTGGTTATCATGGATCCATTCAGTTTCATGTCATGTTGTAAAGGAATTGGTTGCATGCTTTGACAACTTATAGAAAAGTTGAATTTTTTATTGATTAGAATATTCCAGTAAGAATGAATTCTATATATTTTAATGTCACGTGGTTATAAATCATTCTATATAATATAACATCATGTGGTAAGGAAAAATTCTGTATAGTTTAACACTATGTGGTTAGGATTAATTCTATATAGTTTATTGTCACATGGTTAGGAAAAATTCAATGTAGTTAACATCATATTTTTAGTATGAGTTACATACAGTTTTACATCACATGGTTCAGAAAAATTACATATATTTTAACATCATGTGGTGATGAATAATTCAGTGGTGAATAACATCGTGTTTTTTGGATGAGATATGGGACTTCCACATATCTCGATTCCCTTATTCTGATAACAATTTATGTATTTCTTGATAAATCATTCATTGGTGGGAGGTGTGACATTCTACTCATCTATTTTGTAAAATGACTAATCCAAATTGTGGTAAACCATATGTATGATTTAAGGTCCCTCCCAATGGGGTTACATATTTTGGAGAATAATTCTTTGTATCATCAGGGTTGTGAGGAAAATCACAAATTCCAATCATATGAATGATTAGAGGAGAATACATTTATTGGGTTCTCGTGAAATCTAAATCTGGTGGACCTAATGGATGTGTAGTGTGTACAACATGTTCTAATTTAGTTATTCTAATTAATCATGATAGAATTGTGATTTATCATCATCAAAGAGTACCCCAGAGATAGATACATTGAGCGAGACCATTTGGGACTCCATGGGTAAGGCTAACTCGATGATTTACAACACTGAGTATGGAATTGATTATGTAGGAGTACACATAATAGTACGGTATTCCCATAAATCATATATGAGTTTTTATATCTAATAATTATTATCCTTGGTTATTATTTGCTATATTATATATGATAGATTCTTATTTAAGTCCTATATCTATATAGTTTTAACCGCGTGAGAACAATATGAGTGATTTGAATCAATGTTTTACACATTGTATATCATCTTTAATGTTGTAGAATTAATGTATGTGTATTTATCCTATAATTATTTGGTGGAACCCAAACCTGGTGATGATATGAGATATTATGATGTTTATGATTTAATTCATCGTGAAATCCTTGTGCATTATCACATTAGAAAATTTGATAAAATTATCGACATCAATAAGAATGTACTTCAACCGAATTGCTATGGTAGGGGGATGTGGCCCCTGACATACATCCCCCAGAAAAAAATGACCTGGAATATTTAGCTATATTTTTCCATTATGGGGGTTTATGGATGATGATTTCATGTATTTGGAATGTTTGACATTTCATTGTGAACGTCACATAATCATGTATCATGGTTTTCACGTAATTTCACATCTTCTTGATTTTATGGGAGAGCATGGTCCAAGATTCACAAGTGCCGCAAGAGCCCGCATACACATCTTCAATGATGGATGAAATCCCTTCTTTTATATGACTATGATGAGGATCACCTAAAATCCCTAATTATAGGGGGTTATCATCTCATTAGGGATATCATGTAGCATAATGTTCACTACACATCAACAAATTTGTTCCTGTTTGGATCTTTCTATTTGGAGAGTCCCATTTTTTAGATAGCTTAATATAGTCTCTATGAGGATGAGACCATAATCATTTCATAATATTGAATTAAATTAATAATTCGCATTGAGGATATTTTCAGTTTTAGTGTTTTAGTGAATTTTCCCATAACTATAACATTACATCTCAAAACTACTATGTATCCACTTCTACTCAGTTTCTATTTTTTCACAAAATAAACACTATTGGAAAAAAATGTCTCATGTCTAGTTCAATGTTTTAGACATAATTAATTTTCCACGATCACTTCCTTTACCCTATTCATCTTTATGTCCTATGAAATTCATTTCAAAACATGGGATGAGCATAAAAAGCTCAGTAATTGTTATAAAACAAAGAATAAATACATTAGTTTATCAATACATTCATAACATAATCTCTCTAAAATACCTAATGAAATCTTATGATTTATGAATAACAAATAGAAAACATAATTAATAAAGGTAACGTGTTGCATACATAACTTACGTACTTTGTAGTTATAACAGTTATATAGGGAGTCACATTAGGAATACCCATCATAATATATTCAATAATACTTTTAGGAGAAACATTAATGTTTACCTCTGTCACAATAGCCAATTCATTGTAGAGCTATCTCAGGATCACCTTCCCTAGGTTTATAACGGAACCACATGTATATGTAAACAATGCCCTGGAACCATAATATTTTCATAATACATATCATAAGCATAATGGAAAGATTACATTTCAAAATTTCAATAACCATATATCTTTTCAATATATTGAAGAGGATATAGAAAAAATAAATCCAAAAAACAGAATCAAAACCAAATTTTTTAAAAGATTATATGGTATTTATTTTCCTTTTGAAAACATTATGGCATATTAAAGAACCAAAAAGGTCAATTAATACTCGCGGTTATGGTATGGTCGTTCTCACCGCGTAAGTTAAAAACTATCGTTCCTTTTGTCGTTTCATAAAACGCCTCATATAAAAAGATTCCCTTTGAATGAAATGAAAATTAAAAGGTGATTATATAGTTTATAAATGAAATTCTTGTATGAAACAATATATTCCTGAATTAAAGTAAATTGAGACGAATACCTTACCTCATATTCGACCTGACCCGTTTGTTCTTTAATATCATGAAAAATAAACTAAAGATAATTTCAACATCCTTAAAAAAAAAATTTATTTTTATTATTCATTTTATTTCCCTTATTACCATGTTATAAACATTATGGAAGGATTTATGTTAATAATGGTCGTTTTATCGATATTTCGTACTTGAGTCTAAAATGAACACCATATTTTTACAAGTTGTTCATGTGGTCAATATTCCATTATCTCCATAAGGATATTCATTATTTAAATATCATATATATCATATATATCCAGTATATATATGTATTTATAATAGTACTTATCATTTCGAGATAAGAAATGAAATGCACCGTTTGTGTGGATGGTAAGCCTTACATACACATGAATGTTGCCTTAATTTTTATTTCATATTTTAATGGATTTAAAACAAAATGATACATAGTTATATTATAATTCCATTTTTATATCATATATAATATCACTAACTCTATCCTTCATATGTCCCATATATGGAATTAATGAGTCATATCACTTAGAGGGGGCAGTAGTCCACACTTCCTCAAATGAAATTATTGTGTTTACCCATTATGGAAACCATAATGTTAGGATATAAAGGTAAAACAAAGAGGAATAATGAAAAAATAAAAATAATATATATCATATATAAATATAGTTCCATCTTAATGGAAACCATGAGATGGTGTAGGATTCAATTGAACAATCATCATTTCACGAGGCGTTCGTTTACAATCCACAGAAAAAATATGTTCTTCAACCTTTTTATGGAGTTGTGTGTAAGTGTATTTTGAATGCATCTCATAACAATATACTAGTATATTTAGGATATTGGTGTTTTTATAAATTAAATGAGTAAAAATATTTTATGGGTTGAGAAATAATATAAAAGAAAAGAAGATAAGAGAAACTGTTACCTTTAATTCCGGTAACTCCCTTTGGTTTGAACCAAAAAAAAATTATTGAATAGAATTATGCCCAATTTAGGGCCTCAAGGTGGAATTGAGGAATCTTGATAGATTATTTGGGATTGGTTTGGATAGGAAAAGTGGCTTGAGACGGCAAGTAATGAGTTAGAATTGAGGGATTTTTATAAGGGGGAGGAAGTGCTCTTTTGGAATCTGTCAAAATATTATTTTATTATATAATGATATTCAGTATAGAAAATTCCAAAACTAATTAAAGTTGATGATAATATAAATAATGGTTGAAAAAATATCATATAATAAAAATTGGATAGGGTTTGGATATTGTTTTAATATTTATAATCTTATTTATTTAAATCATTTATTAATAATAAAAATACTTCATCATTATTGTGTCAAAAATAATTTAATTTATTAGATGTATAAAAATTATAAAAAAACTATAATGATGTGGGAAATATTTTTTTCTTTACAATGATTTTTTATAGAATAAAATATTATATATAAAATCCCATTTAATAATTAATTTTCAAAAAGATATCTGTTTATATCATTTTTCCCAGTATATTATGTTAATTAAAATAATGTGTCATTATCACTCCCAAGTGGCCCCATGGGGTCCCTAAATTTACCCAAATATGCTCATGGTCGGATTTGTTTCGACCAATATTATTAGGAAGCATTTTATGGTAATTATTTATTATTATAGTAATATTTGATTACAAATATTTACCAGATTTACCCTTTAGCCACGGTAAATAAAATATTTACATAATTAAATATTCATAATGTCTAAAAATTAAATATACTTATTTATACAATTTGGACCTCCTCATTCTGAATATGGAATCCATTTTTCCAAATTCAAATCACAATATTGGAAGAAATTATTTTGATATTAAATCCCCCTGTCCAAATAAATGGTGTGTTTTTAAGGAATAATAACTATAAAATGATTAACACTTGTTTATATCCAATTTCAAAGTGAAATTAATTCAAATAACATAAATTATATTAAATGGTAAAAATATAATCTAATTAGTCTTTATAAAAAATTAAAAATATAATATAAAAAAATAAATAAATTAGAATAAAATGATGTTTTGAATTAAAATACAGCATTTTTCAGTTTCCATTAAAAATGAACTTTATCAGAAAAATACCAAAATTTTACCCAAAGTAAATTTTGATTTCCCAAATCTAAAGAAGAATTTTATTTTGTCAAATAAAACATATAAAAGTGACAAAACTATATTTTATGAGGTTCCACAATCAAATGTCGGTAAATCGGCCTTTTAATGAATATTTTTTGTATTTATGCTTAAAATCATATTAGTTATTATTTTAAGCAAATAATAATTATTAGATATATTTAAAATCTTTTAAAAACATTTTTAATCATATTTTAGTTAGTTCAATTCATTACCTCTAAAACAATGGCTAGGGGTCAACTACTATTTAAAATAAAAATATTATTTTATTAATGTGCAACGTAAGATTTCAAAGAAAATTGATGTTGTGTATCTGGTAAGCTATCGAACATAGAACCCCCTTTAAAGTAAAATGAATATTTAATTCATAAATAATAAAAAAAATGAAATTATCATATATCGTTATTTACCTCGAATGTTAAAACCATCCCTCTTTTCGAAATTGCATCCTCGTAATTTTTATTCACATATCAAATAAATGGGGGGTATGTATCCCACATAGAATTTTTGAATTCCCACGTTTCCAATTAAAAAATATGGTTTTTCCACAAACCAATTACTTGTTTAATTAACTTATTTTGTATCACATTCTCTCTTCGGTCATGATTTTGTACTGTTTGTTCCTCATAAGTGAGATTCTCTTTCAACTATGCTGTATCTAGACATAAAACATTAGAGGGATCTGGCATATACTTTCTCAAAATTGAAACATGAAAAAAAAATTGTGTACCATGGAAAAAAATGGAGGTAAAGCCACGTTGTACGGAACTGATCAAATTTTATTCTAGATTCTATAATGTCCAATGAACCTCACACTCAACAGTCCCTTATTTCTAAAAGTCATCACACATTTCCTTGGGAAAACATTCAGAAAGACATGATCACCTACGTTAAAAAAGAGATACTTCCTATAGTTATCCGCATAAATTTTCTGCCTACTCTAAGTTGTTCTCATGTTCTTCTTAATCAACTAATACTTTTCTGCCGTCTCTTTTATCATTTCTGGTCCCATTAGTTTCATTTCACCTACTTCATCCCAAAAAGAGGGAGTTCTAAAATGCATTCCATATAATACCTTAAATGGATGTATATGTATACTATAATGAATAATATTATTATATGAAAATTCAACCAATGAAATATGTTAGACCCAACTTCCCTGGTAATACAGTGAATAAGAATGTAGCATATCCTCCATGGTCTGAGTTATTCATTGTTACTACCTATTTGATTGAGAATAAAAAGTTGTACAAAATTTTAATTCATTACCCAACGACATCTGAAGGCCTTTCCAAAAGTTATATGTAATCCTAGGATCATGATCGGATACAATGCAGAGGGTAAATCCATGAAACCTGATTATCACTTTAATATATAACCAAGAATGTTGATCTAGAGACAAAGTATCTCGAATAGGATGAAAATTATCAGAATTTTTCAATCGATCAACAATAAACTATATTTCATTATTACCTCATGATGTCTTCTATAATCCCACAATGAAGTCCATGGATACATTTTCCCATCTCTAATCTGGCACCAGTAATGACTAAAGCATCCCTTTTGGAAAATTACACACTTATTTAACTGGCTGAGAAGTCAAACTCTTCATAGTAAAATCAACAATATCTATTTTAATTTTATCCCACCCGTAATACTATTGAAAATATTTGAACATCATAGTACAACCTGGATGAACTAAACATGGGGAACTATCAGCTTCACATAACATATCATTCTTCAAATGTGAATCACAATGCACACATAATAATTTCCCAATCCTCTAAACACAGTCAGTATCAACATTGAAATCAAGAAACATACCTTTATTTACCAACTCTACCTTTTTCTATAACTCACTATCTTCCATCTGTGCTTGCTTAATTCTGTCTGATAGAGATGATTTCACTGACACCTAAAACAAAACATAAGAATTTCCTACACTAAAAATTTTATTCCAATGTTCATAAATCAAAAACTAAATGATCTCATTCCAAATGTAACATGGTTAATGTAGCATTAAATTTATGACTAAATGAATCATCCACTTATTTTTCTTTTCCTGGATGGTAATGGATCGTGCAGTCAATGTCCTTGATTAATTCCATCCATATCCTCTGTCTCACGTTCAATTATTTCCGACTGAATATATACTGAAAGCTGTTTTGGTTAGTATATATTTCACATTTTACTCCATAAAAATTATTCCACCAAATTTTTAAATAAAACAAATAAAATATATTGACAAATCATGTGTAGGGTAATTTATTTAATGAGGATTCAACTGACAGGAAACATAATAAATTACCTGATCATTCTGTATAAGTACACAACCATTACCTTTTAACGGAGCATCACTATAGATAACAAACTCACCATTTCTGGGTGGATGTTCCAAAACTAGAGCATTCACCAATCTTCTTTTCAAATCCGAAAAACAATAATCAAATTCACGTTTCCAAATGAACTTAAAAACTTTTCGAGTTAACATAGCTAATGTTACACATAACCATATAAAAATTTCAACAAACCTCTTGTAATATCCTTCCGAACCATGAAAACTACGGATCTCAGTTATTTTTGTGTGTCCTAGCCACTAATCAACAAATTTTGTTTTATAAGGATCAATAGTTATTCAATTTTTTGAAACAATGAGAACAATGAATGAATTTTTTTGAAACAAACACTCACAATAGAGGAATTTACAATACTGATTCATTTTTTTAAGGATTCTAAGAAAGCACTTAAATGAGTTTTATGAATTTATTTACTTTTACAAAAAAAAATCATCAATGTGCACAACCAAAAACATATCTAAGAACCCATTTAAAATTATATTAATAAGATCCATGAATAAAACCGGTGAATTGGATAACCCATAAGGCATAACTACATATTAATAATGGCCATATCTAGTACTAAATGCAGTGTTGAGAATATATGCTTATTTTACATTAAATTGATGGTACCCCGACCTCATGTCAATCTATAAAAAATATTGAGCTCCCTAAAACTGGTCAAACAAATCATTGATATGAGGAAAAGGATACTTGTTCTTAACATTGATGTTATTCAATGATCTATAATCAATGGAATGTTTCATTGAACCATAATTTTTTTGTCAAATAAGATAGGAGCATCATATGGTGATGTGATAGGTGAAAATAAAACATTATATAATAACTAATTCAATTTCATATTTAACATTAAATGTACAATTTGAGATATTTGATAAGTGGGTTTTGAATTTGGCATAGAATTGCGAACTATGTAAAAAATAAATTCAACTCCCGATCAAGTATAATACTAGGAAACTCATCAGGAAAAACATCATGGTACTTATATAAGACTAGAACATTATTAATTTCAACAGTTCCAATTTTTTTCACCAATATGTGAAAGGAATCATTAATTTCCTTCTTTTACTTGTTTATCGTCTTCTTGATATGTTATCAAAATAAAGCGTTCATTCTTGTACACGTACTAAAAATATTTCTGAAAAAAAACCTCTTTATCTCTATAGTTAATCATAGAATGATAAATAGAAATCCAATACAGGCAGAAAATAACATCAAACTCTACTAGAGGAAAACAATAAGGTTTACAGGTAGATTCTTCCCACACATAAAGACATGATGGTTCTTATGTTTTCTTTTTGTCTCAATATTTCCCCTATGTGTTTCTACCTTATGTTCCATATTCATTTCTTGAGATGGAATACCGAATTTACTAGGAAACATCTAAGAAATGAAAGAGTTTGTAGAACCTGAATCAAAAAACACATTGGTATAATCTGAACAAAAAAAACAGTGTACCTGATACTACTTCATTCGATGGACCAACAAATTCTAAAGTATTTTCAATGGATTTCAACACCCCTTTCTTCATGTAGTCTGGATGCTTTCCTTCACATCAGTTTTTAGTTTGAAACTCATTGGCATAATGACCCATTTAATTGCACACAAAACATTTTACTAACTGTAAATCATATTTTTTGTGACCGTTAACTTGATCTTTTTCATGCAATTATGATCCTTATGTCCAATTCTACCACATCAGTTGCACATACCAAAATTCAAATGACATTCCACGGCATGCTTTATACCACAATTTTCACAAACTCAAAACGTAATTTTCTTACCATTAGACGTTATTGAATAGTTTATTTTTTCCTACCACATCCGGATGTTATTATATTTTTTTCCAATAAACTTCTGATCATCATCAAACTCCATTTACATCTTCATTGCACAAGGAACTGGTTTTCATAAATTTTGATCTCACGAGAAGCTAAATCCCTTTGATACATTGGAATTAATCATGAGTAATAAACGTTGATTTTAATATCAATATCTATTAAGAAATTTGGAGCATACCTTGACTTTTGAGTGTATTTTACTTCATAAGAAGCCACTAAGTCATCCTCCTTCCCGAATTCCATTAATTGTTTTTCCACCATAAGAGGGACCAGCATAGGATAATATTTCTCATGAAACATACCTTTGAATTAATCCAAATCAAAAGAATCAATCACCTCACTATCCAAGATATTTTTTACCGTCGACCACTACTGATCAACTTCACCAAGAAAACAATAAGTAGAAAGACTAACTTTTTGATGTTCTGAACACCATATAACATTAAAAAATGTCCAATGCTTTTCTCCACACTTAGGCTAGCACGGGGTCAGATGATCATCTGATTGATGGGGGATGTTACCACATGAAATGATCCACTACTGACATGTTCCTTTGTGGTTGATATGGATGATCATGTGCATGGATACCGCCACCATTTATATCCCGAGTAATCTGTGCCATCACTGTAACAAATTGTTTAGTTCGAATTCTGACCATATCAGGTTGCTGATTTGGAAGGTTGTCTTCCTCTTGATATCCTCCCAACTATCTTCCATGTTTCCTCTATGGAAAACCATTCTGAATAGATAAATATCTTAGTCGATGAAACATGGTAGTTGGTAAATGCTATATCATTAGCATAAATTAATATATGGATATTATTTTAAAAATATCATAACTCCTATAGTTGTCTAAACCGAAATCTGATACAAATTATATGTACCCAAACATTAACATTACATAATATTGAATTAAATGAATAATATACAATGAGGGTCATTTTGGGTTTAGAGTTTTAGAGAATTAGTAAATAACTATAACATTACATCTCAAAAATACAATGTAAACACTTCTACTCAGTTTCCATTTTCTAACAAAATTAAAACTCTTTGAAAAAAGAGACTTCTCAAGTTCCACGTTTTAGACAGCATGACTTTTCCATGATCACATCCATGACCCTATTTATCTTTAAGTCTCGTGAAAAACATTTCAAAACATGGAATGATCATAAGAAGCTCATTAAGGGTTATAAAAAATGAATGAAAAAATTAGTTCATCATTAAAAAAATAACTTATGTTATTTAACATACCACATGAAAATGTAATATTTATGAATAACACATAGATAACATAAATCATAAAGGTAACGTGTGTCATACACAACATACTTACGTTGTAGAAATCACATCTATATAGGTAGTCACATTTGGAATACTAGTGATAGTATATTTCTTATATCTCTTAGGAGAAACAATAATGTTTACATTTTTCTTGTCACGCAATTCATTAGGGAGCTATCTTGGGCTCCCCCAACCTAGGATTATCATGAAACCACCCATATATGGAAAAATTCCCAAGGAAAATAATATAATCATAACACATAACATAATCATAAATGAATGAAAACATTTCTAAATTGAAATCACAATATATCATTTCAATATAGTGAACATGATATAGAAATAATAAATCGAAAAACCATTTTCAATACAAAAATTCATAAAAGAGTATATGGTATTTATTTTCATTTTAAAAACATGACTTATTTTTATGGAATCCAGAAGATCAATTAATACTCACGGTAGCGGAAAGGTCGTTGTCATCGCGTACATAAAAAACATTATTATTATTTTGTTTAGTAAAACTCCTCATTGAAAATAACTCCCCTTTGAATGAAATGAAATTTCAAAGGATTTTATACATCATATAAAATAAGGACGTATATAAAACAATATATACCTCAATTAAAGGAGTTTTAGATGATGTCCCTTCCCTCATGTCGGACTTGATCAGTTTTTACTTTAATCATTTGAATAATTAACTAAAGATAATTTATATTAACCAGTTGTCCATGTGGTCAATTGCCAATTATCTCCAGAATGATTTTCATTATTTAGATATCACATATATCAAATATATCCATTATATATAATTATTTATAATAGTGCATATAATTTGGAGATATGAAATGAAATACACCATTCATGGAGACGGTATGTCGTACATATTCATGGATGCTATATTCATTTATATTTGCTATTTTAATGGAATGAATACAAATTGATACAGAGTTATATTATAATTATTATATAATATCATATATTATATCATTATACCATCCTTTATAAATCCCACATATTTCATTAACGAATTATAAAACGTTGAGGGGCGGTAGTCTGCACTTTCTCAAAAGATATTATCTCGTTTGCCAATTATGGAAACCATAAAGATAGGATATAAATGTAAAAAAAAGAATAATAAAGAACACATTAATATAATATATATCATAAATAAATATATATCCATATTAAGGGCCACTATGAGAGGTGATAGGATATAATCGTACAACCATCGTTTCGTGAGGTGTTAGTTTTTCATCCACCGAAATAGTATGTTCTTCACCAATTAGATGGAGGTGTGTGTATGTGTAGTTTGAAACCATCTCATAACAACATCCTAGGATATCTAGGATACTATTTTTGTTATAAAATTAATTAATAAAAATTGTTTAGGGGTTGGAGAAGTAAAATACATGAAAAGAAGTGAAGAGAAATAGTTACCTTTAATTTGGGTAACTCCATTTGTATAGAACCAAAAAGACTTATTCAAGTGAATTTTCACTATGGTAATGCTTCTATGTGGAAAAGAGAGACCATGATAGATTATTTGGGATTTTATTGGACGATTCAAGCTGCTTTAGAGGTGTGAGGAATGATTTAGAAGTGAGGGATTTTTATAAGGGGGAGGAGGGTCACTTTAGGAAAGTGTGAAAATGTTATTTTATTATATAATGATATTGGGTTTTTGAAGGTAAAAAAATAATTAAATTCTATTAAAAGATGAATAATATTCTAAATAATGTCATCCAATTATAATTTGATAGGTTGTGGAAATTGTATTAAAATTTATAATCTTATTCATTTAAATCATTGGATAATGAGGTAAATAACGCATCATTATTTTTACATAAATAATTTTACTTATTTTATGTATAAAAATTATATATAATATACAATGATGTATGAAAGCATCTTATATTTCCAATGAATATTTAGATTTGAAAATATGACTATATAACAATATGTAAATATTAATTTACAAAAAGATATTTGTATACGTCATTTTTTACATTAATTTATGATAATTAAAAGTGTCATTGTCACTAACATGTGGCCCCATGGGGTCCTAAATTCAACCCAAGGATAATCATGGTTGGATGTGAATTCATAAATAGGATTAGAATGCTTTTTAAGTTAATTTTATATTATTATAGTAATATTTTTTACGCATATTTACAAGATTTAACAGTTTACCATGGTAAATAAAATATTTACTAAAGTAAATATTCATATTGTCTAGAAATTAAAGCTACCTATTTACAAAATGTGGAAATCCTGATTCCAAATATGGAATCCATTTTTCCAAATTCAAATCACAGAAGGAGAATGAATTAATTTAAAATTAATTACAACTATCAAAATTAATGGCGTGATTTTAAGAAAAAATAACTATCAAAATATTGAAAATTCATTATGTCCAATTTCATTGTGAAATTAACTAAAATAACAAAATTTAGATTATATGGTAAATATGTAATTTAATTCATTTGTACAAATATATAACCCAATGTTCATTCCATAATGGCCAAATATAAAATGATTGGCATCCATTCCACTTAAGGCGTCATAAATGGTGGTTGTAGAAAGTACTTCCTTAGATAATCAAATGATTTTTGGAAATAATCATCCCATTGATTGTAAATTCCAAAAATCATTTGACTAGTAATGGGGAGATATTTCTCAGCTTAAATGTATATTAAAACCCGAAAGAATACAATGATCCCTTTTAACCAACTAAATTATTTGAGAATTTTGGGGGGTAAAATTGTTAAGATGGATGTAGTATTATAAAGGTCAAACTCAAATCGTGGTGTTTTAAGATAAAACCAATAAATTCCACTATAGTTACCCTAAAAGTGGATTTTATCAAGTTGTTCTTTAGAATATGTTGACACAACCTGTTGAAAGTTGATTGATGGTCTGTAAAATGATACCATCTATATCAGTATTTAACAACCAGGTTGTTGATATTAAATTCTGTTATACATCCGTGGAATTGAATAATGAAATGGTGCATGTATAGTTATTATGTGGTGACAGAATTCTTTCCAACCAATTGGAATGGCTTAATAGAAAAAGATCACTTGATGTGTTTCGATGGTTGCCGATTCATCATCTATATGGGCCAAAGTTATCAGATTGTATCTCGAGTACCCATGCCTGAAATAATAGGCATAGAAACCAGTAGTTTCATCAATCAATAGATTAATTATCAAAAATGGGAAATCCCCATTTAGGAAATGCTAATTAAGGTCTTTACTATAAATAAAGGCCATAATCTTATAATTCATTATCTTGGAAGGGACAATGCTGCAAAGAAACCATGGTATTTCACTTCGTGGGAATGATGGCTTCAATAACCTTTTTAACTTCTGTATCAATATTTATGGCACGAGAGTGGTTCTTCCTCTTAGAATCTGTCTTAAAGACTACATTTTAATCTAGATTCCCAAAATGGGGCATAGACAAAAAAGGGTTTAGTCTGAGTATTTTTTTGTAGGTCCATTTGAAGAGATATTGCTGAAACATTAGAAATGTGTTTTACATATCATACTTTTCAAGGGGTATGGTAAAACAAATCAGTTTAAGATTATAATATTCCTATATTCCCATATTAATCAGCCTAAGTTCAACTATTCTAGTGGAGACACCTTCCTTGAATTTTGTAGTGGATTTTATAAGGTCATACACATCTTCTTTTATTTCAAAGTCTGGGGAGGAATTTTCAGATGGACATTTAAATATGGGGACTCCACTATTGTTATCTTGGGAAGAGAGGGCATATGAAGAGGCATTATAGTCCCATCGTGACTAAGTTATTGAAAAGTGTTTTTAAGGATGATAGTCTTCAAGGAAATCACTAGGGAAATGAGGGGTTTGGAACTCTATGATTATATCTATGACCTCAACCAGATTTACGGGGACAGAATATTGAGTGTCCAATATAATATAGGTATTCACATGGATGGTCCATATTCCATTTGGATTGGAAGACAGTATATCATCATCCACCATTGGTTGTTTTCCACTATTTTAATAGAAATATTCTTAAGAATATGTGTCCCTACATGTATCTCTGGGAGCACTATCACAATGTACTATGATGACCTCTTCATTAATTGGATTATTCATACATTGGTTAAATGTTGAAGGTATCCCTTGGTGGCAATGGGGTCAGGCCTCCTCAAGATATAAGTTATACTTTGTGTCTTTCTATATTACCATAAACATATCTTTTTATATGATATCCCAAAACTGGGCTTCAATCATAATTTTCTATTGAGTTCTTTTCTCACACTCATCATAACCAAGGATTGTAAACTTAGTGGGATAAAAATCCACATCTCCATATCCTTAACTTTGTATGGTTAAGAATGTGATATGAATTATCCCAGAACCATTCTCAATTAAATCCCATTGGATTCTTACCTTACTGAGTATTCCTATGAAATATAGGTTTCTGATGTGTCTTTGAAGGTATTATTATTTATCTTGATCAATGAATGAGATGGTGACATGAAATTTTGATTCCATGGTCACCACTTGATAGACAATCACATCTGTGAATTCTGTCTCAAACAATTATGGGCTTTAGAGGGGTTCAACAAGTTCCGTCATGAGTTATTTTTTAAGATGGTGTGCTTCTAGGAGGGAGATCTTTTTTGGGACTTCTGTAAGATAGTTCAGAACAATATACATTTGTTCTTGAAGACATAGCTTCTTAAGATTTGGGGTTCTCTAAGGCATGAAGATGAGGAGCTGAGTAATTTTATGTGGATTAACCTGTGGATTTTTTAGAGGTTTTGGGAGTATATTCTTCCAGTGGAATAGGTCATTTTAGCCTTCCTTGTTTCTTGGGTTGATCAAATTAAACCCTCTCTATGTGGTAATGTAATTAAATCATATGTGAGTAAATTCTAGAGAGCTATGAGTCACCTTTATGCCTATTTTGATCCTACTATATCTCATTACCATGAGTCTTAATTGGAAATATGTCTTCCATGGGGATATGACTAGAATTTTGAATTCGAACACAACTGTGTTGTTCTCTATAAACTCAGTTCCAATTCTTTCCACCTATTGTTCCTCAGTTATATGCAGGATGATTTGGAAAAAAATCATCAGAAAAGGGGTTGGACAAGTGCATCATGGTGAAAAAAAATATGAGTGATTCATCCGATGAGGGTTCCATTTGGTGGGGTGGCTCAAGTATTTCAGATGTTGTATGGAAGAATTTAGAATGGGTTAATAATCACATTATAAGTGAATATTACTCTTCCTTTTCTATTACATCCCACTTCTGGTGGTCATTCATACCTCTTAGGGGGGATTGGTGTATTTTTAGTTGTGGTGGAGCTATTTCGGGTTTTAGAAACTATTCTCTATGAGTTGAATTGGCCTCGATAAACTATATTTTAGGTCAAACTGTTGTTTTATTTTCATTCATTTCTAGCCGAGACTTTTTTCCAATCACCCCCTTCATTACGTTGGATCATGGTTACTAAATCCACCTAATCTAGGGAGTTATCTGACACCACATATCTAGAATCAATCATTCCACGATGGAAGTCTCTGAAAATTATTTTGCTATAGATATTATGACCCAACCTTCTATGGAAATTTAATAAATCTAGATGGTCGGTGAGGCTGAACTCATTGGGTGTCCTAGGTCGTCAAAGCATCAAATTGTTATTGTCCATGGCAGCCTAGAAAAAACAAGTGACTTGTTCATTCTGGAACATTTATTCCTTGTTTTGTTGTACTTTAAATCCTTGAACATCATTATTTAAATGTGATTTTTATGATGGATATTCTATAGTTCTGGCCACTCAAAAGGAGTTCCTTTATGGTTCGGGGACTATCAAGATATTCGGACAGGAGTTGCTACTAGCTTGAGAGTGACAACAACTACTTCTACTCTGGCTAGCCATTTTACCAGTGCTGCGGGTATTAGTCACGTTTTGGATTAGGGTAGCTAGATTTCTTCATTATGATGTGGTTTCATTTCCTCAATCTCATAGAATACTCCATGATATTTCATTTGAATTAGAAGCTTCATAAACTCATTCATGATATTTTTATCATAGCGTTTCTGTAGATTCTCATGTGACAAGAGGATGTTGAGTGAGTAGTTTATTCCCCTTCATCATTCTATGTTGTTAAACCCACTGTCATTCCAAAAAAAATCAGTTCATGAGGTTGATGATAATTATATTCCACTATGTATAAAGAAATTTTTATTGTATCTAATTATTATGTCTCCCCATTCTACAATCGATCATACCGGTAGAATAGTATACCAAAATAAAGATGGTTCTATCAAAGTATTTATAAAACACTTAAGTTGTGCAACCACCTGTTCATCAGTAGGGCCCACCATTATCCCACATCAGGATAAGAAGCATGTGAGATGTTTTTCAGGGTCACACACCACATAAATGGTTAATATGGTATGTTTTAAAAAATTGGATGTGGAAAATTTGACATCCACTCAGTTTGGAAATTTCATACTCTCTGGATACATCTTTTCACATCACCCATCCTTGGATTCCATTCATGTAAGCAGAAAATTGATGACATTAAATAACTATGGGGGAACCATTTTCATTTTCATCACACATATATAAGTAGTTAGTGGGGATTGATGAGGTGGAACCACATTTATATCCTACTGATTTTCAATTCATCCCAATATTTAATTGTTGTCCTAGTCATGGATAGGTTGTTGTCATAATGGGGGATGGTCACAATCTTTTTCTAAATCCTGATTTATGTGGACTGGATGTCTAGATCCTAATCCAAAATGATGTTCAGATAAATCTATAGTTTATGGATCGACCATGGGAGTGAGAACATTAATCTATTCCTAATGATGATAACTAGTGTGAATATCTCTTATGAGTATCTCCTTCTTGATTTGTCCAATAGTTTTTATTTTTCTCTCAAATTTTGACCATCGTTCCTCCTTAGAAGCAAAACTACTTCTTATGAGAGTTGATCAAGATGATTTTGTAAACTTCTCCTTTATAATATGTTTCCCTATAGGTGGAAATATTATATTCATTGTTGCCATACTTTTTATCCATATTTTTTCCTGATGTGTGTAGCCTCATTTGATTCATCAATTTTACCATCTTCATGATTTGTGTTTTCCATTTTGTGGACTTATGCACTTGCGTCTTCATCAACAGTTTCCATGTCAATTGTGTTGACATTCAAATATGTATATAGATTAATATAGGTTGTTACATTACATTCATCACAACATTTTTATTCATCACTATCTTATTTAGGGTAATTATTCGAGCCCTTTGACATGTTGGGTCATTTTGTATTTTGACCCAAACAAGGAATCAATTTTCTCATTGTTCATTCCTTCTATTTTGGTCTATGAAAAGTGAATCTGATGGGAATTCCTGTCATGGTTATCTAATGTTCCAAAAAAAGAATGGGGTTGTATTATAATGGGAATATTTGGTGAAATGATGATCATTGATTGATTCAACCAAAAATAGAGAAGATTGAATACCAATGTTGTGGTGAAAACTATAAAAATTCACCAAACCCATTTGGATTGGTGTAATTTGGGGCCTTGTTTTGAATGGATTAGTCCATTTGACGAGTATCAAATAACTCTATTTAGGGAAATAATGATTCTCAGGATGAACATGATGAAATAAATTCCCCCTGCCTAATGGTGTGGGGTTGTTCTAGAATCCCCAGTGATGTCTCCAAGGTCCTATGAGTTGATAAAGAACCATGTGATTATGATAGAGATATTAATTCCCCCAGACCCCTGAGATGGAATTAACCTAAGGCTTTTGAGGGTATGTCATTAACCATATTGAAAATTAATGATCCAAGGGGTGGATTGGGTTTGAGATATTCATATATCCCAAGGGGATGACTATGATCCTAGGAGGATTCTATGGTTGATGCTGGTGGGTTTCGTTTGATTTGGTTAATATATGCTCACATTGGAGAAGTGTTTCATGGTAGCCCATGGTGAGAACCAATCCCTATAGGATACTTTCTAGGTGATATCTACCTTTCTCTCTTTGTTTTTGATGTCATAATATTTTCTTTATGGGAAGAGTTTTAAATAATGTTGTATATCCTCTATCCACATTCATTCAGGATAGAAACTTTTAAAGTAGGGGATTTCTGTTGTAGAGTTAAACTATACTTATAATTAATCTTTCCTCGGATTTCCCAAAAGGATAAAACATTACAGGATGGAACATCTGAGGGTTTATTCAATTCCATGAGAGAAAGAATTTTAATTCACCATATTGTACTAATAACTGAATACATATACATGATATGGATTCAGAGATCAATTACTAATGAATGGAAATTTTGTTGTTGAAAGAATTTTTCAAATTGGAACTTTTTTTTCTTATTTTTCACCATGGTCCATGGAGATTGTATATTGGTATATCTAAAATTAGAATATATTTGTTGTATGAATGTAAAATTTGCATCATGGATAAGGTAGATTCCAAATCTTCCCTCGCTGATGAGAAACCCACATATTCTTGAATATATAAGGAATCCACAGTTTTTTATATCATTTTGAATCTCATGTTCAGTAGTAATGATGGGTACTAACATCATGGGGAGGTTCTTTACATATAGCTATCACAATATGACAAATTTAGTCTCCTCCACATCAGTCGTACAAGCATCCATCTAATTTCACCAATGAAGATGTATTCTATGGCCTCTTGTCAATGGGAGTGGGGTGATTTTGTGAGTTTATGGGGAACCAAATACATTGTACCATGATGATTTTAGAGCCATGCTATACGAAGGATGTACTATCTTTAACACCTCTATATATATAGTTGTGTTTTGACAAACATATTATTGCAATTCCATAAATAGATATCATTATGGGGAGGTAGATATGGTGGCTATCAGGTGTAAGGTCCAATCAATCCATCTCTGCACTACTATGAGTTGGACTATCATAATAATTAACTTATTCTACATATGCATTGATTGAAGAGTGAACAAATACACATGGTGTTGAAAATGTGTCTCTAATGACATCAAGGCCACTATAATTGAGGGAATTAATAGTATGTTCCATGTTATGCATTATGGGAGGAATATGCCTTACTAAATTTTATATTTGTATAGGTATATTATAATGATTATTGATGGATTATGGAACTTATATATAACTATATCGTGTTATGGGTGAATGAACCTGCTACTGAGAAGATGTCGAAATATTCCAATTAAGTATATTGTTATTGGTATAAATGTGATAATTTACTGAGGGGTGTTCTATTCTTACATGGTGAACACTGATGTGGATAGAAATATTGTCCTGATCTTGAGACATTATAATATTCCACTAGTCATTCATGGTGGTAATATGTGCCTTCCCGGAGGCTTGTGTCACACTCACTTGCTTGGACACAAATGAATAATGAATATGATCCTAGATTGAATATGCATTTATTGTTAAAATATGTTATTGGTCTATCAAAATTGGTAAAGAAATATTATCATCCATCTATATGGGATTGGAATGATGATAAAAAAAATTTCATTAGAGGATGTAAAAATATTCACATGACATCCATGATCTATCATAATATGCCACGTATATTCATTGATAGGAATTTCATCCCTCCATGAGGCTTCTACCACTGTCACATTGTTATCCCTGGATAGAATGGGGATATGATACAGATCATGGGTCATTGGAGGATTCCACTACTCTTCAACGATAGAAATATGATCATGTCCCAAGTATTTTTCCCCTCTCATGTGGTAATCCCCAATTAAAATAGGAATATGACCACCATACTAGACAATTAGAATATCATGTCGATCACTGAAGATAAGCATGTGCCCCTGTCATGTGGCATGTGATGATCTCACTAGTTGTGACATTGTTGTAATTGGAATATGATCATGTTCGGATCCATCTCCCTTCATCAAAATGTTCTTAAAATCAACCCATGCGGGGGAAAGAAGTTAGGAATTCTCAGATACATCCTATTGTTTTCAAAGATCAATGGTTTGAGATATCCTAACTACATGGATATAATTATACACATGTCTATTCATATGTAATAGGTACATAATAAACATACAGAGTTCATCAAGTGTTTCTAAAATATATCGAAATTTAAGCAATTTTTGTGTCTGTATATGAGCCTTCACATTTTCCATCTCCAAGAATAAATGGAATATGTCATCAATTGAAGTGAGGAAATATTGCCATATCTTTCCTCCGTGTTCCATAAAATATTTTCTATCTTCTTCATTCATGGAGGTAGGATTATGATCCTCCCACATTCCATCTAAGAGGATATTCCCATTGACATATTCTAAACCAGAAAGGATATGATCTTTCTGGCAGGATCTTTCTTGAATATGATGTTAGTCATTATTAGTAGGAGTAGGGATATGATCCCTCTCTAATATATATAGTGACTTCATTCATGAGGAACATCGCGGGAATCTTCCACGGTCTACATTGTACGATGTCAGTGGTACACCCAGACAAACATACTCTCCCCCTTTTGATGTATTTTTTGGGAAAGTTAAGTCATTTCCTGACATGTGGGGTTTGTAGTGGTGGATGATATACCCCAGTGAATGAAGGATTATGATGATATTTCCTTAAATATAAATTTTGTCTATATATATATATATTCATGAAAACATAAAAGGAAAATGTTACTAATTTTTTTAATATTCCAAGCATAATGTGGTCAATAAGATATAAATGGTTTGAAAAATTGACTTCATATTCCCTATTTCATCCATTATTTTCATTTGGAATTATTAAAATGAGGTTGGAATTAATTCATGAGGACCCGATTTATAGAATATCATCTATAAATTTGAATTGGTCTAACTTCTTTTTTTGTATGTGATTTTCAAAACAATGTGGGAAAATGCATTATAACATAATTGTTCTGTTGTTATAGAGATACAAATTGTATTTACCAATTATTTTTCATATAGGAGAAAACGATATTTCATTATGGATAATAACCAATAATTTTATCAGTGGAGATATTCACATCTGGTCCACAATTTTTATTTCATATAGCGGAAAATGAAATGTCATGAGGGATAATAACCAATCATTTTATAATTAGAAAAATTTGTATTTTTAAAACTATTTTTGTTTTCATATAGGGACAAATGTAATGTACATCTGGATAACAACCAATCATTTTATCATTGGAGATATTCACAGTGGGATGGATATTTTCGTTTTTTTGGGACTTCGAGGTGTGAAATTGGTTTCTCTCATCAGACGACCGTTTTCACATTACCCAGACATTCCCAATGATTCCCCCATCCATACATCAGTACAGAACATTATTCCAATGTTTAGTGGATATATATTTTTTTAATTCCAACCACTCTTTTGGGACACAAATTGATCGAGATAATGGGAGTTTGGGATCATCACATCCTCATGGGAGGAAATTTTTCCTACTCTAGTGCACTCATATAGATTTCAGATATGTTCGTGTATCTCATCCTAGACCTGATATAAAACAAATAACCTAGAAAGGTAAATTAATTGGTTAATTCTCTTGATAAATAATGAACGTTAGTATTTTTGATTAATTGAGTGGAGTGTAGTCTCATTATTCAATCCATCTATATGTATTTTATGTTCTACATCCATTTACCGGATTGGGAGTAGCCGCATTATTTGATGATTCCATAAGAAGAATTACATTTGAATGTGCGACCATATGATGATGTGGTTAATATTTCCAGGAAAGGATTGAGCCAGTATGAGGCATCCTATATAACCTGTTTATTTCATGGATCAAATCCCATGTATTATATTTTTCTCAGGTATATTATTTTTATGTTCCTGAAATCACTGTGTGGGTACTGAGACACCAAATGTTTATGCTTGGGTGTAATGGAGACGCCCTACATAACCTAGTTATCATCGGAATTGGATTCATTATAGTTAAATTATTCCCTAATGAATAGACTAAAGGTATATTCCTTTATAATTAGGGGTGTTCATACTATAAAACTCACCGAGCTAACATACCTGGGTTTCTAGGGTGTGTGAAGATTCTTGATGTCCAATGAGTTGTTCATTACATCTCCCTATTCTCATGCGAGCAATTATAAATTTGAGACACATGGGGGAACACATGATTAGTATCATGGAATATATAAATATATATTGTAATTTAATTCTAAGATAGTCCCTGGGTGATTGGTATAGAGCTCAGGCCATGAAAATTTATAAAATGTATTCTGAGTATGATAAGAATCAGATTCATCATAGTTTTGATTATTATATTAAAGAGGATTTTTAGTAGAGATCATGTGGTAGAAAGGAAACCTATGTATCCTAGTTATATATGGAATCAAATTTCTCATAGTTTA
The DNA here is from genome assembly GCA_963277665.1 of Viscum album. NCBI lineage: Eukaryota > Viridiplantae > Streptophyta > Magnoliopsida > Santalales > Viscaceae > Viscum > Viscum album. Next base: position 1,777,780,054 of record OY728121.1, on the reverse strand, counting down.
TTTTTTCCTAAAGATATTAGTAGGTTATATTGGATGATCACACTTGGAGATATTAATACTGTCAATGAGGTTTCAATAATATAAGGGGCGCATACCTAGACCTATTCCCTATTGATTGGTGATGTAATATATGTTGATGATAGTTTAATATTATGCATGGTGGATTCCATTGTAACCCTAGATTGTGTAGTGTAGATTAACTGACCACTAAAACTCCTTAATCCCATATTAACCATACATTATTTAAAAAAAATTGTTAGAATGTGATTGAAGTCATTTCATAGTAAAAGTATTATTGGTAATAGGATCCCCTTAGATAATAAATATGGATCTCAAACATCAATGAAGTGGATTATGAATATTGAAAATAGAAGGAATCTAAGTCACTATCATTCCATTTATATTGGAGTTTACACACTGAGGCCCCCCACGGATTGGGGCTTACACATTGGGGGTCCCCTTTTCTTATGGGCTTACATTGAATGGTGTAATTATTGATCAGGGAATACAATTACGTTTCATCCCTTTTATTCAGGGATTACACATTGAGGATGGTTAAGGATTATGAAATCTTGGGATGACCATGTGACCAGGAATGCTTGTTTAGAGTTTTTCTCATGACCACGATGACTTGTCTAGGAGATATTTCATGACCTGGTTAGATAGTCCTAGAAGAAATCACATGACCTATCTTTGATCATATGTAGGGGTATATCAAGACACACTATGAAATGGTTCAATGGATGTTTTGTGTCTTGGATAACATCCTTGTATTTCATCACGACACATTTCAATCATGTCCATTGGGAATTGTGGGTCTCCGACGCTTTTCTCAGAGTGTTTTTTGAGAGCATTATTCCCATTCACATACGCTACAATGTAACATGAAAAATATGACCGAATGTTGTTATATGAGTCATGTGATGTATCTAAAACATATGAAAAGGCTCACGTGACAAAACTAAAATGTTTGGAGAGACCAAGGTGGTGTTCCTATGGGGACCATGTTACGTTAAATAGAATTTCATGTGTCCAAAATAGCATTCTAAATGAATTTCGTGAGATATAGGATCAATATAATATCACTATCATGTGTACTTTAATGAATCAGAAAATGTTCTTGAGGTCCAGAGAGCATGTATTTAATTTATGTATTCTAGTTTTTATCTTCGTTCTAGACCTTTAATATTGAGTTCATTAGGATTTTTCAATAACATTTTGTTCAGAGTATCGCCTGATATGTCAGACATGTTATATGTTCTTCATATTCCATTCTAGAATCCCGTCATGAGATATAATAAAGATCATTAAATGTACCTTATGCATGGGGCATGGTGGCTCTGACTATTCACTAGTATATAACCAGATAGTAGGCATTGTGTTCTTGAGATCTTCCACTCCTAGAAGTCTTATTTATTGGTTGGGATTCTTTGCTCAAGATTTTCCTTCACATAGTAGATAGTGATTTTGTCATGCTCGGATGAGGAATTTATATGCCTCTTCACCCTAGATGCAAGTTGGTTTTCACGACATATCCATCATAGATCCATACTATATTTTGTAAAGTGTAATAGGACCTTTATATTTCACTATTCATCGTCATTGGTCGTTCTTAAGTTGTATCCGTATTTTCAGTGGTAGTGAGTCTCTTACAACAATTATTCATTTAATATATTATTTACTTTTTATCTGAACTATGTTGATCACGAGGGAATGTGAAATGACAATATATCATGTCGGATGGCCATGTCCAAAGGCCTTTGGGATATAGTGATACTTTTTATGGGATATTTTACGAGGCATGTGTGGCATGTACAATTGTCCATGTGAGGTGTAGTCAACTTGTACAAAGGTATCACGAGGTACTATTGTGTATTTCTTTAGTGTGTTTCATGACTTTGAGTGACCATGAGTGATCCCACATACTATAGTTTTTATTTTCTATTACCTTATGTGACATGGTTAAGGAGTCATGTGACATTTTATAATTAATAAAATTATAATTATAGTATTTTTGGTGATGTGTGTCTTGAGTGATATTTGTCATATGGGAATGAGGAGATCATATTATAGGTAAACATATATTTCATCTTTAGTGAACTGAAGAGGAAGCATGTAGTACATTAATCATAACTCGGAATTTCATGCGGCGAGGTAGAAAAGACAATGGTATTTTTTTGGATATTGAAGATGTGTCTCCAAGATCATTTGTTGCCTTGTGGATCCCCACGGGCACTTCACATGCCTTTTAGGGACTGATGATACCTATAACCTCCTCCCCTTTATCTCCTTTGTTTTATTTTACCGTGCTTCATATGTCAGGTGATATTTCCATAGTATTATCATAGATTTTTACTCTTTAGAATGATGATATGGCACATGATCATCAAGACCACTAGGAGTATCTTCCTTTGGATATTTCTCATCCATATTCGAAAGGGTAATTCATATTTTTTTTCAAGAACATTCAAATCTCTGACTAAGAATTTTTGGGCCACTCATTTTGTTGTAATCATGCATCCATCAATATTATGGATAGCCTTTGTAATACTTGGATGTTTCATTAAAAGGGACATAGTGTCAATAATCATAGGGTATGTCCGACTTAAAAATCGTTTTTATTCTCTTTAAATGATAACACAATTGTGGGTCCATTTGAGGATCATGAGTTTTACTAGTCTTGATTTGTTTTCTACTATGGGGAAGTCAATTCACATATCAAATACTTTATTCCTTTGATAATTTGATGATTATTATTCTTTTGGCATCAACATCCATTTACTACAATTTTATATTCAGTTATAATGATGGTTGGTTATTAATTTTAGAAAAGAGGATATGGTCCACACACTCAATATTTCAATATATATACTCTGTGTATCTATATGTATTGGATATAATTTGATCATTATCCTTGATAAATTGCATTTTTTCTTCTGACTTATAGAATCAAATATGATGTTAACCATACCTTGGTGGTCATGTATTAATTAGTAATATTCATTAATCAAGATAAATAGATTTATATTATCCCAATTAAATATTTTTATGTGAATATATATATTAGTATTTTAGAATCAAAACTTATCTCAAAACACTAACCATAATATTAAATCCACTATATATTTACAATAATAGTTAATTATTTTATATCCAAATCATTAGTGGTGTAATTTATCTCACATAATTTCAATTGGGATGAGGTATTTTCAATCGATATATAACTACACATGAGTACACATAATATTCACATCCTTGATGCATCACAATAGATCACATAATCTTATCCATTTTAATAAAATTTTATTACATGTTCACTGACCATAAATCATTTCGTCAGGATGAAATTCTATTCAAAATCTACTTTGAAGTTGAAGATAAATGTTTTCTATGTCAACATGTTCTGCGGATTAGAAAGTCTAACAAAATATCTTAGATAACATTTATAGTATGTCACAATCACATGAAAACAACATATTTTAGATACTATGGTTTTTATTTGACATTCCTAAATTACTTTTATCATTAATGGATCCACCCATATACCGTGAAATTTATTATATTCCCCATGAATGAAAATTTATTTAATGACATTTTAATGTGTTATGATTTTCCTAAAAAATATTCTTCAATAGAGTCATCATAATAAATATAAAATTATATTCATACACTTATATGATAATTAAATATATAATAATTTCACATGTAAATTGGAACAAAACATTCAAATTGTAACATTTAGTAACTATATTCATTATATCCATTAATATAAAATGTTTGTTTGAATGTCCAAATGAAAATATTATAATTTCATAATTCGTATATCTCATTTAAAATGTTTTCCTAGGTATATTCTCCATTATAACACTATATTTAATATACCAATAAAATATTAAAATGGAATAAAATTACACATTTATATATTATTTATCCCTAAAATAATTCATATTCATTAATATAAACAAGTTAAAAGTTATTTCATTCATATAATTTCATTCACATATGCACTGATAAAGGATTAATGGTTCACATGAAATATAAAATGTTACTTCCCTTCACTAGAAGTTATCATTGGTGATATATAAATAAATATATCTCATTATTATCATCACATAAATATCTAATAATCGAAGAATTAATATATTATAGGATTCATAATGTCAAAAACATTAACCAACAATAAACTATATACCAGATATGTCATCATCATAGCATCAATTAAATTAATTTACCACTAAAAATCAAATAATTAAGGTACTCATTTTATTACATTTTTATAATCTATAGATATATAATACTATTTATAAAATGAATAATAAAATACACTATTGGTTATAGAGGGTATAATCAATGTACTTTCACAACAGCAGTCTTGTTTTTCACTTGGGTAGTACTAATAACTAGATATTTACCTATTTCTTTTAACATAATTGATTGTTGACATTTATAATCAACATAAATATTTATATTCATGAATTAGTTGGCAAAATGTATATAATAATAGTATATGAATCAATGGACTGTGGATTGTAAATTTGTGGAAATATTATTTTCCCATATACCATTATTTGGTATAATCATCGCCATTTGATATTAATGGGAATTCGGGCCATCTATTACCCTTTTAATGATCCTCTGATATCCATTTATAAAATTTCCATGATCTAGCATTCAACATATCTATCATTTTTATGGAAATAATTCTTTCCAATCATGCTATTTTTTTAGAATTCTATATGTCTCTATCGTAATTTTCATATGAAAAACAAGTGAATGTTCAAAGACTCCTATTTACATTTGTAAATGAGTTCAAAAAAAATTATTCAAATGAAGTAATTTCTAATAAAGAAAATTATTTTCCAAGAATTATTTTTATGAACCAAAATAATTTTATAAATATTGTTTCAAGTGATGATTATTATTCTAGAACCTTACCATGCTTTCTTGAGAAAATTGAATCCTTGATACAAATGTATACGTTATAATTCTTATTATTTTCAATAGTTACTTATACTTTTTATTTTATTTAATAAAATTGAATTACATGGTTAAAAATACTCTTAATTTCCTCCCATTATATGAGATAAATTTTACCATCTTAACTAGTATTCTTAATAATATTCCACTAATGATCTATTTATCAGCTCAATAAACTAATCACTAGTGAATCAATTACATATTTTAGAAGTGTATAATAAAAAATATTTTCATTATGGAATTGACCCAATAATCAGAAAATATTGGATCAAATTTTCCAATAAAATACGGTCTATTTTTCTTACTAACATACTAAACAATGTAATGTTCTATACTATGCTCATTCAATAGAAAGACATAACTCAAATAATTATATTTTTTCCAAGGAAGTGCATAAATTTTTTTCATTGCCTCCCCAAAAAAATTGGTTACTAATGAAAAAAATAACTACATTTTCTATCAAATTAAGTGTTATCATGATTCCATCAGGTTATAAAATATGAATAAAACCAAGAATAATAGTGTGGGAAACAATTATCATTACTACAAACCAAATATTCATAAAAATTCATTTGTATGAGATCTTATTCAGGAAATTTTCATGTACATCTATTTCACATGTAATTTAGACGATTCTCTCCTTGATAACTATGTATTAATATATTCCATATTATTTTAAAGAGGAAATATGGCATCACCCATCGATATCCAATAGTATTACCAACCTATTTTTTCAATGAGGGATAATTCACTGTGATCTATAAATATGTCCATGATATGAATCATCCAAAACATTTAAATATTTGTACCACAATATGCATTTTCTAAAAATCCATATTGACATGTATTATCTTGAAATGGATGTATCATAAGGAAAAATATATAATATATATACTAACAAACAATAGTATATTATCCACATCTTAATATTACACCCACTTATATTAACCATTGTTTACTAATAGTAATCTCTATGGATTTACTAAACTACACTATCATACTATATATGAATATCTATTCTTTTAGTATATTAATATTTTTCAATCTTGATGAAAAATCATCACATAAATTTATGATAAATTAAAAACCATTAAAATATTGGGTTTTTTGGATTATAATACATAAAATTATACATTTGGTACATTTTTTCTTTATCTTATATAATTTCCATTTTTCTTTGAAACGTTTTTAATGTACCAAATTTAATACATTTATGTATTACCTAGGGAAAGGAAACAAAATAAAGGGCCTATTGAGATTCTTAGTAATATATAAATAACGAGGTTAATGTTCTACGATCATTTCAAATCATAATATAGGAATATTTGAATGAAAGTATGTTCATATAATAAAATTTTCATAAAATTATTTTCATGAATTTGAATCTTTTATAATATACTAAATAATTTTCAATTAAAATAATTGAATCCTTTGTGTAAAAATAATTCCAAATCATTCATATCCCATGAAAAAAAATATTATGCATAAATAGACATTATTATTTTGTTGATAAATCATAGGAATATAATAAATTTCACATGATAAGGATAACTAATGAGTCTATTAAATCATTGAATATTAAACATCAATATCTTTTTCAAATTTCAAAACAAATATGGAATCACCACACTTATCCAACATTAGATCAATTATTGATAAATTATTCACACAGTGGATCGTCTATGTCAAAAAAAACTCCAACAATTATTTCATGAGATATAAAAATTATCCTATTTGATTGATGGATATAATTTTCTGGGCCAACCCATCATGTAATAAAATAAATACATACGCATGATGAAATTTAAAAAATATATAATTATTAAATAATTAATTGAAATGAAATTGGTTTAATAAAAATATCATCACTTCATTATAGTGTACACGCCCTAAAATAATTGCCTTTCAACAAATTCACATCATATTAAAAATTAAAAATCTAGAAAAATAAAAATAATGGTATCATTTTAAATTACAACTATTGATTCGAAATTAAATTCACATGATTTTACCATAGATGAATATTTTATTAAAGTATAAATGGAATATTTCTTGAGTAAAATTCCATTTTAATTTTGAAATAATGTCATTAATATAAAAATTTAAATATTATGGAAATATTTTTCATTTTAATGAATATATAAATATTTTTTTGGATATATAAAATCATTTTGATCATGATTATTGGATATTTCATTGATGAAATGTAATCTAAAACATAGTTTTCTATCATATTTTTTTATAAAAATATGATGAAAATGATCATTATAAATACAAAAACATTTAACTGAATTATTTTTATAAAAATTAAATAAATTATAAAAAATTATGCTATAATTAATTGGATAATATAAAAAATTTTCATGTACTTTTAAAAAACCATTATATGGTTGATATTGATTTTTGAAAAAAGAACAAATAGTTTCTAATTTTTGAAAAAAAATCCTCCTTTCATATTTGCATACCACTAAGAGGAAAATGGAACTATTAGATAAAATCTTCATGAGAAAACAAAGGTGTCTAAAAAAATTAGAATTATTGTAAGAATAGATAATTTGATTAGTGGAAATTGAATTATAAACAGTCTTGATTGGAAATGGATTGGAACATAAGTACCTTACCACATGTATAATCATTCATAATATTTATTCAAAACCATTATATTAAAAATATATAATCCCGGTACATGTATTATAGATACATACTCATATATATAGGTTCATATATTGTTTAATAATATCATCATATAAACCATTTTCATTAATAAAATAGCTAGTATAGGTGAAAACTACCTCCATTTACATGCATGTTCTGATTTAGAATTCAATCCCTTATACAATGATCATGGTTACATAATATTCAAAATATTAATAATTTAATATCCATAAAATGTAATTATTATTAACACTATTATAACTATTCATATAAATTAATGATGAGAATTCCATTACATCCCTTAATGGAGATGAATATTCATACATAAACATGAGCGGTGGATCTATTTTTTAACAGATGGTATAAAAGAAATTAAATAAGAATTCTCCCACATATATATATACTTTATATCATATATATTCACTCGTTCCATCACATTAACCATCAATGTTATGTTCTGATGAAAAAAGAAACTCATCGCTCTTTACTGATGGTAGTACCCTTGTAAATATTATTGATGATTTCTTATCCCACATAAAGGATTTAAAAATGGTCATTCATTCATGATAATAAAAAATATATATAAATTGATTATACAGATGTTATGAATTTTTAATGGATACAATATTTTTATATATGTTAAATGAATAAATAAAATTGAAATTGTGTTGTTATGATTTATACATCTTGGTTGAGAAACCAATTTTGTTTTAAAACACAGTACTGTAAGGAATTGTATATTGGAATGAAAGGGATGTATATGGCATTTTAATGGAATATAAGAAATTATTATGTTATACATTTTCTATTAAATAATATCTTGAAAAGTGTTACAACTAGATGGATGTAGTTTTGTAATATTATTTGGGAAAGTGAACTCTGGAAATTACATATTGTAATAAATTAATATAACATAATTATCATTTAAATGTGGATTAAAACAATTTATTTTCAAGATATTATTATTTTGAGTCAATGTACACTTATTCAAACAAATTTGGACATGAATAGGGGATGTCATCACCCATATGTTTTTATTTTAACCCTATTTTAACCCTTATCTGTATTACAATTATGTCTTAGTTTTATACATTACAACAATAATAAATGAAAATAAAGAAATAAAAACCAATATATGACTATGATTGATATTTTCATCAATATCCCATTCAATATTATTGTGATTTGATTTTTATAAATTATAGCATATCAAATAAGATATATGTTATTGAAAAATATTATCAATGAAAATTCATGAAATAAGTCATTCAAATTGACATTAATGTCATCATGATAATAATTATATTAGAATATACACTTTTGAAACAACCCATCTATATTCTTTATAAATAAAAAAAACATAAAACCTAAAAATTATCAAAATTCATGTTGAACCTAATTTATTTATAATCATTTGTTTCATTATTCCATTATTGAATAAAAATTTTCTTGTGTTGCATAAGAATTTATGATTATTACTCATGATCTACAAATTTAAAATAAATTATAATGATAGTATTATTTAATTTATGTTCTAGATAAACAATAATATTTTATCATAAAATATTATTATCCTTATGAAAAAATATAATATATACTATCATCAAGAGTGTATATTTTCTAATTATACATTTCATAATATAATATAATTGTCATAATCAACAAACATTAACACCATGTGGCCATGTTTCTGAATCATTGATTATAGTGGTCATATAAACTCATCTTTTAAGACAAATAAACTATTATATAAATTTTGATGAATTATCCTATTGTTTGACCCATGTACTATCCATTTTAACATTATTTTGGTGAAAAATATTTAAAGTTGTTATTCTTCATAATTAAGAAAATAAGGAACATATTTACATATGTATAATATCATAATTCAAAAAAAATTATCTAATTTTCATGATTCAATTAGTATATATGTGGTAAATTTATTTCAAAATACGCTAAAAAAATTGAAACTAAACCTTTTTTATTAAAAACCTGTATTTGGCCACAAAACTAGATTTATTTGTATTCGAAATCTAGTAAAAACCATTATTAATATTCTAAAATTATATATTGAATATTCTATAATATAATTTATATAAAATCATTTAAAATATGGATTTATTTAATTCGATTGGATAAAAAATGTCACATACAATCTGATTTTTTGAACAACATTTCTTTTTACTAATTATATGATTTTATTTACATGACTATAGATTTGATATAGAATTAAAATTTCAATAAAAGTGTTACAAATATATTTTTTTCATAAAATACTTATCCATATTCATTCACTATTACCTAATAGCTATTATATAACAATAAAATTAAATAATAATAATTGAATATTATAAGGAAGTCCTTTATGGAGTAGTGTTTAATATAAAGATATTTATCAATTAGAACAAAATTTTCTATAAAGGAATAAATCATAAAATAATAGGGTTTCATAAGAATATTTATCATGTAAATTTTAATTATTAATTTGATTTGACAATTTTTTAGGTGGTCGTTCAAGAACAGTACGTAAAATATTTTTATATCATAAAATTTTAATTACAAGTTATACATATGAATGTTACTAAGATAAAAACTAAAATAAATAATTATTATTTTCAAAAAATAATTGGATTAAAATTTGATATTGTTGATAATTTTTTAGAATAGGTTTTGACTAGGATATTCCCCATATAGAGTTAAACATTGACATATAATTTTCATAAGTAGCTCCATATTATAAATTTTAAAAAGATTTTTTATCAATTTCATAAGAAGATGATTATTTCAAACATAATAAATGATAATATGGAATTAAATATTTTATAATGATTCTTTTATTACATGGGATTTATTTATATTGAATTATTGAATTATTTATTATTTCGAATCTTATTGAGTGAAAAAAATAAAAATAAACAAATTTATGTAAGATCATAAAGGATCATTGAAATAATTGGTATAAAATGATATTTAATCAATTAAAAATAAATACCTAATAGATAATGATACACCAAATAATAAAATTAAATTAATTATATTTCAATATTTTCACTGGAATGTGTTTCATGATAAATAATTTTTTCCTAAAGTCATTCCATTGGATGATCCTATAAATTTATTCTAGAAGCCGATCATGTATAAAATTGATACACCAAATTGTTTTTATAAATATTATAATTATACATAGATTTATGGAAAAATAATTATGGTATCAGTGTAGTAACATAATTTATTATTAGTTTTTGTCTAAAAATAGTAAACCAAGGGGGTCATTGTAGCCCTCGATAAGTGCTCGTAATGATCAAAGCGTATTTTTCAGAGGTGAAAAAGAGCATTTTATTTTATTCTCCATGGATGTAAAATCTAGGAGAACTTTTTAAAAACAATTATTTATAAATTTTCTATATTTTTACACCATATAGTATATGATTTCGGGAGTGACTAAATATTCCCTATTAAATGAGGGATAATAATTTTGCAAAATGATAATTAAAAAATGTATAATCAAATCTACACACATTATCCTAGTGTAATAAATATGTTGTTTATAATCATGTAATATATGAAACTAAACATATGAGTTTATTTTTGAAATTTATTTTAATATGTATTAATATTAAATAGGAAAAAATATTATATATATTCTTAATAAGGATGAATTTGGATCATGAAAGAACACAAAGAAAATTTTCATGATTTCAGAAACTATGTGTGTATATATTGTAAAATTATACATATTTCAACATTTTATATAGTTTTTTCAAGATTACATGGGATAAATTTTATGGGAGATACACTGAAACTATTAAAATGTTGAAGGAAATATCCCTATATTAAGGACAATATACTATAAATAAATAATGTTTGTTATAACTAGGACATGGACAACTTATCACTATACATGTTAAACTATTAAATAGTGATGAATCTTATGAAAACTAATTTAAATGATCATCGTACATTAATATAATTCATTTGGAAATGTTAATTAAAAACGAATATGGTTTGAGTATGATTACCATAATTAAAATAAATGCTCTATAGGAGCATATTAGTATTTCAGAAATAATTTGTTTATTAAATAATGACAATCTATTTAACCACATCCCCCCAATATCCTCATGGTTAAATCATCTATATTTATAACTTTAATTTATAACTCCCATATTCATGTACATATTGGTTTGTTTAGTTATATTATGTATAAAATGTAAGTAGGTTATGTTTCATTATTATTGGATGAGTATTGGAATGTTTTTGGGGCTATTCCAGGGGTCCATGGATTGATAATATTACTATAAAAAATGAAAAAACTATATGAAATAATGAAACCGAAAATAATATAACATAGTAGAAACATTGTTTTGCACAATGTTTATCGAAATCATACGTCCCCCATAAAGGAACCATTATTAATTGGACAAATGGTTTTAAAATTGTTTCATCGTGGTTTATCTTTCCATCTGAGGAAAACATTCAAGGGGAGTTTTGATGGTTTCTAGCACTGGATATTCCTAACTATGCTCCCTAACCACACCCATGAAAAATTTAGATTCTTATTTTTTGGATAAAAACCAAATAACCACAATAATCTGATGTTTCCCCTAGTTCTTCCAAAATAATGTTCCATTTCCATCCACGGGATGGATAGACCATTAATCTTGAATTGAGACTGATACATTGGAGAATATAGGTTTGTTTTAGTCTAGTTTTTTCACTGAGTTTTTTCATTTAATTGTTTCATTTATTTTCTCCACTATTTCAGGGGAAGTTGTCCTTACTCTTGAATCTTATTTTTTTCCTGAAGGGCTGATTTATAATTAAATAAATTTATGGAATTTAAATGTAAAATTATTTTGAAAATCTAGATTGAAACAAACATTAGGTTTCATTTGTGAAAATGTGGAAAATTGGTTGTTTTGTGGAATGTCAAATTAGTGAAAATATTATAATATGATGATTTAAAAAAATTTGTTCCAATTTATGGATAATATTTTGAAGTAATTTTTTTATTAATTTTTTATTTGAAATGGTTTTTCACAATTGGGTTGGAATATAATTTAGAGTAAAAAGTTTGTGTTTGTCCATATTAATTAATATATTCTAGTTGTTGGGGTGTTTTCCATTGGAGAACATGGAATATGTTTAACTTTTGAATATAGGAATATAGAAAAAAACAACAAATGATCATGGTAATGTCACCGGGGATTTTGGGTGAATAGTTTTAGTGGAACAAGTGTAACGCCCTGACTCTAGTTTCATAGAGTCTATGTATTATTAAATAATATTTTCATGATACAAGGAATCTTTCCATGAAAGACTGAATAGTTTAGTATCCTTTGATGTACTAAATACATACATATGTTTTAAATTACATTATAAAATGAAAAACAACAACCAAATTGTCTAAATTGAACATATTTATATCCCATAGACAATCCTTGTAGGTCAGTCATAATATACATTAGCATAATATAGAAACTATAAATAAAGTAATTCTATTTACTTATTCACATGGATATTCAACCAATCGAATAATCACATGCAATATCTATAGACAATTTCATAATGATGGAATGCATAACTCCATACATCATAAGAACATAGTCAAGGCCTCATTCAATGACTACAAATAAGATTTTTTTTGGGGCCTTGTGACAAGGCACTGTATTTTCTCCCCAGAACTACTAATGCATCGAGGAGCTAGAGCGGGCTCTACCTATCACATACTAATTCCAATGAATTCCCCATATAAAATGGTTTAAACATAACAAAAACATTCATTTTAAAACTAGAAAAGGATATTTTATTACATTAATCATAATGAATGTTTTTTATAAAAATAACACATGCACAGTTAAACATATCACAAAACCATCAATACAATTTTAATTATTGTAATATTATAAATCAACATCGAACAAGTGTAAAATCCGTCAAAAGATGTCGACATAGATGAAATAAAAATTATTTGAGGGAAATATCTCATTCTATTTTGAAACAATATTAATGTCACATAATTATCAAAGAAAAAATTTATTTTTAAATTATTCTTATATTCTAGTAAGGGAATCTTAGAAAATGTTATTACAGCAGAAAATAGCTGCACTCTCCCTATATAATAAAAAAATTATTTCCTTAATAATGTCAAAAAGATCGTAATGGACCTTATATCGAAAATGAGCGAATGTCTCCTTTATAAATATATTATAAAATGTCAAAAAAAAATTATAAAGGACATTAACCCATATTCTAGGAAATAATATAAAAAATTTGAATTGCATTTTTAAGAAACACAAATGTGGATGATAATGAGGTCCTAGTAGATACGCGGGTAAAAACAACCTCAAATAATAATGAGATTTTAGAATTATCTTTTATCATGTAATTTTACTTGGTGGATGGTACGTTAACATATGATATAATAGTTAAATAATTGTTATTAAATTACAAAAGAACCACATAAATAAATATGATATCATATTTGATCTTCTAATATTTCATTGTTAATAATATTTCAGTTGTATCATTATTTTGGATGTTAACAGATTTCATTTCCATTATATTCATGGTTACATAGGATATTTTTGTTATGTATAGGATGTGTTTGATTCATATCTGAAATGATGTTAAAAATTATATTTAATCATGAAATGAAAATTATTCTTGAAAGGTTAGAATGGAGAATGAATTTCATCGCATTTGTGGAGACGGTAATTCGTACGTATGCACGAACAACTATATAATTCTATTGAAGATATAATAATATGTAATTGGATGGTATATAATATATACAGAATCAGGAACATGTTATACTTATTATTCACATATGTTATACTCATTATTATACCCATCCAAATAATGAAGTGTGTTAATAACAAAATACACCATGACGTGGATATTATATATCGGGTGTGCGAACATATGGTGACATGTCATTGATTGGATGAATATAATAATTAATATTTTTTTACCATATTTATAATTACATCATACTATGTATAATGTATTGGATTTATTAATTTTCTATGGAGAAAACAAAGAAAAATGAAGTGGAAGAAGAAAACAACTTTGAAAGAGGTTGTGAAATTATTACCTCCTCTTTAGGTGTTTCCTTTTGAATTTATCAAATGGGATATTTAGGTTGGCTATCTGATCTATGTAAGGCCACTAGGTATAATTTAGGGTAGTTGGGGGATATTTGGTCTTGGTTTGGCTGAGCCAAATGGCTTTGGAAGTTTCATTTTGAGAGAAGGGATGTACCCTTTTGTAAGAGAGGTGAGTGTCACTTTAGGAAAATCTTGAAATATTATTTTATTATACAATCATATTCAATTAATAAGGGATCCCAATTGATGTATATTTAGGATATGGTGATGATGGGTCGAAGAACCCTCACCCAATAGGTTTTAGAAACTCTTATGTCACTATATTAACATTATCCGATGGATTTTACTATTAGTTAAATAGTTTAACTTTGACCATGTATTCTTGTATTATTATAGTAATGGTTTCTAATCATACAATAAAAAGCCAAGATAACACTATGTGGTTCATTATTAACATATATAACATTATATAATTTCTTTTCCTATACCTATGATTTTTAAGAATATTATATCAATTAATATTATAGTATTTGTTTTAAAAACTCATATATGTCAATTTTGTCAATGTTTTGTTTATTGTTTTTATGAAATTCATAACAACATGATTATATAGAAACAAAATAATTTTATAAACCCTAAAACTTCATATTAACATATAAATTTTGTTTAATTCATCAGAATACACAATTTACATTTAATTGGATATTTGTAATATCAATTATTTTAATCCTTCTTAAATAAGGTAATTAGTGCATCTTCATTGTATCATAAATAAATTTATTTATATTATATCTAAAAATAATAAATAAAATAACATTATTTATAAAGGATTTTATTCTTTATAATTAATATTTATAGTCTAATTGAAATTTTGTATAACCATATATTAAAAATGTTTTAGTTATTAAATATTGAATTTAACACTTAATGTCTTCTTGAAATAAAATAATAATAAATTCCCTAATATAATCCATGTGGACCAAAAGGATAATATATTATTTCTATGGGGTTTTTTAAAAAAAATACACTTCTCAAATAGAATTAGGACATGTGATAGATAATAATAATATCATTTTTACCATTAATTACCCTATTTACTTTTAATCGTGTAAAATTAAAGTTAAAATTTATTATTTTCCAAAAAATTATTTTCATCCAATTTTACCACTTTTTACTTACAGATATAAACCATGTCTCGAATATTTTTTAAATTGAATTCACAAAAGTGGTAAAATTATGTTTTATTCAGATGTTTAAATGTTCTTATATGGTGGATATAAGGCGGAAAAAAGTTCAACAAAATAATATATATATATATATATATATTATTGTTATTATAAAATTATTCCAATGAATTACACTGAACATATATAATTATTTTGTATCTTTTATTATGAAAAAATTTATTTAAATAAATTTACTATTTATTTTAATTAAAAGTACGTATTAAACAATAACGTAGTGTTTTTTCACTATTTATCAAAAATTGAATGTTTTCAGAAAATTAAAAAAAATTATCCCTAAGCTAATTTTGATATTCCAAATCAAAAAATGAAGAACATTATGAATGAAAATTTATAAAAATTCAAAAAGTGGGTCATACTATTCATAATGGCTAGTTTGATTGGTAAAGGTGTGTTAAAAATCAAAGTTTCTTACAATGCATGATATTCAATTATACAACAGGAAACGTATCATAGAATATTGTGGTGTAACATTCTCTCCTCCTAATAATATCTTCCTCAAAATGTCTAGAATATTAATGAATAAAATGTTTCGTGTGTTTCTTCATCATAATTTCCTTGGTTTTCCTTATTGCCTCTTCCATCTAACGGTTTCTCCATAGAACTTTTACCAAATGAGAATTTCGATTTCTCAAGAGATGTTCTCTAGTACAATGAATTTTGATAGGCTCTTCACTATAAGAAATTTCAGGTTCCAGTTCTGTTTCTTTAATGTTGAGTACATGCATTTGGTTAGGCATGTATTTTCTCAACTTTGGTACAAGGAAAACATCATGAACATTAGAGAGACTTGGAGGCATTACGTGGCGGTAAGCTACAGCCCCAATCCATTTTCGAATTTCTAAAGGTCTGCTGAACCTTGGCCTTAATATACCATTCTTAAAAAATTTTATAACTCTGTTTCATGGAGATACCTTCATGAAAACGGGATCTCCTACATTAAATTCCAAATCCTTATTTAGGTTATCGACACAGATATTGGTCTTAGTTTGAGTTGCTTTGATGAGGGTTTGGTTAACCTTCAATTTTTCCATTGTTTCCTCAACATGTTATGGGCCTACGTGTTTTCTTTCACCAAAATAATCCCAAAATGATGGTGTGTGACATCACATAAACTATAATACTTTATATGGTTCCATCTGAATATTTGAATAGAAGCTATTGTTATACGAAAATTCTAATGCAGATAAATACTGATTTCACATACATTGAAAGTAAAATTATCAAGATCTCAAAATTTCTTCAAGGGATTTAATAGCTCGTTCTGATTTCTATTGGATTGAGGGTGGTATGTAGTTCTCAAACAAAGATCAGTATCCACGGATTTCTGAAGACATTTCCAAAATCATGATGTATAACAGTGATCACAATCAGAAACAACTGATAGGGGTACTCCCTGAAGTATTAAAACATCATTAATATATAGTTTTTCTAGACGTTCAAGTGGTAAATATTCCCTAATTGCATGAAAATGTGTTGACTTGGTATGATGGTCAACAATGACCCATATTAAATCATTTTTTTGGAGACATTGGTAGTCCCATGAAAAATTCCATTGTAATATCAATCAATTTCTAATCAGGTATAGAAAGAGGATTTATTAGTCATCTAGGATGTTGTCTTCTAGCTTTCATTTGTTGGAAAACCATACATCAGGACACATAGACAGAAATCTCTCTCTTCATGTTGTCCAACACAAATTGTCCATTGAAATCTTTATACATATTAGTACTACCAGGGTGTATAATGAAATTGGAGATGTGAGAATAATCCTACAATTTCATTTTTAAATTAGGTTTATTGAGAACACAATGTCTCCTCCAAAGTTTCAAAATTCCATCTTCATATACAAATTCACTCAATCTCCCATCATTCAAAACATTAGTCTTCTTTTGAAACTCTTCATACTCAGTCTAATAAATCTTTATCCTTTCTAGTAATGATAGTTTGGAAACCATAGGAAAAGTTACTATTGTTTCACCTACAATAGTTAATCCCATATCCATCTTTTCTAGATCTTTTAAAATATGATCCCTTTCCATTATCATTATATTTAATACTCAATGATGATTTCTAATCAAAACATCTACTACCATATTTTAATTCTGTGGGTGGTAATGTGTAGTGAAATCATTATCCTTAAGTAGTTCAAGCAATTTTCATGGCCTCATGTTGAGTATTGCTTGTGAGAAAATATACTTAAAACTCTTGTGATCAGAATAAATCTCAAATTTTTCATTATACTGATGGTGTTTCCATATTTTCCGAGTAAATATTACTACTGAAAATTCAAGATCATGAGTGGGATAGTTTTTCTCATTAATTTTCAGTTCTTATGAGGCATAGCCAATAACTGTATAATTTTCATAAGGACACAACCAAGTAATTTTTTTGATGCATCACTATAAATTATAACCCCATCATTCCTAAATATTATTTCCACAATAAGAGAATTGAATAATCTACTATTGGTTTCTTTATTACATTCTCCTCACTCTTTTTTCCAAAATAATTTATCCCCATTACGCGTGAGCTTGGATAATGGGTTTTCTAATCAGGAAAAATCCGGACAAAACATCGATAATAACCTATTAAACCAATAAAATTGCACACCTAATTTTTTCTAATCTATGCTACAAATTCGTGTATTGATATTGTCTTAGAATGATCAATTGATATTCCATTTTTAGTGATAATATTTCCATGAAAATAAATTTCCTAAACCCAGAATTCACACTTTCTAAACATCCTATATAATTCATTTCTTTTGAGTGTTTTCAGAATAGTGCGATTGTGATTTTTTGATTTTCATAGAATTTTGAGTAAACCAATATATAATCAATAAATACCACTAAATTTTTTTCAAGATATTCATTTAAAACTCTATTCATTATATATATAAATATAGATGGGGAATTATTAAATCCAAAAAGCATCACTCTAAACTCGTAATGCTCGTACCTGGTTTGAAATGCTATTTTCAGAATGATTTCCGTCTTCACACAGAACTATTGATATCTAGATCCAAGGTCAATCATTGTTAAATATTGAGCACCATTAAGTTGGTATAATAAATAATTAATTAAATGTAGGGAATACATGTTAATTATTGTTATAGAATCAATCTCCCTGTACTCAATGCACAACCACATAGATTTATATTTCCTATTAAGAGAAAGCACAAGGGATACCCATAGATGAACACTATGGAGATTAAATTCTTTATTACTCAATTCATCCAGTGGTTTCATTAGTTAAAATAATTCTACAGTGGTCATTCTATAAAGGTTATTCGATATGGTCCATGTATCTGGAATTAAATTAGTGGAAAACCCAACTTTCCGTTCATGAGGATGTCTTGGTAAATTATCTGGAAACGCATCAACATATTATTGTACAATAGCTACATTCTCTATTTTAACATTATTTTTATCAGCCATTGTTATTTAATTCTCTTCCACCCTAATATTTAATTTAGTAAAGCAACTGGGGGTGGATCTGGATAAGAATCTTGTGGTGACATTTCTGCTCGAATGATAAGGTATTCCTTATCATCATCGAAAATTGTAACCACCTTCTTATTACAATAAATTTTCGTATCTTGGTATGAAATCCAATCCATTATGTGGATTATATCAAATTTAGTCATGGCTATGATGATATAAACAGATAATGAACATTTATATTTCCTAATGGGAATTGATTAACAAAACATTGTTGAAATGATACATCCCTTAGGATTATTTACTGAAAACTACCTTATCATATAAAATTGGAAATATCAACCTTTTTTAGAGAACTGGGAAGACATTAAAAAATCAAATGATCTAAAATTAATTAAAGTATTGGCTAAACATGAGGAAACCATTAAATTACCTGCCACCACATATTTCAGAGCTTGAACCTCCGCAGTAGTGATTGTATAAGCTTATCCTTGACCCCATGGTTTTTTGATGTATATGTTTCCTTGGAACATAGAAAATTCATTTCAATAATGCCCCATCTCTCTAAAATTATATCATTCAACATTGACATCCTCTTTCTTTCCATAGAAATCACGAGCTTGGTGGCCTTTTACACCACACATGTAAAAGAATCTCATTACCTTCATGAATGTACTGAGGTATTTCTTCCAACATTTACCGTGGGATGGATATTTAATATTTCTATTATTCCCCTTATTTCCATTTCTATAGTGTTCAGTAGATCTCTTCTTCTCTTTCATTGCTTTAAAGTCGTATAACATGGAGAATTCCTTTTATGTCTTGATAGCACATGAGCAAATGTATTCATATGATGAGAAGGAGTGTGAGATTAATGATCGACAGATAAATATTGTTAACCCATCAATGAATCGATCAATGTTACTCCTTGAGTTATGTATATAATCTTGTTCAATACATACTAACCTTATAATGTTAGACTTAAGCATTACGACCCTCTCATCCTCCTTTTTCGCCAAACTCATAAATTTCCTTTTCATAACCACTCAATAGTCACAAATAATATATTATTCTATGAAAATAACATTAAACACAATACATTATATATTTGATACCTTTTCATATTACCATGTGTTTTTTTAATGACCTCCATTGATATGCATCTCATGTTAGGCGATAAAATATCATTACAACTTGTTCCCTTTCGCTACTCCCCATAGCATGAAATATTTTTTTTATAAAATTATACATTGCATTGCTACAAATTTCTTTGTATTCCCAATGATTTTTATGGTTGTTTCCTCCTAATGTGGTGTAGCATTGATCCCCCATGTTGTGAATCAAGGTGCTCTATATGGGTAATGTTATTCTTCATAACCAAAGTGAGTTATCCCTTTATGGTGATAAGCTGATCATCACTAGTTTTATCACCAGATCCACAATAATTATCTTGAGTGGGATGGAGATCCCTATATGGATTACATGTGTTGATATGGTTTCCATTACTTCCACTAGGTTCCATTTCTAAAAAAATTGACATTCACTAGATTAGTTTGTGAATCACAATAAATAATTCCAAATATTCACAACTCTTAAAATAAATTGTTCGGTTTATAGATATAATCCATATCAAAAAAATGTTTCCATTAAGGTGGTATGTAATCATAAATCCATTATAATGGTTTGTAATTAAAATGTTTATTATCCTAAGAATATCCCTTGAGAGTTTCAAAACCAAGAGTGCAACAAGACCTGTTGTCAGGTATCAGGATTCCTCGGGTCAAGACCAAAACTCCTTATCATGGTTTTCACTCCTTCGTACATCTGTGCTAGAGCCACCTCTACCTTCTCGTACCCAAAAAAGGATGTGTTTCTTGGAATATATAAATAATATATACTATAACAAAATTATAGTATTTTTTCAACATTAATCATCAAAATTTACATTAGTGTTATGTTCTCTAATCATATTTTTTCTAAATCTATTTTCAATGGTTTGTATAGAACATCCTATGATACCAATTTTAACACACTAACCATAGTTACCCAGAGTTGGTAAATTATTTATAACATTGGCATGATATAAGGAATCATGTCCCAAATACCAATCTGTTTAGTAGCCATGGAATTACTCGTTAAATACATAAGTTTTACATTAGAGTAAAAAATAAAAACAATAATAGCATTGTATCCATTGACCACATTCACATCCATTATAATATCTCTACAGGTCAATCATAATATACTTATCTGCATCTTAGGAGACAAAAAACATAATAATGGGTGAGCTCAAATGATAATTAAGCATCAAAATATAGAAGAAACTTTCTTAAATAATATTTAATATTTAAGGAAATATATAAGACTAAAACACAAGCCTTTTAAACAAAAACTTCGGAATAATATGTCAATGATAAATCAAGTAATTTCATTTACTTATTCACATGGATATTATACGAGTTGAATAATATCATGTTATTTCAAAAACCAATTTCATAATGATTGAATGCATAATGCCTCATTCCAAAACTAGAAATAGTATTTTTTTTAATGAATTGTGCCAAGACACTAGTTTGCCTCTTGTGACCTACCGATGCATCGAGTTGCTATAGTGGGCTCCACCCATCACATACTATGTCTAATGCATTAATCATTTGAAAAGGTAGAAACATAACATAATCATTCTTATTAAAACTAGCATATGAAATTTTCCTATATTAACCATATGCAATGGAGGGTATAAAAATAACACATCCACATACAAACATATCACCAATCGTTAAATTAAATAAAAAATATTTTATTATAATAAATCACCTTCAATCTAGTGTAAAATCTCTCAATGGATTTTGATATAGATGAAATCAACAATATTTGAGAGAAATATCTATTTTTATTTTGAAATCATTTAAAAGTCACATAATTATGAAAGAAAACATTTATTTTGGAAATAATTTTATATGCTTGTACTGGAAGCTTTAAATATGTTATAATGGACGAAAATAACCTCACTCGCTGTATAAGTTTAAGAAACATTCATCCCATAATTTTTTCGAAAAGGTCGTAAAGGACCTTGTTAGGTAAACGACATCAATATTCCTTTATAAACATCTTATAGAAATTAAAACAAGGATGTAAATGAATTTAAAAATATTCAAGGAAGAAGTAAAAATATTTTGAAATACATTTTTAAGAAACACGTATGTGGATGATAAAGTGTTCCTAGTAGATACTCATTTAAAAACAACCTCAGATAATAAATAGATTTTACAATTATCCCATACCATGTACTTTTACATGGTTGTGGGTACATTAACCTCCTGTATAATAGCTAAATTATTGTTATTATATTATACAATAACCACATACATAAACTCGATATCATGTATGATCTTCTAATATTTCATTGGTAATAATATTTCAGTAGTATCATTGTTTCAATTGTTAACAAATTCATATTCCATTATATGCATGGTTACATAATCCATGTTTTTGATGGATAGTATGTATATGATTAATTTCTAGAGTGATATTAAAACGTTTTTTTAATAATTAATTGAATATTATTCTTGAATTTTTACGATGGGGAATAAATTTCATCGCGTTCGTGGAGATGGTAATCTCTATGTTCGCACGAGCGACAATATCATTATATTGAAGATAAAATCAAATGTAACTGGATATTGTATCATATATACAGAATCCTTGACATGTTATATTTGATATTTAAATCAGTTATACACATTATTATACCCATCCAATTAATGAAGTGTTTGAATAACGAACTACACCACGATGTAGAGACTGTAAGCCATACATACACATGTATAGTGACTTGTAATTTATAGGATGGATAGAATAATGAATATTGTTGTACAATATTTATAATAAAATCATTATATGAATATGTTATTTTCATTTTTTTTTATGGAAACAGAAAATAAAGTGAAAATGGATGAAGAAAAGAACTTTGAAAAAGGTGGTGAAATTATTACCTATTCTTTGTGTGTCTGCTTTTGAGTTGATAAAAATGGATCCATTTGATAGATTTATGACCAAAGTAATGTATATAGGTATATATGATGGTAGTTTTGAGGATATTGGATCTGGTTTTGGCCATTCAAAAAGGCTTTGGAGATGTGGTTTTAGGAGAAGGGGAAGTACCCTTTTATAAGAGAGGTGCGAGTCACTTTAAGAAAATATTCATATATTATTTTAATATACAATTATATTCAGATTATAATGTCTCCAAAATGAAGTATTGAAAAGAAAAGTTGGGTATGGGTAACACACCTCTCATCAAATAGGTTTTAGATAGTTTTAGGTCACTATATTAAACATATCTTTTATATTTAACTATTAGTTAAATAGTTTAACTTTTACGATGTATTCTTTTATTATTATCAAAAATTGTTAATAACATTACTATGAAAATCCATGAAAACCCCTAGTGGTTATTTTTTAATATATCTATCATTATATAAGACCATTTTCTGATTCTAATATTTTTGGGAATATTATATAAATTAATAATATAGTATTTGTTTTTAAAAAGAAATTATGTCAATTTTGGCATAATTTGAAACTTGTTTTTGTGAATGTTATAAAAACACTATTACATTGAATGAAAATTATTTAAACACCCCTATCATGGCATATGATCCTAAAAATAATGTGTAATTCATCATAAGTTTAAATTTACATTTAATTTAATATTTATAATAACAATTATTTTAATCCTTCATTAATACTGTAATTTGTGTATCATCATTGTATCATAAATATATTTAATTATTTAATTTTGAAAAAATATAAATAAAATAAAATTATGTAGGAAATAATTTTATTTTTATAAGGAATATTTAATATCAAATATATGTTATGTATAAATATATGTTAAAAATAATTTAGTTATTAAACATTGAATATAACACTTTTAACTCTTCTTGAAATAAAATTATAACAAATGTCCTTATCTAATCGAATTAGACAAAAAGAATCATATTTTATTCTTAACGGTGATTTTTTTTGTAATAAACTTATCCCATAGAATTAAGACAATTTTTATGGTAATAATAAAATCATTTTTACAATTAATTATAATATTTAATATAAACCGTTGTAAAAATAAGACTAAAGTTACTATTGACCCAAAATTATTTTCAGCTTATTGAACCAAATATTACATACTTATATCATCAATGTCTCACAAATTTTTAAAATTCAATTAATTGAATTAGTAAAATTATGTTTTATACAAATTTGAAAATTTGCCTCGAAGTTGGGTTAAAGACGGTAAAAAGTTCAACATAATTTTATATATCTAATATTATTATAAAATGACACCAATGAATTACATTGACCATATATAGTTATTATGTATCTATATTTACCCTATACAAATATAAATAAAACAACTATTTATTTAAATAAAAGGTTGGTTTGAAACAGTAGCATAGTGTTTTTTCACTTTTCATAAAAAATTTAATGTTTTCATAAATATAATAAAAAATCACCCTAAGGAGATTTCGATATTAAAAATCCAAAAATGAAGTCCATTTTGAAATATAAAATTTTAAAATTTTTAAAAAGTGGTTATTACTATTCATAAAAGGTAGTTTGATTGGTCATGGTGTGTTAAAACACCATGTTGGGTATAATGCAAGGTATTTCATTATTCAAAGGGAAATGTGTAATGGAAGTATGTGGTGTTACAACAGGTTATGCATTATAAATTTGTAAAATGGTATGATTTGAATGTTTAATTTATTTACATGGAAATTTTATAATTAGAAAAAGATTTTTATATATATAAGATACATAATTTCTTTCTACCATTATACATAAATGGATTATATTATTCTATTTCACTGTTATGATTTTAGATGAAATTGAAAAAATAATGATGATTTTTATACTCTCTACATTCAGTGGAAAATTGGTGAATATGTAGATTTAATATATTGATACATAAAAAAAGGAATTCTATCGATGTTATTTAGTTACTCATTGTTATTTTTTGAGAATGGTTTATTGAGTTGAAGCATAGTGCTTGTTGGGAGTTACTATTGGATGTATTATTGGTATTTGAGTTTTTTTATTTCTTCATTGTAGTCTAACATAGTTCATGGTAATTTTTTTAATGTTAGTAAGTTATACATTAGGTTTTCTTTCATTATTCTCATAAATCACGAGGAACCCTTTTCACTAGTTATGGATAATGAAAAAAAATTCATAGTGTATCGTATTGGAAACTAGGGTTTTCTCACTTGAATATCATCTCATTTTGTGGAATAACTTTATCTAATTCGCATATGTGAACATGGTTTTGTTTTTATAATTTTATGAATTAATTGGAATTAAATTATTATGTTTTTTATTCATTATGAATATTAATTAAATACAACCAAAATTGAAATTTCGATCTTATTATATGATGAATCTATAAATAGAAGGATATTTGGATGATATTAATAGGTATAAGGTTTGGTTTTTTTTAAATCATTATTCTCCTTTAATTTTTTTTATTCTAGTTTAATATTATGATCATGATATATCTTGATCAATTAGTATCTCATTATTTAAAATTTTTGGTATATTTTAAAGACTATGAAATATCGATTCCACCTCCTCCTTTAGTCTTGGTTGATAACCCACCATGGTATAGGGTGTGAATTAATACATGTAATAGCTCTATAATTGTTGTTTAATCAATTTATTATCTCAAATATACCATTTTAAAAGATAACCAATTGATATTGGGAAATAAGATTAAAAAACTATATATATATATATATATATATATTATTTATTTTGTTGGTGTAAATATCTGCACCTGTTCGTGCTACTAATTTTTACCATAATGACTATTAACACCCCTAGGGAAAGCCTTGGGTCAGCCTCCAATTATCAAGAGTTATAGGTCACAATGGGGGACAAATATAAGGTAGTGAGGAATATGATATTATAAAATAAATATATGGAGAGAGAAAAAATAAATATAATAACCAAATATATGTGGATATATTAACACCTAAAATAACTGAAATATTAATAGAGGGAGAATATTTATAATAAAGAATAATATTAATATAAAAAATAAAATCAATTAATTAATTAATAATGAAAAATAACAACAACAAGAAGAAATATTTTTTTGGGTGAAATAAAATTGAAAGAATAATTAAAATGCATGAATTCTAACAAAAAAATGAAAATAAATTTAAAAAATAAATAATTAAATATAAATAAACAATAAGAACAAAAATAGGCAATGAAATAATCTTCATGAATATGCCTTGATAGGAGCCTCCCTTGTGGTGTTGAGCAGCCCATTGAGGTAGAGGAATGACACTTTTTATAAAATGTGGATGGAGGAATATATTATTCGATATCCATGAAAGGGGAACATCCAAAATAACTGTGTTATTAATTTAAGATCCTAGGATACCCATATTTCATATCTATGAAAGTAAAGTATTGTATATAAGAATATAATAGATGAGATAACATGCGGTATCAATGTTTTTTTACCATTCATGCATTGTTTCGTTGGTTGATGGATGAGATGGACATAGTGGTGGAATTGTGGTAAACTACCAGAAGATGGAACTGGAAATCTATTATTCTTCCATTATCCAAATTTGATAAAAGTGACATAGAAGGATTGTCATGGTGATCATACATGGATTTGGAGGTGTTTATGGTGGTGTGGTAATTGTGAACTGGGCTAGTGATTGAAATTGTCCATCTACAATGATAATCATGGTGATTATTGGTGAATATTGGTGACTTTCAATGAGTGTAAAAGGAGGAAAGTGATAGATCATGGTGGATCAAAGAGGATATGAACAATAACAACTATAAACTCCACACAACATAGAAATAAGACATGGTTTAATTCTCTCTTATAAGCATGCCCATTGAACACACACCCCAATCCACCAGCAGTTGTGATGGTTTCCTGTTTTACACCTCACACATATGACATGCGGTCAACACATACATCTAGCTCGGGTAGTCGTAAATCCACCTCAACTCCATATGAGTTTCGCTACCTATAGGCTGTTAATTAATGGTCCTTGACCACCCATGAATCTATGCAGACTGAGTTGGCCTCCCCTCTAGACCATAGTTGTAGAAACCCGAAGCTTGAAGTATATATATATTACATTACTTTTGCAGAATACTTAATACATAACAAAAACAGACACACAAGGACCGTAATAGTTTAGTGTGTTTGGAAACGTGGAACATAATCTTCTAATCGTGGTGAAAGATCTTCAACATCTCCCATAATGATCTTCCACTTTTTGTTTCCTTACCTAAAACCTTTATTTTAATCCTGGGGGAAAATAAAAAATAAAAAGGGTGAGCTCAAATGCTCAGTAAGTGTAAGCATGGATAAAATAAAACATACAATATACATTTGAACATAAAAACATGAACATAATGTTTAAGCATCAAAATCATGAGCAACGACCTAAAACATGGAATTACATAAGGCATAGATCATAATGGAACATAAATCATGATAAAATAGCATAAGAATAAAACATGTAATTGTGGAAACCTTTAAGCACATGATATTATTTCCATAGTAGCCTAGGAATTGCTTCCAAGACCATCTTAGTGGACAAAGTCCCTTTCTGAATCGAGTTCACTCCTCGTTCCAGTCCTGTATTACTGAACCGGATTAACATACCATTCTAGACATGTCTATCTCATGAGATATAAATCTTTACCCAATGCATTGGAAATATATATAGGTCCCACCCATCACATAATGAAATCATTCTTACTTGTGCCACAAAATAAACATACATCATTCATAATAACCCAACGAATAAAATGGGTTTCATAAACATAATCCTATCATCACATAATCAATATAAAAGAAATGGATATTGTTTCATAAAAATAAAAGTGAAACCATTTAAATCATAGATACATTATACTTGAAACATACACATATGAAATAATGTCATCTTAGATGGAAAATGGTTTTGATAAAACACTTGAAACGAATTCTTGAGGAAAATATCATTTCTTCTTCAAAATCATTTTCTTTTCACAAAATGTCATGGAATTTAATACAAATGATTTTGTTGAAAATATTCATGAAATCTTTTGGAGTATGATTCATGAAAATAAGGCATTATAAAACCGTAAAAATTCTTTCATGCCGTATATGTTAAAAAAACATTATTCTCGTACTTCTGCCGGAAAAGTCAAAAAGTTCCTCGTATTGTAAAAAAAAATTATTCCTTATATACCATGTATTTAAAGTAAAAAATGGATAAAAAGTACTTTAAACATACATGAAAACATTTTTATAAAACATGGACATGGATGATAAATATAACCCCCGTAAATACTTACATATAGCAATCTCGTATAGAAAACAATTGAGATTGCAACATTATCCCTTACCTTAGGTCTGATATGCTTCATACGTATCGAAACCTCTTGTATAATGAATGAAATAATGTAATTGACTTATTAAATAATCATATTAATTGTTATTATATCATATATGGTTCACTTATGACTGTATATTACGTATTCTTTTCTAAATTCATGTTAAAGTAGTGTTTTGCGTAAAATCGTTTCATTTATCGTACGTGTTTGGACTTGTTGTTCTTGATATTATTACATATATCCTGATTTACTGAATTACATGATGTAAACCATGATTTATATATAATATATATTCATCATATATATATATATATTATAGATCAATAAAAGGAATGAAATACATCGTTCATGGAGACGGTATGTCGTACGTTCGCATGAACGCTGTTTTTGTTTCCTTATTGAATTGAATGAAACTAAATAGATGAAATACATATATATATACATAAATCCAGTAGCTTTATTATTTCATA
This sequence comes from Viscum album, assembly GCA_963277665.1. Classification (NCBI taxonomy): domain Eukaryota; kingdom Viridiplantae; phylum Streptophyta; class Magnoliopsida; order Santalales; family Viscaceae; genus Viscum; species Viscum album. Next base: position 1,777,750,736 of record OY728121.1, on the reverse strand, counting down.
TATTTCATTATTATTCATTATATATACTTTATAATCATTCTTGAATGTTTAATCATGGTAAATGAATCTCATTGCGTTCATGGAGACGGTAGTCCGTACGTACGCACGAGCGATGATATCATTCCCATGATCATGGAATTTTATTAAAGTGTAAGTATAATATTACAGAATAAATATCACTTTAAAATAATCATACATATTCATTAATTTCACCATTATACACATCCACGTAAAGCGGTGGTGGAAAATAGATTACACCACGGCGTGGAGATGGTATTCCGTACGTACGCACGCGCAGTGATTTCATTTTCTGTAGAATGGATAGATGGTGAAATATGGTTGTTTCATACTTAAATAAAATATCAGTATATTATTGATACTGATTTTATTACTTAATAATGAAACTACTAAAGAATAAGAAGTGGAAGAAGAAATAATGTTGAAAGAATCGGTAATGGACATTACCTCTTCTTTGAAGCGCCACTTTGAGACCTCTTAGGGCACTAAAATTGTCCTTTTAAGAATACCATAACCTCTAGGATGTTTCTATGGAAGTGGAGAAGATAATTTGGCAGGGTTTGGCAGAGCATGAAGGCTCAAAGTGGTGTGAGGAAGAGAGGGAGGAGGTTCCCTTTTATAAGGGAGGAGTGGGGCACCATTGGAAAAACTAAAAATATTATTTTATTATAATGTCATATTCTATTTTTAATAGCTACAAGTTGATTTATTTCTAATATAAGGTGGTTATGGGTGGAAATACTTTCATCCAATAGAATTTAGTCAAGTTTAGGTCATTATATTAACCTTATCTTTTAGTTTTAACTCTTAGTTAATTGGATTGACATTTTCCATGTCACATTGTAATTTTTTATTATTTAGTTAATAAACATACCATATACATCCAAGAGACCCCCATGTTGTCCATTAATTATAAAACTATCATGATATAAGTATCTTGGCCGAACTTTAGATTTTTAGTAATATAATAACAATTAATAATATAATATTTGTTTTAAACACTATTTTATGTCAATTTTGACACTAGTTGGTAATTGATTTTTGTTAAAATCATAACAGAATTATTAGTTAGAAAAAAGTTCATTAAATCAATACTAACATGTGATATTAACATAGAAAATTACTTAAATTCATAAAAAGTCTCAAATTACATTTATATAGGTATTTATAACATCAATTATGTCAATATTTCATTAATAAGATAATTACTGCATCATCATTGTGTCATAATTAAATAAAATTATTTTAAGTCTAAAAATTAAAAATAAAATACCATTCTGTAGGAAATTGTTTTATCTTTCTAATTAATATTTATAGTCAGATTTATCTTATGTATATCCCTGCATTAAAGATGATTTAGTTATTAAACATTGATTTTAACTATTTTAACCCTTCTTTAAATAAATTAATAATAAATTTTCTAATCAAATCCAATTGGGCCTAAATGGTCATATTTTACTCCTAAGGTTATTTTTGGCATAATTAAACTTATACAATAGAATTATGAGATGTGTTTGGGTAATAATAATATCATTTTTACCCTTAATTACCCTATTTACTTTTAACTATGGTAAAAGAAATTAAAAAGTTACTATTCACCAAAATTATTTTCATCTCATTAAACCACATTTTAGTCCTTGATATTGACCGTGTCTCTCGGATTTTCAAAATTCCACTCATAAAAGTGGTAAAATTATTTTTTAAGAAAAATTAATTTTTTTTAACTACCACTTATTGGTTTCACTATTCATCAAAAAATGAATGTTTCTAGAAAAATACCAAAAATTAGGCCTAAGCTATATTTGATATTATGAATTCAAAAATGATGTCTATTTTACCAAATTCAAAACATATCAGTTGCATTAGTTAATTTAAAAATTAATTTCCGTCATCAAAACAAATAGCGTGTTTTTAAGAGATAATAACTATAAAAAATTGACACTTGTTTATGTCTGGTTTAAATGTGAAATTGAATACAATGACCAAAATTGTATTAAATGGTAAAAATACATTCTAAATATACTTTAAAACCACTCAAATTAATAATTTATCACTATTAATTATTTCGATTAAAAAAATTGTTTTTTATTAAAATTTAGCAATTTTCACTATTCTACATAATCTGAAAGTTATCCGAAAAGTACCAAAATTTCACCCTAAGCTAATTTCAATATTCCGAATCGAAAAAAGAATTCCATTTTGAAAAAATAAATTTTAAAAAATTTCAAAAAGTGGATATTACTATTCATAATGGCTAGTTTTAATAACATTTTAATAGCATATCATTGTTTAGTAAAACCCAGTATTGCGTACAACACACGCTATCGAGGAAGGTCGTGATTGCGTGTAATACAGGCCCTGTCATGGTTTCGTATAGTGAAGAACTCCTTTGTCATTGCGTATAACAAAATAAATTGAATATATATATATATACTCAATGTTTCGTAGAATAACTACTATCAAACTAGCATGAAATTGTGTGTAACACGATCCAAGATGAGTGTTGCATATACTGGAAGCTAATACGGTGTTGCGTATAGCGCATGATAATCTTGGTGTAGCATACAACAAAAGATATGAAAGAAATTAAAACGAATATATCTTATAAAATCTTGGGTTGTTACATTATACCCCCTTAAAATGAATTTCTCCCTCGAAATTCGTCGGCGTTATAAATCATTTACTATTCATAGAAAACCACATAGTAAAAAGGAATACTAAAACATGATTTTAAAAAACTAAAGTAGGAAATGTAACGATTACCCAAAGTAACTCATCACTGGGTTTCCATATAGGAGAACATAGGTGACAATATGGATATGGAAAAAAAATATAACAATCATGTTCTGATGGAGAGTGGTAGAGAACATGTATATCAAAAATCCAACATTCACAAAGACATAGATTTGTGATGATCTAACGTACCATCTGATTCATCGGATATAAGAGAACTAGGAAAATATTTTTGGTTTTGAAGATCATTTCCCTAAAGTTGATGAAATTGGAATTAGAAGAAATACTTTCGTGATTTTGGTATAGTCTCACCATTGGTCGTTATTTGGACAATTTCCACGTTATCTGTTAAAGAAATGAAGTTGAATTTTTCATTCGTGAAGTGTTAGCGGATCATGTGATAGAATGATGGGTCATTCCATCTGTCGCAAACAAAAGGTTATAAAAGTTATCAAAAATACATAAGTCCATCTATAGTGAGATTAATCATATATGGTTCTTAAAATGGACTTATACTTCATATATCATACTCCTTAATAAAATAAAACTAGTTTCTACTAACCAGGGACTTCCTGTAGGCCAGCGGTATGCGATAAAGGACAGTAGCACTTCGGTTGTGGGTTTTACTCCCACATCCTTGTCCGACGCGATGGGCTGCCACCCGTCCTGTAGGTTGACCTTTTTCTAAAATTACATCATTATTAAATTCTATCGATAATATTGAAAATAGTTCTATCCTTAAACTAACTTCTGTTCAACATAATCCATTAAAATATTTAGGCATATCTATAATACTGCAGTCCACTCTCATATTATAGTGAAAACGATTACCAGAGATTTCATATAACAAGCATGTTAATACCATCGTTGATCCCCATATATCATAAGATATTTCTTGTTGGTCACATTCCAAACATTCGAAGGACTTAATCATGTATTCTCTTGAATAAAAATAAAAAACCGTATCACCATAGTGAAAAAATGAATTCTGGCAAAAGTTAACACTTTCCATATACCAAAATCCCAAAAATTATATATACACAATCCATGATATCACTTAGTCCTTATATCAATCGTGAGTTCATGAATTCTGTCAAACATTTCATTTTATCCTTATCCCTTCATTATGTGTGTATCATCTTCTTTCCAAAAATATCTCAATCACTTCACATGGTTACTGGTACCCTAAAATTATTGAAAACCACAATAGACCAATACATAAATATTCCAATATTCTACAATACTACATACAACATTATTTTGGAAACCCATTACATAAACACTTAATCATTCCACCACATCGTTTTCATGTTCAACATCTCCAATAGTGATCGCATGTGACTTCCCTTTTTAGTTTTCCTTAAGTGGATGCTCATGTTGATCATCATTAACCCTTTGATTAGGGCATTGATTAGCATAACTCACAATTACATTGCACTTGAGGCATTGAAGTGTTGGTGGTTTGTTCTCTGCAGTCTTTTCATTATTCACATCATTAGCAACCATTTTTCCATTACTTCAACACTCAGCTGCTCGATGACCTTCTTTTCCACACATAAAACATTTTCTAGACCCTTTAAGACAATCTCCACCATGCTTCTTTCCACACATTGAGCATAAGGAAACATTCATATTCTATTCACCATTATTATGAGATTTCTCCTTGAACTCTATTTTTCGTTTCATGTGAAAACAATGAGATGGATATGTAACACCAACTTCCATTTCTACCTTGATAGCACTATGTAAAATTTCTCCACTACTACTGAAGTCTCTTATAGCTAATTCCCTTCGAAGATTTGGTTTTAAGCCACATAAAAATCGATCAACTTTACTTTCAGGTTGGATGATAAAGCCAAATGCATACCTTGAAAGCCTTGTAAAATTATCTTTGTATACACCAACAGATTAATTATCGTTTGGATTTAGTTCAAGAAACTCATTCTCCATCATTGTTAGAAGAATACGAGGGAAGTACTTATTGAAAAATATGTTCTTGAACTCGTCCCATTCCATGGACTCAATTTCATCTGTTTTCCTCGTATTCTTGATAAGATACCACCATTGATCAGCATCACCTTCCAAACAATATACTGCTAAGATGAATTTATCATGCTCAGAACATTGTAGAACTGAAAATATCTTTTCAGTGGTACTGATCCATTGTTCTGCAACAAGTGGATTAGAAGACCCACTAAATAAGGTGGACGTTGCCTCATGAAAGACTCAATAGAATATTGTTCCCTTCTTTGATCATCTGGAAGTCCAGAATGATTCATAGCTTGTGTAAGTATAGAAATAAAATTTTTCACTCCATCTCCCAAAACATTTGTTTGTTCAGGAGGACAATCATTTCATTTTCCATTGCATTGAACAACATGATTTTTTCAGGTTCCATCCATCATCTAAAACCCAAAAAGAATAGTGTGAGAGGAAAAATTCATGCTAGGGAAAACAACATAACAAAGGGGGAGTACCTTTAATATCTAACATCTTAGGTTTAATTCTATGATCGTTAATGAAAATCTAGGACTATAACCTATACGTATACTTAAACTTAAGAACATCCCTAGACATACCGTAGAAATATCTCTTGGGATTTCACTAAAGTTTTCGCATCCTAGTTTCCAAAGGTTAACTAAACCTTTCCTCTGATAAAAATTGTAGAAACCCGAAGTTTGATGTACATAGATATTACATTAGTTTTTCAGAATATTTAATACATAACAAAAACAGACACCCAAGGACCGTAATAGTTTAGTGTCTTTCGAAACATGGAACGTAATATTCAAATCATGGTGAAAGATCTTCAACATCTCCCATAAAGATCGTCCACTTTTTGTTTCCTTACCTAAAACCTTTTTTTTAATCCTGGGGGAAAATAAAACATAAAAAGGGTGAGCTCAATTGCTCAGTAAGGGTAAGCATGGATAAAATAAAACATACCATATACATTTGAACTTAAAAACATGAACATAATGTTTAAACATCAAAATCATGAGCAACAACGTAAAACATGGAAGTACATAAGGCATAGATCATAATGGAACAGAAATCATGATAAAATAGCATGGGAATAAAACATGTAATTGTGGAAACCTTTAAGCAGATGATATGATTTCCATAGTAGCCTATGCATTGCTGCCAAGACCATCTTAGTGGACAAAGTCCCTTTCTGAATCAAGTTCACTCCTCATTCCAGTCCTGTATTACTGAACCTAATTAACTTACCATTCCATCCATGTCAATCTGAAGAGATATAAATATTTAACCAATGCATTGGAGGGATATATAAGTCCCACCCATCTCATATTTAAATCATTATTACTTGTTCCATAAAATAAACATACATCAATCAAAATAACCCAATGAATAAAATGGGTTTCATAAACATAATCCCATCATCACATAATCCATATAAAAGAAATGGATATAGTTTCGTAATAATAAAAGTGAAACCATTTAAACCATAGATACATTATACTTGAAACATACACTTATGAAATAATTTCATCTTAGATGGAAAATGGTTTGGATAAAACACTTGTAACGAATTCTTGAGGAAAATATCATTTCTTCATCAAAATTATTTTCTTTTCACAAAATGTCATGCAATTTAAAAAGAAGGTTTTTGTTGAAAATAGTAATGAAATATTTTGGAGGAAGCTTCCTGAAAATAAGGCATTATAGAACCGTAAATATACTTTCATTCCGTATAATATAAAATTAAATTGTTCTCATACTTTTGTCGGAAAAGTCATAATGTACCTCGAATGGTAATAAAAAAAATGATTCCTTACATACTATGTAGTAAAAGTCAAAATGGGTAAAAAGGAAATTAAACATACTTGAAAACATTTTTATAAAACATGGACATGTATGATAAATATAACCCTATTAAATACTTACGTATAAGCAATCTCGGATAGAAAACAATTGAGATTGCAACATTATCCCTTACCGTAGGTCCGATATGCTTCATACGTATCCCAAACTCCTGTATAATGATTTAAATAATATCATTGACTTATTACAGAATAATATTCATTATTATTATATCATATATGGTTCACTTATGACTTTATATATACGTTCTTTTGTAAATTCATGTTAAAGTAGCGTTTTGGGTAAAATCGTTTCATTTATCAAACGTGTTTGGACATGTTGGTATTGATATTATTACTTATATCCTGATTTACATAATTACATAATGTAAAACAAGATTTATATATAATATATATTCATCATATACATATATATATTATAGATCGATAAAAGGAATGAAATACACCGTTCATGGAGACGGTTGGTCGTACGTACGCATGAACGCTGTTTTCGTTTCCTAATTGAAAAGAATAAAACTAAATAGATGACATACATATATATATACATAAATCCCGTAGAGTTATTTTTTCATATATTTCATTATTATTCATTATATATACTTTATAATCATTCTTGAATGGTTAATCATGGAAAATGAATCTCATCGCGTTCGTGGAGACGGTAGTCCGCACGTATGTACGAGCGATGATATAATTCCCATGATAGTTGAATTGTATTAATGTGTATGTATAATATTACAGAATAAATATTACTTTACAATAATCATATATATTCATTACTTTCACCATTATATCCATCCAAGTAATGCGGTGGTGGAAAATAGATTACACCACGGCGTGGAGACGGTATTCCGTACGTACGCACGAGCGGTGATTTCATTTTACGTAGGATGGATAGATGGTGAAATATGGTTGTTTTATAATTAAATAACATATCAGTATATGAGTGATAATTATGTTATTACTTTATAATGAAACAACTAAAGAAGAAGAAGTGGAAGAAGAAATAAAGATGAAAGAATCGGTAACAGACATTACCTCTTCTTTGAAGCGCCTCTTTGAGACCTCTTAGGGCACTAAAATTCCTCATTGAAGAAGACCAGAACTTATAACATGTTTCTATGGAAGCAGATAAGTGAATTTGTCAGGGTTTGGCTGAGCATGAAGACTCAATGTGGTTTGAGGAAAGAGAGGGATGGGGTGCCCTTTTATTAGGGAAGAGAGGGGAACCTTTGGAAAAACTAAAAATATTATTTTATTATAAAGTCATATTTGGTTTTTAATATCTACAATTTGATTTATTTCGAAGCTAAGGTTGGTATGGGTCGAAATACTCTCATCCAATAGAATTTAGACAAGTGTATGTCATTATATTAACCTTATCTTTTAGTTTTAACTCTTAGTTAATTAGATTGACATTTTCCATGTCACTTTGTATTTTTATATTATATAGTTAATAAACATACCATATACATACAAGCGACCCCAAAGTGGTCCATTAATGATACACCTATCATGATATAAGTATTTTGGCCGAACTTAGATTTTTAGAAAAATAATAACAATTAATAATATAATATTTGTTTTAAAAACTATTTTATGTCAATTTTGACACTATTTGGTAATTGATTTTTGTTAAAATCATAACAGAATGATTAGTTATAACAAATTTAATTAAACCAATAATAACATGTCATATTAACATATAAAATTATTGAAATTCATAAAAAGTCTCAAATTACATTTATTTGGGTATTTATAACATCAATTATGTCAATATTTCATTAATAAGATAATTACTGCATCATCATTGTGTCATAAATAAATTAAATTATTTTAAGTCTAAAAATTAGAAATAAAATACCATTATGTAGGAACTCGTTTTATCTTTCTAATTAATATTTATAGACGAATTTATCTTATGTATAACCCTATATTAAAAATTATTTAGTTATTAAACCTTGATTTTAACTATTTTAACCCTTCTTTAAATAAATTAATAATTAATGTCCTAATCTAATTCAAGTGAGCCAAAATGGTCATATATTATTCCTGCGGTTGTTTTTGGCCTAATTACACTTATCCAATAGAATTAGGACATGTGTTAGGGTAATAATAATATCATTGTTACCCTTAATTACCCTATTTACTTTTAACCATGGTAAAAAAAAGTAAAAAGTTACTATTCACCAAAAATTATTTAAATCTCATTGAACCACATTTTAGTACATTATATATACCGTGTAACTCAGATATTCGAAATTCCACTCACAGAAGCGGTGAAATTATGTTTTATGAAAAATTCAATTTTTTTAACTACCACTTAGTGGTTTTACTATTCATCAAAAAATGAAAGTTTCCAGAAAAATAACCCTGTGCTATATTTGATATTTTTAATTAAAAAAAGATGTCTATTTTAACAAATTAAAAACTTATCATTTGAATTAATTAATTTAATAATTAATTCTTGTCGTCAAAACCAATAGCGTTTTTTTAATAGATAAAAACTCTCAAAAGATTGACACTTGTTTATGTCTGGTTTAAATGTGAAATTAAATCTAATGACCAACATTGTATTAAGGGTAAAAATATATTCTAAATATACTTTAAACCCACTAAAATTAATAATTAATCACTATTAATTATATCTATTAAAAAAGTTGTTTTGAATTAAAATTTAGTAATTTTCACTATTCATCAGAATATGAAAGTTATCCGAAAATTACCAAAATTTCACCCTAAGCTAATTTTGATATTCCGAATCCTAAAATGAAGACCATTTTGAAAAATAAAATTTAAAAAATTTTAAAAAGTGGGTATTACTATTCATAACGAATCGTTTTAATAATATTTTAATAGCATATCGTTGTTTAGTAAAACCTGGTATTGCGTACAACACACACTATCAAGGAAGGTCGTGATTGTTTGTAATGCATGACAATTCAGGGTTGCGTGTAGTGAACAACTCCTTTGTCGTTATGTATAACAAAATACATTGAATATATATAAATATATACTCAATGTTTCGTAGAATAACTACTCTCAACCAAATATGAAATTGTGTGTAACACGATCCAAGATGAGTGTTGCGTATACTGCAAGCTAATACGGTGTTGTGTATAGCGCAAGATCCTCTTGGTGTAGCGTACAACCGAAGATATTAAAGAAATTAAAACAAATATATCTTATAAAATCTCGGGTTGTTACAATAGTCATATTTCTTAATAAAGCATTTTCTATGTGAATAACCCCAATTAGTTGAGGGAGAAAAATCCTCATGTATTCTTTTAATAATTAAACACCTAAAATTAATTATAAATTAATTATTAAATAATAAGTATCAATTTAAAAATCATCCAATAATTCTTGAAATTTTAAATCAATGAAAACCCATTAAATATCTCAAAAAAATTAATTTTCTTGAACTCATTTTATTTACTCATTTAATATTATTATATATTTTGATTAACATATAAAATACATGGTAAAGGTCATTTAAATCAAAATATATTTCATTGAAATTTGACAGAATAATATATTGAAAATTTTGGGTAAATTAATGGTCCTTGAAAAACATTCTTGTCCTCCATCATAAAATATCAAAATGGAATTAAATAGGTAACTAACATAACAATATTAAAAATTTTATGATTTAAAATAAAAAAAGTTTTAAATTTTGAATAAATATTTTTAAATTCCACATAAAATATCAATTCAATTGTTCATTATTAAATGAAATTATAAATTAAACTTTTTACATTTTACCTTTTTGAAAATTATTTATCTACCTATTTCATCCATTAATGTTCCATGATTGAATATTAGTAAAAATAAAATAACATAATTTACGTTTATTTTGATAATTTTCAATAATCTCCCATGATACAATTCATGTGAATTTATGATCGGGTCAAGTGATCATGCTTTTTATCAATACGGTTTTAAATGAACAACATTACTCACATTTTCAATACAAATGGCACATTAAATCATGAGGTATTTCCTTAAATGTGAAAATAACTATGAGGCATGTAGCTGGAAAGATTTTTTGTATTGAAAATTATAGAACAAGGATTATTTTTATTTCTTAATTTATAATTCATGTTATTAATTATTAAATTTTTATGAAATGATCCTTTTCAAATTATGATGTCAACCACCTTACCCCCATATTCAACAAAAAAATAATCATCATTTTAATAATAAGTAATGATCAACCCACCCTCTCTAATTTTTTCTTAATTTTATTCATTTTATTAATTCTCAATGATCATTTCATTTATATAATATTTTATTCATAAAATTTAACTAAAATACACCACTTAAACACATATAATAAAAATCATCAACCCAATATTGATTACATTGGATCCTTCATAGCCACAAACCATTCTTTTCAATATTTAGGTTCTTTATTTCATGTTCCCTTTATTAACAAGTGGTCAAAAAAATAAGAATTAAAATTTGTAAATAAAATGGTTATTCATATTACCCAAAGTATAACTCAAACACTTCTTCCATGAAATATATTTCATCATACACACCATAACTCCCTTCACCCATAGACATAAATATTATAATTTCATGAAGATAATAATAGGAGAGAATTATTGGATCTTTTTAAAACAAGGAACATTGTTAAAAATATCAGTCATGGTCAATGTTTGGATAAAATGGGATAGTTTTAATGGTTTTATTTTATTGAAAATTATTTTAAAAATATTCAACATGGAATTTAATTTTTTAATTATCTTCATATTTCATTGATAAGATCAAATTCATTTTATGGTCAGTAATCCGTCCTATGAACACTAAATAAATAAGCCCAAACAAATTGGATGTACATGTATAGAAATACCCTCATATAAAAGAATAATAATATTGGACAATCACTCACTATTTGATTAAAAATAAAAAAAAATCAAATAAGTTTCAGTAATTCAATGAATGAAAAATAATTGGGAAATTTCATTCAAATGAATCAACTATATTCATATAATTAGGTGTGGTAATTTTAAAATCCATGCTTAATTTTAATCATCAAATTATATATTGTTCTCATTTAATCTAATTACCATTAAAATTTAAAAATGTAATCATAGGATTCCTATGAAACACATTTATTGATTAAAATTATGATAAATCATAGTTCAAGCATGAGTATTAAATTTTTATATTAATAAAAAAAATTCCTTTAAAAAAAATAGCATACAGTATGAACATTTAGGTGAAGTTGAACTCAATTTCACATAAACCATTTCTCTGCTTCCATCAACATTTTTTGGGCTTCCTTGTTCCACAATGAACCTACAAAACGAAAATTTTGAATTTATCATCAAGAGTAGGATATTTTATATAAAAAATATATGTGCAAGTGTGGTTGTATGTTACAATAATTCCTCAAAGTGTAAAATGAAATATAAATTCATAGAAGGAAAGTAGAAGGATATTTTTTAGTATAATCCTCTAGGATTGAATTTTATATTTAATGAATCCAATGGGAATTATCTAATATTAACCATAATATAATGGTGGGTCGATATTATTTGACATAAAAAACCACATATATATCTTCTACTATCTGATTATTCTTTGTCAGAAAGGAATGATACATGGATATGGTATATTATATCCTCCACATTCTAAATTAGGATTTGTTTTCACAGAAATTGTATGTTGATGTATACATCATCCTTATTTTTCATACTTATGTAACCTCATTTATGTATTTAATTTATTACATAACATAGGCTCTATGAACATAATTATCATTTCATGAATAAGTTGGTATTTTTACTAAAATAAAAATGAATTTGAATTTTTATTATGTTATTTATCCCTTTTAATATTCATTTCAAATTTCACGATTTACATATGATTGACAATGAGTAATTATTCATGGTATTCCTCAAATGTGTGATGATAATTTTTAGGGATCTCTATGGGTTCCTCAATTGGTAAATGTTCAATTTTTTCATCATCCACACAGTTATGGAAATAACTGACCAGATCTAATAATTCAAAACCATATCGGGTGATTCGAAAATATTATAGAGTACTATAAAAAAATTAAATAATTTCATCTTTATATGTTTTTTGGTTCAATATCCTCCATAGTGGTGAGTAACACATTAGTATTGATGGATGGTAGTGGAGTTAGGTATTCAGGCACATCAATTATTCCATTAAATTAAACCAAATAAGGGATTTATTCCTATATGTCTAGTGTGACATGAAATAAAGCTAGATCATCAACATTGTATGAATTGGGTATATCATGATTCACCTCATAATCATTCTATATTTTCTCTATATTATATTGATATCACATAGTTTGATAATCCAGGATGTATTCATCATTTTGATTCCAGCCAAGTTTATCATTTTCAACATGAATATATTTCCAAAAATAGTTTTCATGTTGTTATTCCTCAATATATTCCTCAACATGGTGTATGTGTTTAGTGAAATTGGGTAGAAATAGTGGTACATTATTTTTGGATTATAGTATTTTATAGTCAATTCAGTGCTCATAAACAACACTAATTAAGAAAATATTCCAATCTCTCTGTATATTTAGTTCTATTTAAAAATTATTATAATACTATAATGATTTCATTTTATATTCTTCTCAGTGTAACATATTTCTTTTTTACATATATTATGATAAATTGTTCCACATATTGAAAAACAAGAAGAATTTAAACATCATGATAAATGATTTTAATGGGTTGTTAATGTAATAAAAACTATCTAAAGTTACATATAATAGAAAATAAAACATTTATTAGCTCCAAAAATTAGTCCATGTATTGATTCAAACTTACCGTAGGGTGTAGAAAACAATAATTATTTTCCATTTATAGAAAATTGGATGACCAGGGTTGTTTCACTTAAGTATAATTTCAATTTTTTTTACCCACATGATATAATTTCCATAAATCTAATAATTTTTCCCTTTTATTATCTTATAGAATAAATGAAATTAAATGAATGTATTTTTTATTTTTTTCTATTAATAATGAAATGAAATCTAAATGGAAATTATAAACATTTACTAATATGAAATTATATTTTGAATGAGACTAGGAACAAAGAACAAGGTTGTTGGTTTGGTTTTGGGTTCAATAATAATTATTGGTTATTTTCTTCATTCATGTTTTAAAATCCAATTATTTATTCATAAGGTGAATTACTATACTTTTATTTAGATATTGTAAAAACATTTAATTCCTAATAAATATGATTTCATACTCCTCCAGTAATAAAGGATGATGACACACCATGGTCTACGGTGTGCTATCTTTTTGGTCCCAAATCTATCAATGTTGTTTCATCAAATGATTTTCAAAAATTAATCATGTGGAGAGACAACAAATATATATATATGGAATGTAGATAAAAATTTAAAATATATATAGTTCAATGTTATGGGGTACATTCAAAACATTCATTCATGATATTAATTTCTAAAACAAATAGAAATGAACATTAAGAATTAATTCATTAACTCTTTGACCTACCCTAGCTGAAGACTCATGGAAACGTCCCATTATTTTGAGTAATATGTCCCAATGGTTGATGGAAATAATATAGTGATGAAAACAATTAAATGAAAAGAAAAGATATAGAGACATAATGATTAAAATAATGTTTATAATATATAATAAGATAACTTAAAATAGAAGGAGAATAGGGTAATAAGAAAGAAAAAATAAAATAATATAATTTATATAATAAAAAATATAAGAATCTAAGTGACAATGAATGGTCTCATGCATTTCAACACACACACAAATTATATGTGGTCCACACATGCATGTTGACCATATAATATTATTCCCAATCCTGATACATTAATGGTTCTTCACCCATAGGACACCTAGGAATTGGGCTTGATCACCCTTGCCCCCATAAAGCTACGGATTTTCTTCCCATTAGGATATAATAATTATTACGTTTTAAGGACTGTCTCGATTACATGGAATCTTCAATTAAGGGATAACCCATATGTATATATTTTAATTTCAATAAGTATACAACTAAAATTCCTTATAAAAAATTATTAAAAAATTCATATAAATTGAATAATTTTCCAATATTTATTATCATTTTAAATAATTTTTAATACCATAATTAAATCCTGACATGATTATTCATTTCAAAAAATTTATCTCCTCATTTATTATTTTAACACAATATTATAATTCAATGAATCATGTTATAATTTTTATTAAACAAAATAAAAAATTAATTTATATGTAATTAATAGGGGAACACAAACTATTTGTGTATCAACATATAGTTGTTCTATTTTTATGGTTATATTTGTATTTTCTTTGAAAATTAAAATAATCATGAATTGTTTTTTCATTTTGTTTCCATTTTTATCTATTCTTCAATATCTTGAGGTTGTTAACTAAGGCCTACTATAACCCTATTTCACATCTGAATCCAAAGGGTGAGGGGTGTATCATTATGATTGGAATATGTATAAAAGATATTACTGTTGGAAATATTTTTTTTGTCCCTAAAATAGACTGGTATGAGATATTTGTGTCATCAATAACATAAAATTTATAGTTTAATGTGTAATAACAGAACTTTTTATTGTGAACATGATGTTTTTAAGGATTTTTGTCCATGAGTTTCTTGAGATACATATTTGAGTTTTAACATAAACATAATTATATTAGAATATGATAGCAGCATGAAATTCATTGTTAAAAATGATTTCCCTAAATTGATAGATATTTCATTTTTAGAAATGATTTAGAATATGGTGAAATTGTTTTCTTTTTTAAAATAGTTTAACAAATCATTATTTTCATAAGGTAGTGTGAAATTTTCATAAATGGTTTGAAAATTGAAGTAGTGAATTCTGGAAAGCCCTGTAATGATATTTATGATTTGGTAACATTGACATATCAAATGATTAATATACTAGTCAGTGATACACAATAGTGTTTTCATATAGTGATAGAAAATGGATTATCATATCTATCTTGAAAACAACCTAAAAGACGCTACATAAAATGTGGATGTAACTAAGACCTAGCAGAACCAATAGCTCATTCCGTGTTTCAAAAAATCATTTGGAATCATGGATAGAGGGAAAAAAATGGATGATTCATGGAAAGATGAACATTTTTACCGATCAAGAACTATAATCCAACCATCCATCGGGGTGATTATAACTATAAATCGTATAAGGTTGTATGGATCAGAAGAATTGAATAATTGATCTACTATGAATGAAGGTAGATATAGAGACCCGACCTTTTCTTACATTACTTTTAAATCATTTCAATGATAATCAACATAATATTATTACACATAGATGATCCAATGGTTTAATGTCTTGGGAAAACTAGGACCATACATAACAAATACATGATCAACCATAAACATTTGTTTAATTTCATCTTCTCTAGCTTCTAAGTGGAACTTTTCCTCTCCTTATTACATGTAGCCACCTGAGGATATACATAAAAAGGGGTGAGCTAGAATCCCAGTAAGAGGATAGATAAAAACAGAATATCATGGGATGAGAATAATAATAACATAGGAAATAGATCATGAACATGAGAGGAGCATAAATAAAAGACTTGAAATGTGGCAATGCATAAAAATGGAACCTCATGTCATAGCGGTTGACTATCAAACAAACTTGTGAACCATGATAAAATCTTGTTCACACATCATTTAATATTTACTCATGAGATTCATCACTTTACCCAGTGCATTGGATTTCTGTACAATTCCAGGCGCACCCGTCACATTTAAATATTCATGTTGCAGTACATAATTCTGGGCGCACCTGTCACATCATAACATTGTCATTTATCATGCTTTCCAAAATGAAAATATAACATAAATTAACATAATGAACCCATTAAAAGTAATATTTTTCATCTCATAATGACATATTTATATGATTTGTGCTCCCAAAAGAAAGAGGTAATAACATACATGTTACAAGAACCATTCACTTTGAGTGAGAAGTAAAAGGGGTGTTCTTAAAAGAAGACTTCTTTTGGAAAACATTTTCTTGGACATAAAAACCAGTGAAAAACATGTATATCCTAGAAAAGTAAAGTAAATGATGAAAAAATGATCTTTTAGGAGTAACCATATCAAAAATGTAGTGAAAGAGGGAGAACCCGAAGGAAGAAAATTGGGTTCGAGATTTCCCCTTACCTGGTACCTGAATGCTTCATTCCCTTTAATGTCCTATATAATGACACTATATTCCTTAATTAGAAATACATAACCTTTTTTACATAAATAGTGTTCATTATGGTTTCATTATATCATATTATATTCCTTTATATGACTTATTGAGTTTAAAAACATTGTTTGGGGATGTTCGTTTTTATGGTTTTTCTTGGGTGGTTCACTTGTATTCTTAAATTGATGTTTGTGTAGAACATGAGTAAACATCCAGAAATTATATTACATGTTATTAATTATATTACTGGATATTAAATTATATTATAATGAATTATATTATATCCATGTGGATGAATCATTAGATAAGATTTAAATGATGGGTTTTTTGGTTAATTTGAGTGGTTTTTTATCACAACGAACTTGTTTTAAATTATCACTTAGTAATATGGACATAGGTTATTCCCAGAACATTAAATAGAACAGAATACATATAAAATAATCTAGTTCAACCATAAAAATGGTTTCATGACCAGATCTTATGGTATAAATGTAAGAAGAAGTTATGTTGTTCTTGAAGGTGATAAATTAACACCTCACGAACAACGTTCTCTTTAATAAAATAAAAGGAAGAGGGAAAGGGGGATGAGTGATATAATATCCCATTAGAATCATAAAATTATATTATATGTTTAATACTATAGTTACAATACAATTTGGATGAAGATAGGTGGGGAGAGATCAAGAAATGAACTTGAACTTGAAAGGGAATTAAAGGAGAAGAGGGAGGGAAATTACCACTTGAATCATCCCCTTGAGATCTCCTTTAAAGGCCTATTCATGGACTTTTGATGAGACCAGTAGATCTTGGACGTGGGGGAGAGGAAAGGGGATATGATTGGGTAGATCATAGTCAATGAATGAAGTTTTAGAGGTCTGGTTTGGCAAGAGGAGGGGGATGGATTATTTATACATGAGGATGGAGGTGTTTTTAGTATAAAATATTAAATAAAATAATATATCAAAAGATAGACTTGTAAAAGTAGTTTTTCTGAAATCATAATTCATATATTAATATAATATAACTCGTTTTAGACTTTAATTATTCTTTATAATTCAAATTCATTAATTTATTAAAAGGAAAATGAAATAAAGAGAAAAATACACTTTAAGAAATCTCCTTTTGACTTTTGGCTTTGGAATTTTCTTTTTTAGGTTTGAGAATTGGATTTATTGTATTTTAAGGAACCATTTCTGAAATTTAATATAATTTGGCTGAAACTAATGTTCTAGAATGTTTATTTCATTATTACATCATTAATGATGCAAATTAGTGTACACCAATTATGCGAAAAACTGTATGTTTTTATTATTCACCCGAAAATTGACGTATTTCAGAAAAAACACAAAAATTTACCCACACCATTTTTCGACATGTAGAATCGAAAATTGACCTATATTTTTTAAAAATAATTTTTTAAAAATTATTAATTTAATATTTATTTAAAATCATAATTTACTTTTAAAAAATAGTTTTTAAGATTAAATCTGATTTTTCAGTGCTTCCAAAAATTACGTAGGGTCTTCTAAAATTATCTAAAATCTATAAGACATTGATTCAATAATTTATGAATACATTATATGGAAATAAATATTATTTTAAATTAACTTATTAATTATAATTTATTATTTATGACTTATAAAATACCAAAACGATTACTAGGGTCAAATTTTCACATTCTAAGATGTCTAAATTTTATTTAATTATTCATCGGTAATGTTACTCTTATGTTGGATGATTTAAAATTCATAACGGTTATATTACTCTTCATAAGGGTATGTTACAATTGATAAGGTTACATTACTATTCACCAAAAATTATTTTTGATTCATTAGATTCCAAAAATCATCTTCAACACAACTGTGTATGTCGGATTTTCGAAATTCCAAACACAAAAGTGACAAAAATATGTTTAAAGGTCACTTATCACTTAGTATTTCATTATGTTTTGTTATCATGTTATTTTATGACATAATTATATGAAGGGAATTTCCATTGAAAAACATTGGGTCGTTACATTTTTCCCCCCTTCAGAAATTTCACCCCCGAAATTTCACTTTACACAAAATGGTTAGGGTACTTCTCCTTCATGGCCTCTTCTGGTTCCCAAGTTGCTTCCTCAAACTTATGGTTCCACCATAACACATTGAAGAGATGGGTTGTCTTGTTGCATAGAACCTTATCTCTCCGATCCAGAATTTTTACTAGCTGCTCCTCATAGGAGAGATCATCTTCCAGCTGCACCACCTCTGAGTTTAGTAATGTGAGGGGTCTGGTATATACTTCCTTAGTAGTGATACATGAAACACATCACAAACTTGAGACATATTCGGTGGAAGTTCTAGACGATAGACCATGGCTCCTATGCGGTCAATGGTCTCAAATGGGCCAATATACCTTGGGCTTAGCTTCCCTTTCTTCCTGAATCGCATGACTCTCTTCCATGGAGATATTAGAATGATGACATTATCTCCAACGTCGAACTCCAAGTCCTTTCGGTGGATGTCAGCATAGCTCGTTTTCCGACTTTGAGAATATTTGATGTTTTTTTGGATGACTTGAACCTTTTCTGTCATCTATTGAACAAGATCAGGCCCAAGTAGCTTTTTTCTCCATCTTCATCCCAACAGGTTGGAGTTCTACATCACATTCCATATAGAGCTTCATACGGAGCCATCTGAATACTCGAGTGGAAGCTATTGTTGTATGAGAACTCTACCAACGATAGATGCTGATCCCAACCACCTTTGTATTCAAGAGGGAAAACTATTATCATATCTTCAAGCGCCTGAATAGTCCTTTCATAATAGCCATCGGTTTGGGGGTGATAAGTCGTGCTGAAATTTAATTCAGTACTCAAAGCATGTTGAAGGCTCCTCCAGAACATAGATGTGAACCTTGGATCGCGATCAGATACAATCAAGAGTGGAACACCGTGAAATATCACCACTTCCTTCATATATATATTTGCATGTTGTTCTAGCGATAGGTCTTCCTGAATAGAGATAAAATGGGCAGTCTTGGTGAGTCGGTCAACCACAACCCTTATCGCATTATTTCCCTTTGAGGTCTTCGGGAGACCCATGAAAAAGTCCGTAGTAAAATTTTCTCATTTCCACATGGGTATAGTCAATGGATGCATCATACCTTTGGACTTTTGTCACTCAGCCTTAATTTGCTGACAAACCATGCACCTTGATATATATTCCGCAATCTCTTTCTTCATGTTATCCCACCAGAAGTGTTCTTGGAGATCAAGATACATCTTGGTACTTCCTGGATGGATAAATAATGTTGATCTATGTTCATTATCCAATATCTCCATCTTTATCACAAGTAATGAATGCACACAAAGCCGTGTTCCAAACCTAATCACGCCATCATTGTCGATATGAATCTCTTGCAGCTTCCCTTCCATTACTACATTCACCCTCTTTTGTATCTCCACAACATCCCTTTGTGCTTCCTTAATCATCTCTTGGATGGATGGTTGTGCAATCATTTGGGAAAGGTAGGATGTATCCCCTACCATTCTGATTTCCAAATCGATTCTTTGCATATCCAAGAAGATAGGGTATTTCTCAATCTGCATCATGGATAGAGTAGTGGGTTCTTTTCTGCATAGAGCATCATCTACCTTGTTCGCCTTTCCAGGATGATATTGAATAGAGCAATCTAAATCCTTGATTAAATCTAACCATCTCCTTTGATGCATGTTGAGCGCCTTTTGTGTGAATATATACTTTAGGCTCTTGTGGTTAGTGTATACTTCACACTTCACTCCATAAAGGTAGTGCCGCCAGATTTTCAAGGAAAAAAATCATGGCTTCCTTCTCTAGACCATGCGTAGGGTAGTTCTTCTCATGGATGTTCAATTTTCGTGAGGCATAGGCTATCACATTATAATTTTCATGAGTACACAACCCAAGATTTTCTTTGAAGCATCACTGTATATCACAAAACTTTCCCCAGTTTTCGGTAATGTGAGTATAGGTGCAGTGATCAGCCTTTTCTTTAGATCATTGAATCTTCCCTCACATTATTCATCCCAGACATACTTTACCACTTTCCTTATTAACATAGTTAGCATGCTTGATAATCATGAGAAGTTTCTCACAAAACGTCGGTAGTACCAAGTTAATCCATGAAAACTATGGATTTATGTGACACTAGAGTGTCTGGGCCATTCCTCAATCGCCTTTGTCTTTGATGGATCCACATAAATTGCCTCACTTGTGATCACATGTCCCACGAATGTGACTTTATTCATAAAAAACTCACAATTGCTGAACATGGAGTATAGCTTATCCTTCCTCAATGTCACCAACACAAGTCTTATATGATCTTAATGTTCCTCTTATTTCTTGGAGTAGATGTGAATATCATCGATAAACACTACCAAAACATTGAGAAGGTAATGTCTAAATACTCTATTAATCAAATCCATGAATATTTAAGGGTAATTAGTAAGTCCTAAGGGCATCACTAAATACTCATAGTGCCCATACATTGTACAAAAGGTAGTATTTTGAATATCATCCTTCTTCACCTTTACCTGATGATATCCAGAACAAAGATCCACCTTTCAGGATTGCTGAGCTCCTCTTAACTAGTCGAACAAGTCATCAATATTTGGGAGATGATACTTGTTCTTTATGGTGATCTTGTTGAGTTCTTGATAATTGATACACAACCGCTTTGTTTCATCCTTCTTCTTCAAAAAGAGCACAGATGCACCCCAAGGCGATGCACTAGGGCGTATGAACCCTTTGTCCAGATGCTCTTACAGCTTCTTCTTTAACTCCTCCATTTTTATGGAAGCCATCCTATAAGGGCACTTTGAGATAGGATTAGCTCCAGGTATGAGTTCAATTGAGAACTATACCTCACGATCTGGGGGAATTTTGGGTAACTCTTCAAGAAATACATCGTCATATTCCCTCACAATGGGGATTTCCTCAAGGTTGGAACTTTACTTCAACTCAACCATTTGAGTGAGGTATGATTCTTCATAGGGAATCAACTCCCAAACCATTGAAGTATTTTGAAAAGGATATTCATGATCTTCCTTGCATTTGATTAGGAGAATGGGATGGTTTGGAATAAGAAATTATATTTCCATTTCCCGATAGTGATTATGTGCTCTATATAATGAGAGCCAGTCCATTCCCATTATAGCATCGAATTCCACCAAGGGAAGTATTACGTGATTTTCTGACAGAATCTTCCCAAATACGCCAATAGGATGAGATTCAAACACTTGGGATTCAATTATTTCGCCACTTGGTGTTTTTACAGATATCTCTACTTCATGGTTTTGGGGATTCGATTCTATAGTTCTAGAAAACATGCAAGATATAAAGCAATGCATAGAACCAGAATCAAATAATACTTTCTCCATTCTTGAGTGAATATGAAGTGAACCTTGTATTACTTTATTATCATCTCCACCTCTATTGTAGTGATGGAATAAGCTATTCATTGTTCCTTTGGCTGTGGTGGTTGCTGACGCTGATTACCCTCGAGATCTCGAGGTTTATTTAACTGGTTTTCATAGTTCCCTAGCTCCTTACAGTTGTAGTATTGAACCATGAGTGGTTCTCTCCATTCATCGGCTACATTCACCTTCCTTTTTGTGTATTTTCAACACTCTTGAACATGGTGTCCTTCTTTAACACACATGAAGCATTTCCCCATTCCATTGAGGCAGTTCCCTTTGTTAAACTTCCCTCATTTTTGGCATGTGGGTCGTTGATTTTTCTTCCCGACATTTTCATTAGATCCACCAGCTTAAAACTCCATCTTTCTGTTCTTATCACTATATCCATGGGACTATTCTCCAAAATCCATCTCTACTTTTAGGGCACACTGAACAACTTCTTCATAACTCCCAAAGACTCGAACTATAATAGCCTTTCGAGGGAGTGGTTTTAATCCACTAAATAATCTATCAATTTTTATATCATTTTTGATAACAAACCCTGAAGCGTTCCTTTCCAGCCTTGTGAAATTTAAATCATATGTTGTGATAGATCCCCCTTCCTTTTTCTAGAGCTCTTTGAATTATCTCTCCGTCATTGTGTGAATATATCATGGAAAATTATTTTTAGGAAATATTATCTTAAAGTCTACCCATATCATCTCTTCAATGTCCTCCCATGGTATGTTGTTCTTAATCAATTCCCACCATTTATAAGATTCTACATCAAGATGATAAATGGATAGAGTAACTACCTCCATCTCAGAACAGTGAAGGACAGAAAAGATCTTCTCCATTGTGTTGACCCACTATTCCGCAACTAGTTTATTAGAAGATCCACAAAAGGACGGTGGTCATTGCCGCATAAAACATTTGATAGCTAGTTTCTCCCTCTTTGGTGAATGAGGACATTACCAATTTCTTTGGTTATTTTTCATAACCTGAGATAATTGGGTAAGAATTTACATGATGTTTTGAACTCCACCTCCCAAATAATTAGGGATGTCGTTCGGGCAATCATTGCATTGGCCTTCATATGACTTGTTGTCTTGATTTCTCCTAGTTCCCACCATTTTCTAAAATAGAAAAGGTTAGAACAAAAAATATGTAAACAATTCATGAATAAATTATTAATTTAAAAAATTTATACAAAAAACATAACATATGGGATTCCTAGGTGCATATTTGTACTTAGTCTCACGCTATAGGTTTTCATATAGGGTTCACTAATCCTAATTCCCAAATTAACTAAACCTTACCTCTGATACCAAATATAGAGACCCAGCATTTTCTTACATTACTATTATATCATTTCAAAGATAAACAACATAATAGTATTACACATAGAGGATCCAATGATTTAGTGTCTTCGGAAAACTAGGATCATACATAACAAATACACCATCAACCATAAACATTTATTTAATTTCATTCTCTCCAGATTCTATGTGGAACTTTTCCTCTCCTTATTACATGTATCCACCTGAGGATATACATAAAAAGGGGTGAGATAGAAGCCCACTAAGAGGATAGATAGAAACAATATATCATGTGGTGAGAATAATAATAACATAGTCAAATGGTCATGAACATGAGAGGAGCATAAATAAAAGACTTGAAATGTGGAAATGCATAAAAATGAAACATCATGTCTTAGTGGTTAACTACCACACATACTTGTTAACCAAGCTAGAATCATTTTCACACATTATTTCACATTTTCTCATGAGATTCATCGCTTTACTCAATGCATTGGAGCGCTGTATAATTCTGGGCACACCCATCACATTTAAACATTCATATTGCGCTATATAATTCCAGGCGCACCCGTCACATCATAACATTATCGTTTATCATGCATTACACAATGAACATATAACATAAATTAAAATATTGAACCCATTAAAAGTAATGGGTTTCATCTAATAATAACAAATTCATACGCTTTGGGTTCCCAAAAGAAAGAGGGAATAACATACATGGTACAAGTACCGTTCTCTTTGAGTGAGAAGTAAAAGGGGTGTTTTTAGAAGAAGATTTCTTTTGGAAAACATTTTTTTGGACATAAAATCCAGTGAAAAACATGTATATCCCATAAAATTAAAGTAAATGATGAAAAAATGATCTTTGAGGAGTAACCATATCAAAAATGGAGTGAAAGAGGGAGAACCCGAAGGAAGCAAATTGGGTTCGAGATTTCCCCGTACCTTGTACCCGAATGCTTCTTTCTCTTTAATGTCCTATATAATGACACTATATTCCTTAATTAGAAATACATAACCTTTTGTACAGTGTTCATTCTGGTTTCATTATGTCATATTATATTCCTTTTTCTGACTTATTGAGTTTAAAAACATCGTTCGGGGATGTTTATTTTTATGGTTTTTCTTGGGTGGTTAACTTGTATTCTTAAATTGATGTTTGGGTAGAACATGAGTAAACATCCAGAAATTATATTAAATTTTATTAATTATATTACTAGAGATTGAATTATTTTATAATTAATTATATTTGATCCGTGTAGATGAATCATTAGATAAGAATTAAATGATGGTTTTTTGGGTTAATTTGAGTGGCTTTTTTATCACAACGAACTTGTTTTAACTTATCACTTAGTAATATGGACATAGGTTATTTCCAAAACATTAAATAGAACATAATACATATAACATATTCTGGTTCAACCCTAAAAATTGTCTCATGACTATATCTGAAGGTAGAAATGGAAGAAGAAGGTATGTTGTTCTTGAAGGTGATAAATTAACACCTCATGAACAACGTTCTCTTTAATAAAATAAAAGGAAGAGGGAAAGGGGGTTGGGGGATATAATATCCCAATATAATAATAAAATTATAGTATATGTGTAATATTGAGGTTACAATTAAATTTGGATGAAGATATGTGGGGAGAGATCAATAAATGAACAAGAACTTGAAAGGGAATTAAAGGATAATATGGATGAAAATTACCTCTTGAATCTTCCTCTTGAGATCTTCCTTAAGGGTCTATGCATGGTCTTTTGATGAGACTAGAAGCTCTTGGAAATGGGGGAGAGGCCAGGGGAGATGATTGGGCAGATCTTATATAATCATTGAAGCTTGAGAGGTGTGGTTTGGAAAGAGGGGGGAGGGCTTATTTATACATGAGGAGGGAGGTGTTTTTAGTATAAAATATTAAATAAAATAATATATCAAAATATGGAATTGTAATAGTAGTTTTTTGACATCCTAAATCATATATTAATATTATATAATTATTTTTAGTCTTTAATTATTCTTTATAATTTGAATTCATTAATTTATTAAAAGGAATGGGAAAGAAAGAGAAATATACACTTTATGAAATCACCTTTTGACTTTAGGCTTTGGGAAGTTCATTTTTTGTTTGAGAAATGGATTTATTGTATATTAAGGAACCATTTATGATATTTTATATAATTTGGATGAAACTAAAGTTCTAGAATGTTTATTTCATCCTTACATCATTAATGATACAATTTAGTATACACCGATTATGCGAAAAAACTGTATTTTTTTACTATTCAACAAAAAATTGAAGTATTTTAGAAAAAACACAAAACATTTACCACTACCATTTTTTAACGTGTATAATCCGAAAATTATGTCTATTTTTTAAAAATAATTTTATAAATATTATTAATTTAATATTTATTTTAAATCATAATTTACTTAAAACAACAGTTTTTAAGATTAAAACTGATTTTATTGTGCTTCAAAAAATTACGTAGGGTCTTATAAAATTATCTAAAAACTATAAGACATTGATTAAATAAGTTATAAATACATTATATGGAAATAAATCTTCTTTTAAATTAGCTAACTATTTATAATTTATGATTTATGACTTACAAAATACAAAAACGTTTACTAAGGACAAATTGTCACTTTCTAAGGTGTCGAAATTTGATTTAATTATTCATAGGTAATGTTATTCATATGATGGATGATTTATGATTAATAAGGGTCATATTAATATTCATAAGGGTACATTAATATTCTCAAAAAATTATTATTTTACATTAAACTCCAAAAATCATCTTGAACACCACCGTGTATGTTGGATTTTCAAAATTCCAAACACATAAGTGACAAACTTATGTTTAAAGGTCACTTATCACTTAGTAGTTCATTATGTTGTATTTTTATGTTATTTTATGACATAATTTTATGAAGGGAATTTCCATTGAAAAACATTGGTTCGTTACAATAGATATAAAATTTTTGTTGGCAACACATATGTTTTTATATCTATCATGGTGATGGTGATATTCTGTAGTTACAAATAAATTTATCTAATAAATTTCAAGGGAGGTTTTTGAAGACTTATTCAACAGAAAATTACATCCTAAAACCTTCATAATTTTTTAACAACATAATATTATATTTTAATATAAAAAATCTCATAGTGATAGATATTGTGGATATATTTTTTCAACATTCTAAAATTTTTACTAGAATCGGATCGTTTAAGGAACTCCTTTTTCATTATGGTTGAATCCATAAATTCACTCATGGATTTATGTTATTTTTATAATGTATTATATAGGTATGTTAAATAGAGAAATGGTATAAAAAGACACAATATTAGTAATGTGTTTGGAGTAATCGTGTTGATATATATTGGAAATGGTCTGAAATATAATGTTAGGGGTAAAATAAAGAAAAATCAAATTTCTAAGGTAGTGATATGACATAGAATCAGATAGATAGATCTATTAATCTTGATCCTCAACAAATATCAAGAAAATTTGTTTTCAGGGTGGTTATTTCGATAATATGAAGTGATATTTTCTACCATAATAATAACAATGCCAGTATTCAATCCAAATGAAGAAACATGAGTTTTATAGTCATAGTTCCACATATATAGGTTTTATCGATACATATCATGTTTCCATGTCATTATATTCATTGTTGTGATTAGGGTAGTAGAATAATTCTCATCAATAAAACCAATAATTAAATATAGTTTGTAGGAATGACATGACTCCTCAATAAGTAAAAGCTCAAAAATGTAATAAAAAAATCATGGAGTAAGTAATTTCATGGAAATGGGAAAATGATCTCTTATGGTCCATCATGATAATCGATAATTATAAGTACATTTAATTTAAATTATACCAATATTCATTCATTATATAATATTTGTTCATCCTATTTTTTAATTATTACTTGTGATAATAATCATCTATATATTTATGTTGATTTGATTTCATTATTTTTAAACAAAAAAAAATCCTCTTGGTATATGATATAATTTAGATTTTAAGTCAAAGGGATCTTAAATACCTATAAATGAGAGTAAATTGATATTGGATTCCACTATTTTTTAGATGGATGAAAATAATAAAATATAGGGTTTGAATTACTTCAAAATTATCTAAACACATAGTAATTATTATACACAATGGGCTGGTTTTAAATCATATAAATGATTATTGTTACTTTTTATGGGAGATCATAATTTAAAGAAGATGAAACTGGTTGTTATACACTAGTAGTTGGAACTATCTCATAATAGTTGGTTCCAATGAAACCTGGAATCAGTGTATGAGATTTGGTATAAAAATTTCCATCAATTATTTTAAATTTTATATGATTATTTCATGATTATATAATAATGATTCTATCCATAATAGATTTATAGTGTATGAATAATCTATTATCATGGAAAATTATAATCTCACTTACATCATATCTGATGGAACCAATTCAATTAAGGAAATTAAATGTGTAGTTGGAAGTGATGGGATGCAAGTTTTTTATTTGAACAAATATGTCACATTCGGGGGCAACATTGTTGTTACTATAAAATAATGATATACCTTTTATAATGTCTATTGAATATCAGAATCATAACCTATTCATTTGAATGAATCAATACCCTCTCCCACACAATGATTCTATATTTGAATAATTGATGGGATCTCAATGGTTCTGTAAAAAATAATTTTTTTTGTATATTCCCAAAATTAGTTTTGAAATGAGGATATTATGAGGAAATTTTTTAAAAGGAGATATGCCCATTAAAACTATGTGGTTATTCCATTGGGACATTAGAAATCACTAGATATATATATAAAGTTAATGAATTAGATATTTGAATGTGATATGGATTTTTTGTTGTTTTATTATGAATGAAATACTGGTGTATTCATGGAAAAACATATAGCATGGGAAACACCTACATATATTGTTGGTTGTATTTCAATATAATCATTTTTCAATAAAAGAATAAAATTGTGATTTTATTATTCATGATGAATGTTTTCTTGTCCATGTTATCTATAAAAAGTGTGTTTCTATGCATCCAGAAAATATCATGGCTATGTTCTCTTGAATCCAGTAAATAATTCCTTTGAGATCCAAAATTAACTTTTTATAGTTGTTCAATATCGGTGTTTTGTTCATGATTATTAATGTATAGTTTTAATAATGACATGTTATAAATGAAAAAATGATCCATTCTAATGGAATTATGAATTTCATATGTATTTTCAAGATATTAATTATAAACATACATGATTTATGATCATGATATTTATTGAAGTAGTACTTGATTATGAGTTTTAATATGATTCTTTGGGATATATGCTTTGGGTTTTTCTCTTTCAAGAAGATCATATTATTGCCTATGGATCAAAATAGTTATGACTGAATGATATGAACTACACAATATTTTTGGGGTAATATAATCTTGATAATGATTTGAATACATTGAATTATTACCTATTTTGTGATAATTTTATTTTTTATAGATTATAAGATCATGTCACACATTTTTACATAATGAGATTTGAATATGAAAAAAAATATAGATGGGTATCACCAATTGTTTTACTTTGACATGATTTATACAATGACAAAAAAAATTGATGACTGCTGAATTGGGTAAAAATTGATATATTAAATTAGCAAATGAGCCATCATATTGGTGGAATATTTTTTCATTGATAACTGTTATTCACATGGGGAGTGAAGAATGAGGTTTTGTTTCTATTTTATTCTCAGTTTTATTCATTCTGGAATTTTTAATGATGGATAATGGGGTATAAAAATTCCATTTATAATGAGTTTCAATGAACTCAAATCTAAAATTTAAAGTCACCAATGAATGATATATGTTTTATAGGAGTTCAATGTTTTGTTTGTTATATAGGATGGGTGTGCCTATGGAATGATAGGAAAAACTTCTTAACTCATACCACCATTCAAGAATTGATATTAATCATGGAATGTGGATGGTGTTTATGTTGATGAGTACCCACAAATTATAGTTTCACGAGATGAACTACCAGTCACATGAATATTAGTTCTCTAATATAGTCCATGAATTGAATACATTTTATTATTACCTATTTGGTGAAAAATTTATAGTTTTTATAGATCCTGATATCTTCAATCATTTTTTCACTCAAATATATTTGAATATGAGATAAATAAGATATATGGATTATTTCTATTTTTCTCATTTACATGATGTGTACAATTGATTACGAAGATTTTTTTGGGGATAGAATAAGTAGGAATTAATATAGTCACTTTTTGAAATTGGTATTTACAGTTTCTTATGGACCACAACAGTTATAGTTACATGAGAAGAACTACCCACCACATTATTGAAAATTATGTAATATGTTCCTTGATTTAAATGCAATTAGTTATTACCAATTTGGGGGTAAATTGTATAGTTAATATGGATCATATGATCATGAAACAATTTTTTACAAAAATATATTTTATTATTATACAAATAAGATAGCTGGAGTATCTTTAAATTTTTGACTATGACCTGATGTCTATATAGGGTAATGGAAATTAATTAGAAGATGAATTATGTAGAATATCATATCTTCAGTTATATAATGAGGCTAAAATTAGTGGAAGATGTTTTCGGTGAAAGATGTTATGATCATCAACAAGGTAGACTGAGGTTCTGTCGAATTTTTCTTCTTGGTTTCATCTGTTCCTGATTTGGTATAGATTGTTGATGAGATATAAATATATGATCCGGAATGTGTTTCTATAAATTTAAAACACAATTGTTTGAAGACCATTGAGGGATTGAATCTAGATGGGGGGATTTTGTTTCTTTTACATGAATATATGTCCACACTTATAGTGTTTTAGGAAAAATTCTTTCCTGACTACTACTATTCGAGATGGGAAGTTAATCCCATAATAAAAAAGATGCATAATGTTTTGACAGAAAATTTTTTATTGGAGATAAGGAAAATAAAATGTATTAAATTTATTCTCAGGTCCCTTTCCTTTACATGGTCATGTAATATACCCATCATGTAGTGATTATACAATAGCCTTTACTGATTCCCATGTGAGCGTGGGAGGAGATAGACATGGATTTTGTATAGGCCATATATGGTTCAAAAACACAATTCCATATGGATGATAGTGAATCGACTCACAAAATCATCGCATATCATCCCAAATTATTAATTTCATGTGTTTGATGACATATTTAAAAAATATATCCCATATGTGGTAAACATTAATGGAATATAGGCTTACATTTTGTTAGATAAATACCCTAGGGTTACAACTCATTTTCATAGATACATAAGGAAAGGTCTTGAGGCTCAGTTGACTATGATATAGATGTATCATTATAAAATGACTTCATAATATGAAATGAAGAAATTTGTTTACACATTCTTGTTAATTGTGTAATAGATTTTTTGGATCATGGGTGGATTAGATACAATTAGTGGAGTTCTCATATGAATATAGTTAGTATTCATTGATTCATGTGACTATTTTTTATGAAATGTATGTGTAACCTTTTCGTTCTAAACAATTTATTATGGAAACAAAATTTACATCACTTGATTGACCAATAATTCTACAGGTGAGAATGAAAAGTATTTAATTTATCATGATGATAACAGAGATAAATCATATGCTTCGAAAATATTATTAGGATCATCATCAATTTCCTTTTTAATTTTAGTTGGGAGAAAATGTGTTTATAATAATACCTCATATCTTGAGG
Source organism: Viscum album (assembly GCA_963277665.1). Taxonomy (NCBI): domain Eukaryota; kingdom Viridiplantae; phylum Streptophyta; class Magnoliopsida; order Santalales; family Viscaceae; genus Viscum; species Viscum album. The sequence goes on along the minus strand of OY728121.1, from coordinate 1,777,719,399 downwards.
AATCTTAATTTTTGGTTCAATTAAATTTTATATCCTTTATGTATAATTTTTTTTGAGATTCATGAATGGTTTTGTGAGGTATCATATCGAATGGATTTTCTACAAATGTATAGTTTAGTGTATAAATCTTTTTATATATCTCTATTAAAAATGTATTAAAATAATCCTAACCATGTGATTTTATGGGATCATGTTTTCCTAGATCTAGATGATATATTGGTTCCTGTTTCAATTAACATTATGCATAGGAACAAGAAATTATAAGTGTGAAAAATAATCAATCGTGTGTGGGTTATATGGAAACAAGGTCATATTCCTGAATATACATGGGATCATGAATTTGAAATGATCATGTAGTGGCATAATATCTTTCAGGACAATGTTTATTTTAAACATTGTTGCGATGGAAAGGCCAATGGTCTGAAAAATGTGGCATCCCCAATTTTAGGTAATTAAAAGCTTTATCTCTTTCAAAAATATATACTAATTAGGTTTTGTTTCACGAGGTTTAGACGATTTTTGGGTACTTCGTGTGTATTATCTATAGTTTAATGATTTGATACAAGTTGTATGAAACCATGAAACACAATTAGATTACAGTGTAACTGAATTATTGTGAACTGTATCGGATCCTGGTTAGTGGCACAATTTGGACATACCGTGCAACCTCCCATGGGAAAAATTGATTGGTTAGAGAGAGAGATTTACTATGGTTTGTTAATTTTTTATATAAATGTGAAATCCAACAATGAATGTTGTATTATTAGGCATTTTATAGAACAATTCTTTTTGAAATTGTGCACCCTAGTGTTTCATCTATAATGATTATATCCAAAAAAATTGATACAATCCAAATATCCCCCCTTAATCCATCATATTAAAATATTTATTAAATAAATTTATCAAATTTTAATACAAAGTATGTATAAACCGTTATTAGAGATTAGGAAGAGAATCTTGGTTTGTTATTGGCCAGTTTTGTTGTAATGTAACCTTTCTTGGTGGTCATTCATAGATGTACACTTCATCCCTTACATGGATTCATGAATCCAATACATTATGGTAAAATTAATGTTTTTCTCTTCTAATAATGATAATATATGGTCTTTTATGATAGGAAAAAATATCTAATTATGGTTTGGGAGTTTCAATGTGAGTTTTTGGAGTTTTTTCTATTTTCATTTTCAATAATGTTTGAGATGTATGAGGATTCACCCATGAATCCCCTTGTTATAACTCATTATCTTGAAATATAATTGATCAAATTTATTTAATTTAAATCTAAAATTCATATGAAAATTGTGACGGAAACCATCTTTAGTGATGGGTTTTGATGTTTTGAGAAGTGTTTGTTTTGGGTAATGTGCAATTTGGGACATGATTTAAAAATTATGTTTTAAAAAACAGTTTTTAGTTATGGAAAAATTATTCAATAATTTTTTTTGTAATGTGATTATTTATTTAAATGGGTTGGAATGACTTTTTTTAAAGTCATTTTGTTTAAGCACTTGGTGTGTGTTAATTTTCATTAATATGGCTCTATTGTTGGAGAGGGTCTTATTGGGGCACTATGTATATAGATACCTTGTGAGGGATCTTTATATCTAAGACAGATAAATATTGAGTATGGAACATTCATCAATTACTTCATGTGTGGCTCTTTGGAATGGAATGGGTTATTCTAAATGGATTCTCAAAAAAAATTTAATGACTATTTTATTGTATTCCAAGGACAATATTTTCATAGAAATAATTTCTATTAAAAATGTTTTAAATTTATTTTATTTTTTTAAAATTTAATATGACTTTCTACAATTTCAGAATTTTATTTGATGTTGTTGAGGAAATCATAATATGTTTTATTATATCCCATTTTTGGGGTCTTTTATGTGTGTTAATATGTGAAATATCAAGACTCCCTTAAAAAAGTATCCTAGTTAGTTATTGATACATCACCACTACCTGGAAATAGCTTATTGACTTGGATTGTGGATATTGTTGGGAGATTCAGCTTTTTTTATTTTTACTATTTGAGATGTTGGATATGTTATCCACATTGTACTCTAATATGGTTTGTGGTTGCATTCTTGTATTTATTTCAGTGGCTTATACATTATGTTTTATTTCATTGTATTCGTGAATTATATACTGGTTTCATAATTATTGTTATATTGGTTTGGTTGTATTGTTTTCAAAGGGTAAATCATCCTCCAATTTTATAGATATCCATTTTAATTTATTTCAAATCATTTGTGTTTTGGGGATGTCACCTATGGAATAATATGTTTTACCTCCTTTTCACAATCCAATGGGAGGCACACCCAAAAATACCTATAATGTGGATGTTCTCATTCATTTCAACACACACACAAATGAGATGTGGTTCACAAATGCATGTTGACCATATTATTTTCTTCCCAAGCCTGATACATTAATTGTTCTTCACCCATAGGACACCTTGGAATTGGTCTTGATCACCCATGCCCCAATTGAGCATAGGATTTCATTACCACTAGGCCATAGTCATTATTCCTTGTTAAGGACTGTCTATATTACATGGTATCATCAATTAAGCGATAACCCATATGTATGTATTTTAATTTCAATAAGTATACAACTAAAATTAATTAGAAAAAAATATTAAAAAATTCATATAAATTGAATAATCATCCATTATTTATTATCATTTTAAATAATTGAAAATACCATAATTAACTCCTGAATTGATTATTCATTTCAAACATTTTATATCCTCATTTAATATTTTATCATATTATGATAATTCAATGAATCATGTGTTATTTTTTATTAAACAAAATAAAAAAGTAATTTATATTTAATAAATAGGGGAACACAAACTATGTGTGTCTCAACATATAGTTGTTCTGTTGTTATGGTTATATTTGTATTTTTTTTAAATTAAAATAATCCTGAATTTTTTTTTCATTTTTTTTCCATTTTAATCTATTCTTCAATATCTTGAGGTTGTTAAATAAAGCCTTCTATGAACTTATTTCACATTTTAAGCCAAAGGGTGAGGGGTGTATCATTATGTTTGGAATATGTATACATGTTATTAAAGTTGAAAATATATTATTTGTCCATAAAATTTATTGGTATGAGATAATTGGAACATCAAGAACAAAAAATTTATTGTTTAATGTGGAATAACAGAACTATTTATTGTGAACACGATGTTTCGAGGGATTTTTGTTCATGAGGTTTTTTGAGATACATATATGAGTTTTAACATAAACATCATTATATTAGAATATGATATGATAATTAATGTCATTGTTAAAAATGATTTCCCAAAAGTGATAGATGATTCATTTTCAGAAATGATTTAGAATATGGAGAATTTTTTTAATTTTTTAAAATACTTTAAGAAATAATTACTATCAAAAGGTAATGTGAAATTTACACAAATGGTTTGAAAATGGAAGTAGTGAATTTTGGAAAACCCTGTACTGATATTTATGATTTTGTAACATTGACATATCAAATGATTAATATATTAGTCAGTGAGACACAATAGTGTTTTCAAATATAGTGATAGAAAATTGATTCTCATATATATCTGGAAAACCACCTAAAAGGAGCTACTAAAAATGTGGATGTACCTAAGCCCCAACAGAACCAATATCTCATTCAGTGTTTTAAAAAATCATTTGAAATCGTGGATAGAGGGCTCACAATGGATGAACCATAGAATGATGAACTTTTTTACAGGTCAAGAACTAGAATCCAACCATCATTCGGGGTGATTTTGAACTATAAATTATATAAGGTTGGATGGATCAGATGAATTGAATCATTGATTTACATGGAATGAAGGTAGATATAATATTTTTGTCAGAAACATATATGTTTTTGTATCTATCATGGTGATGGTGATATTTTGTATTTACAACAAAATTTATATAATAAATTTCATTGGAGGTTTTTGAAGACTCATTCAACAAAAAATTATATCCTAAAACCTTAAGAATTTCTAGAACAACATAATATTATAGATTAATATAAAAAATATCATATTGATAGATATTGTGGATAAATGTTTTCATCATTCTACAAAATGTTACAAGAATAGGATCTTTTAAGGTACTCCTTTTTCATTATGGTTGAATCCTTAAATTCAATCAGGGATTTATGTTCATTCTATAATGTATTATATAGGGATGGTAAATAGAGAAATGGTAGAAAAAGAGACAACATTAGTAATGTGGATGGAGTAATCATGTTGATACATATTGAAAATGGTCGGAAATTTAATGTTGGGGGTACAAAAAAAAATCAAATTTCGAAGGTAGTGATATGACATAGAATCAGATGTATAGATCTATTAATCTTGATCCTCAAGAAATATCAAGGAAATTTGTTTTAATTGAGTTTATTTCAACCATATGAACTAATAATTTCTATCATAATCATAATCATGACACAATTCCTACCAAATGATGAAACATGTGTTTTATAGTCATAGTTCCACATATATAGGTTTTATCGATATATATCATGTTTCCCAGTCATTATATTCATTGTTGTGATTGGGGTATTAGAATTATTCTCATCATTAAAAACAATAATTAAATGTAGTTTGAAGGAATGACATGACTCCTCAATAAGTAAAAGCAGAAAAGTCTAATAAATAACAAAAATCATGGATTAAATAATTTCATGGAAATGGGAAAATGATCTCTTATGGTCAATCATGATAATCAACAATTATATGTACATTTAATTTTAATTATACCTATATTAATTCATTATATGATATTTGTTCATATTATTTATTTAATATTACTCATGAAAATAATCATCAGTATTTTTACATTGATATGATTCCATAACTTTTGAAACAAAAACCTTCACTTGGTAAATGATATAATTTAAATTTTATGTTGAAGGTATCTTACATACATATCGATGAGAGTAAATTGATATTGGATTTCTCTATTTTTTAGATGGAAGAAAATAAAAAAATACAGGGTATGAATTACATCAAAATTCACTAATGAAATATCATTTATTATACATAATGGGCTGGTTTTAAATCATATAAATGATTAATGTTAGTTTTTCTGGGATATCATAATGCAAAGAAGATGAAACCGGTTGGTCTGCACAAGTGGTTGGAACTATCTCATAATATTTGGTTTCAATGAATCTTGGAATTAGTGTATGAGATTTGGTATATCAATTTTTCATTAGTTTTTTATAATTTTATATGATTATTTAATGATAATATCATAAGGTTTCTGTCCATAATAGATTTATAGTGTATGAATAATATCTTATCAAGGACTAGTATTTTCACGACCCCCTCCCCACAAAGTGTACCCCTCCTGGGCCAACAATGTGAGAAGGAAGTTAATGAACCCCTGAGTCCCGCCTCTAGTAGGACCTGGGTTGGTGTCTAGCACCGAGGGTATAGTAAATACAAAAATGGGAGGCAATACCCTCTAAAAGAACACATACAGAAGAGAGAGATAAGACAGACACCAATAAATTCCAACACAGAACTAAAATTTAAAAGAAAATAAATTACATATATGAAATTTCATGCAAAAGTACTACAACTTAAAGGAAAAACTAAAAGTACCCAAAATAAAGTAAAACGACAGCGACCACAAGCCCGAACAGCTCCTCCAACCACAAGCTAGTAGTAACGAGCTTGATCTCCAACCTGCTCCAAGTGACCTGAAAAACAATTTATATACACAGAGGATGAGTATAACGGTATACTTAGTAGGATCCTCCCCAAGACTCTCGTGAAAAATTAAAGAAATCATGCTCAAACCTAGTGAACAACAAGTGAAACTAACTCTTCACCTAAATAGGTATACTAAGTTTCCAACCTCACTATGGCCACTCTCTCCGAGTAACTCATACAAGAATATATAATATAATGAAAAATATCAAGGGTACCCTGCTACTACATCCCCACTGGTTTTCTGCATTTCCCCAATGACATACATCTTGTGCATCTCTCTCCAAAGGCTTACCTGCAGACACCTGGGCTATGATCCCAAAATCTGCTTCTCGTGCACCACAAAGGCTTTCCCGTAGACACATGGGCGACGCACCTCTGACACGGTCTTGGGGGCTGCCCAAGACACCACTGCTTCTATCTTAGACGGATCCAAAGCTACTCCCTGTTGGGACATAACCTGCCCCAAGAAATGAACATATCGAGCCCAAAACTCAAACATTGACAACTTCCCAGACAACAGATACTGGCTAAGAACTCCCAAAACGGCTCATCGATACTCTGCATGCTCCTCTTTAGATGTGGAGTACACAAGGATTTCATCGATGAAAACCACAAAAAAATGTCTAGGAATTCACGGAACACAGCATTCTTCAACCCCATGAAAACAGCTGGAGCATTCGTCACACCGAATGGCATTATAACAAACTCATAATGCACATGAAGACAATAGAAAGCAGTCTTCAGGATATCCTCATCCTTTACACGCATCTGATGATATCCTGACCGCATGTCAATCTTTGAAAACCAACTTGCACCCTTCAGTTGATCAAATAAGTCATCAATCCGCGGGAGAGGATAGCAGTTCTTCATTGTCAATTTGATTAATCAATGATAATCAACGCACAACCGCAAACTGTCGTCAGCCTTTTTCACAAACAAAACTGGCGCAACCCACGGTGACACACATGGCCGAACAAAACCGCACTGCAACAGACCATCAGGCTATATACGTATCTCTAATAACTCAGAAGGGGCCATTTTATACAGAGACATAGAGATAGTAGACGCTACTGGTTGTATCTCGATCCCAAACTCGATCTATCGTCGAGGGGGTAACACTACAAACTCTTCAAGAAAGTCATCAGGGTACTCCTCTATGACCCAAGGAAACGCCAACTGCTGAACCTCTGATGAACCCATCATCATCTCTGCCATCTTGGATGATAAGGATAGAACTCATCAATGACCCATCTGAGGATCTCACTCACCAAAAAACACCACTTTATCTCCATCTACATCAATGAAAACGACCTTCTTCCAATAGCAATCCATAATATCTTGCACCGAATACAAAAAATACATGCAGGATGACATCATACGGTTGTATTAGTAAACATAGGAAATCTCCCAAAGTGCAGTGTTGCCCCAACACTAGCTCGCAGTCTCTACATACTTCAAACAAATCGTCTAGACCTCCAACTGGCGTAGTCAACGCCAAGGGCATTGGAAGGCTCTCTACATCATGTCCCAAAGCATGGACAAGGGTAGGTGATATGAAGGAGTGTGTTGCTCCTGAATCAAACAAGGCATACACCAAGGTATAAAACTAGCAAAGGGTACCTCGAACGACATCTTGGTTGCTTGGGGCTGGCAACGGTAGAACATGAAGCTAACCACTAACTCCTCCACGGCCTCTCTGAACCTTATGACGACCACCACCACGACCACGCTCTGCTCTCTACGGAAGTGGAGCGTCATGGGGCTGTCCTCTGCCTGCTCCATATACCCTCTGGTGATCTAAAGCTGGTGCAACCTGCTGCTGCTGTCTCGGCTGGAACTGCCTCAACAGTGGAACCTGGAGCGGGGTGCCCGGTGCACGATGAATTCTCTGAAAAGTCTTGCACTCCCACTACTGATGACCATGACCAACACAAGAAAAACAAGCGTCTGATCCCTTGGCATATGCCTGAGAGTTTCTTCCTCTGGAGAAACGAGATGGGAAGGGTTTGGACCTACTCCCAGGTGAACGAAAACTCTTATGCCTTGAAAACTGAGAACCCCGATCCACAGCTCTACATCATGAGGAAGCATGATGATTCCACTCTCGTGACGATCTGGTCCTAGCCAAAGTCCTCTCAACAAACTCTGCCCTCACCAGAACCTCAAGATATGTCTTCAACATAAATGAGGTGACCTGGCGTTGGATCTCTGGATTCAAAGCCTCCTCCAAATGCCTCACCCTAGCCTCCTCATCTGGTAACATGTCTGATTCATATCGTAGAAGGTTCTTGAAATGGATTCCAAACTCTCAAACACTGGTGCTCCCCTGTCGAAGGGTAAGAAGATTTTGGCGACTGGTCTCCTTCGCAGTCGAAGAAAGAAACTCGACTCTAAACCTGTCTCAAAACTACTCCCATGAGATCGTTGAATCCTCATGATCCCAAAGGAATAAAAACAACCACTTCCTTGCTTATCCACGCAGCATCGTCACCACCAAGGACACCCGGTGTTCCTTCCGAGCACGAATCAAACTGAAGAAGATCTTGACCTCCTCCAACCGGTCTTCTGTGACATCATCTGAAAAAGAGCCCTCGTAATTCTGTAGACTCTAGCGCTGAAACTCTCTGAGTTTCTTCCTCCAAGTGACATCATCGTCAAGCTCTACCAGGCGTCGATCTGCTGGAACAGTCTGCTGGATATCTTCTGTGCAAACCTAACGAGGACGTCGACCTGGAGCCATACCTATAAAATAACAACTGTTAGAGCTCCTAAGCCTGGAATAAGGAAGACTCAACAATAATAAATTAATAGTTTTCTTTTATAAAATTTTTATCTTAACCTATCCCAGGGTCTACCCATTCAAACATAGGCGCAAATAAAAATGATGCATGATCCTTTCCTAGGTCTCTACCCAACAACTAGTATCACTTTATTTAGTAGCCATCATAAACTTAATGGTCCGTGCATCAGATCATATGGGGTCCTAAACGCCTATGTCTTTTCCATTCTCCATTGTTTTCCCCACTCGCTAAACATGAATGACACCATTACCCTACCATCCCATGCAACCTCAGCTGTGCCTGACTCCAAACTCCATATTATCCCTCAACCAGACCTCTGATACCACTCTATCACGACCCCCTCCCCACAAAGTGTACCCCTCCTGGTCAGGCGATGTGATAAGGAAGATAATGACCCCCCAAGTCCCACCTCCAGTAGGCCCCGAGTTGGCGACTAGCCCCGAGGGTATAGTAAACACACAAATGGGAGGCATTACCCTAAAAGAGAACACATGCGGAAGACTGAGATAAGATAGACACCAATCAATTCCAACTCAGAACTGAAATATAAAATATACCCATGTACATATATAAAATGTCATGAAAAAGTATTATAACTAAAAGGAAAAACTAAAAGTACCCAAAAGAAAGTAAAACGGCAGAGACCACAAGCCCAAACATCTCCTCCAACCAAAAGCTAGTAGTGACCAGCATGATCTCTAACCTGCTACAAGTGACCTAAAAAACAATTTATATATACATAGGGTGAGTATAATAGTATACTCAATAGTATCCTCCCCAAGCCTCTCATGAAAAATTAAAGAAAGAATCCTAAAACCTAGTGAACAACAAGTGAAAATAACTAATCACCAAAACAAGTATACTAAGTTCCCAACCTCACCATGGCTACTCTATCCAAGTAACACATACAATAATATAGCATATAATGAAAAATATCAATGGAACCCTGCTACTACTTCCCCACTAGTTTACTCCTTTTCCCCAACGACATACGTCATGTGCATCTCTCTCTAAAGGCTTGCCCGCAGACACCTAGGCTAAGCTCCAAAATATGCACCCCGTGCACCACAAAGACATTCCTATAGACACCTCGGCAAAGCACCACACCATCCACACAACCAAAAGTAACTAGTTATGTTCTGGGAGCCACCATAGCTCGCATAACATGTATCATACATCAGGTATTACTCAATCCATTATATCCCATGCACCGAGTAGGGATCCTCAAGCCAAAAGAGCCTATACACGTGACACCTATAGTAGTTCATATGATACTTTATCCAGAATATATGTCTGTGAAATAACCAAAGGCCATTATAGCTCTCTACACACATATATGGGGAAACAAACTGCTGTGCATGTGGTCACATGTTTCTACAAAGAGAATAGAGCGGGGCCAAAGGGGGTAGTCAGTCATTCGACCTCCCATCAGAATGTTGGGGAAAACAACCCCCCCCCCCCCCCCGGGGGGGGGGCTCAGAATACCTGGTTTATCAGTTTCCCCTACCGATAGGGTGGAGTATCATATAGAAACACCAAAAGTACAAAATATATATATAACTCACATCAACACTATGGGCATTACCTAATCTTAGATACAACTGCAGCTAATGTCACTCAGACTCCAGGCTGCTACTTCTAAGACAAGGTATCCTAAAAGCACACAAAAATTTGAAGAGCATTATTAGATTACTCCATTATCATTTTATCAGTTCCACTGTACGTTAATTAATTCTTTAAACATTAATTAACCATGAACAATTCCACATTAAACTGAATTGGCATCACATTCAAAATCAACTGCTCCTTTTAAGATTCACATCACCTTTAAATTCTAGTATCTCCATCCCCATGGTTTATCACCATTTAATCAAAATTTCATTAAAAAATTACTTTCCCATATTTCTAGGCATTTTAGAAAGGCATCCTATGCTACTAAACACAATGGGGGATCAACACGGTGAGCAGATATACTACCCGTCGAGTCCTTGCCTCCTATAGCAAGAGCATAGAACATTTCTCCCTCAAGAGTCTAAACACGGAAATCACGTGGCATACCCTAAGTGTCTTTGCCTCCTTCGGAAGGAGGGTAAGCAAGACCAGCTTCCTCGAGTAGTGGGGGATAGTAAATCAGATAAACAACCAAACAGAACCACCAACATCCAGCCATCACATCCATCACGTATCATCATCCTTGGTGTCCTCCCTGACACCCACATGCATAAGCGGATGAATCTCACCACCCTAGGCATCATCCAGTTCTACAACCACAATTCTCCATGCCTCAACATATAACAATAGCCATCCATGATCACATCACTACACAAGAAGCAAGAAAACACAACATCACATCAATGAGATCTTGACCCTTTAACAATCAAGAGGGTAACTCAGAACCCTTTAAGAAATTCTCACACAATCTGTTCTATAATCCATATTATATTAGCATATTTGGTATTCGTAGGTTCTAATTATGGGATACCTAATTAGTAAGCTATCACTATTAAATATCCATGCTTACTTCCCTAATTTGATTTACCTAAAATTAGAACAACTACAACATCGACAACAACCAGATTCATTTAAATGTCTCTTTATCTTTAGCCAATTAATTAACATTTAATTATGGCTTTACGTTTATTATCAATTTCTAGGAAGAACGAACAACTAATCAATGAAACAATAGATATCACTCTATCTTTCAAAACATGAGGAAAAATTTCATCACGGTACAAAGCAACAACATGCGATCAACCAATTCTTTTAATCTGGTTCAAGTATTTAGTTAGTTCAATTTAATATTGATCCAAAGGGATAAATCATGAAAATTCTACGATTTCACATATAAAATTAGAGAAGCCATGAATCCCCTACCTCGAAAAGTTCTTGACGTCCTTTATCCACGCAACAGGTCACAATTCTCCTCTCACGACAACTGCATCCACTAGAGGATGCCACGGTACGACAGTACCAACCAAACCCAAGAAAAACCCATTATAATCTTGGAAATTACATGGTATAATATGGAAGGGAGAAAAAGGAGAAGATGATCCCCAAAGGAACGATGATAAAACATACCTTATTGGGAAGATTGACCGACACAGCTCGGTTGCATCCAAAATAGAGCGGAACCAATCGGAGGATTATGGTTTGATGGTGAAACTCCTACATGAATGATTAAAAGGTTATAATGTCTCTTAGCTGAGAACAAAGAGGAAGAACAAGGGAGAATGATATTTGGTTTCTTTTTTATGATTTAACGAGTTTGGTTTCTTTTTTATGATTTAACGAGGCGACGTTTTAAGATACGGTTAATTCTCCATTAAAAACGGATAGCATTAACCCATGTTGTTTGACAAAGTAAAACATACCAAGCCATAAGAATAATTAATATAGGATTTATGGAATTTGAATCGACCTTAAGAGTCCTTAAAATAATGCATTAAATGTATTTTATATCAATGTAAACGTCAAAGGGGCGAAACTATAAGAAGCTGGAAACACTGTTCACATACTCAAGATTTGGCAAAGGAAAGAAAAGGTCACCGTTAGACCTCACCATTCTGGAAACACTGTTCACATTTACCGTTAGAAGTTCACTATTAGATGGTTACCATTTTGGAAACACTGTTCATGTCTACCATTATAAGGTCAATATTAAGAGGTTACTGTTCTGGAAACACTGTTCATGTCTACCGTTATAAGGTCACCGTTAGAAGGTTACCATTCTAGAAACATTGTTCAAGTATACCGTTATAAGGTCACCATTAGAAGGTCACCCTTATGGAAACACTATTCATGTCTACCGTTATAAGGTCACTTTTAGAAGGATACCGTTCTAGAAACACTATTCAAGTCTACGGATAGATGTCCACCAATAGAACCTCACCAATAAAAGTATTGTTCTTTTCTACCGATAGAAGTCCACCAATAGAACCTCACCGATAGAAACATTGTTCATTGAACCTCACCAATAGAAACATTGTTCACCTACCGATTCTATTCAAAAAACTGGAAACACTGTTCATAGAACTGGAAATTTGGCAAAGTGTTGGGAATAAGTCACCTTGACCACCCAGAACACCTCCAACGCCACATTTGCACAAAGTAATGGACCGGAGAGGTCCAGGCCATTACAAATATAATCTCACTTACATCCTATCTGATGGAACCAATTAAATTAAGGGAATTAAATGTGCAGTTGGATGTGATGGGATGTAAGGGCTTTGTTTGACCTAATATATCACAATCGGGGGCAACATTGTTGTTACTGCAAAATAAGGATAGAAAATTTCTAATGTCTGTCGATTATCAGAATCATAACCTAGTCATTTTAATGAATCAGTACCCTCTCCCACACGTTGATTCTCTATTTGAATAATTGAGGGGATCACAATGGTTCTCTAAAAATGATTTTTTTTTGGATATTCCCCATATTAGTTTTGAAACGAGGATGTTATGATGACATATTTCAAGAGGAGATATAGCCATTAAAACTATGTGGTTATGCCATTAAGAATTAATAAATCAATATCTATAGATATAGAATTATTGAATTTTATATTTGAATTTGATATGGATTTATTTTTGGTTTTATTATAGATAAAATACTGGTGTATTTACAGAAAAATATAGAGCATGAGAAACACCTACATATAGGGTTGGTTATATTTCAATATCATAATTTTCAATAATAAGATTAAATGTGTGGTTTTATTAATCCAGATGAATGTTTTCATGTACATGTTATCTAAAAAAAGGTGTTTTAATGCATCCAGAATGTATAATGGCTATGTACTCTTGAAGCCACTAAATAATTCCTTTGAGATCCTAAATCTACTTTTTATAGTTGTTCAATATCGATGTTTTGTTCATGATTATTAATGGATAGTATTAATAATGACATGCTATAAAAGGAAAAATGTTCCATTCCAATGGAATTATGAATTTAATATGTATTTTCAAGATATTAATATTAAACATACATTATTTATGATCATGATACTTATTCAATTATTACATTCTTATGAGGTGTAATGTGATTCTATGGGATATATGTTTTGGGTTATTCTCTTTCAAGAAGATCATATTGTTGCCTATGGATCACAATAGTTATGCATGAATGATATGAACTTCACAATATTTTTGGGGTAATGTAATCTTGATAATGATTTGAATACATTGAATTATTACCTATTTTGTGATAATTTTATTTTTTTAGATTATAAGATCATTTAACACATTTTCATATAATGAGATTTGAATATGATAAAAATAATATATATGGGTATCACCAATTGTTTGTTTTTGTCATGATTTATACAATGAAAAAAAGAATTTGATGACTGGTGAATTGGGTACCAATTGATATATTAAATTATCAAATGAGCCATCAGATTGGTGGAATATTTTTTCATTGATAACTACTATTCACATGGGTAGTGAAGAATGAGGACGTGTTTCTGTTTTATTCTTAGTTTTATTCATTATGGATTTTTTAAAGATGGATAAAGAGATATAAAAATACCATTTATGATGTGTTTCTATGAAATAAAATCTAAAATGTAAATTCACCAATGAATGATATATGTTTTATAGGAGTTTAATGTTGTGTTTGATAGATAGTATGGTTGTGCCTGTGGAATGATTGTAAAAACATCTTAACTCATACCACCATTTAAGAATTGATATTAATCCGGGAATGTGAATGATTTTTATTTTGATGAGTACCCCACAATTATAGATTCACAGGTTGAACTAACGGTCACATGAATTTTAGTTATCTAATACAGTCCATGAATTGAATACATTTTATTATTACCTATTTGGGAAAAAATTATAGTTTATATAGATCATGATATCTTGAATCATATTTTCACTCAAATATATTTGAATATGAGATAAACAAGATATATGGATTATCTCTATTTTTTTCATTGACATGATGTGTAAAATTTATTAAGTGGATTTTTGGGGATTGAATAAGTAGGAAATAATATAGTCACTTTTTGAAATAGGTAGTTTCAGTTTCCTATGGACCACAACAGTTATAGTTACATGAGAAGAACTACCCAACACATTATTGGGAATTATATAATATGTTCCGTGATTTATATTCAATTAGTTATTACGACATTGGGGATAATGTTTATAGTTAATATAGACCATATGATCAGGAAACAAATTTTAACAAAAATATATTTTATTATTATAAAAATATGATAGATGGAGTATCTTTAAATGTTTGACTATGAAATGATGTCTATATGGGGTAATGGAAATTCATTAGAAGATTAATTATGTATAATATCATATGATAAGTTATATAATGAGGATAATATTAGTGGAAGATGTTTTTGGTGAATAATGTTATGATCATTAACAAGGTAGACTGAGTTTGTGTCACATTTGTCTTCTTGGTTTCATCTGTTCTTGATTTGGTATTGATTGACGATGTGGAATAAAAATATGATCCGGAATGTGTTTCTCTAAATATAAAATTCAATGGTAATAATAACATTGATGGATTGAATCTAGATTGGGGGATTGTGTTCCTTTTCCATGATTATATGTACACACTTATAGTATTTTAGGAAAAATGTCATCATGACTACTACCATTCGATATGGGAAGATAATCACATAATAAAAAAGATGTGTAATGTTTTTACAACAAGATTTTTAATGGAGAAAAGGAAAATAAAATGTATTGACTTTTTCTCAGGTCCCTTGCCTTTACATAATTATGTAAGATTATCATCATGTAGTGATAATATAATAGTCTTTACTGATTCCAATGTGAGTGTGGGAGGAGTTAGACATGGATTTTTGATAGGACATATACGGTTCAAAAACATGATTCCATATGGGTGATAGTGAATCAACTCACAAAATAATCACATATCATCCCAAATTATGAATTTCATGTGTTTGATGACATATATAAATAATATATTCCATATGTGGAAAAAATTCATGGCATACATGCTTATATTTTATTAGATAAATACCCCAGGGTTACAACTAGTTTTTAGAGATACATAAGGAACGGTCTTGAGGCTCATTTGACATTGATATAGATGTATCATAATAAAATGGAAAAAAATACAAAATGAAGAAAAAAATTTACACATTCTTGATGCGTGTGTAATAGATTTTGTGTATCATGGGAGGATTAGATACAATTAGTGGAGTTGTCATATAAAATATGTTAGTATTCTATTATTGATGTGACTCTTTTTTTATGAAATGTATGTGTAAGACTTTCGTTCTATACATTGTTTTAAGGAAACAAAATTTACATCACTTGATTCACTAAGAATTGTACAGGTGAGAGTGAAAGGTATTTAATTTATCATGATGATAACAGAGATAGATCAGTGGCCTCATAAATATTATGAGGATCATCATCGATTGCCTTTTTAATTTGAGTTTGGAGATAATGTGTATATAATAATACCTTCAATTCTAGGGAATCATAATTTTGGGTTCAATTGAAGGTTATATCAATGAAATATGAATTTTTTGAGATACATGAATGTGTTTTTCAGGTATCACATCGAATGGATTTCCTATAAGTAAATAGTTTAGTATAATTATTTTTATATATCTCTATTAAAAATGTATTAACATAATACTAACATTGTGATTTTATGGGATCATATTGAAGTAGATATGGATTATATATTAGTTCTTGTGCCAATAAACATTATGCATATGAATGTGAAATTATATTGTTGAAAATTAATCAATCTAGTGTGGGTTATATAGAAACAAGGTCAAATTCCTGAATATACATGGGATCTTGAATTGGAAATGATCATGTAGTGGCCCAATATCATTTAGTAAAATGTTTATTCTCAACTTTGTGGTGAGGAAAAGGGCAATGGTTCAAAAAATGTTTCATCTCCGATTTTAGGTAAATATTATTTTTATGTAGTTCAAAAATATATACTAAATAGGTTTTGTTTCATGAGGTTTTTGGGGTTTTTGGGTAGTTCATGTGTATTATCTAGAGTTTAATTCTTTGATACTAGTTGTAAGAAACCATGAACCACATTTAGAATACAGTGTAACGGAATTATTGTGCACTATATTGGAGCCTGGTTAGGGGCACAATTTGGAAAAACCTTGCAACCTCCCAATAGAAATTTTGATTGGGTAGAGAGAGAGATTTACAATGGTTTCATAATTTTTTTTATTAATGTGAAATCCAAAAATGAATGTAGTATTTTGGGGAATTTTCTAGATAAATCCTTTTGAAATTGTGAACCCTATTGTTTCATCTATAATGATTATATCCATATTATGTCGATACAATCCAAATCACCCCCTTTGTCCTTCATATTAAAATATTTATTAAATAAAATTATCCAATTTTAATACAAAGTATGTATAAACAATTATTAGAGATTATGAATAGAATCATGGTGTGTTATTGGATAGTTTTGTTCTAATGTGACCTTTCTTGGTGGTCATTATTAGATTTACACTTCATCCCTTAGATAGATTCAGGAATCCAATAAATTAGGGTAAAATTAATGTATTTAAATTATAATAATGATGAGATATGGTATTTTATGATAGGAAAAAATATCTAATTATGGTTTTGGAGTTTCAATATGAGTTTTTAGAGATTTTCCTATTTTCATTTTCAATAAGGTTTGAGATGTATGAGGATTCACCCATGAATCCCCATATTATAACTCAATGTATTGAAATATAATTGATCAAATTTATTTAATTTAAATCTAAAATTCATATGAAAATTGATATGGAAACCATCTTTACTGATGGGGTTTGATATTTTGATAAGTGCTTGTTTTGTGTAATGTGAAATTTGGGGCATGATTTAAAAATGATGTTTTAAAATATAGTTTTTATTTATGGAAGAATTATTCAATAAAAATATTTTATAAAGTTATTATTTATTGAAATGGGTTGGAATGAATTTTTTTAAAGTCATTTGGTATAAGCAGTTGGTGTGTGTTTATTTTCATTAATATGGCTATATTGTTGGGGAGGGTCCCATTGGGGCACTTTGTATATAGAAACCTTGTGAGGGATCATTATATCGAAGACATAAAAATATTGAGTATGGAACATTCAACAATTCCTTCATGTGTGGCTATTTGGAATGGAATGGGTTATGCTAAATGGATTATCAAAATTTTTTTAATGTCTATTTTATTTCATTTCAAGGACAATATTTTTCATAGAATTCATTTATATTAAAAACAATTTAAATTGATATATTTTTTTAAATTTGATATGAATTTCTATAATTTTGGAATTTGATTGGATTTTGTTGGGAAAATCCTAATATGTTTTATTATATCCATATTTTGGGCTCTTTTATGAGTGTGGATATGTGACATATCAATACTCCCTTAAAAAAGTATCATAATTAGTTATTGATACATCACCACAACATGTAAATAGATTATTAACTTGGATCGTGGATATATTTGGGAGTTTCAGGTTTTTTTATTTTTAATACTTGAGATGTTGGATTGGTTATCCACATTGATCTCTGCTATGGTTTGTCGTTGTAGTTTTGTAATAATTTAAGTGGGTTATACATTATGTTGTATTTCATTGTATTCGTGCATTATATACTGGTTTCATTATTATGGTTAAATTGGTTTGGTTGTATTCTTTTTAGAGGATAAATCATCCTCCAATTTTATAGACATCCATTTTAATTTATTTCAAATCTTTTGTGTATTGGGGATGTCACCTAAGGCATAATATGTTTTACCACCTATTCACAATCCAAACGGTATGGTGAGGTTACAACCATAGTTCTATATTATAATCAATAAATGATTAAAGTTTATTTCATAAATTATTGGAGTAGAGAAAATAATCATATAACATTTAATATATCATTAACCTTTCGTTTAAGTAGAAAAAATGAAATCCCATAATATGACCCATTTCACCCCATCAATGGATTAATATTAAAAATAACATTAAATATAATTACTTTTAACTCAAGTAATGTGTCTTCCAATTCTGATATATAAAACAAATATACCAAAAAACATAGGTTAGTCACATAATAAATTAAACTGTATATGGTCCTAAGATCCATTAATACTCCTATAAAACAAATAAACCAATTATCGTTAATAATCAATTAAATCCTAAACAATGAATACATTCATACAAAATCATGTTACATTCATATATCTACACTTTTTTGAAAATATTTATCACATTAGTCCGTTATCAGCATCCCATACATCCAATTACAGAATCCTAATTACATTCCCTAGAAAAAATCAATGAACAAAAGAAGCTTATAATATTCCTTCCTCCCATAATCATTTATGGAAGTATATATTCCATTACCAAAACTAGATCATAGGTTTTTCATATATCATAATTACAAAGTATAAATTACTTATAATTTATAATAGTAATCAAAATCTTTTCATATCCATAACCATCATTTTATGATTAATTTTAAATTTCTCTTTCCCTCTAAAAATGAATAAGTTGGAATCCAACTATTTTGATCATACACCAACTGATAACAAGATGATAAAAATCCAATCCTCTCATGAATTCATGAAAAAATCAATTAATTTACCACCAATTAAACATTTATAAATATTCATCATATAACATACTCCCTGGTAATATAACACCATATAAAAGTGTGTCTTAAAAAATCCAATTTTAAATTTTCAGAAACAATACCAAGAAAAGTGTGTAAATAGGGTATCTAATATTGGATGAATACAAGAATCAACCAGCCAATCAATTTACTATATCCAAAACAATATCAAATAAAATATACTTACAACCCCAGTTATCAAAATATTTTATCCCCCAATTATTAAAGAGTAATTAATTATATTTGTGTGCAAACATAATTATTAAATATATCTTAGTCAAGAATTAATTTTGAAACCATAGTTCTAAGGATGTACGAAAAAAAATATTTAGTTAATCAAATTATATATTACTATTTATTCTCGACATAAATAAATAATTGTGCAACATGTCAATTATTAATATAAAATACTTAAAATATATTACGAACTTATAAGATGAATGTGATTAATTAACACATCTACTTAATCAATCGAAACTGTTGGTTAAAATAATATCAATAAATTAGGCATCATATTTTATATAACCCAGATATATTAATAGTAAAAACCAATGATTACTATTCCCACTCCCTAGAAAACTGTGAATCCCCAAAATAAATTTTACCTAATTAATCATTGTTTTTATCATCTGTTCTGACCAATCATTTATATTCTTACCATGAACTAAATTAGTAATAAAATATTAATCTATTGATTAATATTAGTTTCAAAACGTCTCATAATAGTAATATATAATTCAAGGGAAAATATATCATCATAATTCAGGTTAACCTCCAAATTTTCTAGAGTAATCAGTTAATCAGTGATGATTTATATACTACCTTAGGTGCCTACACCAAATATTAGTAGACTATATATAATGATGAACTCATAATTAAATATCAATTAAGTTGAAAAAATTGATAATAAAATTATAAATTTATAATAACCATAAGAACATTTAATATGCTTCAGTAATATATAATCTAATGTTAATTTCTTACAATATATAGGTATGATATAGAGATTTTTCTATAGTTTTATTTTATATATAATATAATTAAAAATAAATTTAATATTGAAAATATATAGGAATTCATTTTCAGGTATATATTTTTTCACACCTTACTATCCCATCTATATATACTTTATAAAACAATTGATTTCCAATCCCGTTCCCTTATATATATTTCATGAATTTCATATATCTCCTAAAGTACAATTTAATTGTGTAAGTAACATATTATGTACACTACCACCAACACTGTGATATAAATAAATACATTTTTACATGTTGACACACTATAATATAAGTGAGTAAATAAAAATAGAAAAACATTTGTAACATTACCTATTGTTAGGGGTCTACAGGGATGATTGACTCTTCCTATATCACCTAATTATGGGGTGAGATAGTACTCACGTAGTTAGATAACACTATGGGGGTAAAATGGATATGAACACTAATAATATTATACAAGTGTGAATTGGTAATCACTTAAAAAAATAACATTCATTTCTTCATGTTAAACCACATAGTATCAAAAATAGGGAGCGTGGACAAAATAATTATAATAAAAATGGTTTGAATGGATTGGTCATCTCCCCAACAATATGATTATGATGATTTAACTACCCACAAACTAAACAAAAATTAGAAAACATTTTATATCATCTTATAATAATATTGATCTGTACTAGTTATCCTCACTAAAAATTGTATCCTAGTTAAATGGGTTATTACTATAAAATAAAATTTATGGGTGAATGATTTATCTCAAATCAAATTCAATGACTATGTATAGACATGTTATCTACCCATATTAGACTTGTATAGGTGAAATATTTGTTATAAAAATAAAAACATAAAAAATTAAAATGATATTTATCATCAAAATATGGATCATATGTGAAAACATCCTCATAATTATTAAAAACTACATTATAACACCCCTAGATTTCTAGAATTTTTTATTTTCTAATTAATTTATAATTTAAATATTTTCACATTTAACATGACAGTAGAAATTTTTCATTATATATTTATAATAAACAACTAATTAGAAAATTTAATTCAGATTAAATACCAACTTGGCTTACACTACATGCTATACCATCATGGCTTGCTCTTCAAGCAACACAAACACGGTGTATGATGCACACAAGGCAAATTTTAGAGGAAACATCATTATATATATATATAGTTAAATAATTAAATTAGATAATTATAACCTATAAATTCAAAATATTTATATGGTTATTAATAACAACTTTCCAAATATATTTTATAATTGTTTTATATAAATAAAAAAAATTATAGTGAAATTATGATTTCTTGTAATTTAATTTTATGTTAAAAATAATATTCTCTCAAATGAACCATTTCAAAAAATTAATGTTATTATAGAAAAATTTATCAATTTAAAATGATAAAATAAACATAATTTATGGATTAATTATGTCTAAATGATCCTAGGGTTATTTTTTGGGATTTTTCAGAGAAACATCAATTTTTATAAATACTGAAAAATAATGTTTTTTATTTAAAAACTAAATTTATATTAAATTAACTATTAATGATAAATGATTTTATAAATAATTTTTAAGATGAAATTATATCTTTATTACACCTATTCATAAAATTTAATTAATTATAATAAATTTATTATTGAAACTGAATATGAAATATTAAAAAACACATTTTTCTACTTTAAAGCCCTCTCATTTCGTCTCGTCTATGAGATTAGTACTAATCGTAATTTTTTTCTTATGTGAATTTAATTTAAAAATTAAAATATAAATGAAATTATTCACTATAATATTAAGAGTCTATTAATACCATGTTAATTTTTGACTAAAATTATTAGTAAATGTGAATAAAACTAATCACAGTAATTATGGCCACATTATGCTTAATTAGTGACTAAACCATAAAATTAAGGGCACAAATGACCAATACACCTGTCAGAAACCCATTAGATTCCCATATTTCGGAAATAATCCTTAAATATTTGATATTGATTCATTTGGTAAATCATTTTGTAAGTAATATCTGGTACACAACTAATTTGTTTCTAAAAATTTTATGTTAGTAATTTTACTTCTCTATAAAAGGTCACTACCTCTAACCATTCCACACACCTTTCAAAACATTTTTTTCATCAAATATCATAAAATTTATCTTCCAAAACAATCCCTCTTAGAACATTAGTCCTCTCCTTGGGTATAAACCCACTAAAGGAATCTATTGGGTAAAAACGAAAAGGTGTTAACTGATTAAGAGGTTATGTGTTATCCCAAGCTCCTTTCTGTTATTTTCCTTATCCACCTCATCAACTCTCTATATTATCTTATTGATTAAAATAACCAGTAGCCTACATATACTAAGAATTTTTTATGATATTGGTCTGACCAAAACATAAACACACCTCCAACTAATGGATGTTGAACATATTTTTTCTATATTTAAGGAACTTCTAACTCGCAAAAGGATGACTCTTCATGTACTCTTTTCCACCAATCATGGGGACCAATACGATGGAAAATATATTTATATATGTATTATATTATATTTTTTTAGTCTTATAAATTCTTTTAAAAACCCAAATCACATTACCTTCCATTTAGTTTTAAAATGATAATCTTGTTTGATGTTGTGTGGACTACTATACCCTCATGGCGATGTGATTCATTCACACACCGCATCAAATATATTTACGATGTGATTATTGAAATTATATGATATATATAATATATTTATGCTACTATAATTGTGATATATATATATATAAACACACACACACACACACACATATATATATATATATCATTTACATTCTCTCTTTAAATACGAAAATAAAAACAGAAAACTGTTCTCAGACCAACATTTAGTTTCCCATCACCATAAATGGTGTATTACACTACATTAATATTTATGCTATAGATTATTATAATATAATTATCTGGGAGATACCTGATATAATATCATATTATATATTATGGAATCAAGATATAATTATAAGGATCAACGATATAACAAATTAGACACATGTCATGAACAAACCGAATATTACCCAAAGAAAAACCATAACAATGGATCATTAATAATCAGGAAATATATAATTGTAATAAAATAATATATGGTAATATATATAATAATTGTATTATTTAAAATATATATAATTAAAGTATATTTTTTAAAGTATAATCTTGTATATGTTCAGAGAGAGTTAAGACAAAAGGTAAGTGGATTTCATCTCACTTTTAATTTCTTTGAGATACAAGCTATGTTCGCCCCTCTATCCATTTTTGTAGTGTAATTACTACCCACTATTATATTCAATGTGTCATTTAAAAATATTTATATATATTAACATTCCAATTTTATGATATTTCATTCTTTTGGTTAATATTTAAATGGTTACTAAATCGGTAAAAAAATTGTCTTAATTTTCGTTCTTTTTTACTCAATTTTACATGTGCACCAAAACACTTTTTGTAGGTCTATATATATCGTTTTTACATTAGATATCATGAATAAAAACATTATCATGATATTATATGCTTTATTTAATTTATTTTCCCTTCATGTAGATCACGATCTCATAATTCCATGTTATAAGTGTTTTTTGAGACAATCTCTTTTCATTTTGGGATTGTTTTTCTTAAGGCTTCCTTTTTTGAAATAAAATGATCCATATATCCAGAATATTCATTAATTTACTTATACTCTATTATATCAATACATAATGATTTATTGGTACCATTCTCGACTCTTTAGTACATATGTTAGATAATAAATTGTTTTTACGAAAGCACAACTTTACCCTCACTTTTTTCATAAATCTATGTTTTCCTAGAGTATTATACCAATCCCCAATAATATCTAAAACAAATTATTACCATTTTTTCCTTCAACAAATCTATTAAAAGAAATAATATTGTTTTATTCTGACCAAGGAACTTTTCTATCCTTTTCACTATGCCATATGAATTTTTTTTTAACTCGTACGACATGTACATAATTACCCACTTCCATTTCATTGTATCTTCCTTTTAATTTTAAAATATGTTAATATTTGAGAAAATATTTTTAAATTTAATTTTATAGAATAATTGTTTTCAGAATTGAAACATTTTTTTAATTTTTTCATGGAGAACTATTTTAAAATTGTATTCACATCTTATATACATGTTTTCAAATTCATTAAAAAAATCAGTTTAAAAACATTTTCATGATTCTTTTATAAATATTTTGGAATGTTTTTCCAAAACAATTTCAATCAGTCTGTAAAAATTTTGAATAAAATTTCCTAGAAAAGGATTTCAAATAATTTCATATATTTTAATAAATGTATTGATGTGTTTCAAAGGGAAAAAAAATTAATATTTTTTTTGATTATTTTAAATATTTTATTGAAAAATGTTGTTCAAGGGGATTTCATGACTTATTTATAAGATTTCAAGGTATTTTATATGAAAATTATTCTAAAATGGGATAATGTAGTAAAAATAGTTTTTTAATAAAGGGAGGATATTTTAATTATGAAATGTTTTTAGAAGAAATTTAAAAATTATTTTTCATATATGATGAAATTTATTGATGTTACACATACTATATAGTAAATTATATAATTTAACATTGATATATTATATATGAGTGTGACTTTCTTAATGTCATGGGATTTATGAAATCCATTTCTTCTTCATATGTACTATTTTTTTGAAACCCCATTCTTTTTGAATGGTTTATGCTATTGAATACCTATTATTTTCATATGCTATGTTTATTATAAAATGAATATGAAACATATCTATTTCTATAGGTTATTATTTGATTACATGTTTATGTTACCCATTTTATTTAATTAGTTATGATATGTGATATTTTTATTAATGATCTTGTGGCACATGTATGTATGATTTAATTTTGTGATTGGTGGGACCTATATCTCCATAAAATGCATTCAGAAAATATTTATACGTCATAATATAATGAAGGTAATCATGTCTAGGGGCTTCATAAACTATGGGAAGATAAGGGTTTTCGATCCCTTACAAAGAAATAACTTCCATGGGTGATGATGGGTTTACCACCCAACAGGTGTAGTGACCATGATTATGAAATATGGGGAAACACGAACCATTATGGGTAGATGGGGAAACAAGATCCCATACAACAGGATAAAAATGACTTGGGATGGTGGGGTTTCATGATCAGGGGGTGAAGTACACATCATGTCCCTTTAGAAGTTCTAGAAATGCATTTTGACTTAAATGGAATGATATCACAAGTTTATGTATTCCAAAATTCCAGGTCTTAATCCAATGTTTTGATTTCATGGACAATTATCTTTATTTAATTATGATTTATATCTTAGTAACTCCCATGACATATTATTTGATTCATTAATATGTTCTTTGACATGTAGGGTATGATAATATAATGTATTAATCATTATTTGAAACCATTTAAGCTCATGATTTTGTTTATATAGATCCCATTTTTACTCTTATTAAGCATTTGAGCCCACCACTTTAATATATTTCCTTCCCCAGGTAATGAGGAATGGTTTTAGGTAGAGTTACTAAATTGTAGATCATTGTTGAAGATTTTGACGATCATTCACTAGGATATAAGAATTTGTTTCCTTGTATCAAATTTCACTAAACTCTTATACGCATATTCCATGTATTTTCTTGTGTATTGAATGTTCATATAAAATGATTTAACATTCATGTATGTTAACACTCTGTCACTATATTTGGTATAATGGGAATTGTTTAGTCAACATTTTGAAACTAGGATAACAAAACTTTGTTGAGATACCTTTTTTTATTTGTAAGTATATGTATAGTGATGTCTCTAAGGATAAGTATAAGATGAGTTAACATTTAGGAAAATATCCAAGAATTTTGTTAAATGATAGATTGAGTGGTTTATAAGAAATATATATTTTCGTGCATACTACCAGTGGATGTGTCTTTGGAATAGATGTACCTATTGGTAACAACTCTAAAAAGATGTTCTGAGATTGACTCTGGGTAATCTGGCACACGAAAAAGGTCCTTAATGCACAAGTAGTTTAACACACCCGAGGGATAATTCATGGGAATTCAGAAACAATTCTCAATCTATCATGAATTTTTTATATATAATTTCACAATGGATAACATAGGATAAAACCAATGAGTATTTATTTATATAAGGTGTCAATATTTGTAAAACCTATATGTACTTATTTTTTATACTGTGTTTTTTTCCATGATAATTATTCCTCACAATAGGATTATAGTTATAGTCAATGGTGGGGTGCGGATGGAACTACATTAAGGTTGAATGTTATGGAATATTTTCTGATGAGAATTCAAGTAGGATGATCACTGGAGTGAATGATGTTGTTATCATTACTAATCAATTTTCACAGAACATGATTAACAATATTTAAATTTACCAAAAATAAGGCTCACCAACATAGAGAAATAATGAGTTCCATGAGTGTTTTTAATGGAAATTATATTAGAAATAAGATTCAGATTCCATTGTGTCATTAATGTGGAAATAATCACCTTAGTTAATGACTTAGAGGAGCTAAAAGTTGTTTTTACTGTGGAAAAGAAGGTAAAAAATCAACTGACTACCAGGAAAAAATGAAGATTTCAGTTATGAAATGGAAGAGAATTTTGGCTTCCCTAATTCATCATCAAAGGCTTAGTGTTTTATGTGTATAGAAAAGGGTCATTATGGAACCTAATGTACCACGTTGAATGTTCCTAAATAGAATTTATAAGGTGGTGTGATTAATGGTTACAATGCTTATGATGACGAGACTATGGATGAAATGTGAAAGTAAATAGGTATTACTGTTAATAGATTAAGGATGATGTAAAATAAGAATTTATGTATTTGGATTCCAGAATTAAGACTGGTGAATATTATATGGATTATTCAGTTTAGGAATTTTTTAGGGATTAACAAGAATATATTGAATGTTCATGATAGAATAGAAAGGTTATCTTCTGAATTTTAACATTTTTACTAAGGGGAGGTAACCCTGAATATTTTATTTATTCCATGATAATGTTTTGTGGATAAATGTAAATGGGATATGAATATGTAAATTGGACCTAATTGATTGTCTTGTAACTATGTAAGGACTTCTTGATTGGGGGTTTATACTATAATTAATGATGTTTACATTATTTGTGGATTTAAAGAATAAATACAATATAATTTAGAATAATGAAGAATTCATGTTTTCCAAATGTATTTATGGTAATTACGGTTGTTACCATTATTCAAGAGAATATATGATTAGGGTTTCACATTTTAGAATGATATAACCAATAGATACTTTGATATATATAGGGTAATCAATTTAAAGCATATTATGGGACTCTCTTTCTAATGTTTTCGATTTCCAACATTGAGAAGTGTTATAAGGTTATCCAATCATGAAACGTTTATGTTATGATTTAGAGGAAGTATTTGTGCAAAGAGTGTTTCTTGAAAACAACTATTAAAACAATAATTATTGATTATAATTATTTTATTGATTTCTATCATTTATAATTTTTTTAAAAGGGTATCAGGTATGTTGGGTGACAACCAATCATGTCTAGTAAGGTCGTGGGTCTTGAAGCCATGACTGAAGGATGATAAGAGTTTGATGCTTACCATTGGCCTACATGATAACCTGGATAATGTATATTTATTTTTTTATGAATAAATATTTATGATGAACTAGTGGTGTTACTTTTTATTTATTAGTTAAATTTTTTAATGATACAATTAAATATATTTTTAATATTTTATAGTCCTTAATATCCATTAGAAAAAAAAAATTAATTCTTTATTAATAAAATTTAACTTCTACACATTTATTAAATGTGGTAATGGATCTATTAGATTTTTTTATAATAATAATCAAATAATAAAATACTATTTATTGAAATTTATCAATAATTACTCAAAACAATAATTTTGAGACAACAAATGTTGTCATAATACCTTAAATTATGTTGAACCAGTGGATTCTAGAATCAACATAGATTTTTTACAATGAGACCCTTAAATTTTTATTGATTATTCACTTGATTGAGATTAAAAACCTCAATCACTACCAAGAAATATTTATTATTTTTCCCCATTACCATACTTCACCCCAAACCACTGTTCGTCTTTGAGGTAACCCAATTATATGTTACATTCAGTAACCGTTAAGGTTCCGTATTTTCCTTTTAAAGATATGTTTTATTATCCATTTTACAATGTGTTAATTTATGAATAAAATATTTATGTATTAAACCATTGTTAATGTTAGAGAATTTAAAGGGAGAAATTTAATATATAGGGTATATAATGTAACACCCTGTGATTTTGAGAATCTATTTTTTTTCAAATTAATTTATATTTTAAATATTTTTTTCATTTCACATGAAACTTGTAATAGTTATATATATATATATATTAGACATTATGTAATGAATTAATTTCACATGTAATACCTCCTGGCCTTTTTCTATATGAAATACTATCGTGGCTTCTACTACAAGAAACATTGACTTGGTGTACAATGCACTCAAAACCGGGTTTAAAAAAAATCGTTATATATATATATAAATATAATTAAAAAAATTAGAAAATTATAAAATAACCATTAAATATATTTATAGGGATAGTAATAACTACATTCCAAACAGTTTTTTATAATTTTATTTTAATAAAAATGCATATTTAAAATGAAAGATAGAATTTTTGGTAATGTAAATTTTTAGTAAAAAAAAATTCTCTTGAAAGAACCGCTTTTTATAATGACATTAATTTTAGACACAAAAATAAATTTAATATGATAACATAATCACAATTTTTTAATTTAGTGATTGCTAATTATCCTAGGATGCTTTTTTGGGAATTTACTAACAAACGAAATTTTTTTATGAATAGTTATAAATATACCTTTTTGTTAAAAATTCCATTTTTTCTAATTAATTATAACTTATAAATGATTTTATAAATATATTTTACTTTAAAATTAGATACTTATTACATAAATTAAATCAATGTTATTAATTATAATCATTTTCACTTTGATACCAAATATGAACTCTTAACAAACTTTTGAACTTTTTTCTACGTCAAACACCTGTTATTTCGCCACATCTACGAGATTAGGTGTGATATTTATTTTTCTGATTCTATGAAGTGATTTACAAAAATCTAAAATAAACCATATTATTCAATGTAATATTTGGAGTCTAATAATCCCAAGAGAATTTTTAACCAAAATGATTTGTAAAAATGATTAAAATTTATCATTGTAGTTAAGGTCACATTTGTCATGACCCATCCCCTAGGGCCCGTGTCATGACTACCCCAAGTCCGCCTTGCATAGTCTAGGGGTTGGAGACTATCACCAAAGGCGTAAATTTCAAGTATGGTAAGGAATTGCCTTGAAATATCATAAACACAAACAAACAGTGTATGTTGGAAGAAAAGAACTAAGTAAAATTGTATAGAAAATAAGTGATGGAATGTTAAAGGGGCCGGAAATACAAGACCAATAGGAAAGAACAAGTACAACGTAAAACAAGTACAACTGAAGAAATGTAAAGCTGCTAATGGTTCATCCTTCGGGGTTCCTACCTAAAGGGTAGGTACAGATGTCCTCCTCATCACTCTCGTATGTCTGTCTACTCTGTGCATTGTCACATCAAGTGGTCCACCTTCGGGTACCGTCCAGTCCTGCTACTCTCTGCCTCAGTCAGCTATGTCTGTCGTTTTCAACCAACTCAACGATGTGAAGGCATAGCCCGTGTAGGGGTAACTATAACGATACTCAGTAGATACCTATATACCCTCATGGTCTCACAAAAACCAACAAGGATAAACCAAAAAATATGATTTCAATGAATATCCTCACATAGCTATATGCCCATACATATAACTATGTTATCAAGTAATCCATTTCAATGATGAGATAAACAAAGTGTCTCTAACGCATCTCAACGATGATTTTATTCTAGATATAGTATCAATATGAACCCTCACCAGCTGGAGAACTCTTCCTTTATCGAGTATAGTTGTCATGCCGCATCACACAGAGGCGCTTCTAAATAACAAGGACTGCTGAGGCACTCCTCCTATTGATTATAATGGATCTTCCGCACTCACACAGACACGCTCCCCACCATGGGACTGCAGCGCTCACATAGAGGCACTCCCCCTCGTAGCTTGCTGAGGTCCTGCACATGTCGATTATTGTGGGTATGATGCGCTCACACAGAGGCACTCCGCACCGTGGGTCTTATGTGCTCACACATAGGTGCTCCCAACTATTCTATAAAAGTCACTTCGAGTCGAATCAGTAAATAGTCATTATGTCTCTGATAGCTACTAGGTTCCCTCACAAATGTCGGGTAATCTCAGAAAGATCTGCTCCACAACCTATTGATAGATACTGCAACTTTCGAAAAGTCCCACGTAGAAGTATCTCAAACATTCGATACATTGATCGGGTCACAACGCAACTGACAGTGCTTCAATCGGAAGCCCAGTCTATTAGTTATTAGCCTTTTAGTCTAGGGGGCGGTTGGATTCGTGTACGAACCATCATGACCGTAACTCAAAAATACCCCGAACTCTGGTGGGGTATACTCAAAGATACGGTTGTGCTCCAAAAATACCATCACGGATGACGGTTCGTCAAACGTATGTATGGTAACAATGATATGGCCCAAGAAGTTAATGGGGTAAATAGTGGGCCTGGGTCCAGTCCGACTCTGTTGGACCGACTTGGCGCAACCCAGTCAGGGATGTCCCGGTCTTGGTCGTCTCAGTCAAACTCGCAGGTTCTGACCTGGCCCGTTGGGTTGGTTAGCCCATTATGTTTGGCCAGGTCTACTGGGCCCGACCTAGCATATTGCGAGAGTGGTTCAGCCGAGCATGGGGCCAGTTTGGCCTAGATCCTTGTGAGGGTGCGGCTCGGCCCGGTGGGCAGAGGTATCTGGGATGCTGGCTCGGCTGGGAGTGCACGAGTCGTGCGGAGGCCAGCTCCGGGGCGGTCGGTTCAGGGTGTCGCGTGCAGAGGCCCTCTCGGGGGCAGTCGAGGAGGCCATGGAAGGGTTTCGGGAAGGCCGCGAGGGTTCCATTAGGGTTCCAGGTGGGCCACGGGGGTGCCGGGCAGGGCTTCGCAGTGCGTCGGGTGGCAGCGGGGGGCCAACATGTAATCAGATAGGTGGCGGGGGCACCGATAAGGCACCATGCGGGGCACGGGGGAGCCGGCAGGTCGCGGTAGTGGCCAGTCAGGCTGTGGGGGAGACTGCAGGGCTCCAGGAAGGCCGCTGGGGTGCCAACAGGGCGTCGGGCATGCCGCAGGGGCACCTGCAGGACACCGGGCAGGTCGTGGGGGTACTGGCAGGGCACCGAGCCGGGTGTTGGGACGCTAGGCAGGGCACTGGAGGGATGCGGGCAAGCAGCCTACGAGCCAGGCAGGTCATGAGGACGCCGGGCAGGGCGCTGGAGGGTCGCGAGTAGGTGGCCTGGGCACCGGGCAGGGCGCTGGGAGGCCACCGACAGGCGGTTGGGGAGCTGGGCAGCGCGCCGAAAGGTCGCGGGTAGGCCAGTTGGGCGGAGCTCTGGCTGGCGTGGGCCGACAGTGCGAGTTGCGGAGGTCGCGTGTAGCGTGGCCTTTGTCGTTGTGGCCTTCATCGCCTCATCATTGATACATCTTCGTGCAGTACAATGTCACAAGAAGTGTGAGATCGATGTAGGATTTCGGGCCATGTTAGGTTGGCCTACACCCTCCGCGTTTAGGGAGATATCATTTGGCTCATCATGAGAAGAATATGATCAAAAATACCTCTACATCAATCCATTATCATCCTTTGAAGAAGTTAAGAAAAAGTTACAACTTCAAAAAGTAATAAACCCCATACCTTTTAATTTTCCATTCGTCGTTCGTCGTTCATCGTTCGTTGTTCTTCATTTGTCGTGTCTGCTGCATGTCTCAAATCCTGAGCTACCTCGGCTCGTTGACGTTGTTGAGATTAGGTTGGTAGGTGTTCAGGATGATGAAATTCTAAGAAGAATCGTCCATGTTGTTCTTCACCTTCATCATTGGGAGGGGCGTTCTTTTATGGATAAGATAAGTTTCACAAAGTTCTCTTCTTCTCCAAAGTTTCCACCATAATGAATGTCCCAAAAATAATAGATTGTCTATTATTTTAATCGTTAGCACAGTATTTAAAAAGGTGAATTAATTTGAAAGGCTCCTCGAATTTAGTTCATTAGGATGGAACATTAATTACAGAGTTGGCACATATTCAAAAACATGGGGAGGTGGAGAGGCTCTCCATCATTAATGAGGGAGAGTTTACAGATTATACTCACATCCCATTAATAAGTGTCAGGAGGTCCCCACACCTATTATTTAAAAGAGAGGTTATGGTTTCGGGTGGTCCCCACATCGTAACCTCTCACCAGAGGTTATATTCCGATGGGCCCCCCTACCATAACCTCTCATGGGAGGTTAGGGTGTGGCGGTCCCACCTCCAACTCCCAAAAGGAGTTTTTAACCAACAATCACAGACATGGAAGATTAAAATAATATAAAGTTGTGTTCCATTTATTTCTTTATTTTATTATAAAAAGTCAAAAACTAACTTTTATTCTAGACCATCTGCAATCAAGGTGAAAGTTTTCTTAAGTGAATACTGGCTCTGCGAGTTCAGTAGTGCCCTCAGATTTTAGTTCCGAGCACCAGTTCAAAAGATAGAAAATCTTGTTTGTACGTTTACTGAACAAACCCAAAAACACTTCATAAATTGATTCTGGGCATGCCGGTCCTCGGAATCAACTATCGTAAATTTTTTAGGATTCGTAAAAATCCCATGTATTTAATAAAAAATTTCAAGTGAATTTCTATCCCTTTACATTCTCCCCACCTCAGGGATTTACAATCCCGTAAGCTACAACTCAAACTAAGGGAACAAATGAGGGTACTTAGAACGCATCTGAGCCTCCTGATCCCATGTGATCTCGTGGAGGTTCCCATACTGCCAGCGAACGTGCGTCGCAGGTATCGACCATCCATGAATGACCCACTCTTGTCGATCTTCAATCTCTACTGTAAACTCTAGGAATGTCTTCCCATTGTCGATGTCCATCTCCACTTTGTCAATGATGTGAGAAGGTTCATGCATGTATCTCCTCAACTGAGGTACATGGAAGATGTCATGCACCCAGTGTAATTGAGAAGAAACTGATAAGTGTTAAGCCACCTCTCCTACTCTACTGAGGACCTAGAAAGGTCCGTTGAATCACATAGATGACTTGTTGCCTCATCCAAATATATGTAGACCTCATCGAGTCGAGACCTGTAGAAATATGTGGTCGCCATCCTCGAACTCTAGAGGCCTCCAAATCTGGTCAGCATAGTACTTATGCCTATTTTGTGCAGTATTCATCCTCTCCTAGATGATCTACACCTTCTCGGTGGTAGCTCGCACCATCTAAGTTCCCATTAGTACTGACTTTCCTGGGTCAGTCCAGCACAAGGGTGATTGGCAAGGGCATCATTACAACACCTTGAAATGTTCCATACAAATAGTGGAGTGATACATATTGTCATATGCAAACTCCACCAAAGGAAAGTGACCCTCCCAGCTGCAACTGATGTCTAGGACACATGTATATAGCATGTCCTCGAGGGTCGGAATGGTTCACTTAGTCTGACCATCTTTCTGAGCATGGAAGGAAGTGCTCAAGAGAAGCTATGTCCCGAAAGCATCCTGCAACCCCTTCCATAGCTAGGATGTAAACAGTGTGTCATGGTCAGAGAAAATAGAAGAAGTTACTCCATGTAAATTCACAATATCTTACATATAGAGGCATCCCAATCTCTATACTGAACCCTGCTCTTTGATCGGTAGGAAGTGGCCCAACATGGTGAGTCTGTCGATGACACCCATATTGAGTCGTGACCCCTGGATGAACATGGACGACCGGTCACAAAGTCAATGTATATCACATCCCACATCCACTATGGGACCTTTAATGGTTGTACCAAGTCTCTTGGTACCTACTACACTACCTTCACTTGCTAAAAAATGAGGCATCGAGAGACAAACTCTGCCACTGCCTTCTTCATACATGGCCACCAGTGCTGTCGTCTGAGGTCCTGATTCTTCTTCTCCAGTCCTGGATGTAAATCTAGAGGGGCTATTGTAAATCCCTCAATACATCCTCTTGAAGTGCTACTGGTACCTGGGTACTTCCTCTGAAGAGTATGACGTGTTCCCCACCTTCATAAAATCTATCAGGTTCCTGCCCTATGGATATCTGAGCACGTTGTGTCTCATAGTCAGTGTCCCCATGTTGTGCCTCCTTGACTCACTGATGAAGTGGAAGAGTGACTGTAAGAGACTGTAGAAAGGCTAATACTTCGCTATCCACAAAGGATATCTTTAAGGCAGTAAGTTTCTATGTTGCTTATCCTAGCAGCTGCATACCAGACCTTCTACTGAGTAAATCTGCAACAACGTACCCCTTCACATGAGTATAGACTATCTCAAAGTCATTGTCCTAGAGTAACTCAAGCCATCACCACTTTCTCAGGTTTAGGTCCTTCTGAGAAGATATACATGAGACTGTTGTGATCATAGTACATGGTAAAACATTAACCCATCAAATATTGTCGACACATCATCAAGGAGAAAACCACTACATCGAACTCTAGGTCATGGGTAGCGTAGTACTGCTCATTTTGTCTCATCTACTGAGATCCATATGTGATCACTAACAACTCCTACATGAAGACACACCAATGTCTGTTCCCTGATCCATCACAGTAATCTATGTAATGTATTCCCTCCTCTGAATGCCTCAAAATGGGGGCACAATTCAACCTCTGCCTCAGCTCTCGAAAACTATGATTCCATCTCTCCAACCACAAAAGGGGTTTCCCATTATTTTTCAAGGCATATAGTGATGTTTCAACTCTGTATAAGTATGGAACGAACCTCCGGTAGTAACATGCCAAACCCAAGAAACTTTGTACCTCCGTCACACACCTGGGTGGCTGCCAAAAAAGTACCACTTCAATCTTCCCTGAATGTACTACAACTCTAGCCTCTAAGATGACGTTTCCCAAGAAGTGAAACTCTCAAATCCAAAAATTTCACTTCGAGAGCTTAATATAATGTTGGTGATCTTAGAATGTGTCCAGTACTACCTGCAAAAGGGAGAGATGATCCTCTTCAATAGTCGAGTAGATTAGAATGTTGTCGATAAAGAATATGAAAAAATGTGATTGATGTAAGGTTGTAAAATACTGTTCATTAGTCCCATGAACACTACTGGAGAGTTGGTTACGCCGAAAGGCCTATCCATGAACTAATAGTGGTTGTACCGTCATATGAAGTTAGTCTTCTATACATCATCATCTCGAACTCTGATCTTGTGATTGACTGATCTGATGTCTATATTTGAGAAACATCGAGCTCCCTTTAGCTGATCAATGTGGTCATCAATCCATTGGAGTGGTTACTTGTTCTTCACTATCACCTGGTTCAGGTGATGGTAGTCAACATAGAGCCTCAATCTCATATTTTTTTAATGGTGAACAGAATCGGGGGTGCCCAGGGAAAAACACTGGGTCAGATGAATCCATTTTCCGGGAAGTCATCCAGCTATTCCTGTAGCTCACAATGCGCATTGGGAGCAATCTGATATGATGGAGTAGATATTGGTGTCGTCCTGGGGTGGAGGTCATTGTAGAGGTCAACATCTCTGCGAGGATGTAGAACGGGAACATTGTTAGGGAAAACATCCACTTACTGGTCCACCGATACATGATAAGTCAGACTCTCAACATCTACTACTCCAAGGGTAAGGAAAGTCAACTGATGAGTGATCGGCTGCACCCTACTTTGAGTATGTTGGTCCTGTGCTACAAAGTTTCCCTTCTCTCCGGTGACGTTAAACCTGGTCCGAACCATTAGGACACCCCACACTTTTCACCTAACACAATCGATCTGAGCATGGACTGTAGATAACTTGCCCATACCCATGATGACGTCGTAATTTCTTGATGCCTCTACGAGGAGATCACAGCCAAATCTCTTGCCTCCTAGAGTAATCTCACACTGATGGCACCAATGCCTAATCATCGAGTCTCCTCTCATATGAGTCTCTAGCCATAAGT